>OY997274.1:111616047-112866047 GCA_963921465.1 Triticum timopheevii | reverse complement strand
CTATAGAGAGAAATTACCTTTACTACCTTCGGGTTATCAAGACAATGTGGTTCTTCAACAGGTGGTATATTAAGACCATGTATTTCTTCAATAGGAGGTAAATTCTTAACATCTTCAGCTTTAATACCTTTTTTTCATTGATTTCTTTGCCTCTTGCATATCTTCAGGACTGAGAAATAGAACTCCCCTCTTCTTCAGAGTTGGTTTAGGAATAGGCTCAGGAGTTGGCTCAATTGGTTCAAAAATTGCCTCAGGAATTGGCTCGGGAAGATTCCAATTATTTTCATTAGTCAACATATTATTCAATAGTAATTCAGCTTGGTCGACTGTTCTTTCCCTGAAAACACAACCAGCACAACTATCCAAGTAGTCCTTGGAAGCATCGGTTAGTCCATTATAGAAGATATCAAGTATTTCATTTTTCTTAAGAGGATGATCAGGCAAAGCATTAAGTAATCGGAGAAGCCTCCCCCAAGCTTGTGGGAGACTCTCTTCTTTGATTTGCACAAAATTATAAATTTCCCGCAAGGCAGCTTGTTTCTTATGAGCAAGGAAATATTTAGCAGAGAAGTAATAAATCATATCATGGGGACTACGCACACAACCAAGATCAAGAGAATTAAACCAAGTTTTAGCATCACCCTTTAATGAGAATGGATATATCTTAAGGATATAATAATAGCGAGACTTCTCATCATTAGTAAACAGGGTGGCTATATCATTCAACTTGGTAAGATGTGCCACAACAGTTTCAGATTCAAGGCCATAAAAAGTATCAGATTCAACCAAAGTAATAATTTCAGGATCAACAGAGAATTCATAATACTTATCAGTAACACAAATAGGTGAAGTAGCAAAAGCAGGGTCAGGTTTCATTCTAGCATTAAGAGATTACTGCTTCCATTTAGCTAATAATTTCTTAAGATCATATCTATCTTTGCAAGCAAAGATAGCTCTAGCAGCTTCCTCATTCATAACATAACCCTCAGGAATAACAGGTAATTCATAATCAGGGGGAGAACTTTCATCATCGCTATCATCAATAATAGCATCTTTAATAATTTCATTCTCTCTAACCCTAGCAAGTTGTTCATAAAGAAATTCACCTAATGGCAAAGTAGTACCGCACACAGAAGTAGTTTCACCATAAGTATCATGCATAGCAGAAGTGGTATCATCAATAACATGCGACATATCAGAATTCATAACAGCAGCGGGCTTAGGTGTCGCAAGTTTACTAATAACAGAAGGAGAATCTAGTGCAGAGCTAGATGGCAGTTCCTTACCTCCCCTCGTAGTTGAGGGCAAAATCTTGGTTCTTTCGTCTTTCAAGTTCCTCATAGTGATCAACAGATATAAATCCCAAGTGACTCAAAGAATAGAGCTATGCTCCCCGGCAACGGCGCCAGAAATTAGTCTTGATAACCCACAAGTGTAGGTGATCGCAACAGCTTTCGAGGGTAGAGTATTCAACCCAAGTTTATTGATTCGACACAAGGGGAGCCAAAGAATATTATTAAGTATTAGCTATTGAGTTGTCAATTCAACCACACCTGGATAACTTAGTATCTACAGCAAAGTATTTAGTACCAAAGTAGTATGATAGTAATGGTAACAGTGGCAAAAGTAAAGATAATAGTTTTGTAGTAGTTGTAACAGTAGCGACGGAAAAGTACATAAGCGAAGCACAATATGTGAAAAGCTCGTAGGCATTGGATCAGTGATGGATAATTATGTCGGATGTGATTCCTCTTGTAATAGCTATAACATAGGGTGACACAGAACTAGCTCCAGTTCATCAATGTAATGTAGGCATGTATTCTTAATATAGTCATACGTGCTTATGGAAAAGAACTTGCATGACATCTTTTGTCCTACCCTCCCGTGGTAGCGGGGTCCTAGCGGAAACTAAGGGATATTAAGGCCTCCTTTTACCGGAACAAAGAATTAGCACATAGTGAATACATGAACTCCTCAAACTATGGTCATCACCGAGAAGTATCCCGATTATTGTCACTTCGGGGTTGTTGGATCATAACACATAATAGGTGACTATAGACTTGCAAGATAGGATCAAGAACTCACATATATTCATGAAAACATAATAGGTTCAGATCTGAAATCATGGCACTCGGGCCCTAGTGACAAGCATTAAGCATAGCAAAGTCATAACAACATCAATCTTAGAACATAGTGGATACTAGGGATCAAACCCTAACAAAACTAACTTGATTACATGGTAAATCTTATCCAACAAATCACCGTCCAGCAAGCCTACGATGGAATTACTCAAGCACGGCGGTGAGCATCATGAAATTGGTGATGGAGGATGGTTGATGATGACGACGGTGACGAATCCCCCTCTCCGGAGCCCCGAACGGACTCCAGATCAGCCCTCCCGAGAGAGATTAGGGCTTGGCGGCGGCTCCGTATCGTAAAACACGATCAAACTTTCTCTCTGATTTTTTTCTCTATGAAACGGAATATATGGAGTTGGAGTTGAGGTCGATGGAGCATCAGGGGGCCCACGAGACAGGGGGCGCGCCCAGGGGGAGGGCGCACCCCCCACCCTCGTGGACAGGGTGTGGGCCCCCTGGCCTTTATTCTTTCGCCAGTATTTTTTATATTTTCCAAAACTTATCTCCGTGGATTTTCAGGTCATTCCGAGAACTTTTGTTATCTGCACAATAAACAACATCATGGCGGTTCTGCTGAAAACAGCGTCAGTCCGGGTTAGTTTCACTCAAATCATGCAAGTTAGAGTCCAAAACAAGGGCAAAAGTGTTTGGAAAAGTAGATATGTTGGAGACGTATCAGCGCGCCGGCGAGCAAGGCAGGTGTAGTGCTTCGTCGAGGCTACATCCAGTAGTGGTTCAGCGAGATGTCATGGACCTGAAAAACAATTAAAAAGAGCAAATAATAAGGTAACATCGCCAATAAATTGCAGCTTTTGAAAGCAACTATAGTTATTCAGAAAACATGGTTGCTGCAACTTTAAGCCAAGCAGTACACATTCATGTCAAATATACATGTGCAAGATACTAGAAGCATTTCATTGCATATCTATGTGTACTGCTATAATTTTACGCCAAGCAGTGCACTAGTACATCAATTACACTAAGCCTCAACCCACTGCTTAAAAAAGTATTTTATCACCATTCTTCAATAGCTTGAATTTCCGAATGGCCATTGTTTGTACTTTAATGAAGAACACCCCAAGCAAATAACAACAGATGGGCATTAAGACAAAAAAATTGGCAATCGCAACATCATGTTTTAGCAGCAGTGCAGTACAAATCCTTGTGTAGCACAAGTAAGAGGACCATGTCCTACTCCTAATTACACCTGAGACCTTGTCGTCCCACCATTAGATGAACTAGAGGTCTCCCCCCTACTTGTCCATCTTGTAGAGCTCGTACCAGTGCTCGGCCACCTTCGATTCGAGTGCTTCGAACCCTGTTGATACTTCTCCAACGTATCTATAATTTTTGATTGCTCCATGCTACTTTATCTACTGTTTTGGGCAATATTGGGCTTTATTATCCACTTTTATATTATTTTTGGGACTAACCTATTAACCGGAGGCCCATCCCAGATTTGCTGTTTTATGCCTATTTCAGTGTTTCGAGAAAAAGGAATATCAGACGAAGTCAAAACGGAACGAAATCGACTGGAGAAGTTATTTTTCGAAGGAAAGCAACCCAGGGAACTTGGAGTGCACGTCAGGGGAGATACGGGCTGCCCACAAGGGTGGGGGCGCGCCCACCCCCCCGGGCGCGCCCCCTGCCTCATGGGGCCCTCGTAGCTCCTCCGACGTACCCCCTGCACCCATATATACTCTTGTACCCTAAAACTTCCATAGTAGAAGAAAGATCAGGAGTTCCGCCGCCGCAAGCCTCTGTAGCCACCAAAAACCTCTCGGGAGCCCGTTCCGGCGCCCTGCCAGAGGGGGATCCCATCACCGGTGGCCATCTTCATCATCCCGGTGCTATCCATGATGAGGAGGGAGTAGTTCACCCTCGGGGCTGAGGGTATGGTAGCTATGTGTTTGATCTCTCTCTCTCTCTCGTGTTCTCTCTCGTGTTCCTCGATGGCACGATCTTGATGTATCCCGAGCTTTGCTATTGTAGTTGGATCTTATGATGTTTCTCCCCCTCTACTCTCTTGTGATGAATTGAGTTTCCCCTTTGAAGTTATCTTATCGGATTGAGTCTTTTATGAGAACACTTGATGTATGTCTTGCCGTGATTATCTGCGGTGACAATGGGATATCATGTGCCACTTGATGTATGTTTTGGTGATCAACTTGCGGGTTTCGTGACATTGGGAACCTATGCATAAGGGTTGGCACACGTTCTTGACTCTCCGATAGAAACTTTGGGGCACTCTTTGAAGTACTTTTATCTTGGTTGGATGAATCTGAGATTGTGTGATGCATATCGTATAATCATGCCCACGGATACTTGAGGTGACAATGGAGTATCTAGGTGACATTAGGGTTTTGGTTGATTTGTGTCTTAAGGTGTTATTCTAGTACGAACTCTTTTATAGATTGATCCGAAAGAATAACTTTGAGGTGGTTTCGTACCCTACCATAATCTCTACAGTTGTTCTCCGCTATTAGTGGCTTTGGAGTGACTCTTTGTTGCATGTTGAGGGCTTGTTATATTATCTATCTATGTTATTATTGTTGAGAGAACTTGCACTAGTGAAAGTATGAACCCTAGGCCTTGTTTCCTACCATTGCAATATTGTTTACGCTCACTTTTACCACTAGTTACCTTGCAGTTTTTATTATTTCAGATTACAAAAACCTATATCTACTATCTATTTTGCACTTGTATCACCATCTCTTCGCCGAACTAGTGCACCTATACAATTTACCATTGTATTGGGTGTGTTGGGGACAGAAGAGACTCTTTGTTATTTGGTTGCAGGGTTGTTTGAGAGAGACCAACTTCATCCTACACCTCCCACAGATTGATAAACCTTAGGTCATCCACTTGAGGGAAATTTGCTACCATCCTACAAACCTGTGCACTTGCAGGCCCAACAACGTCTACAAGAAGAAGGTTGTGTACTAGACATCAAGCTCTTTTCTGGCGCCGTTGCTGGGGAGGCTAGGTAAAGGGCACTCACTCACACCCCGTCAACTAAGCTCTTTTCTGGTGCCATTGCCGGGGAGGTGAGTGCTTGAAGGTATATCTTTAGATCTTGCAATCGAATCTTTTTGTTTCTTGTTTTATCACTAGTTTAGTTTATAAAAGAAAATTACAAAAAAATGGAATTAAGGATGCCTCATATGCTTCATCTTTTTAATGTCTTTCGTGAAAATGATGGGAAGGAAAATTGTGCTCAGGTACTAGAAGAAGAATTACATAGAATGCTTGGCATAAAATATGTGAATGATGAGCATGATTGCAATGTTGTTAGTATGAATTCCTTGAATATCCATGATGCTAATGATATGCAAAGCCACAAGCTTGGGGAAGCTATGTTTGATGAAGATGATATTTTTTGTCCCCCAAGCTTTGATGAGTAAATTTACTATGATGGAAGCATGCCTCCTATCTATGATGATTATTGTGATGACACGTATGCTTCAAAGAATAATGATAACCATGAAACTTGTCATCTTGATCCTAATTTTAAATCATATGATAGTTATTTTGTTGAGTTTGCTCCCACTACTATTCATGAGAAGAATTTTGCTTATGTGGAGAGTAGTGAATTTTCTATGCAAGTAGATCATGAAAAGAATGCTTTAGGTGCTGGTTATATTGTTGAATTCATTCATGATGCTACTGAAAATTATTATGAGGGAGGAATATATGCTTTTAGGAATTGCAATAATATCAAGTTTCCTCTCTATGTGCTTAAAATCTTGAAGCTATGCTTGTTTTACCTTCCTATGCAAGTTGATTATTGTTCCCATAAGTTGTTTGCTCACAAAATCCCTATGCATTGGAAGTGGGTTAGGATTAAATGTGCTAGTCATATGCTTCATGATGCTCCCGTTATGTTTCAATTCTTATCGTTTATGTGAGCATCATTGTCATCATCATGCCTAGCTAGAAAGGCATTAAAGAAAAGCGCTTGTTGGGAGACAACCCAATACTTATCCTTACTGTTTTCGTGTGTTCACATGATTATGCTACTGTAGTAATCATGTTTTATAGCTTTTGTTTCAATAAAGTGCCAAGTAAGACCTTTAGGATGGCTTACGGTGATAGTTGTGTTGATCCTGCTGAAAATCAGAAACTTTTGCACCCAGTAAATTAGTTTTGTTAATTCACAGAAACGTGCTCTTGATCTTATTCTTTTTGCTATGGATTGGTACACAAATTTCTTAGGACTTCCTAATTTGGTAGGATTTTTGGAGTTCCATAAGTATACGTTTGATACAGAGTACTACAGACTGTTCTGTTTTTGACACATTCTGTTTTCTATGTGTTGTTTACTTATTTTGATGAATCTATGAGTAGTATCGGAGGGTATGAACCATATATAAGTTGGATTACAGTAGATATTACACCAATATGAATTTATAATTAGTTTATTACAGTACCTATGTGGTTGTTTTATTTTCTTATACTAACGGAGCTTACGAGTTTTCTGTTGAGTTTTGTGTTGTGAAGTTTTCAAGTTTTGGGTGAAGATTCGATGGACTATGGAATAAGGAGTGGCAAAGAGCCTAAGCTTGGGGATGCCCATGGCACCCCAAGATATTCAAGGACAACCAAGAGCCTAAGCTTGGGGATGACCAAGGCATCCCCTCTTTCGTCTTCGTACCATCGGTAACTTTACTTGGAGCTATATTTTTATTCACCACACATGATATGTGTTTTGCTTGGAGCGTCATTTCCTTTTGTTAGTTTTTGCTTGATGTTAGTTATAATAATGTTTTGCATCTTTAGTTTCAATAAAGAAGTCAAGGATAGCCTTTGCCATGCTTATTTTGCTAGTATACATGTTGCTGTTTGAAAACAGAAAGTTTACTGCTGTTGCAAAAATTCCCTAGAAAAATCAGAGAATGGTATAATGTTGAATCTTTTTGCATATTGTTATTTGATAAATTTATTAAGTGGGAATTTTAGTCCATAATTTTTGGAGTTAGGTAAGTATGATGAATCTTGCATTCTTTACAGACTGTACTGTTTTGACAGATTGCTGTTATGTTTGCGTTGTTTGCATATGTTTGTTTGTTTAATGATTCTATTTGAGGATAGGAGTATTAAATATGAAGAGGCATTTAGTATTCAATGTTGAATAATAATTTTAGTGATTTGTTACATTAGGAAATGATAAGGTTTTGCATTGGTTTATACTAACCTATCTCACAAGTTCTTGTTGAGTTTGTTGTGAATGAAGCTTTTGATAAAAAGAGAAACCATGATATGAGAGGAATTAAGGAGACACAAAAGTTCAAGCTTGGGGATGGCCAAGTCACCCCAAGATAATATTTCAAGAAGCCTCAAGCATCTAAGCTTGGGGATGCCCCGGTAGGCATCCCACCTTTCTTCTTCAACAACTATCGGTTAGTATCGGTTGAGCCTAAGTTTTTGCTTCTTCACATGAGTTATGCTATCCTTGCAATGTAGTTTTCTTTAGCTTTGCTTGCTGTTTGAATAAAGTATAAAGATCTAAAATTATTAAATGGGAGAGTCTTCACATAGTTGCATAATTATTCGACTACTCATTGATCTTCACTTATATCTTTCGGAGTAGTTTGTCATTTGCTCTAGTACTTCACTTATATCTTTTGGAGAACGTTGGTGGATTTGTTTTATAGAAACTATTTATCTCTCATGCTTCACTTAGATTATTTTGAGAGTCTTACATAGCATGATAATTTGCTTAATATTAATATACTTGGTATTCAAGATATGTGAAACTTTCTTATGAGTGTGTTGAATACTAAGATAAGTTTGATGCTTGATAATTGTTTTGAGATATGGAGGTGATAATATCAAAGTCGTCCTAGTTGAGTAATTGTGAATTTGAGAAATTCTTGTGTTGAAGTTCGCAAGTCCCGTAGCATGCACATATGGTTAAAGTTGTGTAACAAATTTGAAACATGATGTGTACCTGGCTTGTGCATCCTTATGAGTGGCGGTCGGGGACGAGCGATGGTCTTTTCCTACCAATCTATCCCCCTAGGAGCATGCGCGTAGTACTTGATTTTTGATGACTTCTAAATTTTTGCAATAAGTATATGAGTTCTTTTGACTAATGTTGAGTCCATGGATTATACGCACTCTCACCTTTCCGCCATTGCTAGCCTCTTCGGTACAGTGCATTGCCCTTTCTCACCTTGAGAGTTGGTGCAAACTTCGCTGGTGCATCCAAACCCCGTGATACGATACGCTCTATCACACATAAACCTCCTTATATCTTCCTCAAAACAGCCACCATACCTACCTATCATGGCATTTCCATAGCCATTCCGAGATATATTGCCATGCAACTTCCATCATCATCATCATGACATACATTACTTTTGTCATATTGCCATTGCATGATCATGTAGTTGACATCGTATTTGTGGCAAAGCAACCTTGCATTATTTTTCATACATGTCACTCTTGATACATTGCACCATCCCGGTACACCGCCGGAGGCATTCATATAGAGTCATATCTTGGTCTAAGTTTCGAGTTGTAATCCTTATGTTGTAATCAATAGAAGTGTGATGACCATCATTATTAGAGCATTACCCAAACAAAAAAAAACAAAAAAAGAGAAAGGCCAAAAAAAAGGCCCAATTTTTTTTTAAAAAAAGGGCAATGCTACTATCTCTTTTTCCACACTTGTGCTTCAAAGTAGCACCTTGTTCTTCATGTAGTGAGTCTCATATATTGTGCTTCAAATTAGCACCTTGTTCTTCATGTAGTGAGTCTCATAAGTTGTCTTCTTTTATACTAGTGGGAATTTTTCATTATAGAACTTGGCTTGTATATTCCTACGATGGGCTTCCTCAAATTCCCTAGGTCTTCATGATCAAGTGAGTTGGGTGCACACCCACTAGTTTTCTTTTGTTGAGCATTCATAGCTCTAGTGCATCCGTTGCATGGCAATCCCTACTTCTCATGTTGACATCAATTAATGGGCATCTCCATAGCCAGTTGATTATCCTCGTCAATGTGAGACTTTCTCCTTTTTTGTCTTCTCCACACAATCCCCATCATCATATTCTATTCCACCCATAGTGCTATATCCATGGCTCGCGCTCATGTATTGCGTGAAGGTTGAAAAAGTTTGAGATTATTTGAGTATGAAACAATTGCTTGGCTTGTCATCGGGGGTATAGAAGTTGGGAACATCTTTGTGTGAAAAAAATGAAGCATAGCCTAACTATATGATTTTGTAGGGATGAACTTTCTTTTGCCATGTTATTTTGAGAAGACATGATTGCTTTGATTAGTATGCTTGAAGTATTATTATTTTTGTGTCAATATGAACTTTTGTCTTGAATCTTTCGGATCTGAATATTCATATCACAATTAAGAAGATTTACATTGAGATTATTCCAAAGTATCACTCCGCATCAAAGATTCTTTTTTATCATTTACCTACTCGAGGACGAGCAGGAATTAAGCTTGGGGATGCTTGATACGTCTCCAACGTATCTATAATTTTTGATTGCTCCATGCTACTTTATCTACTGTTTTGGGCAATATTGGGCTTTATTATCCACTTTTATATTATTTTTGGGACTAACCTATTAACCGGAGGCCCAACCCAGATTTGTTGTTTTATGCCTATTTTAGTGTTTCAAGGAAAAGGAATATCAGACGAAGTCAAAACGGAACGAAATCAACTAGAGAAGTTATTTTTGGAAGGAAAGCAACCCAGGTAACTTGGAGTGCACGTCAGGGGAGATACGAGCTGCCCACGAGGGTGAGGGGCGCACCCCCCCCCCGGGCGCGCCCCCTGCCTCATGGGCCCCTCGTAGATCCTCCGACGTACCCCCTGCACCCATATATACTCTTGTACCCTAAAACTTCCAGAACAGAAGATAGATTGGGAGTTCCGCCGCTGCAAGCCTCTGTAGCAACCAAAAACCTCTCGGGAGCCCGTTCCGGCGCCCTGCCGGAGGGGGATCCCATCACCGGTGGCCATCTTCATCATCCCGGTGCTATCCATGATGAGGTGGGAGTAGTTCACCCTCGGGGCTGAGGGTATGTACCAGTAGCTATGTGTTTGAACTCTCTCTCTTGTGTTCTCTCTCGTGCTCCTCAATGGCACAATCTTGATGTATCCCGAGCTTTGCTATTGTAGTTGGATCTTATGATGTTTCTCCCCCTCTACTCTCTTGTGATGAATTGAGTTTCCCCTTTGAAGTTATCTTATCGGATTGAGTCTTTTATGAGAACACTTGATGTATGTCTTGTCGTGATTATCTATGGTGACAATGGGATATCATGTGCCACTTGATGTATGTTTTGGTGATCAACTTGCGGGTTTCGTGACATTGGGAACCTATGCATAGGGGTTGGCACATGTTCTTGACTCTCTGATAGAAACTTTGGGGCACTCTTTGAAGTACTTTTATGTTGGTTGGATGAATCTGAGATTGTGTGATGCATATCGTATAATCATGCCCACGGATACTTGAGGTGACAATGGAGTATCTAGGTGACATTAGGGTTTTGGTTGATTTGTGTCTTAAGGTGTTATTCTAGTACGAACTCTTTTATAGATTGATCCGAAAGAATAACTTTGAGGTGGTTTCGTACCCTACCATAATCTCTACATTTGTTCTCCGCTATTAGTGGCTTTGGAGTGACTCTTTGTTGCATGTTGAGGGCTTGTTATATTATCTATCTATGTTATTATTGTTGAGAGAACTTGCACTAGTGAAAGTATGAACCCTAGGCCTTGTTTCCTACCATTGCAATATCGTTTACGCTCACTTTTACCACTAGTTACCTTATTGTTTTTATTATTTCAGATTACAAAAACCTATATCTACTATCTATTTTGCACTTGTATCACCATCTCTTTGCCGAACTAGTGCACCTATACAATTTACCATTGTATTGGGTGTGTTGGGGACACAAGAGACTCTTTGTTATTTGGTTGCAGGGTTGTTTGAGAGAGACCAACTTCATCCTACGCCTCCCACGGATTGATAAACCTTAGGTCATCCACTTGAGGGAAATTTGCTATTGTCCTACAAACCTGTGCACTTGTAGGCCCACCAACGTCTACAAGAAGAAGGTTGTGTAGTAGATATCACATGTCGCCAACACGACACCTGCAGGCAAGGCAGTAAGCTATGGATCACAATAATATGCATCGGATGGCAACAATAACATCAACAAGTACAAATAGCAGCATCTCAGTCACTGTATAATCAATCAGTAAGCACAAACAGCAAGAACAAGCATTCTCTCAATCACAGACTACACTAATCAGCACCCCTCTCTCTCAATCTATCTCCAGCAGATGAGATATCAATCTCTCACTCATCCCAGCCCAAGCCTCTCCCACCTCTCTCTCAATCGCAGACTACACTAATCAAATAATTCAGAAGAACAACGACTCTGCTCAATTCCAACGCACTACTGTATTCCATCTAAACTAGAGACTGAACCCAACAAGATATATTCATCCGCGACCATCTACAATTCAGAAAAGTACTAGCATGATTCAGAACTAATCACATCGTATATGGGACAAATATAATTTAGGAGAGCCACGACTCTGTGAAATTTCAATCTTATAGTGCATTCGATCTAAACTAGAGACAAAAACCAACAAGTTCGATTGACCCGCGAGGATCTACTACCCAAAATTCTGGACCCGCATAGACCATCACCAAATAGTTCTAATCGATCGAACTCCGAGCGAAACAATAAACAGACGAGACATGAGCACGAGAGGGGATCGGTCGTTGGCGCATACCCTGGAGGACGTAGGCGACCTTGGTGGAGTTGGAGTAGCTGTGGAGCGACATGTCGAGGTCGAGGTCAAAGGAAGACAGAGGAAGAATGGTTCCTCTCATCTCCGCCGAGGTCGGCTCTTGACGACGACGCGAGTCTGGCTCGATCTGGACCCCGCCTGAGGTGGGACGAGGACGAGACGCATCCGTCCCCTCATGCAGACGGAGGTCTAGATCTCATGTGATCTGCGCGAGATCCCTCTTCTCTTTTGATGGGAGGAGGAGAGGGAGGGGGCGGCAGGTGTGGGGGGAAGAGAGCAGGAGAGGAGGCCGGTGACGAGGTCAGACGGGGCGGTGGGTGGCGGCAGCGAGGTTAGACGGGACGGTGGGCGGCGGCGGTGATATGTGGGTGGGAGGGAGCGGTCAATGTGTGGGACGTGCGCATCGGATCTAGTCCAAGGGGAGGATTGAGCGGAGGGGAGAGCATCGGGCGCTGTCGGAGGGTGCAGGAGTCGGAGGTTGGCGACGAGGAGTGGTACAGGGGACGGGGAGTAGGTGGCGGCGGCGGCGAGGAGATGAAGACGAGGGGGGAGGGGTGTGATGGGGGATCTGGGCTAGGGTTTGGGCTGCGGGTGGATGGATGGATGTGGGATGGATGGATGGATGGATGGATGTGGGATGGGGAGATGGATGGATGGATGGATGGCCGCCATGTCATCGATCCGTGGGGAGAGTTCTGATTCGTTCAAAAAATCAGTGATTTAAAATAGTTTCCAAGTACTAAAAATTGAGGGATTTTGTGAAGCAGCAATCAAAAATATTTTGCAAAAGGGCATCACACAAATTTTTACTAGATTTAGACCACATTTTATAGATGAGGACCAATTTGTATGCATTTTTGATCTTTCTAGCTATTTTTAATCATTTTCCGAGTGGAAAAATGGGGTTTTTTGTGAAGAACCTACCAAATATTTGTTGCAAAATTTGACTCCATAATTTTTTTAAAATACTAGGCCATATTTAATATACAATTGACCAAATGGTTGGGTGTCAAAAGTTTTGATCCACCTCGTGTGAAAAAGACAAATTTCTAGTGATTCAACTGGAAACGAGTCAAATTTGAACTGCAGCTGCCTCATAGTTTGTTCTTTATTTTTTTTCCAAAAATCATTTCTAGGTACATAAGTATCTATTTAATCATGGAAACAATTAAAATATTCCAAGATTCAACCACTAGCAAGGAACGGTCATGCCCGCCGTTTTGACCGCATTTTGAAACAGGCATAAAAAATTCAAAAAAATCAAAAAATTGGAAAACCTTCACACTGTGTCATTACATGTGACCAAGTTACCAGAAAAATTAACAAACTTGTAATACAGTAATTATTTTAAAACAAGTGTTCTCACAAATTAGCTATCATGTATGAAGATTCATGGCTTTCAAGACAAATGGTCAATCTTATGGCCACATTCATGGCATAGTTTGTCCAAATGATCTAATATTGTGTACACAGGTGCATCTTGGAATGACAAACAATGTTGGCTAAGGAAGTTTTCATTTTCGATGAACGAAAAATTCATTTTCCACTTTTCGAATGCCCAAAATGAGTTTTTTTGTGAAGGAGCTACCATATATTTGTTGCAAGATTGGAACAAATCATTTTTATAAAATATTAGGCCATATTTAGTGCACAATTGATAAAATAGTTGGGTGTCAAAAGGTTTGATCCACCTCTTGTGAAAAAGACAAATTTCTGCCGATTCAGTAGGAAGCGAGTCAAATTTGAACTGCGGCTACCTTATAGTTTGCTCTTTATTTTTTACAAAAATCATTTATAGGTACTTAAGTATCTATTTAATCAGAGAAACATCAAAATAATTCGAAGATTCAACCACTAGCTAGGAACGGTCATTCCCGTCGTTTTGACCGCATTTTGAACCGGGCATAAAAAATTCAAAAAATTGGAAAACCTTCTCATTGTGTCATTATATGTGACCAAGTTACCAGGAAAAATAATAAACTTATAATACGTCAATTATTTTTAAAAAGCGTTCTCAGAAATGAGCTATCATGTGTGAAGATTAATGGCTTTCAACCCAAATGCTCAATCTTATGGCCACATTCATGGCACAGTTTGTTTAAATGATATAATATTGTGCACAAGGGTGCATCTTGGAATGACAAACAATGTTGCCTAAGGAAGTTTTCATTTTATTTGGACAAAAAAAATCATTTTCCATTTTTTTGAGTGCCCAAAATGAGTTTTTTTGTGAAGGACCTACCATATATTTGTTGCAAAATTGGACCTAATCAATTTTCTAAAATATCAGGTCATATTTAATGCACAATTGACAAAATGGTTGGGTGCAAAAAGTTTTGATCCACCTCTCGTGAAAAATATAAATTTTCGCCGATTCGGTAGGAAATGGGTCAAATTTGAACTGCAACTGACTTATGGTTTGCTCTTTATTTTTTCCAAAAATCATTTATAGTTACATAAGTATCTATTTAATCAGAATTACATGGTTTGGTGGCGATATGTCGAGGTTTGGACGGTGGCCGAGGGCCCCAACTCCAGAGCGCGTAAACTCGCATGCCCGCTGCATGGTCACCGTGTGACCGTGGCGTTGCCATGCGTTTTGGGCAGCCTAGGCATGTCTAGTAGGTTGGGCACTCCCCAGGTAGGTGCTAGGAAGAAAATGACAATAGAAGATTCTCACGAGGAGACCGAACTATGCTCAAACATCAATTAGCAGCCAAGTGTTTGATTAGTGGTATGGAAAATGCACAAGGCTAATGGGCGTGAGTTTTGGTTGAGGATGATCAGTTACTAAGAAGACTGTCTTTACAAACTTTTAGCTCAAAAGGAGGAGCCTAGGTGGTACTTGCTTTGCAAAGTACCAACATAAATATGAATGTTGAAGGTGGGCTCAAAATAATGAATGGATTGAGCTGAAATTTGGTGGAGGATGGTTATTTGGGCATAGGAAAGCACTGTAGAAAATGGATACCATTTGGACATGCCAAAGCGGTACTTCCTTCACAATGCTCTTCTTTGGACAAAAACTTCAGAAAATTAGTGAGAGAAATTGGCTCAATGAAATGAGCTCAAATTTGGTGTAGGTAAGTTACATAGGCATATAGAATATGTGGAAAAAATTCAACTCATTAGGATATGCATAGCTAGAACTTCTTTCACAAAGGTTCTAGGTGGACAAAAACTTTGGAAATTTGCCGAGGAAGATTTATTGGGCAAATGGAGCTGAATTTTGTCATGAGGCAATGATTTGAATAGGAAATAGTGCCCAAAAATTTTGAGGGCAATCAAGAATATATAAATAGCACTTCCTTCACAAAGTGTTTGTTCTGAATACAATAGGAAAAAATAATATTGTTAAATTATTTTTGAACTAGGCAAGGAAGGTTATTTTTACATATTTGACGAAGATTTGACCCAAAGAATTTATGATATTTTTTGGGGAATTTTGGGAATGACATAAATATAGGTTGCTTCACAACCTAGGGCAAAAATTGACACATGGACATGACACATAGGCAAAACTGATGAGATGGCGCCTAGTCATAGAAACCCACCATAATTTACAAGGTTATGAGCATCTATATTGGTCGTGATCAGCTAGAAATAAGGCAGCGGACCAGTGCTACCTGCTTTATGACCATTCCATGTAAGGAAATTACGACCTTTCTAACCAAAATGGTCGTTATAGTTCAGGGTTTGGAGCCCCCCGAATAGCTTTTGACCAATTGGCCTCAGATGGTCATAGATTTATGACCAATTCTTCCAGGGTCACTGACAGAAGGTCACAAGTTGACATATTTCTTGTAGTGTTTGTAAAGGTTCGGTCGCCGTCTCCAAGGGCACCAATAGTGGAATCACGGCATCTCGCATTGTGTGAGGGCGTGAGGAGAATACGGTGGCCCTAGTGGCTTATTGGGGAGCATTGTGCCTCCACACCGCTCCAACGGAGACGTACTTCCCCTCAAAGGGAAGGAACTTTGGTAACACATCCTCGTCTCCATCGGTTCCACTTTTGGTTATCTCTCACCTTTACTTGTGCAAGCTATATTGTGTTATATCCCTTGCTTGCTTGTGTGCTTGTTGTTGTTGCATCATATAGGTTGCTCACCTAGTTGCATATCTAGACAACCTACTTTGATGCAAAGTTTAATTTGGTAAAGAAAAGCTAAAAATTGTTAGTTGCCTATTTACCCCCCTCTGGTCAACTATATCGATCCTTTTAATTGGTATCAGAGCCTCATCTCTTTATTAAGGAGTTTACCGTCCAAAGAGTATGGTTGACACCATAGACGGTGAGGAAGAGCACCCCGGTGTGAATCCGTCTTCATCTACGGCCGACGGGGGATTCCCGGTCTCATGTGAGGAATTCAATGTGGCTTTGGACACATTGAAAACCTCCATGACGACCGAGGTCAAAGGCATGTTCAAGGAGTTTCTTGATGGTCTTAAGTTATCAACCGCACCGTTGGAAGTGGTCACTCCCACTAACAAGGTGCAGATGCTAACTCCGATAAGGGGGAGGCTTCTTGTGATAAAGTTCCTTTATCTAGTGGTAGAAATGGTAGCGGCATCTTTGCCCATGTTGAACCTCCACCTACTTATGGAGGACCGGTTCCCTCCACCCATTTGAATCATGTTGGTCCTCCTCCTAAGATTGTGAAAAATGACTATTTTGACTCTTGGGTCTATCGCTTTAAACGTCATTTAAATCATGTTAATACTAATCTTTGGAGAATCATTGAGCAAGGTTTCTATCCACATGACCCAAGCAACTTCATCCCTAGAGAAGCCGCATACCATCAGTTCAACGAGAATTCTCTCTTCATCATCCAAGATGCAATTCCATCCGAAGATATTGCGCATCTCTGACCGTTCACTGTGGCCAAGGAAGCATGCCACCATGTTGTTTCCATTTACAAGGGAAGTGCAAGCATTCAACACTCCAACTATGAAGTGGTGCAAGATGAAGATGATGAGTTTGCAATGAATGAAGACGAAGAACCTCGCGAGCGTTACCGGAGATTAACCACTGTCGCGGTCTCACTCTGAGATCATGGGAGCAAGGATACGGATGACAATTGGATCAAGCACAAGTTCCTCAAGGCCATGATGCCTTACCACAAGGCCATGTCCTCCGTCATCTGTCAAAGGCCGGACTTCCACACCTTGACCTCAAGTGAAGTGTTGGATGAGTTTGTGGCGATGAGGATCTTGGACAAGACAGACGACAATGCGGTGTTGTGTTCTCAAAGAGCAAAGAAGCCCAACCTTGCCTTGAAGGCCAAGGCTAGTGTGGAAGAAGAGGATGAAGAGGAAGATGAGGAGAGCAACCCTGAAGACAAGTAATATGATTACCATGAGCACATGGCTCTTGCTTCAAGGCAATTTTGGAGCAAGAAGAACTCAAGGCCCAATTTTAACAATAACAACTCTAGTGGCATCAAGGGCAAGCAATGCACGAGGACATGTTACAATTGTGGTAATGTGAGCCACTTTGTTGCGGAGTGCCCTTACGAGAAGCGGGAAGACAATGGTGGAAAGCTCATCCGAAAAGACAAAGCCAAGTCCTTCCCCAACAAGAACAACTTCACCAAGAAGACTCCGACCAAAGGGTTGGTGGCACAAGAAGAGTACAATGAGGATGATGATGATGTTGAAGATGGTGAAGCCATGGCCATGGCCTCCGTTGCCATTGCCACAACTCCATGGGTGTCCCTCTTTGATTCACCCAATGAGAACATCACCGCCAAGTGCCTCATGGCCAAAGCCACCAACAAGGTAACCCCTGATACGTCTTTGTCGTATCTATAATTTTTATTGTTCCATGCCAATATTCTTCAACTTTCATATACTTTTGGAAACTTTTTATACTATTTTTGGGGCTAACATATTGATCCAGTGCCCAGTGCCAGTTCCTGTTTGTTGCATGTTTTATGTTTCGTAGAAACCATATATCAAACGGAATCCAAACGGGATAAAAACAGACGGAGAATTATTTTGGAATATTTGGGATTTTCCAGAGGAAGAATCAACGCGAAACGGTTCCTGAGGTGGCCACGAGACAGGGGGGTGCACCCTTCCCCTGGGCGTGCCTGGCACTCTCGTGGGCCACCCGTAAGGCGGTTGACGCTCTTCTTTTGCCGCAGGAAAGCTAATTTTATGAGAAAAATCCGGGCGAAAGATTCACCCCAATCGGAGTTACGGATCTCCGGATATAAAAGAAGGGCTTATTCCATCTGTGCCCCCAATTCCTTAGTTGTGCTCAGTTTTCCCCACGCTTCAAACTTTTGCTCACTTTTCCCCATTCCCTTAGCTGAAACTCTCATAAATGTTCATAACAGACGTTTGCCGTCTTGGCCGTTAACTGACTTGTGGGGCCATGTTGGACTCTGTTGACTGTGGCTGTGGCTTCGCTGGTTGGGCCGTGTTTGTGTTCATAGGACGGGCCCATTAGTTGGCTGGTAATAAATTAAAAAGGGAGCCCAATTAAAAAAGCCTGCTATGGATGGATGCAGCCTGCAATGCATGCCCGACTTTGGCATCGATGTAGCCTGCTATGCATGCGAACACCGCCACGCACGCATCTAGTGACCTAGACCTAATTGCATGCATGCACGCCGACACGCACGCATCGATCCGTGCCACACGGTTGCCGGTGGATTCAGTCGCTCCGCAGCGTCATTTCACGCGTCGCAGGCATACGTGTCGGTGGCAGAAGGGGCAGGCTGCACGCACGGTCGCGTCCATATGTCAAGGCATCGGTTCACGCCGCAGGCTGCACGCATGCTCGTGAATGGGAGGCACGCAGCCGCCAACGCAGAGCACGCAGAAGGGGGAGGCAGGCAGCCGCCAACGCAGAGCACGCAAAGCACGCTCGCATCGATTCACGTTCACAAATTGATGATCGCATCGGTTCACGCACGGACTGAGTCACGATCTACGCCGGTTGCACGTGTACCCACTTCGTCTCCCTCGGCTATTTAAACTGCCCTTCATTGCCTCTTCTTCTACAGATCTATCTGCGCCTCCAACTTCTCTTCTTCCCCCAAAAGCCAAAGTCGTTCCACTCAGCGAAGCGAGCAAGATGCAGTACAATGGGCCGACGTTCCAAGCGCCGCCCACCGTGCCGGAACGGCGGTACCCCGCCAACGTCGTCGTCGAGGAATCCCTCCGTGTGTGGGTGTTCTCCCGCTGGAGGGGAAGCACTGAGCTTGCATAGGGGTTCCTCCGTGCGGGCTTCCACCACCTCCCGGCGGGCTCGCCGCCCATGTTCAACCTCGTGGAGCAGCGTCCCCACGCCAACGCTCCAGTGGTAGGGCTCGTCGTCCACTTCACCAACAGGTTCGATGCCTACTACCTGCTCGGCAAGGTGTATTGGTGTGGGTGCGAGTTCATCGCATTCACGACCTATAACATCTTCACCGACTTCGAAAGCGTCTTCCCCGCTCGCAACCGCATGCACAGCCTCCCGTACTACGTCGGCGACAATGGCCTTGAGGAGGAGGAGTACTGAAGCCGGCGGTGACGAAGACGGTGAAGCCGGCGGTTAAGGTGAAGACGACGGTGAAGACATGGCGGTGTTGCCCTAGCTACCCTACTACTATGTAGTGTCAGTTTGGTGTGTGTGTTGCCCCAGCTAGCTACCCTATCTATCTAAGTTAAGTTATGTGTTATATGTATTGGTGCCGTGTTATATGTAAGAACTTGTGTTGCCCTAGCAACTCTATCTAAGTTAAGTTATGTGTGTTATATTAATGATTTGTTATGTTTGTATTTTGTTTGTCCCAAGTTTAGACACGGCTAATTGACATGGACAAAATTAACCAAACTAACTAAAAATGATGTGTTTATAGATGCCTTCTAAAAATAAGAACATATTGTACACGGCTTTGGTTTGGGAGCTCTGTATTTTTTAGGTATTCCAAGAATACTTTGGTTTCCAGAAATATTGAAGTATCAAATACTTTGAGATGTTTGGCTTTAGTCAAAAGTGTAGTTTTATATACTTTAATATCTAGAAAACTACACTATTTTTGAAGTATATAAAAAAGAAGGTTGGACCTCTTTTTCCAATACTGAAGTATTGGTTTGCTAGGCATAATAATACCGATGTTTGCAAATACTTTGATTCTAAAATTACTCCACTGCCAAACTAAGCCAGGTTGTGAGAAAGCAAAACAAAAGCAAATACGGTGAAGAGAAATCAAATCAAAAAAAGTGAAGGGACCCATAAAGGAAAGCCAAAAAAATTCCTCAATGAAATAGAAGAGATTGGGCAATCAAATTAATGAAAAAATCAATCAAAAACAAGAAAGAACAAAGCAATCATTCCTGGGCCTCATTTATCCTTTGTGGGCCTATTGCAGCTTGATTCTCTTCGGGCCCGCGAACTAGGTTTTTTTTTCTAGCAGAACTGACAAACTCGAGGACAAAAGTTTGGCAAGTGTGAGAGAGAAGAGATGAACTTGATGTATATCCCTTGTGCTGCTCAAGTACTGCTTACTGTCATCTGACGAGCTAGGGTATGATCCAACACTCGAGGTTATTAGCTAACAAAATAATCCTATCACTGAACTGGTAGTTGTCTTCTGCCGAAACTAAAAGTGTCGAAACATAACAGTAAACTACATACATTCAGAGATCGACAGTTGCACTAAACAGAGTTGCATTCAGAGATCTACAGTTGCACTAAACAGTAGACAAACATCTCTAACGAGAGATGGCCATCAAGTAAAAAATTCCTAGAGCAAGTATTCCTAAAGCTATCAGATTGGATTACTTCTTCAACTCAATAAGCTCCTTGAAGTTCTTGTTCATCTTCTTCAATTCCGTCTTCAGTTCGAACACCGTCGGGTATTCCAGATGCGCTGCTGCTGCCGGAGCAGCACTATCATGGGGCAGATTGGACTCTCGGATTGCATTCCCCCTCGAATCCAGCAAGCCCGACCCTTGAAGCCTCTGGATGTAATCATCCATCCAATCGAAATGGTGGCATTTCTTCACGATCTGAAAACGAAATCATGTATCCTAAATTCAAATCTGACAGATTTTTTGAGAAATTAGAGATAAAGGATGCGAGGAAAACTCAGATCTAACCTGCCCCTCCGGCTTGCTCTCGCATTTGACGAACTTGCGCCCAAAGTTCCCATTCTTCTCCTCCTTCGAAGTCAACCGCTTCAGTGGCGCAGTCCATGGGTAGTCACGGCATCAAGTCATACACACTGGACCATACACCGGCCACGTGGAACAGGGGGCTGACGAGGAGGTCGACATATCGCCCGAGAGGAAGAAACAGAGGAGTTGCTCGAGAGGAAGAAGAACGAGAAGATGGGGAAAGAAACAGAGGAATTGCTCGATCTGCTTGATGCCTTTGTCTGTCAGATGGAGAAGAGGAGGAGGGGAAGCTATATTGACGATTTGCCACATTGTATTTGCGGTTTGAATATTTGAACCAACTCTTAACACTGACATGTGGTGGTCATGTGCGAAAAATACAATTTCATATGTAAAGTGGGGCAGATCGTAAAAAACCCGAGAAGGACAGTGCAGTAGCCAATCAGGATGGATCACGCGGATCGTGCATGCGTGCCCCACATCTGACGGGTGGTGTTTGACACTTGGTAGGATCCGACGGCGCACGTTCGACGCTAGGGTTTGGAGCATTTCTGCGGGGTTATGAGCGAGTCAACGGGGTTATTAGGGTTTGACCAGATTTCAAATGGCCATAACTAAATTAGAAAAAATCGCAAAAATATAAAACAAACATAGTTCGTCCGTTTATGAGACCTAGTTACCATAAAAAAATATAAACTCGGTATAGGGGCGTTTTTTCGAAAAATCATTTTTTGAAGTGATCTGTCGAAATCAAGTTCAAATGCTTTTAAAAAATTCAAAAAAATTCAAAATGTTGTAATTCTTGCGCACATAGCCGTCATATGTGACAAGGTTATGAGAAAAAAATATAAACTTGGTGTAGGTCATTTTCATGAAAAAACTCTTCACACAAATGAGCTATCACCTATGAACATTTTCAGAGTTCGTAGAATAGGGAGAGGGGGTTTAGGGTTTGAATTTTTTTTCAAAATAATTTAAAAAAATCAGAAAAATCTCCATAGCTTCATTTTGGAGTGAGTAAGAAGGATATGTGAACTTACTTTTTCATTTTCATATCTAAAACGTGTTATTTGACGGTTTTGAAATAAAAGCATATTTTTTCAAAAAAATGTAGTAATATGAATATTAATCAATAAATAGTGAGACTACGTTTTTACCCTATATATGTTGAACAAGTGTTAATAAAAATATATATGCCTCATTTGGGCTAGGTCAAGAAAAACTTGATTTCAAATAGGGCTGTTTACCCTAGCTTTCAAGCTCGTTTCTAGCACATTTCTCATTTGGACTGTTCACCTACGAATATTGGACTTCAAATGCTCGATCAAATACATAGCACAGAGCAATGAACATCCAATGTTCAAATTCAACTTTGACTCGGATCCAAATTTTGGCCCAAATTCAAATATTGATTTAAATTCAAATTTTGATGGAAATTTGAATTCTGACTTAAATAAGAAACCAAAGTAGAAGCAACATTATTACAACTGATAAGTTTTCACAGTAGCTCAAATCTACCAAGTTTTAAGATGCCAACATCTTAATACAAATCTACCAAGTTTTAAGCGGTCCACTCGCCCTCAAATTGACAACACATACATTTCCCAACAACTTAATTCAAAATTTCGACTTGCTCCTTGTGTCTGCAGCTGGCTTCACCGTCTTGCTCCTGGTTTCCTTAGTTGAGATGCTCTTTTCTTTCAGACTCTTGTTCCTTTTGATCGTGGGCTTTACTTGGGGTTTTCCTTGTGGAGGTGCTGATAGAGTAGTTGCACTCGCCGAGCACTTGACGACCATTTGACGGTCATCTATGGGTTCAGTAATCTTTAAAGGCACAATTGGAATAATTACGCCCTCCTCTTCCTCTCTTATAGATTCAAAACCATCAAAGGCCATGGTTTCAAAATCTTCTGCTTCTTCATCTCTTGGCCTTTTCTCTCTAGAGCTGGTAAATAAAATTATAAGCCATAGGCAAAAAAGAGAACAAATGCAAACAAAAGGGTAGCTGCATTATACCAAGATGCTTCATTTGCTGCTGCATTCTCCACTGCTTCAATTGCTGCTGCATTCTCCACTGCTTCAATTGCTGCTGCATTCTCCATTGCATCTTCAGTCTCCATTGTTGCTGCATTATCCTCAGCATTGGCTGCCGTCCATCTTTCCTCCTCTCCAAATGATGCATCCACTGCATTGGTACAAAGCCTAGCAATATGCCCCAGAACTCCACATTTTTTGCAAGCACGCTTCTTTGGTAGACGACCCTCCTCACCTGCTCTAATCCTCTGGTTTCTTGGTCTTCCTGGTGGTCTAGTAATGACAGGAGCGTGGATTTTGAACCCTGGATCTACTATGTTCCATTGATCTTTCCCCAATAGTGCAGGCACATTGTCAGCATAAGCATCCATAAATTTGGCTACAGAGAAATACTCAGAGCAATATTGATCAACTTCACCATCTGCACCCCCAATAACGGTCATCAGATGTAGGGCATGTATGCATGGCTTCCCACGGATCTGCCATTGCCTACAACTACATTCTCTAGTACTTAGGTTCACAGGATACCTCCATACCCTATTTTTAGTGTCAGTATAGGTAACCTCTCCCTCATATGTACCAGATCGAATACATTTCATCTTCAGTCCTCTTGCCTTCAAGTGCAATGCCTTAATCAGTGATGGGAGCATTTGATGACCAACATATTGTGTTTCTGCAATTCTTTTGCGAAGAGCCATCTTTATCATGATCATTTGCCTCATCTTGTCAAATGCTTGCCACAACAAGAGCCCTTTCACTGACTTGAACTTTGAATTGAAGCATTCTGCAAGGTTACTGGTCACTTAATCCACTTTGCAGATTTCGTTGAATTTGCTTCTTGACCACACCTTGCCATGATGTGCATCCATGTACTCCTTCACAAGAGGATTTTGAGCATACAACACTCTCAAATGGTGTTCATGCTTCCTTTTGCTGCATGTGTATGATGCTGGCCATAAGTTCTCATCATAAACTTTACCTTTGAACTTCTTTTTGAAATTATGCGCTAGGTGTCGCATACATTCCCTATGCTCCACTCCAGGGAATACAATTTCCACTGCACTCTCTAAACCCTTGCAAGCATCTGTGTGTATAGCTAAACCTGGGGGTGTGCCTATAATGTTGCGCAACTGCTGCAGAAACCAGACCCAACTTTCCTCAGACTCTGCCTCCACCACACCAAATGCAACTGGGAATAGCCAGTTGTGTCCATCAACTGCAGAAGCTGCTACTAGCTGTCCTCTCCATCTTCCAGTCAAATGTGTAGCATCTACAGCCAAATAGGGCCTGCAACCATCTAGAAACCCCTGCCAGCAAGCCTTGAAACAAACAAAAGCCCTTCTGAAGCACTCCTTCTGAAATGACTTCCTTTTTATTTTGAATGGAACTATATGCTTGTCAATCTCCACAACACTCCCTGGACTTGCCATCTCCACTTCATCTTTGAAAGTGTAAAGCAGCTGAAAACTGTCATTCCATTGACCATTAATTCTGTCAAGAGCCTTTTCCCTAGCATTGAAAATTCTCATGTAAGGAATTTCTATCTTGTACTACTCAAAAAGCTTCCCATGGAGTGCTGTTGGACCAAGTCCAGGTTCTTCTCTCAGCCAATCCAATATAGCATCTGCCACCCACCTAGTTTTTGCTAGCTTGGTTTTGGCCTTCCCCCCTCCCCCTCCAGGTGGACAAGTGTGCTTGTGTGCGTTTTTCTTTATCTGAAAAAAATAAAAGGGTAAAGAACAGTTAAGAAACCTTACTCAATGATCTGACACTAAATTACTAACTGAACTTGAATTACCTGAATATATTTGCTCTTTCTCATAGGAGATGCATGCAACTTCCACCTACACCTAGGATATGGACAAAAAACTGTGAACCTTGCTGGCTCACTCCTTTTGATCTTATAGGTGTTTTCAGATATAATGCACCATGTTGTCACTGCATTCCGACAGTCCACCATTGATTGGAAAATGGTACCTACAGTAAGCTTAGGTTTTTCTCTGTTCCACTCAATTGTTGGCATGTCATCACCATCGTATTCATCCTCGATTAAGCTGTCCATGTTCTCCACCTTCTCTTCATCGTCAGTGTCATCAAACCTAGCTTGGCTGATGGGCTCCTCCATATATTCATCATCCACTGCTTGCTGACTGGCTACATCGACCAGTTCAGGAAACATCATCTCGTCTTCATCATCATTTGTAGGCACTGCCTCGTCAGGTTCTGCATCTTCTTCTACACCAACTGCAGAAGGTACACAAGAAGCAGCAGCTGAATCGGAACCAGAATTGGCAGTAGGCATGTTGTGGCTCCACGAACCACTTGCTTTACTTGGTGTCGACCTACAAGGAGTGCCGGGGTGCTGGCTATTAGCACAGACAGATGATGTCTGAACTCCCTTCCCCTTCGCCCGTTCTGCGCGTGGCTGAAGCACATCGATTTGGAGTTTACCGAATCGGCAGCCAGCAATCCCAGCAAAAAGCAACGGCATATGATCGTCGCAAGTTACTGGGAGAAATCTTTGCTCGTCACTGCTGAAGTAATTCAGTTCAACAGCATCGGCATCACTCCAGGGATAGGTGTTTCGGAGCTCAGCTTGCAAATCTTTGAAAGATATGCTGGTTTCTACCACTTTGGGATAGAAAAATGATGAAATCAAATGCGGTTTAGTACCACGCAGCACACTAGTTTCCATTCTAATCGCCAGCCGGAAAGCTAGCGCGGGATCAATCCTATTTTGTTGGGGAAGGAAACAAAGGCTTCAGTTAGCCGGGTAAAATCGAGCACAAATTCGAACGATTCAAGCAAACAAAAGTCAAATACGGCCTACAATACGACTTAGAACGTCAATTCGAGAGGAAACAATGCTTACCCAGGTTTAATCCATGAATTATCTGCCGCGGATTCGACCCAATCCTCTCCACGATCGACTGCATTCCGGGCGTCCTCACTCAACATTGCTATGTAATCCCGGATGGGGAGGTTGGCTATATCTGGCGGAGACACGGCGTCGCCGACGAACGGAAAAGGGCATAGGGTGGAGGAAACAACAGCGGTGGACATGGAACAACGCCGGCGGAGGGGGCGGGGCGGCGCGGTGCAGTGCGGCCTGTCTAGATCTGTTTCAGATTCAGACAAGCTGCCCAATACGTGTCTCCTTGCGGTCCCACCCGTCAGCAAGCAACAGTCAGACGAAGACTCGGCCCCACTCGTCAGCAATTAACGGTCAATGGACGTTCAAGACGGCAAACGCCCGCTATGAGCATTTGTGCGAGTTTCAGCTAAGGAAGAGGGGAAAGTGAGCAAACATTTGGAGCGTGGGGAAAAGTGAGCAAAACTAAGGAACCAGGGGCACTAATTTAAATATCCCATAAAAGAAACGGTGAAGGGGCAGAATCAGAGAACGCAGAAACAGAGAGAGACAGAGAGATAGATCCAATCTCGGAGGGGCTCTCGCCCCTCCCACGCCATGGGAGACAAGGACCAGAGGGGAAACCCTTCTCCCATCTAGGGAGAAGGTCAAGGAAGAAGAAGAAGAAGAAGAAGAAGAAGAAGAAGGGGGGCTCTCTCCCCCTTGCTTCCAGTGGCGCCAGAACGCCGCCGGGGGCCATCATCATCACCGCGATATTCACCAACATCTCCATCACCTTCCCCCCTCTATCTACAGCGGTCCACTCTCCCGCAACCCGCTGTACCCTCTACTTGAACATGGTGCTTTATGCTTCATGTTATTATCCAATGATGTGTTGCCATCCTATGATGTCTGAGTAGATTTTCGTTGTCCTATTGGTGGTTGATGAATTGCTATTTTTTATTTTATTTGCTTGTGGTTATGTTGCTGTCCTTTGGTGCCCATCATATGAGCGCGCGCGTGGATCACACCATAGGATTAGTTGTATGTTGATAGGACTATGTATTGGAGGGCAACAGTGACAGAAGCTTCAACCTAGCATAGAAATTGATGCATACGGGATTGAAGGGGGACCAATATATCTTAATGCTATGGTCGGGTTTTACCTTAATGAACGTTAGTAGTTGCGGATGCTTGCTAATAGTTCCAATCATAAGTGCATAGAATTCCAAGTCAGGGATGACATGCTAGCAGTGGCCTCTCCCACATAAAACTTGCTATCGGTCTAGTAAAGTAGTCAATTGCTTAGGGACAATTTCACAACTCCTACTACCACTTTTCCACACTCGTTATATTTACTTTATTTCTTCTTTATCTAAACAGCCCCTACTTTTTATTTATGTGCTTTTTATTATCTTGCAAATCTATCCAACAACACCTACAAAGTACTTCTAGTTTCATACTTGTTCTAGGTAAAGCGAACGTCAAGCGTGCGTAGAGTCGTACAGTGGCAGATAGGACTTGAGAGAGTATTTGTTCTACCTTTAGCTCCTCGTTGGGTTTGACACTCTTACTTATCGAAAGAGGCTACAACTATTCCATATACTTGCGGGTCATCAAGACCTTTTTCTGGCGCCGTTGCTGGGGAGTCATAGCATGGGGTGAATATTCTCGTGTGTGCTTGTTTGCTTTATCACTAAGTAATTTTTATTTGTTGTTCTTTGTTGTTTTCTATCTTTAGTTATGGGCAGGAAACACAAAATACCAAAAAAATTAGTTGTACCTACTGAACCAATGGTTGAAGAACCACTCAAAATCTATCACACTCCTGAAGCTTTTTACTTGGATCATCTTCGATCCCCATGTGCTCGTGCTGAAACCCCAACTAGCTTAGTTAAGGGCAAATCTTTAGATGAGCATGCTTGTTATGTGCGACACCATATATCTGAAAAAGGGAAACTTTTACTGGATCAAATTCATCGTTTGCAATGCTATGCTTGGAATTTATGTGAAATATATGATATTACTTGTTGTTCTGAAAACCCTAAGAAACACCTTCCCTACCAATGTGAGTCTATTGATAATGGAATCGTATCTTCGTATGCTAAGGGTGTTTATAATTACTATGATGTTCAACAAATTGTAGAATTTGTTGCTTTTAAGGGTGCTTATGAAATTGCGTCTTTGATTGAAAAGTATGATGCTACTCTTTACAAATCTGAAAATTTTGCCATACTTGAATATTGTTATGATAATTGTGCTTCTAATGCCTATGTTAAACTATATATTGAGAAATTCTCCGCTGTCCAAGAAGAGACTAATATTTTGCAGGAAGCTATGGAAGAAGAAATTGATGAAACTGTGAGCTCATTGGATCAAAAAGATGATGAGGAGAGTGAAGAACAAAAGGAGGAAGAGCGATTGATCACCCGTGCCCACCTTCTAATGAGAGTAACTCTTCAAATCATACATTGTTTAATTCCCCTTCGTGCCTACCGAAGGATGATTGCTATGATGATTACTATGATCCCGTTGATTCTCTGGAAATATCCCTTTTTGATTATGCTTGCTACGCTTGTGGCCAAGATGTCAATATGAATTATGCTTATGGAGATGAACTTGCTATAGTTCCTTATGTTAAACATGAAATTGTTGCTATTGCACCCACGCATGATAGTCCTTGATACGTCCATTTTGCATCATACTTTTATATCAATATTTATTGCATTATGGGCTGTTATTACACATTATTTCTCAATACTTATGGCTATTCTCTATTATTTTACAAGGTTTACCATGAAGAGGGGGAATGCCGGCAGCTGGAATTCTGGCTGGAAAAGAAGCAAACATTGGAAACCTATTCTGCACAGCTCCAAAAGTCATGAAACTCCACGAAACATCTTTTTGGAATTAATAAGAATTTTTGAGCGAAAGAAATACACCAGGGGGCCCACACCCTATCCAGGAGAGTGGAGGGCGCGCCTCCCCCCTACAGGGCGCGCCCCTATCTCCTGGGCCCCCTGGTGGGCCCTCGGAGTCCATCTTCTGCTATATCAGAGCTTTTACCCTGGAAAAAATCGTGGGCAAGCTTACGCGATGAAACTCCGCCGCCACGAGGCGGAACACATCTAGGGCTCTGGCGGAGTTGTTCTGCAGGGGACACTTCCCTCCGGGAGGGGGAAATCATCACCAACGTCATCACCAATGATCCTCTTATGAAGAGGGGGTCAATCTCCATCAACATCTTCACCATCACAATCTCCTCTCAAAACCCTAGTTCATCTCTTGTATCCAATCTTGTATCAAAACCGAAAATTGGTACATGTGAGTTAGTAGTGTTGATTACTCCTTGTAGTTGATGCTAATTGGTTTACTTGGTGTGTAACGCCCTGGATCTGATGCGCCAAGTGTCTGCCAGTTATTTGCCGTCCTTGCCATGTCATTTTCTTGCGTGTTGCATTCTATCATGTCATCATGTGCATTTCATTTTGCATACATGTTCATCTCATGCATCCGAGCATTTTCCCCGTTGTCCGTTTTGCAATCCGACACTCCTATGTTCCCCGGCGCCCCCTTTTACCTCTTTTTGTGTGCGGGTGTTAAACTTTCTCGGAATGGCCCAAGGTTTGTCAAGCGGCCTTGGTATAGCACCGGTAGACCGCCTGTCAAGTTTCGTGCCATTTGGAGGTCGTTTGATACTCCAACGGTTAACCGGGTAACCGTAAAAGCCTCTTTTGTGTGCAGACCAACACCCCTTCAAAGTGAACCAAAACCCATCCAAACCCCCTCCATGCTCTCGGTCATTCGATCACGATCGCGTGGCCGAAAACCGCTCCTCGTTTGGACTCTCCTAGCTCCCTCTACCTATAAATATATGCCTTCCCCCGTCCAAATCTGGGTCCAAACCCTAGCCTCTCTCCCTCTCAGCCGCCGGACGTGTCCGCCCGCCCCCGGACATGCCCACGCCGCCGCACGCAGCCACTCCCGAGCTGCCACCAGTCCTCGCGCCGCCTCCCGCCGCCGTGGCCCGCCGGGCCCAGGCGCGGCCCGCCCAGGCCCGCGCGCGCCGCCCCGCGCCCCGCGCTCGCGCCCGAGCGTCTTCCGCCCCGCGCCTCCCTTGTCGGACCTTCGCCGGAGGGTCCCGTCGCCGGCGAGCTTGGCTGCCGTCCCGCCAGGTCGCTGCCTCCCCGTTGCCGCCACCCCTTCTCCCCTCTCCTCTTACGGCTCTCTCCCTCACCCTCTCTGCCCCGCAGGGAACCGCCGCCGCCGCCCAGGGACCTCGCCGCTATGGAGCTCGCCACCGCCGGACGACCCCGCGCCCGGATCCGGTGCGCCACCGCCGGATCCAGCCTCCTCCGCCGCCCCTCGCCATGGTTCCGCCCCTCCCCCTCGTCTCCGTCTCGGAGCGGCACCGAGCCGCCGTCGTCTTCCAGCTCGGGGTCGGGCGCGGCCTCGCCCGCTCGCGCCACCGCATGGGCCCCGCGAGCCGGCCCAGTCTCCAGGCCCAGCCCAAGCCTCCCGTCGGCCGGCCTCGCCTCCTCTCCGTCCTGGGCCGAGCCCATGGTGAGCCCCGCCTAGATCCCGCGCCCGTGCATCCTTTTGTATCTGACGCTGACATAGTTTTTCCTGAAAAATGACCAAGTCCCTGAAAAATGTTGCATTATATTGCTCTGTTCATCGCTTCATAACTTGCTGCATACTTCTTCGTTTTGTGCGTGTAATATATCAAATTGTTCGCCTCAACGAGTACTGCATTTTTTCCATTGCATCGTTTTCATTTGAGCTCATCTTGATGCCCGAAATGCTGTTGGAAGAGTGCATGTTGATGTTAATCTGCTGGAACTGTTATAACATGCTCATTTGTCATTTTTGCCATGTTTGATGTGTGCATCCTATGAGGTTGATGTCTACATGTGTTTTTATCTATTCCATGCCATATTTCCAGAGGTACTATCCATGTATTTTTGTGACTTGTGTGCTGAGTGCATCGAGCTTGTTAACAAGGGTACTTGCTGTTGCTGTTTTCCTGAAAGATTCTGTTATATTTTGTTGCTATGTAAACCTGCTGTTACAAGTCATTTCGTGCATAATCTGGAGATGTTCACTAAGGATGTTTTGTTATACATGTCTTGATCTATCCATTTATGCCCCTGGTTGCAATTATAGCCTGCTGTAACATGTTGTAATCTTGCTCCAAACTTGCTAAATAATGTTGCTGTCAACCTGTTAACATGAAGTTCAGTTTTGGCCATATGCTTTTCTAGTGATCCATGCATCCTATGAACTTGCTCTTGCCATGCATAGCTTCTCAAACATGTATTCTTACTGTTGGTTGCCTTTCCATGCCATTTATTGCTCTGTGGTGAGTGTTTCAAGCTCACCAACATGCCTACTTATTGTTGTTCCTGCCATGTATGAATCTGTGATATAACTTGCCATGTTTACATGGGTGCCATCATATTTTCTGTTCCCTTTTGGCTCATGGTCAGTAAGGGACTTTTGTTCTATGCAATTAGTAGATTCATGCCATGCCTTTGTTTGCCATGTTAAGTTCCTGTAGCTTGTTTGATAGCTCTAAACATTGCAACCTAATGTTATTTTCTGCCAAGCCTGAAACTGTTATAATTTGCAATCTTCCCATGTCCTTTTGAGCATGTTATAGTGATTTCTGGAGATAGCTCAGTGTTAATGTTTTGTCATTCTTTCCCTGTACTTCATGCCCATGCCTTTTGTTATTACGTTGAGATGTTGTAGCATGTTGTTTTGATGCTTGCAATATTCCTAGTTGCTGTTTTGGACAGATTGTTGCTATAACTTGTATCGAGTGTATGTGTTGAACCGTTGCTCCGTTTTAAGTGTGCTCTATATGAAACTTGCTTGATTTTGCATGTAGTTTCATATTATCATGTTCCATCCTTGTTTTGAGAGTGTTTGCTTGATGTTTGTATGCATTTTGCATTAATGTCATGTTTAACTTGTTTTGCTCATATCTTCTAGGCCGTAACTCCGAATTAAATGAACTTTATATGTAACTTGACTAGAATCTCGCGTAGATCATCTTGGTGCATCTTAACTTGCTGTTTAACAACTTGAACATAAGGTTTATTCAGATCTGGACCAATTTCGAAATTTGCATATGAGGACTTACGGAATTGTTATATGTTTTGTTCCTGGCCTCATTTAAACTTGTCTTGATGTGTTGTTCTTGTTTGCATCATCTCTTGCCATGAGTAGCTTCATGTAGCTTTGTCATGCATCATGCTTGGTTGTGCATCATGTCATGTATATGTGTGGTGTGTTTACTATGTTGTGTGCTTCTTCTCGATAGTTCCCGTTTCGTTGCGATCGTGAGGATTCGTTCGTCTACGCTTGATTCGTCTTCGTGGCTTCATCTTCTTCATGGACTCGTTCTTCTTCCTTGCGGGATTTCAGGCAAGATGACCGCTACCCTGGATCTCACTACTATCATTGCTATGCTAGTTGCTTCTTTCTATCGCTATGCTGCATTACCTATCATTTGCTCTTCAAGCCTCCCCAAATTGCCATGAACCTCTAACCTTTGACACCATTCCTAGCAAACCATTGCTTGGCTATGTTACCGCTTTGCTCAACCCCTCTTATAGCGTTGCTAGCTGCAGGTGAAGTTGAAGATTGCTCCATGGTGGACAGGGTTATGTTGGGATATCACAATATCTCTTATATTATTAATGCATCTATATATTTGGTAAAGGGTGGAAGGCTCGGCCCTATGCCTGGTGTTTTGTTCCACTCTTGCCGCCCTAGTTTCCGTCATACCGGTGTTATGTTCCCGGATTTTGCGTTCCTAACGCGGTCGGGTGATTTATGGGACCCCCTTGATAGTTCGCTTTGAATAAAACTCCTCCAGCAAGGCCCAACCTTGGTTTTATCATTTGCCTCACCACCACCTATACCTTTCCCTTGGGTCGGCCAACCCGAGGGTCATCTTTATTTTAGCCCCCCCGGGCCAGTGCTTCTCTAAGTGCTCGTCTGAACCGGGCAGACTGCAGGGCCACCTCGGGGCAACTCGAGGTCTGGTTTTACTCGTAGGTTGACCTATCCGGTGTTGCCCTGAGAACGAGATATGTGCAGCTCCTATCGGGATTGTCAGCGCATCGGGCGGCTTTGCTGGTCTTGTTTTACCATTGTCGAAATGTCTTGTAAACCGGGATTCCGAGACTGATCGGGTCTTCCTGGGAGAAGGAATATCCTTCGTTGATCGCGAGAGCTTATCATGGGCTAAGTTGGGACACCCCTGCAGGGTATAAACTTTCGAGAGCCGTGCCCGTGGTTATGTGGCAGATGGGAATTTGTTAATGTCCGGTTGTAGATAACTTAACACCTGATCCGAATTAAAACGCATCAACCGCGTGTGTAGCCGTGATGGTCTCTTCTTGGCGGAGTCCGGGAAGTGAACACGGTTTATGGGTTATGTTTGACGTAAGTAGGTGTTCAGGATCACCTCTTGATCATTACTAGTTGACGACCATTCCTTTGCTTCTCTTCTCGCTCTTATTTGCGTATGTTAGCCACCATATCATGCTTAGTCGCTGCTGCAACCTCACCACTTTACCCCTTCCTTTCCCATTAAGCTTTGCTAGTCTTGATACCCATGGTAATGGGATTGTTGAGTCCTCGTGGCTCACATATTACTACACCAACAGTTGCAGGTACAGGTTATGCGATGATCATGACGCGAGAACAATGTTTGCTTGTTTTGGAGTTCTTCTTATGCTCCTTCGATCAGGGGATAGGTTCCAGGTCGGCAGCCTGGGCTAGCAGTATGGATGTTGTTTGAGTTTCTGTTTGTGTTTCATCCGTAGTCGGATGGTGCTCTTATGTAAGATGATGTTGTATTCGTGTGGCATTGTATGTCTTTTGTATGTATCCCCATCTATTATGTAATGTTGATGTAATGATATCCACCTTGCAAAAGCGTTTCAATATGCGGTTCTATCCTTGGTGGGGCCTTCGAGTCTCTTTAGGATAGTATCGCATATTGGGTGTGACAAGTTGGTATCAGAGCCTCAACCGACCCTAGGAGCCCCCTTAATTGATCGTGTAGTTTGGCCGTTGTTGAGTCTAGAAGTAAACTGATTTCTGAGTCTAGTTATATCGGAGAGTAGGAATTCTTTTTACTCCTCAGCCCCTTCGTCGCTCTGGTGAGGAATCTTGACGTAGGTGTTTTGAATTACTCCTCTTCCCTTCAAATTTTTCTTTAGGATCACGCGGTTAGTTTTTCGTTCGTTGGTTCTCAGCTCTTTTATCCGGTGCATTTCTCGTCAAGTTGACTCAAGCCTCTTCATCTTTGCCAAGTCCAATCCTCAGTTGTCTTCTTTTCCCACCCGCCCACCCCTTTTCTTCTCAAAACCGGAGTCCGTAATCGAGTATCCATCCTACTTGTGCGAAGTCTTTGCTTCCTTTCCTCAATGATTTCAACCGGTGTTCTCTCTTCAAGATATTCGTCGGTTCTACCTTACAAGTTGCCTTTGTTTTTCCCGCCCTCCCACCCTCTTCTTCCGGAAGCTTGAATCTCTTTTGAGCATCAATTTCATTCATGCGGAGCCTCTTTAGTCTTTTGTCAATTATCTCAACCGGTGAATTCTCGTCTCGGTGGACATTCTTCATTCTTCTGCTTGGATCAAGTGTTCTTTTTGCTCGTTTGCCGCTCGCCATTCAATCCTTTCGGAGTGCTCAAGACATCTCAGGAGATTCGTCTGTGTTTGAATTAATTCGAGGTTGTCACCTCATTCAAATATTTCAATTGTTTCGGTGTATCATCTATCTCTTCAACATCCCTTTCCAACGGTGTTATCGCTTTAGTGGGCCCTAACCCATAGGTCTTTCCCAGGATCTTACCGGACTCTTTTCTTTTCCCCGGAGTTATTCTCAATTCTTTTCAAGTGTGATGTAAGAATGGATCACATCAGTCACATGCCTTCTCCAAGATCGATTTCAAATCATTTCATCGTCGGCTCAACCTCTTTGCTTTTCATTCTACCGGAGTATCTCAGTAATTTTCGTGACATTCCTCGTCGTCATTTCAAGATCGAAGAAGAGTTTTTCCTCTAAATCTTGTCCGTTCTCCTAGAGATTCGCGGTGCTAGCTCGATGTTATCCTATCAAATTGTTTCAAGTCATGCAAATTCTTTTCATCCATCCGGAACATTTCAGGAGTTGCTTTCTCTCTCGATAATCCGGAGGCCATCTTTTCGGAAGATTTCTTCGTTCTAAGTTTTCAGATTCCTTCTCCAATTATTCTATATCTGTGCCCTTTCGTTTGTCTCAATATTCTTCCGGTGCTTCCTTCAAGTATTCTTCAATCAGTTCGTGATCTCTTCGTTCTTTTGCAATCTAAATCCCTTCAAGCATATTTGTTCTTCTAATTCTTCCCGGTGATTAAGTCTCTTTCATCAGTCATTTTCGAATTCTCACGGTGGTTCTTTCAGATTATTTTCCTTGTTTATCATATTAATCCATTCGTGCATTTCAATCCTACCGGCGGTTCATGAAGACCTTCTCAAGTTTGCGATATGTCACTTCTCAATCCTTTTCAAGAAGAATAAGTAGTATGCAAAATCCATTGCTTGTCATCAATTTAATTTGATGAAGGATAAGCATACAATAAATCTTATTCTTATTTCATCCAAGTGATTAATCGTCAACCTTCCTTCAGAGTTTGTTCTTGAGGAATAAATTCTAGTTCCAAGTGTTTTCATCTTTCCTCTTCCGGAGTTCAAATTCCCTCGGCCATCTCATCGGAAACCCCATCTAAATCACCGTAAGGCTTTAATCTTATTCTTTCATCCTTCATTTTATCTCGTCATCCGTTTGTTACCGGAGTTCTTCATGGTGGTTCTTCATGATTTAATTCATTCTTTCAAATGTTCGTCAACATTATTGTTCAAGGAGTTCTAGTATCTTTTGTTCTTGCATCTCGAGGTGCAATTAATTACCCATATTCTTTTGAAGTGGAGTTTTGCATCTCTTCGTTCTTCTCAGCTATCCAATCATTTTCCGTTTGTGGTCGGAGATCACCTCATAATTTTGAGGTGTTACCTATAAGACCACAACAAGCTTATTCTTTTCGTTGTTGATTTTCTCAACAACTCCGTTTAAACCTTCCATCTAAAAATGCTTTCTATTTCATTCGTGGCACAAGTTGTCATTTTATTCTCCGTTCTTTTCATTCAACTCCTTCAATTCTTTCCAGAGGTTTTGTGTCATGTCTTCATCAAGTAGCATCCCATCCTCTCAAGCTTGTGTTCTATTCCTCCATGTTTCAATAGGACTGCTGCCTAAATCCTTTCAGTCTTATTCGTTTCTTATCTCGTTCTAACCGGAGTGATTTCAGAGTCTATCTTGTTTCCATGAGCATTCGACTCTAGTCATATTCGCCGTTCATCTTTTATAACCGAGTGCTCTCGACTTTGTTCATCTTTTCTCTTGTGTTCTTGCTTCACCTCTTCTCTTTTCCCTTCCGTCTCGGTCCTAAGATCTCGGGACGAGATCTCTTGTTAGTGGAGGAGTGTTGTAACGCCCCGGATTCGATGCGCCAGGTGTCTGCCAGTTATTTGCCGTCCTTGCCATGTCCTTTGCTTGCGTGTTGCATTCTATCATGTCATCATGTGCATTTCATTTTGCATACGTGTTCATCTCATGCATCCGAGCATTTTCCCCGTTGTCCGTTTTGCAATCCGACACTCCTATGTTCCTCGGCGCCCCCTTTTACCTCTTTTCATGTGCGGGTGTTAAACTTTCTTGGAATGGCCCGAGGTTTGTCAAGCGGCATTGGTATAGCACCGGTAGACCGCCTGTCAAGTTTCGTGCCATTTGGAGGTCGTTTGATACTCCAACGGTTAACCGGGTAACCGTAAAAGCCTCTTTTGTGTGCAGCCCAACACCCCTTCAAAGTGGCCCAAAACCCATCCAAACCCCCTCCATGCTCTCGGTCGTTCGATCACGATCGCGTGGCCGAAAACCGCTCCTTGTTTGGACTCTCCTAGCTCCCTCTACCTATAAATATATGCCTTCCCTCGTCCAAATATGGGTCCAAACCCTAGCCTCTCTCCCTCTCAGCCGCCGGACGTGTCCGCCCGCCGCCGGACACGCCCGCGCCCCCGCACGCAGCCACTCCCGAGCTTCCGCCTGTCCTCGCGCCGCCTCCCGCCGCCGCGGCCCGCCGGGCCCAGGCGCGGCCCGCCCAGGCCCGCGCGCACCGCCCCGCGCCTCGCGCTCGCGCCCGAGCGTCTTTCGCCCCGCGCCTCCCTTGCCGGACCTTCGCCGGAGGGCCCCGTCGCCGGCGAGCTTGGCTGCCGCCCCGCCAGGTTGCTGCCTCCCCTTCGCCGCCGCCCCTTGTCCCCTCTCCTCTTACGGCTCTCTCCCTCACCCTCTCTGCCCCACAGGGAACCGCCGCCGCCGCCCAGGGACCTCGCCGCCATGGAGCTCGCCACCGCCGGACGACCCCGCGCCCGGATCCGGTGCCCCACCGCCGGATCCAGCCTCCTCCGCCGCCCCTCGCCGTGGTTCCGCCCCTCCCCCTCGTCTCCGTCTCGGAGCGGCACCGAGCCGCCGTCATCTTCCAGCTCGGGGTCGGGCGCGGCCTCGCCCGCTCGCGCCACCGCGTGGGCCCCGCGAGCCAGCCCAGTCTCCAGGCCCAGCCCAAGCCTCCCGTCGTCCGGCCTCGCCTCCTCTCCGTCCTAGGCCGAGCCCATGGTGAGCCCCGCCTAGATCCCGCGCCCATGCGTCCTTTTGTATCTGACGCTCACATATTTTTTCCTGAAAAACGACTAAGTCCCTGAAAAATGTTGCATTATATTGCTCTGTTCATCGCTTCATAACTTGCTGCATACTTCTTCGTTTCGTGCGTGTAATATATCAAATTGTTCGTCTCAATGAGCACTTAATTTCATTACATTGCATCATTTTCATTTGAGCTCATCTTGATGCCCGAAATGCTGTTGGAAGAGTGCATGTTGATGTTAATCTGCTGGAACTGTTATCACATGCTCATTTGTCATTTTTGCCATGTTTGATGTGTGCATCCTATGAGGTTGATGTCTACATGTGTTTTGATCTATGCCATGCCATCTTTCCAGAGGTGCCATCCATGTATTTTTGTGACTAGTGTGCTGAGTGCATCGAGCTTGTTAAGTAGGGTACTTGCTATTGCTGTTTTCCTGACAGATTCTGTTATATTTTGTTGCTATGTAAACCTGCTGCTACAAGTCATTTCGTGCATAATCTGGAGATGTTCACTAAGGATGTTTTGTTATACATGTCTTGATCTATCCATTCATGCCCCTGGTTGCAATTATAGCCTGCTGTAACATGTTGTAATCTTGCTCCAAACTTGCTAAATAATGTTGCTGTCAACCTATTAACATGAAGTTCAGTTTTGGCCATATGCTTTTCTAGTGATCCATGCATCCTATGAACTTGCTCTTGCCATGCTTAACTTCTAAAAAATGTATTCTTACTGTTGATTGCCTTTCCATGCCATTTATTGCTCTGTGGTGAGTGTGTCAAACTCACCAACATGCCTACTTATTGTTGTTCCTGCCATGTATGAATCTGTGATATAACTTGCCATGTTTACATGGGTGCCATCATATTTTCTGTTCCCTTTTGGCTCATGGTCAGTAAGGGACTTTTGTTCTATGCAATTAGTAGATTCATGCCATGCCTTTGTTTGCCATGTTAAGTTCCTGTAGCTTGTTGTTTGATAGCTCTAAACATTGCAACCTGATGTTATTTTTTGCCAAGCCTGAAACTGTTATAATTTGCAATCTTCCCATGTCCTTTTGAGCATATTCTAGTGATTTCTGGAGATAGCTCAGTGTTCATGTTTTGTCATGATTTACCTGTACTTCATGCCCATGCATTTTTTTATTACGTTGAGATGCTGTAGCATGTTGTTTTGATGCTTGCAATATGCCTAGTTGCTGTTTTGGACAGATTGTTGCTATAACTTGTATCGAGTGTATGTGTTGAACCGTTGCTCCGTTTTGAGTGTGCTCTATATGAAACTTGCTTGATTTTGCATGTAGTTTCATATTATCATGTTTCATCCTTGTTTTGAGAGTGTTTGCTTGATGTTTGTATGCATTTTGCATCAATGTCATGTTTAACTTGTTTTGCTCATATCTTCTAGGCCGTAGCTCCGAATTAAATGAACTTTATATGTAACTTGACTAGAATCTCGCGTAGATCATCTTGGTGCATATTAACTTGCTGTTTAACAACTTGAACATAAGGTTTATTCAGATCTGGAACAATTTCGAAATTTGCATATGAGGACTTACCAGAATTGTTATATGTTGTTCCCGGCCTCATTTAAACTTGTCTTGATGTGTTGTTCTTGTTTGCATCATCTCTTGTCATGAGTAGCTTCATGTAGCTTTGTCATGCATCATGCTTGGTTGTGCATCATGCCATGTATATGTGTGGTGTGTTTACTATGTTGTGTGCTTCTTCTCGATAGTTCCCGTTTCGTTGCGATCGTGAGGATTCGTTCGTCTACGCTTGATTCGTCTTCGTGGCTTCATCTTCTTCATGGACTCGTTCTTCTTCCTTGCGGGATTTCAGGCAAGATGACCGCTACCCTGGATCTCACTACTATCATTGCTATGCTAGTTGCTTCGTTCTATCGCTATGCTGCGTTACCTATCATTTGCTCTTCAAGCCTCCCGGTGTGAATCCGTCTTCATCTACGGCCGACGGGGGATTCCCGGTCTCATGTGAGGAATTCAATGTGGCTTTGGACACATTGAAAACCTCCATGACGACCGAGGTCAAAGGCATGTTCAAGGAGTTTCTTGATGGTCTTAAGTTATCCACCGCACCGTTGGAAGTGGTCACTCCCACTAACAAGGTGCAGATGCTAACTCCGATAAGGGGGGGGGGGCTTCTTGTGATAAAGTTCCTTTATCTAGTGGTAGAAATGGTAGCGGCATCTTTGCCCATTTTGAATCTCCACCTACTTATGGAGGACCGGTTCCCTCCACCCATTTGAATCATGTTGGTTCTCCTCCTAAGATTGTGAAAAATGACTATTTTGGCTCTTGGGTCTATCGCTTTAAACGTCATTTAAATCATGTTAATACTAATCTTTGGAGAATCATTGAGCAAGGTTTCTATCCACATGACCCAAGCAACTTCATCCCTAGAGAAGCCGCATACCATCAATTCAACGAGAATGCTCTCTTCATCATCCAAGATGCAATTCCATCCGAAGATATTGCGCATCTCTGACCGTTCACTGTGGCCAAGGAAGCATGCCACCATGTTGTTTCCATTTACAAGGGAAGTGCAAGCATTCAACACTCCAACTATGAAGTGGTGCAAGATGAAGCTGATGAGTTTGCAATGAATGAAGATGAAGAACCTCGCGAGCGTTACCGGAGATTAACCACTGTCGCGGTCTCACTCTGAGATCATGGGAGCAAGGATACGGATGACAATTGGATCAACCACAAGTTCCTCAAGGCCATGATGCCTTACCACAAGGCCATGTCCTCCGTCATCTGTCAAAGGCCGGACTTCCACACCTTGACCTCAAGTGAAGTGTTGGATGAGTTTGTGGCGATGAGGATCTTGGACAAGACAGACGACAATGCGGTGTTGTGTTCTCAAAGAGCAAAGAAGCCCAACCTTGCCTTGAAGGCCAAGGCTAGTGTGGAAGAAGAGGATGAAGAGGAAGATGAGGAGAGCAACCCCGAAGACAAAAAATATGATTACCATGAGCACATGGCTCTCGCTTCAAGGCAATTTTGGAGCAAGAAGAACTCAAGGCCCAATTTTAACAATAACAACTCTAGTGGCATCAAGGGCAAGCAATGCACGAGGACATGTTACAATTGTGGCAATGTGAGCCACTTTGTTGCGGAGTGCCCTTACGAGAAGCGGGAAGACAATGGTGGCAAGCTCATCCGAAAAGACAAAGCCAAGTCCTTCCCCAACAAGAACAACTTCACCAAGAAGACTCCGACCAAAGGGTTGGTGGCACAAGAAGAGTACAATGAGGATGATGCTGATGTTGAAGATGGTGAAGCCATGGCCATGGCCTCCGTTGCCATTGCCACAACTCCACAGGTGTCCCTCTTTGATTCACCCAATGAGAACATCACCGCCAAGTGCCTCATGGCCAAAGCCACCAACAAGGTAACCCCTGATACGTCTCCATCGTATCTATAATTTTTGATTGTTCCATGCCAATATTCTTCAACTTTCATATACTTTTGGCAACTTTTTATACTATTTTTGGGGCTAACATATTGATCCAGTGCCCAGTGCCAGTTCCTGTTTGTTGCATGTTTTATGTTTCATAGAAACCATATATCAAACAGAATCCAAACGGGATAAAAACGGACGGAGAATTATTTTGGAATATTTGGGATTTTCCGGAGGAAGAATCAACGTGAAACGGTGCCTGAGGTGGCCACGAGACAGGAGGGTGCGCCCTCCCCCCTGGGCGTGCCTGGCACTCTCGTGGGCCACCCGTAAGGCGGTTGACGCTCTTCTTTTGCCGCAAGAAATCTAATTTTATGAGAAAAATCTGGGCGAAAGATTCACCCCAATCGGAGTTACGGATCTCCGGAAATAAAAGAAACGGTGAAGGGGCAGAATCAGAGAACGCAGAAACAGAGAGAGACAGAGAGATAGATACAATCTCGGAGGGGCTCTCACCCCTCCCACGCCATGGGAGCCAAGGACCAGAGGGGAAACCCTTCTCCCATCTAAGGAGAAGGTCAAGGAAGAAGAAGAAGGGGGGCTCTCTCCCCCTTGCTTCCGGTGGCGCCAGAACGCCGCCAGGGGCCATCATCATCACCGCGATTTTCACCAACATCTCCATCACCTTCCCCCCTCTATCTACAGCGGTCCACTCTCCCACAACCCGTTGTACCCTCTACTTGAACATGGTGCTTTATGCTTCATGTTATTATCCAATGATGTGTTGCCATCCTATGATGTCTGAGTAGATTTTTGTTGTCCTATTGGTGGTTGATGAATTGCTATTTTTGATTTAATTTGTTTGTGGTTATGTTGCTGTCCTTTGGTGCCCATCATATGAGCGCGCGCGTGGATCACACCATAGGATTAGTTGTATGTTGATAGGACTATGTATTGGAGGGCAACAGTGACAGAAGCTTCAACCTAGCATAGAAATTGATGCATACGGGATTGAAGGGGGACCAATATATCTTAATGGTATGGTTGGGTTTTACCTTAATGAACGTTAGTAGTTGCGGATGCTTGCTAATAGTTCCAATCATAAGTGCATTGAATTCCAAGTCAGGGATGACATGCTAGCAGTGGCCTCTCCCACATAAAACTTGCTATCGGTCTAGTACAGTAGTCAATTGCTTAGGGACAATTTCACAACTCCTACCACCACTTTTCCAAACTCGTTATATTTACTTTATTGCTTCTTTATCTAAACAGACCCTACTTTTTATTTATGTGCTTTTTATTATCTTGCAAATCTATCCAACAACACCTACAAAGTACTTCTAGTTTCATACTTGTTCTAGGTAAAGCGAACGTCAAGCGTGCGTAGAGTCGTATCAGTGGCAGATAGGACTTGAGAGATTATTTGTTCTACCTTTAGCTCCTCGTTGGGTTTGAAACTCTTACTTATCAAAAGAGGCTATAACTATTCCATATACTTGCGGGTCATCAAGACCTTTTTCTGGCGCCGTTGCCGGGGAGTCATAGCGTGGGGTGAATATTCTCGTGTGTGCTTGTTTGCTTTATCACTAAGTAATTTTTATTTGTTGTTCTTTGTTGTTTTCTATCTTTAGTTATGGGCAGGAAACACAAAATATCAAAAAAATTAGTTGTACCTACTGAACCAATTGTTGAAGAACCACTCAAAATCTATCACACTCCTGAAGCTTTTTACTTGGATCATCTTCGATCCCCATGTGCTCGTGCTGAAACCCCAACTAGCTTAGTTAAGGGAAAATCTTTAGATGAGCATGCTTGTTATGTGCGACACCGTATATCTGAAAAAGGGAAACTTTTACTGGATCAAATTCATCGTTTGCAATGCTATGCTTGGAATTTATGTGAAATATATGATATTACTTGTTGTTCTAAAAACCCTAAGAAACACCTTCCCTACCAATGTGAGTTTATTGATAATGGAATCGTATCTTCGTATGCTAAGGGTGTTTATAATTACTATGATGTTCAACAAATTGTAGAATTTGTTGCTTTAAAGGGTGCTTATGAAATTGCGTCTTTGATTGAAAAGTATGATGCTACTCTTTACAAATCTGAAAATTTTGCCATACTTGAATATTGTTATGATAATTGTGCTTCTAATGCCTATGTTAAACTATATATTGAGAGATTCTCTGCTGTCCAAGAAGAGACTAATATTTTGCAGGAAGCTATGGCAGAAGAAATTGATGAAATTGTGAGCTCATTGGATCAAAAAGATGATGAGGAGAGTGAAGAACAAAAGGAGGAAGAGCGATTGATCACCCGTGCACAACCTTCTAATGAGAGTAACTCTTCAAAACATACATTGTTTAATTCCCCTTCGTGCCTACCGAAGGATGATTGCTATGATGATTACTATGATCATGTTGATTCTCTTGAAATATCCATTTTTGATGATGCTTGCTATGCTTGTGGCCAAGATGTCAATATGAATTATGCTTATGGAGATGAACTTGCTATAGTTCGTTATGTTAAACATGAAATTGTTGCTATTGCACCCACGCATGATAGTCCTTGATACGTCCATTTTGCATCATACTTCTATATCAATATTTATTGCATTATGGGCTATTATTACACATTATATCTCAATACTTATGGCTATTCTCTGTTATTTTACAAGGTTTACCATGAAGAGGGGGAATGTCGGCAGCTGGAATTCTGGCTAGAGAAGAAGCAAACATTGGAAACCTATTCTGCACAGCTCCAAAAGTCCTGAAATTCCACGAAACATCTTTTTGGAATTAATAAGAATTTTTGAGCGAAATAAATACACCAGGGGGCCCACACCCTATCCATGAGAGTGGAGGGCGCGCCTCCCCCCTACAGGGCGCGCCCCCTATCTCCTGGGCCCCCTGGTGGGCCCCCGGAGTCCATCTTCTGCTATATCAGAGCTTTTACCCTGGAAAAAATCGTGGGCAAGCTTACGCGACGAAACTCCGCCGCCACGAGGCGGAACCTTGGCGGAACCAATCTAGGGCTCTGGCGGAGTTGTTCTGCCGGGGACACTTCCCTCCGGGAGGGGGAAATCATCACCAACGTCATCACCAACGATCCTCTTATGAAGAGGGGGTCAATCTCCATCAACATCTTCACCATCACCATCTCCTCTCAAAACTCTAGTTCATCTCTTGTATCCAATCTTGTATCAAAACCGAAAATTGGTACATGTGAGTTAGTAGTGTTGATTACTCCTTGTAGTTGATGCTAATTGGTTTACTTGGTGGAAGATCATATGTTCAGATCCTTTATGCATATTATTACTCCTCTGATCATGAACATGAATATGCTTTGTGAGTAGTTACGTTTGTTCCTGAGGACATGGGTGAAGTCTTGCTATTAGTAGTCATGTGAATTTGGTATTCGTTCGATATTTTGATGAGATGTATGTTGTCTTTTCCTCTAGTGGTGTTATGTGAACGTCGACTACATGACACTTCACCATTATTTGCGCCTAGAGGAAGGCATGGGGAAGTAATAAGTAGATGATGGGTTGCTAGAGTGACAGAAGCTTAAACCCTAGTTTATGCGTTGCTTCGTTAGGGGCTGATTTGGATCCATATGTTTAATGCTGTGGTTAGGTTTACCTTAATACTTCTTTTGTAGTTGCGGATGATTGCTATAGGGGTTAATCTTAAGTGGGATGCTTGTCCAAGTAAGGGCAGTACCCAAGCACCGGTCCACCCACATACCAAATTATCAAAGTACCGAACGCGAATCATATGAACGTGATGAAAACTAGCTTGACGATAATTCCCATGTGTCCTCGGGAGCTCCTTTCTCATTATTAGAAATTGTCCAGGCTTATCCTTTGCTACATAAAGGATTGGTCCACCTTGCTGCACTTTGTTTACTTTATTTACTTGTTACTCGTTACCATTTATCTTATCACAAAACTATCTATCACCTATAATTTCAGTGCTTGCAGAGAAAACCTTACTGAAAACTGCTTATCATTTCCTTCCGCTCCACGTTGGGTTCGACACTCTTACTTATCGAAAGGACTACGATTGATCCCCTACACTTGTGGGTCATCAAGACTCTTTTCTGGTGCCGTTGCCGGGGAGTGTAGCGCTTTTGGTGAGTGGAACTTGCTAAGGAAACATTTATATAGTGTGCTGAAATTTTCTATTACTTGTCACTATGGAAACTAATCCTTTGAGGGGCTTGTTCGGGGTATCTTCACCCCGACCAGAAGAGCAAAGAGTTGCTCCTCAACCTACTGAACTTTATGAAAATATTTACTTTGAGATTCCTTCGGGTATGATAGAAAAACTGCTAGCTAATCCATTTGCAGGAGATGGAACATTGCATCCTGATTTACACCTTATCTTTGTGGATGAAGTTTGTGGATTATTTAAGCTTGCAGGTATTCCCGATGATGTTGTCAAAAGGAAGGTCTTCCTTTTATCTTTTAAGGGAGATGCATTGACATGGTATAGGCTATGTGATGATACGGGATCTTGGAATTATAAGCGATTGAAGTTGGAATTTCACCAGAAGTTTTATCCTATGCATCTTGTTCATCGTGATCATAATTACATGTATAATTTCTGGCCTCGCGAAGGAGAAAGCATCTCTCAAGCTTGGGGGAGGCTTAAGTCAATGTTATATTCATGCCCCAATCATGAGCTCTCCCGGGAAATGATTATTCAAAAATTTTATGCTCGGCTTTCTCTTGATAATCGCAACCTTCTCGATACTTCCTGTGCTGGTTCTTATATGCTGAAGACTATTGATTTCAAATGGGACTTATTGGAAAGAATTAAATGCAACTCTAAATGTTGGGGTTCCGACGATGGTAAGGAGTCAGGTATGACATCTAAGTTTGATTGTGTTAAATCTTTTATGGATACCGATGCTTTCCGTGGATTTAGCGCTAAGTATGGACTTGACTCTGAGATAGTATCTTCTTTCTGTGAATCTTTTGCTACTCACGTTGATCTCCCTAAAGAGAAGTGGTTTAAATATAATCCTCCTGTTGAAGTGAAAGTAGTTGCACCTATTATAGTCGAAGAAAAGACTATCACCTATAGTGATCCTATTGTTCCTATACTTATGTTGAGAAACCTCCTTTTCCTGTTAGGATAAAGGATCATGCTAAAGCTTCGACTGTTGTTCGTAAGAGTAATACTAGGACTTATACACCTCCTGAGCAAATTAATGTTGAACCTAGTATTGCTGTGGTCAAAGATCTCTTAGATGAGGATTTAGATGGGCATGTTATTTATTTCTGTGGTGAGACTGCTAATATTGCTAGACCAGATACTAAGATACATAGACCTGTCGTAGGCATGCCTGTTATTTCTGTTAAAATAGGAGATCATTGTTATCATGGCTTATGTGATATGGGTGCCAATGCTAGTGCAATACCTTATACCTTATATCAAGAAATTATGCATGACATTGCACCCATTGAATTAGAAGACATTGATGTTACTATTAAGCTTGCTAATAGGGATACCATTAAACCCTTTTGGATTGTTATAGATGTTGAAGTTTTGTGTGGGAAGGTTAAATACCTTGATGATTTTCTTGTTCTTGGTTCCCCACAAGATGATTTTTGTCCCATTATTTTTGGTAGAACCTTCTTGAATACAGCTAGTGCTAAGATTGATTGTGAAAAAGATACTGTCACAGTTGGCATAGATGGTATGTCTCATGAGTTTAATTTTGCTAAGTTTCGTAGACAACCTCATGATAGGGAACCACCAAGTAAGGATGAGATTTTTGGTCTTGCTTCCATAGCTGTTCCTCCTACTGATCCGTTAGAACAATATTTGCTAGACCATGAAAACGATATGTTTATGAAGGCAAGAAGGGAAATAAATGAAGTGTTCCTTAAATAGGAACCTATGCTGAAACATAACCTTCCCGTTGAAATTCTTGGGGATCCCCCTCCACCCAAGGGTGATCCCGTGTTTGAACTCAAACCTTTACCTGATAATCTTAGGTATGCTTATCTTGATGAAAAGGAAATATATACTGTTATTATTAGTGCTAACCTTTCAGAGAAATAAGAAGAAAGATTATTGAAAACTCTGAAGAAGCACCGAGCAGCTATTGGATATACTCTGGATGATCTTAAGGGCATTAGTCCCATATTATGCCAACACAAAATTACAGTGGAAAAAGATGCCAAACCAGTCAGAGATCCTCAAAGACGATTAAATCCCAAGATGAAGGAAGTGGTAAGAAAGGAGATACTAAAGCTCCTTGAGGCAGGTATTATTTATCCCGTTGCTGATAGTGAATGGGTAAGCCCGGTCCATTGTGTTCCTAAAAAGGGAGGTATACCGTTGTTCCTAATGATAAAGATGAATTGATCCCTCAAAGAATTATTACAGGTTATAGGATGGTAATTGATTTCCATAAGTTAAATAAAGCTACTAAGAAAGATCATTACCCTATACCTTTTATTGATCAAATGTTAGAAAGACTATCCAAACACACACATTTCTGCTTTCTAGATGGTTATTCTGGCTTCTCTCAAATACCTGTGTCAGCGAAGGATCAATCTAAAACTACTTTTACTTGCCCTTTTGGTACTTTTTCTTATAGACATATGCCTTTTGGTTTATGTAATGCACCTGCTACCTTTCAAAGATGCATGATGGCTATATTCTCTGATTTTTGTGAAAAGATTTGTGAGGTATTCATGGATGATTTCTCCATTTATGGATCCTCTTTTGATGATTGTTTGAGCAACCTTGATCAAGTTTTACAGAGATGCGAAGACACTAGTCTCGTCCTCAATTGGGAAAAGTGTCACTTTATTGTTAACGAAGGCATTGTTTTGGGGGATAAGATCTTCGAGAGAGGTATTGAAGTTGATAAAGCCAAAGTTGATGCTATTGAAAAGATGCCATGTCCCAAGGACATAAAAGGTATAAGAAGTTTCCTTGGTCGCACCGGTTTTTATAGGAGGTTCATTAAGGACTTTTCTAAAATCTCCAGGCCTCTGACTAATTTATTGCAAAAATATATTCCTTTTGTCTTTGATGATGATTGTCTAGAATCATTTGAAATACTTAAGAAAGCTTTGATCACTGCACCTATTGTTCAGCCACCTGATTGGAATTTACCTTTTGAAATTATGTGCGATGCTAGTGATTATGCTATAGGTGCTGTTCTAGGGCAAAGAGTTGATAAGAAATTGAATGCTATCCAGGATGCTAGTAAGACTCTTGATACTGCCCAGAGAAATTATGCTACTACTGAAAAAGAGTTCTTAGCAGTTGTGTTTGCATGTGATAAGTTTAGACCTTATATTGTGATTCCAAAGTTACTATTCACACTGATCATGCTGCTATTAAATATCTTATGGAAAATAAAGATGCTAAGCCTAGACTCATTAGATGGGTTCTCTTGCTCCAAGAATTTGATTTACACATTATTGGTAGAAAGGGAGCTGAGAACCCCGTTGCAGATAACTTGTCTAGGTTAGAGAATGTTCTTGATGACCCACTGCCTATTGATGATAGCTTTCCTGATGAACAATTAGCAGTCGTTAATGCTTCTCGTACTGCTCCTTGGTATGCTTATTATGCTAATTACATTGTTGCTAAATTTATACCGCCTAGTTTCACATACCAGCAAAAGAAAAAGTTCTTTTATGATTTAAGACATTACTTCTGGGATGACTCGCCCTTTATAAAGAAGGAGTAGATTGTGTTATTAGACGTTGTGTACCTGAGCATGAACAGGAACAGATTCTACGTAAGTGTCACTCTGAATCTTATGGAGGACACGACGCTGGAGATAGAACTGCACACAAGGTACTACAATCTGGTTTTTATTGGCCTACTCTCTTCAAAGATGCTCGTAAGTTTGTATTATCTTGTGATGAATGTCAAAGAATAGGTATCATTAGTAGACGTCAAGAAATGCCTATGAATTATTCTCTTGTTATTGAACCGTTTGATGTTTGGGGCTTTGATTATATGGGACCTTTTCCTGCCACTAATGGTTATACACATATTTTAGTTGCTGCTGATTGCGTTACTAAGTGGGTAGAAGCTATTCCAACTAGTAGTGCTGATCATAACACTTCTATTAAAATGCTTAAGGAAGTTATTTTTCCGAGGTTTGGAGTCCCTAGATATCTTATGACTGATGGTGGTTCACATTTTATTCATGGTGCTTTCCATAAGATGCTTGCTAAGTATGATGTCAATCATAGAATCGCATCCCCTTATCATCCGCAGTCTAGTGGTCAAGTAGAGTTGAGCCATAGAGAGCTCAAATTAATTTTGCAAAAGACTGTGAATAGATCTGGAAAGAATTGGTCCAAAAAACTTGATGATGCGTTATGGGCCTATAGAGCTGCATACAAAAATCCTATGAGTATGTCTCCATATAAGATGGTTTATGGAAAAGCATGTCATTTACCTCTTGAACTTGAACGTAAGGCATATTGGGCTATTAAAGAGCTCAATTATGACTTCAAACTTGCCACGTGAGAATAGGTTGTTTGATATTAGCTCAGTTGACGAATGGAGAACCCAAGCGTATGAGAATGCCAAGCTATTCAAAGAAAAAGTCAAACGCTGGCATGATAAGAGGATACAAAAGCGTGAGTTTAACGTAGGAGACTATGTATTATTATTCAACTCTCGGTTAAGATTTTTTGCAGGAAAACTTCTCTCAAAATGGGAAGGTCCTTACATTATCGAGGAGGTCTATCGTTCTGGTGCCATAAAAATCAACAACTTCAAAGGCACGAGTTCGAGGGTGGTAAACGGTCAAAGAATTAAACATTATATTTCAGGTAATCCTATCAATGTTGAAACTAATATAATTGAAATCGTAACCTCTTAGGAATACATAAGGGACACTTTACAAAATGTTCCAGACTCCGAAAAGGAATAGGTATGTGGTACGGTAAGTAAACCGACTCCAAAACAACTCCAATGGCAATTTTTATCAGTTTTGGAATATTTAAGAATTTTAGGAAGAAAGAAGTAGTCCAGAAGGGACACGAGGCCCCCACGAGAGTGGAGGGTGTGCCCCCCTACTGGGCGTGCCCCCCCTTACTGGGCGCGCCCCTATCTCGTGGGCACCTCTTGTGCCTCCCGGACTCCGTTTTCTTGCACGTTACGTATTTTGGTCGGTAAAAATTCATTATATATACTCCCGAAGATTTTGACCAGCATACCATGCAAATATCCTTTATTTTCGTTTCGAGTTGTTCCTGTTGCAGAATAAAGCAAGATGTCTTCTCAGGAGTCAGACGGGGAGAGTCGGGTGTCTCACCCAACACCGGGTTCATGAGAAAATAGCGATGCCTATTACTTTGGACCATCAACGGAGGATGGGATGGAGGCTGATTTGAAAAGGATAGATGCCATGGAGAAGGATCAACAAGTTATCTCTCGTCTCCAAGCAGAATTCTCTATGGGGGAACTACCTAGCCTGGCTATCCCTACTTCAGTCACCCCTTCCAACTTCAGATTTCTTTTTATGAAAATATGAAAAAGAGTTTCACTTGTTCTCCAGAAGCTATGCAGCATCCTTGGGTAAAAGGAGCTTTGGCCGTTACGGGCAAGCTCCGTAAAGAAATTATGGACCTCAAACAACAAGTCAATGAGCTCGAGGAGGAGAACCGTATCCTGAAGGGCATCATCGCCAAGAAGATCATAACACCAACCGTGAAGAAGGAGAAATAACCACATGGGTATGGGCACTCCCCTTGGCAACTGCCAAGCTTGAGGGAGGTGCCCCGGTATCGTATCACCATCACACTCCTATCTTTACCGCTTTATTTAGTTTGTTCCTTTTAGTAGTATCTCGATCTAGTAGATTGAAGTTTTGATATCAAGTAGTTTGAGTTTTGCTTTGTGATCTCTTTTTGTAATCGAGTCCGTGAGCTATCTATAATAAAGATTAGTGTTGAGTCAAGGGCTTTGCTATGTTGCTATGATCTTGAGAAAGTAGAAAGAATAAAAGAGTTCATATTGATCTTATGGATAGTGATAACTTCACACATAGAAAGTATGAGGCATAAAAATTGTTGAGAGTTGATGAACGTAGTTTTGGTCATCGTGGCAATTAATAGGAAGTGATAAGGAAAGAGGGGTTCACATACAAATATATTATCTTGGACACCTTTTTATAATTGGGAGCACTCATTAGGCATGACATGCTAAAAGAGTTGACGTTGGACAAGGAAGACAACGTAATGGTTTATGTTTTCGCGCATCTCAGTTAAAGTATATTGTCATTGACCTTCCAAACATGTTGAGCTTGCCTTTCTCCCTCATGCTAGCCAAATTCCTTGCACCAAGTAGAGATACTACTTGTGCTTCCAAATTCCCTTAAACCCAGTTTTGCCATGAGAGTCCACCATACCTACCTATGGATTGAGTAAGATCCTTCAAGTAAGTTGTCATGTTGCAAGCAATAAAAATTGCTATCTAATTATGTATGACTTATTAGTGCAGAGAAAATAAGCTTTGTACGATCTTGTTGTGGAAGTAATAAAAGCGACGAACTTCATAATAAATATCCACATACAAGGGGCAATATAAAGTGACGTTCTTTTGCATTAAGATTTTGTGCATCAACCCTAAACGCACATGATAACCTCTGCTTCCCTCTGTGAAGGGCCTATCTTTTACTTTATGTTTTTACTTTATGCTTGAGTCAAGGTGATCCTCACCTTTCCCTTTTTCACTTTATCCTTTGGCAAGCTCCACGTGTTTGAAAGATCATGATATATATATATATATCCAATTGGATGTTAGTTAGCATGGGCTATTATTGTTGACATCACCTAAAGGTGAATACGTTGGCAGGCAACACAATAAGCCCCTATCTATCTTAATGTCCGGCTGAAACTCCATAACCACAAGTATTGCGTGAGTGTTAGCAATTATGGAAGACTACAAGATAGTTGAGTATGTGAGCTTGCTGAAAAGCTCTATTGTTGACTCTTTCTGATGTTACGGTAAATTGCCATTGCTTCAATGACTGAGATTATAGTTTGTTAGTTCCCAATGAAGTTTTTAAACCATACTTGACATTGTGAATTGATTGTTACTTGAGCATAAAGAAATCATATGCTAATATATATATGTTGCTATTATAAGAATGATCATGATGCCCTCATGTCTATATTTTATTTTTATCGACACCTCTATCTCTAAACATGTGGACATATTTTTCGATTTCGGCTTCCGCTTGAGGACAAGCGAGGTCTAAGCTTGGGGGAGTTGATACGTCCATTTTGCATCATGCTTTTATATCAGTATTTATTGCATTATGGGCTGTTATTACACATTATATCTCAATACTTATGGCTATTCTCTCTTATTTTACAAGGTTTACCATGAAGAGGGGGAATGCCGGCAGCTGGAATTCTGGCCGGAGAAGAAGCAAACATTGGAAACCTATTCTGCACAGCTCCAAAAGTCCTGAAACTCCACGAAACATCTTTTTGGAATTAATAAGAATTTTTGAGCGAAATAAATACACCAGGGGGCCCACACCCTATCCATGAGAGTGGAGGGCGCGCCTCCCCCCTACAGGGCGCGCCCCCTATCTCCTGGGCCCCCTGGTGGGCCCCCGGTGTCCATCTTCTGCTATATCAGAGCTTTTACCCTAGAAAAAAATTGTGGGCAAGCTTACGGGACGAAACTCCGCCGCCACGAGGCGGAACCTTGGCGGAACCAATCTAGGGCTCTGGCGGAGCTGTTCTGCCAGGGACACTTCCCTCCGGGAGGGGGAAATCATCACCAACGATCCTCTCATCAAGAGGGGGTCAATCTCCATCAACATCTTCACCATCACCATCTCCTCTCAAAACCCTAGTTCATCTCTTGTATCCAATCTTGTATCAAAACCGAAAATTGGTACATGTGGGTTAGTAGTGTTGATTACTCCTTGTAGTTGATGCTAATTGGTTTACTTGGTGGAAGATCATATGTTCAGATCCTTTATGCATATTATTACTCCTCTGATCATGAACATGAATATGCATTGTGAGTAGTTACGTTTGTTCCTGAGGACATGGGTGAAGTCTTGCTATTAGTAGTCATGTGAATTTGGTATTCGTTCGATATTTTGATGAGATGTATGTTGTCTTTTCCTCTAGTGGTGTTATGTGAACGTCGACTACATGACACTTCACCATTATTTGGGCCTAGAGGAAGGCATGGGGAAGTAATAAGTAGATGATGGGTTGCTAGAGTGACAGAAGCTTAAACCCTAGTTTATGCGTTGCTTCGTTAGGGGCTGATTTGGATCCATATGTTTAATGTTGTGGTTAGGTTTACCTTAATACTTCTTTTGTAGTTGCGGATGCTTGTCCAAGTAAGGGCAGTACCCAAGCACCGGTCCACCCACATACCAAATTATCAAAGTACCGAACGCGAATCATATGAACGTGACGAAAACTAGCTTGACGATAATTCACATGTGTCCTCGGGAGCTCCTTTCTCATTATTAGAAATTGTCCAGGCTTATCCTTTGCTACATAAAGGATTGGTCCACCTTGCTACACTTTGTTTACTTTATTTACTTGTTACTCGTTACCATTTATCTTATCACAAAACTATCTATCACCTATAATTTCAGTGCTTGCAGAGAAAACCTTACTGAAAACCGCTTATCATTTCCTTCTGCTCCTCGTTGGGTTCGACACTCTTACTTATCGAAAGGACTACGATTGATCCCCTACACTTGTGGGTCATCAGTCCTATTATATTTTTGAATTCTCCAAACTACACTATATCGGAGAAGTTTGTGCTTATTAAGGATTATATTGATGGGTTGCCTTTTACCATTGCACATGATGATTTTGATGAATGTAATATGCATGTGCTTGCTGCTCCTAGTTGCAATTATTATGAAAGAGGAACTATATCTCCGCCTCTTTATGTTTCCAATATGATAAAATTGCAAGAAACTGCTTATACTATGCTTTGGCCTTTACTATGTGTGCATGAATTGTTCTTTTATGACATGCCGATGCATAGGAAGAGAGTTAGACTTTGTCATTACATGATATATGTTACTTTGTGCTCACTACTAAATTACAAATCATTGTTAATTAAAATTGGCTTTGATATACCTTGGGATCCAGGTGGATTCATTACTTGAGCACTATATGCCTAGCTTAATGGCTTTAAAGAAAGCGCTGCCAGGCAGATAACCCGGAAGTTTTAGAGATTCATTTATTTCTGTTGAGTGCTTTTATATAGTCTAAAAAAAATAAAGAGGGGAACTGAAAACATTTCAAAAAGGAAAGTGAATGTGAGAAAGACAAGCATTGTTGAAGTGGGAGCTAGCCTTGAATTTGTTCATGCTCATGGAAACTTTGTGAATCTTGATTACAGAAACTTTTCATCAAAAATAATTATCCCCTTGTATAATTCCATTGTATTATAAAAATAATGTGCCAAGGTTTGCCTTTAGGATGTTTACAATGCTTGTTGGTTTGTACGGTGCAGGACAGAAACTTTGGCTGTAGTGAGCGATTTTACATTTTTTACTGAAATGTCAAATGGTTACGATTATTTTTGCACTTTCTTTCTTACAAATTGTTTATTTTTTATAATTTTTGTATAATTTTTCGGGTACCAGAAATATGGTGAATGTTCAGATTTCTACAGACCGTTCTCTTTTTGAAAGATTCTGTTTTTGATGCATAGTTTACTTGTTTTGATGAAACTATCACTTTATATCAGTGGATAAAGACATGGAAAAGCTATATTACAGTAGACACAATGCAAAAAAAATGTGAATTGGTTTGCAACAGTACTTAGAGTGGTGATTTGCTTTATTATACGAACGGATCTTACCGAGTTTTATGTTGAAGTTTTGTGTGGATGAAGTGTCTAATCGAGGAGGTCTTGACATGAGGAAAAGGAAGAGGGCAAGAGCTCAATCTTGGGGATGCCCAAGACACCCCAAGTAAATATTCAAGGAGACTCAAGCGTCTAAGCTTGGGGATGCCCCGGAAGGCATCCCCTCTTTCTTCAACAAGTATCGGTATGTTTTCGTATTCGTTTTGTTTATGCGATATGTGCAAGTCTTGGAGCGTCTTTTCCTTTTAGTTTTCACTTTTATTTTATGCACCATGCTAGTATGAGATAGTCCTTGGTTGATTTATAGAATGCTCATTGCACTTCACTTAAATCTTTTGAGTATGGCTTTATAGAATGCTTCATGTGCTTCACTTATATCATTTGAAGTTGGATTGCCTGTTTCTCTTCACATAGAAAACCGCCATTTGTAGAATGCTCTTTTGCTTCACTTATATTTGTTAGAGCATGGGCATATCTTTTGTAGAAAGAATTAAACTCTCTTGATTCACTTATATCAGTTTAGAGAGATGACAGGAATTGGTCATTCACATGGTTAGTCATAAAATCCTACATAAAACTTGTAGATCACTGAATATGATATGTTTGATTCCTTGCAATAGTTTTGTGATATAAAGGTGGTGATATTAGAGTTGTTCTAGTTGAGTAATTGTGAAATTGAGAAATACTTGTGTTGAGGTTTGCAAGTCCCATAGCATGCACGTATGGTGAACCGTTATGTAATGAAGTTGGAGCATGAGGTGTTCTTTGATTGCTTTCCTTATGAGTGGAGGTCGGGATCGCGCGATGGTTAACTCCTACCAACCCTTCCCCTAGGAGCATGCGTAGTAGTACTTTGCTTCGAGGGCAAGTAGACTTTTGCAATAAGTATATGAGTTCTTTATGACTAATGTGAGTCCACGGATTATACGCACTCTTACCTTTCCGCAATTTGCTAGCCTCTACGGTCCCGTGCATTGCCCTTTCTCACCTCGGGAGTTGGTGCAAACTTCGCCGGTGCATCCAAACCCCATGATACGATATGCTCTATCACACATAAGCCTCCTTATATCTTCCTCAAAATAGCCACCATACCTACCTATCATGGCATTTCCATAGCCATTCCGAGATATATTGCCATGCAACTTCCATCATCATATACATGACTTGAGCATTCATTGTCATATTGCCTTGCATGATCGTAAGATAGCTAGCATGATGTTTTCATGGCTTGTCCATTTTTTGATGTCATTTCTATGCTAGATCATTGCACATTCCGGTACACCGCCGGAGGCATTCATATAAGAGTCATATCTTTGTTCTAGATATCGAGTTGTAATATTGAGTTGTAAGTAATAAAAGTGTGATGATCATCATTATTAGAGCATTGCCCCAGTAAGGAAAGGATGATGGAGACTATGATTCCCCCACAAGTCGGGATGAGACTCCGGACTTTATGAAAAATAAAAGAGGCCAAAGAAGCCCAAATAAAAAAAAGAGGCCAAAGACGCAAACCAAAAAAATGAAAGAAAAAGAGAGAAGGGGCAATGTTAATATCCTTTTACCACACTTGTGCTTCAGAGTAGCACCATGTTCTTCATAGAGAGAGTCTCTTATGATTTTACTTTCATATACTAGTGGGAATTTTTCATTATAGAACTTGGCTTGTATATTCCGATGATGGGCTTCCTCAAATGCCCTAGGTCTTCGTGAGCAAGCAAGTTGGATGCACACCCACTTAGTTTCTTTTGTTGAGCTTTCATATATTTATAGCTCTAGTGCATCCGTTGCATGGCAATCCCTACTCACTCACATTGATATCTATTGATGGGCATCTCCATAGCCCGTTGATACGCCTAGTTGATGTGAGACTATCTTCTCCCTTTTTGTCCTCACAACCACCACCATATACCACTATAGTGCTATGTCCATGGCTTGCGCTCATGTATTGCGTAAGAGTTGAAAAAGCTGAAGCGCATTAAAAGTATGAACCAATTGCTTGGCTGAAACCGGGGTTGTGCATGATGGGAGTATTTTGTGTAATGAAGATGGAGCATAGCCAGACTATATGGTTTTGTAGGGATGAGCTTTCTTTGGCTATGTTATTTCGATAAGACATAATTTCTTGGTTGGTATGCTTGAAGTATTATTATTTTTATGTCAAATGATAAACTATTGCTTTGAATCACTCGTGTCTTAATATTCATGCCATGATTAGACATATGATTAAGATTATGCTAGGTAGTGTTCCACATCAAAAATTATCTTTTTTTATCATTTACCTACTCGAGGACGAGCAGGAATTAGGCTTGGGGATGCTGATGCGTCTCTGTCATATCTATAATTTTTGATTGTTCCATGCCAATATTCTTCAACTCTCATATACTTTTGGCAACTTTTTATACTATTTTTGGGACTAACATATTGATCCAGTGCCCAGTTCCAGTTCCTGTTTGTTGCATGTTTTATGTTTCGCAGAAATCCAATATCAAACGGAATCCAAACGGGATAAAAACGGACGGAGAATTATTTTGGAATATTTGGGATTTTCCGGAGGAAGAATCAACGCGAAACGGTGCCTGAGGTGGCCACGAGACAGGGGGCGCACCCTCCCCCCTGGGCGCGCCTGGCACTCTCGTGGGCCACCTATAAGGCGGTTGACGCTCTTCTTTTGCCGCAGGAAAGCTAATTTTATGAGAAAAATTTGGGCGAAAGATTCACCCCAATCGGAGTTACGGATCTCCGGATGTAAAAGAAACGGTGAAGGGGCAGAATCAGAGAACGCAGAAACAGAGAGAGAGACAGAGAGATAGATCCAATCTCGGAGGGGCTCTCGCCCCTCCCACGCGTTGGGAGCCAAGGACCAGAGGGGAAACCCTTCTCCCATCTAGGGAGAAGGTCAAGGAAGAAGAAGAAGAAGAAGTGGGGCTCTCTCCCCCTTCCTTCTGGTGGCGCCCGAACGCCGCCAGGGGCCATCATCATCACCGCGATCTTCACCAACATCTCCATCACCTTCCCCCCTCTATCTACAGTGGTCCACTCTCCCGTAACCTGCTGTACCCTCTACTTGAACATGGTGCTTTATGCTTCATATTATTATCCAATGATGTGTTGCCATCCTATGATGTCTGAGTAGATTTTCGTTGTCCTATTGGTGGTTGATGAATTTCTATGATTGATTTAATTTGCTTGTGGTTATGTTGCTGTCCTTTGGTGCCCATCATATGAGCGCACGCGTGGATCACACCATAGGGTTAGTTGTATGTTGATAAGACTATGTATTGGAGGGCAAGAGTGACAAAAGCTTCAACCTAGCATAGAAATTGATGCATACGGGATTGAAGGGGGACCAATATATCTTAATGCTATGGTTGGGTTTTACCTTAATGAACGTTAGTAGTTGCGGATGCTTGCTAATAGTTCCAATCATAAGTGCATAGAATTCCAAGTCAGGGATGACATGCTAGCAGTGGCCTTTCCCACATAAAACTTGCTATCGGTCTAGTAAAGTAGTCAATTGCTTAGGGACAATTTCACAACTCCTACCACCACTTTTCCACACTCGTTATATTTAGTTTATTGCTTCTTTATCTAAACATCCCCTACTTTTTATTTACGTGCTTTTTATTATCTTGCAAATCTATCCAACAACACCTACAAAGTACTTCTAGTTTCATACTTGTTCTAGGTAAAGCGAACGTCAAGCGTGCGTAGAGTCGTATCAGTGGCAGATAGGACTTGAGAGAGTATTTGTTCTACCTTTAGCTCCTCGTTGGGTTCGACACTCTTACTTATCGAAAGAGGCTACAACTATCCCGTATACTTGCGGGTCATCAACCCCCAACATCAAAACTACCATCGTTACTAATCCTTCCTTGACGGATTGCATTGATGAAAGTGAGGGGTCTAATGAGGAAGTAAATGAATTTGAGTCTTTTATGAGTAAGCTCAAGGGAAAATCCAAGAAGCACTTTGTTGCTCTCTTGGAACAACTTGGTGAAGCCAATGACATGATCGAGGCTCATGAAGAAACCATATCTATACTAAGATGGAAGGTCATAGTCGTGACTATGCCGATGAGATATCGGATCTCTCTAATGCGCTTGAGAAAGAGCGTGTTCATCGTTTGGCTCTTGAGGAGTCACACAATGATGACCATGCTAAATTAAAGAATGATCTTGATCATGCTCTTGTTGTATCTCATGTGCTCAATTCCGAGAAGGCTAAACTTGGGGTTGACCATGCTAGAATCAAGGAGGAGTTTGATATACTTGACAAGGCTCACAAGTCCTTGAAGGGTGCTCATGCTAGCAGATCAACTCCAAGTGAAACTAACCAATAAGAAAGCCACTTTTCCTCATATGGTCTTAATTGATAATGCAAATGCTACTAACCCGTGTTGTGAGCATGTGCATCTTGTGGAGGAGAATGCCAAGTTGAAGGAGCAACTTGAGAAAGGCCTTGTGTCTTGCATACAAGGTGATAAGAATCTCAATGACCTTTTGAGAAATCAAAATGAAGTTGTGGCCAAGGAGGGAGTTGGGTTCGCACCCAAGTCCAAGAACAAGAAGAAGAATGACAAGGCCAAATGACCTCCTTCTCTCAAGCAAACTTTTGTGAAGGAGGGAGAGGGTGCTTCAAGTAGAAGAAGAAGAATGTGAAGGGTGGTGGTGTCAAGAAGGGAAATGCCACCCCTTCCAACAAGCCGGCGACTTTAACCCTCCTTATGTGTTATGTTGTGCGAGTGATGGGCATGTTTACGCTAAATTTATTGGTTCTCCTTATGAGTACATTGAATGGTCTATTTGGGTTCCTAAGACCCTTGTTGCTAACATCAAAGGACCCATTACAAAATGGGTACCTAAAACCAAGCATTGGTCTCTTGTAGGTGTTTGCTTCCGGTGGAGGACCATGGTTGCCCGATAGTGGAGCCACAAATCATATGACCGGAAGCAAGGATTTGGTGGTGGACGTGCACAAAATTACATCTATGCCCACCAATGCCGAGTGGGGTGATGCCTCGTATTCCAAGGTATTAGGCGGTCTTGGCAAGGTTGTCATTTCTCATGATCTCATGATCGACAAAGTCATACTTGTTGAATCCCTTGCATACAATTTACTTTCCGTTCGTCAACTTGCACTCATGGGCTTTGCCACATTCTTTGATATTGATACCGTGGCCCTCTTGTGGAGCAAGACTCTTAAAGTAGCCTTTCTTGGGCATGTCGAGAACGGTCTTTATGTGATTAACTTTTCAGAGTGACCCACTAAGACCGCGACATGCCTAATGGCCAAAGTTGATGTGGGGTGGCTTTGGCATCGCCGTTTAGCCCATCTCAATATGAGATCTTTGCAAAGTCTTCCCAAGGGGGACCATGTCTGTGGACTAACAAATATTAGTTTTTCCAAAGATCATGCTTGCAGTGCTTGTATCAAAGGAAAATTAAATGAGAAGGCTCACCCTCCCACAACTATCATCTACTCGAAGAGACCCTTGGAGCTCCTTCACATGGATCTCTTTGGGCCTCCATCCTTTGATAGTCTTGGGGGTAGAAAGTATTGTTTGGTGATTGTCGATGATTATCCAAGATACACTTGGGTACATTTCTTCAAGAGCAAGAGTGAAACTCAACAAACCATCATCGATTTTGCAAATGAAGCTCAATGTCAACACAATGCAAAGTTCTTGACAATAAGAAGTGACAACGGCACCGAGTTCAAGAACTAAACCTTGGATGAGTTCCTTAGTGATGAAGGGATGAAGCATCAATATTTAGCACCTTACACCCCTCAACAAAATGGTGTAGCGGAGAGGAAGAACCAGACGTTGATGGACGCGGCAAGGACCATGATGGCGGAATTCAAGTCTCCCTACAACTTTTGGGCCGAAGCCCTCAACACCGCTTTCCATGCATCCAATCAGCTCTATCTCCACAAGGGCTTGAACAAGACTCCATATGAGATACTTACTGGTAACAAGCTCAACCTCAAGTACTTCCGGGTGTTTGGTTGTAAGTGTTTCATTCTCAAGAAAGGTGTTCATTTGTCTAAATTTGAGGCTAGAGCTAATGAGGGCATATTTGTTGGTTATGCTACAAACTCTCATGCTTACCGTGTCCTCAACAAGTCCACAGGACTCATTGAGGAGACGTGTAACGTGGAGTTTGACGAGAATAACGGCTCCCAAGTGGAGCAAAGTGGTACTTGTGATGTAGGTGATGAAATTCCTCCCCAAGCCATAATAAGAATGGTTGTTGGTCATATCCTACCCATTGAGGAACCCCTTGTGGCCGAAGGAGAAGGACAATACTCCACTCAAGTGGAGCCATCACCAACCCAAGACCCACAAGCTTCCGAAGAACAAAGTGAAGGCCCTCAACCAAGTGAACAAGATCAAGGGCAAGATCAACCTCAAGATGGCGGTGAGCCACCAAGTGATGCCCAAGGTCAAGTTCTCCCTTCCGAGCAAGTTCAAGATCAAAATCAAGCTCAAGATCAAGAACAAGCTCAATACGATGCTCAATATGATCAAGTTTCCACTCCTCATCTCACACCTGAGGAGGAATTGGAGCATCGTGCCGCTAAGATTGCATCCAAGCTCACAACAAAAGATCATCTCATGACAAATGAGCTTGGAAGCCTAAGAAAGGGGGTAAACACTCGTAGACAATTAGCAAACTATTGTGAACATCATGCGTTTGCTTCTTGTGTCGAACCCCAAAAGGTCTATGAGGCGCTCGAGGATCCGGATTGGCTCAATGCCATGCATGAAGAACTCAACAACTTCGAGCACAATAAGGTGTGGAGATTGGTGCCAAGGCCAACGGGGAACCATAATGTCATTGGAACCAAGTGGATATTCAAGAACAAGCAAGATGCTCATGGGATTATTGTTCGCAACAAGGCTCGTTTGGTAGCACAAGGCTACTCCCAAGTCGAGGGTATCAATTACGGTGAAACCTTTGCTCCCGTTGCTCGCCTAGAATCTATCCGTTTGTTGATTGCTTATGCTTCTCATCGTAACTTCAGTTGCAACAAATGGATGTGAAGAGTGCTTTTCTTAATGGTCCTATTAATGAGTTGGTGTATGTCAAACAACCCCCAGGGTTCGAGGATCCCTATTTCCCGGATCATGTGTACCAACTCGACAAGGCACTCTATGGCCTTAAACAAGCTGCACGTGCGTGGTATGAGCATCTTACCGAGTTGTTGCAAGATCGTGGGTTTGAAATTGGGAAAAATGACCCCACTCTTTTTACTAAGAAGGTCAGAGGGGAGTTGTTTGTATGCCAACTATATGTTGATGATATTATCTTTGGTTCCCCTAACAAAGCTTTCAATGAGGAATTTGCCGCTCTCATGACCTCAAAGTTCAAGATGTCCATGATGGGAGAGTTGAAGTCCTTTCTCAGGTTCGAAATCAAGCAAAGAAGAGAAGGCACCTTCATCAACTAAGCCAAATACAATCAAGACATGCTCAAGAGATTAAAGCTAAGTGATGTCAAGCAGGCCTCCACTCTAATGCCCGTCAAATGCCAACTTGACATAGATCCCAATGGTAAAGCGGTGGATCAAGAGGTATATCACTCCATGATTGTCTCCTTGCTTTACCTTTGTGCATCTAGACCGGATATCATGTTCAGTGTAGGAATTTGTGCGTGGTTTCAAGCTGCACCAAAGAAAAGCCACCATGTGGAGGTCAAGCGAATCTTTCGATATTTGGCTCATACCCCAAACTTTGGATTATGGTACCCAAGAGGAGCCAACTTCAACCTTTTGGGCTATTCAGACTCAGATTGGGTAGGAGATAGAGTGGATAGGAAGTCCACCTCCGGAGGGTGCCAATTTCTTGGTTGCTCTTTGGTGAGTTGGTCATCTAAGAAGCAAAGTTGTGTGTCTCTCTCGTCCATCGAAGCGGAATATGTGCCTGCCGGTAGTTGTTGCGCTCAACTTCTATGGATGAGGCAAACTTTAAAGGATTACGGTGTCATTTGTAACAAAATGCCTCTTTGGTGTGACAATGAGAGTGCCATCAAGATCTCTCTCAACACGGTGCAACACTTCAAGCCGAAGCACATTGAGATTCGGTATCACTTCATCCGGGATCACATTAGGCGAGGGGAGATCAAACTCAAGTATGTCAACACTCATGACAACCTTGCAGATATTTTCACGAAGCCCTTGGATGAAGCAAGATTTCATGAGTTAAGGCATTGATAACCCACAAGTGTAGGGGATCGCAACAGCTTTCGAGGGTAAAGTATTCAACCCAAATTTATTGATTCGACACAAGGGGAGCCAAAGAATATTCTTGAGTATTAGCAGTTGAGTTTTCAATTCAATCACACCTGGATAACTTAGTATCTACAGCAAAGTATTTAGTAGCAAAGTAGTATGATAATAAAGGTAACGGTGGCAAAAGTAAAGATAACAGTTTTTGGGTTTTTGTAGTAGTTGTAATAGTAGCAACAGAAAAGTAAATAAGCGAAGAACAATATGTGAAAAGCTCGTAGGCAATGGATTAGTGAAGGATAATTATGCCGGATGCGAATCCTCATGTAATAGCTATAACATAGGGTGACACAGAACTAGCTCCAGTTCATCAATGTAACGTAGGCACGTATTCCGTAAATAGTAATACGTGCTTATGGAAAATAACTTACATGACATCTTTTGTCCTACCCTCCCGTGGCAGCGGGGTCCTAGCGGAAACTAAGGGATATTAAGGCCTCCTTTTAGTAGAGAACCGGAACAAAGCATTAGCACGTAGTGAATACATGAACTCCTCAAACTATGGTCATCACTGAGAAGTATCCTGATTATTGTCACTTCGGGGTTGTCGGATCATAACACATAATAGGTGACTAGACTTGCAAGATAGGATCAAGAACACACATATATTCATGAAAACATAATAGGTTCAGATCTGAAATCATGGCACTCGGGCCCTAGTGACAAGCATTAAGCATAGCAAAGTCATAGCAACATCAATCTCAGAACATAGTGGATACTAGGGATCAAACCCTAACAAAACTAACTTGATTACATGGTAAATCTCATCCAACCCATCACCGTCCAGCAAACCTGCGATGGAACTACTCACGCACGGCTGTGAGCATCATGAAATTGGTGATGGAGGATGGTTGATGATGACGATGGCGACAAATCCCCCTCTACAGAGCCCCAAACGGACTCCAGATCAGCCCTCCCGAGAGAGATTAGGGCTTGGCGGTGGCTCCGTGTCGTAAAACGCGATGAAACTTTCTCTCTGATTTTTTTCCTCCCCGAACATGAAGATATGGAGTTGGAGTTCAGGTCGGTGGAGGTCCAGGGGGCCCACGAGATAGGGGGGTGCGCCCAGGAGGAGGGGGCGCGCCCCCTGTCTCGTGGACAGGGTGGGGGCCCCTGGTGTATTTCTTTCGCCCAATAATTCTTATAAATTCCAAAAAGTGCCTCCATGGATTTTCAGGACATTCCGAGAACTTCTCTTTTCTACACATAAAACAACATCATGGCAGTTCTGCTGAAAACAGCGTCAGTCCGAGTTAGTTTCATTCAAATCATGCAAGTTAGAGTCCAAAACAAGGGCAAAAGTGTTTGGAAAAGTAGATACGTTGGAGACGTATCAACTCCCCCAAGCTTAAACCTTTGCTTGTCCTCAAGCAATTCAGTTGATAAAATGAAAGTGATAAAGAAAAACTTTTACAAACTCTATTTGCTCTTGTTGTTGTAAACATGAAAAGCCAGCATTCAAGTTTCAGCAAATATTATGAACTAACCATACTCACAATAACACTTAGGTATCACAATTACTCATATCAATAGCATAATCAGCTAGCGAGCCATAATAATAAAACTCGGATGACAACACTTTCTCAAAACAATCATAACATGATATAACAAAATGGTATATCGCTAGCCGTTTCTGAGACCGCAAAACATAAATGCAGAGCGCCTTTAAAGATCAAGGACTGACTAAACATTGTAATTCATGGTAAAAGAGATCCAGTCAAGTCATACCCAATATAAACCAATAGTAATGAATGCAAATGACAGTGTGCTCTCCAGTGGGTGCTTTTTAATAAGAAGGGTGATGACTCAACATAAAAGTAAATAGATAGGCACTTCGCAGAGGGAAGCAGGGATTTGTAGAGGTGCCAGAGCTCGATTTTAAAATAGATATTGAATAAAATTTTGAGCGGCATACTTTTGTTGTCAACGCAACAACTATGAGATGGTTGTATCTTCCATACTACATGCATTATAGGCAGTTCCCAAACAGAATGGTAAAGGTTTATACTCCCCCAACCACCAACAAGCATCAATCCATGGCTTGCTCGAAACAACGAGTGCCTCCAACTAACAACAGCCCTGGGGGAGTTTTGTTTAATTATTTTGATTTGCTTTGATCGTTTTGGATCATGGGACTGGGCATCCCGGTTACCGGCCCTTTCTCGTGAATGAGGAGCGGAGTCCACTCCTCTTGAGAATAACCCACCTAGCATGGAAGATATAGGCAGCCCTAGTTGTAACATGAGCTGCTCGAGCATACAAAACAGAATTTCATTTGAAGGTTTGGAGTTTGACAAATACAAATTTACTTGGAACGACAGGTAAATACCGCATATAGGAAGGTATAGTGGACTTATATGGAACAACTTTGGGGTTTAAGGAGTTTGGATGCACAAGTAGTATTCCCGCTTAGTACAGGTGAAGGCTAGCAAAAGACTGGGAAGCGACCAACTGAGAGAGCGACAACAGTCATAAACATGCATTAAAATTAATTCACACCAAGTACAAGCATGAGTAGGATATAATCCACGATGAACATAAATATCATGAAGGCTATGTTGATTTGTTTCAACTACATGCGTGAACATGTGCCAAGTCGAGTCACTCAATTCATTCAAAGGAGGATACCATCCCATCATATCACATCATAATCATTCTAATAGCATGTTGGCACGCAAGGTAAACCATTATAACTCATAGCTAATCAAGCATGGCACAAGTAACCATAATCTCTAAATGTCATTGCAAATATGTTTACTTCATAATAAACTGAACCAGAAATGATGAACTCATCATATTTACAAAAACAGGAGAGGTCGAGTTCATACCAGCTTTTCTCATCCCAATAAGTCCATCATATGTCATCATTATTGCCTTTCACTTGCACGACTGAACGATGTGTATAATAATAATAGTGCACGTGCATTGGACTAAGCTGGAATCTGCAAGCATTCAACTCAAAAAGAGAAGACAAGTAATATGGGCTCTAAGTTAAATAAACAATCATGAATATGAGAGCCACTAAACATTTTCAATATGGTCTTCTCGATCCCCAAAGGAAAGAAAAGAAAATAAAACTATTTACACGGGAAAGCTCCCAACAAGTAAGAAGAAGAACTAGAAATATTTTTGGGTTTTCATTTTAAATGCTACTACAAGCATGGAAATTAAACTAACTAATTTTTTTGGTTTTTCTTAAGGTTTATCAAACACACAAGAAGAAAGCTAGAAAAAGAAATTTAAACTAGCATGGATAATACAATGAAAGAGTATGAGCACTGACGACTAGTGTGTGAACATGAATGTAAAGTCGGTGAGAAATACGTACTCCCCCAAGCTTAGGCTTTTGGCCTAAGTTGGTCTAGTACCAAGGACTGCCGCTACTCTCCCCGGTGTACTGGGAGGTGTAATAATCAGGATACCACTGGCTGGTCATCTCCGGATCCCACTGGACAGATGATGCACGATAAGGGTCCAGTTCAGGTTCCGGCTCAGGTTCAGGTTCTGGAGTAAAAGCTTGGGCTCGATGATTGTTCACCGCTTCCGGTGTGACAAGAAAATTTTCTGCAAGCAAATCAAACAACAGAGGCGCAGGCAAAATAATAATCTCAATGTGTTTCTTATTGAATCTAAGTTTATACAAAAGCATCCTATCTTCGTTGTCAACAATAAACTTGTGTGCTACCATGCTCTTGTAATCTAAAATGCGAGGAGGCAATTTTGTCTCCTCTTTCTCATGGTGCCTAATGGGTATTTGAAAATGTCTAGCAAGACATACAGCATAGATACCTCCAAATATGGGGCCTTTTGTACGATTCAGGGCTAGCCGTTTAGCAACGACGACACCCAAACTAAAAGTATTGTCTCCAAGCAAGGCATGTTGAAGAATGATAATATCAGGAACGCTCAAGTTTCCACTATTTCCACGACCAATCAAGCATCTACTAGCAAATATGGCAAAGTAGCATAAAACAAAAAAGTGTATGCTAGAGACTTTTGCCTCAGAACCCTTCTTTGGCTCCTCTACAGCGATAGTATTAAGAAAGCCATCCACATCTTTACGATGGGGTTCCTCTAATTCTCCCTCATAAGCTATCCTACACACCGTGCAAAAATTACGTAAAGACATTTCTCTGAATTCATCGTATAAATGAAATGATACTGCAGGCGGTGACTTCTTAGGATAATAATAAAAGTTTTGCACGAAAGTATTGGTGAGTAAGAGATACTGATCAATCCGGTCGTTGATGAAACCGGTGAGGCCTGCAGTCTTGATCAAAGAATAAAAATCTTCATGAATTCCAGCTTCTTTCAAGAAATCATTGCATGGCCATTCACACGACCGTACTTCCGCTAAGCGAGGAAGATTATACTTGGCTTTTTCCTTCTCTTTGGCTTGTTTTTCCTGAGAGCCTTGGCTAGAAGAGCCCCTCAAAAATTTCCTTAACATTTTCTGAAAATTTCTGAAATTTTAGTAACTTCAAAATAAAAGTGAATAAAACTAAACAAGATTGATAGCAACTACTCCTACAAGTGCCTAGAGCCTACATCATGCATTAGAATTGCTTGGGACCTCATAAATTTAACACGCAAGCTCAAGAACATGGTCACCTATGCAGCAAAAAATTGCAATGAATAAAGCACTAGAACAAAAACTAATTGGACCAATGGAGGAGTCATATACCAAGCAACAATCTCCCAAAGCAGTTTTGTGAATGGAGCTTTGAGCAAGGAGATCGAAAATCGCAGCAAAATGAGATAGAACTCGTGCTTGAGCTGGATGGGGATTTTTTTGGGTAGAAGATGAAGTGTGTGGGTGCTGGCATAAGTGGAGGGGGGCCACGAGGGGCCCATGAGACAGGGGGGCGCGCCCAGGTGGGGTGGGCGCGCCCTCCACTCTCGTGGCCTGGTGCTTGCCCCTCCTGTAGTGATTTTAGTGCCTAAAATCCCCAAATATTCCATAAAAAATCATACTAAATTTGCAGGGCATTTGGAGCACTTTTATTTTCGGGATATTTTTCAATGCACGTATAATTCAGAAAACATACAGATAATACTATTTTTGCTTTATTTATTCTAAATAAGAGAAAGTAAAAAGAGGGTACAGAAGGTTGTGCCTTCAAGTTTCATCCATCTCATGATCATCAGAATGAATCCACTAACAAGGTTGATCAAGTCTTGTTAACAAACTCATTCCGAATAACACGGAACCGGAGAAATTTCGAATAACACTAAGTTACCTCAACGGGGATATGAAAATCCCCAACAATAAGAATATCATACTTTTTCTTGACAGTAGGGAGAGGAAATTCAAAACCTCCAATAATAATAGTTGGAACTTTTCCAATTGAATTGATGTTATGAACTTGAGATTGTTTCCTCGGAAAGTGTACCGTATGCTCATTATCATTAACATGAAAAGTGACATTGCGTTTGTTGCAATCAATAACAGCCCCTGCAGTATTAAGAAAAGGTCTACCAAGGATAATAGACATACTATCGTCCTCGGGAATATCAAGAATAACAAAGTCCGTTAAGATAGTGACATTTGCAACCACAACAGACACATCCTCACAAATACCGACAGGTATAGCAGTTGATTTATCAGCCATTTGCAAAGATATTTCAGTAGGTGTCAACTTATTCAATTCAAGTCTATGATATAAAGAGAGAGGCATAACACTAACACCGGCTCCAAGATCACATAAAGCAGTTCTAACATAATTTCTTTTAATGGAGCATGGTATAGTTGGGACACCCGGATCTCCACGTTTCTTTGGCATTCCACCCTTAAAAGTGTAATTAGCAAGCATGGTGGAAATTTCAGCTTCTGATATCTTTCTTTTATTTGTTATGGTATCCTTCATATACTTAGCATAAGGATTTACTTTGAGCATATCAGTTAAGCGCATACGTAAGAAAATAGGTCTAATCATTTCAGCAAAGCGCTGAAAATCCTCATCATCCTTTGTTTTGGATGGTTTAGGAGGAAAGGGCATGGGTTTCTGAACCCATGGTTCTCTTTCTCTACAGTGCTTCCTAGCAACAAAATCTCTCTTATCATAATGTTGATTCTTTGATTGTGGGTTATCAAGATCAACAGCAGGTTCAATCTCTACTTCATTGTTTTTGCTAGGTTGAGCATCAACATGAACATTATCATTAACATTATCACTAGGTTCATGTTCATCACCTGATTGTGTTTCAGCATCAGAAATAGAAATATCATTGGGATTCTCAGGTGAGTCTATAGTAGGTTCACTAGAAGCATGCAAAGTCCTATCATTTTTCTTTTTCTTCTTTTTAGAAGAACTAGGTGCCTCTAAATTATTTCTCTGAGAATCTTGCTCGATTCTCTTAGGGTGGCCTTCAGGATACAAACGTTCCTGAGTCATTCTACCAGTTCTAGTAACAGCAAAGTCATTTTTATTATTTAATTCATCAAGCAAATCATTTTGAGCTTTAAGTACTTGCTCAGCTTGAGTAGCAACCATAGAAGTATATTTGCTAATGAGTTTGAGTTCACCTTTAACTCTAGCCATATTATCGCTCACACGTCCTATCTCGAAAGCATTATTCTTTAACTCTCTACCAACATAAGCATTAAAACTTTCTTGTCTAGCCATAAAGTCATCAAATTCATCTAAGCATGGGTTATGAAATTTAGTAGAGGGGATTTCAACTTTATCATATCTATAGAGGGAATTTACCTTTACTACCTGTGTCGGGTTATCAAGACAATATGGTTCTTCAACAGGCGGTATATTAGGACCATGTATTTCTTCAATAGGTGGTAAATTCTTAACATCTTCAGCATTAATACCTTTTCTTTCATTGATTTCTCTGCCTCCTGCATATCTTCAGGACTGAGAAATAAAACACCTCTCTTCTTTGGAGTGGGTTCAGGAATAGGCTCAGGAGTTGGCTCAATTGGTTCAGGAATTGGCTCAGGAAGAGTCCAATTATTTTCATTAGTCAACATATTATTCAATAGTAATTCAGCTTCGTCGACTGTTCTTTCCCTGAAAACACAACCAGCACAACTATCCAAATAGTCCTTGGAAGCATCGGTTAGTCCATTATAAAAGATATCAAGTATTTCATTTTTCTTGAGAGGATGATCAGGCAAAGCATTAAGTAACCGGAGAATCCTCCACCAAGCTTGTGGGAGACTCTCTTCTTTGATTTGCACAAAATTGTATATTTCCCGCAAGGCATCTTGTTTCTTATGAGCAGGGAAATATTTAGCAGAGAAGTAATAAATCATATCCTGGGGACTACGTACACAACCAGGAGCAAGAGAATTATACCAAGTCTTAGCATCACCCTTTAATGAGAACGGAAATATCTTAAGAATATAATAATAGCAAGACTTCTCATCATTAGTAAACAGGGTGGCTATATCATTCAACTTGGTAAGATGTGCCACAACAGTTTTAGATTCAAGGCCATAAAAAGGATCAGATTCAACTAAGGTAATAATCTCAGGATCAACAGAGAATTCATAATCCTTATCAGTAACACAGATAGGTGAAGCAGCAAAAGCAGGGTCAGGTTTCATTCTAGCATTAAGAGACTGCTGCTTCCATTTAGCTAATAATTTTCTTAAGATCATATCTATCATTGCAAGCAAAGATAGCTCTAGCAGCTTCTTCATTCATAACATAACCCTCAAGAACAACAGGCAATTCATAATCATTGGGATAACTTTCATCATCACTATCATCAATAATAGCATCTTCAATAATTTCATTCCCCCTAACTCTAGCAAGTTGTTCATCAAGAAATTCACCTAATGGCAAAGTAGTATCACGCACAGAAGTAGTTTCATCATGCTTAGCAGAAGTGGCATCATCAATAACATGCGACATATCATAGTTCATAGCAGTAGCAGGTTTAGGTGTCGCAAGCTTACTGATAACGGAAGGAGAATCTAGTGCAGAGCTAGATGGTAGTTCCTTACCTCCCCTCGTAGTTGAGGGCAAAATCTTGGTTCTGTCGTCTTTCAAGTTCTTCATAGTGATCAACATATATAAATCCCAAGTGACTCAGAGAATAGAGCTATGCTCCCCGGCAACGGCGCCAGAAATTAGTCTTGATAACCCACAAGTGTAGGGGATCGCAACAGCTTTCGAGGGTAAAGTATTCAACCCAAATTTATTGATTCGACACAAGGGGGGCCAAATAATATTCTTGAGTATTAGCAGTTGAGTTGTGAATTGAACCACACCTGGATAACTTAGTATCTGCAGCAAAGTATTTAGTAGCAAAGTAGTATGATAATAAAGGTAACGGTGGCAAAAGTAAAGATAACAGTTTTGGGGTTTTTGTAGTAGTTGTAACAGTAGCAACGAAAAAGTAAATAAGCAAAGAACAATATGTGAAAATCTCGTAGCCAATGGATCAGTGATGGATAATTATGCCGGATGCAATTCCTCATGTAATAGCTATAACATAGGGTGACACAGAACTAGCTCCAGTTCATCAATGTAATGTAGGTTGTATTCCATAAATAGTCATACGTGTTTATGGAAAAGAACTTGCATGACATCTTTTGTCCTACCCTCCCGTGGCAGCGGGGTCCTAGCGGAAACCAAGGGATATTAAGGCCTCCTTTTAATAGAGAACCAGAACAAAGCATTAGCACATAGTGAATACATGAACTCCTCAAACTACGGTCATCACCGAGAAGTATCCCGATTATTGTCACTTCGAGGTTATCGGATCATAACACATAATAGGTGACTATAGACTTGCAAGATAGGATCAAGAACACACATATATTCATGAAAACATAATACCTTCAGATCTGAAATCATGGCACTCGGGCCCTAGTGACAAGCATTAAGCATAGCAAAGTCATAGCAACATCAATCTCAGAACATAGTGGATACTAGGGATCAAACCCTAACAAAACTAACTTGATTACATGGTAAATCTCATCCAACCCATCACCGTCCAGCAAGCCTACGATGGAATTACTCACGCACGGAGGTGAGCATCATGAAATTGGTGATGGAGGATGGTTGATGATGATGACGGCGACGAATCCCCCTCTCCGGAGCCCCGAATGGACTCCAGATCAGCCCTCCCCAGAGAGATTAGGGCTTGGCGGCAGCTCCGTGTCGTAAAACGCCATGAAACTTTCTCTCTAATTTTTTTCTCCCCGAACGTGAATATAGGGAGTTGGAGTTGAGGTCGGTGGAGGTCCAGGGGGGCCACAAGATAGGGGGCGCGCCCAGGAGGAGGGGACGTGCCCCCCTATCTCGCGGACAGGGTGTGGGCCCCTGGTGTATTTCTTTCACCCAATAATTCTTATAAATTCCAAAAAGTACCTCCGTAGATTTTCAGGACATTCCGAGAACTTTTCTTTTCTACACATAAAACAACATCATGGCAGTTCTGCTGAAAACAGCGTCAGTCCGGGTTAGTTTCATTCAAATCATGCAAGTTAGAGTCCAAAACAAGGGCAAAAGTGTTTGGAAAAGTATATGCATTGGAGACGTATCAGACATGAGCTAAATATAATTGATTCGAGCAATGTAGCTTGAACCCTTGCACACCCCACCATACTCAACTTGATATCTTGTTTAGGTGTAGGCATGGACATAGGGGGAGTGTAGTTCTCTCAATGAACTCTCCCTCCCCCCATTATGCATAAATTGATCAACTCTTTCACATTAGCAATTCTTGATGGTACTTGTGCTTCAAAGACGAGTTTTGGTCATGGGCCCAAGGATAATTCTTCGCGGTGCCATACCAATTGACTCAAATATAGGTGGCTTCGGCCACCGCCCTCTCCCCTAGAGAGGTTTTGGTTGTGCTTGCTCCTTGTTGCCTTTTGGATTCTTGGTGTGTTGTGTTTGTGTTTGTGTTGCCCTGTGTGTGTGTGTGTGTGAGGTTGCGTGTCCAGTCGCCTGAAGGTTTTTGTGCAAAGACTGTGTTTCTCTGTTTTGTCAAAACGAGCACTTTCTTGGGTCTAAGGTACTACCGCGGCAAGCCACGGTACTACCGCAGGAGAAGAGCACGTTACTACCGCTTCCATCGCGGTAGTAATTTTTTACTGCTGCTGGAAGAGGGGTACTACCGCCCTGTGTGCGGTATTTCCGCCCGGGCGGTACTACCGCGATAACCTGCTGTACTACCACGCCATCGCGAGCGGGTCAGGGTCAAGTACGTGCAGGGGAGTTTCAAATCCCCCATACCCATTCAACCATGTTTCCCCACTCCGTCTCTCTCTCTCTCTCTCTCTCTCCTGCCCAAGAACGGCGCCGGAGGACCTCGCCGGATCTCCGTCTCCGGCCGCTCTCCTCGCATTCCGACCGGTGGGATCGATCCCCACCTCGCCCTCTTGCCATGGAATAAGGTTTCTCCCTGAATCCCTCTCTCTTTACCTCGTAGTTTTGCTTCTAGGTTTTCGGGGAGATGCATGTTGTTCTTGAGATTTTAGGCCAAATCTTTGCAAGAGAAGGATGTAGGAGAGTAGTAGTGCAGTAGATATGCTATTTGGAATGTTGCCACACAGTATTGTTGATCAACCGTAGTACCGATCCAATGTTGCGGATGTGCCTAGATCCGTTTTGTGCCGGATTGGATTCCGAGAGGTACTACCGCACCTCCCGTGCGGTACTACTGCTCCGGCCGCATCCGCCTCGCGCGGTACTACCGCTCCTCTAGGGCGGTACTACTGCTTGGGGCGTGGAAGTAAAATTTTACTTCCGCTCCGGGCATGGTACTACCGTGCCATCTCAGCGTGGTACTACCGCGACTAGAGCAGAAGTAAATTTTTACTTCCGTTTAGTGGTGAGGTACTACCGTTGACTTTGAAGCTTCCTTGTTGCAACTTCCCAATCTTATGTCTACGTGTTTCGTTTGTTTTGGTTGTGGTCTTTGCATTGATCCTACTCATTTCTCTCGTGTGTTCTTGTGTTGCGTGTCATAGGTGGTGGCTCCAATGTCCGTCGCTTGAACCCAAGCCGCGACACAAGCTCCAAGCGTCTGTGCAATCAAGAAGCACCGGAGGGCTCCAAAGCCCAACACCGCAATGTCAAGAAGATCGCCAACAGGTACAAGGAGCCAGTTCTTGGCATGGATGAGATGCCTCTGTCTAAGTTCATCATTCGAAGGAGAATCAATCCCTATGTGAAATCCCGTGAGAATGTCAGAGGGAATCAGTTGTTCTAGACCAAGCAGCAGAATCTCATATACATTGATGTCATCAAGTCCAAGCACAACCTGTTGGGGAACGCGGTAATTTCAAAAAAAATCCTACGATCACGCAAGATCTATCTAGGAGATGCATATCAACGAGAGGGGAGAGTGTGTCCATGTACCCTCATAGACCGAAAGCGGAAGTGTTAAGTAACACGATTGATGTAGTCGAACGTCTTCGCGATCCAACTGATCAAGTACCGAACGCATGGCACCTCCGCGATCTGCACACATTCATCTTGGTGACGTCCCTCGAACTCTAGATCCAGCTGAGGCTGAGGGAGAGTTCTGTCAGCACGACGGCGTGTTGACGGTGATGATGAAGTTACCGGCACAGGGCTTCGCCTAGGCACTACGACGATATGACCAAGGTGGAAAACTGTGGACGGGGGCACCGCACACGGCTAAAGATCAACCTGTGTGTCTATGGGCTGCCCCACTCCCCTGTATATAAAGGAGGGGAGGAGGAGGCCGGCAGACCACAAGGGGCGTGCCAAGGGGGGGATTCCTACTCCTAGTAGGAGTAGGTTTCCCCCTTTCCTAGTCCAAGAAGGAGAAGAAGGGAAAGAGGAGAGAAGAGAAGGAATGAGGGGGGTGCCCCCTTCCCTTGTCCAATTCGGACTGGGCAAGGGGGGGGGCACCTCTGGCCGGCCCTCTCTCTTCTCCACTAAGGCCCACTAAGGCTCATTAATCCCCTCGGGGGTTCTGGTAACCTCTCGGTACTCCGGAAAATACCCGAACTACTCCGGAACTATTCCGGTGTCTGAATATAGCCTTCCAATATATCAATCTTTATGTCTAGACCATTTCGAGACTCCTCGTCATGTCCGTGATCTCATCCGGAACTCCGAACAACCTTCGGTACATCAAATCACATAAACTCATAATACCAATCATTTGAACGTTAAGCGTGCGAACCCTACGGGTTCGAGAACTATCTAGACATGACCGAGACACATCTCCGGTCAATAACCAATAGTGGAACCTGGATGCTCATATTGGTTCCTACATATTCTACGAAGATCTTTATCGGTCAAACCGCATAACAGCATACATTGTTCCCTTTGTCATCAGTATGTTACTTGCCCGAGATTCGATCATCGGTATCATCATACCTAGTTCAATCTCGTTACCGGCAAGTGTCTTTACTCGTTCCGTAATACTTCATCCCGCAACTAACTTAGTAGTCACAATGCTTGCAAGGCTTATAGCGACGAGTATTACTGAGAGGACCCAGAGATACCTCTCCGAGACACGGAGTGACAAATCCTAATCTCGATCTATGCCAACCCAACAAACACCTTCGGAGACACTTGTAGAGCACCTTTATAATCATCCAATTATGTTGTGACATTTGGTAGCACACAAAGTGTTCCTCCGGTATTCGGGAGTTGCATAATCTCATAGTCTGAGGAACATGTATAAGTCATGAAGAGAGCAGTAGCAATGAAACTGAAACGATCATAATGCTAAGCTAACGGATGGGTCATGTCCATCACATCATTCTCCTAATGATGTTATCTCGTTCATCAAATGACAACACATGTCTATGGTTAGGAAACATAACCATGTTTGATTAACGAGCTTGTCTAGTAGAGGCATACTAGGGACAATATGTTTTGTCTATGTATTCACACATGTACTAAGTTTCCAGTTAATACAATTCTAGCATGAATAATAAACATTTATCATGAAATGAGGAAATAAATAATAACTTTATTATTGCCTCTAGGGCATATTTCCTTCACAACCTCTATGTCCCAATGCAGTGGATTGATATGACTCATCTGAGGAAGAACCAGGACTACTTTGGTGAGGCACTGGACTTGGTGGAGCAGTTTGGCATTGAAGACTTCATCACTTTCCATATGGACTTTGACCCGGAGCTTGTGGCACAGTTCTTTGCCTCCATTCGCTTCCACACAGATGGGGAGCGGACTATGTCTTGGATGACCAATGGGAAGAAGCTGTCTGCCACATGGAAGGAATTCATGATGCTGTTGAATGTCCGTGATGAGGAGCCTGATGTGCCCGTTGGCGCTCGCTCTCACGACAACGCCGAGTCAGCCAACAAGGACAAGCTTATGCCATTTATGGTGGAGAAGAAGCTACCCAATGGATCTCAGTCTTAGGTGCTCAACCCCTTCCTCGATGTCATGCACCGAATCTTCCGCAACACCCTCCTTCCTCGCGTCGGTTACAAAGATAAGGTGCATGCTTATCTCGTGGATATGATGCTTCTATGTGAGGAGGTGTGCCAGCATGCTTCCCAGCCTCTAGACATCTCTCATATAATGTGGAATGAGCTCAGGTTTGCGGTCTACAATCGCAAAGTTCCCATCTATGGTCCTTACCTGCACCACCTGATCTCGAAGACTTGGGACAAGATGGTTCCGGAGGAAGACTTCTCTACTCCAAACAGGGTTCGCCACGAGCCTATCAAACTGCATCTGAAGAACAAGTGGGCCAATACCACTACCAGGGCTGAGGCTGAGGCTGCTAGGATGCAGGTGGATGAGGACGGGGTTGAGGAGGAGGAGGAGGCTGAGGATAGTTCTGCTGGGTATGCTCCTCCATCTACTGAGCCCTCTTGGGCTAAGAAGCTGAAGGCCAAGATGAAGACTCTGTTCTGTATGCAAGCCAAGGGGCAGTAGAGGACACATGTTGCTTCCAAGGAGAGTCGCCAGTGCGATAAGAGGATCTTGAGGACTTTTGGCGAGATTGTGGGGAGCGGGTCCGAGGTGAACATCACTCCGGAGGCTGAATGGATAGCCAAGCAGGTCTATCAGTGGACCGAGTCAAAGGAGGAGACCATCCCAGCTACCGAGTCTAATGAGGAGCGTGTTGAGTGATCTATGCAGAGGATGCTACCACCTGTGTCGTAGGTGTCCTCTCTGCCTTTTTGGTGTCTCGATGCCAAAGGGGGGGAGAGCGTAGGATTTGCGTTCGTGTCATCTCTGCATTTTCGTTTCATTGGACCTTCGTTTGTTTTGCTTTGGTTTGGTTTGTGCTCGTGAGACCTGGTACCCTTTCATATGGTGTAAGACATATGCACTCTAGCTTATCTTATTGTCTCTTATGCTTAGTACTTCGTGAGACTATGCTATCTTGTGCCCTCTACTTTATGCTCATAATCTTTGCCTTAACTCCATGCTTAGTGTTAGTTATATTGTTGCAAGGTATACCTCGTCTATAAAATATAGGCGGAGTGTTTATCCTAGTATGTGTCATGCAGTCCAAAGCATTTATATAGAGTGCACACATCTAGGGGGAGCCTGCCTATATTTTGTAGATGGTGGTTTTGCTTATATTCATTTGCGTACTCTTATGTGCAAATTTCGTATTGTCATCAATCCACCAAAAAGGGGGAGATTGTAAGGTCATATTTCACCCCATGTGGTTTTGGTGATTGATAAAAATGCTTTTGCGGACTAATAGTGTGCTTTGAGCATTTCATATGTTTAGGCACAAGACGTTTCGTTGCCCCTCGAGGCCTAGTGAAGACGGCGTTTCTCTACGTTTCCTTCCGGTGGATTTGAGTCGTAGGAAAGCCGTACTATTAAGAGGGGGTCCGCTTTGGAAAGGTTAGGGTGGAATCATCACGTACACGGTTGGTCCTTTGCACCACCTTTCCTTTGCATCTTTAGAGCACCGACCGTTTATCCGTGTCTTTGCAAAATGAAGGCCTCCTAGTGTTATTGAGCTGTGGCATGCGGTAGTACTGCTCAAGGGAGCAGTAGTACCGCAGAGGCCCACGGTATTACCGGCGGTAGTACCGCTCCACCGGCCCGGTAGTACAATGGCCTCTGGCCCAGCACAACAACACGAGCGGAAGTAGGGGCGGGTGTAATTTTTTACATCCGCGCCCTACTCGGTAGTACCGCTCCCTGTATGCGATAGTACCGTGTCGGATTTTTGCACAGATCGAAACTCAGCGGAAGTAGCCACGGATGTATTTTTCTTCATCCGTGCCTTCCCAGCCCGGACCAACCCTGCCTTGTGGTAGTACCGCAAGCGGTAGTACCGCTCCGGCGGTTCTACCGCTCCTTGTTTCATCGGAACAGGGCTAGTTTGGCTCCTGCAATGCAAGTGGTAGTACCGCGGTGCCTCGCGGTAGTACCGCAAGCCCCTGCGGTAGTACCACGGTGCCTCGCGGTAGTACCGCAGGCCCCTGCGGTAGTACCGCTTGTCTGCTGCGGTAGTACCGCATGTCGCGTGCTGGATAAGTGGATAACAGTTGGATTTATCCCTTCACTATAAAAGGGGAGTCTTCTTCTCCGAGTTGACCATCTCTTCTATCCTCAAACTCCATTGATGCTCTAAGCTCCATTTTCGCCCGATCTCTCTCCCTAGCCAATCAAACTTGTTGATTCTCTAGGGATTGGTTGAGAAGGCCTCGATCTACACTTTTACCAAGAGAATTTGATTCCCCCCACTAGTCCCTTGCGGATCTTGTTACTCGTGGGTGTTCAAGCATCCTAGAGGTTGAGGTCACCACGGAGCCATAGTCCATTGTAGTGAAGCTTCGTGGTGTCGTTGGGAGCCTCCAATTAAGTTGTGAAGATTGCCCCAACCTTGTTTGTAAAGGTTCGGTCGCCGCCTCCAAGGGCACCAATAGTGGAATCATGGCATCTCGCATTGTGTGAGGGCGTGAGGAGAATATGGTAGCCCTAATGGCTTCTTGGTAAGCATTGTGCCTCCACACCGCTCCAACGGAGACGTACCTCCCCTCAAAGGGAAGGAACTTCGGTAACACATCCTCGTCTCCATCGGTTCCACTTTTGGTTATCTCTCACATTTACTTGTGCAAACTATATTGTATTATATCCCTTACTTGCTTGTGTGCTTGTTGTTGTTGCATCATATAGGTTGCTCACCTAGTCGCATATGTAGACAACCTACTTTGATGCAAAGTTTAATTTGATAAAGAAAAACTAAAAATTGTTAGTTGCCTATTCACCCCCCCGCCTCTAGTCAACTATATCGATCCTTTCAACCATGTATTCAAATAATGTTAATATAGTATTTGAAAAATGTTAACCAAACATTTGAAAAACCTTAAATGTATATAGAAAGAATGTTGACCATGTATTCAATAAATGTTAACTTTGTATTTAAAAAATATTAAATGTGTACCAGAAATATATACTCCCTCCGTCCCATAATATCAGAGTGTTTTTACGCTAGTCTGAAAAACGCTCTTATATTATGAGATGGAGAGAGTATCAGATATATACCAGCAATGTGTATAGGAAAACAATGAAAACCCGAGAGAAAATAAAAGAAAACCAATGAAAAGAAAGAGAGAAAATGAAGGAAGAAGAAATAATAGAAAAAGGGTAGTAAAAATGAAAAATAAACAATAAAACTAAGAAAATAATGAAAATAAAAAACAAAAATAGAAAGAAAAAAACTGGTGAAAACACAAGAAAAAACAAAAAATAACCTAGAAACCATTAGAAAATGTCTCTTTTTTCTTTTAACAAGGTGGCGACCTACTAATTTAACACGAATACTGTGCGCCCCTTTTTCTTAAGTCTAATTTCTTTTAGGTATGCACAAATGGGCCGGCCCGCAACTGTAGACATTTCAGGCGAGACCGAAGGAAGACTCACGACAAGCGAGATATAGCCTTTGCGGGAAAACGAAAAGGAAGGTTCCGTGGATTTTCGGGGCTTGGTACTGAAGAAAAGAGGCTGGGCTGGGCCGTCGACGCCGACAAGCCACCCATTAACATACTACTCGTAAAGATGTTGATCCTCGGAAAAAAAAAGGGAAAGGGTACACAATCTACCTACCCCCAGGTACCATGATCTTGCCTCCTTTCTAAACGAAAGAATGATCTCGCCCCCACCGCACACACATACCTCAATTATTTACTAGTTAACTATTGACAATACTATTAACTACCAGCAGTGGAGGAGAGAATGTGAAATCGGGGAATGTCGGCGCTAGATGGGTGAGTGATCAAGGAACCCGTCCAACAAAACACTGCTCTTTTTTTAACATAGTACAAGCAGATGCCCACATACACTGAAACGTCTCCTTTCACTTAATAAACATCGTCGGAAAAATGCGACCACCAGTGTCAGGTCTGGGATTTGAATCCTGGTAGGCTGGTTCCATCAGAAGAAACGTAACCATCCAAGGTAAGTTTAGTTCGCCCAACAAAACACTGATATCGTCTAGTAAATGGCTACGCTTGATTCTCAGAAAGAAAGCAAAAGGCAAAGAGTACACAATCCACCTACCCCATGTACCATGACCTCCTTCCTTTCAATTTTTTTTCTATCTCGCTCCCACCACACACAGCTCAATTAGTAGGAGTATTTTAATTAAATAGTGGCACCATTAACTACCAGCAGTGAAAGAGAGAATGTGAAACCAGTAAGATCGATCGATCGATCGTTCGATCAGGGAATGTCGGCGCTAGCATAGCAGCAGCTAGCTGGTGCCCTCCGCTCTGTCTGTCTGGTGATGATGGCGCCGATCTAGCCAGCCAGCCAGCCAGCCAGCAGGATTAGATGCTTTACCCAATTCTGACTTTTGTGCCTCGCTTCCCTTCCCTCCCTTTTCTATGCGTCTCCGCGCTTCATGCATGCAGCTTCCTCCCCCACATTCTACTCAACCACACTCCCAATGATCCCATCTCTGCAGGCCTTGTTTATTCGGTGCCTAATCTAATCTAATCATCTCTCTCTCTCTCTCTCTCGGTCGGTCGCCAACGACTCACATGCCGTCCCCGCCCGCGAAATCATACATACGGCCAGGCGCAAGCTAGCTAGCTAGGGACAACCGGATCGATTTGGAGTGGTAGGTGAAGGCGCCGCTTTCGCCTTGCAGACCCTGGAAAGCGATCCATCGATTGGGTTTGCTTTCTTCTTCACAAGATGATTGGTTTTTTTGGGTTAAGCGTTAGCAGTACATGTCCGGGACGCCTGCTGTTTCCCGGTGGTTTACAAGTAGGTTTGATTTGATCCACGTGCGTCCCGTTGCATTGGTGAAGTGAAATGCTGTCATCCTAGTTCGGTTTGTGGGTGTGGAGAGCTAGCTGTCTGGATGCACGACGCCGAATTCTAAAATGGGGGGAGTTGCCGCAAGTTGACAAATGCATGTATTCCTCCCTTCCCGCTCAAGTTAAATGGTTCCGCTGGTTAAGGGTCGTTTCATATTGGGAACCATGTCATCTAGCCTTTTGCATAGCTTTATGCCTTGTTCACCGATGGACTTTGCTTAATTTTACCTAGGTAGGCATGAGACTGCTTCCCATAAGACCATACCCTTCCTCCCTCCCAAAGAAGAAGAAGAAGAAGAAGAAGAAAATGAATGCACGTTTTGCACTTCACTAGTACTGTTGTAACACACATCACTCTCCCTCTCTCCATATCTATCGCTGTCTCTCAGATCGGCCCACCACATTGTTGTACTGCTTTTGCCGGCAAAGGCAAAAACCCTCCGATAAATCTCTCGCTCACCCACCCCGTACTCACATTGGTCGTCTGTAATCCTTCGTCGATGCGCCACCACTCTTGTTTTCGTCTTTGTCTCCGACTCGGCGGGCCTCCCACTGTCTGATCTGGCTCCGCTTCCTCAACTTATAATTCTAAGGGGTCCGGCGACCCACAAATTTTCTTCCACGTCCGTGAAATGCTGTCCTCCTAGTTGGGTTTGGGGTGGAGAGCGGACTGGATGCACGGCGCCGAATTGTAAAATGGGAGGGGGGGGTTGCCACAAATTTGACAAATGTATGTGTTCCTCCCTTCCCGTTAAAGTTAAATGGTTCGGCTGGTTAAGGATCGTTTCATACTAAGGAACCATGTCATGTGGCCTTTTGCATAGCTTTATGTCTTGGTCACTGTTGGACTTTGCATAAATTTACCTAGGTAGGTGTGAATCTGCTTTCCATAATACCATACCCCCCCCCCCCCCCCCACACACACACACACCCAAGAAGAAGAAGAAGAAAATGCACGTTTTGCACTTCGTTAATGTGTTGTAAGACACATTACTCTCCCTCCATATCTATCTTTGTCTCTCAGATTGTCCTACCAAATTGGTGTATTGCTTTTGCTGGCGAAAACAACAACCCTCCTGTAAACCTCTCGCTCACCCACCCCGTACTCACATTAGTCATCTGTAATTCTTCATCGATGCACCACCACTCTTGTCTTCTTTGTCTCCGACTCGTGGGGCCTCCCACCGTCGGATCTGGCTCCGCTTCCTCGACTTCTAGTGCTAACCTCTACTATTTTCTCCTCTACCAGAATGTCAAACTAACCGTAAGCATCGCCCACTGGTGGTCCTAACATGCCCGTGGCACGAGACTCGCACACATTTGAAGCGGAGGTTGTTCCTCGCGACTCATTTAGATGCTTGAAGGGGCAAAATAGCTGGCTTGGTAGTCTAGTGTGCAATTTATCTGGTGGGAGACATGAAAGGGGGTTATGTTCGGCAAAAGTTACACCGTGTATTCATATTTGAAAAAAGATTTTTTAACAATATAACTTTTAAATCTCGTAACTTATATATTGTTGGTCTAGTTGATGGTCAAACTTAAACATTGAAATGCCTGCGCGTCTTGTTAGTTGCAATGGAGGGAGTAGAAAAGAAGGGAAATCACTTTAGAAATTTAATCCTTTCACATTGTTGTATTGCGTTGCTTGCGAGGATAGGGTCCCTCTGGTGAATATCTCCCTCACCAGCCCCTTCTCTCTCCTTGGTTGCCCCGGGATCCTTCATCGATGTGTCGTACCGTTCCTGCCTTCTTCTTTGGCTTTGGACGCTCTGTAGCCATCCCACATTCCCGGTGTCAGATCTGACTCCGTTTCTACATCTCCTAATCTGAACCACTACCATCGTCTCTTCTACTAGTAAATCGAGCTACCCTAGCTAGTCCGTGGCACACCACTTGTACACTTTCGAAGCATGGGGTTCTCCTTGCGGCTCTTTTTTCTTTTGAAATAATAGGCAGAGGATTTTCTACCTTATGCATTTGAAAACAAGCATAAGCCTGCGTGGCTGAAGTCAATTACATGGTACTAACAGAACTAGCCGGTTTCATAGTATGCGGTGCCATTTCGACTTTCGGTAGATTTGGGAGGGGTAAAAAAAGCTTCCGGATTGTTTGGATGGTAGCCCGCAGCTACCATGCCAAATTTTGGCGTTGAATGGAGTGCTTGGCGCCCGTTTGGATTGCAGCAATTTTTTTGGCTCACAACCAATTATTTGGTCACCCATTGAGCTTCTGTGTAGGCGTGTTGACGAGTTTTAGGCGGCCTTCGCCAATATCTTGGCGAGGGTACGACCCGAACAACCCCTTAATGCACTAATGTGTAGTACAAGTGAAATGCGCAGAGGATATATGTGCAACTTTGCCATGTGACCAAGTGGAGCATAGAAGCAGGAAGAGACCGTACACACGCACGTACCGAAGCGGCGAAACGTGGAGCTGCGCACCTGCGTTGCAAGGCAAAAAAGAAGGGCTGGCAATGGCGAGAAAAAGGCTCAAGTTAAAGCCCAGACAAGCAAGTCCTACTCAGCACCACCCACGTTTGATTGTGCGTGCGCCCCCAATTATTATCCCACTCCCCCCTTTCAACTCACCAGCGGCTACGCTGGACTGCCCATAAAATACCACACACCACTTTAGTATACCACAGTATTATTATCATGCCTTCCCTTCCCTGGAATAAAAGATTACCACCACTGATTGATTGTGTAGCTGATCTAACCCCATGCCACTCCTGCATTCGTTGTCCCTCGTGCGTCACCGGTCACTCACTCTAATCATACCGCTTAAACTAACCCACGACACCCCGCCAGCCAGTGTGTAACCAATTAACTTACTAGGAGTAACACACGTACACTTGGGGATGCTATAATACTAATGGCCTGTTTATCTACCCACCGTTTTGAGTCATCCAAGGGTATAAAATTCAGCCCCGAAGTGCTAATCCACGCACTCTTATGTTTATCTTTTCCGGTTGCTTTCATGCAACCAAAGATTGGGCAGCACTTTGCTCCATCTTCCTTATAAAAGATGAACAACCGTTTCATCTGTCACGCCCTCCTGTCCTACTCATCATAAGATAAGAAGCACAAAGGTAACCGGGGTATTTGTTCCAACATATGTGAAAACATGATTTAAAAAGATTTTATGGCGGTTCATTTGTCTTATGATACAAAATCATAGGATAGGCTGGTTTGGTCTCTGTTCGTGCGAATTTTCAAGCTATAATTTTGAAAATGTTTTTACGATTTTCTTTCAATCTAATACACCATTTTTCATTTGGCTCTCATTATTTTATGTTTTGACTCTGATATAATTTCACCATTGGGCGGTAAACGGGAAAATATTCTGACTTGAGATAGCGTTAATGCATTTTTGGTTCCTACATATATACCAAACGAGTAAAGTTTATAATAGCATGCCATGATTGAACTTGTAATTTAAAAAACAAGCAGTGAAGACTAAGTTAAAAAAAAAACAATGTCATACTTTTTTCCGAGAGGAAAAACAATGTCACTTCATCCTTGGGAAAGAAGGAAGTGCATATAATGTCCCAACAATTAATATTCAGAGGTGCCAAGTTGATCCTAATATTACAAAAGACCATACATGAATCTTGCAAGTATTTTAGCTGATTAACTACGGATCATATCTACCACATGAATCCGCAGAAAGTTTTGGTAAGCTCCAAACATTCCAAATACAAATAAGATCATCCTTCACAACACTATGAGCTCCTCTATCTCCTTTGCCACCTCGGTCATCTCGATGTCGCAGATCTGGTTCTGCATGGGCATGACCTCAAATCCCTTGTCCTCACCCTCCTTCACCACTTCCTTCTCTTTTTCTTTAGTTACTTCCCCACCATCAATTCACGATAGCCTCTAAAACTTGGATACCAAACAATGCCAACTAATCGACATACTTATCTTGTTCTATTATCAATGTTAGAGTTTGGAACCATCATGACCCCTCAGTTAAAATCCCAAGCTCGGAAAGGACCATAAATGTGTTGGCAACTGAGGATTTTTACAACGAACCCTAAGTAAAACTAATTCGACAATGTCAATCCTTACCAGGATTAGGGCACTTGTATAACACCCGGTTGGGATTCTACACCTTTGAAGACATGACACACGATGGTCCTACAGTGCTAACAACAAACCAATGGCAACCATGTATAGCACCACCGGTAGCGCCCCTTTCTCCTTCTTGCCTCATGTCTCCGCCGACAACTTAGCATGCATGCCCATTGATGACTAGAGGTGGAGAGATTAGGTTGCATGGATGAAAGTCCCAAGCAGTGGAAGAACGCAGAATTGCCCAATTGCCACCGATGGAGAATGTCATGTTGTGGCTCCCTATTTCAACATGGTGGTCGCGATAAGAGACGAGTTTGTGCTAGATAGGACCATGATGAATCACTTACACAATTGTAGGATCTGACACACTCGCTTGAAATCAGGACTAGCCAACTTAAAAATAACAAAATAATAATGACGCCTCCAATGCATTTTCGTCTTTTGGAAGGAAAAGTAGACACTATGATGTTGACTACCAAAACAAAGTCCAGTCATCCCCTGCTACTTCTACCACAAAAAATTCTTGAAGAAAGCGAACTAAACTCCAACAAAAAAAATCATCATATTCCGCTCCACCGACGAGGACCAATGGAATTAAGAAAAGAGGACGGTGCAAAGAAAAGGATCGCGGTGAGAGACGAGTTAGGCCAGAAAGGACGACAATGAATCACTCACACATCTAGTCCTTGGACAATGCAAGGTGCCTAGAGAAATAACTCTATTTTTCTTTAAGCATCTGTGCTTGTTTTTTTTTCAAAATGGAATTACCTCGGCCTGCATAGGTGCTTATTTGTAGAGAATAGAAGTCTGATCATGCATCCCTCCCACATCGTTAATCATCGATGCTTACGAAAAACTTGATTTATTGTACACACTCGCTTAAAATTGGGACCAAACTCAGGCATCTTCAAAAGAGTGTGTATGTGTTGAACCCATGGGCATATGAACCCACTTTGCAAAAAATGCATATCAAACACTTTTTAAAATGTCAAAAAATTCAAAAGAAAATTTCACGCATACATCTTCGCAACATGTGTGTGCGGCGCAAAGTTTTATGAAAAAAATCTCCTTTGGTCTTGCCTCTGCAAAAAAAAAACAAATTTCAGTGCTTCTAAATAGCGTTCCATGGCAATTTTTTTTGTTGACTTTTTTTTTTGCATAGGCTAAAGAAAAAATTATTTTTCCTGGAAACTTTCCGTGCACACGTAGAATGTGACGATGTAAGAGTGAGACCCTTTTTAGATTTTTTTTGGCATTTAGAAATAAGTTGAGTTTTACAAAGTGGGTTCATATGTCCGTGAGTTCATCCATGCACTTCTTGTCTTCAAAATCAAAACAATAACGGCGTCTCCGATGCATTTCAACCTTTTCAGGAGGAGGGGAGGAGAAAAGTACTAGGGACCATGATGTGGACTAGAACGAAGTCACAGTCACGGAGTCACCCCCCTCCCTCCTTCCAGAAAGCACTAAAAAAATCAAACTAAAATTCCATGACAAAAAAAGAAACGCATCCCATCCCATTCCATTCCCCTCCACCGACGAGGAGGCAACGAATTTAGAAAAGGCGGACGGCGCAAAGAAAATTGTAAAGGAAAAGGAGGTGCAGACCAATCAACCACGCACTTGTTAAACAAACAAAGAAACGGAAAGACAGGCGGGGGCGCTAAGCCAGGCTTAATGCGCTGATTAACTACTGGTACTAGTACTTGGTCTCGACAATTGATTAATTAATTAACTAACCCAGCTGAGCTGAGCGGAGCTTGTACGCTAATCCGCAGTAGTAGTAGTAAAGTTGTGGGTGTGGCTGTGCTGTGTGCGGCAGCTGCGTCGTCTCCATTGTTTAATCTCCGGTACCGCGTCCCTGTCCGGCCACCGGGTGGTGGTTCGCGTCCGGGTTGGCCGAGCCGCGAAAGCGACCTCCCCTCCTCCCCCCTCCTCTTCCTCTTCCTCCCCCCGTCGCCAAGAACCCACCCCGCACCCCCCCTCTCTCCTCCCCCGCCCCGTGCAGCCGAGGCTCCTCCACCCCCCCCCTCCCCGTCCGTCCGGATTCGCCCTGAGGCTCTCCGGAGGTGAGCTAATAAGCTGCTTAATTTCTCTGCTGCTTAGAGTAGTTTTTGTATGGCTAATTGGCCATATGCTTCTCGATTGCGGCGCTGCGCGTGGCGGTGCCAGCTTTTTTGGGCGATTCTGGTGGCCGTGGCGGCGCAGGGCTCGAGCCCTGATTAAAGCCGTTTGTTTTCCTGGGGCGCCGTGCAGCCGAATGATTGTCTATTTGCTTTCTTTGTTCGTTTGCCGGAGCTCCGGTTTGAAAGTTGAAATCCCCCCTCCTCTCGCTGTTTCCGGCCTACCGTTGCTCAGTTGGATCCCTGGTTTTGCGGCTGCGCGGTTGGATCCGACGACCGGGGATTGCTTGCCGGAGCAGGTCAGGTCTCAGGGGGACTCCTGCCTCCGTCGGCGTCAGTAATACTACTAGTATACTGCGCTGAATTGAATTGTCCATTGCGTTGAATTGAATTTTTGTTTGTCCCCTTGTTCTTTGTCGGGCATAGAGGTTTGCGCCGCTTTCCCCGGAGAACCCGGACGGGATTCCTGCCTGCCTTGTCCCGCTCGGTTTGGAGAAACCATCAGCTGGGCTCCTCTGTTTCATTTCGTTCGTTCGTGTAGCCTCTCTTCGACAATTTCTCTCAGCAGCCTTCTGCTTCTGTCGGTGTTCTTGCGATTCCGCTCTGCAGTTGAGTGGTGGCTTGCCGGAGACGGGCCTTGATAGATAGGATTCGTGGTCCTGATCACTTTCTCTCCCACCAATTTAGCACAATTGTCCTGCACAAGTATTCGGTGGAGTTCACTTTGGCATCCCGTTCCTCTTTATCTCGCGGAATATATCCCTTGGGTGCGCCAGAGATTTTGGTGGCCTTTGTTCCCCTGTGTCGCCCTCTTCTGTTTGCAGCTCATTTGGATCCGCTTTCTTGGCGATCTTCTTCTGGATCCGTTGCTGTATTGATTGATCTTGCGTGTTCTTGCTAAAATTATCTAGTAATTGCTTCCATCTTAATATCTTATGCTTGTAGATTTGTAGTAAATGCTTCTAGTTTGGTGAGAAGTAGTTCTTGCTGAAGCAAAGCTGGAAGTGTTCCAGGCCCCACGCACCCGTCATCTAGCTGTTGCATTGTCTAGTTCATTCCGAGAAACCAGCATTTATTTGGCTTGCGTTTGGCGCACATCTCATTTACACTGCTTGCTGCTTTGCTTCACAATCAGGCCAGCTAGGACATCACACGTGAGCTGGGGATAATGGCGGGTGGTGGCACTCAGCAGAGCCTCAGGAAGTACCTCGGCGCCCTCAAGGACACCACGACTGTGAGCCTGGCCAAAGTGAACAGCGATTACAAGGTCGGGCCACTTTTATGATTCCTTTGGATGTTGAATTGTGTTTGAAGCTTTCCATCTTTGAACCTCTGCTTCCGTCGCGCTTCGCTCACTGGTGGCTTACCATTTCTCCGGGACAACAGGAACTGGACATTGCAATTGTGAAGGCCACCAACCATAGCGAGCGTCCATCGAGGGAGAAGTACATAAGAGGTAACGATTTATCCTGTCTCTTAGTTGAGCCACCACGGCGAACTGAGCGTTTCATCATTTGAAGTTTTGAACCATCTACAATTTTGTTAAAAATTGAGCATGTCTGCAAATCCAACTGAATATATGCCAGAACAAACTATTTCAACGAAAGGCACTGTTCTGCTTGAAGTTTCGTTCGCTTACGATTACATACATTTGTCCTGGTATTTGTATTGCAGACGCGCTAATTTTCTCTCTGATTGTGAGTAGATATCTTTTACAACTGCCATCACTCACGTGTTTGTTGGTTTGCAGAAATTTTCTTGTCCATTTCTGCTGCAAGGCCACGGGCTGATGTAGCTTACTGCATTCATGCTCTAGCAAGGCGTCTTTCAAAGACCCGAAACTGGGCGGTATGGATTTATTTCTTCCATTTACGATGGTCAAATACAATTCCTTTGTCTTTGTTTTCTTATGATTGCTGTTCTGTTAGAATGTACTAGTTCTCTTTTTGTATCAAAAACCCTTTTTACATATTGTATCTCGGTGCAATCTTTGTAAACTTTGTGATGTTCATAAGGCTATGGTAAAATGTAGTCTACTTTTATAAAATCTGAAATGCCTGAACTTCAAATTTTGTACTGATATGTACTTGGGATGGGATGGATGGTTTGTCCTGGCATGCTTATGAGCTGGAGATTTCTATTGTACTTAATTATGCAAAATGATTCTCTGTACACTTTCCATATTTAATTTTGAATTCAGGTTCAGATCTGAATTTTTCCTGTTAAACTAACATATCTCCTCCCTCATGGTGCTTAATTCTGAATGACATGCTATATTCTAACTTCTGAGGGCCATAATATATTGTTTGAATTTTAGCAAATCAACTTGTCGATTCTTCATTTGTTTTCCTACAAGAAAAAACTTTATTTGAATGGTGGATAGTTTCCTTGTTTTATTTATAATGCTTTTCGTGGGTGATGCAATAAAGAACTTATAAACATTCTTTGCTTGGTTATTTATTCCTCAGGTTGCACTGAAGACATTAATTGTCATACATCGTGCCCTTCGAGAAGTTGACCCCACGTTCCGTGAAGAGCTTATTAATTATGGCAGATCTAGATCACATATGCTAAACATGGCGTACTTTAAGGATGATTCTAGTTCAGGAGGTACTAATTGCTAGTAGTTTTGTTATCACCGGTGCCGACATGACATTCATACTAGTACTGTCATTTGTATACATATACTGGAAATTCTAATTTTGAGAACTTTTCATGATTGTTTGCTCTCTACTTGTTGGTTCAGCTTGGGATTATTCTGCATGGGTACGCACTTATGCTTCATATTTGGAAGAGAGACTTGAATGTTTCCGAGTGCTGAAGTATGATGTGGAGTCAGATCCTCCGGTATGTATACCAGACTAGTTTCCCCTCAACAGCAAAATAACCATCCCTAAATACAATGCTAGTCCTACTTATTCCTCTTAACTGCATCTATGAGACTTTCTTTAATTGTTGATATAATTATGTGGAGCATGCTTCATGTGCTTAAAGAATAACTAGATCAAAATTTTCAATGCATAATAGATAGTACGCCCTGAAACCAAACTTACACTAGTTAGTTTATCCTATTTGAAATATACGTCAACATAAAATGTTCGTGTTACAATATTTCAGTTTCGTATCTAAGATTCTATGGAAAATTCTGATATCTGCAGAGGACTCGGGATCTTGATACTGTTGGTGTGCTAGATCATCTGCCACCACTGCAGCAGCTTCTTTTCCGGCTTCTTGCTTGCCAGGTAACGAGCTATTTGCTGACCACAATTTCTTTAATTTCACCAAATCCTTTCTTCATGTGATGTTCTTGACATGTTACGAATTACTGAAATTTTGCAGCCACAAGGGGCATCATCTTATAATGTTATAATCCAGCATGCGCTTTCAATGGTAAGTAGGATGCTCACTTCCTCTGTTTCATTTTTAGGCATTTTATATGAGTGGTTTGGCATTCAATGACTTTGTTTCATGCATTACTGAAAGGTTGCTCTGGAGAGTGTCAAGATCTACACTGCCATTAGTGATGGGACAATAAATCTTGTTGACAAGGTGAGCTTTCTGTGCTGTCACTTAGCATAAGTTTGTGAAACTTCTTAAATCGCTAGCTATTTTTATTATTTTTCCCATCCAATTTACACCTCATTACCTGTTGCAGTTCTTTGAAATGCAAAGAAATGACGCTGTTAGGGCCCTTGATATATACAAAAGAGCAACTAACCAGGTAAAATTCATATCCCTTCTCTGTTGCTGATCAGCTATTACATTGTTCATTGGATTTCCTCCCCTGTTTATGGCAACACAACTAAAATTCCTTTTATCGAATGAACATGACCCAAATCCTTGCACGTATAAAGTGAACTTGGTTATCTGTTAGCACTTAAGAGACAACAGGAAGACAAGGGTTAACCCACTAATTATTGTGGACAGACTATTGCTTCAGTGCTTGATTGATGAAAACTGTAAGGAAAAAAAAAAAATCTTAGGGCAGCCATGTCAGCCCATTCGAGCTATTGCTTCTCCATATGATATCTCTCTTTAATGAGGATTAGTTATATGCATTCTCAAGAAAGTGTTGACCATGAGGATTCAAAAATTTCTGTTTAATTTGGTTTTAGATACCTATATATGGAATATTAATAAAAAACTATCATAAAACCATGTTTTTCCCCTTCAACCTCATCAGCTCCACTTGTGCTGATTGATTTTAAAACTGAAATTCTGAACCACTGATTTAATCCTTGTGAACTGTGTTGAATAAGAATATGTAATCTAACTGATATTGTTGGATTTTCATCCTCTCTTATCTTTCGCAGTCTGAGAGATTGTCGGAATTTTATGAAGTGTGTAAAACAATACACGTAGCACGTGGTGAGAAGTTCTTGAAAATTGAACAGGTTCGTTACATACTTGATTTGCAAGTCTTTGGTATCTGTTTTCCATGTTAGCAAGCAGCTGACAGCATTCTGTTGATAACTTCTACAGCCTCCGGCATCATTCATGCAAACTATGGAGGAATATGTGAGAGATGCTCCCGCGATGAAAGATAAGGTTCGGAAACTGTTTAAAACCAGAACTTTGTTATAGATAGGGATGTGTGGATAGCAAGTAAGACATCATCATTTATCAGAATCTCCACTATCAGTTGGACAATGAATTTAGCTCAGAACTAGTTTCTAACAAACTAACTAGCATTGGTTGTGTACTTTGTTATCTGGGTTGCTAGTCAGTTCACTATACTTCGTTTCAGTTAGCTTTCTAGTAATGAAGAATTTTAACATGCTCCCTCTTACCCCCTCCTTTCACATGAGTGAATATATTAGAGAAGTGCAGCTAAATTAATGTTCTGTATGCTGGTTGCTGAACGAGCCTTAAGCAAAAAAGAAAAGAAAGTTGCATGTTCATCCTAGTAAATGATTAGCATGATCAGGTATGTGTGTAATTGCACATAATTTGGAACTTCTCATGTAATGCAAATTGCTAGGAGTTACTTGGCCCTGCAACTATTTCTATCATTTCCTTTTCATGATTTTCCTTATGTGTTCTTGTTGAGTTTGCTCTGAGCCCATTTGATTTGTTTTCAGGCCATACTGGCTATAGAATACAACAAAGAGCCAGAGGAAGAAGTCAAGCCAACATCACCGCCTCCGGTTTCAGAACCCGAAGTGGAACAAGAGCCGGAGCCCGAACCAGAACCAGAGCCAGTAAAAGAGGAAGCACCTGCTGCTGAACCAACAGACTTGCTGGTAACAACCTGTGGTACACTGCTACTCACAAAGAAGTCACAACCCATGCATAGATTCTGCTAACACTTCCTTTGCTTGTCAGGGTCTGAATGAAACACACCCTGCTGTGGCCGAGATAGACGAGAGGAACGCTCTAGCGCTGGCAATTGTTCCAATAGGTACACATTTCTCTCCTGTGAACTAAAACCAGGTGTTCTTTTTATCACTTGGAATCTGGTCAATGCACAGCCCTTAAGTTTTCTTTCATCGCTGCAGATGACGTGCCCCAGGCCGCTCCTGCTTTTGAAAATGGAGTCACTGGCTGGGAACTGGCACTTGTCACTGCACCCAGTTCAAATAAAACTGCTGTCGCTTCAGGCAAAAAATTGGTATGATACATTTTCCTATAGATGAAACAATTATTCCCTGTCTTGCTGATCATCCTTTGGTCATACTAAACTTGACTCCTTTTGCAGGCTGGTGGACTGGACTTGCTCACCCTTGACAGCCTATACGAAGACGCGAACCGACGAGCGAGCCAGCCCGCAAGCTACAACCCCTGGGAGACCACCGGTGCCGCCCCGGCCCCGATGATGCAACAGCCAGCAGCAATGCAGGACCCGTTCTATGGCTCGAACGGGTACGCAGCACCCCATGCTGTGCAGATGGCCGCCATGGCCCAGCAGCAGCAGGCTTTCATGCTTCAGCAGCAGATGATGATGGCCAGCCACCACCCTCAGGCACAACAATACCACCAGGCACAGGCGGCCCCAGCAAACCCATTCGGCGCGAACCCGTTTGCGCCCGCCGGCGCCCAACACCCTTACGGCGGCGCTGGCACCGGGATGATGCCCCTCCACGCAGTCCAGGGCAATGCGTATACCGGGCTGATCTAGCCGGTGGCTCACAGATGAAAACTTTGTTCTGCCCATGTTCTTTTTTCTTGGCTGCCATTGTGACGGCTTTGTAGCTCAGGTAGGAAGGGGGGAGTGACACGGCCGTCGATCGGGAGCAAAGGAGTGTAGCTGGTTCGTCGGATTCGGATCGGTCCGTGTAGGCGCTTGTGTATTTTGTATATGGCGTTTTTCGTATGTGCAGGTGAGTCAGGGGATATATATACGTCGGGGGATTGGATTATTCATGGATGTTTGGTGCGATGATGAACAATAATGTGACGATTCTTTGTAGTGTAATTGGAAGAACTGTGATGTTCTTGTGCAACATATATTTTGCCTCTTGTTGCTCTGCGAATCACTGTTTTTTTGTCTAGATTAAATTATGACGAATATGTTGATACATTTGTGGATTTGCTAGCAGTCACTTAGTTGATTCCAATTCGTGAACAATTGATTTCACTTACAAAATAGTTCTCTCGTCGCAACATTGAATTGATTTTTCATGGGCATCAACTTGTACCCCTAGCTATACTAACAGTTTTCGATGTGCACAACATTGCTAGTTCGGTTTCTTTCTTTCAAGACTCACAACTGTGACAGACATAGTACTTAACAAATGATTCTTTATTATACATTCTTTTGCAAGATTGATTTGTCTCGTTTTTACGAGTATTAACCTGCACTTCTAGTCTAACTACCTTTGATGTTCACAACAATGCTAGTGCTTTTTCTGTCTTTGTAACTCGTACATCTGCTATTATCTAGTCCTAGAATAAACCGTTGCATACATTATATTAACACAAATACATGAACGTCGTCAAACAGAAAGCTCATCTTAATAATATCATAGACTAATAGTCTTAGAAATAAAATCAGTCAAAACAAAAATAATAATTAAAAGAGACGTCCTATGGAAATCCTTACAATTCACATATATCTACTAGTTGATTTCTCTATTTGCGCGTGACGACGGACACATAGTGAAGCTCGACGGATCCCATGAACAATCTTCCACCTTTCCTCTCCACCACCTCGGTCGGCCTCACGCTCTTGGGTCCCCGCATCTCCTCGATTATTGTTCCCTCGGCATCGATCCTCAATGCTAGCAGGTGGCTATCAATGCCGAAGGGGAGCTCAACCTTCTCACGGTGCAGTGCCACCCAGTATCCTCCTTTCTTGTCGGGCCTCACATTGTCTGGATAGCCCGGAAGATCTGCGAATAGCTCCATGGTGCCTGCCTTGGAGCCCTTGATCCAGTACCTTAATAGCTTACATGGCCCGGTCGATGAGATGACGAGATGTGTCCGATCAGCGCTGATGGCGAGGCCATTGGGGTAAGTGATGTCAGCCTGGAGCACGACGGCCTTTCCTGTCCGTGGGTCATACCTCAATAGCCGACCCGTCGAGTCTCCAGTTCTTGTCACCATCTCATGTTGCGACCTATTGTAGTTCCTGGAGCTGTCCGTGAAGTAGACATCGCCGGTTACCTGGTCGATGTCCACCCCGTTGGTGAAGCGGAGAGGTACGCCATCAACCTCCGTGACAAGCACAGTCGCCTCCCCGCCGCCTGGCGCGACCCTCATGAGCCCCTTGTAGGCGTCGGCAATGTACAGGTACCCGGACTTGAGGTGGAACCGCAGACCGAGCGGCCGGCCGCAGTGGCCCTCGGTGACGGTCTCCGGGCGAAGGGAAGACGCCGTGCACGCCTCGCTGCTGTAGTCGGGGTTGTAGGTGTACGTCGACCAGCCGAGCTTGTCGCCGTTCCACTTCAGCACGCGGCCGTCGGACACGCCGCTGTACGGGCCATTACCTTTGGCGTCGAAGGCGACGCTCTCCGGGCCGCGCAGCAGTCCGCGTGGCAGCGGCAGGTGGCGCGTCCACGTGGCGTCGATGCTGGGAACGGCGGCAGCCGCGGCAGTGCCGGGTGAGAAGCAAAAGATTAGGAGCAGCACGGCTAGCGAGATCGTCGCCGCGGCGACACCCCTCGTGCCGCTCGCCATTGTTGACTTGCTTCGCTAGCTGTTTGGAGAATCGAGAGCTTGTGTTTCTTCTGGTGGATTGATCGGACGTGTTGTCTGGTGTTGGCTCGATGGACTGGTTGTTTGGTGGAGAGAACAGGGGGTGCCTCTCTTCTTATATAACGATAACGACGGAGGGGTTCGAGTCCCGGCAAGAGTCGGCCGTCCTCCTCGGCGACGGCGAGAGTACGAGTCCGTATGGGTGTCCTCGAGTAATTCCGATTCGACCTGGTCCTTGCGAGCACCCGCGATCTGGCTGCCAAGGTGCTGCTTGTTGTCCTCGTTTTTTTCTTTCCTTTTTTTTTTGCATTGATGGAAAAAAAATCAACACAAAGTTTATCATCTTTCAAGAAAAATGTTAAAATTTAACACAAACTTTATAATTTTTGTTTTAAAAACATTTTACTAGTGTCATGAACACTCATTTAAACACATTTAAAATGTTTCATCGACTACGTGGTAGAATAATACTCCCTCCGTCCGGAAATAGTTGTCATCAAAATGGATAAAAGGAAATGTATCTAGACGTATTTTAGTTCTAGATACATCTCTTTTCATCCATTTTGATGACAAGTATTTCCGGACGGAGGGAGTATATATTAAGTTATTGTTATCTATTAAACATTTTTTGTATGTGAATAATATTTTTAAACTTGTGTGAACGTTTTGCTTGGCACACATTTATATTTTATTCAACTTACATGAACACTTTTTTCAAAGATGGTAGAACACATTTATCTCATGCAAAACGCTTTATCTACTGAAACGATTTTTTGAATTTACATCAACAACTGTTGAACACACATGAACATTGTACTACACATACATGATCAACTTTCATAACCGATGCCGTCGTACTTCGAAGATATTCATTTGCACAAAACATATCTTAAAATCATTCATAATGATGTAAGATTCAAAATATTTTAACAAGTGGCATGAACATTTTCGAAATACATTAACATATTAAATGCATAGCAGAATATATTTTGAGGTATTTTGTAACACACTAAAAATTTCTCTCCTCTACATTGTTTTAAAGAAAATTGCGTCAACATTTTATTTGGCATGCATGTATATTTTATTAAACATTCATGAACTCTTTTTTCATAGATGTTAGAACACATTAATTGCATGCAAAATATTTTCATCCATTGAAATATATCTTATATATATATCTACTAATAAAGACAAGACCGCTTATGCCCTTCCATCAGAAATTTTGCAAAAAACCAAGATAATTCGTAGAATCAACCCGCAATTTGTATCCGAGGAAAACTGCCAAAAAAAGCTTTGCTCCCCTTACTGGGCCACATAGATATTCTGTTAGACTTGCTCTACCAGAATTTGTTTTATGGCTATGTATCGGCCATCCGCCTACCATCCGGACATCTCCTACCACCAGAGTCTACTTAAACTCGTGTTAGCAAACCAGGTTCGTTTTCCAATTTAATAGTCCCACCTAGCCTCATAGAACAAAAATTTGAGAGTTTTTATATGTTTGCGAGTTGCCAAATCAACAAACCTAGAAAATCATCCAAGAGAGGGTGATGTGTGGGACATGCATGCTGGTTGGTGGTGGGACTGTGAGGGAGGCTTTGTGGAAAAAAATATACATGTGGCTGTGGTGATGAAAAAAAGTTGTTATTCATAAAGGGGAGACGTATTAGATATTGTGAGATATAAATATACACGTGGCTGTGGTGATAAATATATTCGTCTGGGCCCATTTGTCCCGGTTCTAGGCACGAATCGGGACCAATGGACCTTGCTCCTGGCCCACAGCCATTGGTACCGGTTCATGCCTTGAACCGGTGTAGAAGGGGGGGCTTTAGTCCCGGTTCGTGCCACGAACCGGGACAAATAAATTGCCTATATATACACATCACCGCGGCAGAGCACTTCACAGTGCTCTGTTTTTTCAAGCCGACGAGGGCATGGCATTTGGGTGCTCTAGTTCACCTCCTATGCACATGAGGTGTTCGATGAAATGCCCGAGCCACACTAGTGAAGCTTTCTCCTCTCGAAGCTCGACCTCGGAGCTCCATTTTTCCCGAGATTTGTCTAGATTTAGCGGTCCGTCGCGCCCCGTCCCCGTTTTCACCGCCGTTGATCGCCCGCGCCGATCTCGTCACTGGCACCACCATGGTGAGCCTCTTGTTCTTATGTTCTTTCTGATACTTGCCTGATTTTCTTACTTTAGATAGATATTTGTCTGATTTTCTTACTTTTGACACACATAATTATATAATGCACGCAGATGAACCGGCAATGGATGTATGGTGACAGACACACCTCCGAGTACATTAAGCGCGTGCATAATTTTCTCAAAGTGGCTGAGCCAAACAAGCAGAATGGTTTTATGTGTTGTCCATGCACTAAATGTGGGAATACGAAGTCTTAATCTGACCGGAAAATCCTTCACACCCACCTGCTTTACAAGGGTTTCATGCCACACTATAATGTTTGGACGAGGCACGGAGAAATAGGGGTTATGATGGAAGACAACGAAGAAGAAGAGGACGATGACAACTATGTGCCCCCTGAATACGGTGATGCTGCAATGGGAGAGCTGCTGAAGATCAAGAGGAACCAGACGATGTGCCCGATGCTGCTGCAATGGGGGAAGCTGCTGAAGATCAAGAGGAACCAGACGATGTGCCTGATGATGATGATCTCCGCCAGGTCATTGTCGATGCAAGGACGCAATGCGAAAGTCAAAAGGAGAAGCTGAAGTTCGATCGCATGTTAGAGGATCGCAAAAAAGGGTTGTACCCCCATTGCGAAGATGGCAACACAAAGCTGGGTACCGTACTGGAATTGCTGCAGTGGAAGGCAGAGAATGCTGTGCCTGACAAAGGATTTGAGAAGCTACTGAAAATATTGAAGAAGAAGCTTCCAAAGGATAATGAATTGCCCGACAGTACGTACGCAGCAAAGAAGGTCGTATGCCCTCTAGGATTGGAGGTGCAGAAGATACATGCATGCCCTAATGACTGCATCCTCTACCGCGGTGCGTACGAGGATTTGAACGCATGCCCGGTATGCGGTGCATTGCGGTATAAGATCAGATGAGATGACCCTGGTGATGTTGACGGTGAGCCCCACAGGAAGAGAGTTCCTGCGAAGGTGATGTGGTATGCTCCTATAAAACCACGGTTGAAACGACTGTTCAGAAACAAAGAGCATGCCAAGTTGATGCGATGGCACAGTGAGGACCGTAAGAAAGACGGGAAGTTGAGAGCACCCGCTGACGGGTCGCAGTGGAGAAAAATCGAGTGAGAGTACTGGGCTGAGTTTGCACGTGACCCAAGGAACGTATGGTTTGGTTTAAGCGCGGATGGCATTAATCCTTTCGGGGAGCAGAGCAGCAATCATAGCACCTGGCCCGTGACTCTATGTATGTATAACCTTCCTCCTTGGATGTGCATGAAGCGGAAGTTCATTATGATGCCAGTTCTCATCCAAGGCCCGAAGCAACCCGGCAACGACATTGATGTGTACCTAAGGTCATTAGTTGAAGAACTTTTACAGCTGCGGAATGGAAATGGTGTACGTGCGTGGGATGAGCACAGACGGGAGGAATTTAACCTGCACGCGTTGCTGTTTGTAACCATCAACGATTGGCCCGCTCTTAGTAACCGTTCAGGACAGACAAACAAGGGATACCACGCATGCACGCACTATTTAGCTGACACAGAAAGTATATACCTGGGAAGCTGCAGGAAGAATGTGTACCTGGGCCATCGTCGTTTTCTTCCGACCAACCATCAATGTCAAAAGAAAGGCAAGCATTTCAAAGGCGAGGAAGATCACCGGAAGAAGCCCGCCATGCGTACCGGTGATCACGTACTTGCTATGGTCAATGATTTACATGTAATCTTTGGAAAGGGTCCCGGCGGACTAGCTGTTCTGAGTGACGCTAAGGTACACGCACCCATGTGGAAGAAGAAATCTATATTTTGGGACCTACCCTACTGGAAAGACCTAAAGGTCCGCTCTTCGATCGACGTGATGCATGTGACGAAGAACCTTTGCGTGAACCTCCTAGGCTTCTTGGGCGTGTATGGGAAGACAAAAGATACAGCCGAGGTACAGGAGGACCTGCAACGTTTGCATGAAAAAGACGGCATGCCTCCAAAGCAGTATGAAGGTCCTGCCAGCTACGCTCTTATCAAAGAAGAGAAGGAAATCTTCTTTGAATGCCTGCTTAGTATGAAGGTCCTGACTGGCTTCTCGTTGAATATAAAGGGAATAATAAATATGGCAGAGAAAAAGTTTCAGAACCTAAAGTCTCATGACTGCCACGTGATTATGACGCAACTGCTTCCGGTTGCATTGAGGGGGCTTCTACTAGAAAACGTCCAATTAGCCATTGTGAAGCTATGTGCATTCCTCAATGCAATCTCTCAGAAGGTGATCGATCAAGAAATCATACCAAGGCTAAGGAGTGATGTGGTGCAATGTCTTGTCAGTTTCGAGCTGGTGTTATCACCATCCTTCTTCAATATCACGACGCACGTCCTAGTTCATCTAGTTGACGAGATTGTCATTCTGGGCCCCGTATTTCTACACAATATGTACCCCTTTGAGAGGTTCATGGGAGTCCTAAAGAAATATGTCCGTAACCGCTCTAGGCCAGAAGGAAGCATCTCCATGGGCCATCAAACAGAGGATGTCATTGGGTTTTGTGTTGACTTCATTCCTGGACATAAGAAGATAGGTCTCCCTAAATCGCGGTATGAGGGGACACTGACTGGAAAAGGCACGCTTGGAGGGGAGTCAATAATATGCAGGGACGAATATTCTTGGTCTCAAGCACACTACACAGTTTTACAGAACTCTACCTTGGTGACCCCTTATGTCGATGAACACAAGAACAGTCTGCGCTCCAAACACCCGGAGCAGTGCGACGACTGGATTACATGTGAACACATCAGGACTTTCAGCAGTTGGTTGGAAACACGTCTCAGAGGTGAAAAGACTGTTTGTGATGAGATGTACTCGTTGTCCAGGGGACCGTCTTTGACTGTAATGATTTGGAAAGGATACGAGATAAATGAGAATACATTTTACACGATCGCCCAAGATCAAAAGAGCACCAACCAAAACAGCGGTGTCCGCTTTGATGCAGCAACCGAGAGGGGAAAGGACACATATTATGGTTACATAGTGGACATATGGGAACTTGACTATGGAGTAGATTTTAAGGTCCCTTTGTTTAAATGCAAATGGGTCAATCTGTCAGGAGGCGGGGTACAGGTAGACCCACAGTACGGAGTGACAACAGTGGATCTGAACAATCTTGGGTACACTGATGAACTGTTCGTCCTAGCCAATGATGTGGCACAGGTTATCTATGTGAAGGACATGCCTACCAAACCGAGAAAAAGAAAAAATAAGGAAGCGAATACATCATATGATGAGACAAAGCGCCACATAGTTCTTTCAGGAAAAAGGGACATCGTGGGAGTGGACATGTCCGAAGATTATGAAAAGTTTCATGAAATTCCTCCCTTCAAAGTCAAGGCTGACCCAAGCATCCTGATAAATGATGAAGATTATCCATGGTTACGGCGCGATAAGGAAAGGACACAAGCAAAGAAAAAGTGAAGACTTTGTCCACAACTATTATGATGATACCATGCCAACTTTCAACCTTTTCGTAGTTCATTTGAAATGCCTATTGTAACAGACAAGTTTCCGTATGAAATCCTGATACTTCGAAAGAGATTGTCCGTTTTGTACATGAAGTGCATCCAGTTTTTGCCATAACCCTCTCAACTTTCTTGCACATGCTATGTGGATGAAATGATGATACCATGCCAACTTCCAACCTTTTCAGAGTTCATTTGAAATGCTTTTCAATTTCAGGGTCTTATAGCTCAAAATAATTAGTAAATGCATGAAAAATAACAAATGAAGTCAGAAAGGGTTGAAAATTGATGATGTGGCTTTGAATGGTGCATTTTGAACACAAAAAAGTCAGGAGTTCAAATAAGTTTAAAAAATGAAATCCCTTTGTAACAGATGAGTTTCCGTATGAAACCCTGATACTTCAAAACAGATTGTCCATTTTGTACACGAAGTGTATCCAGTTTTTCTCATAACCCTCTCAACTTTTTAGACATGCTATGTGGGTGAAATGATGATACCATGCCAACTTTCAACCTTTTCAGAGTTCATTTGAAATGCATTTCAATTTCAAGGTCTTATAGCTAAAAAAACCAGTAAATGCTTTTATAAAACTCTAATAGCAAAAGGAATCAACTAAAAAGCTTTTATAAACCTCTAGTATTTTTTAAACTAAAATTATATAAAATTTATGCAACTAAAATTATCAAAGTATTTTCTGTTCAAAACACGAAAAGCAGAAAGAATTATCATAAAGAATTTTTGGTTAGAAACTTTTGTAGCAAAAAGAATTTTCATTTAGATTTTTTTGATAGAAACTAAAATAACAAAATCCGTTTTTGAATATAATGATAAAACGCAGTAATATTAAATAGCAGGAAAAAGACTCACTCAAAATATATTTTTATAGTGAAGTTATTCACAAACTAGTGATTCACACAAATTTCAAAGAATTAAAATTTAAACTATTCAAATTTGGAAACTAATGGAGTAACAGAAAGTTTATAATTATTCTGAGCTGCAGTGGGCCAGGATGCAGGCCCAATAGGCCCAACACGGCAGTGACAAGGGTAGGCAAGTAATGCCTGCATATTAGAGAGGAGCTCAGCACCTGAGCTGCAACGCAGCTTATAAACAGATGCTGAGCTCTCTCAGCTAGCGAGGTGGGACTAAACTTCCAACCGCACCGCGCCAGCACAACGCCTTTAGTCCCGGTTGGTGCCACCAACCCGGACTAAAGGGGTGCCTTGGGACCGGTTGGTGGCACCAACCGGAACCAATGCCCCCCCTTTAGTCCCGGTTGGTGCCACCAACCGGGATCAAAGGCCTCTGCTTCCCGCCCTTTGGGCTGCTGAAAAGAGGCCTTTGGTCCCGGTTGGTGGCACCAACCGGGACTAAAGGTTGCATTCGTCCCGATTTGTCTCACGAACTGGGACCAATGCTTCGTCTATATAACTAGCACACGTGAAAATTTCATTCAGTTCGTCTTCCCCGCCCCGACAACGCCGCCAGGCTGCCCCTCTGCGCCTCGCTGTCACCGTCGTCGCCCCTGCCTCCGACGCCATCCCGCGCTGATAACCCACAAGTGTAGGGGATAATTGTAGCCTCTTTCGATAAGTAAGAGTGTCGAACCCAATGAGGAGCTAAAGGTAGAACAAATACTCTCTCAAGTCCTATCTGCCACTGATACGACTCTACGCACGCTTAGTGTTCGCTTTACCTAGAACAAGTATGAAACTAGAAGTACTTTGTAGGCGATAGGATAGGTTCGCAAGATAATAAAGAGCACGCAAATAAAAAGTAGGGGCTGTTTAGATAAAGAGACAATAAAGTAAATATAGCAAGTGTGGTAAAGTGGTGGTAGGAGTTGTGGAATTGTCCCTAAGCAATTGACTACGTTACTAGACCGATAATCACTATTGCAATTTTATTTGAGGGAGAGGCATAAGCTAACATACTTTCTCTTCTTGGATCATATGCACTTATGATTGGAACTCTAGCAAGCATCCGCAACTACTAAAGATCATTAAGGTAAAACCCAACCATAGCATTAAAGTATCAACTCCCCTTTATCCCATACGCAAACAACCTACTTACTCGGGTCTGTGCTTCTGTCACTCACGCCACCCACCATAAGCAAATCATGAACATTTTGCAAACCCTACAGCGGGGATCCCTCACGCTTGCGTGACATGGAGACTGATTCGTCTCCAACGTATCTATAATCTATGAAGCATTCATGCTATTTTATTATCTATTTTGAATGATTACGAGCTTTATTATACACTTTTATATTACTTTTGGGACTAACCTATTAACCGGAGGCCCAGCCCATATTGTTGTTTTATTACCTGTTTCAGTATTTCGAAGAAAAGGAATTTCAAACGGAGTCCAAACGGAATGAAACCTTCGGCAGCGTGATTTTTGGGAAGATTATGACCCAGGAGACTTGGGTTTGAAGTAAAGGAAGCGTCGAGGAAGCCATGAGATAGGGGGGCGTGCCCACCCCCTGGGCGCGCCCTCCACTCTTGTGGGCCCCTCGAGGCTCCCCCTACCGACTTCTTTCAACTATATAAGTCCACGTACCCTAAAAACATCGGAGACGAAGATAGATCGGGAGTACCGCCGCGGCAAGCCTCTGTAGCCACCAAAAACCTCTCGGGAGCCTGTTTCGGCACCCTGCCGGAGGGGGGACCCATCACCGGTGGCCATCTTCATCATCCCGGCGCTCTCCATGATGAGGATGGAGTAGTTCACCCTCGGGGCTGAGGGTATGTACCAGTAGCTATGTGTTTGATCTCTCTCTCGTATTCTCTCTATGGCACGATCTTGATGTATCGCGAGCTTTGCTATTATAGTTGGATCTTATGATGTTCCTCCCCCTCCACTCTCTTGTGATGAATTGAGTTTTCCTCTTGAAGTTATCTTGTCGGATTGAGTCTTTAAGGATTTGAGAACACTTGATGTATGTCTTGCCGTGTTTATCTGTGGTGACAATGGGATATCACGTGCCACTTGATGTATGTTTTGGTGATCAACTTGCGGGTTCTGCCATGAACCTATGCATAGGGGTTGGCACACGTTTTCGTCTTGACTTTCCGGTAGAAACTTTGGGGCACTCTTTGAAGTACTTTGTGTTGGTTGAATAGATGAATCTGAGATTATGTGATGCATATCGTATAATCATGCCCACGGATACTTGAGGTGACAATGGAGTATCTAGGTGACATTAGGGTTTTGGTTGATTTGTGTCTTAAGGTGTTATTCTAGTACGAACTCTTGAATAGATTGATCCGAAAGAATAACTTTGAGGTGGTTTCGTACCCTACCATAATCTCTTTGTTTGTTCCCTGCTATTAGTGGCTTTGGAGTGACTGTTTGTTGCATGTTGAGGGATTGTTATATGATCTATCTATGTTATTATTGTTGAGAGAACTTGCACTAGTGAAAGTATGAACCCTATGCCTTGTTTCCTACCATTGCAATACCGTTTACGCTCACTTTTATCATTAGTTACCTTGCTGTTTTTATATTTTCATATTGCACTTGTGTCACCATCTCTTTGCCGAACTAGTGCACCTATACAATTTACCATTGTATTGGGTGTGTTGGGGACACAAGAGACTCTTTTTTATTTGGTTGCAGGGTTGTTTGAGAGAGACCATCTTCATCCTACGCCTCCTACGGATTGATAAACCTTAGGTCATCCACTTGAGGGAAATTTGCTACTGTCCTACAAATCTGTGCCTTGCAGGCCCAACAACGTCTACAAGAAGAAGGTTGTGTAGTAGACATCAAGCTCTTTTGTGGCGCCGTTGCCGGGGAGGTGAGTGCTTGAAGGTATACCTTTAGATCTTGCAATCGAATCTTTTTGTTTCTTGTTTTATCACTAGTTTAGTTTATAAAAAAACTACAAAAAATGGAATTGAGTTTGTCTCATACGCTTCATCATTTTAATATCTTTCGTGAGTATGATGAAAAGGAAAATTGTGCTCAAGTGCTAGAAGAAGAATTACATAGAATGCTTGGCATGAATTATGTGAATGATGAGCATGATTGCAATGTTGTTAGTATGAATTCCTTGAATATCCATGATGCTAATGATATGCAAAGCCACAAGCTTGGGGATGCTATGTTTGATGAAGATGATATTTTTTGTCCCCCAAGTTTTGATGAGCAAATTTATTATGATGAAAGCCTGCCTCCTATTTATGATGATTATATTGATGAAAGTGGGTTTGGAAGAGTGTCAACTTTAGGAAGTAGTGATCCCACTATTTTGAAGGATGTTGAATTTTATTGTGATGAATATGAAAGTGGATTTGGAAGAGTGTCAACTTTATTTAGTGATGATTCCACTATTTCGGAAGAGGTTCCAATTGATTATGAGAACAGAGTTACTATCTAGGATGATTATTGTGATGAAACTTATGCTATAAATAGTAGTGATGATTATATTTATAAAACTTGTCATGATTATGATTACCCTTTTTCTGAACATTACTCTTTTAATGTGGAAACAATTTTTAGTGTTCAAGTCTCTTATGATACTCCCGCTATTCCGAATGAGAAGAATTTTGCTTATGCGGAGAGTAGTAAATTTTCTATGCTTGTAGATCGTGAAAAGAATGCTTTAGGTGCTGGTTATATTGTTGAAATCATTCATGATTCTACTGATAATTATTATGAGGGAGTAACATATGTTTGTAGGAATTGCAATAATATCAAGTTTCCTCTCTATGTGTTGAAAATTTTGAAGCTATGCTTGTTTTACCTTCCTATGCTAGTTGATTATTGTTCCCATAAGTTGTTTGCTCACAAAATCCCTATGCATAGGAAGTGGGTTAGTCTTAAATGTGCTAGTCATATGCTTCATGATGCTCCCGTGGTTATTTCAATTCTTATCTTTTATGTGAGCATCATTGTCATCATCATGCCTAGCTAGAAAGGCATTAAAGAAAAGCGCTTGTTGGGAGACAACCCAATATTTACCTTAACTGTTTTTGTGTGTCCACATGATTATGCTACTGTAGTAATCATTTCTTATAGCTTTTGTTTCAATAAAGTGCCAAGTAAGACCTTTAGGATAGCTTACGGTGATAGTTATGTTGATCCTGCTGAGTATCAGAAACTTTTGCACCCAGTAAATTAGTTTTGCTAATTCACAGGAACGTGCTTATGATTTGATTATTTTTGCTCTGGATTGGTACACGAATTGCTTAGGACTTCATAATTTGGTACGATTTTTGGAGTTCCAGAAGTATACGTTTGATACGGATTACTACAGACTGTTCTGTTTTTGACAGATTATGTTTTCTATGTGTTGTTTGCTTATTTTGATGAATCTATGAGTAGTATCGGAGGGTATGAACCGTAGACAAGTTGGAATACAGTAGATATTACACCAATATGAATTTAGAATGAGTTGATTACAGTACCTAAGTGGTGGTTTTATTTTCTTATACTAACGGAGCTTACGAGTTTTCTGTTGAGTTTTGTGTTGTGGAGTTTTCAAGTTTTGGGTAAAGCTTCGATGGACTATGGAATAAGGAGTGGCAAGAGCCTAAGATTGGGGATGCCCAAGGCACCCCAAGGTAATATTCAAGGACAGACAAAAGTCTAAGCTTGGGGATGCCCCGGATGGCATCCCCTCTTTCGTCTTCGTTCATCGGTAACTTTACTTGGAGCTATATTTTTATTCACCACATGATATGTGTTTTGCTTGGAGTGTCATTTTATTTTGTTAGTATTTGCTTTCTGTTATTTAGATTAATGTTTTGCATCTTTAGTTTCAATAAAAATGTCAAGGATAGCCTTTACCATGCTTATTTTGCTAGTATACACGTTGCTGTTTGAAAATAGAAAGTTTACCGCTGTTGCAAAAATTCCCTAGAAAAGTCAGAGAATTATATAATGTTGAAACTTTTTGCATATTGAGCTCTGATAAATCTTATACAGCATAGTATTTTTCTAATAATTTTTGGAGTTAGGGAAGTATTGATACTCTTGCATTCTTTACAGACTGTACTGTTTCGGCAGATTGCTGTTATGTTTGCATTGTTTGCATATGTTTGCTTGTTTAATGATTCTATTTGATGATAGGAGTATTAAATATGCAGAGGCATTTAGTATGCAATGTTGAATAATAATTTTAGTGATTTTATACAGTAGAAAATGATAAGGTTTTGCATTGGTTTATACTAACCTATCTCACGAGTTCTTGTTGAGTTTGGTGTGGATGAAGCTTTTGATAAAAAGAGAAACCATGATATGAGAGGAATTAATGAGACACAAAAGTTCAAGCTTGGGGATGTCCAAGGCACCCCAAGATAATATTTCAAGAAGTCTCAAGCATCTAAGCTTGGGGATGCCCAGTAGGCATCCCACCTTTCTTCTTCAACAACTATCAGTTAGTATCGGTTGAACCTAAGTTTTTGATTCTTTACATGAGTTGTGCTATCCTTGCAATGTCATTTTATTTTGTTTTGCTTGCTGTTTGAATACAATACCAAGATCTGAAATTCTTAAATGAGAGAGAGTCTTCACATAGTTACATAACTATTTATCTACTCATTGATCTTCACTTATATCTTTTTAGAGTAGTTTGTCATTTACTCGTGTGCTTCACTTATATCCTGTGAGTAAATGGTTGAATGAGTTGAATGTAATGAATCTGAAATTATATATGTCTCATTTGCTTATCTCATGGGGAGTAATGACTTCACATCTAAAAACTAGAGGTTGTAAATTTATTGAAGGTTAGCAAGCATTGTATTGGTCATTTGAACAATTCATGAAAGAATATTGAAGGAAGAGAGATTCCACATATAAATATACTATCTTAGACATCTTTTATAATTGTGAGCACTCATTAAGTATGACATGCTAAAGAGTTGATGTTGGAAAAGGAAGACAACGTAATGGGTTATGTTTTCGCACATCTCAGTTAAAGTATATTGTCATGGATCATTCAAACATGTTGAGCTTGCCTTTACCCCTCATGCTAGCCAAAATTCCTTGCACCAAGTAGAGATACTACTTGTGCTTCCAGATATCCTTAAACCCAGTTTTGCCATGAGAGTCCACCATACCTACCTATGGATTGAGAAAGATCCTTCAAGTAAGTTGTTATCGGTGCAAGCAATAAAAATTGCTCTCTAAATATGTATGAACCTTTGGTGTGAAGAAAATAGCTTTATACGATCTTGTTATGGAAGCAATAAAAGTGATGGACTGCATAATAAAGGTCCATATACAAGTGGCAATATAAAGTGATGTTCATTCGCATTAAGATTTTGTGCATCCAACCCTAAAAGCGCATGACAACCTCTGCTTCCCTCTGCGAAGGGCCTATCTTTTACTTTATGCCTTTTACTTTATGCAAGAGTCAAGGTGATCTTCACCTTTCCCTTTTTCATTTTATCCTTTGGCAAGCACCTTGTGTTGGAAAGATCCTGAGATATATATATATATATATCCAATTGGATGTAAGTTAGCATGAACTATTATTGTTGACATCACCCAAAGGTGAATACGTTGGGAGGCAACACTATAAGCCCCTATCTTTCTCAGTGTCTGATTAAAACTCCATAACCATTAGTATCGCGTGAGTGTTAGCAATTGTAGAAGACTATATGATAGTTGGGTATGTGGAGTTTGCTATTCCTGAAAATAAGACGAATTGCAATTGTTTGATGACTGAGAATGAAGTTTGCTAGTTTTCAAAAAAGTTTATGGTCTATGCTTTAACATGTGAATTGCTTGTTGCTTGATCGTGAGGAGTTTTATGAGATGAACTACTGTTACGACATATAATCATGCTAGAAAAGGTGATTGAAATTATCATTGATCAAACTTGTGCACCTGCTAGCATTCACACTTCATAAATTCTTTCTTTTATCATTTACCTACTCGAGGACGAGCAGGAATTAAGCTTGGGGATGCTGATACGTCTCCAACGTATCTATAATTTATGAAGCATTCATGCTATTTTATTATCTGTTTTGAATGATTACGGGCTTTATTATACACTTTTATATTACTTTTGGGACTAACCTATTAAGCGGAGGCCCAGCCCATATTGCTGTTTTATTGCCTGTTTCAGTATTTCAAAGAAAAATGAATTTTAAACGGAGTCCAAACGGAATGAAACCTTCGACAGCGTGATTTTTGGGAAGATTATGACCCAGGAGACTTGGAGTTGAAGTAAAGGAAGCGTCGAGGAAGCCACGAGATAGGGGGATGCGCCCACCCCCTGGGCGTGCCCTCCACTCTCGTGGGCCCCTCGAGGCTCCCCCGACCGACTTCTTTCGCCTATATAAGTCCACGTACCCTAAAAATATCAGAGACGAAGATAGATCGGGAGTTCCGCCAACGCAAGCCTCTGTAGCCACCAAAAACCTCCCGGGAGCCCGTTCCGGCACTCTGCCGGAGGGGGAACCCATCACCGATGGCCATATTCATCATCCCGGCGCTATCCATGACGAGGAGGGAGTAGTTCACCCTATGGGCTGAGGGTATGTACCAGTAGCTATCTGTTTGATCTCTCTCTCTCTCTCTCATGTTCTCTCTATGGCACGATCTTGATGTATCGCGAGCTTTGCTATTATAGTTGGATCTTATGATGTTTCTCCCCCTCTACTCTCTTGTGATGAATTGAGTTTTCCTCTTGAAGTTATCTTGTCGGATTGAGTCTTTAAGGATTTGAGAACACTTGATGTATGTCTTGCTGTGTTTATCTGTGGTGACAATGGGATATCACGTGCCACTTGATGTATGTTCTGGTGATCAACTTGCGGGTTCCGCCATGAACCTATGCATAGGGGTTGGCACACATTTTCGTCTTGACTTTCTGGTAGAAACTTTGGGGCACTGTTTGAAGTACTTTGTGTTGGTTGAATAGATGAATCTGAGATTGTGTGATGCATATCGTATAATCATGCCCACGGATACTTGAGGAGACAATGGAGTATCTAGGTGACATTAGGGTTTTGGTTGATTTGTGTCTTAAGGTGTTATTCTAGTACGAACTCTTGAATAGATTGATCCGAAAGAATAACTTTGAAGTGGTTTCATACCCTACCATAATATCTTCGTTTGTTCTCTACTATTAGTGGCTTTGGAGTGACTCTTTGTTGCATGTTGAGGGATTATTATATGATCTATCTATGTTATTATTGTTGAGAGAACTTGCACTAGTGAAAGTATGAACCCTATGCCTTGTTTCCTACCATTGCAATACCGTTTACGCTCACTTTTATCATTAGTTACCTTGCTGTTTTTGTATTTTCAGATTATAAAAACCTATACCTACCATCCATATTGCACTTGTATCACCATATCTTCACCGAACTAGTGCACCTATATACAATTTACCATTGTATTGGGTGTGTTGGGGACACAAGAGACTCTTTGTTATTTGGTTGCAGGGTTGTTTGAGAGAGACCATCTTCATCCTAGGCCTCCTACGGATTGATAAACCTTAGGTCATCCACTTGAAGGAAATTTGCTACTGTCCTACAAACCTGTTCACTTGCAAGCCCAATAACGTCTACAAGAAGAAGGTTGTGTAGTAGACATCAGAGAGCAGCATAGGACATCACCAATAATAAAACATGCAATTCAAACCAATCATAGCAATTCATCAATCGCCTATAGGACAACGAAAATCTACTCATACATCATAGGATGGCAACACATCATTGGATAATAATATGAAGCATAAAGCACCATGTTCAAGTAGAGGGTACAGTGGGTTGCGGGAGAGTGGACCGCTGAATATATATAGATGGGGGAAAGTGATGGAGATGTTGGTGAAGATGGCAGAGGTGTTGGTGAAGATCGCGGTGATGATGATGGCCCCCGGCAGCGCTCCGGCGCCACCGGAAGCAAGGGGGAGAGAGCGCCCTTCTTCTTCTTCTTCTTCCTTGACCTCCTCCCTAGATTGGAGAAGGGTTTCCCCTATGGTCCTTGGCTCCCATGGCGTGGGAGGGCGAGAGCCCCTCCGAGATTGGATCTATCTCTCTATCTCTCTCTGTTTCTGCGTTCTGGGATTCTGCCCTGGCACCGTTTCTTTTATATCCGGAGATCCGTAACTCCAATTGGATTGAAACCTTCGCCTAGATCTTTTTCCAAAAATGAGCTTTCTTGCGGCCAAAGAAGGGAATCAACCGCCTTATGAGGGGCCCACGAGGGTGGGGGGTGCGCCCACCTGGAGTGGGCGTGGGCCCCTGTCGTGGTTCTAAGTCTGACAGTAGAATGGGGTGTAGGTATGGAGAGGCAAGATCCTAGCTATGGAGCAGTTGTACACGCAAGGGATTTATGAGTTCAGGCCCTTCTCGGAGGAAGTAACAGCCCTACGTCTCGGAGCCCGGAGGCGGTCGACTGGATTATATGCCTATGAGTTACAGGGGTGCGAACCCTTTACACTGAGGAGGGGGTGGCTTATATAGTGTCTGCCAGACCCCTCCGGCCGTCAGTTATGCAGGGTTTAAAGTACATAGAGGATTGGCGTTACTGGTAACGCCCTACATAAAGTGTCATCATGGCCATAAAGACTACTTAATTACAGACCGTTTGGATACAGAGTGGCTCTTGATCTCCTGGTGGTCGAGTGGGTCTTCATGGTCGAGTGCCTTCGAGTCTGTCGAGTGGATTCCCTCTTGGTCGACTGGAAGACAGCTTCTTCTGAAGATGTCCTTGGGGAGGGTACTTTGGACAGGTCCGTGACCCTACCCTCACTACTAGGGAAAAGCCTAGCAGCAGCGCGGGTTTTGGGCCTATTAGTAGCGCGGGTACCCGCGCTACTAATAAGGCGCTACGCTAACTTATAGCAGTAGCGCGGGTGCAACCCGCGCTACAGCTAACGTATAGCAGTAGCGTGGGTAGAAACCCGCGTTACTACTAATCTGTAATCTCTGAATTTTTTTTGAATTTTTTCGAATTTTGTTTTGAATTTTTTTCCTAATTTTCAAATTTCTGAATTATTTTAACCTCAAATCTCTAATCACCCCTCATCGCTGCTCAATTTAATCTCTAATCACCCCTCATCATTCCAAATCATCTAACTTCCCGGACGGTCACCCATCCTCTCACTACTCCAGCCTGAGCACGCTTAACTTGCGGGTTCTATTCTCCCTCGTTTCCAAGTCTGCACTTGTTGTTTTCCTGACAATAGTAAGATGTCAATCCTATTAACCTCAGGAATTTAGCTTGAGCATGAAGTCACACATTTCACTGTTTGAGTTTGAAACTATTGTTCTAAAAAATTAGTAACACTAATATTTCATGAATAATTAGTTTGACCATAGTTTGACCACAGTTTGACCAGATTTGACCACAGTTTGACCATAGTTTGACCAGATTTGACCAAAATTCAAAAAAAACTAAAATAATTATTTAGTAACACTAATATTCTTGAATAATTAGTTTGACCATAGTTTGACCAGATTTAACAAAAATTAAAAAAAACTGATTTTTTTTGAATTTTTTTGCCTCCAGATCTTAAAAGCCCCGTAACTTTTTTTCTGTTAGGCTTTTGAGGATTTTAAAAATGTTTAAAGGGGTTCCCCCGTTAAATTCGGATGTAACTTTTCGAGTAGATGATTTTTCATATAAAAATCTTTTTCATCCGAGTTCGTATGCAAAAGTTATGGCCATTTTACAATTTTCCAGAGAGATTTTGCAAATAAAGTCGAAATTCATATTTGTAAATTTTCCCAACAACTAGACCACATATCACATGGGAAACTTATTTTCTTTTATTTTTTTGACATTTTTATCATTTTCTTTTATTTTTTTTAAACTGAAAAGGCGGTCTACGGGGGGGGGGGGGGGGGTGGTAAACTTTCACAAATAGGCCATACCCCGCGCTACTACTATGACAGACGATTAGCAGTAGCGCGGGTTTTTAACCCTCGCTACTACTAAGTTGATAGCAGTAGCGCGGGTTAGTAGTAGCGAGGGTTAAAAACCCGCGCTACTGCTATCAACTTAGTAGTAGAGAGGGTTAAAAACCCTCGCTACTACTATGGCATATCCCGGGGGGCACGGTAGAGACCGCTTAGTAGTAGCGAGGGTTACAAACCCGCGCTGCTGCTATCAACTTAGTAGTAGCGAGGTTTAAAAACCCGCGCTGCTAGTAAGTAGCAGTAGCGAGGGTTTTTAACCCTCGCTGCTGCTAAGATTCTGTGTATAGCCTTTTCCCTAGTAGTGCCTAGGTACATGACTTCATCATTAGCCCCCGAATGGATCGAGGTTTGAGTGAGGAAGGAGTTGATAATCTTTCCGACCTGTTTTTGGTGTTCTGAGCATGTCTCATCTTGGATCAATGACCTTTTTTAATGATGGCATCAACTTTTCTTTGAGTTGCCTTGATCCATTCTTTTCTTCTGTCGAGTGAACTTTTGAACTTGGTGAACTTCCGAGCGACGGATCGTAGGAAATCCACCGCCTGACAGGTTGCTGTGCTGTTAGCGGATTTTGTGGGATCCGAATTTTGAGAAGCGCGCGAAGCGGGGTGGACCGCGGTACTCGGATGGGATAAGGCGTAGACGCCTCGATTTCTGCGCCGCCTTTTTCGCCACGTATCGCGGGCGCGACTGTTTCAAGATTTGACAGGACCGTCTGGGCCTACCTGTCATCCACTCGGAAGCGTCCCTTTATAAGGTGCCGGGCGAGGGTTTTTGAACAGTGCGTCTCCATTTCCCCCTCCGCCTTCCTCACCTCCGCCTGCTGCGCCCGCCTTTGCCTCCGCCCACCCACTCCTCGCGCGCCTCATCGGCGACGATGGTGAAGGAGAAGACAGCGGCCTTGGAGCGAGCGAAGAAGGCGACGGCGACGGCGAAAGCAAAGGGGAGAGCGACCAGCCGGGGCGGATCTTCGTCCAGGTCCCGCCTGCCGCAAGGTTGGGTCCAAGGAGATTGGATCCGCTCGACCATCACCCAGGCGGATCTCAACGACCTGGCCAATGAGGGACTGATCTCTCATGGGTCAGCAAGACTCCAGGGGACCGAGTGGCAACCGCAGCCACTGGAGGGTGAGTGCGTTCTCCTAGCCACTCATGTGGATTGCGGATTCTCCCTACCACCGAGTCTTTTCTTCCGAGGGTTTCTAAACTTCTTTGGGGCGCAACTCCACCATTTCACTCCCAATTCCATTGCCTATCTTGCTGCTTTCGTGTCCATGTGCGAAAACATCCTGGGTTGTCGACCGCACTGGGGTCTCTTTAAGCACATATTCACCTGTCGCTCACAGACGGTGAAAAAGGCGAGTCCGGATGATGAGAGGACCAAGGTTATCCAGATGTGCGGGGGTCTTGGGATCCAAATGAGGAGTAAGAGTGACTTTCCGGCCATGACCCTTCCTGAGTCGGTTAGAGGGTGGCAGTCGACCTGGTTCTACTGCCAAGACGAGTCGACGCCGGGGCAGTCGACTGGTCTTCCTCCGTTCTCCATGGACCGAGTGAACAAACCCTCTTCTCTGAAGGTGCTCCCTGAGGAGAAAGCTCAGGTAAAAATGTTGATGGAGCGCGTAGTCCAGCTCGTTCGGGACGGAGTGACGGGTATGGACCTTCTGGAGGTCTTCCTTCGACGACGAATTCAACCGCTCCAATACCGAGGCCAGCCGATGTGGCTGTACTGCGGCACCGAAGATACCACTCGGGTCCATACAGAGGCGGTCAATGACACCACACTAGAGAGGTGGATGGCTGCCATCACATGGAATAAGGATAACCCTCGAGAGGCTAGGAGGATCCCACCACTCGACCATACCTACACACCGGACACGGTATGACCACTTATCCCCAGTTGTGATCTTGCTTTGTTCATTCTGCTTCACCGCAAATTGGTCGATTGACCTTTGTCTTGTTTTGTTGTCTGTCAGGCCACCATTGAATTGTACTCGACGCCCAATGGATCGCAAGCGCCGACTGAGGAGGAGGAAGGAAGTGGGGGCGAAAGCCCGGAGGAGTGGGATTCGGATGCTGATGACGATGATGAAGATGATGACTCTGTTGAGGAGGAAGAGGAGGAGGAGGAGGAAGTTGCACCTCCTCATTCCGAAAGACGGTCAAAGCTTGTCCATGATCCTGCAGCCGAGCATGGAAAGGGGGTTGCGCCCGTCGCACAGTCGACCAAACGTCCTCGGATGACTTCTCCGGTGCCGACTGAGAAAGCTCCGAAGCAATCTCGAGTGGCGCCATCGAAGCCGGTGAAGGTCTTGCCGAAGATGAAGATGGCGATCCCCACTATCTCAGGGTAATGGTGTAACTTGAGTTTTCCCGTTTCACATGAATTTATTCTTGGCCGACTCATGAGCTGATCGACTGACTTCTGGAGCTGCAGTGCTGCTACTTCTGATACCTTGGCCAGGGCTGAAGATCACGAGATGGAAGATGCTGTCACTTCAAAACCTGGTATGACTTTTGTAGTTCTGTCTTCAGTCGGTTGGCTCTTTGTCTCTAATTTTGATTCCTTTCTGCAGCTCCATCTAACGTCGTTATTGACCTTCCTGACGACGATGACGAGGAACCACTGAGGCAGAGGAGGAACAGGAAAGCGTCTGCTGGCAAGGCGACTCAGGACGTGTCAGCACCCGAGACGTTGGTCGTGGAGGGGGACAACGTCACTCGGCCTACCGTATCCTTTGCGGTGCCGCTGACGAGTGCTCGCCCTTCATCATCGAGTACTGCTCAGCCTTCACTTTTCTCGACCCACCACGTCCCAGAGGACCAAGCCAGTGCTGCTAAAGAAGCGATACGCCAGGCAGGGGTCATGATGGAGCAAGTGAAGGCAATCCGAGACGCCAGTCAGGCAGCTTATGACGCCAGTTCAGCTCTTCAGAGCAATGTTCAGGTCAGTCGGTCACCGCCTGTTCTGTTAGGATATGATATCTGAAAATCCTTCTCTCTGAAAATTTTAGTATCTGTCGTACACCCAGTGGGTGTGTTGATTGAAATTCTGGATTAGTGGGGGCACGATGAGTGCACCCACTGGGTGTAGTCTCCAAGGCTATGGTGGACTGCTGGCAGTCGACCATAGTCTTTATGTCTTAAGCTTTTTCTTGATTCGATCAGGTCGAATGGATTCATAGACCGGTGGGGGCACGCTGAGTGCACCTATTGGCTGTAGTCCCCGAGACTGTGGTGGACTGCTGGCAGTCGACTATAGTCTGAAGATAACGTTTTTTTGAGCTATTTGCTGGTCGACTGATCGACTCTAACTGATAGAACTAGTGGGGGCACGCTGAGTGCACCCACTGGGTGTAGTCCCCGAGACTATGGTCGAATGGTTATATTCGGCTGTAGTCTTAGAAACGCTATGATTTTTCCTTAGTCACTCGGAAGTGAACTGTCTTTGACATTTGTCAATTGGTTCTTCGCAGAAATCTTGCGAGCTTGCGGCTCGTTACACTGAGTTGGAGAACAAGCAAATCCAGCTCGAGCTTGATTTGAAACTGGTCCAGGAGAACTTCATGAAGTCGAAGGAGGAAGCAAAAGGTATGTTTGGTGAGAACCTTGACGACTGCTTTTTGCCTCTCGTCCGTTTTAGAGTCTGATCCCACTGTAACTTTGCAGACAAACTAAGGGATGCTCTGAAGAAGAAAGACCTTGACTTGGCTGAGATGCAGAAAGCGGCTTTAGAGAAGACCAAGCTCGCAGATGAGAAGCTGGCTTCAATCACGAAGCTTGAAGAGGAAAATACCAATCTGAAAGCTGCTCTTGATGCGGCCAACAAGGAGGTAGTCGACTGAAGAGTGATAAGATTGCCTTGAGTGACAAGGCCAGTGAGTTGGTGGGAAAGAAGAATGATCTGGAGGCTTATCTGGGAGGACTCGCCAAAAAGCTATTCCTCATGCTTGAAGGTAATCTTTTGTATCAAATAGACATTTTAACTATGATCTCCCCATCCGACTGCTGTCTTGACTCTGAGGTTGTGCTCGTAGAGTTCTGCCAGAACTTTGAAGAGGAGACTGGTCGACTGGAAGTAAACCTGGATCCCGTCAACTCTCCTGTGAAAGATGAAGTAGCCATGAATGTGGTCCGACTCGAATCTCGCGTTGCTGCCGTTGTTGACTATCTCGCAAGGCTGAAGGTCGCAACTTCCCGCATCGACACAACACTCTGGCCAAGAGAGACGCTTCAGAACGACCTCGAGTCTCTGATGACTCGACTGGACGAGTTTCCAAGTCGAGTGCAAGAATGGAAGAAGTCTTCTGCCAGGTGTTCTAAGTCTGATAGTAGAATGGGGGGTAGGTATGGAGAGGCAAGATCCTAGCTATGGAGCAGTTGTACACGCAAGGGATTTACGAGTTCAGGCCCTTCTCGGAGGAAGTAACATCCCTACGTCTCGGAGCCCGGAGGCGGTCGACTGGATTATATGCCTATGAGTTACAGGGGTGCGAACCCTTTACACTGAGGAGGGGGTGGCTTATATAGTGTCTACCAGATCCCTCCGGCCCTCAGTTATGCAGGGTTTAAAGTACATAGAGGATTGGCATTACTGGTAACGCCCTACATAAAGTGTCATCATGGCCATAAAGACTACTTAATTACAGACCGTTTGGATACAGAGTGGCTCTTGATCTCCTGGTGGTCGAGTGGGTCTTCATGGTCGAGTGCCTTCGAGTCTGTCGAGTGGATTCCCTCTTCGTCGACTGGAAGGCAGCTTCTTCTGAAGATGTCCTTGGGGAGGGTACTTTGGACAGGTCCGTGACCCTACCCTAGGTACATGACTTCATCATTAGCCCCGGAATGGATCGAGATTTGAGTGAGGAAGGAGTTGATAATCTTTCTGACCTGCTTTTGGTGTTCTGATTATGGCTCATCTTGGATCAATGACCTTTTTTAATGATGGCATCAACTTTTCTTTCAGTCGCCTTGATCCATTCTTTTCTTCTGTCGAGTAAACTTTTGAACTTGGTGAACTTCCGAGCGACGGATCGTAGGAAATCCACCGCCTGACAGCTTGCTATGCTGTTAGCGGATTTTGTGGGATTCGAATTTTGAGAAGCGCGCGAAGCGGGGTGGACCGCGGTACTCGGATGGGATAAGGCATTGAAGCCTTGATTTCCGCGCCGCCTTTTTCGCCACGTATCGCGGGCGCGACTGTTTCGGGATTTGACAGGACCGTCCGGGCCTACCTGTCATCCACTCGGAAGCGTCCCTATATAAGGTGCCGGGCGAGGGTTTTTGAACAATGCGTCTCCATTTCCCCCTCCTCCTTCCTCACCTCTGCCTGCTGCGCCCGCCTTTGCCTCCGCCCACCCACTCCTCGTGCGCCTCGTCGGCGACGATGGTGAAGGAGAAGACGGCGGCCTTGGAGCGAGCGAAGAAGGCGACGACGACGGTGAAAGCAAAGGGAAGAGCGACCAGCCGGGGCGGATCTTCGTCGAGGTCCCGCCTGCCGCAAGGTTGGGTCCAAGGAGATTGGATCCGCTCGACCATCACCCAGGCGGATCTCAACGACCTGGCAAATGAGGGACTGATCTCTCATGGGTCAGCAAGACTCCCGGGGACCGAGTGGCAACCGCAGCCACTGGAGGGTGAGTGCGTTCTCCTAGCCACTCATGTAGATCGCGGATTCTCCCTGCCATCGAGTCTTTTCTTCCGAGGGTTTCTGAACTTCTTTGGGGCGCAACTCCACCATTTCATTCCCAATTCCATTGCCTATCTTGCTGCTTTTGTGTCCATGTGCGAAAACTTCCTGGGTTGTCGACCGCACTGGGGTCTCTTTAAGCACATATTCACCTGTCGCTCACAAACGGTGAAAAAGGCGAGTCCGGATGATGAGAGGACCAAGGTTATCCAGATGTGCGGGGGTCTTGGGATCCAAATGAGGAGTAAGAGTGCCTTTCCAGCCATGACCCTTCCTGAGTCGGTTAGAGGGTGGCAGTCGACCTGGTTCTACTGCCAAGACGAGTGGACGCCGGGGCAGTCGACTGGTCTTCCTCCGTTCTCCATGGACCGAGTGAACAAACCCTCTTCTCTGAAGGTGCTCCCTGAGGAGAAAGCTCAGGTAAAAATGTTGATGGAGCGCGTAGTCCAGCTTGTTCGGGACAGAGTGACGGGTATGGACGTTCTGGAGGTCTTCCTTCGACGACGAATTCAACCGCTCCAATACCGAGGCAACCCGATATGGCTGTACTGTGGCACCGAAGATACCACTCGGGTCCATCCAGAGGCGGTCAATGACACCACACTGGAGAGGTGGATGGCTGCCATCACAGGGAATAAGGATAACCCTCGAGGGGCTAGGAGGATCCCACCACTCGACCATACATACACACCGGACACAGTATGACCACTTATCCCAGTTGTGATCTTGCTTTGTTCATTCTGCTTCACCGCAAATTGGTCGATTGACCTTTGTCTTGTTTTGTTGTCTGTCAGGCCACCACTGAATTGTACTTGATGCCCAATGGAGCGCAAGCGCCAACTGAGGAGGAGGAAGGAAGTGGGGGCGAAAGCCCGGATGAGTCGGATTCGGATGCTGATGACGATGATGAAGATGATGACTCTGTTGAGGAGGAAGAGGAGGAGGAGGAGGAGGAAGTTGCACCTCCTTGTTCGGAAAGATGCTCAAAGCTTGTCCATGATCCTGCAGCCAAGCGTGGAAAGGGGGTTGCGCCCGTCGCGCAGTCGACCAAACGTCCTCGGACGACTTCTCTGGTGCCGACTGAGAAAGCTCCGAAGCAATCTCGAGTGGCACCATTGAAGCCAGCGAAGGTCTTGCTGGTCGACTGATCGACTCTACCTGATAGAACTAGTGGGGGCACGCTGAGTGCACCCACTGGGTGTAGTCCCCGAGACTATGGTCGAATGGTTATATTCGGCTGTAGTCTTAGAAACGCTATGATTTTTCCTTAGTCACTCGGAAGTGAACTGTCTTTGACATTTGTCGATTGGTTCTTTGCAGAAATCTTGCGAGCTTGCGGCTCGTTACACTGAGTTGGAGAACAAGCAAATCCAGCTCGAGCTTGTTCTGAAATTGGTCTAGGAGAACTTCACGAAGTCGAAGGAGGAAGCAAAAGGTATGTTTGGTGAGAACCTTGACGACTGCTTTTTGCCTCTCGTCCGTTTCAGAGTCTGATCCCACTATAACTTTGCAGACAAACTAAGGGATGCTCTGAAGAAGAAAGACCTTGACTTGGCTGAGATGCAGAAAGCGGCTATAGAGAAGACCAAGCTCGCAGATGAGAAGCTGGCTTCAATCACGAAGCTTGAAGAGGAAAATACCAATTTGAAAGCTGCTCTTGATGCGGCCAACAAGGAGGTCAGTCGACTGAAGAGTGATAAGATTGCCTTGAGTGACAAGGCCAGTGAGTTGGTGGGAAAGAAGAATGATCTGGAGGCTTATCTGGGAGGACTCGCCAAAAAGCTATTCCTCATGCCTGAAGGTAATTTTTTGTATCAAATAGACATTTTAACTATGATCTCTCTATCCGACTGCTGTCTTGACTCTGAGGTTGTGCTCGCAGAGTTCTGCCAGAACTTTGAAGAGGAGACTGGTCGACTGGAAGTAAACCTGGATCCCGTCAACTCTCCTGTGAAAGATGAAGTCGCCATGAATGTGCTCCAACTCGAATCTCGCGTTGCTGCCGTTTTTTACTATCTCGCAAGGTTGAAGGTCGCAACTTCCCGCATCGACACAACACTCTGGCCAAGAGAGACGCTTCAGAACGACCTCGAGTCTCTGATGATTTGACTGAACGAGGTTCCAAGTCGAGTGCAGGAATGGAAGAAGTCTTCTGCCAGGTGCGGCACGGATGTTGCTCTGTCTCTGGCCCGTGTTCACTGCAAGGAGGCGCGAGAGGACAAGCTGGCAGCCCTTGAGGTGGCTAATAACAAGAAGCATGATTTCTGATCTTTCATGGAGACCTTCATCGCCGCTGCCACTCGGATTGCAGATGGAATCGACATGGATGAATTTGTTGCACCTTCCAGCCCTCCGCAGGAGGGGTAAAAAACTTCTGTGCTTGATACTTTAAATTTTCCTCGGTATGCCGAGTGATTTTTGTAACCGATAAACCTTAACGGGCTTAGCGTCCGAGCACTTTCGGTTCCGTTCGATGTCATCTGAACTTGGATTCGATGTTGAATATGTTTGCATTTGGTTTGAGGTGTCTTTTGCAGGCTAGGGCGAAGCGCTTGTTGCAATCGACTTGTTCCTCAACACACTTAGGCGAGCACTGGGCTGCAGCTAAGCCTCCGAGTGGGAGATCTGCTCTTCACTCGGTAGGATTTTCAAAAACTTAGGCGAGTGCTGGGCTGCAGCTAAGCCCCCGAGTGGGAGGTCTGCTCTCCACTTGGTAGGATTTTCAAAAACTTAGGCGAGCACTGGGCTGCAGCTAAGCCCCCGAGTGGGAGGTCTGCTCTCCACTCGGTAGGATTTTCAAAAACTTAGGCGAGCACTAGGCTGCAGCTAAGCCCCTGAGTGGGAGGTCTGCCCTCCACTCGGTAGGATTTTCAAAAACTTAGGCAAGCACTGGGCTGCAGCTAAGCCCCCGAGTGGGAGGTCTGCTCTCCACTCGGTAGGATTTTCAAAAACTTAGGCGAGCATTGGGCTGCAGCTAAGCCCCCGAGTGGGAGGTCTGCTCTCCACTCGGTAGGATTTTCAAAAACTTCGGCGAGCACTGGGCTGCAGCTAAGCCCCCGAGTGGGAGGTCTGCTCTCTACTCGGTAGGATTTTCAAAAACTTAGGCGAGCACTAGGCTGCAGCTAAGCCCCCAAGTGGGAGGTCTGCTCTCCACTTGGTAGGATTTTCAAAAACTTAGGCGAGCACTGGGCTGCAGCTAAGCCCCCGAGTGGGAGGTCTGCTCTCCACTCGGTAGGATTTTGAAAAACTTAGGCGAGCACTGGGCTGCAGCTAAGCCCCCGAGTGGGAGGTCTGCTCTCCACTCGGTAGGATTTTCAAAAACTTAGGCGAGCACTGGGCTGCAGCTAAGCCCCCGAGTGGGAGGTCTGCTCTCCACTCAGTAGGATTTTTGCAGCGTTTCTCTGAGGAAGAAGGCATCAATCGATATGCACCTCGTCTTCCTTGCGGAGCGCACATTATACTTGTGGCGTAGCTCGAAAGAGGGGGGTAGCAGTCGACCTGCACCTCATCTTCCTTGTGGAGCGCACATTATACTTGTGGCGTAGCTCGGAAGAGGGGGATAGCAGTCGACCTGCACCTCGTATTCCTTGTGGAGCGCACATTATACTTGTACTTAGGCGAGCGCTATGCTGCAGCTAAGCCCCCGAGTGGGAGGCTGGCTCACCACTCGGTAGGATTTTATTAAAACTTAGGCGAGTACTTGGACTGCAGCTAAGCCTCCGAGTGGTAGGCTGGCTCACCACTCAGCAGCATTTTAAAGTACTTAGGCGAAACGGATTCGCAGCTAAGCCCCCGAGTGGGAGGCTGGCTTACCACTCGACAAGGATTTTTTTACAAACTTAGGCAAAACGGATTCGCAGCTAAGCCACCCACTGGGGGGAAATTTTATTGAACAAACAAAAGTGAGAACAATCACTGGGAAAATTATAACACTATTGTCTTTTGAAAAATGAACTACAGAAGTGCTTTTATTACATTTCCGAGCGGCTACTTAAGTGTAAAAGGGGCGGAGCAGCTCCGCGTTCCAAGCTCGGGGCTCGTCGACCTTGTGCTCGACGTTGTAAAGATGGTACGCTCTGTTGTGGAGAACCTTGGTGACGATGAAGGGACCTTCCCAAGAAGGAGCGAGCTTGTGTGGTTTCTGCTGATCCACTCGGAGAACCAAATCTCCTTCCTGGAAGGCTCGACTCTTCACGTTTTTGGCGTGGAAGCGACGCAAGCCTTGCTGGTAAATGGTCGATCGGATCAGAGCCATCTCCCTTTCTTCCTCTAGAAGGTCGACTGCATCCTGCCGTGCTTGTTCTGCTTCAGCTTCGGTGTAGAGCTCGACTCGAGGAGCGTTGTGAAGCAGGTCACTTGGCAAGACCGCTTCAGCTCCATAGACCAAGAAGAACGGAGTTCTCCCAGTCGACCAGTTAGGCGTGGTCCTTAACCCCCAAAGCACCGAGGGAAGCTCGTCGACCCATGCTCCAGCCGCATGCTTGAGATCACACATCAGTCGGGGTATAAACCCTTTGAGAATCAAGCCATTGGCCCGCTCTGCTTGCCCATTCGAATGAGGATGAGCGACTGAAGCATAGTCGACTCGTGTGCCCTGAGATGTGCAGAACGCCCTGAATTCCTCCGAATCGAAGTTTGACCCGTTGTCAGTGATGATGTTGTGCGGGACTCCATATCTGAATATCAATTCTCTGATGAAGCTGACAGCAGTACCGGCATCAAGGTTCTTGATGGGTTTAGCCTCAATCCACTTGGTGAACTTGTCGACTGCTACCAGCACATGGGTGAAACCGCTTCTGCCTGTTCTCAAGGGGCCAACCATATCCAACCCCCATACTGCGAAGGGCCAGACGAGTGGTTTGGTCTTTAAAGCTGAGGCAAGCTTGTGTGACATATTGGAGTAAAATTGACATCCCTCACACTTGTCGACTATCTCCTTTGCCATCTCATTCGCTCTTGGCCAGTAAAATCCGGCTCGGTATGCTTTGGCCACGATGGTCCGAGAGGACGCATGATGGCCACAGGTCCCCGAGTGGATGTCGTCAAGGATTATTCGACCTTCTTCTGGCGTTATGCATTTCTGACCAACTCCAGTCGCGCTTTCTCTCTACAGCTGTCCCCTTATCACGGTAAAGGCTTTAGATCGGCGAACGATCTGTCGAGCCTCTTCTTCGTCCTCCAGGAGCTCTTTCCTTAAGATATACGCGATATACGGTACTGTCCAATCGGGAGTGATCACTAATGCTTCCATGATCAGGTCGACCACTGCTGGAACTTCAACCTCAGTCGGATCTGTGACACTCTTGGGCTGCAGAGCTTCTTCGGTAAGAGGATCTTCTATGACTGATGGAGTATGGATATGCTCCAAGAACACATCACTGGGAATGGCTTCTCTCTTGGAACCTATCTTCGCCAAATCATCAGCCGCTTGATTCTTCAGTCGGGGTATATGGTGGAGCTCTAACCCTTCGAATTTCTTTTCAAGCTTCCTCACTGCATTGCAGTATCCAATTATGGCTGGGCTTCTAACGTCCCACTCCTTCATCACCTGATTGACCACCAGATCTGAGTCGCCATAAACCATAAGGCGATGGACGCCGAGTGAAATGGCCATTCTCAACCCATACAAAAGTGCTTCATATTCTGCTTCATTATTGGAGGAATCAAAGTGGATCCGGAGCACATATCTGAGCTTATCTCCTCGGAGGGAAACCAAAACTACCCCAGCACCGGAACCATTTAACATCTTAGAGCCATCAAAGAACATGGTCCAATGCTCCGAGTGAACTTGAGTCGGCTGCTGTTGTTCAATCCACTCGGCAAGGAAATCTGCTATCGCTTGGGACTTAATGGCTTTCTTTGCCTCAAACTTGATATCAAGGGGAAGGAGTTCAATCGCCCATTTCGCCACTCGACCAGTTGCATCTCTGTTGTGCAGAATCTCTGACAGTGGGGCGTCGCTGACGACTGTAATGGAATGATCAGAGAAATAATGAGCAACCTTCTTCGTGGTCATGTAGATCCCATACACAAGCTTCTGATAATGAGGATATCTTTGCTTCGATGGAGTCAAAACTTCAGAGAGATAATACATTGGGCGCTGAATTTTGAAGGCTTTCCCTTCTTCTTCCCGCTCGACCGTAAGCACTGTACTGACGACTTGTCCTGTGGCTGCAATGTAAAGCAACAGAGGCTCTTTGCTGATTGGAGCAGCAAGCACCGGCTGGGTGGAGAGCAGAGCTTTTAGCTTGGCAAACGCTGCATCAGCTTTTGGAGTCCACTCGAACTTGTCTGCCTTCTTCATCAGTCGGTAAAGAGGCAATGCCTTTTCACCGAGGCGAGAGATGAATCGACTTAACGTGGCCAAGCATCCAGTAAGCTTCTGGACATCATGCACACGCACAGGGCGTTTCATTCGGAGTATGGTGCCAACTTTTTCTGGGTTAGCGTCGATTCCTCATTCTGAAACAAGAAAATCGAGTAACTTTCCACCAGGAACTCCGAATGTGCACTTTGATGGATTAAGCTTGATATCATACCTCCGGAGATTGGCAAATGTTTCAGCAAGGTCAGTGAACAGGTCAGAACCCTTTCGTGACTTGACTACGATATCATCCATGTACGCTTCCACATTCCGACTGATTTGAGTGAGTAAACACTTTTGAATCATCCTCATGAACGTGGCTCCGGCATTCTTGAGACCGAATGGCATGGTGACATAGCAGAAGCACCCGAATGGAGTGATGAAAGCTGTTTTGATCTCATCGGGTCCATACAGACGGATCTGATGGTACCCGGAATAGGCGTCTAAAAAAGACAATATCTCGCATCCCGCAGTCAAGTCGACAATTTGGTCGATGCGAGGGAGAGGAAAATGATCTTTTGGGCAGGCCCGATTGATATGTTTGAAATCGATGCACATGCGAAGTGACTTGTCCTTCTTGGGGACCATGACGACATTGGCGAGCCACTCGGAGTGGTATACCTCTCAGATAAACTCTGCTGCCAGGAGTCGAGCCACCTCCTCGCCAATGGCTTTTCTCTTCTGAACGGCGGACCATCGAAGATGTTCTTTGACAGGTTTTGCTTTTGAGTCGACTCTTAGGCGATGCTCAGCCAGCCCCCTGGGAACACCTGGCATGTCAGCAGGCTTCCATGCAAAGATGTCCCAGTTCTCACGGAGGAACTGGATGAGCGCTTCTTCCTATTTAGAGTCAAGTGTTGTGGAAATATGGGTCGGAGCTGCGCTGGGGTCAGTCGGGTGAATATGAACGGGCTTCGTTTCACCGGACGACTGGAACGCTGACTCTGTGGCGGGCTTCTTGGCCCGCAAGAAATCACTCGGATCTGCATTTTTCTTGTATCCCTCCAGCTCTACCACTGTTATCTGGGCATCCGCAATCTTCGAGCCTTTCTGAAAACACTCTTCTGCCTTCTTCCGGTTGCCAGTGATAGTGATCACACCTTTGGGGCCAGGCATCTTTAATTTGTGGTACACGTAACATGGTCGAGCCATGAACCATGCATAAGCTGGTCTCCCCAAAATAGCGTGGTAAGCGCTCTGGAAATCCACGACTTCAAATGTCAGCTTCTCTTTGCGGAAATGCTTCGAGTCGCCGAACACCACATCTAGAGCTATTTGACCGAGTGACTCAGCCTTCTTTCCAGGAATGACTCCATGAAAACTCATGTTGCTGGAGCTGAGTCTGGACATCGGAATGCCCATTCCCTTTAGCGTCTCCGCATACAATATATTCAGTCCGCTACCACCATCCATCAGCACCTTCGTCAGTCGAGTGCCTTCGACGACTGGCTCGACCACTAAAGCTTGCCTCCCAGGGGTGGCTATGTGAGTCGGATGATCGGACTGGTCGAACGTAATGGGAGTTTGAGACCATCTCAGATAGCTTGGTGTCGCCGGGGCGACCATATTTACCTCACGGTTGATAACCTTCAATCGACTTTTGCTCTCCACATCAGCAAAAATCATCAGGGTGGGATTGACATGAGGATATCCTCCATCACTGTCCTCTTTATCCTCATCCTTGTCTGACTCCTTTTCCTTGTCCTTGGGCTGTTTTCCTTGAAACTACTGGATTAAGAGCCGACACTGGCGAGTGGTATGTTTCGGGTAGATGAAGTTACCCTCTTCATCTTTCTTCGTGTGGATGTGGCACGGCAGATCCATCACATCATTTCCTTCCTTATCTTTCACCTTCTTGGGGTTCTAGGATCCTTTGGGCTTCCCTTTGAATTTTCCCTAAGTCACGGCCAGAGCCTCTCCAGGAGCTGCTGGCTTGGCTTTCCGCTTCTGCTTCCGACTGGAGTTTCCTTTTTCCAACTGACTCGGCTTGTACTTGCCACTCCAGAGTCGATCCTCTTCTTCACCATTGGCGTACTTGGTGGCGATTTCCATCATTCGACTCAGGGTCATATCTTCGGTCCGACCAAACTTCAAACTTAACTCTCTGTTCTTAACGCCATCCTTGAAAGCGCAGACTGCCTGATGATCAGACACGTTCTCCACCGTATGATGCAAAGTGATCCATCTCTGTATGTAATCTCTCAGGGTTTCATTCGACTTTTGCACGTAGACTTGCAGCTCTGTCAATCCGGCTGGTCGCTTGCAAGTTCCCTCGAATGTCCTGACGAACACTCGGGAAAGATCTTCCCAAGTGTAAATGCTGCTAGGAGCTAACTGATTCAACCACGCCCTGGCCAAACCTTCCGACATGAGTGGTAAGTGCTTCATGGCCACCTCATCATTACCGCCGCCAATCTGTACCGCCACTCGGTAGTCTTCAAGCTAGGTTTCAGGCTTGGACTCACCGGTGAACTTACTTACCCCAGTCGCCAACCTGAAGTTGGGGGGTATCACTGCGGCTCTGATGGCTCTGCTAAAACATTCTGGACCTGAAACATGGACTCGGCTGCTAGTGGGCGCATCTCTGTCATGGCCACCTCGATGAGCTCTGTTCCGATCGACCAAACCTTGCACGATGATGGATCTCGCATCAAAGCCTGGTTCCCTGGGGTCGACCGGAGCTCTTCGCCCAACATTGAGCTGGCACCTGTCATCTTGCCGCCGATGGGTGTAAGACCCACCCCTTGGGGGAGGAGTGAGCACTCGACGCTGATCATCACGATCGAATCGGTCATCATATTGGTCACGTCGACCTTCGCGTCCCTCACGCCGCGGAGGCGATCTTGGGCTATGAGCCGACTGAACTGTATTCGCAGCGACGGATCGACTGTGAATCCTGTTGCATGACTGTGACACAGCTGAATTCTGAGCTCCTGCTGCTTGGAGCAAATCCCTGATCTACATCAAGCCTTTGCCAGCCTCCAACTGAGAGGGCTGAATTGACTCTGCTATACGGGCTGCAGCTGCTAGATTCTGAATCGGGGTTCGATATACCTGAGTTGGTTGCGGAAAGAGTTGACGTCGACTGGAGTCGGGTACTCGTTGCCGCGCGCGTTCATCGAGTGCTCGCTGGAGGTTCTTCAGTCGAGTGCGTTCAGCCAAGTTGGCCAAACATGCCGCCTCCAAGGCGCGAGCCTCGGGAGTTTCTCCTGCAATGGGAGTATGCAGGGCATCCATGTTCCGGCGATGAAGATCTTCCCTCTGCAGAGAAGTGAGCGGCTCGGGTTGATATTCCTCGTGGGCCTGAGTGGGGTCGCCTCCGCCGTCTATCCCGTCGGTGAGGGGGAAGCCGAGAGGGCTACGAGGCCCATTGACCATTAGAACCTCCGCCGCCGGATCACTGCTGTCGCACTCGGATGCAGTCTCTACGGAGCCAGTCGACAGATCGAACAGGCCGTAGAGAGATTCGTCGGGCTCGATTGCCGCGACTTGGGTGGTGGCCGATTGGCGAGCCACTGCGTGTCTCACCCACCGCTGAAGCCTCGACCGACCAGAGCGCTTGCCCTGGCAGGAGACAGGGAGGGAGGACGACACAGAAGTCGATCGATACGGAGTCGACGGTTGCCGCAGTAGGACGCCGCGGACACACGCCCGAAAATGCGTCGCACCGCGGACGGGGAGCGCGTCAATGTCGAGTGGAGCCTCCTGGAGCCAAGCGGAGTCGTCGGTGATGAAAGTGAGCGCGCCGAGACGGATCTCGCGGCCCTCGACCAGAACTCCGCCAGAAACCATGATGAAGGCAATCGGAAACAATTGCAACTTCTCCAAAAATCGCTAAGACACCTGCCCCACGGTGGGCGCCAACTGTCGTGGTTCTAAGTCTGACAGTAGAATGGGGGGGTAGGTATGGAGAGGCAAGATCCTAGCTATGGAGCAGTTGTACACGCAAGGGATTTACGAGTTCAGGCCCTTCTCGAAGGAAGTAACAGCCCTACGTCTCGGAGCTCGGAGGCGGTCGACTGGATTATATGCGTATGAGTTACAGGGGTGCGAACCCTTTACACTGAGGAGGGGGTGGCTTATATAGTGTCTGCCAGACCCCTCCGGCCCTCAGTTATGCAGGGTTTAAAGTACATAAAGGATTGGCGTTACTGCTAATGCCCTACATAAAGTGTCATCATGGCCATAAAGACTACTTAATTATAGACCGTTTGGATACAGAGTGGCTCTTGATCTCCTGGTGGTCGAGTGGGTCTTCATGGTCGAGTGCCTTCGAGTCTGTCGAGTGGATTCCCTCTTGGTCGACTGGAAGGCAGCTTCTTCTGAAGATGTCCTTGGGGAGGGTACTTTGGACAGGTCCGTGACCCTACCCTAGGTACATGACTTCATTAGCCACCTCAGGCACCGTCTCGCGTTGATTTTACTTCCCAAAAATCACAAATATTCCAAAATAATTCTCCGTCCATTTTTATCCCGTTTGGACTCTGTTTGATATGGGGTTTCTGCGAAACATAAAACATGCAACAGACAGGAACTGGCACTGGGCACTGGATCAATATGTTAGTCCTAAAAAATAATATAAAGAGTTGCCAAAAGTATATGAAAGTTGAATAATATTGGCATGGAACAATAAAAAATTATAGATACGACGGAGACGTATCAGCATCCCCAAGCTTAATTCCTGCTCGTCCTCGAGTATGTAAATGATAAAAAGATATTTTTTGATGTGGAATGCTACCTAGCATAATCTTGATCATGTATCTAATCATGGCATGAATATTAAGACACGAGTGATTCAAAGCAATAGTCTACCATTTGACATAAAAACAATAATACTTAGGGCATCCCAACAAACAATCATGTCTTTCAAAATATCAATGCTTCCAGAACGTTATCCCTGCAAAATCATATATTCTTGTATGCTCCCTTTTCTTAACACAAGGTACCCCTCATGCCTATCCCGGTGTCAGCCAAGCAATTGTTTCATACTTTAGTATTCTCAAACTTTTTCAACTCTCACACAATACATGAGCGTGAGCCATGGATATAGCACTATGGGTGGAATAGAATATGATGGTGGAGGTTATGTGGAGAACACAAAAAGGAAGAAAGTCTCACATCGACGCGGCTAATCAACGGGCTATGGAGATGCCCATCAATTGATGTCAATGCGAGGAGTAGGGATTGCCATGCAATGGAAGCACTAAGAGCTATAAGTGTATGAAAGCTCAAACTGAAAACTAAGTGGGTGTGCATCCAACTTGCTTGCTCATGAAGACCTAGGGAGTTTGAGGAAGCCCATTGTTGGAATATACAAGCCAAGTTCTATAATGAAAAGTTCCCACTAGTATATGAAATTAACAATATAGGAGACTCTCTATATGAAGAACATGGTGCTACTTTGAAGCACAAGTGTGGAAAAAGGATAGTAACATTGCCCCTTTTCTTTTCTTCTTTTCTTCTTTTTTTTTCTTTTTTCTTCTTTTTTTGGGTGAGCTTCTTTGAACCCCCTTTTTAATTAGGCTTCTTTGGCCTCTTTTTTTCTTCTTTTTTTCTTTTTTTTTCATGGGGCAATGCTCTATAATGATGATCATCACACTTTTATTTACTTACAACTCAATATTACAACTCGATACTAGAACAAAGATATGACTCTATATGAATGCTTCCGGCAGTGTACCAGGATGTGCAATGATCTAGCGTAGCAATGACATCAAAAAACGGACAAGCCATGAAAACATCATGCTAGCTATCTTACGATCATGCAAAGGAATATGACAATGAATGCTTAAGTCATGTATATGATGATGATGGAAGTTGCATGGCAATATATCTCGGAATGGCTATGAAAATGCCATGATAGGTAGGTATGGTGGCTGTTTTGAGGAAGATATAAGGAGGCTTATGTGTGATAGATCATATCATATCGTGGGGTTTGGATGCACCGGCAAAGTTTGCACCAACTCTCGAGGTGAGAAAGGGCAATGCACGGTACCGAAGAGGCTAGCAATGATGGAAGGGTGAGAGTGCGTATAATCCATGGACTCAACATTAGTCATAAAGAACTCACATACTTATTGAAAAAATTTATTAGCCCTTGAAACAAAGTACTACGCGCATGCTCCTAGGGGGGAGGTTGGTAGGACTTAACCATCGCGCGCCCCCGACCTTCACGCAAAGATAAACAATCAAAATACAATGTGCGCCAATTTGATTACATAGTTAGTAGACCGTACGTGCATGCTTCGGGAATCACGAACCTTAACACCAAAATCCTTACTAAACACAACCATCTACTAGTACCTCCCACATATTATCATCACTATATCGCAAAACTATTGCAAGGAATCAAACATATCATATTCAACGATCTACAAGTTTATGTAGGATTTTATGACTAACCATGTGAATGACCAATTCCTGTCATCTCTCTAAATAGATATAAGTGAAGCAAGAGAGTTTAATTATTTCTACAAATGATATGACCACGCTCTAGCAAATATAAGTGAAGCAAAAGAGCATTCTACAAATGGCGGTTTTCTATGTGAGGAGAAACAGGCAATCCAAACTTCAAATGATATAAGTGAAGCACATGAAGCATTCTATAAAGCCATACTCAAAAGATTTAAGTGAAGTGCAATGAGAATTCTATAAATCAACCAAGGACTATCTCATACCAGCATGGTGCATAAAAGAAAAGTGAAAACTAAATGCAAAAGACGCTCCAAGACCTGCACATATCGCATGAACGAAACGATTCCGAAAACATACCGATACTTGTTGAAGAAAGAGGGGATGCCTTCTGGGGCATGCCCAAGCTTAGACGCTTGAGTCTCCTTGAATATTTACTTCGGGTTCCTCGGGAATCCCCAAGCTTGAGCTCTTGCCTCTCTTCCTTTTCCTCATATCGAGACAACCTCGATTAGACACTTCATCCACACAAAACTTCAACAGAAAACTCGGTAAGATCCGTTAGTATAATAAAGCAAATTACTACTCTAAGTACTGTTGCAAAACAATTCGTATTTTGTTTTTGCATTGTGTCTACTGTAATATAAATTTTTCATGGCTTAAATACACTGATATAAATTGATAGATTCATCAAAACAAGCAAACTATGCATCAAAAACAGAATCTGTCAAAAACAGAACAGTTTGTAGCAATCTGAACATTCACCATACTTATGTTACCCCAAAAATTCTACGAACATTAGGAAAAATAAAAAATTTGTAAAGCAAGACAGTGCAAAAAGAATCATAACCGTCTGACGTTCCAGTTAAAAATGTAAAATCGTGCAGTACAGCCAAAGTTTCTGTCCTGCACCGTACAAACCAACAAGCATTGTAAACATCCTAAAGGCAAACCTTGGCACATTATTTTTATAATACAATGGAATTATACAAGGGGATAATTATTTTTGATGAAAAATTTCTGTAATCAAGATTCACAAAGTTTCCATGAGCTTGAACAAAGTCCAAGGCTAGCTCCCACTTCAACAATGCTTGTCTTTCTCACTTTCACTTTCCTTTTTGAAAAGTTTTGTGTTCCCCTCTTTATTTTTTTGGGTTTTAGACCATATAAAAGCACTCAACAGAAATAAATGACTCTCTAAAACTTCTGGGTTGTCTCCCTGGTAGCGCTTTCTTTAAAGCCATTAAGCTAGGCATATAGTGCTCAAGTAATGGATCCACCCGGATCCCAAGGTATATCAAAGCCAATTTTAATTAACAATGATTTGTAATTTAGTAGTGAGAACAAAGTAACATATATCAAGCAACAACAAAGTCTAACTCTCTTCCTATGCATCGGCATGTCATAAAAGAACAATTCATGCACACCAAGTAAAGACCAGTGCATAGTATAAGCAGTTTCTTGCAATTTTATCATATTCGAAACATAGAGAGGTGGAGATGTAGTTCCTCTCTCATTGCAAGTAGGAGCAGAAAGCACATGCATATTACATTCATCAAAATTATCATGTGCAATGGTAAAAGGCAACCCATCAATATATTCCTTAATAAGCACAAACTTCTCCGATGTAGTGTAGTAGGGAGAATTCACAAAGATAATAGGACTATCATGCGTGGGTGCAATAGCAACAATTTCATGTTTAACATAAGTAACTATAGCAAGTTCCTATCCATAAGCATCATTCATATTGGCATTTTGGCCACAAGAATAGCAAGCATCATCAAAAGGGGATATTTCAAGAGAATCAACGAGATCATAACAATCATCATAGCAATCATCCTTCGGTAAGCATGAAGGGGAATTAAACAATGTGTGAGTTGAAGAGTTACTCTCATTAGAAGGTGGGCACGGGTAGCTAATCCATTCTTCCTCCTTTTGTTCTTCACTCTCATCATCATCTTTTTCATCCAATGAGCTCACAGTTTCATCAATTTCTTCTTCCATAGACTCCTGCAAAATATTAGTCTCTTCTTGGACAGCGGAGAAGTCCTCAATATATAGTTTAACATAGGCATTAGAAGCATAATTATCATAACAATATTCAAGCATGGCAAAATTTTCATATTTGTAGAGAGTAGCATCATACTTTTCAATCAAAGAAGCAATTTCATAAGCACCATTAAAAGCAACAAATTCTTAAATTTGTTGAACATCATAGTAATTATAAACACCCTTAATATACGAAGATACGATTCCATTATCACTAGACAAGCATTGATAAGGAAGGTGTTTCTTAGGGTTTTCAGAACAACAAGTAAAATCATATAGTTCACATAAAGTCCAAGCATAGCATTGCAAACGATGAATTTGATCCAGTAAAAGTTTCCCTTTTTCAGATATACGGTGTCGCACATATCAAGCGTGCTCATCTAAAGATTTGCCCTCAACTAAGCTAGTGGGGGTTTCAGCACGAGCACATAGGGATCAAAGATGATCCAAGTAAAAAGCTTCAGTAGTGTGATAGATTTTGAGTGGTTCTTCAACCATTGGTGCAGTAGGTACTACTATTTTTTTTGGTGTTTTGCGTTGCCTACCCATAACTAAAGATAGGAAACAACTAAGAACAACAAATAAAAATTACTTAGTGATAAAGCAAACAAGCACACACGAGAATATTCACCCCACGCTATGACTCCCCGGCAACGGCGCCAGAAAAAGGTCTTGATAACCCACAAGTGTAGGGGATAATTGTAGCCTCTTTCGATAAGTAAGAGTATCGAACCCAACGAGGAGCTAAAGGTAGAACAAATACTCTCCCAAGTCCTTGCTACGTCTTGAGCTTGCGTTGGTTTTCCTTGAAGAGGAAAGGGTGATGCAGCAATAGTAGCATAAGTATTTCCCTCAGTTTTTGAGAACCAAGGTATCAATCCAGTAGGAGGCTCCTCAAAAGTCCCACGCACCTACACAAACAAACAAAGAACTCGCAACCAACGCAATAAAGGGGTTGTCAATCCCTTCATGACCACTTGCGAAAGTGAGATCTGATAGAGATAGTATGATAAGATAAATATATTTTTGGTATTTTATAATATAGATGCGAAAAGTAAAGATGCAAATAAAAGTAGATTGAAAGCTTATATGATAAAAGATAGACCCGGGGCCATAGGTTTCACTAGTGGCTTCTCTCAAGATAGCATAAGTATTACGGTGGGTGAACAAATTACTGTCGAGCAATTGATAGAAAAGTGAATAATTATGAGATTATCTAGGCATGATCATGTATATAGGCATCACGTCCGCAACAAGTAGACCGACTCCTGCCTGCACCTACTACTATTACTCCACACATCGACCGACTCCTGCCTGCATCTAGAGTATTAAGTTCATAAAGAACAGAGTAACGCATTAAGAAAGATGACATGATGTAGATGGATAAACTCAAGCAATATGATACAAAACCCATCTTTTTATTCTCGATGGCAACATTACAATACGTGCCTTGCAACCCTTTGTGTCACTGGGTAAGGACACCGCAAGATTGAACCCAAAGCTAAGCACTTCTCCCAGGGCAAGAAAGATCAATCTAGTAGGCCAAACCAAACTGATAATTCGAAGAGACTTGCAAAGATAACTCAATCATACATAAAAGAATTCAGAGAAGATTCAAATATTATTCATAGATAAACTTGATCATAAACCCACAATTCAGCAGATCTCGACAAACACACCGCAAAAAGGGTTTACATCGAATAGATCTCCACAAGAGAGGGGGAGAACATTGTATTGAGATCCAAAAAGAGAGAAGAAGCCATCTAGGTAATAACTATGGACCCGAAGGTCTGTGGTAAACTACTCACAACTCATCGGAGGGGCTATGGTGTTGATGTAGAAGCCCTCCATGATCGATTCTCCCTCCGGCGGAGCACCGACGAACGCTCCAAGATGGGATCTCGCGGATACAGAAGGTTACAGTGGTGGAAATTGTGTTTCGTTGGCTTCCTGAATGTTTTTGGGGTACGTAGGTATATATAGGAGGAAGAAGTATGTCGGTGGCCGCCTGTGGGGCCCAGGAGATAGGGGGCGCGCCCAAAGGGGGTGGGCACGCCCTCCTGTTTCCTGGCCGCCTCGCAAGCTTCTTGACTTGCACTCCAAGTTCTCCGGATCAAGTTCGTTCCAAAAATCACGCTCCCGAAGTTTTCATTCCATTTGGACTCCTTATGATATTCCTCTTCTTCGAAATACTGAAATAGGCAAAAAACAGCAATACGGGCTGGGCCTCTGGTTAGTAGGTTAGTGCCAAAAATGATATAAATGTGTAAAATAAAGCCCATAAACATCCAAAAGGGGTAATATAATAGCATGGAACAATCAAAAATTATAGATACGTTGGAGACGTATCAAGCATCCCCAAGCTTAATTCCTGCTCGTCCTCGAGTAGGTAAATGATAAAAACAGATTTTTTTTGATGTGGAATGCTACCTAGCATAATTCTCAATGTAATTTTCTTTATTGTGGCATGAATGTTCAGATCCAAATGATTCAAAATAAAAGTTCATATTGATAAAAGAAATAGTAACACTTCAAGCATACTAATCAAAGTAATCATGTCTTCTCAAAATAACATGGCGAAAAAAAGTTCATCCCTACAAAATCATATAGTTAGGCTATGCTTCATTTTCATCACACAAAGATGTTCCCAACTTCTATACCCCCGATGACAAGCCAAGCAATTGTTTCGTACTTTAATAATCTCAAACTTTTTCAACCATCATGCAATACATGAGCGTGAGCCATGGATATAGCACTATGGGTGGAATATAATATGATGAAAACTAGTGGGTGTGAATCCAACTTGCTTGCTCACGAAGACCTAGGGCATTTGTGGAAGCCCATCGTAGGAATATACAAGCCAAGTTCTATAATGAAAAATTCCCACTAGTATATGAAAGTGACAACTATGAGACTCACTATATGAAAACATGGTGCTACTTTGAAGCACAATATATGAGACTCACTACATGAAGAACAAGGTGCTACTTTGAAGCACAATATATGAGACTTACTACATGAATAACAAGGTGCTACTTTGAAGCACAAGTGTGGAAAAAGAGATAGTAACATTGCCCCTTTTATTTATTTTCTTTTTTTCTTTCCCTTTTTTTGGCCTTTCTTTTTTTGGCCTTTCTTTTTTTATTTTTTTATTTTTTGGAAATGCTCTGATAATGATGATCATCACACTTTCATTGATTACAACATATGAATTACAACTCAAAACTAGAACAAGATATGACCCTATATAAATGCCCCCGGCGGTGTACTGGGATGGTGCAATGAATCAAGAGTGACATGTATGAAAAATTATGCATGGTGGCTTTGCCACAAATACGATGTCAACTACATGATCATGCAATGGCAATATGACAAAAGTAATGTATGTCATGATGATGATGAACGGAACGGTGGAAAGTTGCATGGCAATATATCTCGGAATGGCTATGGAAATGCCATAATAGGTAGGTATGGTGGCTGTTTTGAGGAAGATATAAGGAGGTTTATGTGTGATAGAGCGTATCGTATCACGGGGTTTGGATGCACCGGCGAAGTTTGCACCAACTCTCAAGGTGAGAAAGGGCAATGCACGGTACCGAAGAGGCTAGCAATGGTGGAAAGGTAAAAGTGCGTATGATCCATGGACTCAACATTAGTCATAAGAACTCATATACTTATTGCAAAAATTTAGAAGTCATCAAAAATCAAGCAGTACGCTCATGCTCCTAGAGGGATAGATTGGTAGGAAAAGACCATCGCTCGTCCCCGACCGCCACTCATAAGGATGCACAAGCTAGGTACACTTCATGTTTCAAATTTGTTTATCAAATTTAACCATACGTGCATGCTACAGGACTTGGTAACTTCAACACAAGCATTCTTTAAATTCATAATCACCAACTAGCATGACTTTAATACTACCTCCACATCTCAAAACAATTATCAAGTATCAAATTGATCATAGCATCCAATTCACTTCCTATGATAGTTTTTATTATACCCAACTTGGATGCCTACCATTCTAGGACCAATTTATAACCATAGCAAATATCATGCTGTTCTAAAAGACTCTCAAAATAATAAAAGTGAAGCATGAGATACTGGCAATTTCTACAAAATTAAGCCACCGTCGTGCTATAAAAGATATAAGTGAAGCACTAGAGCAAAAACTATCAAGCTCAAAAGATATAAGTGAAGCACGTAGAGTATTCTAGCAAATTCAATCAAGTAGGATTCTCCCAAAAGGTGTGTACAGCAAGGATGATTGTGGTAAACTAAAAAGCAAATACTAATATAATACACGATGCTCCAAGCAAAACACATATCATGTGACGAATAAAAATATAGCTCCAAATAAAGTTACCAATGAACAAAGACGAAAGAGGGGATGCCTTCCCGGGGCATCCCCAAGCTTAGGATTTTGGATATTCTTGAGTATATTGGGGTGACTTGGGCATTCCCAAGATTAGGATTTTGCCACTCCTTATTCCATACTCCATCAAAGCTTTACCCAAAACTTGAAATCTTCACAACACAAAACTCAACAGGAAATCTTATAAGCTCCGTTAGTGAAAGAAAATAAAACCACCACATAAGGTACTGTAATGAACTCATTATTTATTTATTTGGTGTTAAACCTACTGTATTCCAACTTCTCTATGGTTTATAAACTATTTTACTAGCCATAGATGCATCAAAATAAGCAAACAACACACGAAAAACAGAATCTGTCAAAAACAGAACAGTCTATAGAAATATGTAACTAACGCAAACTTATGGAACTCTAAAAATCCTACCAAAATAGGAAGTCCTGGAAAATTTGTCTATGGATCATCAGCAAAAAGAATCAACACAAAATCACGTTTCTCTGATTAAACAAAACTAATTTGGTGCGCACAAAGTTTCTGTTTTTCAGCAGAATCAAATCAACTATCATCATAGGTTATCCTATAGGTTCTACTTGGCACAAACACTAATTAAAACATAAAAACACATCTAAAAAGAAGGTAGATGAAAAATTTATTACTAAACAGAAACAAAAACAAAAAAACACAAATAAAATTGGGTTGCCTCGCAACTAGCGCTATCGTTTAACGCCCCTAGCTAGGCATAAAACCGAAGATAGATCTAAGTAGTGCCATCTTTGGCACTCAATTCATAAGTAGCCCGCATGATAGATTCATAAGGTAATTTGAATTTCTTTCTTGGAAAGTGCTCCATGCCTTTATTTAATGGAAACTGGAACCTAATATTCCCTTCCTTCGTATCAATAATCGCACCAATCGTTCTAAGGAAAGGTCTACCAAGAATAATAGGGCAAGAAAGATTGCAATCAATATCAAGAACGATAAAATCTATGGGCACCAAATTTCTATTTGCAACAATGAGAACATCATTGATCCTTCCCATTGGCTTTTCAATGGTGGAATCTGCAAGGTGCAAATTTAAAGAGCAATCATCAAGATCATGGAAACCTAGAATATCACATAAAGTTTTCGGAATCGTGGAGACACTAGCACCCAAATCACACAAAGCAAAACACTCATGATCTTTAATTCTAATCTTTATAGTAGGTTCCCACTCATCATTAAGTTTTCTAGGTATATAAACTTCCAAATTAAGTTTTTCATCATAAGATTGCATCAAGGCATCAACGATATGTTTGGTAAAAGCTTTATTTTGACTATAAGCATGAGGAGAATTAACAACGGATTGCAACAAGGAAATACAACCTTATAAAGAACCATTATCATAATCAAATTCCTTGAAATCCGAGATAGTGGGTTCGATGCTATTTAAAGTCATGACCTCTCCAATCCCACTTTTACCAAATTTAGCATCAAGATCTAAAAACTCTGAATTCTTGGGACGCCTTCTAACTAAAGTTGACTCATCTCCATTCCCATTATTATCAAGATTCATATTGAAAAACAAAGATCTAATAGGAGACACATCAATAGCTTTAAGATCTTCATCATTATTTTCATGGAAACTAGAAGAACACGCTTTTACAAAGCAATCTTTCTTAGCACGCAATCTAGCGGTTCTTTCCTTGCACTCATCAATGGAAATTCTCATTGCTTTGAGAGACTCATTGATATCATGCTTAGGAGGAGAAGATCTAAGTTTGAGAGAATCAACATCAAGCGAAAGTCTATCAACGTTCCTAGCCAAATCATCAACTTTGAGCAATTTTTCTTCAAGCAAAGCATTAAAATTCTTTTGAGAAATCATAAATTCTTTCACATTATTCTCAAAATCAGAGGGCGTATTATTAAAATTACCATAAGAATTATTGTAGGAATTTCCATAATTATTAGAGGAATTACTAGGGAACGGTCTAGAATTAAAGTTTCCTCTATAAGCATTGTTTCCAAAACTATTCCTACCAACAAAATTCACATCCATAGATTCATTATTATTATCAATCAAAGTAGACAAAGGCATATCATTGGGATCAAGAGGAGTATTTCTAGTAGCAAATAACTTCATAAGTTCATCCACCTTTCCACTCAAAACATTGATTTCTTCTATAGCATGCACTTTTTTACTAGAAGATCTTTCGGTGTGCCATTGAGAATAATTAGACATAATATCATCAAGAAGTTTTGTAGCATCTCCTAATGTGATTTCCATAAACGTGCCTCCCGCGGCCGAATCTAAAAGATTTCTAGAAGCAAAGTTCAAACCGGCATAAAATTTTTGTATGATCATCCATAATTTCAAACCATGAGTAGGGCAATTGCGAATCATCAATTTCATTCTTTCCCAAGATTGGGCAACATGCTCATGATGAAGTTGTTTAAATTTCATAATATTGTTCCTAAGAGTGGTAATCTTAGCGGGAGGAAAATACTTAGAGATAAAAGCATCTTTGCACTTGTTCCAAGAATCAATACTATTTTGAGGCAAAGATGAAAACCAAACTTTAGCACAATCTCTAAGTGAAAACAAAAATAACTTCAATTTAATAATATCATTATCCATATCTTTCTTCTTTTACATATCACACAAATCAACAAAGTTGTTTAGATGAGTAGCGGCATCTTCACTAGGAAGGCCGGCGAATTGATCTTTCATAACAAGATTCAGCAAAGCAGTATTGATTTCACAAGACTCAACATCATTAAGAGGAGCAATCGGAGTACTAAGGAAATCATTATTATTGGTATTGGAGAAATCACACAATTTGGTATTATCTTGCGCCATGGCAACAAGTAATCCAACACACAAGCAAATAGAAAAAGGCAAGCGAAAAAGAGAGAGAGAGAAGGTTGGGAAAGAGAGGGCAAATAAAACGGCAAGGGTGAAGTGGGGGAGAGGAAAATGAGAGGCAAATGGCAAATAATGTAAATGCGAGGGAGATGAGTTTGTGATGGGTACTTGGTATGTCTTGACTTGAGCGAAGACCTCCCCGGCAACGGCGCCAAAAATCCTTCTTGCTACGTCTTGAGCTTGCGTTGGTTTTCCTTGAAGAGGAAAGGGCGATGCAGCAATAGTAGCGTAAGTATTTCCCTCAAATTTTGAGAACCAAGGTATCAATCCAGTAGGAGGCTCCTCAAAAGTCCCACGCACCTACACAAACAAACAAAGAACTCGCAACCAATGCAATAAAGGGGTTGTCAATCCCTTCATGGCCACTTGCGAAAGTGAGATCTGATAGAGATAGTATGATAAGATAAATATATTTTTGGTATTTTATAATATAGATGCGAAAAGTAAAGATGCAAATAATAGTAGATTGAAAGCTTATATGATAAAAGATAGACCCGGGGGCCATAGGTTTCACTAGTGGCTTCTCTCAAGATAGCATAAGTATTACGGTGGGTGAACAAATTACTGGTGAGCAATTGTTAGAAAAGCGAATAATTATGAGGTTATCTAGGCATGATCATGTATATAGGCATCACGTCCGCAACAAGTAGACCGACTCCTGCCTACATCTACTACTATTACTCCACACATCGACCGACTCCTGCCTGCATCTAGAGTATTAAGTTCGTAAAGAACAGAGTAACGCATTAAGAAAGATGACATGATGTAGAGGGATAAACTCAAGCAATATGATATAAACCCCATCTTTTTATCCTCGATGGCAACGATACAATACGTGCCTTGCAACCCTTTCTGTCACTGGGTAAGGACACCGCAAGATTGAACCCAAAGCTAAGCACTTCTCCCAGGGCAAGAAAGATCAATCTAGTAGGCCAAACCAAACTGATAATTCGAAGAGACTTGCAAAGATAACTCAATCATACATAAAATAATTCAGAGAAGATTCAAATATTATTCATAGATAAACTTGATCATAAACCAACAATTCATCGAATCTCGACAAACACACCGCAAAAAGGGTTTACATCGAATAGATCTCCACAAGAGAGGGGGAGAACATTGTATTGAGATCCAAAAAGAGAGAAGAAGCCATCTAGCTAATAATTATGGACCCGAAGGTCTGTGGTAAACTACTCACAACTCATCGGAGGGGCTATGGTGTTGATGTAGAAGCCCTCCATGGTCGATTGCCCCTCCGGCAGAGCGCCGGCGAAGGCTCCAGGATGGGATATCGCGGATACAGAAGGTTACGGTGGTGGAAATTGTGTTCCGTTGGCTCCCTGAATGTTTTCGCGGTACGTAGGTATATATAGGAGGAAGAAGTACGTCGGTGGCCGCTTGTGGGGCCCAGGAGATAGGGGGCGCGCCCAGAGGGGGTGGGCGCGCCCTCCTGTCTCCTAGCCGCCTTGCAAGCTTCTTGACTTGCACTCCAAGTTCTCCGGATCACGTTCGTTCCAAAAATCACGCTCCCGAAGGTTTCATTCCGTTTGTACTCCGTTTGATATTTCTTTTCTTCGAAATACTGAAATAGGGAAAAAGAACAGCAATATAGGCTAGGCCTCCGGTTAGTAGGTTAGTCCCAAAAATGATATAAATGTGTAAAATAAAGCCCATAAACATCCAAAATGGGTAATATAATAGCATGGAACAATAAAAAATTATAGATACGTTGGAGACGTATCAGTCCTATCTGCCACTGATACGACTCTACGCACGCTTAGTGTTCACTTTACCTAGAACAAGTATGAAACTAGAAGTACTTTGTTGGTGATATGATAGGTTTGCAAGATAGTAAAGAGCACGTAAATAAAAAGTAGGGGCTGTTTAGATAAAGAGAATAAAGTAAATATAGCGAGTGTGGAAAAGTGGTGGTAGGAGTTGTGGAATTGTCCCTAAGCAATTGACTACGTTACTAGACCGATAATCACTATTTCAATTTTATTTGAGGGAGAGGCATAAGCTAACATACTTTCTCTTCTTGGATCATATGCACTTATGATTGGAACTCTAGCAAGCATCCTCAACTACTACAGATCATTAAGGTAAAGCCCAACCATAGCATTAAAGTATCAAGTCCCCTTTATCCCAAACGCAAACAACCTACTTACTCGGGTCTGTGCTTCTGTCACTCATGCCACCCACCATAAGCAAATCATGAACATATTGCAAACCCTACAGTGGAGATCCCGCACGCTTGCGCGACATGGAGAGCACCATAGGACAGCACCAATAATAAAACATGCAATTCAAACCAATCATAGCAATTCATCAATCACCGATAGGACAATGAAAATCTACTCAGACATCATAGGATGGTAACACATCATTGGATTATAATATGAAGCATAAAGCACCATGTTCAAGTAGAGGGTACAACGGGTTGCGGGAGAGTGGACCGCTGAATATAGATGGGGAAGGTGATGGAGATGTTGGTGAAGATGGCGGAGGTGTTGGTGAAGATCACGGTGATGATGATGGCCCCCGGCAGCGCTCCGGCGCCATCGGAAGCAAGGGGGAGAGAGCCCCCCTTCTTCTTATTCTTCCTTGACCTCCTCCCTAGATGGGAGAAGGGTTTCCCCTCTGGTCCTTGGCTTCCATGGAGTGGGAGGGGCGAGAGCCCCTCCGAGATTGGATCTATCTCTCTGTCTCTCTCTGTTTCTGCGTTCTGGGATTCTGCCCTGGCACCGTTTCTTTTATATCTGGAGATCCGTAACTCCGATTGGATTGAAACCTTCACCCAGATCTTTTTCCAAAAATTAGCTTTCTTGCGGCCAAAGAAGGGCATCAACCGCCTTATGAGGGGCCCACGAGGGTGGGGGTGAGTCCACCTGGAGTGGGTGTGGGCCCCTGTCTCGTGGCCACCTCGGGCACCGTCTCACGTTGATTTTACTTCCCAAAAATCACAAATATTCCAAAATATTTCTCCGTCCGTTTTTATCCCGTTTGGACTCCGTTTGATATGGGGTTTCTGCGAAACATAAAACATGCAACAGACATGAACTGGCACTGGGCACTGGATCAATATGTTAGTCCCAAAAAATAATATAAAAAGTTGCCAAAAGTATATGAAAGTTGAATAATATTGGCATGGAACAATCAAAAATTATAGATACGACGGAGACGTATCACGTGCCGCCCCGACGCCGTCGCCGCCCCGCGCCCCGTGCTCCGCTACGCTGCCGGCCCTGTGCCTCGTCGCCCGTCGCAGCGGCGCCACTCACCGTCGCCCGTCGCCGCGCCGCCCCTCATGCACCGTCGCCCTCGCCGTCCCCTGCCCATCGCCCTCGCCGCTCCCCTCACGCCGTCGCCATCCCCATGAGCTTATATGAATTTTGCTAATTTAATTAGATGTGTAGTTAATTTAGATGTGTAGTAACTTAGATGAGTAGTTAATTGAGTTGTTGTAATTTGTTCATATTGTGTTAGATTTTTTTTCTGTTCATAGATTTTTTTGGTGATATTATTGTTGAATATGCATGTTTGTATGTTCATATATATGCAAAGATCGAATATGTCAATTTTTTATGATTTTTTTTCTGTTCATAGAACTTTTATGATTTTTTTCTGTTGTAATTTTGTTCATAGAATTTTAATGATTTTTTTGTTCATAGAATTTTTTTGTCAATTTATGTATATGTTCATATTGTGTATGTATAGGAAAATTGTGTATGATCAAAGTCATGTATGTATATGTTCATATTTAGAAGAAAAAGCAGGAGAGGAAAAAGGAAAATAAGAAGAGAAAGTGTTTAATATAATTAGTTAGAAAAATAATAGAACTAGTTAAACTAGTTTATTTTTAGTAAGTACTCCTTTATTTTATTTATAGTAAGTGCTTAATATATAGTTGAACTAGTTGATTTAATAAAACTACTTTATTTTACTATAGAAGTATTTTTTAGTAAGTACTACTTTATTTATTTATAGTAAGTGCTTAGTAGTTGAACTAGTTGATTTAATAAAACTACTTTATTTTACTATATATAGAAGTAGTTTATTTTTAGCAAGAAAATTAATAGAACTAGTTTATTTTTTTAGTTCAAGCAATTAATCCCACATCAACGTCGACTCGGTGGAGGAGGCCTGCTTGATGAGAGGGGCCATGTCCGGGACTGGGCTCCGCCGGGCTGGTATTGGGAGGTGCTACCTTTCGGGGGGCGTAGGCGGTGAGGAGCCAGCCCGTTGTTGACCCGATCCTTGTTTGGTGGCGGTCGCGTGGGCCAGTGACGGTGCCGAGGCTTCCGGACACTGCAGAGGTGGTACGTCACCGTGTCAGCGAGGAGGACGAGCACGTCCGTCGCTACATGGTTGCGTTGGAGGGCGGGTTCGACAATACCTGGCAGGTTCTTCAGGGATCTCACTGGAGCTATGATCCTGTGATGGTTTCTTCTCTTTGGGTGTCCACCGCCGCGGCGATACTCGTCGGGCGCTACGGTTCTAGCTGTATTAGCAATGCTATATGTATGATAGTATTCGAGGAGTATTAGTGATAATATTCGACGATGTACGGACACAAGAGATGATGTACTTTTGCTTATAATTGAATGCATGCTAATTTGAATACTACTTTATTTTATGATTTGGTTTTGCTTATTGAATGCTCATATTGGAAAAGTACTCCTACTTTAAATGCTAAAATTGGAGAGCACTATGCAGAAATCTAGGAGCCCCCTCCATCATCCACGCTGTCATGGGGGTAGCTTCTCCTTCATTCCCGTGTGCTAGATAATTTGGTGTAATAATGCACTCGGGAATGAAAGGAGGAGCTACCATCACCGATGGTTGAATATGTACACCACATGAGCTGAGAGTTTTCAAGAAAAGGCTCGACGGACCGATAGTCAACCCATGATGAATAATAATGATCTAATTTAGGTTTTTAGTACATATATCTAATTGTACAAGTTCAATATTTGAATTATGAACATAGAAAATGTCGTACTTGGACGACGAAAACCGCCCGGGGGAGTGCGACCGGTGCCATGATGACCGAGGTATGTGCGACAGGTTCCTTGAGCTGGACGAAGATCGGCGCTTCAGCATTAAGCTCGAGGAGACCTTCGATGTTGAAATGATACGCAACGACGACAATAGTTTTTTTATAATTAAGCACGACTTCAACTATTTTAACGTGTATTTTTCATCTTTTCCAATTCGACTAGCTTATCCCATGCTATGCAAGACGCTATGTCTTGGAGAGGATGGGTTTTGAAGACCATGAAAGTATGGAAACAAGAAAAATTCACCTAAGGACCCATCATGGTGTGGATTTTGAAGTAAAGCTGTACAATTCTGAGAGTGTAACCCATTTTGGTTGCAAAAATTGGGAAGCACTTTGCAAGATGTATGGTTTTGATGAGGGTATGCTTGTCACCATGGATCTTGGTGATCCTAAAATCGAGCAAGACAATATGGACATTTGGGTCCTTGTTGATACACTTCCAATTCTTCCCCCATGTGAGCTTCTCAAACATAGTTATTAAGTAATTTATATTGTTTATTTCAAAATAGTTGGCAGCTTATTTTCATTCTTCACAGAATGTGCGGAAGATGGTAGACAAAACCCACTACATCGATAGCTCCGAATTAACTTATAAGGAGAAAAATTATCTGATCGCATTTTATACTGATCTTGAGAATTACAATCTACAATCGAACTCCTCAACATTATGGTCAATACGTGCCACTAGTGCACGTGTTGAACTACGGTAACTACCATGGAGATACCCTGGTAAGATTTTTTGCTATTACGACATTCGTGCATCTTTTGCATACTTCTAAAACTAGTACATCATTGCTAACTACGAAGTTATTACTATGTTTTTCAACAGATATCCCGAATGATTGTGTGCCTCATCTGATGTATACGCATGGTCGCCTTGATGTTTTGAGCATACAACCAGGTCATCCTACGAATCTCAACTGTCCATACCGGATTTCTAAAAGAAGTGAAGACATGAAAATCAAAGAATGAAAAAAAATGTATGGACAGTCGTAAGGAGGTTCTTGGAAGCAAAAGGAAGCGAAGCGCAAGAATTGAAGACATGATGATCTCCATTCTTCATAAGGGAGAGTCAGGGTCTATATTGTTTTATGCTATTTTACCTTAAGGGTGTTTAGGTCCTACCTGATACTGATGATCATGTGCTAAGAACAATTAAGTAGGGTTGGGTTCGATGACTATGAGGATGATGATCGTATGACTTGTTATTAATAACGAGTAGAAGTTGTATGATGATGCATGATTAGTAGGAGTTGTTATTATATATGATGATGTATGATGCGAGCATGAAGAGTTATTATATATCAGCAGATGAAATTAACATAGCAGTAGCGTTGGTAAACCAAGCACGAAGATATAAGAGAGGACACTTCTCTCTATTAGCTAGCTAATAACAACCTAAATTAACCCCCAAAACCCCTAAATCATCCTCTATCAAAAAAAAACCTCAGCTCCAGCCAGCTGCTGACGCGTGGATGCCTTTTGGTCCCGGTTTATGTCACCAACCGAGACCAAAGACCCCCCTGCCTGGGCTGCCCGCAGTGGCCACGTGGAGGCCCATCTGTCCCGGTTCATGTAAGAACCGGGACTAAAGGCCAAGGGCATTAGTACCGACCTTTTAGTCCCGGTTCTTAAACCGGGACAGAAGGCCCTTACGAACCGGGACAAATAGTCCTTTTTCTACTAGTGTACTGAAACGATTTTTTGAATTTTCATCAAAAACTGTTGAACACACATGAACATTGTACTATACATACAGGATCAACTTTCATAACCGATGCCGTCGTACTTCGAAGATATTCATTTGCACAAAACATATCTTAAAATCATTCATAATGATGTAAGATTCAAAATATTTTAACAAGTGGCATGAACATTTTCGAAATACATTAACATATTAAATGCATAGCAGAATATATTTTGAGGTATTTTGTAACACACTAACAATTTCTCTCCTCTACATTGTTTTAAAGAAAATTGTGTCAACATTTTATTTGGCATGCATGTATATTTTATTAAACATTCATGAACTCTTTTTTCATAGATGTTAGAACACATTAATTGCATGCAAAATATTTTCATCCATTGAAATATATCTTATATATATCTACTAATAAAGACAAGACCGCTTATGCCCTTCCATCAGAAATTTTGCAAAAAACCAAGATAATTCGTAGAATCAACCCGCAATTTGTATCCGAGGAAAACTGCCAAAAAAAGCTTTGCTCCCCTTACTGGGCCACATAGATATTCTGTTAGACTTGCTCTACGAGAATTTGTTTTATGGCTATGTATCGGCCATCCGCCTACCATCCGGACATCTCCTACCACCAGAGTCTACTTAAACTCGTGTTAGCAAACCAGGTTCGTTTTCCAATTTAATAGTCCCACCTAGCCTCATAGAACAAAAATTTGAGAGTTTTTATATGTTTGCGAGTTGCCAAATCAACAAACCTAGAAAATCATCCAAGAGAGGGTGATGTGTGGGACATGCATGCTGGTTGGTGGTGGGACTGTGAGGGAGGCTTTGTGGAAAAAAATATACATGTGGCTGTGGTGATGAAAAAAAGTTGTTATTCAGAGAGGGGAGACATATTAGATATTGTGAGATATAAATATACACGTGGCTGTGGTGATGAAAAAAGTCCTTGCACAGAGGGGAGACAAATTAAGGACGGGGGTGCTTAGCAAGCAAGGCACTACAATATTCGCTACGTTAATCTCGTGTGTGCCATTGAGACAAAGAATTTTTATTGGGATCAGTAGAAATCACTGTATGTGATGGATTGCTTCGTATATATATGGGGTGTTCACGTAAATGTAGAGAGGAGAGGAGGCTGTTGGTGCTGAAGATGCGGGAAGACCCTTTCCCCGACAATATATAATTTCATGCCAGTTTATAGTGCGTACCTCTTTATTGCAGTTTAGAAGACATCATCATCTACTTTTGAGATGTATATATTGCAGTTGATTTTGTTGCTGGCCAATGGGGGCTAAAATAAGATGATTTTGTAGATGAATGGATGAGTTCATATTCTTGTTAAATGTCAGGGCAAGTGATACGAGTTGTCAAAAAAGATGGTGTTATCGAAAGGTGATTACGATGCTATTTTATTTGATTATTAAACTTCTCCATGTGTTGTGAGTTTGGTGCCTATAGTTTTTCGTGCATTGTAGAGAAGAGCAATAGGAAACCGGTGAGCTGCCCGCCGTTAAACAACGACTATGGTGAAGTATGACCATGCAAGCATGAAGGACACAATAGAGAACAGACACAATGTTACGTATCGAATGTATCTATCCTAATTTAATATCACTTTTAAATATTTTTTATAACCATTTTTAGTTGTTTTATGGACTAACCTATTAATTTAGTGCCCAGAGCCAGTTGTTGTTTTCTGCATGTTTTTGAGTTTTCAGAAAATCCATATTTATGGAGCTCAAAATACCGTGGCGATTTATGAAGATTTTTAATCCAAAAGATGAAGCCTCCAGAAAGTGCCGGCAGGGCCAGGGGGCCACCCTAGGCCCTCCACACATCTAGGTGCCGCGGCTAGGGTGAGGCCGTGTGGGCCCTTAGCCCCACCTTATGCTGATTCTTTTGCCTATAAATCTTAAAAATCCTGAAACCCTACTTACCATTTTTTTGCGATTTTTTCCGCCGCTACAAGTTCCTATCCCTGGGCGATCCAATTTGGAGGCCTGTTCTGGCACCCTGCCGGAGGGGAAATCCACCACTTAGGCCATCTTCATCAACATTGCTTCCTCCATGACCTTGTGTGAGTAGTTTCCTTAGGACCTTAGGGTCTATATGAGTAGCTAGATGATATCCTCTCTCCCTTGTGATTCAATATAAAGTTCATCTGAGCTGCTTCACATGATCGGAATCCATATGATGTAATCGGTGGTTGTGCTTGTTTGGGATATGATGAATTCTCACTTTATGATCAGATTGTTCATTGAATTATATTTAATATTTTCAAGTTTCTTTGATGCATAACCAAGTAGTCGTGCATGCTCTCCGATCTATTTGTCTTTTTGGACAAGATTGATTAGTAATTCTTTTGAGGGAGTTGTGCATGGTAGTGGGCTTAATCTTGTGGTGATCTATTCCATTGACAGAAAGGAAACATACACATATTGTATTGTTGCTACCAAGGATAAAATGGTAGTTTCTTTATCACACTTGGATGATAGTATTACTATGTACATTATGTCATCATGCTTATTGCAATGCTCTATTTGTCATAAACTTAATATACTTCGATATGCATGCTAAATAGCGGTCTCGGGGTGGAGTATTAGTTGTAGATGCAGTTGCATAACGGCCTACATATCAAAGACGTAATGCCTATGCAAGATTATGCCATGAATGGCAATGGATACTACAATTTAATCGCTACCCAACCTTAATTTGTTCACCACACCATATGTATCTTGCTTGGAGAGATGCCTATGGTGAAACTATGCCCCCTGGTCTATCTTCTTTTATTAAATACGCTGTACAATTACTACTTTGTTGTACCATTTTATTTATTTTATCTATCTATCTATCGATGCATACCATACCATACAATTTATCCTTGTAACTAGCAGGACAAGAAGCTTGACAACCTTCTTGAAACATTGGCGGCAAGAGTGTCTTATATTTGGTGTGCACGTATCGAGAATTTTGTTGTTGCAGAAACTCCTACTGGTTTGATTAACCTTGCTTCTCAATCGAGGGAAATACTTATTTCTAGGTTACTTCCCCATTACACCTGGGGGTTACCCAACCACTCTTACGAGAGAGAAAGCAAGATTTCTGGCGCCATTGCCATGTAGTTTCTTCCAACACAGATAGGTCCTACACACTACCATATTGCTTTCTTGTTATCTATCTTGCCTAGTTACCTTTTTATTTACTATTTATTTGCATTCTAGCTTGCTAAAAAAACACCTATACACCTTTTCTTCTAGCTTGTTATCATGTCTATTTCAACTCAAAATACCACACTATGTGACTTCACAAGTACTAATAACAATGATTTAATCAGTACTCCCATTGCTCCACCAACCGCTAGTGAGGAATGATATCAAATCATGCTTTATTGAACTTTATTATGAAAGAATGATTTTTGGTTCATACGATGAAGATGCTACTGCACACTTGAATCACTTTATTGAATTATGTGATATACAAAAATACAAAGAAGTGGAAAGTGATATAATAAAATTTAAAATTTTACCTTCTCTTTAAGAGGTCGAGCTAAAGAGTGGTTATTATTTAGCCTTGAAATGGTCTTGCTTCATGGACTAAATGCAAAGATGCCCTCATTGGTAAATATTATCCTCCTACTAAGATCATACAACTGAGAAATCAAATAATGAATTTCGGACAACATGAGAAAGAACATGCGGCTCAAGCCTGGGAAAGAATCAAAACTATGATTAAAAATTGTCCTACAAATGGTTTAAGTACTAGGATGGTGGGGCAAACTGTCTATGTAGGACTAAACTTTATGTCTAGGAATCTATTTAGACCCAGCTGCAGGTGAAAGCTTGATGTTAATCACTCTTGGGGAAGCAACCAAGCTACATGACAACATGACTTAAAATTAGTCTCATGGAAAACCGAAAAAGCTACAACATGTAAAAAGGTAAATTTTGTCGAGGAAGTCTCTTTGTTGAACGAAAAAGTTGATATGATTATGTCTCTGCTTACTTCCAAACACGCCCCTTTAGATCCTAATAATGTTCCTTTAGCCTCTTTGATTGAACAAAATAAGGATCAACTTGATGTTAATTTTATTTATAGGAATATTTTAATAACAATGTTTATAGGGGTAACTTTGGGTACAATCATAGACCATATCTTAATAATTGCTTGAACTATGTTCGAGTGAGAAAGGAAGGACCCAAAGCAACCATTCATCATGATTGACATAAACTAAACAAGGGATTTACTAAAATTAATGTAGATTCTTATTTTCATTAAGAATCAGGACATGGAGGAATGGTTGCAATTTTCAAAGATGATCGAGGATTTTGCAAGGAGCTCCGATATTCCAACTGTCAATGATGTTGTAGGTGATGAACCTTGGGCCCACCTTAATGGCTAAATTTTGGTTGGACACATGTATGCAACAAGTTGGTGGACAAATTGGACTATATGTAGGTAGTCGAGGTGATGCAGCAGGGCGACAACTATATTGGCCTAGTGGCAGCTGTTTATGAGGAATGTAGCTTCTTACGTCGTAACTTTGATCACATCTCTTTTATCAGCTATCCTAGAGAAGCGAATTTAGCAGCTCTTATTTTAGGTAGTCAATTTGTGGATTCACAAACCATTACCTAGAATGGTGATCCACTATATTTCCTATAAAATGTAGTAGCAGATGATGTATTTCCCCAAATTACTACAACCAAGCATGATGGCATTCTTTAAAAACATCAGGTAGAGAATTATGCCTGTTATTGCACTATACCATCCGTAAATCCATACTTTCCACTAAAGTGTGAGTCCATGGAAGAAGATGAGAAAAGCAGTTGATGGTCAGCTGCAATAGAGATGTTGTGCAACACTACACATGAGAAGATAAGAAGGGAAAAGAGGAATCTAGTTTTTTTAGTTGGAGCCATCTCTAGAACTTGAGGAATCGCTTTGCCGAGAGCTCCTATTCCATGACTTAAGCATGCAATAGACCCTATAACGCACAAGATGGGGTCCAACAGGCCTACCCGATATCTCATATTTTATTTACAAAAAATATTTTTATAATCTAGAATAAATCTATTCAAAAAAGCGGCAAATATATATCTTGAGAAAAATAAATATATTCAACCAAGGAAGTGATAGGAGTATGCACTACTAGGGAAAATCCTAGCAGTAGCGCGTGTTTAATGCCAATCAGTAGCGCGGGGAATCGCGCTACTAGTAAGGCGCTACGGCTAAAGGTTAGTAGTAGCGTGGGTTGGACCAGGCTACTGCTATATCGACTTAGTAGTAGCGCTTTCTACAATGAGTGCTACTAGTAATTAGTAGTAGCGCTTCTCCGAGCACGCGCTACTACTATTATTCTGTATTTTACTTCTTTTTTATTTCATGTTGTATTCATACACCTTTATACAAGTTTTCATACCGCAGCAATTTAGAGATTGTTTTTATATCATAATGAGTTATTACATCACTGGGAGAAAGAACCGTGGACTAGTTTCAAGTGGACGGACATCCACTTGAAACTAATCCACGGTTCATTCACCCAATGATATAATAAATATCACCATCATATCATTAACAACTTATCATCATAATACATCATTGTCATATAACACCTCCTCATGATCATCGTTTTCATCAATGAGACATCACATACAAGTTGGTCACTAGTCATAATCACAACTACTCCTCATCATCAACTCTCATAAACATTTTGTACCTCATAGGACCTACTACATTCTCTTAGGACCTACTATATTCTCTTAGGTAAAATAGCATAAAACAAGATAGCCCCTGACTCTCCATTATGAAGAATGGAGATTATCGTATCCCCAATTCTTGCCTTTCGCACAATGTTGCTTCCAAGAACCTCCTTAGGACTGTCCATACATTTTTTTCCGTTCTTTGATTATCATGTGTTCACCGGTTTTAGAAATCCGGTATGGATAGGTGAGATTCGTAGGACGACCTGGCTGTATGTTCAAAACATCAAAGTGACCGTTCTGATACATCAAATGAGGCACACAATCCATCAGGATTTTCTGTTGAAAAACATAGTAATAACTTCGTAGTTAGCAATGTAGTTCAGTTTTAGAAGTATGCAAAAGATGCATGGATGTCGTAATAGTAAAAGATCTTACCAGGGCATTTCCATGGAAGTTATCGTGGTTCAACACGTGCACTAGTGGCACGTATTGACCATAATGTGGAGGAGTTCGATAAAAGGCATTGTAATTTTCAATTTCAGTACAATATGTGACCAGATGATTTTTCTCCTGATAAGTTAACTCAAAGCCATCGATGTAGTAGGTTCTGTCTACCATCTTCTGCACATTCTTTGAAGAATGAAAATAAGCTATCAATGGAAGTAAGCTGTCAACTATTTTGAAATAAACAATATATATTACTTAATAACTATGTTTGAGAAACTCACATGGCGGTAGAATTGGAAGCGTATCAACAAGGACCCAAATGTCCAAATTGTCTTGGTTGATGTAGGATCACCAAGATCCATGGTGACAAACATACCCTCTTGAAAATCATACATCTTGCAAAGTGCTTCCCAAACCGGGCAACCAAAATGGGATACGCTCTCAGAATTGTACAGATTTACCTCAAAATTCATACCATGATGGTTCCTTAGGTTAATTTTCTTTGTTTCATTCCTCCCATGATCTTCAAAACCCATCCTCTCCAAGACATAGCATCTTGCATGGCATGGGATAAGCTAGTCGAATTATAAAAGACAAAAATTACACGTTGAAGTAGTAGAAGTTGAGCTTAATTACGAATAAAACACTTTGCATCATTGCTTACTGTATCACAATCGAAGGCCTCCTCAAGCTTAATGCTGAAGCGCCGACCTTCGTCCAGGTGAGGCCTGTTGCAGAAACCCCGGTTGTCGCCGCACTAGGAGCACACCCCGGGACCTTCTTCGTCTGACGACATTTCCTATGTTCATAATTCAAAGATTAAACTTGTACAATTAAATATATGCTACAAAAACTAAATTAGATCATTATTATTCATCACGGGTTGACTATCGGTCTATCGAGTCTTTTCTTGAAAACTCTCAGCTCACGTGGTGTATATATTCGACCGTCGGTGATGGAAGCTCCTCCTTTCGTTCCCGACTGCATTACACCAAATTGTCTAGCACACGGGAGCGAAGGAGAAGCTACCCCCACGACAACAGTCGGGACTCTCCCTCACTGATTCCTCTCTGACATTTTGCGACCGTCGGTGATGGTCGTTACTCCTCCTTCCCCTAGTGCATAACAAAGGTCGAGCACAAGGAGAAGAAGGAGAAACGACCCCCACGACAACAGTCGGGATTCTTCGGCCTCGTCAGACTTAAAGTCAACTCAAAATATCGTTTAATTATCTTTCTAGAAAATCCAGGCCACTCGATATTTCCTACATATTATAGCACAAGTCATGCCAAAATTTACGGAAAATTCCAGCATGACCTTTGCTAAAAAAGGACATATCGAGCGCCTGAAATTTGCCAGAACGGAAATTAATCAACACTCCGGCAAAACATAGGCTACTCGGAGGTGTAACCTGCAAACATGACCGGCCACTTGGGCAACCACATATCCTATTTGAGCAACACAAGATATACATGTTTTTGTCTACATCATATCTTATAGGACTCATATTGACATGGAGATTTGGCTGGTCTCACCTCGAGGTCGGAAGGGGTCGGTGACGGGGACGACGACGGGGATGATGGAGGGGCTCCTAGATTTCTGCAAAAACAAAAACCTATAAGCTATCACTTATACATCCCGAATAGTATCATACATATAACATCACTAATACAACTAAGACCCTAGCGAACAACGAGTATCGACGATGAGGATGCGGGATAGGCATCGTCAACGTCGATGCGGGAATAATTGCTTAAACTAAAAAATAACAACAAATGTGACATGTTCAACTAGTTCTATTAATTCAACTAGTTCTTACTAAAAATAAACTTACTATAAATAAAAATAAACTAGTTCAACTAGTTATATTAATTTTCTTACTAAAAATACATTAGTTCTATTAATTCAACTAGTTCTTACTAAAAATAAACTAGTTCAACTAGTTTTATTAATTTACTTACTAATTATTTTAAACACTTACTAAAAACAGTAAAAAAACTACATTATACAATAGTAAAAAACTACAGTAAAAAACAGGAAAAAAAGAGATGGAGGGAGGAGGGGAAGGGAGAAGGAAGGAGAGAGGAGGAGGGGAGGAGGTCGGTGGGATCGGAGGAGGGAGGGGGCGGGGGGAGGAGGGGAAGGGGCGGTCGGAGGAGGAGGAGGCAGGGGGCTGGGGAGGAGGGGGAGGGGGCGGCCGGAGGAGGAGGAGGGAGGGGGCGGCCGAAGGAGGAGGAGGGAGGGGCGGTGCGAGGAGGGCGGTCGGAGGAGGAGGGGGGAGGAGGGAGGAGGGAGGAGGAAGGAGGAGGAACGGAGGGAGTACCTCGGTGGAGGAGCAGCGCAGCGGCGGCGGACGACGGGTTCGGCGCGGGTGAGAGTGAGTGAGAGGGAGAATGAGTGAGAGGGTCGGGCGCGTGTAGGATAAGGTAAGTAAGTAGTAGTGCATTTCCGAGATAGGCGCTACTGCTGTGGGACGTAGCAGTAGCGCTGGTTACAGATATGCGCTACTGCTAAGTGGGGCTAGCCATCTGCGCCCAGTACAAACATAGCAGCAGCGCGCTTTCCTAGCACGTGCTACTGCTAAAGTAGTAGCAGTAGCGCGGTTTATTTAAGCACGCTACTATTAAGTAGCAGTAGCGCCCTGTTTTGTCCAGTGCTACTGCTAAGATGTTGTGTATAAGGTTTTCCCTAATAGTGATGTGTTACACCGACTATCCCACACAAGGCGCAAAAAATAGGAAAGGCTCGTTTTGCATGTGGTCTACCATACACACCCGCCAGAGGGTGATATTTGGATAATAGAATATATGGATAAACTATAAAAATAAAATTCAACTTCCAAACTTCAGGAATTAACTTCAAATATAGTTGGGCAAACTTTGAAACGACTTCCAGAAAATTCTCATAAACTCTTAACAAATGTTATGAACATTAAAACATGTTCGAATGGTTTCAATTCTCAAACATGATCGAGGATTTTGCAAGGAGCTCCGATATTCCCTCTGTCGATGATATTGTAGGTGATGAAGCCCGTGCCCACCTTAATCGATTAATTTAGGCTAGACAATTGTGATGCAACAAATTGGTGGTCAAATTTGACTACATGTAGGTAGACGGGGTGATGGAGCATGGCGACAACTGCATCGGCGTAGTGGCAGATGTTTATGAGGAATGTAGCTTATTATGTTGTAACTTTGTTCACGTCTCTTTTCGCCAATTGTCCTAGAGAAGTGAATTTAGCAGCTCATATGTTTGCTAGTCAATTTGTGGATTAACAACCATTACCTAGAATGTTGATCCACCAGATTTCGTAGAAATTGTATTAGCATATGCTGTATTTTCCCAAATTAATATAACCTGCCATGATGACATTCTTTAAAAAACGAGGTAGAGAATTGTGCCTGTTGCTGTTGTACTATACCATCAGTGGATCCAGACTCACCACTATAGTGTGAGTCTATGGAAGGAGATGAGAAGAAAAGGGGAAAGGTGAGATGCAATAGAGGTCTCATGTGACAATACATTTGCGAAGATAAGAAGGGAAAAGAGGGATCCTAATTTTGTTGGCGAAAACCATCTCTAGAACTTGAGGAATCACTTTGACGGGAGCTCCTATTCCATGACTTAAGCGTGGAATAGACCCTATAATGCACAAGATGGGGTCCAAAAGGGCCGGCCTAGTATCTCATATTTTATTTCCAAAATATATATTATATTCCAAATTAAATCTATTTAGAAAAAGTTTTAAATATACATCTTGAGAAAATAGATATATTCAACCCAGGGAGCGATAGTAGGTGTGCATCACACCGACTGTCGCACACAATGTCGGTGTCAAAACCGGCGGATCTCGGGTAGGGGGTCCCGAACTGTGCGTCTAGACGGATGGTAACAGGAGACAAGGGACACGATGTTTTTACCCAGGTTCGGGCCCTCTCGATGGAGGTAAAACCCTACTCCTGCTTGATTAATATTGACGATATGGGTAGTACAAGAGTAGATCTACCACGAGATCAAGGAGGCTAAACCCTAGAAGCTAGCCTATGGTATGATTGTTGTGTCCTATGGACTAAAACCCTCCGGTTTATATAGACACCGGAGAGGGCTAGGGTTGCACAGAGTCGGTTACAATGGTAGGAGATCTACATATCCGCATTGCCAAGCTTGCCTTCCACGTCAAGGAAAGTCCCATCCGGACACGGGACGAAGTCTTCAATCTTGTATCTTCATAGTCTTGGAGTCCGGCCAATGATGATAGTTCGGCTATCCGGACACCCCCTAGTCCAGGACTCCCTCAGTAGCCCCCAAACCAGGCTTCAATGACGACGAGTCCGGCACGCATATTGTCTTCGGCATTGCAAGGCGGGTTCTTCTCCAAATTCCATGTACTCGCCGAATGGTGTCCGGCTTCTTATAAATGTTGCGCTCCTTGGCTTCCACGTCCAATAATGGCCATCTTCCACGTGTCGTACGAATGCGAAAAGCCAGGGTTTTTACATTCTACCCCCTAGATGCGCAAATAAGTTGCCTATAAAGAGAGGCGAGGATCTAGATCCGAACCACACCATCCTCCCTCCGCGAGTATTCATCGAAGCGCCTCTGACAAAAATCCACTCCATCATGGACAGTCGACGCGGCTCCTCCTATCGCGCTCCCAGCCCTCAGCCAGGAGATTGGGTGAGATGCTTAGTCCCGCATAGTGAGCTAGTGACGCTTCAAGCCGAGGGATTTCTTCCCCCAGCCTTTATGGTTCCGGTTCGAGTCGTACTCGCCACTTACAAGGGCGGAAAGCAGGCGGAGAGCGTTCCCAATCCCTCCAAAGGAGAGCGGGTATGCTTCGTCCCTTACCTAATAAGGGGACTCGGATTTCCCATACATCCGTTTCTCCGGGGGCTCCTGGAGTTCTATGGGCTCCAGCTTCACCACCTTACGCCTGCCTCCATCCTGCACATCGCGGGCTTCGTGGCCCTTTGCGAGCTATTCTTGGGCGTCGAGGCCCATTTTGCACTGTGGAAGAGATTATTCTGCCTTGTACCCCGTTCTCATGAGGGGTCGATATATCAAGTGGGCGGAGCCGAACTATGGCGCATCGCCGGGACCGGATATCTATCCGGAACCCCGAAGAGGGCATCCGAAGACTGGCCTTCGGAATGGTTTTATATGGAAGACGCCCTGCTGCAGGACCTAGTTCGGATCGGCCTCCCGGAGTTCAGCAATGCTCCTCTGAAGAAACGCCTGAGCTGGCGCCCATGGAGCCCTCGACGGGAGAATGATAGGGACGTCCAATATCTGATGGGCCGGATAAGGTTATTAGCTCATTCCGGATTGACCATGATCGGGGTTATGGCCACATGCATTATGCGAGGGGTGCAGCCACTCCAGTATAGGGGCCAACCTATGTGGGATTTCAATGGGGAGGATGATGCCACCCGTCATGGCCGCAAGGGGCCGGGATCGGTCGCCGATCTGGTGAAGATCCTGTCCGGCCTGTACAAAGGGGAGAAGGAGGACTTCCTCCGTGCTAGTCCATTGAACGGATTTTCCATGAACAATCCTCGGAGCTGGGTAAGCGGACGTTTGTCGAACCGATCCATATTCCCAAAGTTAAGTGTCTCACTTTGTGATTTTGACGCAGGAACTGCGCCGGGCCGTAGAGGATAGACACAGCCTGGCTCCACAACCCGAGGATCTGGAACGATCCCTCGATCCGGCCTCCGAAGAGGATCCGGACATAAAGGTGGAGCTGATCGATGGGGTGTTCCACCAACTGAGCATCGACAATGCTTTGGTCGCCATTACGGCCGACTACCCCGGAATATCTCCGGTTTCCCAGGTAATTGTGACCGGAGTCCTGATACCATTACTCATCCATGCTTATCTCTGACCACCGTATTCCAATGGTGTTCTGCAGGAGGTGCCTTCGAGGCGGGAAGCTGAACCCGCGGCGGCTAGCCAACAAGGGGCAGCTCGGCCCAGCAGGCGGAAGATAAGTGCGGCGCGAATCGAGACGTCGCCGCAACGGTATGGCGCGCCACCACGTTTCCGAGAAAGATTCCTGGAAGGCATATTGACGCTCGTGTTTTTTTCAGGAGAAAGAGTGCTCACCGGACTGTGTCCGGAGAGGTTGCCAATCAAACCTCCGCCGGCCAGGCTCCAACGCCAGGTCCGGAGGGGGAGGCAAACGCAAGGCGCGCGTAGGGTGCTCCTCCAACGGAGGATGCCGACAGGTTGTCCGCCACCAGATCTGAGGTGGAGAGCACCATGAATCACAGGCGCCGCCGGACAGTTCTTCGTGACGCATGCTTCTCCCTGGAGGCGTTAAATGCCTTTAATTCGGGAGATGCGTGTTGGGGAACGTAGTAATTTCAAAAAAATTCCTACGCACATGCAAGATCATGGTGATGGCATAGCAACGAGAGGGGAGAGTATTGTCCACGTACCCTCGTAGACCGTAAGCAGAAGCGTTATGACAACGCGGTTGATGTAGTCGTACGTCTTCACGATCCGACCGATCCAAGTACCGAACGTACGGCACCTCCGAGTTCAGCACACGTTCAGCTCGATGACGATCCCCGGGCTCCGATCCAGCAAGGCTTCGGGGATGAGTTCCGTCAGCACGACGGCGTGGTGACGATGATGATGCTCTACCGACGCAGGGCTTCGCCTAAACTCCGCGACGATATGACCGAGGTGGAATATGGTGGAGGGGGGCACCGCACACGGCTAAGGAATGATCCGTAGATCAACTTGTGTGTCATGGGGTGTCCCCCTGCCCCCGTATATAAAGGAGCAAGGGGGAGGAGGCGGCCGGCCAAGGGAGGGCGCGCCAGGGAGGAGTCCTACTCCCACTGGGAGTAGGACTCCCTCCTTTCCTAGTCCAACTAGGAGAGGGGAAGGAAGGGAAGGAGAAGGAGAAGGAAGGAGAGGGAGGAAGAGTAGGAAAGGGGGGCCGGCCCCCTAGTTCAATTCGGTTTGGGCTAGGGGGCCGCGCGCCCTGCCTCCTCTCTTCCACCATTTGGCCCATGAGGCCCATTGCTTCTTTCTCGTATTCCCGTAACTCCCCGGTACCCCCGAAAATACCCGAATCACTGGGAACCTTTCCGAACTCCGAATATAGTCGTCCAATATATCGATCTTTACGTCTCGACCATTTCGAGACTCCTCGTCATGTCCCCGATCTCATCCGGGACTCCGAACTCCTTCGGTACATCAAAACTCATAAACTCATAATATAACTGTCATCGAAACCTTAAGCGTGCGGACCCTACGGGTTCGAGAACTATGTAGACATGACCTAGAACTATTCTCGGTCAATAACCAATAGCGGGACATAGATGCCCATATTGGCTCCTACATATTCTACGAAGATCTTTATCGGTCAAACCGCATAACAACATACGTTGTTCCCTTTGTCATCGGTATGTTACTTGCCCGAGATTCGATCGTCGGTATCCAATACCTAGTTCAATCTCATTACCGACAAGTCTCTTTACTCGTTAGGTAATGCATCATTCCGTAACTAACTCATTAGCTACATTGCTTGCAAGGCTTATAGTGATGTGCATTACCGAGAGGGCCCAGAGATACCTCTCCGACAATCGGAGTGACAAAACCTAATCTCGAAATACGCCGACCCAACATGTACCTTTGGAGACACCTGTAGTACTCCTTTATAATCACCCAGTTACGTTGTGACATTTGGTAGCACCCAAAGTGTTCCTCCGGTAAACGGGAGTTGCATAATCTCATAGTTACAGGAACATGTATAAGTCATGAAGAAATCAATAGCAACATACTAAACGATCAAGTGCTAGGCTAACGGAATGGGTCATGTAAATCAGATCATTCTCCTAATGACGTGACCCCATTAATCAAATGACAACTCATGTCTATGGTTAGGAAACTTAACCATCTTTGATTCAACGAGCTAGTCAAGTAGAGGCATACTAGTGACACTATGTTTGTCTATGTATTCACACATGTATTATGTTTCCGGTTAATACAATTCTAGCATGAATAATAAACATTTATCATGAAATAAGGAAATAAATAATAACTTTATTATTGCCTCTAGGGCATATTTCCTTCAGTCTCCCACTTGCACTAGAGTCAATAATCTAGTTCACATCACCATGTGATTTAACACCAATATTCATATCTGTATATGATTAACACCCATAGTTCACATCGTCATGTGATCAACACCCAAAGGGTTTACTAGAGTCAATAATCTAGTTCACATCGCTTATGTGATTAACACCCAAAGAGTACTAAGGTGTGATCATGTTTTGCTCGTGAGAGAAGCTTAGTCAATGGGTCTGTCACATTCAGAGCCGTATGTATTTTGCAAATATTCTATGTCTACAATGCTCTGCACGGAGCTACTCTAGCTAATTGCTCCCACTTTCAATATGTATCCAGATTGAGACTTAGAGTCATCTGGATCAGTGTAAAAGCTTGCATCAATGTAACTCTTTACAATGGCTCTTTTATCACCTCCATAATCGAGAAATATTTCCTTAGTCCTCACTAAAGATATTCTTGACAAATGTCCAGTGATCTACTCCTAGATCACTATTGCACTCCCTTGCCAAATTCAGAGCAAGGTATACAATAGGTCTGGTACATAGCATGGCATACTTTATAGAACCTATAACTGAGGCATAGGAAATGACTTTCATTCTCTTTTCTATTTTCTGCCGTGGTCGGGATTTGAGTCTTACTCAATTTCACACCTTTGCAACACAGGCAAGAACTCTTTCTTTGACTGTTCCATTTTGAACTAATTCAAAAATCTTGTCAAGGTATGTATTTATTGAAAAACTAATCAAGCATCTTGATCTATCTCAATAGATTTTGATGCTCAATATGTATGTAGCTTTACTGAGGTCTTTTTAAAGAACTCCTTTCAAATACTCCTTTATGCTTTCCAGAAAAATTCTACATCATTTCTGATCAACTCACATATATTTATCAGAAAGGCGGTAGTTCTCCCACTCACTTTATTGTAAATACAGGCTTCACCGCAAGTCTGTATAAAACTATATGCTTTGATCAACTTATCAAAGCATATAATCCAACTCTGAGATGCTTGCACCAGTCCATAGATGGATCACTAGAGCTTGCACATTTTGTTAGCACCTTTAGGATTGACAAAACCTTTTGGTTGTATCATATACAACTCTTCTTTAATAAATCTATTAAGGAATGTAGTTTTGACATCCATTTGCCAAATTTCATAAAATGTGGCAATTGCTAACATGATTCGGACAGACTTTTAAGCATCGATACGAGTGAGAAAATCTCATTGTATTCAACACCTTGAACTTTGTCAAAAACCTTTTTTTTCGACAAGCCTAGCTTTGTAGATAGTAACACTACTATCAGCATCTATCTTCCTCCTGAAGATCCATTTATTTTCTATGGCTTGCCGATCATCGGGCAAGTCCACCAAAGTCCATACTTTGTTCTCATACATGGATCCCATCTTAGATTTCATGGCCTTAAACCATTTTGCGGAATCTGGGCTCATCATCGCTTCCTCATAGTTCGTAGGTTTATCATGGTCTAGTAACATGACTTTCAGAATAGGATTACCGTACCACTTTGGTGCGGACCGTACTCTAGAAGACCTATGAGGTTCTGTAGTAACTTTATCTGAAGTTTCATGATCATCATCATTAGCTTCCTCACTAATTGGTGCAGGAATCACTGGAACTGATTTCAGTGATGAACTATTTTCCAATTTGGGAGAAGGTACAAATTACCTTATCAAGCTCTACTTTCCTCCCACTCACTTCTTTCGAGAGAAACTCCTTCTCTAGAAAGGATCCATTTTTAGCAACGAATATTTTGCCTTCGGATCTGTGATAGAAGGTTTACCCAACAGTTTCCTTTGGATATTCTATGAAGACGCACTTCTCCGATTTGGGTTCGAGCTTATCAAGTTGAAAACCTTTTTCATATAAGCATCGCAACTCCAAACTTTAAGAAACGACAGCTTAGGTTTACTGCTAAACCATAGTTCATACGGTGTCGTCTCAACGGATTTAGATGGTGCCCTATTAAACGTGAATGCAACTGTCTCTAATGCATAACCCCAAAACGATAGTGGTAAACTGATAAGAGATATCATAGATCGCACTATATCCAATAAAGTGCGGTTACGATGTTTGGACACACTATAACGTTGTGGTGTTCCAGGTGGCGTGAGCTGTGAAACTATTCCACATTGTTTTAATTGAAGACCAAACTCGTAACTCAAATATCGTCTCCGCGATCAGATCACAGAAACTTAATTTTCTTGTTACGATGATTTTTCCACTTCACTCTGAAATTCTTTGAACCTTTCAACTATTTCAGACTTATGTTTCATCAAGTAGATATACCCATATCTGCTCAAATCATCTTGCGAAGGTCAGAAAATAACGATACTTGCCATGAGCATCAACACTCATTAGATCGCATACATCGGTATGTATTATTTCCAATAAGTCAGTAGCTTGTTCCGTTGTTCTGGAGAATGGAGTTTTTAGTCATCTTGCACAAAAGGCACGGTTCGCAAGCATCAAATGATTCATAACCAGGTGATTCCGAAAATCTATCTTTATGGAGTTTCTTCATGCGCTTTACACCGATATGACCAAAAACGGCAGTGCCACAAATAAGTTGCACTATCATTATTAACTTTGCATCTTTTGGCATCAATATTATGAATATGTGCATCACTACGATCGAGAGCCAAAAAAATATTTTCGTTGGGTGTATGACCATTGAAGGTTTTATTCATTTAAATAGAACAACAATTATTCTCTGATTTTAAATGAATAACCATATTGCAATAAACATGATCAAATCATATTCATGCTCAACGCAAACGCCAAATAACATTTATTTAGGTTTAACACTAATCCCGAAAGTATAGGGAGTGTGCGATGATGATCATATCAATCTTGGAACTACTTCCAACACTCATCGTCACTTCCCCTTCAACTAGTCTTTGTTTATTCTGTAACTCCTGTTTCGAGTTACTAATCTTAGCAATCGAACAAGTATCAAATACTCAGGGGCTACTATAAACACTAGTAAAGCACACATCAATAACCTATATATCAAATATACCCTTGTTCACTTTGCCATCCTTCTTATCCACCAAATATTCAGGGCATTTCCGCTTCTAGTGACCATTTCCTTTGCAGTGTAAGCACTCAGTTTCAGGCTTTGGTCCAGCTTTGGTCTTCTTCACGGGAGTGACAACTTGTTTGCCATTCTACTTGAAGTTTCCCTTTCTTTCCCTTTGCCCTTTTCTTGAAACTATTGGTCTTGTCAATCATCAACACTTGATGCTCTTTCTTGATTTCTACCTTCGTTGATTTCAACATCACGAAGAGCTCGGGAATCGTTTTCGTCATCCCTTGCATACTATAGTTCATCTCAAAGTTCTAGTAACTTAGTGATGGTGATTAGATTTGGAAGATTAACTCCCACTTGATTCAAGCGATTGAAGTATCCAGACAATCTGAGCACATGCTCACTAGTTGAGCGATTCTCTTCCATCTTTTAGCTATAGAACTTGTTGGAGACTTCATATCTCTCAACTCGGGTATTTGCTTGAAATATTAACTTCAATTCCTGGAACATCTCATATGGTCAATGATGTTCAAAACATCTTTGAAGTCCCGATTCTAAGCCATAAAGCATGGTGCACAAAACTATCAAGTAGTCATCATATTGAGCTAGCCAAACGTTCATAACGTCTGCATCTGCTCCTGCAATAGGTCTGTCACCTAGCGGTGCATTAAGGACATAATTCTTCTGTGCAGCAATGAGGATAAACCTCAGATCACGGATCTAATCTGCATCATTGCTACTAACATTTTTCAACATAATTTTCTCTAGGAACATATCAAAATAAACATATGGAAGTAACAATGCAAGCTATTGATCTACAACATAATTTGCAAAATACTACCAGGACTAAGTTCATGATAAATTAAAGTTCAATTAATCATATTACTTAAGAACTCCCACTTAGACAGACATCTCTCTAGTCATCTAAGTGATCACGTGATCCAAATCAACTAAACCATGTCCGATCATCACGTGAGATGGAGTAGTTTCAATGGTGAATATCACTATGTTGATCATATCTACTATATGCACGCTCGACCTTTCGGTCTCCGTGTTCCGAGGCCATATCTGTATATGCTAGGCTCGTCAAGTTTAACCTGAGTATTCCGCGTGTGCAACTGTTTTGCACCCGTTGTATTTGAACGTAGAGCCTATCACACCCGATCATCACGTGGTGTCTCAGCATGAAGAACTTTCGCAACGGTGTATACTCAGGGAGAACACTTCTTGATAATTAGTGAGAGATCATCTTAAAATGCCACCGTCAAACAAAACAGAATAAGATGTATAACAGATCAACATCATATGCAATCAAAATATGTGACATGATATGGCCATGATCATCTTGCGCCTTTGATTTCCATCTCCAAAGTACTGTCATGATCTCTATCGTCACCGGCATGACACCATGATCTTCATCATCTTGATCTATATCAATGTGTCGTCACATGGTTGTCTCGCCAACTATTGCTCTTACAACTATTGCTATCGCACAGCGATAAAGTAAAGTAATTATTTGGCACTTGCATCTTATGCAACAAAGAGACAATCATAGGGCTTCTGCCAGTTGCCGATAACTTCAACAAAACATGATCATCTCATGCAACAACTTATATATCATCACGTCTTGACCATATCACATCACAACATGCCTTGCAAAAACAAGTTAGACGTCCTCTACTTTGTTGTTGCAAGTTTTACATGGCTGCTACAGGCTGAGCAAGAACCGTTCTTACCTACGCATCAAAACCACAACGATAGTTCGTCAAGTTGGTGCTGTTTTAACCTTCGCAAGGACCGGGCGTAGCCACACTTGGTTCAACTAAAGTTGGAGAAACTGACACCCGCTAGTCACCTGTGTGCAAAGCACGGCGGTAAAACCAGTCTCGCGTAAGCGTACGCGTAATGTCGGTCCGGGCCGCTTCATCCAACAATACCGCTGAACCAAAGTATGACATGCTGGTAAGCAGTATGACTTGTATCGCCCACAACTCACTTGTGTTCTACTCGTGCATATAACATCAACGCATAAAACCTAGGCTCGGATGCCACTATTGGGGAACGTAGTAATTTCAAAAAATTTCCTACGCACACGCAAGATCATGGTGATGGCATAGCAACGAGAGGGGAGAGTATTGTCCACGTACCCTCGTAGACCGTAAGCGGAAGCGTTATGACAACGCGGTTGATGTAGTCATACGTCTTCACGATCCGACCGATCCAAGTACCGAACGTACGGCACCTCTGAGTTCAGCACACGTTCAGCTCGATGACAATCCCTGGGCTCTGATCCAGCAAGGCTTCGGGGATGAGTTCCGTCAGCACGACGGCATGGTGACGATGATGGTGCTCTACCGACACAGGGCTTCGCCTAAACTCCGCGACGATATGATCGAGGTGGAATATGGTGGAGGGGGGCACCGCACACGGCTAAGGAATGATCCGTAGATCAACTTGTGTGTCATGGGGTGCCCCCTGCCCCCGTATATAAAGGAGCAAGGGGGAGGAGGCGGCCGGCCAAGGGAGGGCGCGCCAGGGAGGAGTCCTACTCCCACCGGGAGTAGGACTCCCTCCTTTCCTAGTCCAACTAGGAGAGGGGAAGGAAGTGAAGGAGAAGGAGAAGGAAGGAGAGGGAGGAAGAGTAGGAAAGGGGGCCGACCCCCTAGTCCAATTCGGTTTGGGCTAGGGGGCCGCGCGCCCTGCCTCCTCTCTTCCACCACTTGGCCCATGAGGCCCATTGCTTCTTCCTCGTATTCCCGTAACTCCCCGGTACCCCCGAAAATACCCGAATCACTCGGAACCTTTCCGAACTCCGAATATAGTCGTCCAATATATCGATCTTTACGTCTCGACCATTTCGAGACTCCTCATCATGTCCCCGATCTCATCCGGGACTCTGAACTCCTTCGGTACATCAAAACTCATAAACTCATAATATAACTGTCATCGAAACCTTAAGCGTGCGGACCTTACGGGTTCGAGAACTATGTAGGCATGACCTAGAACTATTCTCGGTCAATAACCAATAGCGGGACCTAGATGCCCATATTGGCAAACATATTCTACGAAGATCTTTATCGGTCAAACCGCATAACAACATACGTTGTTCCCTTTGTCATCGGTATGTTACTTGCCCGAGATTCGATCGTCGGTATCCAATACCTAGTTCAATCTCGTTACCGACAAGTCTCTTTACTCGTTACATAATGCATCATTCCGTAACTAACTCATTAGCTACATTGCTTGCAAGGCTTATAGTGATGTGCATTACCGAGAGGGCCCAGAGATACCTCTCCGACAATCGGAGTGACAAAACCTAATCTCGAAACACGCCAACCCAACATGTACCTTTGGAGACACCTGTAGTACTCCTTTATAATCACCCAGTTACATTGTGACGTTTGGTAGCACCCAAAGTGTTCCTCCGGTAAACGGGAGTTGCATAATCTCATAGTTACAGGAACATGTATAAGTCATGAAGAAATCAATAGCAACATACTAAACGATCAAGTGCTAGGCTAACGGAATGGGTCATGTCAATCACATCATTCTCCTAATGATGTGATCCCGTTAATCAAATGACAACTCATGTCTATGGTTAGGAAACTTAACCATCTTTGATTCAATGAGCTAGTCAAGTAGAGGCATACTAGTGACACTATGTTTGTCTATGTATTCACACATGTATTATGTTTCCGGTTAATACAATTCTAGCATGAATAATAAACATTTATCATGAAATAAGGAAATAAATAATAACTTTATTATTGCCTCTAGAGCATATTTCCTTCAATGCGCACCTCCGTGCTGCTCAAGATAGTCTAGCCAGAGCCACAGAGCAGTATGTAAAAGACATACGGGTGAGGAATTTTGAAAGTTATATATGCCAGTAGCCCCCGAGACTTAAAATAGTTAGAATAACTGATTTAAGGATCATTTGTTATGCAGGATCTTACGAAGAAGAATAACCACCTGTCCCAGGAGCTTCAAGAGTGCAAGGCCCAACTTGAGGCCGCACTAGCCGCCACAGGGGGAGCCACGGAGACCCCCTCTGGTAATATATACTTCGAAAGATAAGTAGTTTGTGAAGTGCGGCGTATGTGTAAGTCTGACAATGATATTGCAGATGGCGCCGGACTAGATCCGGACAAGCAGCAACAACTACGTCAGCTAAAGGCCGCGAGAAGGTGCTTACAAGGGTGCGGCAGGAGAAAAATAACCTCCAAGATGCCAACACTCAGCTGGGCGAGGAACTGAAAGATGTTCGGGTCCAGCTGTCTTACTCCGTGAAGGAGAATCTGCGGCTTCGTCGCGGCATTTATAGTAAGTGCTTGAACGAACTTTTGAAAAGAAGAGTTCGGCGAGGAAGCCGATTAACAGGAATATGTCTGTAGGTATGCTCACAGGCCGTCCTGCTGAGGAAATGCCCGGTTCAACGGGTGACCTACTTCCCGAACTGCTGCAACTGCACGAACGAGTTCGGTAGGTGATGAGAGGCGTCGCCCAGGCCTTATGGCCGTCCGTCTCCCTACCCGAGGGTCTTGGAGGGCTTGCGGAGAAGCTTTAGGGAGCACGGTGGCGCTTTCGTCTGTGAAGATATCGGTCTGCCGTCAAGGTGCCAGGGAGGCCTGGGCCATTGTGAAGACGAGGTACACGAAGGCTGATCCACTACAACAAAAACACCACCTATGGTCGCTTTTTCTGGGTCGCTTTTTTATTCGTCTCTACCTTCATGAACACTAGCGATCTAAAGACGCTTTTTAAGACGTTTATAGAGCACCACAAACTTCTGATCGTACTTAGCCTTCAAAAATTAAGTATTTAATTTTAATTAACATAAAGACAATTTGTGAGACGTTTTTAATGTGCAACTCTATTCTCATAGACGATTTGTGAGACGTTTTAATGTGCGACTCTATTCTCAGAGACGATTTATGAGATGTTTTGATGTGCGACTATTCTATCTTAGACTTAAGAAAAGAGGTAAATACACCTCGAGTCTTAGAACTTGCGCACGGCAATCAATTTGATGTATAAATTTGCAAAATATGCGTTTTTGGTCGTCTAAATTGTCCTTCCGTTCATATACATATGTGGTTGTATCCCGTGCATGTGTGGCATGCCAACGTGTCAGTAGTTAGGGCGGTGGGTAGCCCTCGTGCACTGTTTTTTCTTCAGAAAGTACCATTGCATTTTATTTAGTTACGCGGAAAAACTTTTCAAGTAAAAAGGAAAAATGCTAGAGCGATTGTTGGGAATCGAACCCTCAACCTTCCGCGATTCGGCTCGCATAGACGGCGACTGGACCAGCCGACGTTTGACGTTTAATGAGCACAATTAGCTTTATATATGATGGATTATTCGAATTAAAATAGAAATCAAAACGGAAAAGGGGTGTGCAAAAATAGGGAAGCCCGGTTGGAACCTATTGCATCATAAGCTCGTTGGATGTGTGAGCGCCAACCATTCGGCCACAATGACACTTCTATAATAATAATAATAATAATAATAATAATAATAATAATAATAATAATAATAATAATAATAAAAGTGAGGTGTGTTTCTTCGAATTTTTGGTCCATCCATCGTATAGGATTATTTTTGTCCCTTGCGAGAAGCCGCTAAAATCATATGTGTCCAAGGTGATAAAAAATTCTACTTAGCGACTCAAAACAAAAACCGTAGATTCTTCGAAATCACTAATTAAAGAGTACTCCTTCCAAAGATCACTCCCACCTCCCTGGGTTGCGATAAGCGCCGCACAACCTATGAGTTTTTCCTTTTTTCGTAGATCCATTTATTAAAAACATTTTTATCTCTCAAACTGTGCGTCCAAATCTCGAACTGTTTGCGTCCAAATCTCAAACTGTTCGCACGAGATCTTTAAAACTAGACCCCGTGTTGACAGGTTTTGACGAATTTTTTCCACAAAAAAACAGTCAAAAAAGAACGGACGAAAAAACCAAACAGGAAGCACGTTTTTTTCCGTTCCAAAACAGGCATGGCCGCGCCTCTCACGAAAGCAAAATCGAGCCTGTTGCGGAAGAAAAAAAATAGAAAACTTGTTTTTCCTGTTTCCTAGAGGCACGAGCCTTCCGCTCAGAAAAGTAAGACTGTGCTTCTCGCGGAAGCAAAACCGTACCTCTCGTGGAAGAAAAAAAAAACAGAAAACATATTTTTTTTCGTTTTCGAGAGGCACGACCGTGCCTCTCGCGGAAGTAAGATTGTGCCTCTCGTGGAAGAAAAAAACACATTTTCCGTTTCCTCACGGAAGCAAAACCATGCCTCTCGTGAAAGAAAAAAACGTGTTTTTTGTTTTTTCCTTCTGCGAGAGGCATGCGTTTGCTTCCGTGAGAGACATGGCCGTCACTCTTGAAAACGGATAAACACATTTTTTTTTCTTCTTCCGCGAGAGGCATGGTCGTGCCTCTTTCGGAAAAGGAAAAAAAACATGCTCCCTGTTCTATTTTTTTCCCGGTCTTTTTGCATGAAAAAAGATTGTCAAGACCTTTCAACATGGCATCTAGTTTTGAATATCTCAACGCGAGGAATCCAATGGTGAAAATGGTTCGAGATTCGGACACACATTTTAAGAGATAAAACATTTTGAATAAACAGATCTACGAGAAAAGGAAAAAAACTCATAGTTTTCGAACAAAATTAAGTTGAAAGATTTTTCTATGGAGTGGAAGGAAATCCCTATTTGTCGCTTTGCTGATTCGCACATAGGCGAGCGATCGATATAGGCCGGCCCAATTACGAGATAACGCCCGTGCTATAGTATTTTGTTTTTGGAACCTTCAAGAGGGTTCCTGGCCGGTTCTGGGAACCTTCTAGAAATTTCCTTAACCAGTTTTACTAGTTTTTCAACTTTTTGTTTGTTTTTTTTTTGTTTTTTGTTTTTTGTTTTTCTCTTTTCATTTTTCTATTTTGTTTTCTATTTTCTATTTATTTTTTAATTCCTTTTCTTATTTTTTTGTTTTTCTAAATTTCAAATTTTATTTGAAATCAATTTCGATGTTTTCAACAGAAATTCATTTAAAAATGTTCATTTTTAAAAAAAATCTGGATTTTTTCTCTCTCCAGGTTCCTCGTTCCCTATGGAGTGGACGCACCCTATAAAGATTGATCATCAAAGCTCGTAGGTTTTCTATACTGGAAAGAGACTAAGAAGACGTCTCTTGACCGCACCGTCCAAATATTGTACTGTTGGTTTTTGGATGTAAGAAAACAACTTATATTCTAGATTCATTTTTGAGAGATCAACTAGATTTTTTTTAAAAAAAATTGAATAATTTTAAATTAAAAACATCATAAAACGGAAATATAGTGCATAATTAATGTACATAATGTTTTGGACAAATAAACTAAACTTTAGTTTGAATTCGAATAATTTTAAATTAACAAACATAGATAAAAAATATAGTGCAGAATGAATGTACGAAATTTCTTTTGGAAAAATCAATGAATTTTTTGTTTGAATTCCAACAATTTTAGGTTTGAAAACCTAGAGAAAAGAAAATACAGGTCAGAATGAATGTACCTAATTTTTTTGAACAAATCAACTAATTATTGTTTGAATTCAGATAATTTTTAATTTTAAATCTAGATAAAAGGAATTATAGTGCACAATATATGTACGTATTGTTTTTGGACAAATCATCAAATTTATTTTTGAATTCAAATCATTTTAAATTTTAAAATTGAGAGAAAAGAAAATATAGGTCTGAATGAATGTAAGTAAATTTTTCTGACAAATCAACTAATTTTTGTTCGAATTTGAATAATAAAGATGACAGAAAATATAGTTCATAGTGAATGTACGTAAATTTCTTTTGGACAAATCAATGATTTGTTTTAATATGAATAATTTTAAATTTGAAAATCTAGATAAAAGAAAATATAGGTCAAAATGAATTTACTTAAATTTGGTGAAATCATAAAATTCAAAAGAAACCAGGGGTATTTAGTGAAAACAATGAATTGTTAAACTATGTTTTTTATACTCTTATAATCATTGGATTTTCTTCGGAACGAAGGTCTTCAGCATCGGCCTATTTGGGGGAAAATCAGGCAAAAACCGATATTAGGGCATCTTCAACACTCTGCCGTAAAACGCCAACAAACGTTCGGATGTTTTTTGCGACCCAACACGGTGCCCAAAACGTTCACGCGTCCGAAATCCCGCAAATCGAAAAGCAAATATGGGGGAGGTTGCGTCCGTTCAGACTCAGGCCATGATGGGCAAGTCTGGCCTCAGCGGAGGCCGTGGTGTCGGACAAGGAGTACCTGGATCTCCTACTCGAGCGGTCCCTCCATGACCGCGATCCGGCATCTCCCTGGCGGCTGTGATACCACGTCATGGAGGAGCCGACGTCGCCGGATCGCCGTCGCGTGAAGTAGGAGTCCCCCTTGCAACCACGGCTTCTGAATTGGATGTCTCGTCAAGGAGAAGGTCAAGAAGGAGCACCCCCTCCCTGCCACGCAGCACGTTCGGCCATTTCGGTTGGTCGGTGTTACTGCCACGCTGCAGATAGCGCGACAAGGCCGTGAAGGAGGAGGATCCCTCTCTGGCTTGCATTACCTCGGGCGCGACAGTGACATATCACCGCGTAGCACCCTGACGGAGGCCGAGAGGACGGCGTGGGAGGAGGAGCGATGCAACGCGCAGCGCCAGGCCATGTTCGTCACGTTAGACATCGCGTCGGAGTGGGTCCGCAATGACCCCAATCTTGCAGAGGCCTGGGCCCTCAACCGATATAGGACCCATGCAACATCCGAGAAAGCAAAAATGAACGCCAGCGAGAGCAGGCCAAGGTCTAAGCCAGGAAAGACTGTCAGCCAAACATAGCGAAGCATGTGCTTGACAGTAGATCAGTGTGAATCACGAGGTGAGTGGAGGTATTGACAGACATGATTAACTGCAAAGGAGCATTGGCCACCACTGGTTCGATGACATCACCGAGGGCAAGGGCTGTCAGGGAGGCCCGCCCGATTAGGGATGTAGTGAGGATCCCCCATTGGTGAAGAAGGCATGCGGCGGCGAGCACGCCGATAGTCAAGGATGGTGTTACCTATATATTTATAAGATCAAATCATGTACAAATATAAGGTTTATAAGGTATATGAGAAGTTACAAACTAATACAAATACAAAGTCTTAACAATCAAGATTGCCCTTGAGGATTCACTGCTTGTCCTCGCCCGGTTTATGTAAATGTATCGTACTTTATTTATCCGGTTTGCGTAAAATTCCTCTGTTTGGTTCATTTTTATGTTTGAAAATGCATGCAGGCGTTTCGGGTATAGTAATGGATGGCCGGCTCCCGGATGTGTGTTTGCGGACGCGTCCGTGAACAGATAGTGACATCCTTGATCTACCACTGGCTTTGTACTTTTTATTAAAACTACGTGCATATTGCTTCATACACGTTACCCCATAAAGTTTGATCTTTTTTGGAAAAAGAACTAAGAATGCGGATTTATCCAATAAAAATAAACATAAAAAATATTTATCCATATATGTGATTACTTGGCGATCCCAAACTATTTGCACTTATAACCAAATCTGAGGTTCCTGGATTATTTTCGCATATTTTTTTTGGCGCGTTCTTTACCGCGCAAAGACTTCGCGCGTCTCTCAATTTTTTATCCCCATATATGTCGCCGGATAATTTTACTCGCCACCATCTCCCCTACCTCCCCATTTATCCAACTGCCCGATTCCAATCTACGCCAGCATCACCACCCCGCGCGCCGCCCATCCCCGCACCCCGCGCGCCGCCCATTCCCGCACCCCGCACAGTGTAAGCCTCGCCCTCACGGGGTGCCTTCTGCCCCTTGCTCCGCCCGCCGGCGACTCTCGTTTTCCAACATCGGCAAGCTCGCTAGTTGGAGCCGTCAACGCCATCATCCTCACCGTCACGAAGCCATGCTCCTCCTGATGTCGTCCTCGCGGTCACGAAGCCGCATCCACGCAGGTCTCATTCTTCACTCGAAGCTCCGCCGCACGTTCCGTCGGTACACCACCACGCAAGCAGCTCTCGTTTTCATCCAGCATCTTTAGCCTCCACCACGTCAAGCAGGTGATCCTTGATTCCCATAGCCCCTACAGTTTTATCATCAAATCAACCAAACTGGCCTCCTTCATTTATGCATCGCAAGTCTGGATCATCTTCTCCTTCGTCTCCTTACTTCCTTCCTGTAGGCAATGCACTCTAAGTGTTTGGTGAATTGTTTGCTTGCCTTGAATTCAATTCTGACATATGTGAGCAACTGTTTGGTCAAATCTAATTTTAGATGGCAAAACTCAACAGTAGTAAAATTGGTCTTAGATAGTCTGACGGAGGAAGGAGAGGGTGGGAGGAGAAGGTGGCGGCGGCGGTTTCGACCTGTGATCTGACTCAACGAGGGAGGCGGCAGATTGATTCGGTCGAAGTGGTTGTCAGAGGTGCTGGGTGGTAGGAGCACTAGCCGACAGCGCTGGTGAACGACGATGGGGCCTCCTGACGAGGACGATGAGGTTGGTGGCCTCCTTGCCACCACTGGTGGACGCCGGTGAGGCCAGTCTTCCCTCCATGCGCAGATACTCCCTCGCTCCCCTCGGCGCCGTCTCCCTTACCCTATCTCTCTTCCCGAACCTCTCTCAATTGTACACAAAGAGAGCCGTGGTGGTAGCACAACAAAGTACAAAATTGGAGGCTAAATGTAGGCAGAGTTGTCCAATTCTCAGACTAGATTTAATGAATGAAGCTGCAGTTGATTACTTATCTGGGCACTATCAAATAGAAGACGATGTGATGAATGAAATCTCTTTGCTGATAAGCTAATTACACTGGTTAATTATTACACGTTAGGCTCAGGCTCGCTTCTCTCAGTTTCCTTGTGTTTCTTTTCTTCATAAAAATTCAGTATTGGATTGAACATGCCTGCAAAGATTGTTGTGTTTATCACTGTGTCCGAGCAAAAGAAGTTTCGGTCCTTCCACCGAATACGTGTAGTTGTTAACAGGTAGCATGGCAGCCATGCAAAATTAGTCCGGGACTTCAAATTCTGCAAGAAAGGTGAAAGATTTATTTTGAGTGATTGAGACATGCAATTAGAGACAAAAAGATCATATACTATACTGCACATACCAATACTTCATATTCCTATACTCTCAGTATGATGGTATAACACCATTAGTACAAGTAGGAAAGTGGTTGGGGCGTATACTGCTTTTCTTCCAGTATTGAGTACCAAACATATTAGATGCATGCTAGCCTAATTTTGTACATTTTGCTAATCTAGAACCTCACATTTCTTTGTCACTGTACTGGAACTATACAAGGCTTCAACAGTCAGTGTATCAGAACATGAATTAATCCTAGACAACATAAGCTATTGGTTTGGCAGCTTATTCTCAAGTTATGTCTAATGCTGTGCTTTGATAATTTCAGATGGACTATGTCCTTAAGTTTCCCTTTTATACCATGCTGGAAACGTCTAGACCACAAGAGGAATGTCAAACATTTTGATGCTATAGGTTCTCACATCCTGAAGACAAAATACTTGTAAGATTCTTATTGCTGTAAAAAGAGCTGTACTTCAAATCATTTTAATTAGATATCATACTAAAATTTCAAAAAATTTACTGAATCAAGCCAGTAAGTACACTTCCATACAATCATCGATTATGCTCCAATGTACATACTTATGGTTTATTATTTATGAAGAATCAATGTGCTTTTTAGGTCAAAAACATTCCCGAGCACTCCTTCACAACCTCAAAACAACCACCAAATACTGGTACATCTCTTACCAATTTCATCAAGTACATTTCTTCACACACTGCTCTGAAAGCTTACGTTCTAATTTTTTCTCTGTTATCTTCCTTTTTCAGGGTAGCTCAAGATTAGAAAAGGAGTGCATTGTAGGAGCGAGGAGCAACTACACAGCAATTTGTTTTTAAATGGACAAATATTATGTATTTTGTAAAGGATTTGGCTTCATACGAAAACTTAGTTCTGGTTGTATGATCTTTTCTTAATTATTTGCATCTTTCATATGAATATTTGATTTGATTCAATTCTGAACTCAAGGTGTTTGTTCGTAAATGAAATTGTGCGAATGAGATGCTTGTGATACAATCGGTGATATGGGAAGATCCCTTTATATAATATTTGTTGCCTATGAATGTGAATCATGATATGAGTGGATGCCTTTATATGACAATATATGTTGATCATTATACACAAGCATGTGTTGTGATGAAGTAACTGGAGTTGAAATGATGAAATACACATTGAAAATAAATCAAATAACTTTTAAAGTTAAGCATATTTAGAGATGAATATAACATCTCTACATAGCGTGTATACGAAAGGAGTTAGTGCCCATGATGAATGAACTGGCTCTATGAGTAGAGACGTGATAAACGCATCTAACAGAACGACTCTACATATCTAGATACGCTTTTGAACGTCCCAATATAGCGTCTCATATCTAGATACGCTTTTGAACGTCCCAATATAGCGTCTCATATCTATTGACGCTTTTGAACGTCCTAATATAGCGCCTCATATCTAGGGACGCTTTTGAACATCCCAATATAGCGTCTCATGCCATGTACAGACGCTTAGCCAACGTGTCTACACGTTTTGAGATGGTTCGTGGCGAGACGCTCCAAAGACGCTTTACTAAGTCGACTCTATGGTTGCCTAGAGATGAAATAACACGTCTCTAGCTATTGAATATGACGTCTCTACAGACAGTTTTTCTTGTAGACCACATGGCCGAGGTCGGACCTGTGGGGCCCGATGGGAAGGAGATCCCTGTGAGCTTAGTGTACGGCCAAGTAGAATTGGCCGCAAAGTATTCCCAGCGGGACTGTAAACTAGACAGCCTGCTGGATGGCATTGAAGAGGAATATGTCCAGTCAAGTTGACTATGTAATTTAAGATGACATGTAAAATGCCTTCTAGCCGGATTGTAGATCGTTTGTCATAGCGGACCCTTTCGCTTCAACCTCGGGACCCGACAGTCCGGAGTGTGTCCGAATACCCTCGCGGTTGTAAAGAAAACGGGGCATGCGTGGAGACCAGGCGTAGGGGTCATTAGTGCTTTATCAGACAAGTGCCCAACTAGTTATGTTATATTACATGGTTAGTAAGAAACATCTTTCAGGGAGAATAGTTCCGTTAGGGGTTCCTTTCCCTGGGAGGCATGCCCTAAAGTGCATGTCCGGACTGCTAAAAAAAAGCAGGAAAGCATCTGGGGCATATAAATAAATAGGTAAGAAATCGTCTTTTAGTTCCCTTAAGAACGCTAGCTTTCGGCTTCACCCAATCTGAGGTACACATCCGGCTGACCCGGCAGTAACAATCGCAGAGATGCTCCCTTTACCTCCTAGCCGAACAATCGGGAACGTAGGGGTAAGCACAGGAGCCAGGCAACTCAGCTTGGCCGAAACTTAAGTCATATCGATGCAATAATGGTGAATAAAAAGTACATGCGGAAGTGTGACACATGTGTTAGGCATAAAGCCCGTATAAATAAGCTTCTGTTAAAGAAGCCCCCAGGTATAATGAGTGCGAGTAGCACGTCAAGTGTGTGCGAACAATGCGCAAACGAGCCTCCAAAGGCTTTAAGAAAAAAGGAGGGAGAAAGAGAGAAATAAAAGACAGCTAAAGTATAAAATATAGACGGAGGAAGGAGACGAACTCAGAGTCCGGCGCTAGGCGTAGAATCTTCGGAGACGGGCTGCGTTCCATGGGTTCGGCTCGAGTCGGTTATCCGATGCGTTTCGCAGATGGTATGCTCCGCCGGTCAGGACCTGGTCAATGATGAAGGGACCTTCCCATTTGGGCTTGAGTTTGTCCTTTTTCTTCTCCGGCAGGCGTAGAACTAGTTCGCCAACATTGTAAATTTTGGCCCGTACTTCTCTGCTTTGATATCTTCGAGCCTGCTATTGATAAAATGCGGAACAAGCTTTTGCCACGTGGCGCTCCTCCTTTAAGGCGTCCAAACTGTCCTGCCGATCCAGCTCGGCTTCTCTTTCTTCGTACATGCGCACGCGAGGTGAGTCATGAATTATGTCGTAGGGCAAAACTGCCTCTGCGCCGTACACCATAAAGAATGGTGTGAATCCGGTAGTGCGATTTGGCATGGTCCGCAGCCCCCAGAGTACGGAGTCGAGCTCCTCTACCTAGTGCGTGTTAGATTCCTTGAGGGACCGCACTAGTCTGGGTTTGATGCCGCTCATAATTAGACCATTTGCTCGCTCGACTTGACCGTTGGTTTGAGGGTGATAGACTGAAGCGTAGTCGAGCTTGATGCCCATGTTTTTGCACCAGAGTTTAACCTCGTCGGCCGTGAAGTTTGTGCCGTTATCAGTGATGATGCTATGGGGGACACCGTAACGGTGTACTACCCCTGATATGAAGTCTATCACGGGTCCGGATTCGGCCGTCTTAACTGGCTTGGCCTCTATCCATTTGGTGAATTTATCCACCATGACCAATAGGTATTTTTGCTTGTGGGTTCCTCCTTTAAGGGGTCCAACCATGTCAAGTCCCCAGACCGCGAACGGCCAGGTGATGGGTATAGTTTTTAGGGTGGTGGGTGGCATGTGGCCTTGATTAGCAAAGAGCTGGCAACCGACGCATCGTTGGACTAAATCCTGAGCATCTGTCCGGGCCGTTGGCCAATAAAATCATGTACGGAAGGCCTTGCTTACAAGGTCTCGGGCTGCGGCGTGGTGCCCACCAAGTCCGGCATGAATTTCAGCCAGAAGATTTCGCCCTTCCTCTTCGGAGATACACCTTTGAAGGACTCCGGTTGTGCTTTTCTTATAGAGCTCTCCCTCATGGACCTTATAGGCTTTAGATCGCCGTACTATGCAGCGGGCTTCGTTTTGGTCATCGGGAAGTTCCTGCCTAGTTAGGTAAGCTAGGAATGGCTCGGTCCACGGGGCAATGACTGCCATTATTTCGTGGGCTGAAGGTGTTGTTTCATTGGCAGAACCGCCAATTATGTCAGAATGTGCGGTGTCGGGTGGTGCGGTTGTGTCCGGATTGTTGTTTTCGGACTCCCCTTCCCATAGTACGGATGGCTTGAAAAGCCGTTCCAGGAAGATGTTGGGAGGGACGGCATCGCGCTTTGCGCCGATGCGTGCCAATACGTCTGCCGCTTGATTATTATCTCGGGCTATATGGTGAAATTCGAGCCCTTCAAACCGAGCTGACATTTTCAGAACGGCGTTACAGTAAGCTGCCATTTTCGGATCCTTGGTGTTGAAGTCTCCATTTATTTGGGATATCGCGAGGTTCAAATCCCCTCGCACCTCTAGGCGTTTAATTCCCATGGAGACCGCCATCCGGAGGCCGTGTAGAAGGGCCTCGTATTCTACTGCGTTTTTGGAGTCTGTGTACATTATCTGGAGTACGTATTGGACTGTGTCTCCAGTTGGGGACGTCAGGACGACGCCAGCCCCCAGGCCGGCCAACATTTTGGAGCCATCAAAGTGCATGATCCAATTAGAATATGCGCCGTACTCTTTAGGGAGTTCAGCTTCAGTCCATTCGGCGATGAAGTCTGCCAAAACTTGCGACTTGATGGCTCGCCGTGGTTTATAGGTTATGTCGAATGGTAGGAGCTCGATGGCCCATTTTGCAATCCTGCCGGTCGCGTCGCGGTTGTTTATAATGTCATTGAGAGGTACTTCGGAGGCTACTGTTATCGAACACTCTTGAATGTAGTGTCGGAGCTTCCGGGATGCCATGAACACTGCGTACGCTATCTTCTGATAATGTGGATACCGGGATTTGCATGGAGTTAGGACAGCGGATACGTAGTACACTGGTTTTTGAAGAGGGAACTTGTGTCCGTCCGTTTCTCGTTCGACGACGAGCACCGCGCTTACAACTTGATTTGTTGCCGCGATATATAATAGCATTGGTTCGCCCAAGTTGGGCGCGGCTAGGACTGGATTTGTTGCCAATATGGCTTTTATTTCTTCGAGTCCGGCCATGGCGGCATCCGTCCACTCAAAGTGTTTTGTGGGCCGGAGGAGGCGATAAAGGGGTAATGCCTTTTCTCCTAAGCGGGAGATGAAGCGGCTTAGAGCCGCCACGCATCCAGTTAATTTTTGTATTTGTTGAGCTCTTTTGGGATATCCAATTGTGACAGAGCTCGGATCTAGGCTGGGTTTGCTTCAATTCCTCTATCGGATACAATGAAGCCCAAGAGCTTTCCGGCTGGTACGCCAAAAACGCATTTTTCCAGATTGAGCTTAATGTCATATGCTCGGAGGTTGTCGAATGTGAGCCTCAAGTCGTCTACTAGAGTTTCGACGTGTTTGGATTTGACGACCACATCGTCTACGTATGCCTCCACTGTTTTGCCGATCTGGTTTGCCAGACATGTCTGAATCATGCGCTGATATGTTGCGCCGGTGTTTTTGAGCCCGAAGGGCATTGTGTTGAAGCAGAATGGCCCATATGGAGTGATGAATGCCGTTGCGGCTTGGTCTGGCTCCGCCATCTTGATTTGATGGTAGCCAGAGTATGCATCGAGGAAGCACAATGAATCGTGCCCTATGGTAGCATCGATAATTTGGTCAATGCGGGGAAGGGGGAAGGGATCCTTTGGGCAAGCCTTGTTAAGGTCCTTGAAATCGACACACAGGCGCCAGGATTTGTCCTTCTTTGGTACCATTACCAGGTTTGCTAGCCAGTCCGGATGTTTTATATCTTTGATGAATCCGGCTTCTAATAGTTTGGCTAGCTCCTTTCCCATTGCCTGTCTTTTGGGTTCGGAAAATCTCCGAAGAGCCTGTTTGACTGGCTTGAATCCTTTTAGGATATTTAGGCTGTGCTCTGTCAGCCGTTGTGGGATTCCTAGCATGTCTGAAGGGTGCCAGGAAAAAATGTCCCAATTTTCCCGTAGGAATTCTCGTAGTGCGGCGTCTACATCAGGGTTTAATTGTGCCCCAATGGAGGCCGTCTTTGTAGGGTCCGTTGGATGGACTTGGAATTTGACTATTTCGTCCGCTGGTTTAAAAGAGGTGGACTTGGATCTTTTGTCAAGTATCACGTCGTCCCTGTTCACCGTGGAGCGCAGCGCTGTGAGTTCCTCGGCCGCTAGGGCTTCGGATAGCGCCTCTAGGGCTAGTGCGGCTGTCTTATTTTCGGCGCGGAGCGCTATGTCCGGATCACTGGCAAGGGTGATGATTCCGTTGAGCCCGGGCATTTTGAGCTTCATGTACCCGTAATGGGGTATAGCTTGAAAAATTGTGAATGGTTCTCGTCCTAATAAAGTGTGATATCCGCTGCTGAACGGGGCCACATGGAACGTGATATCCTCGGACCTGTAGTTGTCCGGCGAGCCGAATACCACATCCAGCGTGATTTTTCCTCTGCAGCATGCTTCCCGACTAGGGATTATTCCTCTGAAGGTTGTGTTGCTTCGCTCGATGCGGCTCCTGTCTACTTCCATTTTTTGGAGAGTTTCCTCGTAGATGAGGTTTAATCCGCTGCCGCCATCCATGAGTACCTTAGTAAGGCGAAAGCCATCCACTATTGGGCTGAGGACCAATGCGGCTGGTGCTTGGGCTGTTCGTAATTTAGGTTCATCACTGGCGTTAAAGGTAATAGCCGTGTCACTCCATGGATTTATTGTTGCTACTTGGTAGACTTCGGCGAGGCTGCGGAGTGTTCGTTTCCGCATATTATTTGATGCGAAAGTCTCGAAGACTGTTAGTACCGTACTGGTACTGCTGGGCTGGTTCTCTGGGGCTAGAAGCTCTTCGCCACTTTTGGCCACCTGCCGTAGTACATGCTCGAAGGCTATGTGTTGGAGTGGCACCCTCTGTACTATGGATTTTGCAGGGTCCGCTGAGCCATCCCTCCAGTACGGTTCTGTGCCTTTTAGGGGGTTTTTGCTTTTTGGTTTTTAACCCAGGTGCCTGAATATGATGCACCCTTTTATTTCGGACTAGGGTTGTGTTCGGAGCCGGATAGTCCCAAAAATTGGTTTCGGTTTTACAGATGCTCTCCATCGCACAATATTTTTGTACTATGGACGCCAAGTCGGTGAAGCGCGTAATTTCGCAACGACTTATGGCGTTCATGATTCCCTTGTCCGTGCAATTATCGCAGAAAGTTGAGATTGCGCTTTCCTCACGACAGTCCTTTATCCTGTCCATAACTAGGAGGAATCTGGCCCAGTAATGGTGTACTGTTTCAGCGGGCTCTTGCCGGATTCGGGATAGATCGCTTGTGTTTGGGTGGGCGGGTGAAATTAAATTCGAAACCCCGTCCAATCTAAGACTCAAGGGCCGGAAAGTTTCCGAACTTGGAAGCTTGTGTTGCTTGATGTTATCCAACGAATCCGGCCCGCTGCCTGACTTTAGGTTCACGGCTTGACCGGTGTCCATCCCTCCGTGGGAATCCGACATGGAGGGGTCGGGAATTCGGACATAGCTTGTCCTTAATGTAGAAGAAGAGTCGCCGTGCTGTTACTCCACCACAACAACGTGGTGGGTAGCCTGGGGAGAGTTGATCTCTCTCAGATCGGTTTTGGGCCCGATCTGATCGTAGTCTGTAGCGACTCCCAGGGCGGCGATGCGATCCAAGAGCTCGTTTACGGAGGAGAGCTCCATCGGATCTAGCTGCTCGGCGAGTTCCGAGTTGACGTGAAGATCGTTTTTGATGACTCGAGAGGTCATCGTCGGCGCGGCGGCCGAACAGGCGGTCATAAGAAAACAGCCTAGCCGGATAGTTTGGCTGATGGCCAAAGCTCCTTTGGCAACGGTGCCGTCTTTAAAGACGGGATGAGGCATCCTTCCTGATCATGACGGCACAAAGGAACTCTCAATGAAAGCACCAATGTCAGTGTCAAAACTGGCGGATCTCGGGTAGGGGGTCCCGAACTGCGCGTCTAGGCGGATTGTAACAAAAGACAAGGGACACGATGTTTTTACCCAGGTTCGGGCCCTCTCGATGGAGGTAAAACCCTACTCCTGCTTGATTAATATTGATGATATGGGTAGTACAAGAGTAGATCTACCACGAGATCAAGGAGGCTAAACCCTAGAAGCTAGCCTATGGTATGATTGTTGTGTCCTACGGACTAAAACCCTCCGGTTTATATAGACACCGGAGAGGACTAGGGTTACACAGAGTCGGTTACAATGGTAGGAGATCTACATATCCGCATTGCCAAGCTTGCCTTCCACGCCAAGGAAAGTCCCATCCGGACACGGGACGAAGTCTTCAATCTTGTATCTTCATAGTCTTGGAGTCCGGCCAATAATGATAGTTCGGCTATCCGGACACCCCCTAGTCCAGGACTCCCTCGACGGGGAAAATAGGAAATGCCTATTTTGCTTGGGGTCTACCATATACACCCTCTAGAGAGCGATATTCAGATAGCAGAGTACATCATTGGATAACTATCAAACAGAATCCATCTTCGAAAATGCTGGGTTAACTTTAGAAATAATTAAGGCAAGCTTTGAATGGACTTCTAGAAAATTCTCATGAAATCTCAACAAATCTTATGAACGTCGAAATTTTGACAATAAAGAATGTGTGAATTTATGATTTATCATATGTATAGTGTGGTGATTTCCACCACCAGAAGTTGAGCTTGGCGTTACATGAGTTGTGCTAGAAATTATATACGTTTTATCCATTGAGAAATTCCAAAAGAGTGATACATGTACACACTTAAGTATGGAGACCACTAGGCATCAGACTACCGACATTATGCATTAATAAAACTAGTCGTACACCATCGGATCAAAGGAAAGATGGACGTCCAATTTGCTGATTAGGCCCCCCGGTAGAGGATTTTCTATTCCCTACGTGCGTGCTTCCTCCTACAATAACTGCTCCAGTCAAAATAGCCTGACACTGCTTCCATAAATCACGTATATGTGGATCCCTGATTATGTCGGGTTAACTACCTTATATGTATTTGCCCCTGATTTTAGTAAACAACTTATGAATTATAGGCAGCTAGATTCCTTACGAAGCCTTTGTGCAAAAAAAAGCTTACGAAGCAGAACTTTTAACCAAGCTTTATTCAAACTTGCATCCCATGGAACTAATTTGTGTTTCCACCTTTATTTGTAATGTTGTGTATCAGTTTGTTTCCTTCACACCAAATTTATTTATGTTTCTGTTCATTCTAAAATTTGCTTCTGTGGTGAACTAAATCAGATTTTATTTATTAGAAATTTTATGTCCTATGTAGCTTGATATTTTGTTTCAGAAGCATCAGTATCTTGCTTCCATCAGCAAGAGAATTGTTTTGGACATCCTTCCACAAAAAAGGAATTTAATTCACATGTTTGAGAAGCATCACACATTTTGTTTACATCACGGAATTGCTTCCAAGTAATTATTATCTTGCTGTAGCAAAAAGAAAAAAAATTCTTACAAATTTCACGTGTTTCATAGAAGTTAGGATTTATTTACGCTAAAAGAAAAAGCTGCTACTGTCAAATGGAGAATATGCTTCAATAGGCAAAGTCAAATAGCTTTCGGCCGTCTGGTGAGTTGTTCTAAATTTCGTGCTCTTCGAATGGCCGTGAGAGAGCGGTGGAATATTCCAGATGAAGAGTTCTTCAAGTGCACAGGACCAGATTGGTTATTGATTTTGCTGGTGCAATTGGGTTTGCAACAGAAGGAGCAAATCCTGTTTCTTTTCTGGCAAGCATGGAATTTGAGAAATGATTTAATTTTTGGGAAGGGGAAAGAATCCGTTAATGCCTCTGCACATTTTGTGGACAATTTTTGGACCACTTTCACGTCTAGTCATGACACCATTTAATTGGACGCTAGCAACAAAGGTAAGGAGAAGGTGAGCGGAGTTATAGCAGATTACGCACCGTTAAAAGATTATGTGGTGTGGACTCCTCCTCCTAATGATCATATCAAGATCAATGTTGACGCCAGTTTTGTGGAGAGTACTAATGCAACCAGTGTGGGGGTCGTAGCTCATAATTCATCTGGAGATATTATTGTTTCTTCGTGGGACTTTATTTATCGGTGTACAAGTGTGAATGAAGCTGAGCTCCGTGCCTGCCTCGCAGGACTTCATATAGGTATCACCCTTCACCAATCTATTATTTTAGAGACTGACCGTGCTTTCGTACATTCGTTTCTTGCAAATGAGAAGCTTGACAGGTCCCTCTGGCTGATCTGATGGATGAGGCTCTGAGTATATCTAGGATGATCCATAATTTCAATATTGCAAAGATAAGTCGGATTGCCAATGGGGTGGCATATGAGATTGCTAGGTTTAGCTTTAGTACTAGGTCCGATAGGATTCTTTTTAATTCAGTTTCGCCCTACGTGGTGTATGCTGTAACGAATGATTGTAAGAACTTCTCTTTGGCTTAATTAATATATGGGGTGTCTTTCCAAAAAAAAAAGCTTTCGGCCGTCAGATTACACTAATTTGAATGTGACATGGCCATCATGTGATGGAAGGTGTGATCCATGACGCCAGCGGATTGAAGTGGCAGTTCCCCTTTCCCTGTGCCAGGATCTTCTTCACTAAGGTCCTTGAGGATGTATGCACCAACAACCCCAACTTCTCGGTCATAGTGATTAGTGTGCAAACTCGACTCGTCTTCTCTGAAGTAGACACGGACATGCTTGATCTCTGGGTGCCTCCTAATCAGTATAGGCACATATATGAGAACTGAGAGACTAAAACATATGAGGCATGACTAACACAAAATCAATGATTTGATGCTATCGTGCACTAGAAGCACATAAATTTTATTTGTGGAAATCTACATGCTTTCCAGGCAAGATTTGGGTGCACAAAATTAATGTCATGAAACATTGTTGTGGTGCAACACAGCATGTCTACATTAGAAGCATATGGTAAAGTCAAGGAAGTATGATTCTTTCTCTTAACAAGACACACTACTTTGCTACTTTTCGAGCGGTTGCTATTCACCAATTGAAGCATACACTATAGCCCGAAGAAGCATATGTATAACAATGTAGAAGCACAATGGAGAAGAAGGATGAAAATAGTGCCCTAGGTATAAGTAGTATTAATTGGAAGCATGGATATTTAAAGGGCAATACAAAACAAAAATTGTGGCCAACATGGGCAAACATATTTTTTGTCCTGTAAATACCAAATGCGCATATATTCATTGATGATTTAGTGATTCGCTACATAATGTACAGAGTGAAATCAGCCCCAGAAAAAGGGAATAAAGCAATATGCACATAGAGAAAATCAAATAATAATAGAGAACATGTATATGTTTGGAAATAAACTAGCATTGTACAAGGATAAGAGACACTATACCTAGGTCAGATGAGGATTGTGCCTGTTGGGAGGGACGAATCATGCAATCTTTGATGGCTGCCTTCATTCTTGAACCGAGACAACGCCGCAACGCGATGGAACGATGGCCGTGCGGACCCAACCTAGTGGAGTTGTCCGAGACGGCGACGGGCTAGCGAGCGAGCCCGTGAGGATCGTGGATAATGGTGGGCAGGTGCTGGACGAGAGGCAACGAAGTAGGTGACCGTGACAGCGATGGGGTTGAGAGCAACCATCAGATGTGACGACACACCGGGGTCCTCCTCCATTTCTAAAAAAATCAGATGTGACGACACACCAGCGCGGTACGTCTCAGGGCCACAAGGGGCACAAGGTCAATTCATGGAGGATACATCCGGGCCAGCGAGGGGATTGGAGAGGTTGGCGATGGAGGGGATTTGGGATGAGTCGGGCGACAGACACATGACAACGAAGGAATTTGGGGTAGTTGCATTTTATTCGGGAGGGGTTATGGGTGGACCTCGCAAGAAAATCGGGAGGGGTTTCGTAAAAAGGGAAATCAGAAGATTTGTGCGGGCATCAATGGATTTTGCAAAGCGATCCACGTCATGGGTTGAAAAACGAATCGATGGTGCATGACAGGTCTTACGAATTGATCCCGTCAGACGTTTGGTAAAAAGCATTTTCCATTAAGTACTAGTAAGCGTGCACATGCAACGCACGTCTTGACAAACATAAATATTAATAACCACTGTATTATTGAATATTGTACATTTCACTATAATTTTATATATTTTGGTAACTGCAATTACAATCGAGCACAAATATTGAAGCAGCAATATCTAAAGTACATCACAAGAACTGTCACAACCCCTTGGCCTTGCTTTCGTCATCTTTTTTAAGGCTGTTGCCCAACTGAATAACCGTTGTACAAAATCACCTTCACGCTCAGTTTAAGATAGTTCACTAATTTCTACTTCTTGGAGACGATCGAGCACAAGTTTCTTAGTTTTTCGGTGTGTTGGCTGATCACAAATGCAACTCAATAGGCATAGAGTCTGCGCCTGAAGTGACGGGCATATCAACATAAGATTAACCGATACATTTTATGACAAAAAAGAGACGAAATTATAAATTATCAGACTGCCTGAGTACTTCGAGATGCATCAGTACCCTTTAAGAAAAAACAACACTAGGAAATAGTTTGAAGCTACTGATACGTTTCATGACGTAAAAGAGACAAAATTACCCCGGTTTTTTTGTAGGCAACCTGAAGAAAGTTGATTGATGGTACAAAGTAATAGTTTGTACCTGCACCGTAGCCTAGGTTTGGTTCAATGTGTAATTCAACATGTGGAAAGGATATCAATAGTTGGATATATATTACCGACTAAGCAACTCCGGAAGAATTATCAGCTAATTATCTAAAACGACAGAAGACCACGATCCAAACATGTATGTTAACAGCATGGCGATGGTATACTAGACACTTCGGGGTCCGTCATAAAACATAATGCATATAGCAAATATGGCGGGAAGCTAGTTTGTCCATTGAGCAATGCACTATTGCTCTCGTCGTTACTGGCATCACATATTCACTGATGATTTTCTACATTCTCCTCAACTGTTGTCTCAGCTTCTACTACTTTGCCTCTCTCAACGACGACCTATATGATAGTGGCAGGAGTGTTTGCTGAATAATGATACTAATTGCCGGGATCCAAACATGACACACACAGAACATTGTCCAACTACAAGGTTGAATGTTGTTTAGCCAGTACTATTTTATATTTGTACCAATTCATAGCTCGGTAAAGATCATGAATTATGTGAAAAATGCATTTAAACAACACAGTTATGTAGTAGGACAGATGGATCATTCAAATTGAAAAAGGTAAAGTTGTGACTGTGCTATTAAGGTTCAAATCTTTAGTGAACATGTATCTTATTTATTTTCAGTAACAACTTGAAGGTTTTAGGCCAATTCTTTCCTTGATTTTTGAATGAGCTAATTCAGGATTTTATGGTTTGAAATAAAGAAGACCAATGGTACTTCTTCATGATAACATAGTTCTTTACCTAAGCAGCGTGACCTAGATATATTTTGCCAAGAGTCACTTAGCTGATTTTCAATTTCTCAACAATTGATTTCTCTTACAAAGTTCTTCTGCTTTTGCAAGATTTGTTGTCTCGTTTTTTGTGAGTATTAATCTGTACTCCTATGCTAACTATATTTGATGTTCACAACGATGCCAGTGCTTTCTTCCGTCTTTGGAACTCACATATCTACTATTATCTAGTACTACGGGAAAAACAGTTCCATACATTTTATAATGACAATACATGAAGGTCGTCAAACAGAAAACTCCTCTAATATAACACATACTAATAATTGTCTTACAAATAAAATCAGTCAAAACAAAATCATAACAAAAAAAATTAAAAGGCACATGTCCTAGGAAAATCCTTTATTCACTACTAATTGATTTCTCTATTTGCGTGTGACGACGGACACATAGTGAAGCTCGACGGATCCCATGAACAATCTTCCACCTTTCCTCTCCACCACCTCGGTCGGCCTCACGCTCTTGGGCCCCCGCATCTCCTCGATTATTTTTCCCTCGGCATCGATCCTCAATGCTAGCAGGTGGCTATCAACGCCAAAGGGGAGCTCCGCCTTCTCACGGTGCAGTGCCATCCAGTATCCTCCTTTCTTGTCGGGCCTCACATTGTCTGGATAGCCAGGGAGGTCGGCGAATAGCTCCATGGTGCCCGCCTTGGAGCCCTTGATCCAGTATCGTAGCAGCTTACACGGTCCGGTTGATGAGATGACGAGATGTGTCCGATCAGCGCTGATGGCGAGGCCGTTGGGGTAAGTGATATCGGCCTGGAGCACGACGGTCTTTCCTGTCCGTGGGTCATACCTCAATAGCTGACCCGTCGAGTCTCCAGTTCTTGTCACCATTTCATGTTGCGACCTATTGTAGTTCCTGGAGCTGTCCGTGAAGTAGACCTCGCCGGTTACCTGGTCGATGTCCACCCCGTTGGTGAAGCGGAGAGGTACGCCATCAACCTCCGTGACAAGCACAGTCGCCTCCCCGCCGCCTGGCGCGACCCTCATGAGCCCCTTGTAGGCGTCGGCAATGTATAGGTACCCGGACTTGAGGTGGAAGCGCAGACCAAGCGGCCGGCCGCAGTGGCCCTCGGTGGCGGTCTCCGGGCGAAGGAGAGACGCCGTGCACGCCTCGCTGCTGTAGTCGGGGTTGTAGGTGTACGTCGACCAGCCGAGCGCGTCGCCGTTCCACTTCAGCACGCGGCCGTCGGACACGCCGCTGTACGGGCCATTACTTTGGCGTCGAAGGCGACGCTCTCCGGGCCGCGCAGCAGTCCGCGTGGCAGCGGCAGGTGGCGCGTCCACGTGGCGTCGATGCTGGGAACGGCGGCAGCCGCGGCAGTGCCGGGTGAGAAGCAAAAGATAAGGAGCAGCACGGCGAGCGAGATCGTCGCCGCGGCGACACCCCTCGTGCCGCTCGCCATTGTTGACTTGCTTCGCTAGCAGTTTGGAGAATCGAGAGCTTGCGTTTCTTCTGGTGGATTGATCGGACGTGTTGTCTGGTGTTGGCTCGATGGACTGGTTGTTTGGTGCAGAGAACAGGGGTGCCTCTGTTCTTATATAACGACGGAGGGGTTCGAGTCACGGCAAGAGTCGGCCGTCCTCCTTGGCGACGGCGAGAGTACGAGTCCGTATGCGTGTCCTCGAATAATTCCGACTCGACCTGGTCCTTGCGAGCACCCGCGATCTGTATGCCAAGGTGCTGCTTTTTGTCCTCGTTTTTTTTCTTTCCTTTTTTTCTGCATTGATGGAATAAAAAATTAACACAAAGTTTATCATCTTTCAAGAAAAATGTTAAAATTTAACACAAACTTTATAATTTTTGTTTTAAAAACAATTTACTAGTGTCATGAACACTCATTTAAACACATTTAAAATGTTTCATCGACTGCGTAGTAGAATAGTATACATTAAGTTCTTGTTATCACGTGGACACCGACCACGAGCCCGGTTGCGGGTAGAGCTTACGACGTGCCGCTCCGGAAAAGCAGGATCTGATCGCACGGGGCGATCAGGAGGCGACGAGGCCCTTGCGCGCCGCCGGTGACGCCTCCGGTTTCCTCTCTCTCCGTCGGCCGCTCCGGCGGCGGGAGGGAGGGAGAACCTCGGGTCTGTTCGCTTGGTGGGTGTGTGGTAGGGTTAGGGTTGAGGGAGACGCTGCCGAGGCCGTTGAGGTGGTGTCGCGTCGGAATAAGTTTCTCCGGGCTCCGTTCGCGGTCAGGCGAGGCTTTTGCCTTCGTCTAGGAGCCAGCGGTGTTGGGGATCCCCGGATCTCGTCGAGGTCGCGGGCTATGGTGGCTGGAGGTCCATCGGCACTGGCCGTTTGGGTTCTCAGATGGGCGATGGATGCAGGGAGACGAAGATCCTTCTTCTTCCTTGTTGGTATGATTTGCTGTTGCTGTTCTTCTCCTTCCTCTGCGCTGATGCTGGTGGGAGATCCTGCTTTGTCCGGGCGGATGGCCCGGCCGCGGTGCTGGACCGGTCGGATGACTCGAGTTCTCTTCCTTCCGGAAGGGACACTTTTCGCGGTACTCAAAACCAAAAATGGCGACGGCTATTGCAGGTGTGTTGGATTGATGTCCATGCCCTCTCAGTGCTGGTGTCAAGAAAGGAGGAAGCAGCGTGGCGGCAATTGTACCGTGGTCGAAGATGATGACCTGCTTGCGACTGGTTGCAGATCCTTCTGCTGCAGGGGTCTTCTCTCAAGATTCAGGGATGATGACCCAGGGCTCCGGAGATCTTCTTGTGTTATGGTTGTTTTAGGATTCTCTAGGTGTTCATGGTTCTTTGTGTTTGCGTTTCAGTGTGCTTGTAAGGGTCAACTTCGTTGTACTAATTCGTGATATGAATGGAAAACTTCTCAAAAAAAAAGTTCTTGTTATCTATTAAACATTTTTTGGATGTGAATAATATTTTTAAACTTGTGCGAACGTTTTGCTTGGCACACATTTATATTTTATTCAACTTACATGAACATGTTTTTCAAAGATGGTAGAACATATTTATCTCATGCAAAACGCTTTATCTACTGAAACGATTTTTTGAATTTACATCAACAACTGTTGAACACACATGAACATTGTACTACACATACATGATCAACTTTCATAACCGATGCTGTCGTACTTCGAAGATATTCATTTGCACAAAACATATCTTGAAATCATTCATAATGATGTAAGATTCAAAATATTTTAACAAGTGACATGAACATTTTTGAAATACATTAACATATTACATGCATATCAGAATATATTTTGAGGTACGTATTTTGTAACACACTAACAATTTCTCTCCACTAGATTGTTTTAAAGAAAATTGCGTCAACATTCTATTTCGCATGCATGTATATTTTATTAAACATTCATGAACTCTTTTTCATAGATGTTAGAACACATTAATTGCATGCAAAACATTTTCATCCATTGAAATATATCTTACTCCCTCCGTTCCTTTATATAAGGTGTATTTGTTTTTTGATAAAATTCCAAAATGTAAGGTGCATTTCTTCTAATTCCTCATAATTCCCTTGTTAGCCCCCAGAAAAAGGAAAAGTATCTCTCTCCTGATTGTCTGTATCTCTACTTGTAGCAAAAGAAGAAAAGTATCTCTCCGTCGATTACATGTATCTCTTACTTTTCAGGACTAACTGATTTACTTGCCACTAACCAACAAATTTGCCAAGGGTAATTTCATCGTAACATGTCTATAATTATGTGCCTTGGTTATCGTGCCGAAAATAATACACCTTACATAAAGGAACGGAGGGAGTATATCTTATCTATATCTACTAAGAAAGACAAAACTGCTTGTACCCGGCCTCGAGCGCGACGTCGAGGAGTTCGTGCAGCAGTGCTCAGTCTGCCAACAAGCCAAACATGAGCACTGCAAGCCAGCGGGCCTCCTGGCACCTCTTCCTGTTCCCACGGCGCCATGGGAAGACCTCACGATGGATTTCGTGGAGGGATTGCGAGTCTCTAAAGGCTTCGACACTATCATGGTCGTGGTAAACCGCTTCATCAAATTTACCCACTTCATTCCTCTACGCCACCCCCTTCCACGCGCCACAAGTGGCGAGGGCCTTCTGAGACAATGTGGTGAAGCTCCATGGCATACCCGCTTCGATCATTTCCTACCGCAACAAGGTGTTCACCAGCAATCTGTGGAAGGAACTGCTCGCCAGCGCAGACACCAAATTGCTTACTCCACCGCATATCACCCGCAGACGGACGGACAGAGCGAGTGCGTCAAACGGTGCATGAAGATGTACCTCAGGTGCGCCGTGCATGACGCGCCGCACAAGTGGCGTCGCTGGCTGCCCATGGCAAAGTTCTGGTATAACTCCACCTTCCACTCCTCGCTCAACTGCACCCCCTTCAAGGCGCTCTATGGGAAGGAGGCCAATCTGGAGGCAATGTCGGCCTGGCCAGACGACGCACACGCCGGCGATGACATGGATTGGGCGGCGCACACAACCCACATCCGCGCCCAGCTGGAACGCGCCCAGCACCGCTTCAAGAAGCAGGCCGACCGCAATCGCACGGAGCACCAATTCTAGGTGGGCGAGAAAGTTCTGCTGAGGCTGCAGCCTTACGTCCAAAGCTCCGTCGTCAGAAGACCCTACGCCAAGCTCGCCTTCAAGTTCTATGGGCCATACACCGTCATCAAGAAGATCGGCCTGTTGGCGTACAAGCTCAATCTCCCGGCGTCCGGCCGTGTGCATCCGGTCTTCCACGTCTCCCAACTGAAGCCGTTCACGCCGGACTACACGCCGGTGTACGCGGAGCTACCTCGAGTGCCGGATCTGTCCGTGTCATCTTCTGAACCCACGCAACTACTGGAGTGGCGCATGATGAAGCGGGGCAATGCAGCCATTGTGCAGGCCAAGGTGAAGTGGGGTGATGGCTCGCCTCCTGCCACAACGTGGGAAGATTACGAGGTTCTTCGACAGCGCTTTCCAACAGCAGCAATTTGGGACGTGTTGGGGAACATAGTAATTTCAAAAAAAATCCTACGCACACGCAAGATCATGGTGATGTATAGCAACGAGAGGGGAGTGTATCTTCATACCCTTGAAGATCGCTAAGCGGAAGCGTTTATCAACGCGGTTGATGTAGTCGTACGTCTTCACGATCCGACCGATCCAAGTACCGAACGCACGGCACCTCCGAGTTCTGCACAAGTTCAGCTCGATGACGTCCTCGCCTTCTCGATCCAGCAAGACGGGCGAAGTAGTAGATGAGTTCCGGCAGCACGACGGCGTGGTGACAGTGTTGGTGAAGAACAATCTCCGCAGGGCTTCGCCTAAGCACTACGGAAACTATGACGGAGGATAAACTAGAGGGGACGGGGTTGCCGGCAAACGGCTTGGTGTTTCTTGATGTGTCTTTGGTGCTAGCCCTACCCATCTATTTATATGTTGAGCCTTGGGGTCGAAACTTGGAGTAAAAGCCTCCACAAAGTCGGTTTCACCCGAAAGGCAAGAGTCCTTCTCGGACTCCAGGGCCAGACGCCAGGGTTCCCGGCGTCTGGCCCCAGACGCCAGGGACCCTGGCGTCTGGCCCCTGGACTCCGCAAAACTTCCTTTTGCGCTTTCCAAAAACCTTGTGGGCTTTCCCCTTTGGCCCAAATAACGTGTTCTCGTACCCAAACATTTCGGGAAACATCCGGAACCCCTTCCGGTGAATTCCGGAACCCTTCCGGAGATCAAACACTATTATCCCATATATCAAACTTTATCTCCGGACCATTCCGGAGTTCCTAGTCATGTCCATGATCTCATCCGGGACTCCGAACAACATTCGGTTACCAACATACATAACTCATATAATACTATATCGTCAACGAAACGTTAAGCGTGCGGACCCTACGGGTTCGAGAACTATGTAGACATGACCGAGACACGTTTCCGGTCAATAACCAGTAGCGGGACCTGGATGCCCATATTGGCTCCCACATATTCTACGAAGATCTTTTATCGGTCAAACCGCATAACAACATACGTTGTTCCCTTTGTCATCGGTATGTTACTTGCCCGAGATTTGATCGTCGGTATCCAATACCTAGTTCAATCTCGTTACCGGCAAGTCTCTTTACTCGTTATGTAATGCATCATCCCGTAACCAACTCATTGGTCACATTGCTTGCAAGGCTTATAGTGATGTGCATTACCGAGAGGGCCCAGAGATACCTCTCCGACAATCGGAGTGACAAAACCTAATCTCAAAATACGCCAACTCAACATGTACCTTCAGAGACACCTGTAGTACTCCTTTATAATCACCCAGTTACGTTGTGACGGTTGGTAGTACCCAAAGTGTTCCTCCGGTAAATGGGAGTTGCATAATTCTCATAGTTACAGGAACATGTATAAGTCATGAAGAAAGCAATAGCAGTATACTAAACGATCAAGTGCTAGGCTAACAGAATGGGTCATGTCAATCACATCATTCTTCTAATGATGTGATCCCACTAATAAAATGACAACACATGTCTATGGTTAGGAAACATAACCATCTTTGATTAATGAGCTAGTCAAGTAGAGGCATACTAGTGACTATATGTTTGTCTATGTATTCACACATGTATCATGTTTCCGGTTAATACAACTCTAGCATGAATAATAAACATTTATCATGATATGAGGAAATAAATAATAACTTTATTATTGCCTCTAGGGCATATTTCCTTCAGTCTCCCACTTGCACTAGAGTCAATAATCTAGATTACATCGCCATGTGATTTAATACCAATATTCATATCTGTATATGATTAACACCCATAGTTCACATCATCATGTGACCAACACCCAAAGGGTTACTAGAGTCAATAATCTAGTTCACATCGCTATGTGATTAACACCCAAAGAGTACTAAGGTGTGATCATGTTTTGCTCGTGAGAGAAGCTTAGTCAACGGGTCTGTCACATTCAGATCCGTATGTATTTTGCAAATATTCTATGTCTACAATGCTCTGCACGGAGCTACTCTAGCTAATTGCTCCCACTTTCAATATGTATCCAGATTAAGACTTAGAGTCATCTGGATCAGTGTCAAAACTTGTATCGACGTAACCCTTTACGACGAACATTTTTTCACCTCCATAATCGAGAAACATATCCTTATTCCACTAAGGATAATTTTGACCAATGTCCAGTGATCTACTCCTAGATCGCTATTGTACTCTCTTGCCAAACCAGGGCAGAGTATACAATAGGTCTGGTCCATAGCATGGCATACTTTTATAGAACCTATGACTGATGCATAGGGAAATGACTTTCATTCTCTTTCTATTTTCTGCCGTGGTCAGGATTTGAGTCTTACTCAATTTCATACCTTTGCAACACAGGCAAGAACCCTTTTCTTTGACTATTCCATTTTGAACTACTTCAAATTTTTTTGTCAAGGTATGTACTCATTGAAAATCTTATCAAGTGTCTTGATCTATCTCAATAGATCTTGATGCTCAATATGTAAGTAGCTTTGTCGAGGTCTTTCTTTGAAAAAACTCCTTTCAAACACTCCTTTATGCTTTGCAGAATAATTCTAAATTATTTCCGATCAACAATATGTCATTCACATATACTTATCAGAAATGTTGTAGTGCTCCCACTCACTTTCTTGTAAATACAGGCTTCACCGCAAGTCTGTATAAAACTATATGCTTTGATCAACTTATCAAAGCGTATATTCCAACTCTGAGATGCTTGCACCAGTCCATAGATGGATTGCTGGAGCTTGCATATTCTTTTAGCACCTTTAGGATTGACAAAACCTTCTGGTTGTATCATATACAACTCTTCTTTAATAAATCCATTAAGGAATGTAGTTTTGACATCCATTTGCCAAATTTCATAAAATGTGGCAATTGCTAACATGATTCGGACAGACTTTTTAAGCATCGATACGAGTGAGAAAATCTCATTGTATTCAACACTTTGAACTTTGTCAAAAAACCTTTTTCGACAAGTCTAGCTTTGTAGATAGTAACAATACTATCAATGTCCGTCTTCCTCTTGAAGATCCATTTATTTTCTATGGTTTGCCGATCATCGGGCAAGTCTACCAAAGTCCACACTTTGTTCTCATACATGGATCCTATCTCAGATTTCATGGCCTCCAGCCATTTTGCGGAATCTGGGCTCATCATCGCTTCCTCATAGTTCGTAGGTTTATCATGGTCTAGTAATCATGACTTTCAGAACAGGATTACCGTACCACTCTGGTGCGGACCATACTCTGGAAGACCTACGAGGTTCTGTAGTAACTTGATCTGAAATTTCATGATCATCATCATTAGCTTCCTCACTAATTGGTGTAGGAATCACTGGAACTGATTTCTGTGATGAACTACCTTCCAATTTGGGAGAAGGTACAAATTACCTTATCAAACTCTACTTTCCTCCTACTCACTTCTTTCGAGAGAAACTCCTTCTCTAGAAAGGATCCATCTTTAGCAACAAATATCTTGCCTTCGGATCTGTGATAGAAGGTGTACCCAACAATTTCCTTTGGGTATTCTATGAAGACGCACTTCTCCGATTTGGGTTCGAGCTTATCAGGATGAAACTTTTTCACATAAGCATCGCAGCCCCAAACTTTAAGAAACGACAACTTGGGTTTCTTGCTAAACCATAGTTCATATGGTGTCATCTCAACGGATTTAGATGGTGCCCTTTTAACGTGAATGCAGCTGTCTCTAATGCATAACCCCAAAACAATAGTGATAAATCAGTAATAGACATCATAGATCGCACCATATCCAATAAAGTGCGGTTACGATGTTTGGACACACCATAACGTTGTGGTGTTCCAGGTGGCGTGAGCTGTGAAACTATTCCACATTGTTTTAATTGAAGACCAAACTCGTAACTCAAATATTCGTCTCCGCGATCAGATCCCAGAAACTTTATTTTCTTGTTACGATGATTTTTCCACTTCACTCTGAAATTCTTTGAACCTTTCAACTATTTCAGACTTATGTTTCATCAAGTAGATATACCCATATCTGCTCAAATCATCTTGTGAAGGTCAGAAAATAACGATACTTGCCACGAGCATCAACACTCATTGGATCGCATACATCGGTATGTATTATTTCCAATAAGTCAGTAGCTCGTTCCATTGTTCCGGAGAACGGAGTTTTAGTCATCTTGCCCAAAAGGCACGGTTCGCAAGCATCAAATGATTCATAACCAAGTAATTCCGAAAATCCATCTTTATGGAGTTTCTTCATGCGCTTTACACCGATATGACACAAACGGCAGTGCCACAAATAAGTTTGCACTATCATTATTAACTTTGCATATTTTGGCATCAATATTATAAATATGTGTATCACTACGATCGAGATCCAACAAACTATTTTCATTGGGTGTATGACCATCGAGGGTCTTATTCATGTAAACAGAATAACAATTATTCTCTAACTTTAAATGAATAACCGTATCGCAATAAACATGATCAAATCATATTCATGCTCAACGCAAACGCCAAATAACATTTATTTAGGTTTAATACTAATCTCGAAAGCATAGGGAGTGTGCGATGATGATCATATCAATCTTGGAACTACTTCCAACACTCATCGTCACTTCCCCTTCAACTAGTCTTTGTTTATTCTGTAACTCCTGTTTCGAGTTACTAATCTTAGCAACCGAACAAGTATCAAATACTCAGGGGCTACTATAAACACTAGTAAAGCACACATTAATAACCTGTATATCAAATATACCCTAGTTCACTTTGCCATCCTTCTTATCCACCAAATATTCAGGGCACTTCCGATTCCAGTGTCCAGTCTACTTGCAGTAGAAGCACACAGTTTCAGGCTTAGGTCCAGACTTGGATTTCTTCTCTTGAGCAGCAACTTGCTTGCTGTTCTTTTTGAAGTTCCCTTCTTCTTCCCTTCGCCCTTCTTCTTGAAACTGGTGGTTTTGTTAACCATCAACACTTGATGCTCCTTCTTGATTTCTACCTCCGCGGCTTTTAGCATTGCGAAGAGCTCGAGAATAGTCTTGTTCATCCCTTGCATATTATAGTTCATCACGAAGCTCTTGTAGCTTGGTGGCAGTGATTGGAGAATTCTGTCAATGACACTATCATCAGGAAGATTAACTCCCAGTTGAATCAAGTGATTATTATACCCAGACATTTTGAGTATGTGTTCACTGACAGAACTATTCTCCTCCATCTTGCAGCTGTAGAACTTATTAGAGACTTCATATCTCTCAAACCGGGCATTTGCTTGAAATATTAACTTCAACTCCTGGAACATCTCATATGCTCCATGACGTTCAAAACGTCGTTGAAGACCCGGTTCTAAGCCATAAAGCATGGCACACTGAACTATCGAGTAGTCATCAGCTTTGCTCTGCTAGACGTTCTTAACGTCGTCAGTTGCATCAGCAGCAGGCCTGGCACCCAGCGGTGCTTCCAGGACGTAACTTTTTTGTGCAGCAATGAGGATAATCCTCAGGTTACGGACCTAGTCCGTGTAATTGCTACCATCATCTTTCAACTTTGCTTTCTCAAGGAACGCATTAAAATTCAACGGAACAACAGCACGAGCCATCTATCTACAAACAAACATAGACAAGCAAAATACTATCAGGTACTAAGTTCATGATAAATTTAAGTTCAATTAATCATATTACTTAAGAACTCCCACTTAGACAGACATCTCTCTAGTCATCTAAGTGATCACGTGATCCAAATCAACTAAACCATGTCCGATCATCACGTGAGATGGAGTAGTTTCAGTGGTGAACATCACTATGTTGATCATATCTACTATATGATTCACGTTCGACCTTTCGGTCTCCGTGTTCCGAGGCCATATCTGTATATGCTAGGCTCGTCAAGTATAACCTGAGTATTCTGCGTGTGCAACTGTTTTGCACCCGTTGTATTTGAACGTAGAGCCTATCACACCCGATCATCACGTGGTGTCTCAGCACGAAGAACTTTCGCAATGGTGCATACTCAGGGAGAACACTTCTTGATAATTAGTGAGAGATCATCTTAAAATGCTACCGTCAATCAAAGCAAGATAAGATGCATAAAGGATAAACATCACATGCAATCAATATAAGTGATATGATATGGCCATCATCATCTTGTGCTTGTGATCTCCATCTTCTAAGCACCGTCATGATCACCATCGTCACCGGCGCGACACCTTGATCTCCATCGTAGCATCGTTGTCGTTACGCCATCTATTGCTTCTACGACTATCGCTACCGCTTAGTGATAAAGTAAAGCAATTACAGGACGTTTGCATTTCATACAATAAAGCGACAACCATATGGCTCCTGCCAGTTGCCGATAACTTCGGTTACAAAACATGATCATCTCATACAATAAAATATAGCATCACGTCTTGACCATATCACATCACAACATGCCCTGCAAAAACAAGTTAGACGTCCTCTACTTTGTTGTTGCAAATTTTACGTGGCTGCTACGGGCTTAGCAAGAACCGTTCTTACCTACGCATCAAAAACCACAACGATAGTTCGTCAAGTTAGTGTTGTTTTAACCTTCGCAAGGACCAGGCGTAGCCACACTCGATTCAGCTAAAGTGAGAGAGACAGACACCCGCCAGCCACCTTTAAGCACGAGTGCTTGTAACGGTGAAACCAGTCTCGCGTAAGCGTACGCGTAATGTCGGTCCGGGCCACTTCATCTCACAATACCGCCGAACCAAAGTATGACATGCTGGTAAGCAGTATGACTTGTATCGCCCACAACTCACTTGTATTCTACTCGTGCATATAACATCAACGCATAAAACCTAGGCTCTGATACCACTGTTGGGGAACGTAGTAATTTCAAAAAAAATTCCTACACACACGCAAGATCATGGTGATGTATAGCAACGAGAGGGGAGTGTATCTTCATACCCTTAAAGATCGCTAAGCGGAAGCGTTTATCAACGCGGTTGATGTAGTCGTACGTCTTCACGATCCGACCGACCCAAGTACCGAACGCACGGCACCTCCGAGTTCTGCACACGTTCAGCTCGATGACGTCCTCCCCTTCTCGATCCAGTACGACGGGCGAAGTAGTAGATGAGTTTCGGCAGCACGACGGCGTGGTGACGGTGTTGGTGAAGAACAATCTCCGCAGGGCTTCGCCTAAGCACTACGGAAACTATGATGGAGGATAAACTAGAGGGGACGGGGTTGCCGGCACACGGCTTGGTGTTTCTTGATGTGTCTTTGGTGCTAGCCCTACCCCTCTATTTATATGTTGAGCCTTGGGGTCGAAACTTGGAGTAAAAGCCTCCACAAATTCGGTTTCACCCGAAAGGCAAGAGTCCTTCTCGGACTCTAGGGCCAGACGCCAGGGTTCCCGGCGTCTGGACCTAGACGCCAGGGGCGTCTGGCCCCTGGACTCCGCAAAACTTCCTTTTGCACTTTCCAAAAACCTTGTGGGCTTTCCCCTTTGGCCCAAATAACGTGTTCTCGTACCCAAACATTTCGGGAAACATCCGGAACCCCTTCCGGTGAATTCCGAAACCCTTTCGGAGATCAAACACTATTATCCCATATATCAAACTTTATCACCGGACCATTCCAGAGTTCCTCGTCATGTCCATGATCTCATCCGGGACTCCGAACAATATTCGGTTACCAACATACATAACTCATATAATACTATATCGTCAACGAAACGTTAAGCATGCGGACCCTACGGGTTCGAGAACTATGTAGACATGACCGAGACACGTTTCCGGTCAATAACCAATAGCGGGACCTGGATGCCCATATTGGCTCCCACATATTCTACGAAGATCTTTTATCGGTCAAACCGCATAACAACATACGTTGTTCCCTTTGTCATCGGTATGTTACTTGCCCGAGATTTGATCGTCGGTATCCAATACCTAGTTCAATCTCGTTACCGGCAAGTCTCTTTACTCGTTATGTAATGCATCATCCCGTAACCAACTCATTGGTCACATTGCTTGCAAGGCTTATAGTGATGTGCATTACCGAGAGGGCCCAGAGATACCTCTCCGACAATCGGAGTGACAAAACCTAATCTCGAAATACGCCAACTCAACATGTACCTTCGGAGACACCTGTAGTACTCCTTTATAATCACCCAGTTACGTTGTGACGTTTGGTAGTACCCAAAGTGTTCCTCCGGTAAACGGGAGTTGCATAATTCTCATAGTTACAGGAACATGTATAAGTCATGAAGAAAGCAATAGCAGTATACTAAACGATCAAGTGCTAGGCTAACGGAATGGGTCATGCCAATCACATTATTCTTCTAATGATGTGATCCCACTAATCAAATGACAACACATGTCTATGGTTAGGAAACATAACCATCTTTGATTAATGAGCTAGTCAAGTAGAGGCATACTTGTGACTATATGTTTGTCTATGTATTCACACATGTATCATGTTTCCGGTTAATACAATTCTAGCATGAATAATAAACATTTATCATGATATGAGGAAATAAATAATAACTTTATTATTGCCTCTAGGGCATATTTCCTTCAGGATGACGCCGAGGCAAGTACTCAAGACGGAGCTCAGTCTTAAGGGGAAGAGAATGTCACAACTAGCCACTTGGCAAGTGTGACCTGGCATCCTGCGATAGGGCCCCACCTATGGGTGCGTGTGCGAGTGAGACTTGGGATATTTAGAGCATCACCAATAGATGGTCCAAATGTAAAAGTAACTAACTTTTGGACCGTCTAAGGCCAAAAGCGCAGTTCCAACAGACGGTCCATATGTAAAAAAAATTGGACCGCAGCCTCCTCGTGATGTAAAATACAGCACCTCGCGGTGCAAATTTCCATCACGAGGTGCATCTGGTCCAAAACCAGCCGCCACCCGGGAACGCCCAACCGCCAGTTCCTTTCCTTTCCCGCCCGCCCGCGACCTCCCGCCCGTCCACCGTCGCCACACCCCGCCGCCGCCCCGCCGCATGCCGCCCGCATCAGATCCGGCCCTACCCCGCCACCCGCCGCTGTTTCCACGCCGCCCTGCCGCCTGCCCGCCGCAGATCCGGCCGCTGCCGCAGCGCATGCCGCCCCGTTTGCCGTAGCACCGGCCCGCCGCAGCTCCGCCCGGCCCCGGCTCCGTCCGCCCCGCCCCGTCCGTCGCAGCTCCGACCCGCCGCAGCTCCGCCCGGCCCCGGGCTGCCCGCTGTAGGTCCGACCCGCCCCGGCTCCGTCCGCCACCGCCCTGCACGCCGCCGCCACCCCGCAGCTCCGCCTAGCCCGGCTCCGTCCGCCACCGCCCCGGCCGCACGCCGCCGCCACTCCACCGCTCTCACCGCTCTCCGATGGCGCCGAAGAAGACGCCGAAGGGCAAGTCGGGCTTCTTCGGCGTGAGGCAGAAGCCCTCCGGTAACTTCGGAGTGGAGTTCTCCGACGCCGGGAGGCGTTGGTGGATCGGCACGTACCCCTACGCCCACGAGGCCGCGCGTGCCTATGACGTGGCGGTGTGGCGTGCCGAGAGGCCTCCGGAGCACCTCAACTTCCCAGAGATCGAGAGTTGGGCGAAAGCGGAGATGCTTGTGCCGCAGGGCATCAAGATGAAGGAGATCCCGACGAAGAAGAAGACGACTAAGAAGCCGTCGGTTGTCGTCAGTGCCGGCGAGACCGACGAGGAGGTGATGGCGAGGTTTGCTTGGAAGCATCCGGAGTACGTCCAGGCCGAGCTGGAGTACTACTGGAAGCGTGAGGCGGAGCAGAAGAAGAAGGGGGCGAAGAAGGAGGGCGAGGCCGGTCCCTCGACGGTGACCCCCATCGAGTCCTCTTTCGAGGAGGACTGGGCAGACTTCTCGGAGGAGGAAGGGTGCGACGACCCGGAGAAGGAGGAGTTCTGGGCGCAGTTCCGCAGCTCCGACGATGAGGAGTAGTCCGACGATGAGTAGTAGTTTATCTAGTAGTTTAAATAAGTAGTAGTTGAAGTTCATGTATGAAACTATGTTGAATGGATTAGTAGTTTGTCGTTTTAAAAAATTTACATCTTCATTTTGAATCATCTATTGGAGTTGCTCTTTTGGACCATCAATTTGGACCACCTGTTAGAGTTGAGTTTTTTCCGAAGCTTCAAAACACACTTTTTTGCGGTCCAAATTTTATATCTCTGGTTTTGGACCGCCAAATTTTGGACTTGAAGATCCTCTTAGCTGGCCGCTTGTGGCAGCGAGGGGCATGCGTGTGTGAATCATTCTGTATCTCACCTAACCTTTCCTCTGAATACAGCTTACTCCTCCCCCAAGTCTTCTCCTCCCGATCTCACCTGCTCCCCTCTCGATCCCGATCCCCTCTTCGTTCGTTACAGGTGCGTCTCGTCTCAGGCCAAGTCGGCAACTCGCTACGAAGTGCCCCCGTCGGTGATGACGCCGAGGTAATCCAGCCAGCCAGCTTCCTGCTAGCGAAATCGCCCTTACATTGCAAAGATCCATGCCCTCTCTGTGTTGTTCATAGGACGTGGGTGAGAATTTGAACTTGCTGAATCTGAACCGGATTAAGCCTGACTTACTCTCTATATCCATGACCTCGACCTTAATTAAGCATCCCCCAAAGCATTGCCGTGCATCTTGAGTTGCTGCCTTCCATGGCCAGACTTAGCCAAGTGGAATTGTTTTATTTATCTATTTGATTTGATGCTACTTCCACTGAAAAGTGTGATGATTTTGCCCATATATGCTGGTTGTGCCTATAAAAGTTGAGTCCCGCTTCAGTACAACCCCCCTCCACAAAACGTATAAGGGCAGAATGGTCTTTTGAGAGAAACGTATACCCCACCTCCGTATGGGTCTCGGGACGTATACATACGCGTCGCAACGTGCAAACGGATTCCGAATTCATTCGAACCAGGCATGGATGACTACCACGGGAACGCACTCTTGGTGGCAAGAGTTGGGGTCACTCCTCACATATCCAACAAAAATCATGTTAGAGGGTGTTCGGGTAGGCCAGAAGGGCCAGTTTGTGAACACCTGGCTTGTTACATCCGTCAAATGGCCCCAATTTTTTCCATCACCTTGTATCACCAATTCATGCCACCATGTCAAGTTTTTTTCGCTTTTGAAAAGTTATGTATTTTCTGGGGTTTTCTCGGTGAAAAAGGCCGATAAATAGCCAAACGCGTCGCAACGTGCAAACGATGTCCGAATTCATTCAAACCAGGCATGGATGCCTACTATGGGCACACACACCATTGGTAGAAATATCTAGGGTCATTCGTCACATGTACAACAAAAACCATGTTAGATAGAGTGTGTTCGGGTGGCCAGAAGGGTCTGTTTGTGAACACCTTATATTTTGCATCCGTCAGATGGCCTCAATTTTTCCCCATCACCTTGTTTCACCAATTCATGCCATCATGCCAGGTTGTTTCCGTTTTCGACAAGCTTTGTATTTTCTGAAGTTTTCTCGATGAAAAAGGGTTGATAAATGCCGGACATGTTGCAACATGCAAACGGTGCCCGAATTCATTCAAATCAGACAGGTATGCCTACCATGGGCATGCACTGGGTGTATAAAAAAACATGTTAGACAGTGGGTGTTCGGGTCTATTCGTGAACACCTCATTTTTCGACATCCGTCAAATGCACTATTTTTTCCCATCATCATGTATCACCATTTCATGCCACCATGCCAACCAGTACTTTCATAAGACAAGTTTCTGATATTTTTGAATTATTTCGGTGAATAACAGCCTATATAATGGCCTATAGTGTCGTAACTCATTTGAATCAGGCATGGATGCCCATTATGTCCATTGCAAAAAGTTAGGGTCATTTATCCATAGTGCAAAAAAACACGAGTTAAGAATAGGCTGCAGGACTAGTCCAGACGGTTGCATCCGTGAGCACGTAGTTTTCTTAAATTCAATGCTTCTCTTATTTCAAATATGAAATTTCCATAATTATGAATCAACATGAACAAAATTTTATGTTCTAACTATTTATTTTTAATTTATCAATAATTTTGGAATTTCAAATTATTTATGAAAATTGCTAACAAATTCCCAATAGTTTCTGAAAATTGTGCACGAAAAAAAACTAAACTCAAGAAAGGAAAAAATGAAATAACGAAAAAAAATGGATTAAAAAATGCGGCGGCCATGGCCCGACACGCCGTCGGGTCTGTTGGGCCGGCCAAGCATGTCACTTCGTTGTGTACAAGAAGCACAAAAATGGAAACCACACACCAATGTAAGTTATCCCGTTTGGTGACTGCGTTCTGTATTAGAATCGGAAGTTCCGAATTTGAATCACGTTGCGTGCATAATTTTTTAGAAGTTACTGGGTTGCCAGTAAAAGAAAGACTAAATGGGCTGGCCGCCGTGCACCCGTGGCCGGTTAGGCGTTCGTACGCTACGTACAGCGGTTACTCAATAAAAAAATGCGAAACTTGTTTGAATATGACCATCATGCCCCTTAGTATAAAAGGGTACGGATTAATCTCAGCCCTTCTTGTGTTTAGGGGTTGTACCGAAGCGGAAGCATAAAAGTTAAATGTGAAGAAAATTCCCTGTCTATCCCCTGGCGATTGTGATTAGGTTTGTTAACTTGTGAAGGATCCAGATGTGCCTGGCACTATCCGTTAAATAAGAAGTCATTTGCAATGATTGTAACTAGGGTTGGGAGCTTGTGATATCACTCACACTGTCACAAACTAATGGCATATACCGCGGCGACTTAGCTTGCTCGCTTTGACATATTTCTTTGTTACTAGTTACGGTGGCATTGTTATCCCTGTGCATTCGCCGCATTTTGTGATCTTATGGGTCCTGCGCGAATACATGTTCTTTCTGCGTCTTTTTGTAAATAACAGATTTGCATTGGATGTCCAGTGGCCTCAATCAGATTATGCGTGAGAGCAGATATATGCAGCAACCTGGAGAGGAAGATATAATTCAGGGAAGGAAGGTTCCAGTTCATTTCTTCGACAACTTTCTCATGCCACACACGCCTTGGCTATATAGCCAGTTACAAGTTACAACCCATACCCCACACATAAATAACGCACATGTCAGAACCATTGTTTGCACCACGCATACTCGATGGTGCCCTTCCACTTTGAGTCTTGGTGTGGTCCTCGTCCGCTTCAGGCGTGACATTGCGACAAACGATAATTTTTGCAGAAATTTGTGTACACGTCAGTACAGTGTTGTTTCTTTGTCTTGAAAAACCAGGAGTCAAGAAATTATTAACCTTTGACGACCTTCCAAGCATCCCCATTTTCCCCTCTCCTTCATGCTGAAAAAACCAGGCCGATCTGAGAGTTGAGATAGGAGTATGGGGTTAGGCGATAAACCGACGATAGAAAGAATGCAAGATTCGGCTGGGCAATGCATCTCAGAGAAAGAAGTACAAGAGCAGTCTGTATGTAAGATTGGTCTCCTCAAAGTTGGGGAAGGGTTGTAATATGTATCTCACAGGACTTTACACGATAAAATTGTAGGACATGTATCATTAAATCTCAAGTGCTAATGCTTTCATCAGAAAACATGTTCAGATTTAAACAGTATTGTGAAATAGCACCATGTTTTTGTGCTGTTCGTAGGATGTGGGTGAGAATTTGGAATACTAATGATTCCAATTAAGTTCTGATTACTCTCTGCATCCATGACCTTGGCCTTAGTTAAGCATCCTCCAATGCATTGCCAGTGTTAGTCACGGGAAGTTATTTGAGTTGAGTTGATGTTGCGTCTGTTGTGGCTACCTTGTGGTCAAACAGGATGCTGGAAAGGCGCAAATATCAGCAGGGAGGACGCTATCGATCTCATTTATCTACTGGGTTCAAATGCTTTCAGTGGGACACTTTTCAATTTATTTATTTTTGCACATTTTTGTATTGTTAGCGACCGCTGACAGCTTATTAGGTTGCCCAGCTTGACCTGTTAACCATGCCTGCCAGGCTGCCAGCACCAACTATCGTGATTAACTATTGACAAAGATTCCAACTTGTCTATTTTACAACAATTTCAGTGCTGACTGAAGACAGAAAATACGATATATAAAGAGTAGGATGGTGTCATTTTTTTAAACTTAAGATGCTTCCTGCCGCTTTCCTTGACTTGCTCATCTTGAGTTCTCCAAAGTTTAGATTAACAAATCTCAAGGGTTGATAAGAGCAATTATTGTACCGGTAAGACAGGCAAGGGGGATGCTAACCAGCCAGAAGGTGTGTATGCAAGTCTAAAGGGCATCAGGATTGCAAGACTGGCTGATTCTTGTTGGCTTCAACAACGAGACTAACTTTCCCCAAATCTGGCTGGATCTACATCGACTACAAGCCAGGTGTGTTTCCCTTAATTTGGGTTTGTCCTCATTTCTGTTGTCAATATCCCAGGTTGTACTACTAGATTCATCACCCTAACTAGGATGATGCGAAAATAAGCAGTTTTGCTTGACATGCCATTACAGGCCGGTTGGTTGTTGTTCTTTGGATCTGTAAAAGCAAGGACAACAAGGACATCTCAAGTTGAAGATTAAACCCAGCTACTTGTCATCAACAACATGGTAGTACACTCTCCAGTCATACCCATGACTCTATGAGAGTTCAGGATCTCTAAGATTAAGCTTCAGTTACAACAGGACCAGCCGAGCACAAGGTCTCTGTTTTTCTGTGAGGATCCATGAAACTATTCTGATGGTATCAGATTCAGAAATACACAAGGAGGTCAACAAGATGGACCAGATCTAAGCCATTACAAGGCAGGTGCGTCATCTGTCCCTAGTTTTCTTGTTATGTTAGGTAGTACACAGAACAATTAATCTCCCTCAGTGCAAAACAAGTATTACTCCTGCTGTATCTTGTGAAGTTAGCAAGCCTGGTATACTTTTTGATTGATGCATTGCGATTTCTTCCAGCACCATAAGCACAATAAAGATTTCTCCTGGAAGAAGGACGAGCTTCTTAACTTGTGATGGTGCCAAAATAAAGGTCTAGCAAGTTGGCAGGTATGCTCAGGTTTTGATTGCCATCCTTTTAGTTAAAATCATTAGCTACAGTACAATATATTTGACACCTCTTAGTGACTACCATGACCATCATAGCTTTGCTTTCGTATTCATTTTCTGTATTGTGATACATCTTTGCTTAATCAATAGCTCTAGCCATTTGTTTCTCCATACATCTGAAGATATTGTAAGATAGATATTGGGAAAAATATGGAAATATACCCTGAACTGTTACATTAGTCAACCTCTTAAAATAGAACATTGATATTCGCGAGCTGGCAGCTACGTGAGATTGGTTCCCTATTTTCTTGGTTCAAATTTCAACATTCGGGTCATTTTAACCTGACCTGTGCGTATATGGAAGCGGAGCATGCATGCTAAGTTACTTGGTTGAGTGTCATTCTTTCTTGCTAGTTAATCACATTCAGTTTGACACAGTTGACTATAGCATAGTCCAAGTGTATAAAAATGATCTTCCTTTTGTAAGTACTGTTTTGTTTGAGTATGTGGGTTAGACTTAGGTAGGTTAACAATCTGTAATAAGAGTTTAGGATGATTTTTTTTCTTATTTCACTTCTCCATCGTGGTTGGAGGGTTTTAAAGTGTTTTGGCAAATGTTAGAAGAAATAGTTTAATTAATACATCAGTTACTTCATTTTGCAGTGGCCATTCTTATTATATTGAAGAAAAAATACAAGTAGTTCACCACCAAACAGTGAAACATCGGTGAATATCAGAAAGAAATGGCAGAGATTGTGATTCTACTAGCCGTTAAAAAGATCGGAAATGCCTTGGCAAATGGAGCAGTGAACAAGGCCAGCGCACATTTTGCGAAGTATGGGACACAGCTACTAGAGCTACAGGGCAGCATGAATCGTGTTGTGAGGGAGCTTCGCGTGATGCATGATGTTCTCTGTCAAATGGACATTCGAAATCGCAACAACCAAGTATATGAGGGATGGTTGGAGGAGGTACGGAAAGTAGCACATGTGATGGAGGACGTGGTGGATGAGTACTTGTATCTAGTTGGTCAGGAACATGATATAGGTTGTTGCTTTTACCTGAAAAAAGGGTTTAGAAAACCAAGATCTCTTCTTTCTTTGAACGAGATAGCTTTCAAGGTGAAGGAAATAGAGAAAGACCTTGTGCACCTGTCAGAGACAAAAAACCGTTGGGTTCCCATGATAATCAATGGCGATACTAGTAGCTCGAATTACATTGTCAAGAGGTCCCAAGATCTAGCAAACATTTCACGTTCCCTTGATGAAGAAGATCTAGTGGGGGTGGATAAGAACAGAGAAAAACTAGGGCGGTGGTTGGCAGGTGATGATTTGGAATGCTCTGTGATAGCGCTGTTGGGGATGGGAGGGCTTGGTAAAACAGCTTTAGCTGCAAATGTCTACAGGAAGGAAAGAGAGAAATTCCATTACCATGCCTGGGTCTCCATCTCTCAAACTTATTCAAGAGAAGATGTCTTGAGGAGTATAATCAAGGAACTTTTCAGAGATAAAGTCAGTGTTCTATCTAACATTGCGGCCATGGACATAACATGTCTTGAAGAGACATTGAAGAAATTTCTGGAGGAACATAAGTGTTTGATCATATTGGATGATGTTTGGACACCAGAAGCATTTAATGACTTGTCTAGGGCACTTATTCATAATGATATGGGCAGCAGACTGGTAATAACAACAAGGGAAGGCGTTGTTGCTGCACTTGCTTCTCGAGGGCGTATCTTAACACTGGAAGCTTTACCAGAAGATAAGGCATGGGATCTCTTTTGTAAGAAAGGCTTTCCAAGAGATAGAAATCATGAATGTCCTCCGGAGTTGAGGCCTTTGTCTGAGGAAATAGTAAACAAGTGCAAAGGCTTGCCTCTTGTTATTGTGTTAGTTGGAAGCCTCTTGCATGTGCGTGATAAAACTATGGAAGAATGGAGAAGAATAAATGTCCAATTGAATTGGGAGCTGATTAACAATTCGAGTCTCGATCACATAAGGAATGTCTTGCATTTGAGCTTCATCTATCTTCCAACACCCTTAAAAAGTTGTTTCCTATACTGTAGCTTATTTCCAGAAGACTATCTTTTCAAAAGGAAACAACTTGTACGGTTATGGATAGCAGAGGGGTTCATCGAGGAGAGGAGTGAAAGCACATTAGAAGAAGTGGCAGAAGGCTATCTGAAGGAGTTGATTGATAGGAACATGCTACAACTAGTTGAGAGGAATGGATTTGGTAGGATGAAGAAATTCAGAATGCATGATATATTACGTGAATTGGCCGTTGATTTGTGCCACAAGAACTGTTTTGGTGTTACACGTGAGGCTAATTGTGGGGGGTATGTTGAGATGGATGGACGTCGATTGGTATTGCATAAATTAAACAAGGATATTCAGCAGTCATTTTCTAGTATACACAGACTTCGAACTATTGTTACACTGGACAACAACATGCCATCATTCACTCTACTACCTCTGCTATGTAAGGAGTCAAGATATATGACTGTGCTAGAATTAAAGGGTCTACCCATCAAGACAATTCCAGAAGCTATTGGAGATCTTTTTAATCTCCGCCATTTAGGTTTGTGTAACTCAAAAGTGAAGATGCTCCCGAGGTCTATTGAGAAGCTTTCAAATTTGTTGACACTGGACCTTTTTGCATCCGGCATACATGAGTTGCCTAGTGGGATTGTGAAACTGAAGAAGCTTAGGCACTTGTTTGTTGAGAAAGTAATTGATCCATATTGGAAAGGGTTTCAATGTAGCAGTGGTATGTATATCCCCAATGGTCTTGGAAATCTAACAAACTTGCAGACGCTTCAAGCATTGGAAGCACAAGATGATTCTCTTAGACATTTAGGGGAGCTGAGGCAACTGAGAAGCTTGAGGTTATTGAATGTGAAGCAAATGCATTGTGGACGCATCGGTGAGTCTCTAGTTCAGATGCGGTGTTTGTCCAACCTATATGTGATTGCAAGTGATGAGAACGAGGTTCTCCTGTTAAATGTCCTCCTGCCAAGCTTGCAGAAGCTATCTTTGAGAGGACGGCTAGCGGAAGGGGCGTTGGACGAATCTCCTCTCTTTCAAGCTGTTGGGGGGCAGAACTTGTATTCATTGATTCTATTTTGGTCGCAGCTCAGAGAAGACCCCCTGCCATCCCTTTCTCAGCTGTCAAACTTGACTAGTCTACAGTTCACGAGAGCATACAACGGAGAGCAGCTCACATTTCTCATGGGGTGGTTTCCCAAACTGAAGATTCTTTATTTAACAGACCTGCCTAATCTGAATCGGCTAGAAATACAACAAGGTGCCATGGCAAGCCTGGAAAATTATTCTTAGTCAACCTCAACAACATGACAGAGGTCCCACCTGGCATTGAGTTCCTCATTCCCCTTAAGTACCTAGCCTTGTACGAAATCACCAGTGACTTCTTGACCTTGCTGCGCCAATGTTCTGCAATTCAAGGGACGCGGTGGGCCTATTCGCTCCGAGATTGACCTGCCACTCATCCGGAAGTGTGTCGGCACGTAAGGCAGCCACACACCTTCCAACCAGTACTGCTACTTGGTTCCTTTGTTGTCTCGAATCTTACAACTTCAGCATGCTGATGTGATATGCTGTTGGTTATGCAGGTCAGTGCTGGAAGGAAGATGCTTCATTATGTGCACCCCATGCAGATCAAGGAAAAATCAGGGTTCAATTCAACGGACCTTCAGGGTTTCCTCTGCTTCGTCAAGACGTACTGTTGCACTGTTTGATGCTGTTTCCACCTCCACTATGGTGAATGAAATTCCATGTTCACTACCGCTAGTACAGTTCGTACGCTTTTTCTTGTGAAATTTGAAAATTTTGCATGTTGATTAATTCCGGCCATGTCTTTTAAATAGCACGGCAGTTATCGTAAGACTGAATGAGTTGCTTTACATTCAGACTAATTTCCAGCAGTATGCTGTTTTGAATATGCACTGATGTCCGTGTGTGTGTGCGCGCGCGCGCTTGTTGTGAACAATATACGGCATCGCCTATTTCAGTTGTGACTGTTAACTAAAAAACGCCTTTGGTTTAAGTTTCATAATGCTCAGGTATTCATATTTATTGTCAATCATCACTGGTTGCTGCCTTTAGTTGTTGCTGTGACTTACTCCCTCCGTTCCTAAATATAAGTCTTTGTAGGGATTCCATTAGGTGGACTACATACGGACCAAAATGAATGAATTTAAACTTAAAATGCATCTATATACATCCGTATGTAGTTTATAGTGGAATCTCTACAAAGACTTACATTTAGGAACGGAGGAAGTACTACTTTTTTTTTTTTGAGGCAATGTGACTTGCGACTTGGCTGCTCGGTTCTATATCCCCTAACTCTTATCGTTGACGCCTGTGTGTCATGGTTCCTTGAGTAATACATACATTGATGCAATGCAGAGACACGCTTATGGATCAACACAAGCAGTTGGCGATCCATGAGCTCATGTAACAATCAATTTTCCAGCGATCAATCAGTATCTGCAACCACCCTGAATCCAAACTATACAGAAGATATCGACAATCGCCCTTCCCTGAAAAATTACTATGCAGACTTTCGACATGAGATATATTAATCGAGGTGCATGTAATAAGTTCAAACAAAACTGCTCGTGACGGTAAGCTTGACAAGTACATAGTACTTAACTGTGTTTATTGGCATGTACTGCAAACCACAGGAACAGGGTTTTGGGAACTGCGGAATTACACTGTACATCCAACTCTATTCCGTTATTGGATGGCTAGCCCGCAAGCTACAACACCTCGATCGTAGACGACTGGTGCCGCCAAGTGCCGATGCCGCAACACATGTTTTCCAACGTAAACAGTTGATCTTCTTTCTGGATGATACCGTGTATGAATATGTTGATATACTTTTGAATTTGCTAAGTCGCTTAGCTTATTTCCAATTTGCGTTTCTTTTACCAAAACTGTTCTCCTTTTGCAAGATCTGGATTGTTTTCGTTTTTGTGAGTATTAGCTTGTGCTTCTATACTAACAGTTTTCGATCTTCACAACAATGCTACTACTTCTTTCATATCTTTTATAAAACCACAGCTGGCTATTCAAAATTCCTTGATAAAAAGATGCTTAGTACATTATATTGAAATACATGATCATCCAATAGAAAATTCATCTTAATATAATAGACTTACAAATAAATCCATTCAAAACAAAACCCTAACATAAAATTTAAAAAGAGCATCTTCTATGAAAACCTATCCTAAATTTGCACATATATCTACTAATTGATTTCTCTATTTGCGCGTGACGACGGACACATAGTGAAGCTCGACGGATCCCATGAACAATCTTCCACCTTTCCTCTCCACCACCTCGGTCGGCCTCACGCTCTTGGGTCCCCGCATCTCCTCGATTATTTTTCCCTCGGCATCGATCCTCAATGCTAGCAGGTGGCTATCAACGCCAAAGGGGAGCTCCGCCTTCTCACGGTGCAGTGCCACCCAGTATCCTCCTTTCTTGTCGGGCCTCACATTGTCTGGATAGCCAGGGAGGTCGGCGAATAGCTCCATCGTGCCCGCCTTGGAGCCCTTGATCCAGTATCGGAGCAGCTTACACGGCCCGGTCGATGAAATGACGAGATGTGTCCGATCAGCGCTGATGGCGAGGCCATTGGGGTAAGTGATGTCGGCCTGGAGCACGACGGCCTTTCCTGTCCGTGGGTCATACCTCAATAGCCGACCCGTCGAGTCTCCAGTTCTTGTCACCATCTCATGTTGCGACCTATTGTAGTTCCTAGAGCTGTCCGTGAAGTAGACCTCGCCGGTTACCTGGTCGATGTCCACCCCGTTGGTGAAGCGGAGAGGTACGCCATCAACCTCCGTGACAAGCACAGTGGCCTCCCCGCCGCCTGGCGCGACCCTCATGAGCCCCTTGTAGGCGTCGGCAATGTACAGGTACCCGGACTTGAGGTGGAACCGCAGACCGAGCGGCCGGCCGCAGTGGCCCTCGGTGACGGTCTCCGGGCGAAGGGGAGACGCCGTGCACGCCTTGCTGCTGTAGTCGGGGTTGTAGGTGTACGTCGACCAGCCAAGCTTGTCGCCATTCCACTTAAGCACGCGGCCGTCAGACACGCCGCTGTATGGACCCTGGCCTTTGGCGTCGAAGGCGACACTCTCCGGGCCGCGCAGCAGTCCGCGTGGCAGCGGCAGGTGGCGCGTCCGCGTGGCATCGATGCTGGGGACGCCGGCGGCCGCAACGGTGGTTGGCGAGAAGCAAAAGATTAGGAGCAGCACGGCGAGCGAGATAGTCGCCGCGGCGACACCCCTCGTGCCGCTCGCCATGTCGATTTGCTTCGCTAGGACGATCCCGTAGGACGTAGGTGTTTGGCTGTTTCGATCGATTGGTGATGTTGTTGGCTCGCTAGATTGATGGCCTGCTTCGTTTGGTGCCTCTGCTCTTATACTGATTTTTGGTCTCCGAGTGCCTGCATGATTCGGCCAACCTCCTCCGGGTCCGATTCCTTTTCATGGTTTCTTTTTTCTGAACGCGGGAGGAACTCTTTGTCCTTGTGATTTGGTCCTCAAGCCCTTCTCCTATTTGGGCCACACTCCTACTTGGGCCGAGATTAGCGGGTGTCCGTCGACCCTATTTTCTAAGCTTTTTAGTTTTTTTGTTCCTTTTGTCTTTTATTTTATAAAATATATTTTTAAATTTTATCATAAATTTTTGTAGCGTATTTTGAGTTTCATAATTAGATTAATTATTATGCTTGTTTTGATAGTATCTAAGAAAATGATAGCGTATTTAAGAAAATGATAGCGTATTTAAGAAAATGGTCAAGAAATTTTCACCGATCTACACATAGTACAATACTTGTTTTGATAGTATAGCTTTTTCCTATTAAAAATAAATTAATATAACTAAGTTTGTCATCTTTTCTATAAAACATTTTCGCAACTGACATGAACACTTTTTAAAATACATTAACTCATTTCATGGATAATAGAATATCCAAGTAACACACATCACGCCCATCTGTTTAATGCAGCAGCTACACTGATTTGACTTAATTGCGTGAGAAAGAGACGAAAGAAAAGAGAAGATAGAACATACTGTATTATTTGAGTTGACAAAAACAGACCCTGCCAGCAATTATTTGAGTTGTTACAACAGACATACACACATAGTAGTCCACGTATACACGTATATAGTAGACTTGGAGTAAAATTAATTGAGCAAGAAAGAAAGAAAGAAAGATGGTTTCTGTGGCAGTAAAAAAGAAGACTGGTTCCTTCCTTGCTCTTGTATACAGATCCGAGCTGAAACAGACCCAAAGAGTAGGTTTTTTAACACGAAAGAAAGAAAGAAAGAAAGAACGAAAGATGGTTATGTTTCTTCTCCTGGTGAAACCGGTTGGTCTGGATTCAAGTTTTGGAGTTAACATGGAGCGGTCGCATGTTTGCTAGATTTTATTTTTGGCTTTCAGACAGTATGCTTTTAGTGATACAACGTGTGTTGACAAGTCGAGTCAACATATTTGCTAGATTTTTTTGTCAGGGTTCGTGTTTACTAAAAAAAAGGTATTTGTGACCACCATTGATTGATTAATTAAGCCTTACTTGTTGTTGACCATGAAACAGTGTAAACGGCACAACTTTGCTTTGGGTTTGGTTTTCCATTTCCATTTGGTGGTGGATTCAGTTAGTCAATCGGATACTAGTTGTAACTTGCTAGTATGAGTATGAAATAAAAAGAGCAACTTGCAGCTAGATACTAGCTGCAAGCCATCCGATCGCGATCGCACGGCCGTGATATGTGTGAACCTGGGACAGTTTTGGCACTTTTAGTGGGGGCGCGAGCGATTTGGTGTGGGGTTGGGGGTGGGGGAGAAACATGAGCAGCTGGGATGTTGACCATGACTTCCTCTCCACCCGGGGTATAATTTCCCATGACATGGTTGACCCAGAGTGCGCTCTATGTCTAGTATTTTAGACCCAAAAATAGATACCAAAGCTTGGCATCGAACTCAAAACCAACGTGATGAGTACTAATAGCTATACTAGCCAACTAGACTACCACCCAGTTGGTACATTTGAATTACAATCTTATTTGTATGACGGAAACCTTACCAAGGTTTGGGAAGCGTGGGGCAGTGAATTGGTTCACCTATTCTTATTCCCACACCGGTTCACTGCCCGGGGGTTTTCCACTTACTTGATTTTTGGTCTCCCAATTCTTTTTCTGTGTGGGTATTATCATTACACCCCGGTTCACCAAGTGTTTTTCTTCACTCACTCGGTTTTCAAGTCTCCTTTTTTGCATGGGGACTTCTATTCCCACAGCGCCTCACCGAATGTTTTTTCCACTCACCTGGTTATCAGTTTCCCGTTGCTTGCTGCGGGGGATGGGGAGACAAAGAGAGTGCATGGACCGGGATTTGAACTCGGGTCTATTGAGTTGCTACTAACCCCAATAATCAACTCAACCATCTTTGGTTGTTACCCACTATATGTAGACAACGTATTCAAACCCTTATCTTTAGTACCATATCAGAAAAGGTGCTTTTTTTTTTCTTTTTATTGGGTTTCTCTAGTCCATCATTGCATTACATTTTGTAACCATAGATGATGTCGGTAATGGAGAGGCTACCTGAGGACAAGGTTGATTTGAACAATTCTCGTGAGATACAGTAGTCGAGGTAATTATGTAGTTACCCAATAGCACAAAGTAAAGTTATGAAGCCGCTCATGATATAGTTACCAATTTGGTTATTACTACCTTTGTCCTAGTTTATTGGTCCCCTTAGTATTTTGTTGTAAACTTTGACTATAGATTTAACTAAGAAAATAATAATGCATGTCATCAAAAATTATATCATTGGATTCGTATTTGAACATAGTTTTCAATGATATTGTTTCTGGTTACATGCATTAACATTTTGTTAGTTAAATCTAAGGTCAAAATTTAGCACAAAGTGCGAAGGGATCAACAAAAACTAGGACGGAGGTTATGTAGTTATTGGGTTGTTCTTGCTATAGTTATCATGCTAGTTATCATACTTGTCATGCTATAGTTAACAGGCTGCTCATGTCAAAGTTATCAAACTGCTCATGCTAAAGTTATTAGGATGCCCATGCTATAGTTACAAACATAAGGATTATGTACTTATCAGGCTGCCCGAGCTATAGTTTCTCTGTATTCCTTGGCGATCGTGACTGGGTTTGTGAACTTGTGATGGATCGAGATGTGCCTAGCACTGTCACTTAATAAGAAGACATTTGCAATGATTATCACTAGGGTTGGGAGCTGCTGACATCACTCACACACTTGTGGCATATTTTTTTTTAAAAATTATCAAATTTTGTTGGTAGCTTTTTGGGGTTTAATATTTAGATAACATATTATGAATCTTTTTATGTAATACTTGCTTGGATAATATAACTTTTCAATTAAAAAGGAATTAAATTTTAAGATAACTAAGTTTGTCGTCTTTTCTATAAAACATTTTGCCAAGTGACATGAACACTTTGTAAAAATATGTTAAATTATTTCATGGATAGTAGAATGTGCATTAATACACATTGGAAAGGATATTTGGCAAATGGTATGGTTTTAGCCTTACAGCCCAACCATCTGCGAGCCATCCGATCGCGATCTCACGACCTTGATATGTGTGAAGCTGGGACAATTTTGACGCTTTTTGTGGGTGGGGGGGAGGGGGGGGTCAAACATGGTCAGTTGGAGCGTTGATCCGATTTCCTATGGGGGTACAGTTTCCTATAACATGGCAGGCCCAGGGTTCGCTGCACGATACAGTATTTTAGACCCAAAAATAGATATTGAAGCTTGACATCAAACTCAAAACTAATGTGATGAGTACTGATAGCTACACTAGCCAACTAGACTACCTCCTAGTTGGTACATCTGAACTAAAATCTTAGCTTTATGAAGGAAACCTTACCAGGGTTTGGGCGTTGACTAGAGTGGTGAGAACGAATTGGTTCACCTATTTTTATTCCCATACCAGTTAAGTGCACATTTGTTTCGCTTACTCAGTTTACTAAATCCTAATTCTTTTTCCACGTAGGGATTATCATTCCCACAACTGTTCACCAACCGTTTTTCTTCACTCACTCGGTTTTCCAGTCACTTGTTTTTTTCCTGTGCGGAGTTTTTTATTTCCATGTCGACTCGCTGACCGTTTTTCGCTCACCCGTTTGTCTGTCTCCCAATATTTTGGTTGTGGGGGTGGGGGGATAAAGAAAGTACATGCATAGGATTTGAAACCAGGTCTATTGACACTACTAGGGAAAATCTTATACACAGAACTTTAGCAGTAGCGCGTGTCAAAAAATCACGCTAGTGCTAAGTAGCAGTAGCGCGTTGCCGTAAACCGTGCTACGGATACAATTGTAGCAGTAGCGCGCCTGAAGATAAAAGTGCTACTATTAAAATTCCAACTGCTTAGCCGATAGGCTACACATAGTAGTAGCGATCTGCAGCGAACAGCGCTACCGCTACATGCTTTGTAGCAGCGCGTTTACGCAGAAAGGTGCTACTGATAAGGGAAATAAAATTAAATGAAAGCAAATAAAGAAGTAAATGAAAATGAAAGAAATAGAAAAAGGAGAAACGAAAAAATGTAAAGAAAAATAAATGAAAAAGGGAAAAAGAGAAAGGAGTAGCAGTAGCGCGTATCCAGGAACGCGCTGTAGCTGACTTAGCAGTAGCGCACTTCCCGGAAAGCGCTACTGCTACTTTTCACTTAACCACACGGTTCGTTCTTCCCCACGGCCACTTCCTCCAAATCCCAACTCCTCCGATGTCGCCGCCGCCGTTGCCCGTCGGCCGCTGAGGGAGTTCTGGATTAGGGGGTATCCGGACAGCCGGACTATACACTTTGTCCGGACTGTGGGAGCATGAAGATACAAGACTCAAGACTCGGTCCCGTGTCCGGATGGGACTCTCCTTTGCGTGGAAGACAAGCTTGGCGATCCGGATATCATATTTCCTTCCTTGTAACCGACTCCATGTAAACCCTAGCCCTCTCCGGTGTCTATATAAACTGGAGAGGTTGGTCCTTAGAAGGATGATCATAATCATAATCATCATAGGCTAGCTTCTAGGGTTTAGCCTCTACGATCTCGTGGTAAATCTACTCTTGTACTACTCATATCGTCAATATCAATCAAGCAGGAAGTAGGGTTTTACCTCCATCGAGAGGGCCCGAACTTAGGTAAACATTGTGTCCCTTGCCTCCTGTTACCATCAGCCTAAGACGCACAGATCGGGACCCCCTACCCAAGATCCGCCGGTTTTGACACCGACATTGGTGCTTTCATTGAGAGTTCCTCTGTGTCGTCGCTGCAAGGCCTGATGGCTCCTTCAATCATCAACAACAACGCGGTCCAGGGTGAGACTTTTCTCCCGGACAGATCTTCGTGTTCGGCGGCTTCGCACTGCGGGCCAATTCGCCTGGCCATCTGGAGCGGAACGACAGCTACGCCCCTGGCCACCAGGTCAGGTTCGGAAACCTGAACTACACGGCCGATATCCGCGGAGACTTGATCTTCGACGGGTTGGGGCCTGCGCCAGGAGCGCCGGACAATCACGATGAGCACGGTTTAGACCTGCTGTCGGATAATGCTCGGGATATCGCCCCTGCAGGAGCCACGGACCTAAATCCGAAGCAGATTGCACCGCCCGAGGACGGGTGGATGGGCCCCGCCCTGCAGGCCGCACACCCATCGGCAGTAGAGCCGAACACAGGCCTCACCCCCAAAGAAGCCTGTGACACCGGATCCCCGGACTCGTATCCGGCTGTAGGTTCCAGTCCGCGTGCTCCTGAGCCCGCCGAACCTGGTTGGGATCCTGAAATGGAGTTCACTGCTGCAGATATCTTCTAGCACTCGCCCTTTGACGACGTGCCGAACTCGTTGAAGTTTCTCTCTTTGTCAGGAGACTCTTGGCCGAACTATGTCCGGCTTGAGTGGGAAGTAGGCGGCGAAGGAATTCATTGCCCACCCACCACCCACTTCAATTGCCACCATCGATGATTTAACCGACGTGCTTGACTTCGACTCCGAAGACATCGACGGTATGGACGACGATGCAGGAGAAGAACAGGAACCACCGCTCACGGGCGGTGGACAGCCACCTCCTCATATGATATATATATATATATATATATATATATATATATGGTGGACACTCCGAAAGAAACCAATGGCGATGAGGCAACGAAAGATAACACCTCGGGGAAGAAAGCAAAGCATGGGCGTCGTCGGCGCCGCTCCAAGCCCCGCCATAGCACTACCGGCACAGGAGACGAAAACAATCCGGATGGTGCCGAAGATGAGTACAACCCTGATCAGCACGCCTTCGAGCAGGCCGAGCTGGAAGACAGGCAGGTCAGCCCAGACGAACAGGCGACGGAAGGATATCCGGAGGAGGACAACTACATGCCCCCCTCCGAAGACAAGATTAGCCTCGGCCACGATGAGTTCGGCGTACCTGAGGACCCCGCGGAGCAGGAGCGCTTCAAGCGCCGGCTTATGGCCACCGGGAGGAGCCTGAAAAAGAAGCAGCAGCAGCTCCAAGCTGATCAAGACCTGCTCAAAGACAGATGGACCGAAGTCCTGGCAGCTGAGGAATACGGACTCGAACGCCACACGGCTGACCGGCCACCTCGTGGCCGGGATAAAACGGCATATCAGCCCGAATACCAGCCCGCATCCCCACACCAATACACTACGGCCTGGGGCAATAGGCAAGACCTGCAAGATATACTGGAAAACAAAGCAGGACAGCCAAGATCGATCTACGAATAGCGGGGGCGCGCCCCAACACGCGACGATGACCGTCGCGCCGGATACACTATCAATAAATCCAGTGATACGTCTCCAACGTATCTATAATTTTTGATTGTTCCATGCTATTATATTACCCCTTTTGGATGTTTATGGGCTTTATTTTACACATTTATATCATTTTTGGGACTAACCTACTAACCAGAGGCCCAACCCATATTGCTGTTTTTTTTTGCCTATTTTAGTATTTTGAAGAAAAGGAATATCAAACAGAGTCCAAACGGAATGAAACCTTCAGGAGTGTGATTTTTGGAACGAACGTGATCCAGAGGACTTGGAGTGCAAGTCAAGAAGCAGTCGAGGCTCCCACGAGATAGGAGGGCGCCCCCCTGTAGGGCGTGCACCCCTGTCTCGTGGGCCCCTCGGGCGGCCACCGATGTACTTCTTCCTCCTATATATACCTATGTACCCCGAAAACATCCAAGAGGAGTACGAAACACAATTTCCACCACCGTAACCTTCTGTATCCGCGAGATCTCATCTTGGAGCCTTCGACGGCACTCTGCCGGAGGGGGAATCAACCACGGACGGCTTCTACATCAACATCCTTGCCCCTCCGATGAGTTGTGAGTAGTTTACCACAGACCTACGGGTCCATAGTTATTAGCTAGATGGCTTCTTCTCTCTTTTTGGATCTCAATACAATGTTATCCCCTCTCTTGTGGAGATCTATTCGATGTAAACTCTTTTTGCGGTGTGTTTGTCGTGATCCGATGAATTGTGGGTTTATGATCAAGTTTATCTATGAATAATAGTTGAATCTTCTTTGAATTCTTTTATGTATGATTGAGTTATCTTTGCAAGTCTCTTCGAATTATCAGTTTGGTTTGGCCTACTAAATTGACCTTTCTTGCCATGGGAGAAGTGCTTAGCTTTGGGTTCAATCTTGAGGTGTCCTTACCCAGTGACAGAAAGGGTTGCAAGGCATGTATTGTATTGTTGCCAACGAGGATAACAAGATGGGGTTTATATCATATTGCTTGAGTTTATCCCTCTACATCATGTCATCTTGCTTAATGCGTTACTCTGTTCTTATGAACTTAATACTCTATATGCAGGCAAAAGTTGGTCGATGTGTGGAGTAATAGTAGCAGATGCAGGCAAGAGTTGGTCTACTTGTTACGGACGTGATGCCTATATACATGATCATGCCTAGATAATCTCATAACTATGCGCTTTTCTATCAATTGCTCGACAGTAATTTGTTCACCCACCATAATACTTATGCTATCTTGAGAGAAGCCTTTAGTGAAACCTATGGCCCCCGGGTCTATCTCTTATCATATTTGCTTTCAATCTACTTTTATTTGCATCTTTACTTTTTGCATCTATATTATAAAATACCAAAAATATATTTATCTTACCATACTATATTTATTAGATCTCACTTTCGCAAGTGGCCGTGAAGGGATTGACAACCCCTTTATTGCGTTGGTTGCGAGTTCTAAGTTTGTTTGTGTAGGTGTGTGGGACTTTTGAGGAGCCTCCTACTGGATTGATACCTTGGTTCTCAAAAACTGAGGGAAATACTTATGCTACTATTGTTGCATCACCCTCTCCTCTTCGAGGAAAACCAACGCAAGCTCAAGACGTAGCAAGAAGGATTTCTGGCGCCGTTGCTGGGGAGGCTTCCACCAAGTCAAGTCAAGATTCGACCTCCCACCAACGTGCGATTTCTGGCGACGTTGCCGGGGAGGTCTTCGCTCAAGTCAAGACATACCAAGTACCCATCAGAAACCCATCTCCCTCGCATTTACATTATTTGCCATTTGCCTCTCATTTTCCTCTCCCCCACTTCACCCTTGCCATTTTATTCGTCCTCTCTTTCCCATTCTCCTCCCCTCTTTTTTGTTTGCCTTCCCGTTCCCATGGCCGAATCAAAAAGAACTAAGGGCCCTTTCCTAGGTTCTAGTACCTTGGATAACCCCTCTATCCTCTCTAAGCTCATGAATAATGACACAATAGAAAGACCCACCGGGGTCTCCAATGAGAGCTTGAATAATTTTGATGAGGATGACTCTGGAATTTTTCGCTATTTACTTGATGAGTCTTTAAAAGATGCTTGGGATAGGTTATTAAGGATTCGGGCTAGCTATGTGCCACAATATCAAAGTGAAGATTACTTAAAAAGTTTTTATGTTGGCTTGCCCTCTTCCTTTAAACAAGTTTTAGATACTATTTTTGAAGGAAGTTTTCTTGAAAGGGATGCTATAGATACTTATGAAAAAATGAAAACCATATTTGGGCACCCTATGAATGATAAGGTTGAATCAACTACTCTCTTGTGCTTTTATCAAAATGAAATTATTAAAGAGATGAAGTCTAGTTTAGAGGCAAACTTCCATAACGTGCTTAATCTTACTTCTTCCATTAATGGCCATGTGCTTACCTTAAATAGAAGAATGAATGCTATAGAGAGGAGATCCTCCTCTCCTAGTGCCAAAGATGGCACTTGTTAGATCTATCTTTGCTTTTATGCCTAGCTAGGGGCGTTAAACGATAGCGCTAGTTGGGAGGCAACCCAATTCTCTTTATGTTTTTTGTTTTTGCTCCTGTTTAGTAATAAATCTTGCATCTACCTTCTGTTTAGATGTGTTTTTATCTTTTAATTAGTGTTTGTCCCAAGTAGAACCTATAGGATAACCTACGATGATAGTTGATTTGATTCTGCTGAAAAACAGAAACTTTGCGCGCACGAATATAATTTTGTTAAATCACAGGAACGTGCTTTTGCGTTGATTCTTTTTTCTGCTGTTCAATAAACAAATTGTACAAGACTTCCTATTTTTGTAGGAATTTTAGAGTTCCAGAAGTTTGCGTTAGTTACAGATTGCTACAGACTGTTCTGTTTTTGGCAGATTCTGTTTTTCGTGTGTTGTTTGCTTATTTTGATGCATCTATGGCCAATAAAATAGCTTATAAACCATAGAGAAGTTGGAATACAGTAGGTTTAACACCAAAATAAATGAAGAATGAGTTCATTACAGTACCTTATGTGGTGGTTTTGTTTTCTTTCACTAACGGAGCTTATAAGATTTCCTGTTGAGTTTTGTGTTGTGAAGTTTTCAAGTTTTGGGTGGCAAGAGCCTAAGCTTGGGGATGCCCATGGAACCCCAAGATATTCAAGAATAGCAAAAAGCCTAAGCTTGGGGATGCCCCGGGAAGGCATCCCCTCTTTCGTCTTCGTTCATTGGTAACTTTACTTGGAGCTATATTTTTATTCGCCACATGATATGTGTTTTGCTTGGAGCGTCGTGTATTATATTAGTCTTTGCTTTTTATTTTACCACAATCATCCTTGCTGTACACACCTTTTGGGAGAAGCCTATTTGATTAGAATTTTCTAGAATACTCTATGTGCTTCACTTATATCTTTTGAGCTTGATAGTTTTGCTCTAGTGCTTCACTTATATCTTTTAGAGCACGGTGGTGACTTAATTTTGAAGAAATTACTAGTCTCTCATGCTTCACTTATATCTTTTTGAGAGTCTTTTAGAACAGCATGGTATTTGCTATGGTTTCAAAGTTGGTCCTAGAATGATGAGCATCCAAGTTGGGTATAATAAAAACTATCATAGAAAGTGAATTGGATGCTATGATCAATTTGATGCTTGATAATTGTTTTGAGACATGGAGGTAGTGATATTAAAGTTATGCTAGTAGGGTGATTATGAATTTAAAGAATGCTTGTGTTGAAGTTTGTGATTCCCGTAGCATGCACGTATGGTGAACCGCTTTGTGATGAAGTTGGAGCACAATTTTATTTATTGATTGTCTTCCTTATGAGTGGCGGTCGGGGACGAGAGATGGTCTTTTCCTACCAATCTATCCCCATAGGAGCATGCGCGTAGTGCTTTGGTTTTTGATGACTTCTAAATTTTTGCAATAAGTGCATGAGTTCTTTTGACTAATGTTGAGTCCATGGATTATACGCACCCTTTCACCCTTCCATCATTGCTAGCCTCTCTTGTACCGTGCAACTTTCGCCGGTACCATACACCCACCATATACCTTCCTCAAAACAGCCACCATACCTACCTATTATGGCATTTCCATAGCCATTCCAAGATATATTGCCATGCAACTTTCCACCGTTCCGTTCATATGACACACATTACCTTTGTCATATTGCTTTTTGCATGATCATGTAGTTGACGTCGTATTTGTGGCTAGGCCACCTTCATAATTTTCATACATGTCGCTCTTGATTCATTGCATATCCCGGTACACCGCCGGAGGCATTCATATAGAGTCATATCTTGTTCTAGCTTTGAGTTGTAAATCCATAAAAGTGTGATGATCTTCATTATTAGAGCATTGTCCTAGTGAGGAAAGGATGATGAAGACTATGATTCCCCCACAAGTCGGGATGAGACTTCGGACTTTACAAAAAAAAGAGAAAAAAAGAAGGAAAAAGGAAAAAAAAGAGAAAGGCCAAAAAGAAAAAAAGAAGGCCAAAATAAAAAAAGAAAGAAAAAATGAAAAGAAAAAAATGAAATGAGAGAAAAAGAGAGAAGGGACAATGCTATTATCTCTTTTTTCTACACTTGTGTTTCAAAATAGCACCATGATCTTCATGATAGAGAGTCTCATATGTTGTCACTTTCATATACTAGTGGGAATTTTTCACTATAGAACTTGGCTTGTATATTCCAATGATGGGTGTCCTCAAAAGTGCCCTAGGTCTTCGTGAGCAAGCAAGTTGGATGCACACCCACTTAGTTTCTTTTGTTGAGCTTTCATATATTTATAGCTCTAGTGCATCCGTTGCATGGCAATCCCTACTCACTCACATTGATATCTATTAATGGGCATCTCCATAGCCCGTTGATAGGCCTAGTTGATGTGAGACTATCTTCTCCTTTTTTGTCTTCTCCACAACCACCATTCTATTCCACATATAGTGCTATGTCCATGACTCACGCTCATGTATTGCGTGAAAGTTGAAAGAGTTTGAGATTATTAAAGTATGAAACAATTGCTTGGCTTGTCATAGGGGTTGTGCATGATTAAATACTTTGTGTAATGAAGATAGAGCAACAGCCAGACTATATGATTTTGTAGGGATAACTTTCTTTGGCCATGTTATTTTGAGAAGACATGATTACTTTGATTAGTATGCTTGAAGTATTACTATTTCTTATGTCAATATAAAATTTTATTTTGTATCATTTGGATCTGAACATTCATGCCACAATAAAGAAAATTACATTATGAATTATGCTAGGTTGCATTCCACATCAAAAATTCTCCTTTTATCTTTACCTACTCGAGGACGAGTAGGAATTAAGCTTGGGGATGCTTGATTCGTCTCCAACGTATCTATAATTTTTGATTGTTCCATGCTATTATATTACCCCTTTTGCATGTTTATGGGCTTTATTTTACACATTTATATCATTTTTGGGACTAACCTACTAACCGGAGGCCCAATCCATATTGTTGTTTTTTTTGCCTATTTCAGTATTTCGAAGAAAAGGAATATCAAACGGAGTCCAAATGGAATGAAACCTTCGGGAGCGTGATTTTTGGAACGAACGTGATCCAGAGGACTTGGAGTGCAAGTCAAGAAGCAGCCGAGGCTCCCACGAGATAGGAGGGCGCGGCCCCCTGTCGGTGTCAAAACCGGCGGATCTCGGGTAGGGGGTCCCGAACTGTGCGTCTAGGCGGATGGTAACAGGAGATAAGGGACACGATGTTTTTACCCAGGTTCGGGCCCTCTCGATGGAGGTAAAACCCTACTCCTGCTTGATTGATATTGATGATATGGGTAGTACAAGAGTGGATCTACCACGAGATCAAGGAGGCTAAACCCTAGAAGCTAGCCTATGGTATGATTGTTCTTCGTCCTATGGACTAAAACCCTCCGGTTTATATAGACACCGGAGAGGGCTAGGGTTACACAGAGTCGGTTACAATGGTAGGAGATCTACATATCCGTATTGCCAAGCTTGCCTTCCACGCCAAGGAAAGTCCCATCCAGACATGGGACGAAGTCTTCAATCTTGTATCTTCATAGTCTTGGAGTCCGGCCAATGATGATAGTTCGGCTATCCGGACACCCCCTAGTCTAGGACTCCCTCAGTAGCCCCTGAACCAGGCTTCAATGACGAGGAGTCCGGCGCGCATATTGTCTTCGGCATTGCAAGGCGGGTTCCTCCTCCGAATAATTCATAGAAGATTGTGAACACCCGTATAGTGTCCGGCTCTGCAAAATAAATTCCACATACCACCGTAGAGAGAATAATATTTACACAAGTTCAATCTGTTGACGTATTTCGTGGCGTGATGTCACACCACAACCAAGCCTTTACTCGAATCGTTTTTATTATTCCACCTCAGCGCGTTTAGCGAAGCGGTTTCTTGGCACGTCTTGTCGAAGCAGAGATCGTGTCCCCTTATTCCGGGATTCTCATCAATACGGACGTGGGTAACCCAACCGCGCCCGTTGCCCCGCCCCCTTCATCGAAGGCGAGTTCCAAACAGTCACGGGGACGGCTCTTGGTATTCTCCCCCTTTATAATGAGACCAAGGCCTGTCCCTTTCCTTCGATCCTCTATCGAATCCGCCCCTCGCCCCGAGTTCCAACACCCAAGGTTCCAGATTCAGGCGCTTCGGACCTTCGACAATGTCCGGATCCGACCTACAGGGCCAGTGGATGCCCTCTTCCGTCACGGGAGAAGACGTGCTAAAGCTGAGAGGCGCCAGGTACCTAACCTACGAGATTTTGCATAGGTTGCCCGCCCAAGGGCAAGTCATTCCCACTCCCGAGCCTGGTGAGAGCGTCGTGTTCGTGTCTCACATCCGTCGGGGTTTAGGCTTCCCGATGGACCCCTTCGTGAGGGGGCTCATGTTTTATTATGGGCTGGAATTCCATGACTTGGCTCCGGAGTCCATCCTCCACATCTCATCGTTCATTGTTGTCTGCGAAGCCTTCCTCCGCACTACCCCTCACTTCGGTTTTTGGCTCAAGACCTTCAACGTGGAGCTGGAAATGATCGGGGGGCGATAGGCAGAGTGCGGAGGGGCAGTTATAAGCAAGAGGGCCGATGCTCCATGGCCCGAGGGCTCTTTTCAAGAGGAGCTCAGCTTGTGGCAGCAGGAGTGGTTCTACATCACCGCTACCAGGGGCAGCAGGCAGGTGCCGCCACCCTCCTTTTGCGGGCCCTCCACAACGGCTGGTGTCGTGGGTCAACAAAGGGCTTGACTGGGGGCCATCCAAGGACGTACCAATATTGCAGGGCCGGATTCGAGACCTCCGAGAGAGGGAGATCAATCTGGTTGTAGTGACGCAGGTTATGCAGATTCGGCGCCTTCTGCCTGCAAAAGTCGCCCCCTCCGTCTGTGGGAATTCAACCCGGAGGGACCGCGAGCTCTTCAACACTTCCTGGGTACGACACCTGTGGAGATGTATAAACTGTTCTTCGGATCACAAGAGGTGTGTCCGGACTTGACCGAGGACGCCGGCCTAAGCTGCAATCGCCCGGATACTCAAGTAAGTAGTCCTATGCCCGGACATACTATTCGTTCATTTATCATGGATTTGCCTTTTAACTAGCTATCCCTTGAACAGGAGTGGATAGCGCAAGCAAAACTGATACGGTGTTCGGCCCCCCTCCCGGAGACCACGCCGGATCCCGTGTTAGTCAAGATGTTGGAGGTTGCGCCTTCAGAAGAGGGCGAAGGGGAAAACAGGAAAACTACCACCTCTGCTAAGGAGGCTCTCAGGAAAGGGGGGATCGAGAATCCCTCCCTCCAGGGGGAGAAGAGGACCGCTTCCGAAGATCCAGAGGCCAAGGCCTCAAAGCGGGGGAAGAAATCTTCATCGGAGGGTCCTGCGCCAGGAGAAGCCCCGGCCGCACTATTTCCCCAAGGGAATCAGCTCTCCAGTGAGCCGTAAGTAGAAAAAGGGGAGTTTCGTAATAAGGGACATCCCTGTTTTTATTTCTGAGAATAACCGAAGTTCTTACCTTGCAATTCGGATCTCAGCCCTTCTCAGCAGAGCTCATCTTTGGGGGATCTCCGTCCGGAGATGATGGAGAGCGAGACGCCTCCATCTGCCGCACCGTCAGGCGGGGCGGACGACCCTGAGGTGTCATCGCGGAGGGTCTCCCCGAGTCCGGCGGGGCCGGAGAGTTCGACACCAACTAGTGTACGGCCGGAGGGGCTGAAGGATCTGCTCGAGAGGGCGTCTATCTCAGAAGATCACCGTACATTAATGAGTACGGTGATTGAAAGGATTTCATCCGCTGAGAGCGGGTTGCATGAGGCCGTCAGAAGTTTACTGATGGGGTTTGAGGTACGTAAAACTGAAGTGGGCTGAGCTGAATAGGTTGTCCGGACTTGCCACGAAGGATGTGGTGGCTCATCTGTGGCCGGAAAGGCCCAAGCCGAAGAGTTATTTTGGCTTAGTGCAGCAATTCCTTGGTGCGGTGCCGCATATCAAGGCGATGAAGCGGTCGGCATGCATAGAGGGTGCACGGATGGCTCTCGCCCGTGTCAAAACATACTGGGCAGAGATGGATGCCACTGATGTTGCATCCCGGGGTTCGGACAGAAGCCGATTACCCGCCGAGCACTATTTTGAGGAAGTCCTGCAGGGCGCTCGTTTAATAGAGTCGCAGTGCTCGAAAAATGTTATGTTCAAATGACATGTATGATTTGTAAAACCATATTTATAATGTAACTGCTTTTTATACTTGTGCGTTCAAGTATTGAAATATCTCCTGTGCGGCCGTTAATGTATATGTATATATAACCTGAAAGATGACAGTCTTCGGCTTCAGCCCCCACGCACATGGTGCGGGGGTGTTTGCAAAAAAGCGCATTTTCACACTTAATCCAACGTCTTGGTCCTTTGAAGGAGGTGATAGCGTAGCAAACTAGGCAACCAGACTATAATTCTTTATCACTTTCACTTAGCCATAGGAGATCTACATATCCGTATTGCCAAGCTTGAGTTCGGCACCAACTAGTGTACGGCCGGAGGGGCTGAAGGATCTGCTCGAGAGGGCGTCTATCTCAGAAGATCACCGTACATTAATGAGTACGGTGATTGAAAGGATTTCATCCGCTGAGAGCGGGTTGCATGAGGCCGTCAGAAGTTTACTGACGGGGTTTGAGGTACGTAAAAATGACATACCTTTTGACAGTTTTGCACATAGAGTGCGCCCTGTATAGATAGTAGCCCCTGAGACTCGGTACGTTGTCAAAAGTGACGGCATGCCGGGGATCATAATCTCAGTGTTAAGATGTCGCCTTTCCTATTCAGGGGGCGGAGTGTTCGGTGGCCAGCCGGACTGATAGAGTTGCCGAACTGAGGCGGCAACTCGACGTTGTGGATGCGGACATCGCGCTGGTCAATAAACGACTTGACAAGTCACATGGTAGGTGGTTTGTCCGCGGTCGCCTGGTAAGGGAGCTGATTCCCATGCCTTACAACATGTATGCTTGATGCAGATGGCGCCGCTGCTATAGAGGACCTTCGGGCAGAGCTTGCTCGAGCCAAGGAGCAAGCCCGAAAGAGTGATGCGGCTGCCTCGAAGGCGGTCGAAGAGCTAAAAGCCGAAAAGGCTGCTCATTGCCGAAGCAGGGAGGAGATGGCCGGAATGGCCGTGAAGCTGAAGGATGCTACCGACCGCTATGAGGTTCTTGAAAGAGAACGCCAAGCGGGGCAAGAGGACCTGAGGAAGGCCACCGCCGAAGCCAAGGATGCCCGCCCTGCGATGAGGGCTATGAAGGAGGAGTTGCGTCAGACCAGAGACATTGCGGCTAGAAAGCCCTTTCTGCTGCGTAGGAGTTTTACGGATCCGAAGTATGCTTACTTGGGCCAATTGTGGGGTGCGGAGGATGCTTATCTGGATTTGGCGGCGAGTGCGGCGGATGCAGTCGTGCACTTCCGCAGCCAAAAGGATCACGAGATGGAAGAGCTTTTTTGGTCTCAATTCCATAGTCCGGAGCGTTCACTTCCGTTAACCGACCGGTTGGCTGAGTGGGCTGAGCTGAATAGGTTGTCCGGACTTGCCACGAAGGATGTGGTGGCTCATCTGTGGCCGGAAAGGCCCAAGCCGAAGAGTTATTTTGGCTTAGTGCAGCAATTCCTTGGTGCGGTGCCGCATATCAAGGCGATGAAGCGGTCGGCATGCATAGAGGGTGCACGGATGGCTCTCACCCGTGTCAAAACATACTGGGCAGAGATGGATGCCACTGATGTTGCATCCCGGGGTTCGGACAGAAGCCGATTACCCGCCGAGCACTATTTTGAGGAAGTCCTGCAGGGCGCTCGTTTAATAGAGTCGTAGTGCTCGAAAAATGTTATGTTCAAATGACATGTATGATTTGTAAAACCATATTTATAATGTAACGGCTTTTTATACTTGTGCGTTCAAGTATTGAAATATCTCCAGTGCGGCCATTAATGTATATGTATATATAACCTGAAAGATGACAGTCTTCGGCTTCAGCCCCCACGCACATGGTGCGGGGGTGTTTGCAAAAAAGCGCATTTTCACACTTAATCCAACGTCTTCGTCCTTTGAAGGAGGTGATAGCGTAGCAAACTAGGCAACCAGACTATAATTCTTTATCACTTTCACTTAGCCATAGGAGATCTACATATCCGTATTGCCAAGCTTGCCTTCCACGCCAAGGAAAGTCCCATCCAGACACGGGACGAAGTCTTCAATCTTGTATCTTAATAGTCTTGGAGTCTGGCCAATGATGATAGTTCGGCTATCCGGACACCCCCTAGTCCAGGACTCCCTCACCCTCCTGTAGGGTGTGCCCCCCTGTCTCGTGGGGCCCTCGGGCGGCCACCAACGTACTTCTTCCTCCTATATATACCTATGTACCCCGAAAATATCCAGGAGGAGGACGAAACACAATTTCCACCACCGTAACCTTCTGTATCCGCGAGATCTCATCTTGGAGCCTTCGCCGGCACTCTGCCGGAGGGGGAATCGACCATGGAGGGCTTCTACATCAACATCCTTGCCCCTCCGATGAGTTGTGAGTAGTTTACCACAGACCTACGGGTCCATAGTTATTAGCTAGATGGCTTCTTCTCTCTTTTTGGATCTCAATACAATGTTCTCCCCCTCTCTTGTGGAGATCTATTCGATGGAAACTCTTTTTGCGGTGTGTTTGTCGAGATCTGATGAATTGTGGGTTTATGATCAAGTTTATCTATGAATAATATTTGAATCTTCTCTGAATTCTTTTATGTATGATCGAGTTATCTTTGCAAGTCTCTTCGAATTATTAGTTTGGTTTGGCCTACTAGATTGATCTTTCTTGCCATGGGAGAAGTGCTTAGCTTTGGGTTCAATCTTGCGGTGTCATTACCCAGTGACAGAAAGGGTTGCAAGGCACGTATTGTATTGTTGCCATCGAGGATAACAAGATGGGGTTTATATCATATTGCTTGAGTTTATCCCTCTACATCATGTCATCTTGCTTAATGCATTACTCTGTTCTTATGAACTTAATACTCTAGATGCAGGCAGGAGTCGGTCGATGTGTGTAGTAATAGTAGTAGATGCAGGCTGGAGTCGGTCTACTTGTTACGGACGTGATGCCTATATACATGATCATGCCTAGATAATCTCATAACTATGCGCTTTTCTATCAATTGCTCGACAGTAATTTGTTCACCTACCGTAATACTTATGCTATCTTGAGAGAAGCCTCTAGTGAAACCTATGGCCCCCGGGTCTATCTCTTATCATATTTGCTTTCAATCTACTTTTATTTGCATCTTTACTTTTTGCATCTATATTATAAAATACCAAAAATATATTTATCTTACCATACTATATTTATTAGATCTCACTTTCGCAAGTGGCCGTGAAGGGATTGACAACCCCTTTATTGTGTTGGTTGCGAGTTCTGAGTTTGTTTGTGTAGGTGCGTTGGACTTCTGAGGAGCCTCCTACTGGATTGATACCTTGGTTCTCAAAAACTGAGGGAAATACTTACGTTACTGTCGTTGCATCACCCTCTCCTCTTTGAGGAAAACCAACACAAGCTCAAGACGTAGCATCCGGCCGTGACGAATACAGCCACCCAGACCCATTCGAACTGCGTAGCCACATAGCCCGGCATAGAGGCGCCGCACACCCCCTTTGCTTCACTGACGAAGTGATGGATCACGAATTCCCAGAAGGGTTTAAACCCGTCAACATCGAATCATACGATGGCACAACAGACCCCGCTGTATGGATCGAAGATTTCCTTCTCCACATTCACATGGCCCGCGGAGACGATCTACACGCCATCAAGTATCTTCCCCTTAAGCTCAAAGGACCCGCCCGACATTGGCTAAACAGTCTGCCCGCAAATTCCATTGGCAGTTGGGAAAATCTAGAAGACGTGTTTCTTGACAACTTCCAGGGCACATACGTGTGACCACCGGACGCCGATGATTTGAGCCACATCACTCAACAGCCCGGATAGTCGGCCAGGAAATTCTGGACTCGGTTCCTAACTAAAAAGAACCAAATAGTCGACTGTCCGGACGCCGAAGCCCTAGCGGCCTTTAAGCATAATATCCGTGAAGAGTGGCTCGCCCGACACCTCTGCCAGGAAAAACCCAAGTCCATGGCAGCACTCACGACACTAATGACCAGCTTTTGTGCGGGCGAGGACAGCTGGTTGGCTCGCAGTAGCACCACGCCACATTCCGGCACCTCGGATGTCCGCGGCAATAACGGCAAGCCACGATGCAATAGACATAAGCGACGGAACAACGACGACAACGCTAAAGACACCACAGTCAACGCCGGATTCAGCGGATCCAAATCCGGTCAGCGGAAAAAGCTGTTCAAACGAAACAATCAGGGACCGTCCAGTCTGGACCGCATACTTGAACGCTCATGCCAAATCCACGGCACCCCGGATAAGTCAGCCAACCACACTAACAGAGATTGTTGGGTGTTCATGTTGGGGAACGTAGTAATTTCAAAAAAAATCCTACGCACACGCAAGATCAGGGTGATGCATAGCAACGAGAGGGGGAGTGTATCTTCATACCCTTGAAGATCGCTAAGCGGAAGCGTTTATCAACGTGGTTGATGTAGTCGTACGTCTTCACGATCCAACCGATCCAAGTACCGAACGCACGGCACCTCCGAGTTCTGCACACATTCAGCTCGATGACGTCCTTGCCTTCTCGATGCAGCAAGACGGGCGAAGTAGTAGATGAGTTCCCGCAGCACGACGGCGTGGTGACGGTGTTGGTGAAGAACAATCTCCGCAGGGCTTCGCCTAAGCACTACGGAAACTATGACAAAGGATAAACTAGAGGGGATGGGGTTGCCGGCACACGGCTAGGTGTTTCTTGATGTGTCTTTGGTGCTAGCCCTGCCCCTCTAATTATATGTTGAGCCTTGGGGTCAAAACTTGGAGTAAAAGCCTCCACAAAGTCAGTTTCACCCAAAAGGCAAGAGTCCTTTTTGGACTCCAGGGCCAGACGCCAGGGTTCCCAGCGTCTGGACCCAGACGCCAGGGACCATGGCGTCTGGCCCCTGGACTCCGCAAAACTTCCTTTTGCGCTTTCCAAAAACCTTGTGGGCTTTCCCCTTTGGCCCAAATAACGTGTTCTCGTACCCAAACATTTCGGGAAACATCCGGAACCCCTTCCGGTGAATTTCGGAACCCTTCCGGAGATCAAACACTCTTATCCCATATATCAAACTTTATCTCCGGATCATTCCGGAGTTCCTCGTCATGTCCATGATCACATCCGGGACTCCGAATAACATTCGGTTACCAACATACATAACTCATATAATACTATATTGTCAACGAAACGTTAAGCGTGCGGACCCTACGGGTTCGAGAACTATGTAGACATGTCCGAGACACGTTTCCGGTCAATAACCAATAGCAGGACCTGGATGCCCATATTGGCTCCCACATATTCTACGAAGATCTTTATCGGTCAAACCGCATAACAACATACGTTGTTCCCTTTGTCATCGGTACGTTACTTGCCCGAGATTCGATCGTCGGTATCTCAATACCTAGTTCAATCTCGTTACCGGCAAGTCTCTTTACTCGTTACACAATGCATCATTCCGTAACTAACTCACTAGCTACATTGCTTGCAAGGCTTATATTGATGTGCATTACCGAGAGGGCCCAGAGATACCTCTCCGACAATCGGAGTGACAAAACCTAATCTCGAAATACGCCAACTCAACATGTACCTTTGGAGACACCTGTAGAGCTCCTTTATAATCACCCAGTTACGTTGTGATGTTTGGTAGCACACAAAGTGTTCCTTCGATAAATGGGTTTTGCATAATCTCATAGTTGTAGGAACATGTATAAGTCATGAAGAAAGCAATAGCAACATACTAAATGATCAAGTGCTAAGCTAACGGAATGGGTCATGTCAATCACATCATTCTCCTAATGATGTGATCCCGTTAATCAAATGACAACTCATGTCTATGGTTAGGAAACATAACCATCTTTGATTAATAAGCTAGTCAAGTAGAGGCATACTAGTGACATTAAGTTTGTCTATGTTTTCGGTTAATACAATTCTAGCATGAATAATAAACATTTATCATGAAATGAAGAAATAAATAATAACTTTATTATTGCCTCTAGGGCATATTTCCTTCAGTCTCCCACTTGCACTAGAGTCAATAATCTAGTTCACCGCCATGTGATTTAACACCAATATTCATATCTGTATATGATTAACACCCAAAGAGTTTACTAGAGCCAATATCTATTTCACATCGCTATGTGATTAACACCCAAAGAGTACTAAGCTATGATCATGTTTTGCTCATGAGAGAAGCTTAGTCAACAGGTCTGTCACATTCAGAGCCGTATGTATTTTGCAAATATTCTATGTATACAATGCTCTGCACGGAGCTACTCTAGCTAATTGCTCCCACTTTCAATATGTATCCAGATTGAGACTTAGATTCATCTGGATCGGTGTGAAAGCTTGCACCGATGTAACTCTTTACGACGAGCTCTTTTATCACCTCCATAATCGAGAAATATTTCCTTAGTCCTTACTAAGGATATTCTTGACCAATGTTCAGTGATCTACTCCTAGATCACTATTGTACTCCCTTGCCAAATGCAGAGCAAGGTATACAATAGGTCTGGTACATAACATAGCATACTTTATAGAACCTATGACTGAGGCATAGGAATGACTTTCATTCTCTTTTCTATTTTCTGCCATGGTCGGAATTTGAGTCTTACTCAATTTCACACCTTTGCAACACAGGCAAGAACTCTTTCTTTGACTGTTCCATTTTGAACTATTTCAAAATCTTGACAAAGTATGTACTTATTGAAAAACTTATCAAGCGTTTTGATCTATCTCAATAGATCTTGATGCTCAATATGTAAGTAGCTTTACTGAGGTCTTTCTTTTAAAGAACTCCTTTCAAAGACTCCTTTATGCTTTCCAGAAAAATTCTACATCATTTTTGATCAACAATATGTTACTCACATATATTTATCAGAAAGGCCGTAGTGCCCCCACTCACTTTATTGTAAATACAGGCTTCACCGCAAATCTATATAAAACTAGATGCTTTGATCAACTTATCAAAGCGTATATTCCAACTCTGAGATGCTTGCACCAGTACATAGATGGATCGCTGGAGCTTGCACATTTTGTTAGCACCTTTAGAATTGACAAAACCTTCTGGTTGCATCATATACAACTTTTCTCTAAGAAAACCATTAAGGAATGCAGTTTTGACATCCATTTGCCAGATTTCATAAAATGTGGCAACTGCTAACATGATTCAGATAGACTTAAGCATCGCTATGGTTAAGAAAATCTCATTGTAGTCAACACTTTGAACTTGTCGAAAATCTTTTTGCGACAAGTCGAGCTTTGTAGATAGTAACACTACTATCAGCGTCTGTCTTCCTCTTGAAGATCCATTTATACAATATGGCTTGCCGATCATCGGGCAACTCCACCAAAGTCCATACTTTGTTCTCATACATGGATCCCATCTCAGATTTCATGGCCTCAAGCCATTTTGCGGAATCTGGGCTCATCATCGCTTCCTCATAGTTCGTAGGTTCATCATGGTCCAGTAACATGACTTCCAGAACAGGATTACTGTACCACTCTGGTGCGGACTGTACTTTGGAAGACCTACGAGGTTTTGTAGTAACTTAATCTGAAGTTTCATGATCAACATCATTAACTTCCCCACTAATTGGTGTAGGAATCATTGGAACTGATTTCTGTGATGAACTACTTTTCAATTCGGGAGAAGGTACAAATTACCTTATCAAGCTCTACTTTCCTCCCACTCACTTCTTTCGAGAGAAACTCCTTCTCTAGAAAGGATCCATTCTTAGCAATGAATGTTTTGCCTTCGGATCTGTGATAGAAGGTGTACCCAACAGTTTCCTTTGGGTATTCTATGAAGACGCACTTCTCCGATTTGGGTTCGAGCTTATCAGGTTAAAACCTTTTTCACATAAGCATCGCAACTCCAAACTTTAAGAAATGATAGCTTAGGTTTACTGCTAAACCATAGTTCATACGGTGTCGTCTCAACGGATTTAGATGGTGCCCTATTTAAAGTGAATGCAGCTATCTCCAATGCATAACCCCAAAACGATAGTGGTAAATTGGTAAATACATCATAGATCGCACCATATCCAAGAAAGTGCGGTCACGACGTTCGGACACACCATTATGTTGTGGTGTTCCATGTGGCTTGAACTGTGAAACTATTCCACATTGTTTAAAATGAAGGCCAAACTCGTAACTCAAATATTCTTCTCTACGATCAGATTGTAGAAACTTTATTTTCTTGTTATGATGATTCTCCACTTCACTCTGAAATTCTTTGAACTTTTCAAATGTTTCAGACTTGTGCTTCATTAAGTAGATATACACATATCTTCTCAAATCATCTGTGAAGGTCAGAAAATGACGATACCCGCCACGAGCATCAACACTCATTGGACCGCATACATCGGTATGTATTATTTCCAACAAGTTAGTAGCTCATTCCATTGTTCCGGAGAACGGAGTTTTAGTCATCTTTTTAAAAAGGCACGGTTCGCAAGTATCAAATGATTCATAACCAAGTGATTCCGAAAATCCATCTTTATGGAATTTCTTCATGCGCTTTACACCGATATGACCCAAATGGCAGTGCCACAAATAAGTTGCACTATCATTATTAACTTTGCATCTTTTGGCATCAACATTATGAATATGTGTATCACTATGATCAAGATTCAATAAACCATCACCATTGGGTGTATGACCATACAAGGTTTTATTCATGTAAGCAGAATAACAATTTATTCTCTATCTTAGATGAATAATCGTATCGCATTAAACATGATCTTATCATATTTATGCTCAACGCAAACACCAAATAACATTTATTTAGGTTTAACAATAATCTCGAAAATATAGGGAGTGTATGAAGATGATCATATCAATCTTGGAACTACTTCCAACACTCATCGTCACTTCCCCTTCAACTAGTCTCTGTTTATTCTGTAACTCCTGTTTTGAGTTACTAATCTCAGCAACCGAACAAGTATCAAATACTCAGGGGCTACTATAAACACTAGTAAGGCACACATCAATAACCTGTATATCAAATATACCCTTGTTCAATTTGCCATCCATCTTATCCACCAAATATTCAAGGCATTTCCGCTTCCAGTGACCATTTCCTTTGCAGTGTAAGCACTCAGTTTCAGGCTTTGGTCCAGCTTTGGGCTTCTTCACAGGAGTGACAAGTTGCTTGTCATTCTACTTGAAGTTCCCTTTCTTTCCCTTTGCCCTTCTCTTGAAACTAGTGGTCTTGTCAATCATCAACACTTGATGCTCTTTCTTGATTTCTACCTTCGTCGATTTCAACATCACGAAGAGCTCGGGAATCGTTTTCTTCATCCCTTGCATACTATAGTTCATCATGAAGTTCTAGTAACTTGGTGATGGTGACTAGAGAACTCTGTCAATCACTATCTTATCTGGAAGATTAACTCCCACTTGATTCAAGCGATTGTAGTACCCAGACAATCTGAGCACATGCTCACTAGTTGCGCGATTCTCCTCCATCTTTTAGCTATAGAACTTGTTGGAGACTTCATATCTCTCAACTCGGGTATTTTCTTGAAATATTAACTTCAATTCATAGAACATCTCATATGGTCCATGACGTTGAAAACGTGTTTGAAGTCCCGATTCTAAGCCATTAAGCATGGTGCACTAAACTATCAAATAGTCATCATATTGACCTAGCCAAACGTTCATAACGTCTGCATCTGCTCCTGCAATAGGTCTATCACCTAGCGGTGCATTAAGGACATAATTCTTCCGTGCAGCAATGAGGATAAACCTCAGATCACGGGTCCAATCCGCATCATTTCTACTAACATCTTTCAACACAATTTTCTCTAGGAACATATCAAAATAAACATATGAAAGCAACAACGCGAGCCTTTGATCTACAACATAATTTGCAAAATACTACCAGGACTAAGTTCATGATAAATTTAAGTTCAATTAATCATATTACTTAAGAACTCCCACTTAGACAGACATCTCTCTAGTCAGCTGAGTGATCACGTGATCCAAATCAACTAAACCATGTTCGATCATCACGTGAGATGGAGTAGTTTTCAATGGTGAACATCACTATGTTGATCATATCTACTATATGATTCACGTTCGCCTTTCGGTCTCCGTGTTCCGAGGTCATATCTGTATATGCTAGGCTCGTCAAGTTTAACCTGAGTATTCCGTGTGTGCAACTGTTTTGCACCCGTTGTATTTGAACGTAGAGCCTATCACACCCGATCATCACGTGGTGTCTCAGCACGAAGAACTTTCGCAATGGTGCATACTCAGGGAGAACACTTCTTGATAATTAGTGAGAGATCTCTTAAAATGCTACCGTCAATCAAAGCAAGATAAGATGCACAAAGGATAAACATCACATGCAATCAATATAAGTGATATGATATGGCCATCATCATATTGTGCTTGTGATCTCCATCTCGGAAGCACCGTCGTGATCACCATCGTCACCGGCGCGACACCTTGATCTCCATCGTAGCATCGTTGTCGTTTACGCCATCTATTGCTTCATGACTATCGCTACCGCTTAGTGATAAAGTAAAGCAATTACAGGGCATTTGCATTTCATACAATAAAGCGACAACCATATGTCTCCTGCCAGTTGCCGATAACTTTCGGTTACAAAACATGATCATCTCATACAATAAAATATAGCATCACGTCTTGACCATATCACATCACAACATGCCCTGCAAAAACAAGTTATACGTCCTCTACTTTGTTGTTGCAAATTTTACGGGCTGAGCAAGAACCGTTCTTACCTACGCATCAAAACCACAACGATAGTTCGTCAAGTTAGTGTTGTTTTAACCTTCGCAAGGACCGGGCGTAGCCACACTCGGTTCAACTAAAGTTGGAGAAACAGACACCAACCAGCCACGTGTGTGCAAAGCACGTCGGTAGAACTAGTCTCGCGTAAGCGTACGCGTAATGTCGGTCCGGGCCGCTTCATCCAACAATACCACCGAACCAAAGTATGACATGCTGGTAAGCAGTATGACTTGTATCACCCACAACTCACTTGTGTTCTACTCGTGCATATAACATCTACGCATAAAACCAGGCTCTGATATCACTGCTGGGGAACGTAGTAATTTCAAAAAAAATTCCTACGCACACGCAAGATCATGGTGATGCATAGCAACGAGAGGGGGAGTGTATCTTCATACCCTTGAAGATTGCTGAGCGGAAGCGTTTATCAACATGGTTGATGTAGTCGTACGTCTTCATGATCCGACCGATCCAAGTACCGAACGCACGGCACCTCCGAGTTCTGCACACGTTCATCTCGATGACGTCCTTGCCTTCTCGATCCAGCAAGACGGGCGAAGTAGTAGATGAGTTCCGGCAGCACGACGGCGTGGTGACGGTGTTGGTGAAGAACAATCTCCGCAGGGCTTCGCCTAAGCACTACGGAAACTATGACGGAGGATAAACTAGAGGGGATGGGGTTGCTGGCACACGGCTTGGTGTTTCTTGATGTGTCTTTGGTGCTAGCCCTGCCCCTCTATTTACATGTTGAGCCTTGGGGTCGAAACTTGGAGTAAAAGCCTCCACAAAGTCGGTTTCACCCAAAAGGCAGGAGTCCTTCTCGGACTCCAGGGCCAGACGCGAGGGTTCCAGGCGTCTGGACCCAGACGCCAGGGACCCTTGCGTCTGGCCCCTGGACTCCGCAAAACTTCCTTTTGCGCTTTCCAAAAACCTTGTGGGCTTTCCCCTTTGGCCCAAATAACGTGTTCTCGTACCCAAACATTTTGGAAAACATCCGGAACCCCTTCCGGTGAATTCCGGAACCCTTCCGAAGATCAAACACTATTATCCCATATATCAAACTTTATCTCCGGATCATTCGGAGTTCCTCGTCATGTCCATGATCTCATCCGGGACTCCGAACAACATTCGGTTACTGTTGGGGATATGACTATTTGTGTAAGCCGCCCAGGAGGGGCCTTGTTGCACAAAGAAGACTCATCAGAGGAAGCCCAAGACCAAGCATAAGGATGTCGATTCAATAAAGGGCTTAAGGCCCACAGGCGGCTTAAGGTCCGTTGTAGTAAACCGCCATGATGGCATGACTTGTAACATAAGGTAGATTTAACTAGTCACCGATCCGGACACTGTATATGAGCCGGCCAGGACTCTGTAAGCCGCAGGGCGTCAACCCGTGTATATAAGGGGACGACCTGCTGGCGGCTTAGGGCAAGAAACAACTCATCGAGAGTCGGGCATAGCGTATCTCGCTCCCTGGTCATCGAAACATCAATACCAACCCAACTAGACGTAGGCCTTACCTTCACCGTAAGGGGCCGAACTAGTATAAACCCTCTCGTGTCCTTTGTCCCGATTTAACCCCTTCAAGCTTCCTAGTTGTGATGGCTCCACAACTAAGTCCTTTCACAAGGACATCTGACATGAAAATTCCACGACAGTTGGCGCCCACCATGGGGCCAGCGCACGGTGGATTTGAGTTCTTGAAGGGCAACTTCGGAGGGCTCAAGGGATACGTAGTTGGCCGGATGACCAAGAGTCGTCGCGGCAAGATCTACATCGACGACGAAGGCTGGGGTCCCGACGCCGACTCAATTGAGTATGGATACAGGGTCCCCTTCGGCGGAATCCACGTCTTCATCGGCCGGATCGGTGAGCCGGGCCCTGAGCCGGACAACTGCACCGACCTAATCGAGACGGCTCAGCGTGCGAGGAAGACCCGGACTCAACCGGTCATGAGGCGTGCCTTCGTGGGCTGCATCCACGGAGAGGAACTTTCTAAAGGATCTGAAGATAGGGGTGAGACGACCGCCCTCTCAGACGGTGATTCGTCCGCCGATTCAACAGATTCGTTGTACCAAGTACAAGACGGCGTGCTCGGGGGTTGTTCCGATGGCATCAGTATTTTGGACCCCTGTGAGCCACCAAGATGGGCCGGAGTCTTCATGCCTGGGACTCAGCCCGGCTCAAAGTCTACAGCTGCTGCAGCAGTAATGTCCGGGTTAGGAGCAGCCGGGGCAGGCGGCCCCGTGCGCCCACCGGCTCAGGTGCTGAAAGATCTCATGGACAAGCTTACGGCCCTGTTAACCACCATGGTTATTCCTGCAGACAAAGATGAGCATGACGCAGTGGTGGCACAGGTGCGAGAGGAGATAGCTCAGGCCAAGGAGGCCTTGGCAGCTGAGGATACTAGACTAGCTACAGAGCGGGCGGCTCTCGACGCCCGGGCACAGCGCTTGCAGTCAGAAGCTTACCAGCTCACGATGAGCATAAACGCATCTAATGAGGTAAGAGGAGGAGACATCAGAAAACTCAGTCCCGTTTACCTCCGAATTACGACCCTCGGGTTCTTTTTGCCACACCCGGAGCCGGCCCAAGTAGCCCGCCAGAGGCCAATCAGCTTATGATAGCCGGAACAGGAGGGCCGACTCAGTCTCAGGAGATGGCACCGCCTCACGTGAGCATGCCACCTCCGCGTTATGTGCCAATTCCACCGGGTCACTTTTCCAACCCCATGGAGAACTTAATCGCAGCTTCAACACGTTTGGCGGCTCTTCCTATGGACGGTGATGACCCGGCGGCAGTGGAGACCCGGAGAGTCAGAGAACTCCTCCAGACGGCCTTAGCTCAGCAGGAGACTTATTCTTACAGCCGGGATAGAATTCACTCAACTCCCCCGCCTTGGTTAGCACCGCCTCACCAGAACCGGAGCCCGAGTTACAGCAGGCACATGGAGTCCGAAGCTTTGTCAAGCAATGCCCAACGCCATAACCAGCCTGGTGGCTATCACCCGGTGCAAGACCGAATACGTCAGGAGAACGAACGGGCGGCTTAGGCAGCGGCTCAATAGTTGGCTTATCAGGACATCCCGGAGTATCCAACGACTTCTGTTGAGGCGGGAGTAGCCACTAGAACCGGTGGTGTTCCTTGTTTGGTACCGGCTCTGTGCAATGTGCGTCTGCCCAAGGACTTCAAGGGACCTCGAAAGATACCAAATTACACGGCCGACTTACAGCCCGGGGCATGGATCGAGAGTTATGAGATGGCCATGGAGCTGTTGGAAGTCAATGACGCGGCGATGGCCAAATACTTCACCATGATGTTAGATGGAACAGCCCGGTCTTGGTTGAAGGGCTTGCCACCCAATTACATTGGCTCATGGGAAGAGTTAAAGGCCCGGTTCATCCAGAACTGCAAGGACACCTGTAAGCAATCTATGTCAATTGTGGACTTGACGAATTGTAAGCAAGGGGATGGCGAATCCACCACCCATTGGGTACGCCGGGTCAAGGAAATAATTCATTCATCCGACAATATGGATGCCGGCTCCGCAGTCCTTATGTTGGAGAAGAATTGTAGCTTTGAGCCGCTGAGGCAGAAGTTGGGGCGCCTTAAACGTGACTGCAAGGATATGGGCACGCAGGATCCCGCGTCTGACGATGAGAAGACAGGGAAGGGAAAAAGGAACGGCAATGGAAAGGGTCAGCAGCATAACCCGGGGAATCAAGGCGGCAATAAGCGTAAGGCGGATGGTAACCCGGAGTTTGTGGCCAATGCCAATGCGCAGGGTAACAATCAGAGACGTAAGGGTAAGCCGCCTTGATCCGGCGGGTCAGGCCCATCCCTTGAACAGCTACTCAATGAGCCCTGCCCGAGACACGGCACCAGGGAGCAGCCCGCCAAGCACCTATGGAAAGACTGCGCGATCATGAAGGCGTTTAAGAATTCCAACACCTATGATGGCCATAATGGGTCTGGTGGTGGTTCAGGAGCTGGCGGTTTCCATGGCCCAGGTGGCGGCTCAGGTTTAGGCTTTCAGGGACGTCAATGAGGAGGCTATAACCAGCAGCAGTCTGGTCAAGGAGAGCAGCAGCAACAGCAGTCGGGTTATGAAAGCAACCCGAAGCAGTTGAATAGTGGGCAGTATCACGTATTTACCACTAGCTTATGCAAACGTGACCAGAAGGTTCATAAGAGGGCCGTCAATTCTGTTGAGCCGACAATCCCTCGTTATTTGAGGTGGTCAGAGCAGCCCATCATATGGAGCAGAGAAGATCATCCTCCGCGGGTCGATAACCCGGGTCAGTTGGCCTTGGTGGTGGCACCTCAGGTTGGTGGGTATAAATTCACTAAGGTGCTCATGGATGGGGGTAGTAGCATCAATATCCTCTATTATGAGACCTTTCGACGCATGGGATTAACTGATAAAAATCTGAGAACATCCAACACTGTTTTCTATGGAGTGGTCCCTGGTAAGTCGGCTTACCAAGTTGGCAAGATTGAGCTGGAGGTGGCCTTTGGAGACGAATATGACTCCAGAGCTGAGAAGTTGACGTTTGAGGTGGTCAAAATCAGGAGCCCATACCACGCTCTGTTCGGGCGGCCGGCTTACGCTAAGTTTATGGCCCGGCCGTGCTATGTTTATTTGCAGCTCAAGATGCCGGGTCACAAGGGCACCATCACTGTACATGGAAGTCGGAAGGTAGCACTAGAGTGTGAAGAAGGCGACGCGGCTTATGCTGAGTCGGCCTGCACAGCGGAAGAGCTTAAATTTTATCAAGATAATGTTGACCCGGCGGATATGACATCCCTGAAGAAGCCAACTACAGAGCATGACCCGACGTTGAAGTTTAAGTCGGCTGCTGAGACAAAGCTTGTTGACTTTACCCCGGGTGACCCTTCCAAGCAGTTTAGCATCAGCAGCAACTTGGATCCCAAATAGGAAAGCGCGCTCATCGAGTTCATCCATGAGAACCGGGACATCTTTGCATGGAAACCTTCTGACATGCCAGGTGTACCGAGGGAACTCGTTGAGCACACTCTCAATATTGATCCGAAGTATAAGCCGGTCAGGCAGTTTCTTCGGCGTTTTAATGAAGAGAGACGGAAAGCTATTGGAGAGGAAGTCGCCCGGCTCTTGGCGGCCGGGTTTATCATTGAAGTTTTTCACCTAGAGTGGTTGGCTAACCCGGTGCTTGTCCTCAAGAAGAACGGCACCTGGCGGATGTGTGTGGACTACACGGACTTAAACAAGGCTTGTCCGGCTGATCCCTTTGCTCTCCCCCGTATTGATCAAATCATTGATGCTACGACGGGTTGTGAATGTTTGATTTTTTTGGATGCTTACTCTGGTTATCATCAGATCAAAATGGCAGTTAAGGACCAGGAGAAGACGGCTTTCATCACTCCGTTTGGAGCCTTCTGCTATGTATCTATGCCATTTGGACTCAAAAGTGCCCAGGCGACTTATCAGTGGTGTGTGCAGAACTGTTTGCACGATCAAATTGGGCGTAATGTTCATGCTTACGTGGATGACATTATGGTGAAGTCCAGAGAAAAGGAAACCTTGATATATGACTTGAAAGAGACCTTTGATAATCTCCGGGTTTACAAGATGATGCTTAACCCGGCCAAGTGTGTATTTGGCATACCTGCAGGCAAACTCTTGGGTTTTCTGGTGTCAAACAGAGGCATCGAAGCTAACTCGGAGAAGATTAAGGCGATTACATCTCTGGCTAAGCCGGCGTGCATCAATGATGTTCAGAGGCTGGCGGGTCGTGTTGCCGCTTTAAGCCGGTTCATAAGCCGGTTAGGTGAGAAGGCCCTTCCATTGTATCAGATGATGAAGAAAACTGACACTTTTGTCTAGAGCAAGGTCGCTGATGCTGCTTTTGAAGACTTGAAGAGACAATTGTCTAAACCGCCGGTTCTCGTGGCTCCAATTGATAAAGAACCTTTGTTGTTATATGTGGCTACCAATTCATGAGCCGTCAGCGTTGCCATCGTGGTGGAGCGTAAGGAAGCTGGCAAGGAGCATCCGGTTCAACGGCCGGTTTACTACATCAGTGAGGTGCTCATTGAATCTAAGCAAAGGTATCCACATTGGCAGAAGCTTGTTTACGGGGTGTTTATGGCCAACCGGAAGTTGAAGCAGTACTTTCAAAGCCACCATATAACTGTGGTAAGTTCTGCCCCTTTGGGAGACATCATTCAGAATAGGGAGGCCACAGGACGAGTCGCCAAGTGGGCCATTGAGCTTGGGCCTCACGATTTGAAGTATATGCCACATACTGCTATTAAGTCTCGGGCCTTGGTGGACCTTATCAATGATTGGACAGAGTTACAGGCCCCTGAGGAGAAGCCGGATAACACATATTGGACGATTCACTTTGATGGGTCCAGGCAGCTAGAAGGCTCGGGGGCTGGAGTGGTGTTGACTTCCCCTCGAGGTGACAAATTTTGTTATGTACTCCGGCTTATGTTTCCATGTACTAACAATGGAGCTGAGTACGAGGCCTTACTCCATGGTCTCCGGATGGCTAAGGTGATGAATTTAAGCCGGGTAAGATGCTTGGGTGACTCAGATCTTGTGGCTCAACAAGTGTCAGGCAAGTGGGATTCCAAGGACCCCCTTATGGCAGCTTATCGTCGTGAAGTAGATGTTGTGGCTGGTCACTTCACGGGTTATCAAGTGGAGCACATCGATCGAAGGAAGAATGAGGCGGCTGATGCTTTAAGCCGGTTGGGATCCCAGCGTAAGCCAGTGCCGCCCAACACCTTTCTCGATGTTTTGCATAACCCTTCTGTCAAGGTGCCTGCCGAGGAAGAGCTAGCAGTGCCAGACCCGGAGGCACAGCTGGTGGCGGCTCTTCATGTTATCCCGAATTGGACAGTGCCCTACTTGGCTTATATGACCCGGGGTGAGTTGCCTGAGGATGAGACCTTGGCAAGACAAATCATCAGGCGCTCTAAATCTATGACGATTGTTAAAGGCGAGTTACATCACCTAAGTGTCACGGGGCCATTTCAACGCTGTGTGTCCCCTGCAGAAGGCCAAGACATACTTCGTGAGATCCATGAAGGGAATTGTGGCCATCATGCCGGGTCAAAATCTCTTGTAGCTAAAGCTTTTCGTCATGGTTTCTATTGGCTGACGGCTCATGCTGATGCAGAGGATCTGGTCAGCAAATGTGATGGTTGTCAAAAGTTCTCACTACGAGCTCATGTGCCGGCTCAAGAATTGAGGATGATCCCAATCACTTGGTCGTTTGCAGTCTAGGGGCTTGAAATGGTTGGACGTTTCAAAAGGTCCAAGGATAAAAAGACACATCTCCTGGTGGTAGTGGACAAGTTTACAAAGTGGGTTGAGGCAGAGCCGGTCAGTAAGTGTGATGCAGCCACGGCGGTTCAATTCATGAAAAAGGTGATCTTTCGTTTTGGTTTCCCACATAGCATCATAACTGATAATGGCACTAATCTCTCCAAGGGTGCCATGGAAGAGTTCTGTCAAAGATAACATATCCGGCTTGATGTTTTGGCTGTTGCTCATCCTCAATCCAATGGTCAAGCGGAAAGAGCTAATCAAGAGATCCTGAAAGGCATCAAGCCCCGGCTCTTAGTCCCCTTACAGCGGACTCCGGGTTGTTGGGTGGAGGAGTTACCTTCCGTGTTATGGAGCATCAACACTATGCCTAACAAATCTAGAGGCTACACGCCTTTCTTTATGGTGTATGGTGCAGAGGCGGTCCTGCCAAGTGACATCCGGCACGATTCACCCCGTGTGGCGGCTTACGTTGAGGCTGACAACGAAGAAGCTTGTCAGAATGCACTTGACTTGTTGGATGAGGAGCGAGAATTGGCAATAGCCCGTCCGGCGATTTATCAACAAGACCTGCGTCGCTATCACAGCCGCCGGGTTAGGAGCAGAACCTTTCAGGAAGGCGACTTGGTGCTCCAGCTCCTCCAGGATCAGTCTAATATGCACAAGTTATCCCCGCCTTGGGAAGGGCCCTTTGTGGTCAGCAAGAATCTGCACAACAGGTCATATTACCTCATCGATACTCGAGAACACAAGGACTCACTTAAGTCGGAGGGGGAGACCCACCGGCCGTGGAATATAGCTCATCTCCGGTCTTATTATACTTAAGCCACCGGCTTTCAAGATGTACATATCTTTTGATGATGTATATATTATATAAAGAAATAAAGCAGGACCTCCGTCCTTTTTTACCCTCAAAACTCTATGTGTCTTCTTTATCAGGTAGTGGAGACAACCAACAGGGAGCGGATCGCATCCGAATCCGGCTTTCCCTTTGGACTGGCTTATGATCATATCTGAATCTAGACATGGTCACTTGGGGGCTTCCTGTTCAAACATAGGTCGTATTCGAACCAAAGAGAACATAGCTGTCGATACCCACCTGATCGGCATACTGCCAAACCTAATTGGGGGCTTCTTGATCATATTTGAATCATAGCTTAACCCCTTTGGGTCTGACGTGGATCGTATTCAAATCAGCGTCATTAAACAACTCTTATGTTCACTTGGGGGCTTCCTGTTCAAACATAGGTCGTATTCGAACCAAAGAGAACATAGCTATCGATACCCACTTGACCGGCATCGCCAAAGCCACTGGGGGCTATATGATCGTATCCGAATCTTAGCTTAACCCCTTTGGGACGGTTCTCTGATCGTATTCAAATTAGGAGCCTGTGAACATTGCTTATAAATATAATTACTTTATTTATCATTGAAACCTTCTTGAGGAGATGGTTCTTGATTCTTCCGGTTTAATATTGATTACCCCAGGTTCTAAAAGTGCCAGGTAAGGCATCAAATAAGCCGGGAAGACTATCAAAAGGGTCACAGTAAATCGCCCAGAAGACTTTGCTTGTTTTATGTGCAGGATAAGGCAAAACAAGTTAAAACATCAAAGGAAATGCATAGTTAACATAAGCCAGAGAAATATAGTGATGGCGGCTTACAGGAGTAATAAGCATCATAAACATGCGCAAGGGCATGACCAACATTAAGAAGTTTTTCTATCCTATTACAAGACTCCCCGAGTCTGAATAAATGAAGCATTGTTTTGGCAAAATTATAAGACGCCTGGTGGCTTATTCCTTCGACGGGCTTGACGGCTCCGGGTTATCCTTCTCCACCTCTCCGTCGGTTGCTTTGTCCTGGAAGGTGGACGAGGCCCAGTCAATGCTGCTCAAGGCCTCAAATTCAGCCTCATCATATATTAAACCGGCCGGGTCCACTTCAGGGGCAAAGGTATGCTTACGCGTTGGAGGGATCAGGCTGGCTTGGTCGTATTAGACGTTTGGGATTCTCCGGTTCTCGCTATCATAGCCCGGCGAATACTTAGCAAGATCAGTGTCGTTCACAATGAGAGTCGCTAGGGGACGTACGACTTTGACACAGGCAATGAAGTCTTGGTCGTCAAAGGCAGTGCCGTCCTCCTTCAAGCTTGGATATCCAAGGGAGAGATCAGTCAAGTCAAGTTCTGGCACCCATGCCCTTGCCCGGCTTAATGCGGCCACGGCTCCGGCTCTCGCAGATGCCCGCCTTAAATCCTGAATTCGTTGAGGTAGCACTGAGAGATGCCTCAACACGTCTTGTAGGAGGCAAGGAGTGGTATTTGATAAGGCCACAACGGCCAAAGCACGTTGTGACCCGGAGTACAGCTGCTCCACCAAGGTGTAAACCGCCTTAAGCTTGATCAACATATTTTGCTTCAGAATGACTTACCGAAGATGGCTGAGACCATTTGGGATATCTGCCGTTTTAAGTCAGACAGTTCGGTTGTTGCCTCTGTAAGAGATGCTCCTGCCGCCTCGGCCCGGGTCACCAGTGAAGCCCTTTCATCAGCCCAAATCTTCTTTTCTGACTCAAAATTGTTCTTTAGCTTCTCTTGTTCAGAGACACTGAATTCAAACTTGGAGTTGGCTTTCTGAGTCTCAAGCTCTTGGGTCTTTAGCTGGCTTTTCAGATCAGCAATCTCCGACTCAAATTGACTTATGGTGGCCTGTATTGACATCAGGTTATGGTAAGAATCATGGTAAGGTAACATTCAAGTCCCAAACACTTTACAAGTAAAGATACTTGGCACTTGGGGGCTAATGTATGCTTAAAGAATTTTTTAACTTATCTTACTGAGTCAATCATATTAAGTCTCAAGCACTTTACAAGTAAAGATACTTGACACTTGGGGGCTAATGTGTAACACAAATTTAAATTCTCATGCTATCACCGGTTTAAATATATTCACTATAAACCGGACAACTTAACATTGAGTAGATTTCTAAGTCTAAGGCATATTCATTCATACGCAATAGACTTGGGGGCTGGTACAGTAAGTAAGGATCAGGGAAAAAGCATAGACTATACCTCAGATTTGTGCTGTATTTGCTTCACCATGTCGATTTCCAGGTCACGACTATTGTGCACTTGGTTCAGATAGCCCGAGACTATATCACCAATGCTTAGGTGAGTATAATCAGTGATGTCCTGTTTGGCTTTGCGACGTTGGGCAAACTCCTCCTTGGCAGTGCATTGGGCAAGAACAGTAGGCCAGCCCGGTTCAACATATTGGCTTTTCACAATTTCAACTTCCGGGTCAGTCATCTTGACCGGGATAGGGATTTCCGGGTTATCAGAGTTGTGGATAACGTCTTCTTCAGGCGGGTCAGAGGATGGCACCGGAATATCAGAAGTCGGTTCAAGCGGTGGCTGATGAGTGGAGCTATCAGGGACGGATGAGTCAAGCTCCGGTTCAGTGACCACCGGGTCTCGGGATGGCTTATTCTTCTTTGCCCTCTTGCTGGGCTTCACTTGCAGGCTGTCAATCAAAGTTGAAGGATGAGTATCAAAGTATAAGTATGGAAAAACTTAAAGTAAGGAAGGGTACATTACCAGGGAGCTATTTTAAAAGCCGACATGTTTGATTGCATCGACTCGTCAGAAGAAGGAGAGGTATCCTGATAATTGGAGTCAGATGAATTGAGAGGTTGGCGAATCAAACCCGCCAAAGGTAAAACAGAACGTAAATCGGAGATAACCTTGGTCCGACGCTTCCTGGTTGCATCGGGTAAGCCGGAGGAGAGTTCTACGTCTTGGTTGGCCCGAGTCTGCCGCCGGTTTTCAAGCTGTTGTTGCTCCAAAAGAAATTGAGGATCTTGGTAAGCTAGAGGATGTGAAAATCTTACTTTCCGGGTCACCCTTCGGATTTTTTGCGTTGGCAAAGGCTCTGAGTCGGAGGAGATTATAGTTACCTCTTCGTCAATTGCTTGACTGTTTCCTGTATCCTCCTGAAAGGATAAAATGTCAGTAAAATAACGACAAAGGAGTTAAGAAAATCAAAATATTACCTCTTCCTCATCCGAAGAAGAGTCATCCAATTTAAGCATATCGGAGGCGCTGGGTTTCTTCTTCTTGGAGGTGCCCGTCTTGGCGGCTTTCCTTTCAGTTTTCTTGGCTGCCCTGGCCTGTTTGGCAGCCTCATGGTCATACTTAACCTTCCAGAAATTATCACCGGCCTATGGAAAAAGATAAAAAATCATAAGTACAAGAAGGTATAATATGTTAAAGAGTATTTATGAAGATTGGTAACTTACCGCAGGGGTCGGGTTCTTCTTGCAGAAGGGAAGTAAACCAAAGGTATTACTGGTTACAGTGCCCTCTTTCAATAGTGACTGTGTTGTAGCATCCACCACATCATCTGGTAAGTCGTCGGGACTATGACGCATTGGTTCAGAATTTTTGCCTGAGTAAGTACACATTAAGCCGGAGCGGCGGCTTAATGGTAGTATCCGCCAGGTGACCCAGACCCAGACCAAATCGATGCCACTTAACCCGTTGCCTAAAAGAGCTTTGATCTTCTTAATAGTGGGATTGAGAGGCAGGCATTCAACAGCAGTCAACTTATCCGCCAGATGATAGTTGGATTCAAGGCGCAGGGCGCGAAAGCCGGGTAGAGGACTCTCATCAGCCGGTGGCGTGTCTTGACAGTAGAACCACGTCTGGTTCCAATCTTTCGGGTGACTTGGCAGTTCAGCATAGGAAAAAAGACAATCTCTCCGCCGCTGGATCGAGATGCCGCCAAGTTCAAGGCTAGGCCCGTTGGCACGTTCATTTTGCTGGTTCAAATAAAAAAGTTCTCTGAACAAAAGTAGACTTGGCTCCTCTCCCAGGTACACCTTGCAGAAGACTTGAAAGTTGCAAAGGTTTGACACGGAATTGGGTCCAATGTCTTGAGGTCTAATGTCAAAGAAATTCAGAACTTCTCTGAAGAATTTTGAGCCGGGAGGGGCAAATCCCCGGTTCATGTGATCTGTGAAGACTATTACCTCCCCATCTTTGGGTTGAGGTATCTCCTCAGCCGGGTTAGGGGCACGATAAAACATGACCTCCTTCTTTGGCAGATGGCCAGACTTCACGAACTCGGCAAGTTTGCTTTTGGTCACTGTGGATGGAACCCAACTGCAAGTCACAGGGGCTTTGGCCGCCTTAGGAGCCATGACAATAGTTGGCCTACAACAAAATAAGAAAATTCCGGTTCAACTTTGACCCGGGGGAAATATCTAAATTACTTACGGTAGCGGCTTAAGAAAGGGGCCTAATGATATAAGGGTGATTGTGCAATAATGTTTAAGCCGCTACAAGTGTCAAGAGCAATTCAAGAATTCTTAAGATCATGAGAAGAAGGCAAGGCTTACAGTTCAGTATCACTTATTTAAATCGGACACCTGGACAGTGGTGTTTTAAGGGCATTTTCCAGAAGAAGCTTTCCGGGTGATAGAAACAAGTCACAGACGACAACTATTATTTTAGATCAAATTGTTCTGAAAGGAAATTTTTCTAGACCTAAAAACAGGGCAGAGAAGTTCATGCACTCGAAGAAGGTTTCCAAACAAGGGAAATGAGATCTGTTTCTATGCAAGATCAACACAAACAACTACCGCAGCAGTTCTACATAGTTCTACGATCTAAACAGGGCATTGGAGGTGTAAAGTAGCGAGGGTTTGCGTCGGGCAGTGATGAACACCGACGAACTCAACAGGGTTCCAATGCAGATCTACAGAAAGGGAGGGAGAGGAACTCACAGATGCGGACGAGCTGTGGAGGTTCGCCGGCGATTTCTGGTCAGAGTCAGGTTGATGCAGTGGCCTGAGTCGATGAAGGCGAGGGGTTTGACGGCAGCGGCGGCGGAGCTCGAGTGGCAGAGGAGAGGAAGAAGACCACTGGAACGAGGAAAATGAAAGACCTAAGTCACGGCCATTTATAGGGAGAAGATAACTGAGATGGCGCGGGAAATGAGGAGATAAGAATTACTATCCAGCGGCCCCGACGCCTCGATTTTTGGAACACTCAATAAAAGCAGAGATTCGTTGAAGGATACGATGGAATAGAAAATGAATTAAGGAAAGGATGACATCACGCTGGGTTAAGACGGATCCAGAAGATGACGTCATGGCGGGTTAAAGAAATACCCTTTGTATAGTCAGAAGACTGAAGATTTATTCTTTAAATCTATTTTTAATATTGACATGAACAGGTTTAAATCAATCTGGGGCCTAATGTTGGGGATATGACTATTTGTGTAAGCCGCCCAGGAGGGGCCGGGTTGCACAAAGAAGACTCATCAGAGGAAGCCCAAGACCAAGCATAAGGATGGCGATTCAATAAAGGGCTTAAGGCCCACAGGCGGCTTAAGGCCCGTTGTAGTAAACCGCCATGATGGCATGACTTGTAACATAAGGTAGATTTAACTAGTCACCGAGCCGGGCACTGTGTATGAGCCGGTCGGGACTCTGTAAGCCGCAGGGCGTCAACCCGTGTATATAAGGGGACGACCTGCTGGCGGCTTAGGGCAAGAAACAACTCATCGAGAGCCGGGCATAGCGTATCTCACTCCCTGGTCAACGAAACATCAATACAAACCCAACTAGACGTAGGCCTTACCTTCACCGTAAGGGGCCGAACTAGTATAAACCCTCTCATGTCCTTTGTCTCGATTTAACCCCTTCAAGCTTCCTAGTTGCGATGGCTCCACAACTAAGTCCTTTCACGAGGACATCTGACGTGACAACTCCACGACAGTTACCAACATACATAGCTCATATAATACTATATCGTCAACGAAACGTTAAGCGTGTGGACCCTACGGGTTCGAGAACTATGTAGACATGACCGAGACATGTTTCCGGTCAATAACCAATAGCGGGACCTGGATGCCCATATTGGCTCCCACACAGGGACGGATCAAGGGGGGGACGAGGGGGGGCGAGACCCCCCCAACGATCGAGTCATCCCTCGATAGGGATCGACTATTCTGTAATATTTCTGCCTACGTACGTGTACGTAAACTGCTTCACCCCCCTGTCTCCCTCGACCTTGATAACTAACGTGAATACTCAGCCCATATAGCCTTTTTCTTTAGAAATCCTCAGCCCATGTAACTTTTTTTGAGAAATCCTCATCCCATCTAACAGGTACAACCCATATGGAGCACATAAATGCGAAGCAGGCCATCGTGAAAAGCGAAGAGGCCCTGTTAGTTATTACCCCACTAAGCCACGTATCGATATGGATGCTAGTCTGTTCATTTCCACGCCACTCCGATCGAATCCCTCCATCGCGCCGCCATCAAGAAGTGGAAAAGGGAAAGGGGACGCCGGGACAGGCAGGCGCCGTTGTGCCGATCCACGGCCACGCTGCCGGTTGCCGGCAGCCCGGACATGCACTTGAGCGGCAACAACTTAAGGAAAAAAGGTAATTTATGTTTACATCGGATTAGTTCGTGCCTCTAATAAAAACTATAAAAGTATAATCATACAAACATCTTAATCCAAACACAGATGTGAAGAGGAAGAGGAAGAGAGTCGAATCATCAGTTATAAAGCTTCCAATTATTTATTTGTGCTTGTGTACACATGAAGAGAAGAGGGCCGAATCGATTCACAAATTTTTCAAACAAGTTGATTCAAGTTCTCAACCATCAAAACATGATGCTGCTGTGCAATCTTGCGAAGCGAACCAACCTAATCCTATCCGAGGAAGACTTCCATTGATGCCACCATGAGGTAAGAAATAATTATTTAATTTCAAACATTTAGAAATTATGCAACTAACAAAATTCCATAGATTACCTCGATCGTGTCGTTGTTGTCTATCTATCAGTGCTCAGATTTGCATCTCTTTTTCCTCTTATCACTATAACATGTTGGTTAATTCTGTTAACAAATTAGTGGAAAGCGGGTTAACCTAAGGGAAAAAATCTCTGATGCCATTGTCTTTGCCCCCCCTATGGTCAAAACCTGGCTCCGTCCCTGCTCCCACATATTCTACGAAGATCTTTATCGGTCAAACCGCATAACAACATACGTTGTTCCCTTTGTCATCGGTATGTTACTTGCCCGAGATTCGATCATCGGTATCTCAATACCTAGTTCAATCTCGTTACCGGCAAGTCTCTTTACTCATTACGCAATGCATCATTCCGTAACTAACTCATTAGCAACATTGCTTGCAAGGCTTATATTGATGTGCATTACCGAGAGGGCCCAGAGATACCTCTCCGACAATAGGAGTGACAAAACCTAATCTCGAAATACGCCAACTCAACATGTACCTTTGGTGACACTTATAGATCTCCTTTATAATCACCTAGTTACGTTGTGACGTTTGATAGCACACAAAGTGTTCCTCCGGTAAACGGGAGTTGCATAATCTCATAGTTGTAGGAACATGTATAAGTCATGAAGAAAGCAATAGCAACATACTAAACGATCAAGTGCTAAGCTAACGGAATGGGTCATGTCAATCACATCATTCTCCTAATGATGTGATCCCGTTAATCAAATGACAACTCATGTCTATGGTTAGGAAACATAACCATCTTTGATTAATGAGCTAGTCAAGTAGAGGCATACTAGTGACATTAAGTTTGTCTATGTATTCACACATGTATCATGTTTCCGGTTAATACAATTCTAGCATGAATAATAAACATTTATCATGAAATAAGGAAATAAATAATAACTTTATTATTGCCTCTAGGGCATATTTCCTTCAGTTCAAACAGGCCAGTAAAATAAACGCCGAAAACAAGGACAAGGGGCTGCACAGTGACGATGACGAGGAGCCCCGGCGTCCGAACACGGAGGGACAGAAGAAATTTCCTCCCCAGGTGAAGATGGTCAACATGATCTATGCTACCCACATTCCCAAACAGGAACGGAAGCGAGCACTACAGGACGTCTATGCGATAGAGTCAGTCGCCGCAAAATTCAACCCATGGTCAGCCTGTCCGATCACCTTTGATCGTAGGGATCACCCTACCAGCATCTGTCATGGTGGTTCAGCCGCATTGGTCCTAGACCCAATCATCGACGGATTCCACCTCACGCGAGTCCTTATGGACGGTGGCAGCAGCCTGAACCTACTTTATCAGGACATAGTGCGCAAAATGGGCATCGACCCTTCAAGGATCAAGCCCACCAAAACCACCTTCAAAGGTGTAATTCCAGGAGTAGAGGCCCGTTGCACGGGCTCCAGAACACTGGAAGTGGTCTTCGGATCTCCGGATAACTTCCGAAGCGAGGAGTTAATCTTCGACATCGTCCCTTTCCGCAGTGGCTACCACACGTTGCTGGGACGAACCGCATTCGCTCGATTCAATGCGGTACCACACTATGCATACCTCAAGCTCAAGATGCCAGGACCTCGTGGGGTCATAACAGTCAATGGAAACATGAACCGCTCCCTCCGTACAGAAGAGCACACTGCATCCCTCGCGGCGGAAGTACAATGCGGCCTTCTCCGACAAACCACCAATCCGGCGATGACAACCTCGAATACCGTCAAGCGAGTCCGGAGCACCCCGCAACAGGATCACCAGGCACGCCAAGAGCGCGACTAGCATTTCGGCCTCCGCTCAAGCCCCATCAAAGCAGCATTCGTGTCACGCGTACACAATTACGCACTCAAAATACCATGGGCATAGGTGGAGGCGCAGCAGTGACTCAGTCAACAGTGCGGTATAACCGCAACATACCTTCATAACCCTCCCTTTTTCATCTTTCAGGACAGTGCTTTAGGGCAGCCTCTTCAGAAGAGACGGATTGTCGGACTTACACAGGAGAGAAAACCAAGGAGGCAACAGGCTTTGCGCACAAAGGAAATACCCAGGTGGAATCTGTTCATGATCATTATACATGTTTTATATACCTACATGCAGCCTGCCCTTGGATAGGACATGTTAAATAGTCATATTTACTTCTGCTTAAACGCACCCATTGTAAACATACGCTTAAACGTATTATTCATCAATGGGAGATAATATATAGTGTCAGCTTATTATTCCTATTTACGCATTTTTCTTACAAATGTTTATTTAATATTACGTCCGTACACCTTGGTATGCTCAGTTTGCCAGGGGCTCCTTATGGCGCCCCATAATACGGCAAAACAAGTCCGAACACTTTCAACAGTGCGGCACCCCGAACTTATAGCACTATATGCATCAGCTCCGAATCACGTCTTGGGTCAATAGTTGGGTTTGCCCGGCTCCCTTGTTTTGGTACCTTACGTTCCGTTATATCGGCTAAGGTAGCGCAGGGAGAACTACTGCGATTGTGTCCCGGTTCTTCCGGACGAGCACCTCAGTAGAGAAAGTCGAAAACTGACCAGCATGATGCGGCGAGAGCTGATCGCTGTTCGAGAGGTCTTAAAATCCTTAAAGATTTTTTCCGCTTTAGGCGAGGAAATCGGCTTCGTCCGATTTAGGCGTATATAGCGCCCCAATTTGGCTTTCCGAATTCTAGGGGCTTCGCCGAAATTTAAAATTGTGGACTTCTATGGCTAAGTGAAAGTTATAAAGCCGCATAGTCCGATTGCCTTATTCGCTGCGCCGGATACCTGCTTCAGGGACCAAAAATTTGGATAAAGAGTGTACGGGTTTTCCAGGAACACCCTGGTACTAGTTACGTGGGGGCGGAAGCCGACGACTGGCCTACTTTCAGAATTCTATAAACAGCTGCACAGAAGGTAATATTTTAAATCAAAAAGTGCTACATAGCGCAAGTAACTTCGTCTTTATATTACAACAACGACAGAGGTACATTTACTCAAGGATCGTGTCCTTGGTACATTCATTGGCCACTAGACGAGCGCCCTTCATAACGCTATCATAATATTTCTCGGGATAGCGATGCGCCTTGCCCTCCGGCGGCCTGTCCTTCACCAGCTTCTCTACATCCAGCTTGCCCCAGTGCACCTTCGCGCGGGCAAAGGCCCGGCGGGCACCTTCAATGCAAACAGATCGCTAGATCACCTCAAGCCGCGGACAGGCATTTACCGTCCGCTTGATCAGGCCGAAGTAGCTAGTGGACAGGGGCTCACCAGGCCACATCCGGACTATGAAATCTTTCATAGCCACTTCGGCCGCCCTGTGGAGTTCAACCAACTGCTTCAGTTGGTCACTCAGAGGCATTGGGTGTTCGGCTCCAGCATACTGGGACCAGAACAACTTCTCCGTTGAGATTCCTTCCTCGGCACGGTAGAACTCCACGGAATCTGAGACGCTGCGGGGCAGATCTGCGAATGCCCCTGGAGAGCTCCGAATTCGGGTAAGTAAAAGAAACGCCTCCTCCACATGCCTGCTTTGCATAAAGAATGTCTTACCCGCCGCTATATTCTGGGCCGCCTGGATTTCCTGCTGTGCCTTTTCGGCTTCGGCCTTGGCGTCTTTCGCACTCGCAAGGGCCTTCGCAAGCTCAATCTCTTTCATCTTAAGATCATGCTCCAAGGACTTGAACTTTTTGCCGAGCTCCTGGAGCTCTTGCTGTACCTCGCCCACTCTAGCATCCTGCTTTTCGCGCTCCTTGCGCTCCAAGGCCGCCTTGTCTTTGGCCTCGAACAGCGCTTTCTTCAGAGATGCCACTTCGGTGGTGGCCCCTATTACAAAGTCGCGATGCTTTGTCGTTAGAATAACCAATTTTGTCTATCCTTTATTATATGAGAACGGGGAATCACAAACCTTTGTTCTCTTTGTGCTGCCTCTTCGTGAGGCCGAGCTCTCCCTGCGTCTGCTCCAGGTCCCGTCTGAGTCCGGCGACCTCGGCCGTGCGTACAGCAGCGGCAAGCAGCACTGCCTGCTTATCAACAGGCACACCTACTATTAGACTCTTGCGGATTTTAATTGACCCTCAGTTTGGCTCTTCTTTCCGAACACCAAATAGAGTATCAGGGGCTACTACCTATAGGGTGATAATTTTACATTTTTATTACTTACCTCAAAGCCCGTCAAGAGGCTGGTGCAGGCTTCGGTTAGTCCGCTCTTGGCAGACAGAACCTTCTGAATCACCGCACTCATAAGAGTACGGTGCTCTTCATCCATGGAAGCGCCGCGAAGCGCTTCCAACAGACTACCCGAAGCCTCTGGCGTAACGGAAGTCATCGGCACGGACGACTCGCCCTCTCTAGCGAGGGGCCGACTGCCCGAATCCGGAACCATCGAAAGGGAAAGTTGTGACTGTGCTATTAAGGTTCAAATCTTTAGTGAACATGTATCTTATTTATTTTCAGTAACAACTTGAAGGTTTTAGGCCAATTCTTTCCTTGATTTTTGAATGAGCTAATTCAGGATTTTATGGTTTGAAATAAAGAAGACCAATGGTACTTCTTCATGATAACATAGTTCTTTACCTAAGCAGCGTGACCTAGATATATTTTGCCAAGAGTCACTTAGCTGATTTTCAATTTCTCAACAATTGATTTCTCTTACAAAGTTCTTCTGCTTTTGCAAGATTGCGTTGTCTGTTATTGTGAGTATTAGTCTGTACTCCAATGCCAACTATATTTGATGTTCACAACAATGCTAGTGCTTTCTTCGGTCTTTGGAACTCACATATCTACTATTATCTAGTACTACGGAAAAAAAAAAGTTCCATACATTTTATAATGACAATACATGAAGGTCGTCAAACAGAAAACTCCTCTAATATAACACGTACTAATAATAGTCTTACAAATAAAATCAGTCAAAACAAAATCATAACAAAAAAAATTTAAAAGGCACATGTCCTAGGAAAATCCTTAATTCACTACTAATTGATTTCTCTATTTGCGCGTGACGACGGACACATAGTGAAGCTCGACGGATCCCATGAACAATCTTCCACCTTTCCTCTCCACCACCTCGGTCGGCCTCACGCTCTTGGGTCCCCGCATCTCCTCGATTATTTTTCCCTCGGCATCGATCCTGAATGCTAGCAGGTGGCTATCAACGCCAAAGGGGAGCTCCGCCTTCTCATGGTGCAGTGCCACCCAGTATCCTCCTTTCTTGTCGGGCCTCACATTGTCTGGATAGCCAGGGAGGTCGGCGAATAGCTCCATCGTGCCCGCCTTGGAGCCCTTGATCCAGTATCGGAGCAGCTTACACGGCCCGGTCGATGAAATGACAAGATGTGTCCGATCAGCGCTGATGGCGAGGCCATTGGGGTAAGTGATGTCGGCCTGGAGCACGACGGCCTTTCCTGTCCATGGGTCATACCTCAATAGCCGACCCGTCGAGTCTCCAGTTCTTGTCACCATCTCATGTTGCGACCTATTGTAGTTCCTAGAGCTGTCCGTGAAGTAGACCTCGCCGGTTACCTGGTCGATGTCCACCCCGTTGGTGAAGCGGAGAGGTACGCCATCAACCTCCGTGACAAGCACAGTGGCCTCCCCGCCGCCTGGCGCGACCCTCATGAGCCCCTTGTAGGCGTCGGCAATGTACAGGTACCCGGACTTGAGGTGGAACCGCAGACCGAGCGGCCGGCCGCAGTGGCCCTCGGTGACGGTCTCCGGGCGAAGGGGAGACGCCGTGCACGCCTTGCTGCTGTAGTCGGGGTTGTAGGTGTACGTCGACCAGCCAAGCTTGTCGCCATTCCACTTAAGCACGCGGCCGTCAGACACGCCGCTGTATGGACCCTGGCCTTTGGCGTCGAAGGCGACACTCTCCGGGCCGCGCAGCAGTCCGCGTGGCAGCGGCAGGTGGCGCGTCCGCGTGGCATCGATGCTGGGGACGCCGGCGGCCGCAACGGTGGTTGGCGAGAAGCAAAAGATTAGGAGCAGCACGGCGAGCGAGATAGTCGCCGCGGCGACACCCCTCGTGCCGCTCGCCATGTCGATTTGCTTCGCTAGGACGATCCCGTAGGACGTAGGTGTTTGGCTGTTTCGATCGATTGGTGATGTTGTTGGCTCGCTAGATTGATGGCCTGCTTCGTTTGGTGCCTCTGCTCTTATACTGATTTTTGGTCTCCGAGTGCCTGCATGATTCGGCCAACCTCCTCCGGGTCCGATTCCTTTTCATGGTTTCTTTTTTCTGAACGCGGGAGGAACTCTTTGTCCTTGTTTTTTTTTTAGAATCTCACAAAGCTTTATTACTGAATCATAATGTTCATAGGTACAAAAAGAAGATCGCCGGGTTGTCCTAGCCAAGTGTGTCGGCCAAACCCTAAAAATAACGCATGCTTTGCGAGATTATGGGCCTCCGTATTGGAGGTCCTATGCTCATGAGTAAACGAACATGAAATAAAGGTAGTTGCTCGAGCCTTGATTTCCTCGACAATGTCTCCGAATTCTGCTGAGCTTCCCTGTCTGATTGCATCTACCACCACCTTGCAATCGGAGGCAACAAGTAAATGGTTGATATAGAGATCTTCTGAAAGTGCTAATGCCTCCCGAACAGCTAGTGCTTCTAGCACCTAGGGGTTGTGCAGTCCTCTGAAAACGAGAGCTGACGCTCCTATGAACAAACCTCTCTCATCCCTGCAAACCACACCAACTGCGCCAAACGTACCTGGGCCTGACACGGCCGCGTCCACATTGAGTTTGTAGTAATCCGTTGGTGGTGGAATCCACGTACGGGGTCGTGATACTGCTATCCCATGTGCTTCCTCCTTCTTCAAAAACTCTATGTCTGATAAGTAAGCTTTGATGAAGTTGTCAGTGGCAAACGGAGTCTGGTATATATCCTCATGTATAGCTTTCCGTCTTGCATTCCAAATCGCCCATAAAGTAACAATCATCAACTGAAATTGCTCCGGTGGAAGAGCCTCATTCATGGCAAAGAGCCACAGCCGTGCGTCAGGTTCTGAGGTTGCCCACATGTGCTCGGCCATCTCGGCTTCTGAAAGTGCCCACACACACCTAGACACATTACACTCCAGCAAAGAATGCCGCCAGCTATCCTGCCCTCCGCATAGGGAGCAAGCACTCGTAGTGGCCATATGATGATGGTTTAGGACATCTCCCGTAGGGAGCGAGTGTTGCGCCAATCGCCAAGTGAAAAAGCGCAGTTTCAGTGGCACTGACATGTTCCATAGCGAGTTCCACCCTCTCATCTCATGTTCAGAGTTGGAAGGATCCTCCCTTTCCTCCAGCCATGCCTCGCGCCCAATCTTGATCTTGACAATCATCTTATAAGCTGACCGTACAGAAAAACGCCCTCGTGGATCATCATTCCACGCCCAGAAATCGTCCACAAGCCGTGTACAGAGTGGTATTTGCAAGATCGCCTCCACATCAATAGGTATGAACACCTGTCTAAGCAAGTCCTCTCGCCACGCAGCTCTAGTGTGGTCGATCAGATCAGAAACCAGTTGCGGTGGGTCAGCAACTAAGGAGGCCACCGGCTTCATCATTCCGTCCCTTGGGATCCAACTATGTTGCCATATGTTCGTGGTAGTTCCATCACCAATACGCCGGATAGCTCCTTGGGTGATAATATCTCTCCCATCAAGTATAGATCGCCACACCTGAGAAGGATGTGGACCTAGTTGAGCTTCAAGGACTGTACATTGTGGAAAATATGATGCTTTAAGGATTTGTGCACTAAGAGAGGAGGGATCATTCAATAATCTCCAAATTTGCCGAGACAAAAGTGCCAAGTTGAAGATTTCTATATCCCGAAAGCCAAGTCCTCCCAAACTTTTCGGTCGGGTCATCAAATCCCAAGCTACCCAACATGGTTTCCTCTTGCCTCTCTTGCTCCCCCACCAAAATTGACGAATGAGTGACGTAATGCTTTCACAAAGGCCTCGAGATAATCTGAAGCAAGACATCGAAAAAACTGGTAAAGCTTGAGCCACAGATTTTATGAGAACCTCCTTTCCTGCCACTGATAAAAGTTTCTCCATCCATCCTTTTATCCTTTCCCAAACTCTGTCTCGTAAATATTTGAAGGTGCCATTTTTGGACTGTCCAACATCGGTCGGCAGACCCAAATATTTTTCACTCAAAGACTCATTCTGCACATTAAGTATATTCTTTATCTCCACCCTAAGGGTCTCCGGGCATCCCTTACTGAAAAATATGGACGATTTATCATAGTTTACCCTTTGGCCCGAAGCCAAGCAATATGCATCAAGTAGGTTTGAAACCTCATTTGCCCCCTGGACACTAGACTTGAAAAGCAGCAGGCTTTCATCTGCAAACAAAAGGTGGTTCACTGCCGGAGCCGTGGGCGCCACCTTTATGCCACCGAGCACTAATGACTGAGAACTGTGTTTTAAAAGGCACGAAAGGCCCTCCGCTGCAATCAAGAATAAGTAAGGGGAAATAGGATCTCCCTACCTGATACCCCTGGAAGGTGAGAAGCTCTCTAATCTTTCTCCATTAAACAAGACCGAGAATGAAACAGAAGTGATCATGCTCATAACAGTATGGATCCAATCTGGTGCAAAGCCAAGCTTAACCATAATTGCCTTTAGATAAGGCCACTCTAGTCTGTCATATGCCTTCATCATATCAAGCTTAAGTGCACAAAAGCTGTTTGTCTTGGATCTGTTTCTCTTCATGAAGTGCAAACATTCATACACACAAATAATATTATCCGTGATCAACCTCCCGGGAACAAAGGCTGATTGCTCCTTTGAGATAATATCTGGCAATATCAACTTCAATCTATTCGACACCACTTTAGAAGCTATTTTATAAATCACATTGCAAAGGCTGATAGGCCTAAACTGGGTAAGGAGAGTGGGATTTTGTACCTTGGGTATCAACACGAGTACCGTATCATTAATGCTTGCAGCAGTCTCCTCACCACGGACGATCCGAAGCACCACTTTAGTTACTTCATCCCCACAAATGTCCCAGTGGCGCTGATAGAAGTGTGCAGGAAAACCATCTGGCCCCGGTGCCTTCATAGGAAACATCTGAAACAGGGCCTGCTTTACTTCCTCATTTGTGTAAGGAGCGCAAAGCAAAGCATTCATCTCTGGTGTCACTTTCCGAGGCACATGTTGTAATACATCGTCTACCCCCTGTACACCTTCCATCGTGTACAAGGTTTTATAGAAATCTGTCACAAGTTGTTTCATCTCAGCCTTGTCCTCTACTCTTATACCCAACGCATTGTGTAGAGCTCGAATCATATTCTTCCTACGCCGCATATTTGCTCTCATGTGAAAAAAATTTGTGTTGCGATCACCCGCAGTCAGCCACTGTATGCACGATCTTTGTCTCCACATTAACTCCTCCCTATGATAGAGCTCAACCAGTCGTTCATTCAACTTTTGCTCTAGGTGATTTGGAGCAGTCCTAGACGGAACACTCCGAAGCCTCTCTAACTCCGCTTTTGCCTTCTTGATCTCCTTCCTAACACTTCCAAAAGTTGCATCCTCCCATGCCGAGAGGTTCTTTGACAGAAGCTCCAATTTCCTATGAATCCCCTCAACTCCTTGATCCGCTTGCAGTTCGCTCCATCCTGAGCTGATAGTGTCACGCCATGATTCATGTGACTCCCACATCACTTCGTACCGGAAGCTCGGTTTAGGGCGTGGCAAAACCTCTTCAAACTGCACGAGTATTGGTCCATGATCCGAGGACGCCGAAGTTAAGTTTGTAACCTTGGCCATAGGGAAAAGCGCCGCCCAATCAGCTGTGGCCATCGCTCTGTCAAGCCTCACGCGGGTGTAGGATTCCCCGGTCACTTTTTTCTCAAAGGTCCAAAATCTGCCATGATAGCCCAAGTCCATCAACATGCAAACATCAACCGCATCCCGGAAACCTTTTATTTGTGCATTACTCCGATTAGCAGCTCCCTCATGTTCATACGGACGTAAAACTTCGTTAAAATCCCCCAGACACAGCCAAGGGAGGTTGCTGGAAGACGCCAACCCCTTTAGGAGATTCCATGTTTGGTTTCTCAGTTGTGTCTGGGCCTCGCCATACACGCATGTCAACCTCCATGGGTCTTTCCCTTCCTCTACCACCTTTGCATCAATATGATAAACAGAATCACCCAAGATCTCAACATTTATTGTATTATTCCAAAAAATCCCTATTCCTCCACTTCTTCCTTGACTATCTATCGCATAGGCATTATCATAGCCCAAAGTGTTAGCTAAAGCTTCTACACGTGCACCCTTTGGGCCTAGTGATTTGGTCCTCAATTGCCCTTCTCCTATTTGGGCCACACTCCCACTTGGGCCGAGATTAGTGGGTGTCCGTCGACCCTATTTTCTAAGCTTTTTAGTTTTCTTTGTTCCTTTTGTCTTTTATTATATAAAATATATTTTTAAATTTATCATAAATTTTTGTAGTGTCTTTTGAGTTTCGTAATTAGATTAATTATTATGCTTCTATTTAAGAAAATGGTCAAGAAATTTTCACCGATCTACACATAGTACAATACTTGTTTTGATAGTATAGCTTTTTCCTATTAAAAATAAATTAATATAACTAAGTTTGTCATCTTTTCTATAAAACATTTTCGCAACTGACATGAACACTTTTTAAAATACATTAACTCATTTCATGGATAATAAAATATCCAAGTAACACACATCACGCCCATCTGTTTAATGCAGCAGCTACACTGATTTGACTTAATTGCGTGAGAAAGAGACGAAAGAAAAGAGAAGATAGAACATACTGTATTATTTGAGTTGACAAAAACAGACCCTGCCAGCAATTATTTGAGTTGTTACAACAGACATACACACATAGTAGTCCACGTATACACGTATATAGTAGAGTTGGAGTAAAATTAATTGAGCAAGAAAGAAAGAAAGAAAGATGGTTTCTGTGGCAGTAAAAAAGAAGACTGGTTCCTTCCTTGCTCTTGTATACAGATCCGAGCTGAAACAGACCCAAAGAGTAGGTTTTTTAACACGAAAGAAAGAAAGAAAGAACGAAAGACGATGGTTATGTTTCTTCTCCTGGTGAAACCGGTTGGTCTGGATTCAAGTTTTGGAGTTAACATGGAGCGGTCGCATGTTTGCTAGATTTTATTTTAGGCTTTCAGACACTATGCTTTTAGTGATACAACGTGTGTTGACAAGTCGAGTCAACATATTTGCTAGATTTTTTTGTCAGGGTTCGTGTTTACTCAAAAAAAAAAGGTATTTGTGACCACCATTGATTGATTAATTAAGCCTTACTTGTTGTTGACCATGAAACAGTGTAAACGGCACAACTTTGCTTTGGGTTTGGTTTTCCATTTCCATTTGGTGGTGGATTCATTTAGTCAATCGGATACTAGTTGTAACTTGCTAGTATGAGTATGAAATAAAAAGAGCAACTTGCAGCTAGATACTAGCTGCGAGCCATCCGATCGCGATCGCACGGCCGTGATATGTGTGAACCTGGGACAGTTTTGGCACTTTTAGTGGGGGCGCGAGCGATTTGGTGTGGGGTTGGGGGTGGGGGAGAAACATGAGCAGCTGGGATGTTGACCATGACTTCCTCTCCACCCGGGGTATAATTTCCCATGACATGGTTGACCCAGAGTGCGCTCTATGTCTAGTATTTTAGACCCAAAAATAGATACCAAAGCTTGGCATCGAACTCAAAACCAACGTGATGAGTACTAATAGCTATACTAGCCAACTAGACTACCACCCAGTTGGTACATTTGAACTACAATCTTATTTGTATGACGGAAACCTTACCAAGGTTTGGGAAGCGTGGGGCAGTGAATTGGTTCACCTATTCTTATTCCCACACCGGTTCACTGCCCGGGGGTTTTCCACTTACTTGATTTTTGGTCTCCCAATTATTTTTCTGTGTGGGTATTATCATTACACCCCGGTTCATCAAGTGTTTTTCTTCACTCACTCGGTTTTCAAGTCTCCTTTTTTGCATGGGCACTTTTATTCCCACAACGCCTCACCGAATGTTTTTTCCACTCACCTGGTTATTAGTTTCCCGATTTTGCTTGCTGCGGGGGATGGGGAGACAAAGAGAGTGCATGGACTGGGATTTGAACTCGGGTCTATTGAGTTGCTACTGACCCCAATAATCAACTCAGCCATATTTGGTTGTTACCCACTATACGTAGACAACGTATTCAAACCCTTATCTTTAGTACCATATCAGAAAAGGTGTTTTTTTCTTTTTTATTGGGTTTCTCTAGTCCATCATTGCATTACATTTTGTAACCATAGATGATGTCGGTAATGGAGAGGCTACCTGAGGACAAGGTTGATTTGAACAATTCTCGTGAGATACAGTAGTCGAGGTAATTATGTAGTTACCCAATTGCACAAAGTAAAGTTATGAAGATGCTCATGGTATAGTTACCTATTTGGTTATTACTACCTCTGTCCTAGTTTATTGGTCCCCTTAGTATTTTGTTGTAAACTTTGACTATAGATTTAACTAAGAAAATAATAATGCATGTCACCAAAAATTATAGCATTGGATTCGTATTTGAACATAGTTTCCAATGATATTGTTTTTGGTTACATGCATTAACATTTTGTTAGTTAAATCTAAGGTCAAAATTTAGCACAAAGTGCGAAGGGATCAATAAAAACTAGGACGGAGGTTATGTAGTTATTGGGTTGTTCTTGCTATAGTTATCATGCTGCTCATTTATAGTTATCATACTTGTCATGCTATAGTTAACAGGCTGCTCATGTCAAAGTTATCAAACTGCTCATGCTAAAGTTATTAGGATGCCCATGCTATAGTTACAAACATAAGGATTATGTACTTATCAGGCTGCCCGAGCTATAGTTTCTCTCTATTCCTTGGCGATCGTGACTGGGTTTGTGAACTTGTGATGGATCGAGATGTGCCTAGCACTATCACTTAATAAGAAGACATTTTGAGATATGATAACAGTGATATGTGAGTCATGTTGATGAGTAACTATGCTTTAGTAAGAATATTGGTGTTAAGGTTTGTGATTCCCTATGCAAGCACGAAAGTCAATAGTTATGCAATGAAATTACATCCTACTTCTAGTGCATTATTCGGTGTTAGTTATGCTTAATGCTCGCTTATGAGATTTTTCGTTTCTTGGTTGGATGCTTCCCAATCTTTTGCTAGCGTTCATTTGCACTAAGTATGATCACTACTTGTGCATCCAAAATCCTTTGAAGCAGTTTTTGCCACATGAGTCCACTATACCTAACTATATGCGGTATTCTTTTGCCGTTCTAAGAAAATTTGTATGTGTCATCTCTTTTTTCAAAATAAATTTCTCTTTTGTGTGCTCGTACCGCTCGTGAAACGGTAGGGGTGGCTGACATATTTCAATGCTAGATGTGTTATTCTCAAGATGAGTGCTTATTCATTTGTCATTGCACGAGAGTAGGTATTAGGGATGCCCAGTACAGAAATGAAATATGAATTTACTTTATGTTGTCAAATAAAGTGTTGGTATGGAAGGCACCCGTGGATACGGTTAGCCATGAAAAGTGAAAGTATGATGGAGAAAGGAATAAACTTTATTTTCTGTTTGGGAACCGCCTGTGATATATCTAGCATGGAAAGTATTGAGAACTACTCGGTCATTTTCGTTGACAGGAAAAGCATGCCACCCAAAATGTTTTTATCTCTATCTTTTGCTTTGAGCTCTTGCACCTCTACAAATCCCTACTTCCCTCCGTGAAGGGCCTTTCTATTTACTTTATGCAATTTTTATTTTTACTTGAGTCTTCATCTTCTCTTATAAAGCACCAACTAAGGGGCACTATGATCATACTTGAGCATTGGGTGTAGCTAATATGCGAGTGTGTTTCATGAATGGATCAATGATTGATCATAATGGGCTAGGGATAACTTGCTTTAGTGTTGATATTTTGAAAGACATGGTTGCTTGTTGATATGCTTGAGTATTAAAGTCTTCATGTCAAAACTAGACTATTTCGTTGAACCATATAAAAGTCCAAATGTCCATGCTACAAAGAAAAGAATGTGTGATGAACATGTTAGGCAGCATTCCACATCAAAAATTCTATTTTTATCATTTACCTACTCGAGAACGTGCAAGAATTAAGCTTGGGCATGTTGATACGTCTCCAATGTATCTATAATTTATGATTATTCCATGTTATTATATTATCATTCTTGGATGTTTTACAATCATTTTATAGCAACTTTATATCATTTTTGGGACTAACCTATTGACATAGTGCCAAGTGCCAGTTGTTGTTTTCTACTTGTTTTTTACATCGCAGGAAATTAATATCCAATGGAGTCCAAATGCAGCGAAACTTTTTGTGGATTTTTTCTAGACTAGAAGACACTTGTTGGGCCAAGAAAGTACCTGAGGGGAGCTCCGAGGGGAGCATAACCCACCTGGGCGCGCCTGGGGGCCCTGGCGCGCCCAGGTGGGTTATGCCCACCTCGGCCGCCTCCCGCACCGCCTCTTTGCTCTATAAATACCCCAATATTCCAGAAACCCTAGGGGAGTCGAAGAAAATCAATTCCAGCTGCTACAAGTTCTAGAACCACCAGATCCAATCTAGACACCATCACAGAGGGGTTCATCATCCTCAATTGTGCCTCTCCGATGATGCGTGAGTAGTTCATTGTAGACCTACAGGTCTGTAGGGGAACATAGCAGAAATTCAAAATTTTCTACGCGACACCAAGATCAATCTATGGAGTAATCTAGCAACGAAGGGAAGGAGAGTGCATCTACATACCCTTGTAGATCGCTAAGCGGAAGCATTCAAGTGAACAGGGTTGATGGAGTCGTACTCGTCGTGATCCAAATCACCGATGATCCTACTGCCGAACGAACGGCTCCTCTGCGTTCAACACACATGCAGCCCGGTGACGTCTCCCATGCCTTGATCTAGCAAGGAGAGAGGAAGAGGTTGGGGAAGACTCCGTCCAGCAGCAGCACGATGGCGTGGTGGTGGTGGAGGAGCGTCGCAATCCTGCAGGGCTTCGCCAAGCACCGCGGGAGAGGAAGAGGACATGGGAGAGGGGGAGGGCTGCGCCAGGACTTTGGTGCGGCTGCCCTCCCACCCCTCCACTATTTATAGGTGGGAGAGAGAGGGGGCCGGCCCCCCTAGATCTCATCTAGGGTTGGGGCGGCGGCCAAGGGGGGAGGAGTGCCTCCCAAGTCAAGTGGAGGCCCTCCCCTTTAGGGTTTCCCCTCTCCCATGCGCATGGGCCTTGGGGGGGCTGGTGCCCCTGACCCATTAAGGCTAGGGCGCCCCCTTACAGCCCATGCTGCTGTATTGGACGTGGTGGAACATTTTTTGGACCTCCAGACCCCTCCGGAATCCTCCGGAACCTTCTAGAAGCTTCCCGGTACAATACCGGAAAAAACCAAACTTTTCCCGGAACCCAAACAACAACTTTCCATATATAAATCTTTACCTGTGGACCATTCCAGAACTCCTCTTGACGTCCGGGATCTCATCCGGGACTCCAAAAAACATTCGGTAACCACGTATATCTATTCCCTATAACCCTAGCGTCATCGAACCTTAAGTGTGTAGACCCTATATATGGGTTCGGGAGACACGTAGACATGACCGAGGCAACTCTCCGGCCAATAACCAACAGCGGGATCTGGATACCCATGTTGGCTCCCACATGTTCCACGATGATCTCATCGGATGAACCACGATGTCGAGGATTCAATCAATCCTGTATTCAATTCCCTTTTTCTACCGGTATATTACTTGCCCGAGATTCGATCGTCGGTATCCCGATACCTTGTTCAATCTCGTTACCGACAAGTCTCTTTACTCGTTTCGTAACACATCATCCCGTGATCAACCCCTTGGTCACATTGTGCACATTATGATGATGTCTTACCAAGTGGGCCCAGAGATACCTCTCCGTCACACGGAGTGACAAATCCCAGTCTCGATTCGTGCCAACCCAACAGACACTTTCGGAGATACCCGTAGTGCACCTTTATAGCCACCCAGTTACGTTGTGACGTTTGGTACACCCAAAGCATTCCTACGGTATCTGGGAGTTGCACAACCTCATGGTCTAAGGAAATGATACTTGACATTAGAAAAGCTTTAGCATACGAACTACACGATCTTTGTGCTAGGCTTAGGATTGGGTCTTGTCCATCACATCATTCTCCTAATGATGTGATCCCGTTATCAACGACATCCAATGTCCATGGTCAGGAAACCGTAACCATCTATTGATCAACGAGCTAGTCTACTAGAGGCTTACTAGGGACATAGTGTTGTCTATGTATCCACACATGTGTCTGAGTTTCCTATCAATACAATTATAGCATGGATAACAAAAGATCATCATGAACAAGGAAATATAGTAATAATAACTAATTTATTATTGCCTCTAGGGCATATTTCCAATAGTCTCCCACTTGCACTAGAGTCAATATTCTAGTTCACATCGCCATGTGATTAACACTCACAGGTCACATCGCCATGTGACCAACATCCAAAGAGTTTACTAGAATCAATAAACTAGTTCACATCATCATGTGATTAAGACTCAATGAGTTCTTGGGTTTGATAATGTTCTGCTTGTGAGAGAGGTTTTAGTCAATGGGTCTGCAACATTCAGATCTGTATGTACTTCGCAAATCTCTAGGTCATATTGTAAATGCTGCTTCCACGCTCCACTTGAAGCTATTCCAAATGGTTGCTCCATTATACGTATCCGGTTTGCTACTCAAAGTCATTCGGATAGGTGTTAAAGTTTGCATCGACGTAACCCTTTACGCCGAACTCTTTATCACCTCCATAATTGAGAAACATATCCTTATTACTCCAAGGACAATTTTGACCGCTGTCTGGTGATCCACACCTTGATCACGTTTGTACCCTCTTGCCAGACATGTGGCAAGGCACACATCAGGTGCGGTACTCAGCATGGCATACCGTATAGAGCCTATGACAAAAGCATAGGGGACGACCTTCGTCCTTCCTCTTTCTTCTGCCGTGGTCGAGCTTTAAGTATTAACTTCATACCTTACAACTCAGGCAAGAACTCCTTCTTTGACTAATCCATCTTGAACACCTTCAAGATCATGTCAAGGTACGTGCTCATTCGAAAGTAGCATTAAGCGTTTTCGATCTATCCTCATAGATCTTGATGCTCAATGTTCACACAGCTTAATCCAGTTTTTCTATTGAAAAACACTTTTCAAATAACCCTATATGCTTTCCATAAATTCTACATCATTTCTGATCCACAATATGTCAACAACATATACTCATCAGAAATTCTATAGTTCTCCCACTCACTTCTTTGGAGATACAAGTTTCTCATAAACTTTGTATAAACCCAAAATCTTTGATCATCTCATCAAAGCGCATATTCTGACTCCGAGATGCTTGCTCTAGTCCATGGAAGGATCGCTGGAGCAAGCATACCTTTTAGCATCCTTAGGATCGACAAAACCTTTCTGATTGTATCACATACAACCTTTCCTTACGGAAACTGGTAAGGAAACTCATTTTGACATCCATCTGCCAGATTTCATAAATGCAACTAATGCTAACATGATTCCGACGGACTTATGCATCGCTACGAATGAGAAAATCTCATCGTAGTCAACTCCTTGAACTTGTGAAAAACTCTTCGCCACAAGTCGAGCTTCATAGACAGTGACATTACCGTCCACGTCCGTCTTCTTCTTAAAGATCCATTTATCTCAATGGCTTGCCGATCATCGGGCAAGTCCACCAAAGTCTATGCTTTGTTCTGATACATGGATCCTATCTCGGATTTCATGGCTTCTAACCATTTGTCGAAATATGGGCCCACCATCGCTTCTCCATAGCTCACAGGTTCATTGCTGTCTAGCAACATGACCTTCAAGACAGGATTACTGTACCACTCTGAAGTAGTACGCATCCTTGTCACCCTACGAGGTACGGTAGTGACTTGATCCGAAACTTCATGATCACTATCATAAGCTTCTACTTCAATTGGTGTGGGCGCCACAGGAACAACTTCCCGTGCCCTTCTACACACTAGTTGAAGTGACGGTTCAATAACCTCATCAAGTCTCCACCATGCTCCCACTCAACTTTCCAAGACAAACTTTTCCTCGAGAAAGGACCCGATTCAAGAAACAATCCTATTGCTTTCGGATATGAATTAGGAGGTATACCCAACTGTTTTGGGTGTCTTATGAAGATGCATTTTATCCGCTTTGGGTTCGAGCTTATCAACCTGAAACTTTTTCACATAAGCATCGCAGCCCCAAACTTTTAAGAAACGACAACTTAGGTTTCTCCAAACCATAGTTCAAACGGTGTCGTCTCAACGGAATTACATGGTGCCCTATTAAAGTGAGTGCGGTTGTCTCTAATGCCTAATCTATGAACGATAGTGGTAATTCGATAAGAGACATCATGGTACGCACCATATCCAATAGGGTGCAACTATGATGTTCGGACACACCATCACTCTATGTTGTTCCAGGCGGTATTAATTGTGAAACAATTTCCACAATGTCTTAATTGCGTGCCAAAGCTCGTAACTCAAATACTCATCTCTATGATCATATCATAGACATTTTATCCTCTTGTCATGATGATCTTCAACTTCACTCTGAAATTACTTGAACCATTCAATAATTCAGACTTGTGTTTCATCAAGTAAATATACTCAATATCTACTCAAATCATCCGTGAAGTAAGAACATAATGATATCCACTGCGTGCCTCAGCACTCATTGGACTGCACACGTCAAAATGTATTACTTCCAACAAGTTGCTTTGTTGTTCCATTTTACTGAAAAATGAGGCTTTCAGTCATCTTGCCCATGTGGTATGATTTGCATGTCTCAAGTGATTCAAAATCAACTGAGTCCAAACGGTCCATTTGCATGGAGTTTCTTCATGCATATACACCAATAGACATGGTTCGCATGTCTCAAACTTTTCCAAAAATGAGTGAGTCCAAAGATCCATCAACATGGAGCTTCTTCATGCGTTTTATACCAATATGGCTTACATGGCAGTGCCACAAGTAGGTGGTACTATCATTACTATCTTATATCTTTTGGCATGAACATGTGTATCACTACGATCGAGATTCAATAAACCATTCATTTTAGGTGTAAGACCATTGAAGGTATTATTCAAATAAACAGAGTAACCATTATTCTCCTTAAATGAATAACCGTATTGCGATAGACATAATCCAATCATGTCTATGCTCAACGCAAACACCAAATAACAAATATTAAGGTTTAACACCAATCTCGATGGTAGAGGGAGCGTGCCATGCTTGATCACATCAAGCTTGGAAAAACTTCCAACACATATCACCAGCTCACCTTTAGCTAGTCTCCGTTTACTCCGCAGCCTTTTATTTCGAGTTACTAACACTTAGCAACTGAACTGGTATCTAATACCCTGGTGCTACTAGGAGTACTAGTAAAGTACACACTAACATAATGTATATCTAATATACTTCTATCGACCTTGCCAGCCTTCTCATCTACCAAGTATCTAGGGTAATTCTGCTCTAGTGGCTGTTCCCCTTATTACAGAAGCACTTAGTCTCGGGTTTGGGTTCAACCTTGGGTTTCTTCACTAGATCAGCAGCTGATTTACTGTTTCATGAAGTATCCTTTCTTGCCCTTGCCCTTCTTGAAACTAGTGGTTTCACTAACCATCAACAATTGATGCTCCATCTTGATTTCTACTTTCGCGGTGTCAAACATCGTGAATATCTCAAGGATAATCATATCTATCCCTGATATGTTATAGTTCATCACGAAGCTCTAGCAGCTTGGTGGCAATGACTTTGGAGAAACATCACTATCTCATCTGGAGGATCAACTCCCACTCGATTCAAGTGATTGTTGTACTCAGACAATCTGAGCACAAGCTCAACGATTGAGCTTTTCTCCCTTAGTTTGCAGGCTAAGAAAATCCTCGGAGGTCTTATACCTCTTGACGTGAGCACGAGCCTGAAATCCCAATTTCAACCCTCGAAACATCTCATATGTTTCGCGACGTTTCGAAATCGTCTTTGGTGCCTCAACTCTAAACCGCTTAACTGAACTATCACGTAGTTATCAAAATGTGTATGTCAGATGTTCGCAACACCCACAGACGATGTTCGAGGTTCAGCACACTGAGCGGTGCATTAAGGACATAAGCCTTCTACAAAGCAATGAGGACAATCCTCAGTTTACGGACCTAGTCCGCATAATCGCTACTATCAACTTTCAACTGAATTTTCTCTAGGAACATATCTAAATAGTAGAACTGAAGCGCGAGCTATGACATAATTTGCAAAAACCTTTTGACTATGTTCAGGATAATTGAGTTCATCTTATGAACTCCCACTCAGATAGACATCCCTCTAGTCATCTAAGTGATTACATGATCCGAGTCAACTAGGCCGTGTCCGATCATCACGTGAGACGGACTAGTCAACGTCGATGAACATCTTCATGTTGATCGTATCTTCTATACGACTCATGCTTGACCTTTCAGTCTTCCGTGTTCCGAAGCCATGTTTGTACATGCTAGGCTCGTCAAGTCAACCTAAGTGTATTGTGTGTGTAAATCTGGCTTACACCCGTTGTATTCGAATGTTAGAATCTATCACACCCGATCATCACGTGGTGCTTCGAAACAACGAACCTTCGCAACGGTGCACAGTTAGGGGGAACACTTTTCTTGAAATTATTTCGAGGGATCATCTTATTTAAGCTGCCGTCGTTCTAAGCAAATCAGATGTAAAACATGATAAACATCACATGCAGTCAAATAGTGACATGATATGGCCAATATCATATTTCTCCTTTGATCTCCATCTTCGGGGCGCCATGATCATCTTCGTCACCGGCATGACACCATGATCTCCATCATCATGATCTCCATCATCATGTCTTCATGAAGTTGTCACGCCAACGACTACTTCTACTTCTATGGCTAACGCGTTTAGCAATAAAGTAAAGTAATATACATGGCGTTCTTCAATGACACGCAAGTCATACAAAAAATAAAGACAACTCCTATGGCTCCTGCCGGTTGTCATACTCATCGACATGCAAGTCGTGATTCCTATTACAAGAACATGATCATCTCATACATCACATATATCATTCATCACATCCTTTGGCCATATCACATCACAAAACACTTGCTGCAAAAACAAGTTAGACGTCCTCTAATTGTTGTTGCAAGTTTTTACGTGGCTTCTATAGTTGTTCTAGCAAGAACGTTTCTTACCTACGTAAAACCACAACGTGATATGTCAATTTCTATTTACCCTTCATAAGGACCCTTTTCGTCGAATCCGCTCCAACTAAAGTGGGAGAGACAGACACCCGCTAGCCACCTTATGCAACTAGTGCATGTCAGTCGGTGGAACCTGTCTCACGTAAGCGTACGTGTAAGGTCGGTCCAGGCTGCTTCATCTCACAATGCCGCCAAAGCAAGATAAGACTAGTAGTGGCAGGAAAATTAACAACATCTACGCCCACAACTGCTTTGTGTTCTACTCGTGCATAGTAACTGCGCATAGACCTAGCTAATGATGCCACTGTAGGGGAACGTAGCAGAAATTCAAAATTTTCTACGCAACACCAAGATCAATCTATGGAGTAATCTAGCAACGAAGGGAAGGAGAGTGCATCTACATACCCTTGTAGATCACTAAGCAGAAGCGTTCAAGTGAACGGGGTTGATGGAGTCGTACTCGTCGTGATCCAAATCACCGATGATCCTAGTGCCGAACGAACGGCACCTCCGCGTTCAACACACATGCAGCCCGGTGATGTCTCCCATGCCTTGATCCAACAAGGAGAGAGGGAGAGGTTGGGGAAGACTCCGTCCAGCAGCAGCACGACGGCGTGGTGGTGGTGGAGGAGTGTGGCAATCCTGCAAGGCTTCGCCAAGCACCGCAGGAGAGGAGGAGGACTTGGGGGAGGGGAAGGGCTACGCCAGGACTTTGGTGCAGCTGCCCTCCCACCCCTCCACTATTTATAGGTGGGAGAGAGAGAGGGGACCGGACCCCCTAGATCTCATCTAGGGTTGGGGGTGGCGGCCAAGGGGGGAGGAGTGCCTCCCAAGTCAAGTGGAGGCCCTCCCCTTTAGGGTTTCCCCTCTCCCATGCGCATGGGCCTTGGGGGGGCTGGTGCCCCTGGCCCATTAAGGCTAGGGCGCCCCCTTACAGACCATGCTGCTGTATTGGACATGGTGGAACATTTTCCGAACCTCCGGACCCCTCCGGAATCCTCCGGAACCTTCTGGAAGCTTCCCGGTACAATACCGGAAAAAACCGAACTTTTCCCAGAACCCGAACAACAACTTTCCATATATAAATCTTTACCTCCGGACCATTCCAGATTCCTCGTGACGTCCGGGATCTCATCCGGGACTCCGAAAAACATTCGGTAACCACGTATATCTATTCCCTATAACCCTAGCGTCATCGAACCTTAAGTGTGTAGACCCTACGGGTTCGGGAGACACGTAGACATGACCGAGACAACTCTCCGGCCAATAACCAACAAAGGGATCTGGATACCCATGTTGGCTCCCATATGTTCCACGATGATATCATTGGATGAACCACGATGTCAAGGATTCAATCAATCCCGTATTCAATTCCCTTTGTCTACCGGTATATTACTTGCCCGAGATTCGATCGTCGGTATCCCGATACCTTGTTCAATCTCGTTACTGGCAAGTCTCTTTACTCGTTCTGTAACACATCATCCCGTGATCAACCCCTTGGTCACATTGTGCACATTATGATGATGTCTTCCCGAGTGGGCCCAGAGATACCTCTCCGTCACACGGAGTGACAAATCCCAGTCTCGATTCGTGCCAACCCAACAGACACTTTCAGAGATACCCGTAGTGCACCTTTATGGCCACCCAGTTAGGTTGTGACGTTTGGTACACCCAAAGCATTCCTACGGTATCCGTGAGTTGCACAACCTCATGGTCTAAGGAAATGATACTTGACATTAGAAAATGTTTAGCATACGAACTACACGATCTTTGTGCTATGCTTAGGATTGGGTCTTGTCCATCACATCATTCTCCTAATGATGTGATCCCGTTATCAACGACATCCAATGTCCATGGTCAGGAAACCGTAACCATCTATTAATCAACGAGCTAGTCTACTAGAGGCTTACTAGGGACATAGTGTTGTCTATGTATCCACACATGTATCTGAGTTTCCTATCAATACAATTATAGCATGGATAATAAACGATTATCATGAATAAGGAAATATAGTAATAATTACTAATTTATTATTGCCTCTAGGGCATATTTGAAGTTCTATCAATTTCCCAACAGTAATTTGTTTACCCATCGTATGCTATTTTTCTTGAGAGAAGCCACTAGTGAAATCTACGGCCCCCGGGTCTCTTCTTTATCATATTTGCCTTCGAGATATATTTTTATTTGCTTTTATTTTCAGATCTATTAATGCAAAAACACAAAAATACCTTGCTGAATTTTATTTGCTTTTAATTGCACCTATCAATTTATTAAAACTTTCACCTGTCCACGTGCCAATTTCTGGCGCCATTACCCGAAAGGGATTGACAACCACTTTAACACCTCGGGTTGCAAGTATTTGTTCTTTGTGTGCAGGTAATGTTTATGTAGTGTTGCTTGGTTCTCCTACTGGTTCGATAACCTTGGTCTCATCACTGAGGAAAATACCTACCGTTGTTGTGCTGCATCATCCCTTCCTCTTTGGGGAATTATCAACGTAGTTCAAGCCAAAATCAGAGACCTGCCAGCGGGCCCACAAGACCTAGGGGCGCGCCTACGGGGGTAGGGCGTGGCCCCAGGCTTGTGGCCACCCTGTGGGTCCCCCTATGGTATTTACTTTCCCAATATTTTTTATATATTCCAAAATAATTCTCCGTAAATTTTCAGGACTTTTGGAGTTGTGCAGCATAGGTATCTCAGATTTGCTCCTTTCCGGTCCAGAATTCCAGCTGCAAGCATTCTCCCTCCTTGTGTAAACCTTGTAAAATAAGAGAGGAAAGGCATAAGTATTGTACCATAATCTGTAATAACAAGCTAGAATGCAATGATTATCAACATAAAAGCATGATGCAAAATGGATGTATCAGGAGCCACCAGCCCCCTCCACCCCTATATATAGTGGGGAAGTGCATTGGGAGCTGCACCCTTCTACCCTTGCCCGTCTCCCTCCCGTTACACCTCCTCCACCTCGCGCAGATGTTTGGTGAAGCCCTGCTGCAGTTCCGCTGCCACCACCAGCACCACCATGCCGCCGTGTTAGTTCGGATCTCATCTACCTCCTCTCTCTCACTTGCTGGATCAAGAAGGAGAATAGGCCACCGAGCTGAACGTGTGTTAAACTCGGAGGTGTCGCACGTGCGTTACTTGGATCGGATCGGATTTGCAACACGAGTATGACAACGTTAACCACGATCATTAGATCATTAATGTTTTCGGTCTCTGAGGGTATGTAGAGACACTTCCCTCTCGTTGCTATGCAACTCCTAGATTAGATCTTGGGTGTTCATAGGAATTTTTTTGATTTTCATGCTTCACTCCCCATCAACTATAGCAAATCCCTGGAGTATAAAGTTGCAGCTAGGAAAGCCAAGAAGACCTCAAACCATAAGCCTACATGGAGGATAGAACTTGCCTACGAAGCCGAAGACCCAAGCTTGAGAGGACATCCCAAAGACGCCCAATGTCCTCGCCTTGAAGACTAGTTCGGGAGCTATTGTTGGTGTCCTAGATTAGGGGGTACTTGCTAGGTCAGCCAGCCAGTGGGCCAGGCCAAGGACCCACTAAAGATTGATGACATGGTTATACTAGCCCTAGACGTCGGCACGATCAAGATGAACATCTCCTGAAGACTTGGCGTACACTTCAAGCATATTTTAACTGACATACTTATCTCTAAGATTGTAACCATCCATTTGTAAACCCTAGATACCCCTGGTGCCTATATAAGCCATGGGGCTTATGTCACGCCCAATATGCGATACTATCCTAAAGAGACACGAAGGTCCCACCAAGGATAGAACCGCATATTGAAATGCTTTTGCAAGGTGGATATCATTACATCAACATTACATATTATATGGGGATACATACAAAAGGCATACAATGCCACACGAATACAACATCATCTTACATAAGAGCACCATCCGACTACGGATGAAACACAAACAGAAACTCAAACGACATCCACCCTTCTAGCCCAGGCTGCCGACCTGGAACCTATCCCCTGATCAAAGAAGAAGCAGAAGAAGAACTCCAAAACAAGCAAACATCGCTCTCGCGTCATGATCATCGCATAACCTGTACCTGCAACTGTTGTTGTAGTAATCTGTGAGCCACGAGGACTCAGCAATCCCATTACCATGGGTATCAAGACTAGCAAAGCTTAATGGGTAAGGAAGGGGTAAAGTGGTGAGGTTGCTGCAGCGACTAAGCATATATGGTGGCTAACATACGCAAATGAGAGCGAGAAGAGAAGCAAGCGGAACGGTCGTGGAGCTAGCAATGATCAAGAGGTGATACTGAACTCCTACTTGCGCCAAACATAACCCAAAACCGTGTTCACTTCTCGGACTCCGCCGAAAAGAGACCATCACGGCTACACACGCGGTTGATGCATTTTAATTTGGATCTGGTGTCAAGTTATCTACAATCGGATATTAACAAATTCCCATCTGCCACATAACCGCGGGCACGGCTCTCAAAAGTTTATACCCTGCAGGGGTGTCCCAACTTAGCCCATGATAAGCTCTCGCGATCAATGAAGGATATTCCTTCTCCCAGGAGGACCCGATCAGTCTCGGAATCCCGGTTACAAGACATTTCGACAATGGTAAAACAAGACCAGCAAGACCGCCCGATGTGTCGACAATCCGATAGGAGTCGCACGTATCTGGTTCTCGGGACACACCGGATAAGCTAAGCGTACAGGTACCAACGTAACCCAAGTTGCCAAAGGATGATCCCGCACGGTGCTCTAGTTTGGACCAACACTTAGACAAGCATTGGCCCGGGGGGCTAAAATAAAGATGACCCTCGGGATGTGCGACTCCCAAGGGAAAAAGGCTAGACGAGGCAAATGGTAAAACCAAGGTTGGGCCTTGCTGGAGGAGTTTTATTCAAAGCGAACTGTCAAGGGGGTCCCATAAATCACCCAACCGCATAAGGGACGCAAAATCCGGGAACATAACACCGGTATGACGGAAACTAGGGCGGCAAGAGTGGAACAAAACACCAGGCATAAGACCGAGCCTTCCACCCTTTACCAAGTATATAGATGCATTAATTAAATAAGAGATATTGTGCTATCCCAACATAATCATGTCCACCATGGAGCAATCTTCAACTTCACATGCAACTAACAACGCTATAAGAGGGGCTGAGCAAAGCGGTAACATAGCCAAACAACGGTTTGCTAGGAAGGGTGAAAAGGTTAGAGGTTGGCATGGCAATTTGGGAGGCTTGAAGAGCAAGCGATAGGTAGCGCAACAAAGCGATAGAACGAAGCAACTAGCATAGCAATGATAGTAGTGAGATCCAGGGTGACGGTTATCTTGCCTGAAATCCCGCTAGGAAGAAGAACGAGTCCATGAAGAAGATGAAGCCACAAAGACGAACCAAGCGTAGACGAACGAATCCTCACGATCGCAACGAAACATGAACTATCGAGAAGAAGCACACAACATGGTAAACACACCACACATAAATATGACATGATGCTAAACCAAGTATGATGCAAAACAAGACTACATAAAGCTACTCATGGCAAGAGATGATGCATACAAAAAAAACACATAAAAGCAAGTTTAAATGAGGTCGGGAACAACATATAACAATTCCGGTAAGTCCTCATATGAAAATTTAGAAATTGGTCCAGATCTGAATAAACCTTATGTTCAAGTTGTTAAACAGCAAGTTAAAGAGCACCAAGAGAATCTACACGAAATTCTAGTCAAGTTACATATAAAGTTCATTTAGTTCGGAGCTACGGCCTAGAAGATATGACCAAAACAAGTTAAGCATGGCATTGATGCAAAATGCATCCAAACATCAAGCAAACACCTCAAAACAAGGATGCAACATGATAATATGAAACTACATGCAATTCTAAGCAAGTTTCATATAGAGCACACTCAAAACAGAGCAACGGTTCAACACATACTCTCTACAAGTTTAAAGGACAAGCTGTCAAAACAGCAACTAGGCATCTTGCAAGCATCAAAAAAACATGCTACAACACCTCAACATAATAACAAAAGGCATGGCATGAAGTACAGGTAAAGCATGACTAAACATGAACACTGAGCTATCTCCAGAAATCACTAGAACATGCTCAAAAGGACATGACAAGATTGCAAGTAATAACAGTTTCAGACTTAACAGAAATAACATCAGGTTGCAATGTTGAGAGCTATCAAACATGTTACAGGAACTTATCATGTCAAACAAAGGCATGGCATGCTAATACTAAAGACAAATAACAAAACTCCCTTACTAAACTAATTCCAAGGATCAACAGAAAACATGGTAGGATCCATGCAAACATGGCAAATGATATGACAGATTCAGACATGGCAGGAACAACAATAGGTAGGCATGTTGGTGAGCTTGTACCACTCACCACAGAGCAATACATGGCATGACAATGTAACCGACAGTAAGAAGATATGTTTATGAAGCTAATCATGGCAAGAGCAAGTTCATAGGGTGCATGGATCACTAGCAAAGCACATGGCAAAACTGAACTTAATGTTAACAGGCTGACATCAACATTATTTAGCAAGTTTGGAGCAAGATAACAACAAGTTACAGTAGGCTATAAATGCAACAGGGGCATTAATAAATAGAGCATGACATGTATAACAAAACATCCTTAGTGAACATCTCGAGATTATGTATAGAATGACTTGTAGCAACAGGTTTACATATCATCATGATATAGCAGATTCAGCCTAGCAAAACAGCAACAACAAGTACCCTACTTCACGAGCTCGATGCACTCACTACAAGACCCACAAAAATACATGGATTGCACCATAGTAAAGATGACATGATGTAGCTCAAAACTTATGTGGACATCAAGCTCATAAGATGCACACACAAAATGCAATGAAAATGATAAAACAGCAAGTTATAACAGTTTCAGCAGGTTAACATCATATAGCACTCTCGCAACGATGATTAGGGCATCTAGATGAACTCAAACGAGCATGGCACAATGGAACAAAATGAAGAGCATCTCATGATGAACATTTTTTTATATATCATACACTCAAAACGGTCAAACATGCACAAAGTTACACCCATCCGAACATGACATGATGATATAATGAAATTTGGGGACTTAGACGAAAAATTAGACCTCGGGGAGGGAATCTCGGGCGCACATGTCCGTGCCCTGCCGGACACGTCCTGCGGCTGGGCCCACGTGGAAGATGCTGAAGAGGCCGGGGTCAACGCCGACGACGGCAGTGGGGCGGCGCGGCAACAGGGGCTCCGGTGGGGCTTGGCAGGCCGGTGAGGAGGCGGCGGGCGTTGGAGATGGCCGGATCTGGTCGCGGGTGACGAGGACAGACCGGATCCGGGGGCGGAGGCGACCGGCGGCGGCAAACTCCGTGGCGGCGAGGTCCCTGGGCGGCGGCGGCGGTGGTTAGCAAGAGGGAGAGACGGGAAGGGGAAGGAGATGCAGGGGCGACGACCTGGGCGGGGCGGTCACCAGCGGGCGACGGCGCTTCGGCGAGGCCAGTGGAAGGCGGCAACAAAGCAGGGACGATGGCGCGGCGAGGTCAGAGGCGGAGCGGACGACGCCTCGGCGGCGGGGCGACGCGGGCGCCTACGGGCGCGGGCGGCACGGCGTCCGGGCTTCGGGGCCCAGATGCGGCCCGGGGCGGGCCCGATCTGTGCCGGGAGGGCCGCGGTGGCGGGAGTGGAGGCAGGGGCGCGCGGGGTGACGTGGCAAGTGGGGAGTGGAGGAGGTTGGCGGCTGCGGCGGCCCAGGTGGCGGCGCGGCCACTGGGACGGCGCCAAGTGGCGGTGGACGGCTGGCCGGGCACGGAAACGGAGGTGGAAGGTGGCTGGCTGCATGGAAAACGAGGAGGAGGTAGGTAGGGGCCAAAATGGCATGAGGGGGGTCTATATATAGGGTAAAAGCTAGGGTTTAGGGGGTTTGGGGCCGTTTCGGAGCCTCCGATGGTGCTCCGACGGATCTGATCGCGAGGGGGGTTAGGCAGGCTAGGTGGGCTGCGGGAAGAGAAGAGAGGGCAACCTGGCATGGGTTTCCGAAGAACGAAAACATCCAACGAATAAACCGACAACGGTCTCGCTACGGATGGGGGTTGGGCAGTCAAACGGGCTTCGAATGCGACGAAACTTGACAAGCGCTCTGTCTACACTATAATAAGATCGCATGCCAAGTTTCGACCCATTCCGAAAACATTTCTCGGCCACTCACGAAACAAGGTAGAAGGGGGCGCCGGAGGACATAGAAGTGTCGGATAGCAAAACGGACAACGGGGAAAATGCTCGGATGCATGAGACAAACACGTATGCAAAATGAGATGCACATGATGACATGGAAAAATGCAACACGCAAGCAAATGACATGGCAACACCGGCGAATAACTGGCGGACAACTGGCGCATCAAATCCGGGGCGTTACAACTCTCCTCTACTAACAAGAGATCTCGTTCCGAGATCTTAGGACCGAGCCGGGGAGGAAAATAGGATGAGGTGAAACAAGAACTCAAGAGAAGAAGCAAAGAATCGAGAGCACTCGAGAAGAAGAGAGGAACAACGAGAATGACGAGAATCGAAAGCTCACGGAATCAGATAGACTATGAAACCACTCCAGTTAGAACGAGATAAGAAACGATTAAGACTGAAAGAATTTAGGCAGCACTCCGGCTAAAAATGAAAGAAATAGACCATGAACTTAAGATGATGGAAGATACTTGATGAAGACATGACACAAAACCTCCGGAAACAATTGAAAGAGTAGAATGAAAAGAACGGAGAAGAAAATGTCAACTATTGCCACGAATGAAATTGAAAGCATCTTTAGAAGGAAGGTTTAAACGGAGTTGTTGAGAAAATCAATAATGAAAATAATAAGCTTGTTGTGGTCTTATAGGTAACATCTCAAGATCATAAGGTGATAACCGGTCACAAACGGAAATGATTGGATAGCTTAGAAGAACGAAGAAATGCAAAACTCCACTTCAAAAGAATACGGAGAATTAATTGCACTTCGAGACGTGAGAAGTAAAGATACTTGAACTCCACCAACAAGAATCTTGATGAACTCTTGAAGAATGAATTAAATCATGAAGAACCACCATGAAGAACTCTGGTAATGAAAAGGATGATGAGATAGAATAAATGATGAAAGAATAAGATGAGCCTTGCGATGATTTAGATGGAGGTTCTGACGAGATAGCCGAGGAAGCTTTGAACTCCGGGATAGAAAAGATTAAAACACTTGGAACTAGAATTTATTCCTGAAGAACAAACTCTGAAGGAAAGGATTACTCACTTGGATGAAATAAGAATAAGATTTATTGTATGCTTATCCTTCATCAAATTAAATTGATGACAAGCAATGGATTTTTGCATACTACTTATTCTTCTTGAAAAGGATTAAGGGGGAATATGGCGCAAAACCTAAGAAAGTCTTCATGAACCACCGGTAGGATTCGAAATAATGAATGGATTAAAATGATAATCAAGGAAAAAGAATCTTGAACGAACCACCGTAAGAATTCAGAAAATGTGAGGACGAAGAATTCTTCTGGAACGATGGCCTCCGGTGAAAAGAAATGGAAAAACAACTCCTGACATACTCCGGATGGGTAAGAAAAGGAATATTTGAGAAATGGAAATACTTCAAGAGGATAGCATGAAGCTAGAACCACGAAACTTCGAGAGAACGAGCAAGATTTAGAGGAGAAACTCTTCTTCAGTCTTCAAATGACGATGGGAAACACCACCAAAATTACTGAGATACTCCGGGAGAATGAAAAACCGAAAAGGTTGAGCCAACAATGAAAAGAATTAGAACGAGATCTTGGAAAAGGCATGTGACTGATGGGATCCATTCTTACATCACACTTTGAAAAGAATTTGAGAATAACTCCGGAATAATTAGAAGAGTTAGGTAAGATCCTGGGAAAAGACCCGTGGGTTAGGGCCCACTAAAAGAAAAACACAATTGGAAAGGATTGTTGAAGAGATAGATGATGCACCGGAACAATTAAGATATTTTAATGAGGTGACAACCTCGAATTAATTCAAACACAGGCAAATCTCCTGAGATGTCTTCCGAACTTCGGAATGATAAACTGGCGAGAGGCGAACGAGCAGGGAAAAACACTTGATCCAAGGAAAGGAATATGATCAATCCGAAAAAAAACTTGAATAGAGTCCACCGGAAAAAGAAAGGGATGAAGAATGACGAACGAGACGAGAATTCACCGGTTGAAATAATTGACAAAAGATTGAAGAGGCTCCACACGAATGAAATTGATGCTCGAAAGAGACTCAGGCTCCAGGAAGAAGAGGGTGGGAGGGAGGGAAAGCAAAGGTAACTTGGAAGGGGGAAAACCGATGAATAACTTCAAGAGGAAACACTGGTTGAAAGAATGCAAATGCTACGCACGAGTAGGATGGATACTCGATTACGGACTCCGGTTCCGAGAAGAAGAAGGGTGGGCGGGTGGGAAAATAAAACAACTAAGGATTGAGCTTGGCAAAGACGAAGAGGCTCGAGTCAACTTGACGAGAAATGCACCGGATGAAAAGATCTGAGAACCAACGATCGGAAAAACCAACTGCGTGATCCTAAAGAAAAATTTGAAGGGGAAGAGGAGTAATTCAACACCTACGTCAAGATTCCTCACTAGAGCGACGAAGGGGCTAAGGAGTAAAAATAATTTCTACTCTCCGATATAACTAGAAACATAAATCAGTTTTCTTCTAGACTCGACAACGACCAAACTACACGATCAAACAAGGGGGCACCTATGGTCGGTCGAGGCTCTGATACCAACTTGTCAGGCCCAATATGTGATACTATCATAAAGAGACACGAAGGTCCCACCAAGGATAGAACCGCATATTGAAACGCTTTTGCAAGGTGGATATCATTACATCAACATTACATATTATATGGGGATACATACAAAAGGCATACAATGCCACACGAATACAACATCATCTTACATAAGAGCACCATCTGACTACGGATGAAACACAAACAAAAACTCAAACAACATCCACCCTGCTAGCCCAGGCTGCCGACCTAGAACCTATCCCCTGATCAAAGAAGAAGCAGAAGAAGAACTCCAAAACAAGCAAACATCGCTCTCGCGTCATGATCATCGCATAACCTGTACCTGCAACTATTGTTGTAGTAATCTGTGAGCCACGAGGACTCAGCAATCCCATTACCATGGGTATCAAGACTAGCAAAGCTTAATGGGTAAGGAAGGGGTAAAGTGGTGAGATTGCAGCAGCGACTAAGCATATATGGTGGCTAACATACGCAAATGAGAGCGAGAAGAGAAGCAAGCGGAACGGTCGTGAAGCTAGCAATGATCAAGAGGTGATCCTAAACTCCTACTTACGCCAAACATAACCCAAAACCGTGTTCACTTCCCGGACTCCGCCGAAAAGAGACCATCACGGCTACACACGCGGTTGATGCGTTTTAATTCAGATCTGGTGTCAAGTTATCTACAACCGGATATTAACAAATTCCCATCTGCCACATAACCGCGGGCACGGCTCTCGAAAGTTTATACCCTGCGGGGGTGTCCCAACTTATCCCATCATAAGCTCTCGCGATCAATGAAGGATATTCCTTCTCCCAGGAGGACCCGATCAGTCTCGGAATCCCGGCTACAAGACATTTCGACAATGGTAAAACAAGACCAGCAAGACCGCCCGATGTGTCGACAATCCGATAGGAGTCGCACGTATCTCGTTCTCAGGACACACCGGATAAGCTAAGCATACAGGTACCGACGTAACCCAAGTTGCCAAGGGATGGTCCCGCATGGTGCTCTAGTTTGGACCAACACTTAGACAAGCATTGGCCCGGGGGGCTAAAATAAAGATGACCCTCATGATGCGCGACTCCCAAGGAAAAAAGGCTAGGCGAGGCAAATGGTAAAACCAAGGTTGGGCCTTGCTGGAGGAGTTTTATTCAAAGCGAACTGTCAAGGGGGTCCCATAAATCACCCAACCGCGTAAGGGACGCAAAATCCGGGAACATAACACCGCTAGGACAGAAACTAGGGCGGCAAGAGTGGAACAAAACACCATGCGTAAGGCTGAGCCTTCCACCCTTTACCAAGTATATAGATGCATTAATTAAATAAGAGATATTGTGATATCCCAACATAATCCTGTCCACCATGGAGCAATCTTCAACTTCACCTGCAACTAGGGCTGAGCAAAGCGGTAACATAGCCAAACAACAGTTTGCTAGGAAGGATGAAAAGGTTAGAGGCTGGCATGGCAATTTGGGAGGCTTGAAGAGCAAGTGATAGGTAGCGCAGCAAAGCGATAGAACGAAGCAACTAGCATACCAATGATAGTAGTGAGATCCAGGGTGACGGTCATCTTGCTTGAAATCCCGCTAGAAAGAAGAACGAGTCCATGAAGAAGATGAAGCCACAAAGACGAACCGAGCGTACACGAACGAATCCTCACGATCGCAACGAAACAGGAACTATCGAGAAGAAGCACACAACATGGTAAACACTGAAGGAAATATGCCCTAGAGGCAATAATAAAGTTATTATTTATTTCCTCATATCATGATAAATGTTTATTATTCATGCTAGAATTGTATTAACCGGAAACATGATACATGTGTGAATACATAGACAAAACTATAGTCACTAGTATGCCTCTATTTAACTAGCTCATTAATCAAAGATGGTTATGTTTCCTAACCATAGACATATGTTGTCATTTGATTGGTGAGATCACATCATTAGAAGAATGATGTGATTGACATGACCCATTCCGTTAGCCTAGCACTTGATCGTTTAGTATACTGCTATTGCTTTCTTCATGACTTATACAAAGTTCCTGCAACTATGAGATTATGCAACTCCCGTTTACCGGAGGAACAGTTTGTGTGGTACCAAACGTCACAACGTAACTGGGTGATTATAAAGGTGCTCTACAGGTGTCTCCGAAGGTACATGTTGGGTTGGCGTAATTCGAGATTAGGTTTTGTCACTCCGATTGTCGGAGAGGTATCTCTCGGCCCTCTCGGTAATACTCATCACCTAAGCCTTGCAAGCATTGTAACTAATGAGTTAGTTATAAGATGATGTATTACGGAACGAGTAAAGAGACTTGCCGGTAACGAGATTGAACTAGGTATTGGATACCGACGATCAAATCTCGGGCAAGTAACATAACGATGACAAAGGAAACAACGTATGTGTAACGCCCCGGATTCGATGCGCCAGGTGTCTTCCAGTTATTCGTCATCGTTGCCATGTCATTTGCTTGCGTGTTGCATTCTATCATGCCATCATGTGCATCTCATTTTGCATACGTGTTCGTCTCATGCATCCGAGCATTTTCCCCGTTGTCCGTTTTGCAATCCGGCGCTCCTATGTCCTCCGGCGTCCCCCTTTTGCCTCTTCTCTTGTGCGGGTGTTAAACTTTCTCAGAATGGCCCGAGGTTTTCCAAGAGGCCTTGGTATAGCACCGGTAGACCGCCTGTCAAGTTTCGTGCCATTTGGAGGTCGTTTGATACTCCAACGGTTAACCGGGTAACCGCAAAGGCCTCTTTTGTTGCAGCCCAACACCCCTTCCAAAGTGGCCCAAAACCCATCTAACTCCCCTCCATGCTCTCGGTCGTTCGATCACGATCGTGTGGGCGAAAACCGCTCCTCATTTGGACACTCCTAGCTCCCTCTACCTATATATAGGTGTGCCTCCCCGAAATTTTCGTCCAAACCCTAGCCTTCTTCCTCCTCCCGTCGACGGACACGTCCGGACCCCGCCGGACATGTCCGCCCGTCGCCCCCGCCCACTCCCGCGCCGCCACGTGGCCCAGCCACCGCGTCCCGCCGCCGGCCCGCGCGAGCCCATCGCGGGCCCGCCGAGCCCATCCGGCGCCGCCTGGTTGCCGCCGCCTCGCCCCGCCGCCGCCGGCCTCCGCCTCCGGCGCCGCCCCGTCGCCTCCCGGCGCCCCGACCGGCGCTCGCCCGCCGCCCGCTGCCGCGCGTCCGGCCGCCGCCCGCCACCGCGCCGCCGGCCGCTCGCCCCCCGGCCATCCGCGCCTCCCGCCGCCGACTGTCCCGGCCGGCCGAAGCCGCAGCGCCCCTGCCGCCCCGTTCCTCGCCTGGCCGCGCCGCTGCGCCGCCGCCCGGACCGGCGCCGCTCCAGCCCGCGCCGCCCCGCGACTTCCTCCGCCTCCCCGCGCCGAGATCCGGCCGGATCCGGCGAGATCCAGCCCGGATCCGCCTTCTCCGGCCCTCCCCGGCGTCTTCCCCATCAACTCCGGTGACCTCCCCGGCGATCCTCGAAAACCGTGCAAACCCGAAGGTTGACCCTGAAATATCCTAAGTCCCAGATTTTGTCATAATCATGCCATGTTTGACCTGCTGTATCTCTGCATCCGTAGCTCCGTTCGTGCATGTAATATGTCAAATTGTTCGTCTCGACGAGTACTTCATTTCATTCCATTGCATCATTTTCATTTGAGTTCATCTTGATGCCCGAAATGCTGTTGGAAGAGTGCATGTTGATGTTAATCTGCTGAAACTGTTATAACTTGCTCATTTGTCATTTTTGCCATGTTTAATGTGTGCATCCTATGAGCATGAGCTCTACATGTGTTTTGATCTATGCCATGCCATCTTTCCAGGGGTGTATGCCATGTATTTTTGTGATCAATGTGGTGACTAGCACAAGCATGCAAACTAGGCTTCGTGATATTGCTGATTTTAGTCCCTGGTCTGCTGTTATTTTGATGCCATGTAAACTTGATGCTACAGAGAGATCCATGCATATTTTGAGATACTTCAGTAAGGGTGTTTTGAACATATGGTTATTGTCTATTCATTCATGCCCTTGTTTGCAATTTTGGAGTAGTCTAGCATGTCATTTTGGTGCTCTACTTTTGCTTCAAAATGTTTCCTGGCAGATTGTTTACATGTTATTCAATATGGCCAAGCTTGCTATATTTGATCCTTGCATGCTATGGACTTGTTATTGCCTTGGTTGGTTACATGAACATGCCTTCTTGATGATGCTATGCTTATATTGTCACGAAATGACTTGTGGTGAGTGAATCGAGCTTGTTAAGTAGTGTACTTGCGGTTGCTGTTTTGCTAGGCAGATTCTGTTATATTTTGTTGCTATGTAAACATGTTGCTACTAATCATTCTATGCATAATCTGGAGATGCTCTATAAACATGTTTTGATCTACATGTTATGCCCTATCCATCCATGCCCCTGGTTGCATTTATAGCTTGCTGTAGATTGTTCATATCTTGCTCCAAAGTTGCTTGATAATATTGCTATCGGCCTGTTAACATTAAGTTCACTTGTTCCCATGCGTTTTGCTAGTGTTCCATGCATCCTATGACCATGCTCTTGCCATGCTTAGCTTCACAAACATGCCTTCTTACTGTTGGTTGCCTTGCCATGCCATGTATTGCTCCGTGGTGAGTGGTTCAAGCTCACGAACATGCCTACTTATTGTTGTTCCTGCCATGTTTGAATCTGTAATATAACTTGCCATGTTTACATGGGTGCCATCATATTTTCTGATCCTTTTTGGCTCATGGTCAGTAAGGGACTGTTGTTCTATGCATCTAGTAGATTCATGCCATGCCTTTGTTTGCCATGATAAGTTCCTGTAACGTGTTGTTTGATAGCTCTAAACATTGCAACCTGATGTTATTCCTGCTAAAGTCTGAAACTGTTATTATTTGCAATATCTCCATGTCTTTTTGAGCATGTTCTAGTCTTTTCTGGAGATAGCTCAGTGTTCATGTTTTGTTATGCTTTACCTGTACTTCATGCTCATGCCTTTTGTTCTTATGTTGGGGTGCTGTAGCATGTTGTTTTGATGCTTGCAAGATGCCTAGTTGCTGTTATGGACAGATTGTTGTTATGACTTGTATAGAGTGTGTGTGTTGCACCGTTTCTCCGTTTTGAGTGTGCTCTATATGAAACTTTCTTGATTTTGCATGTAGTTCCATATTACCATGTTGCATCCTTGTTTTGGTGTGTTTGCTTGATGTTTGGGTGCATTTTGCATCAATGCCTTGTTTAACTTGTTTTGCTCATATCTTCTAGGCCGTAGCTCCGAATCTAATGAACTTTATATGTAACTTGACTAGAATTTCGTGTAGATCCTCTTGGTGCTCTTTAACTTGCTGTTTAACAACTTGAACATAAGGTTTATTCAGTTCTGGACCAATTTCGAAATTTGCATATGAGGACTTACCGGAATTGTTATATGTTGTTCCCGGCCTCATTTAAACTTGCCTTGATGTGTTGTTCTTGTTTGCATCATCTCTTGCCATGGGTAGATTCATGTAGCCTTGTCATGCATCATGCTTGTTGTGCATCATGTCTTGCCTATGTGTGGTGTGTTTACCATGTTGTGTGCTTCTTCTCGATAGTTCCCGTTTCGTTGCGATCGTGAGGATTCGTTCGTCTTCGCTTGGTTCGTCTTCGTGGATTCATCTTCTTCATGGACTCTTTCTTCTTCCTAGCGGGATTTCAGGCAAGATGACCGCTACCCTGGATCTCACTACTATCATTGCTATGCTAGTTGCTTCGTTCTATCGCTATGCTGCGCTACCTGTTACCTGTTCTTCAAGCCTCCCAAATTGCCATGAACCTCTAACCTTTGACACCTTTCCTATGCAAACCGTTGTTTGGCTATGTTACCGCTTTTGCTCAGCCCCTCTTATAGCGTTGCTAGTTGCAGGTGAAGTTGAAGATTTCTCCATGGTGGACAGGATTTTGGTTGGGATATCACAATATCTCTTATATTATTAATGCATCTATATATTTGGTAAAGGGTGGAAGGCTCGGCCTTATGCCTGGTGTTTTTTTCCACTCTTGCCGCCCTAGTTTCCGTCATACCGGTGTTATGTTCTCGGATTTTGCGTTCCTAACGCGGTTGGGTGATTTATGGGACCCCCTGACAGTTCGCTTTGAATAAAACTTGTCCAGCAAGGCCCAACCTTGGTTTTACCATTTGCCTCACCACCACCTACTTTTCCCTTGGGAGTCGCTCTCTCGAGGGTCATCTTTATTTTAGTCCCCCCGGGCCAGTGCTTGTCTAAGTGCTGGTCTGAAGCGGGCAAACTGCGGGGCCCCCTCGGGGCAACTCGAGGTCTGGTTTTACTCGTAGGCTGACCTATCCGGTGTTGCCCTAAGAACGAGATATGTGCAGCTCCTATCGGGATTGTCGGCGCATCGGGCGGCTTTGCTGGTCTTGTTTTACCATTGTCGAAATGTCTTGTAAACCGGGATTCCGAGACTGATCGGGTCTTCCTGGGAGAAGGTCTATTCCTTCGTTGATCGCGAGAGCTTGTCATGGGCTAAGTTGGGACACCCCTGCAGGGTATAAACTTTCGAGAGCCGTGCCCGCGGTTATGTGGCAGATGGGAATTTGTTAATGTCCGGTTGTAGATAACTTGACACCAAATCCGAATTAAAACGCATCAACCGCGTGTGTAGCCGTGATGGTCTCTTCTCGGCGGAGTCCGGGAAGTGAACACGGTTTCTGTGTTATGTTTGACGTAAGTAGGAGTTCAGGATCACCTCTTGATCATTGCTAGCTTCACGACCGTTCCTTTGTTTCTCTTCTCGCTCTCATTTGCGTATGTTAGCCACCATATCATGCTTAGTCGCTGCTGCAACCTCACCACTTACCCCTTCCTTTCCCATTAAGCTTTGCTAGTCTTGATACCCATGGTAATGGGATTGCTGAGTCCTCGTGGCTCACAGATTACTACAACAATAGTTGCAGGTACAGGTTATGCGATGATCAGGACGCGAGAGCGATGCTTGCTTGCATTGAGTTTCTTCTTCTGCTTCTTCGATCAGGGGATAGATTCCAGGTCGGCAGCCTGGGCTAGCAGGGTGGATATTGTTTGAGTTTCTGTTTATGATTCATCCGTAGTCGGATGTTGTTTTTGTATGATGTATTGTTGTATTCATGTGGCATTGTATGCCTTTTGTATGTATCCCCATCTATTATGTAATGTTGATGTAATGATATCCACCTTGCAAAAGCGTCTTCACGATGCGCTTCTATCCTTGGTGGGACCTTCGAGTTCCTTTAGGATAGGGTCGCATCTTGGGCGTGACAAGTTGGTATCAGAGCCTAGACCGACCTTAGGAGCCCCCCTTGATTGATCGTGTAGTTTGGCCGTTGTTGAGTCTAGAAGAAAACTGATTTCGGAGTCTAGTTATATCGGAGAGTAGGAATTCTTTTTACTCCTCTTCCCCTTCGTCGCTCTGGTGAGGAATCTTGACATAGGTGTTTTGAATTACTCCTCTTCCCATTCAAATTTTTCTTTAGGTTCACGTGGTTGGTTTCGTGAGTTGTCCATCCTCTTTTGATCCGGTGCTTTTCTCGTCAAGTTGACTCGAGCCTCTTCATCTTTGCCAAGTTCAATCCTCAGTTCTTCCTCCGACGTCATTGTTGTTGCCCTGTCCGAAGTTGCCCTTGTTTTTCCCACCCACCCTCCCTTCTTCTTCTCGAATCCGGAGTCCGTAATCGAGTATCCATCCTACTCGTGGGAAACCTTTGCTTTCTTTCCTCAATGATTTCAACCGGTGTTTTCTCTTCAAGTTATTCGTCGATTTCCCCTTCCAAGTTGCCTTTGTTTTCCCGCCCTCCCACCCTTTTTCGTCCCGGAGTCTGAGTCTCTTTCGACCATCTATTTCATTCGTGGGGAGCCTCTTCAGTCTTAACTCAATCATTTCAACCGCTGAATTCTCGTCTCGTTCGTCATTCTTCATCTCTTTTTCTTTTCCGGTGGACACAATTCAAGTTTTTCGGTGTTGATCGTATTCTTTTCCTCGGCTCAAATGTTTTCCCCTGCTCGTTCGCCTCCCGCCAGTTTATCCTTCTGGAGTGTTCAAGACATCTCAGGAGATTCATCTGTGTTCCAATTAATTCGAGGTTACCACCTCATTCAAATATTTCAATTGCTCTAGTGCATCATCTACCTCTTCAACATCCTTTCCAACGGTGTTTTTCTCTTCAGTGGGCCCTAACCCACAGGTCTTTTCCCAGGATCTTACCTGACTCTTCTAATTCCCCGGAGTCGTTTCATAGTCTATCCGATTCCGTGAGCTTTCAATTCTCGTCATTCTCGTCGTTCCTCTCTTCTTCTCGAGTGCTATCGATTCTTTGCTTCTTCTCTTGCGTTCTTGTTTCACCTCATCCCTTTTTCCCTTCCGTCTCGGTCCTAAGATCTCGGGACGAGATCTCTTGTTAGTGGAGGAGTGTTGTAACGCCCCGGATTCGATGCACCAGGTGTCTTCCAGTTATTCGCCGTCGTTGCCACGTCATTTGCTTGCGTGTTGCATTCTATCATGCCATCATGTGCATCTCATTTTGCATACGTGTTCGTCTCATGCATCCGAGCATTTTCCCCGTTGTCCGTTTTGCAATCCGGCGCTCCTATGTCCTCCGGCGTCCCCCTTTTGCCTCTTCTCTTGTGCGGGTGCTAAACTTTCTCGGAATGGCCCGAGGTTTGCCAAGCGGCCTTGGTATAGCACCGGTAGACCTCCTGTCAAGTTCCGTGCCATTTGGAGGTCGTTTGATACTCCAACGGTTAACCGGGTAACCGCAAAGGCCTCTTTTGTTGCAGCCCAACACCCCTTCCAAAGTGGCCCAAAACCCATCTAACTCCCCTCCATGCTCTCGGTCGTTCGATCACGATCGTGTGGGTGAAAACCGCTCCTCATTTGGACACTCCTAGCTCCCTCTACCTATATATAGGTGTGCCTCCCCGAAATTTTCGTCCAAACCCTAGCCTTCTTCCTCCTCCCGCCGACGGACACGTCCGGACCCCGCCGGACATGTCCGCCCGTCGCCCCCGCCCACTCCCGCGCCGCCACGTGGCCCAGCCACCGCGCCCCGCCGCCGGCCCGCGCAAGCCCATCGCGGGCCCGCCGAGCCCATCCGGCGCCGCCTGGTTGCCGCCGCCTCGCCCCGCCGCCGGGATCCGCCCGCCGCCGCCGGCCTCCGCCTCCGGGGCCGCCCCGTCGCCTCCCGGTGCCCCGACCGGCGCTCGCCCGCCGCCCGCTGCCGCGCGTCCGGCCGCCGCCCGCGACCGCGCCGCCTGTCGCTCGCCCCCCGGCCATCCGTGCCTCCCGCCGCCGACTGTCCCGGCCGGCCGAAGCCGCCGCAGCGCCCCTGCCGCCCCGTTCCTCGCCTGGCCGCGCCGCTGCGCCGGCGCCCTGTGCCGCCGCCCGGACCGGCGCCGCTCCAGCCCGCGCCGCCCCGCGACTTCCTCCGCCTCCCCGCGCCGAGATCCGGCCGGATCCGGCGAGATCCGGCCCGGATCCGCCTTCTCCGGCCCTCCCCGGCGTCTTCCCCGTCAACTCCGGCGACCTCCCCGGCGATCCTCGAAAACCGTGCAAACCCGAAGGTTGACCCCGAAATATCCCAAGTCACAGATTTTGTCATAATCATGCCATGTTTGACCTGCTGTATCTCTGCATCCGTAGCTCCGTTTCGTGCGTGTAATATGTCAAATTGTTCATCTCGACGAGTACTTCATTTCATTCCATTGCATCATTTTCATTTGAGTTCATCTTGATGCCCGAAATGCTGTTGGAAGAGTGCATGTTGATGTTAATCTGCTGAAACTGTTATAACTTGCTCATTTGTCATTTTTGCCATGTTTAATGTGTGCATCCTATGAGCATGAGCTCTACATGTGTTTTGATCTATGCCATGCCATCTTTCCAGGGGTGTATGCCATGTATTTTTGTGATCAATGTGGTGACTAGCACAAGCATGCAAACTAGGCTTCGTGATATTGCTGATTTTAGTCCCTGTTCTGCTGTTATTTTGATGCCATGTAAACTTGATGCTACAGAGAGATCCATGCATATTTTGAGATACTTCAGTAAGGGTGTTTTGAACATATGGTTATTGTCTATCCATTCATGCCCTTGTTTGCAATTTTGGAGTAGTCTAGCATGTCATTTTGGTGCTCTACTTTTGCTTCAAAATGTTTCCTGGCAGATTGTTTACATGTTATTCAATATGGCCAAGCTTGCTATATTTGATCCTTGCATGCTATGGACTTGTTCTTGCCTTGGTTGGTTACATGAACATGCCTTCTTGATGATGCTATGCTTATATTGTCATGAAATGACTTGTGGTGAGTGAATCGAGCTTGTTAAGTAGTGTACTTGCTGTTGCTGTTTTGCTAGGCAGATTCTGTTATATTTTGTTGCTATGTAAACATGTTGCTACTAATCATTCTATGCATAATCTGGAGATGCTCTATAAACATGTTTTGATCTACATGTTATGCCCTATACATCCATGCCCCTGGTTGCATTTATAGCTTGCTGTAGATTGTTCATATCTTGCTCCAAAGTTGCTTGATAATATTGCTATCGGCCTGTTAACATTAAGTTCACTTGTTCCCATGCGTTTTGCTAGTGTTCCATGCATCCTATGACCATGCTCTTGCCATGCTTAGCTTCACAAACATGCCTTCTTACTGTTGGTTGCCTTGCCATGCCATGTATTGCTCCGTGGTGAGTGGTTCAAGCTCACGAACATGCCTACTTATTGTTGTTCCTGCCATGTTTGAATCTGTAATATAACTTGCCATGTTTACATGGGTGCCATCATATTTTCTGATCCTTTTTGGCTCATGGTCAGTAAGGGACTGTTGTTCTATGCATCTAGTAGATTCATGCCATGCCTTTGTTTGCCATGATAAGTTCCTGTAACATGTTGTTTGATAGCTCTAAACATTGCAACCTGATGTTATTCCTGCTAAAGTCTGAAACTGTTATTATTTGCAATATCTCCATGTCTTTTTGAGCATGTTCTAGTCTTTTCTGGAGATAGCTCAGTGTTCATGTTTTGTTATGCTTTACCTGTACTTCATGCTCATGCCTTTTGTTCTTATGTTGGGGTGCTGTAGCATGTTGTTTTGATGCTTGCAAGATGCCTAGTTGCTGTTATGGACAGATTGTTGTTATGACTTGTATAGAGGGTGTGTGTTGCACCGTTGCTCCGTTTTGAGTGTGCTCTATATGAAACTTGCTTGATTTTGCATGTAGTTCCATATTACCATGTTGCATCCTTGTTTTGGTGTGTTTGCTTGATGTTTGGGTGCATTTTGCATCAATGCCATGTTTAACTTGTTTTGCTCATATCTTCTAGGCCGTAGCTCCGAATCTAATGAACTTTATATGTAACTTGACTAGAATTTCGTGTAGATCCTCTTGGTGCTCTTTAACTTGTTGTTTAACAACTTGAACATAAGGTTTATTCAGTTCTGGACCAATTTTGAAATTTGCATATGAGGACTTACCGGAATTGTTATATGTTGTTCCCGGCCTCATTTAAACTTGCCTTGATGTGTTGTTCTTGTTTGCATCATCTCTTGCCATGGGTAGCTTCATGTAGCCTTGTCATGCATCATGCTTGTTGTGCATCATGTCTTGCCTATGTGTGGTGTGTTTACCATGTTGTGTGCTTCTTCTCGATAGTTCCCGTTTCGTTGCGATCGTGAGGATTCGTTCGTCTTCGCTTGATTCGTCTTCGTGGATTCATCTTCTTCATGGACTCATTCTTCTTCCTAGCGGGATTTCAGGCAAGATGACCGCTACCCTAGATCTCACTACTATCATTGCTATGCTAGTTGCTTCGTTCTATCGCTATGCTGCGCTACCTGTTACCTGTTCTTCAAGCCTCCCAAATTGCCATGAACCTCTAACCTTTGACACCTTTCCTATGCAAACCGTTGTTTGGCTATGTTACCGCTTTTGCTCAGCCCCTCTTATAGCGTTGCTAGTTGCAGGTGAAGTTGAAGATTTCTCCATGATGGACAGGATTTTGGTTGGGATATCACAATATCTCTTATATTATTAATGCATCTATATATTTGGTAAAGGGTGGAAGGCTCGGCCTTATGCCTGGTGTTTTTTTCCACTCTTGCCGCCCTAGTTTCCGTCATACCAGTGTTATGTTCCTGGATTTTGCGTTCCTAACGCGGTCGGGTGATTTATGGGACCCCCTGACAGTTCGCTTTGAATAAAACTTGTCCAGCAAGGCCCAACCTTGGTTTTACCATTTGCCTCACCACCACCTACTTTTCCCTTGGGAGTCGCTCTCTCGAGGGTCATCTTTATTTTAGCCCCCCCGGGCCAGTGCTTGTCTAAGTGCTGGTCTGAACCGGGCAAACTGCAGGGCCCCCTCGGGGCAACTCGAGGTCTGGTTTTACTCGTAGGCTGACCTATCCGGTGTTGCCCTAAGAACGAGATATGTGCAGCTCCTATCGGGATTGTCGGCGCATCGGGCGGCTTTGCTGGTATTGTTTTACCATTGTCGAAATGTCTTGTAAACCGGGATTCCGAGACTGATCGGGTCTTCCTGGGAGAAGGTCTATTCCTTCGTTGATCGCGAGAGCTTGTCATGGGCTAAGTTGGGACACCCCTGCAGGGTATAAACTTTCGAGAGCCGTGCCCGCGGTTATGTGGCAGATGGGAATTTGTTAATGTCCGGTTGTAGATAACTTGACACCAAATCCGAATTAAAACGCATCAACCGCGTGTGTAGCCGTGATGGTCTCTTCTCGGCGGAGTCCGGGAAGTGAACACGGTTTCTGTGTTATGTTTGACGTAAGTAGGAGTTCAGGATCACCTCTTGATCATTGCTAGCTTCACGACCGTTCCTTTGTTTCTCTTCTCGCTCTCATTTGCGTAGTTAGCCACCATATCATGCTTAGTCACTGCTGCAACCTCACCACTTACCCCTTCCTTTCCCATTAAGCTTTGCTAGTCTTGATACCCATGGTAATGGGATTGCTGAGTCCTCGTGGCTCACAGATTACTACAACAATAGTTGCAGGTACAGGTTATGCGATGATCAGGACGCGAGAGCGATGCTTGCTTGCGTTGAGTTTCTTCTTCTGCTTCTTCGATCAGGGGATAGATTCCAGGTCGGCAGCCTGGGCTAGCAGGGTGGATATTGTTTGAGTTTCTGTTTATGATTCATCCGTAGTCGGATGTTGTTTTTGTATGATGTATTGTTGTATTCATGTGGCATTGTATGCCTTTTGTATGTATCCCCATCTATTTATGTAATGTTGATGTAATGATATCCACCTTGCAAAAGCGTCTTCAAGATGCGCTTCTATCCTTGGTGGGACCTTCGAGTTCCTTTAGGATAGGGTCGCATCTTGGGCGTGACAGTATGTTGTTATGCGGTTTGACCGATAAAGATCTTCGTAGAATATGTAGGAACCAATATGGGCATCCAGGTCCCGCTATTGGTTATTGACCGAGAATGGTTCTAGGTCATGTCTACATAGTTCTCGAACCCGTAGGGTCCGCACGCTTAACGTTTTGATGACAGTTTTATTATGAGTTTATAAGTTTTGATGTACCGAAGTTTGTTCGGAGTCCCGGATGTGATCACGGACATGACGAGGAGTCTCGAAATGGTCGAGACATAAAGATTGATATATTGGAAGCCTATGTTTGGACATCGGAATGGTTCCGGGTGAAATCGGCATTTTACCGGAGTACCGGGAGGTTACCGGAACCCCCCGGGGGTTATTGGGCCTACATGGGCCTCGAGGGAGAAGAGGGAAGGAGACAGGAGGGGGCCGTGCGCCCCTCCCCTTCCTAGTCCGAATAGGACAAGGGAAGGGGGGCGGCGCCCCCCCTTTCCTTCCCCTCTTCCTCCTCTTTCCCCCTTCTCCTACTCCTACTTGGAAAGAGGGAGTCCTACTCCCGGTGGGAGTAGGACTCCCCCCTTGGCGCGCCCTCCTTGGCCGGCCGCCTCCTCCCCCCTAGCTCCTTTATATACGGGGGCGGGGGGGCACCCCATAGACACACAAGTTGATCTACAGATCGTTCCTTAGCCGTGTGCGATGCCCCCTCCACCATATTCCACCTCGGTCATATCGTCGTGGAGTTTAGGCGAAGCCCTGCGCCGGTAGAACATCATCATCGTCACCACACCGTCGTACTGACGGAACTCATCTCCGGAGCTTCGCTGGATCGGAGGCCGGAGATCGTCATCGAGCTGAACGTGTGCTGAACTCGGAGGCTCCGTACGTTCGGTGCTTGGATCGGTCGGATCGTGAAGATGTACGACTACATCAACCGCGTTGTGCTAACGCTTCCGCTTACGATCTATGAGGGTAAGTGGACGAACACTCTCCCCTCTCGTTGCTATGCCATCACCATGATCTTGCGTGTGCGTAGGAAATTTTTTGAAATTACTACGTTCCCCAACAGTGGTATCAGAGCCTAGGTTTTATGCGTTGATGTTATATGCACGAGTAGAACACAAGTGAGTTGTGGGTGATACAAGTCATACTGCTTACCAGCATGTCATACTTTGGTTCGGCGGTATTGTTGGATGAAGCGGCCCGGACCGACATTACGCATACGCTTACGCGAGACTAGTTCTACCGACGTGCTTTGCACACAGATGGCTGGCGAGTGTCAGTTTCTCCAACTTTAGTTGAACCGAGTGTGGCTACGCCCGGTCCTTGCGAAGGATAAAACAGCACCAACTTGACGAACTATCGTTGTGGTTTTTGATGCGTGGGTAAGAACGGTTCTTGCTCAGCCCGTAGCAGCCACGTAAAACTTGCAACAACAAAGTAGAGGAAGTCTAACTTGTTTTTGCAGGGCATGTTGTGATGTGATATGGCCAAGACGTGATGCTATATTTTATTGTATGAGATGATCATGTTTTGTAACCGAAGTTATCGGCAACTGGAAGGAGCCATATGGTTGTCTCTTTATTGTATGAAATGCAAACGCCCTGTAATTACTTTACTTTATCACTAAGCGGTAGCGATAGTCGTAGAAGCAATAGATGGCGTAAACGACAATGATGCTACGATGGAGATCAAGGTGTCGCGCTGGTGACGATGGTGATCACGACGGTGCTTCGAAGATGGAGATCACAAGCACAAGATGATGGCCATATCATATCACTTATATTGATTGCATGTGATGTTTATCCTTTATGCATCTTATCTTGCTTTGATTGACAGTAGCATTTTAAGATGATCTCTCACTAAAATTATCAAGAAGTGTTCTCCCTGAGTATGCACCGTTGCCAAAGTTCGTCGTGCCCAGACACCACGTGATGATCAGGTGTGATAAGCTCTACGTCCATCTACAACGAGTGCAAGCCAGTTTTGCACACGCAGAATACTCAGGTTAAACTTGACGAGCCTAGCATATGCAGATATGGCCTCGGAACACGGAGACCGAAAGGTCGAGCGTGAATCATATAGTAGATATGATCAACATAGTGATGTTCACCATTGAAAACTACTCCATCTCACGTGATGATCGGTTATGGTTTAGTTGATTTGGATCACGTAATCACTTAGATGACTAGAGAGATGTCTGTCTAAGTGGGAGTTCTTAAGTAATATGATTAATTGAACTTAAATTTATCATGAACTTAGTACCTGATAGTATTTTGCTTGTCTATGTTTGTTTGTAGATAGATGGCTCGTGCTGTTGTTCCGTTGAATTTTAATGTGTTGCTTCAGAAAGCAAAGTTGAAAGATGATGGTAGCAATTACACAGACTGGGTCCGTAACCTGAGGATTATCCTCATTGCTGCACAGAAGAGTTACGTCCTGGAAGCACCGCTGGGTGCCAGGCCTGCTGCTGATGCAACTGATGACGTTAAGAACGTCTGGCAGAGCAAAGCTGATGACTACTCTATAGTTCAGTGTGCCATGCTTTACGGCTTAGAACCGGGCCTTCAACGACGTTTTGAACATCATGGAGCATATGAGATGTTCCAGGAGTTGAAGTTAATATTTCAAGCAAATGCCCGGATTGAGAGATATGAAGTCTCCAGTAAGTTCTACAGCTGCAAGATGGAGGAAAATAGTTCTGTCAGTGAACATATACTCAAAATGTCTGGGTATAATAATCACTTGATTCAACTGGGAGTTAATCTTCCGGATGATAGCGTCATTGACAGAATTCTCCAATCACTGCGACCAAGCTACAAGAGCTTTGTGATGAACTATAATATGCAAGGGATGAACAAGACTATTCCCGAGCTCTTCGCAATGCTAAAAGCTGCGGAGGTAGAAATCAAGAAGGAGCATCAAGTGTTGATGGTCAACAAGACCACTAGTTTCAAGAAAAAGGGCAAAGGGAAGAAGAAGGGGAACTTCAAGAAGAACAGCAAGCAAGTTGCTGCTCAAGAGAAGAAACCCAAGTCTGGACCTAAGCCTGAAACTGAGTGCTTCTACTGCAAGCAGACTGGTCACTGGAAGCGGAACTGCCCCAAGTATTTGGCGGATAAGAAGGATCGCAAAGTAAACAAAGGTATATGTGATATACATGTTATTGATGTGTACCTAACTAGAGCTCGTAGTAGCACCTGGGTATTTGATACTGGTTCTGTTGCTAATATTTGCAACTCGAAACAGGGACTACGGAATAAGCGAGCACTGACCAAGGACGAGGTGACGATGCGCGTGGGAAACGGTTCCAAAGTCGATGTGATCGCGGTCGGCATGCTACCTCTGCATCTACCTTCGGGATTAGTTTTAGACCTGAATAATTGTTATTTGGTGCCAGTGTTGAGCATGAACATTATATCTGGATCTTGTTTATTGCGAGACGGTTATTCATTTAAATCAGAGAATAATGGTTGTTCTATTTATATGAGTAATATCTTTTATGGTCATGCACCCTTGAAGAGTGGTCTATTGTTGTTGAATCTCGATAGTAGTGATACACATATTCATAATGTAGAAGCCAAAAGATGCAGAGTTGATAATGATAGTGCAACTTATTTGTGGCACTGCCGTTTAGGTCATATCAGTGTAAAACGCATGAAGAAACTCCATACTGATGGACTTCTGGAATCACTTGATTATGAATCACTTGGTACTTGCGAACCGTGACTTATGGGCAAGATGACTAAAACACCGTTCTCCGGTACTATGGAGAGAGCAACAGATTTGTTGGAAATCATACATACAGATGTATGTGGTCCGATGAATGTTGAGGCTCGTGGCGGATATCGTTATTTTCTCACCTTCACAGATGATTTGAGCAGATATGGGTATATCTACTTAATGAAGCACAAGTCTGAAACATTTGAAAAGTTCAAAGAATTTCAGAGTGAAGTGGAAAATCGTCGTAACAAGAAAATAAAGTTTCTACGATCTGATCATGGAGGAGAATATTTGAGTTACGAGTTTGGTTTACATTTGAAACAATGCGGAATAGTTTCGCAACTCACGCCACCCAGAACACCACAACGAAATGGTGTGTCCGAACGTCGTAATCGTACTTTACTTGATATGGTGCGATCTATGATGTCTCTTACTGATTTACCGCTATCGTTTTGGGGTTATGCTTTAGAGACGGCCGCATTCACGTTAAATAGGGCACCATCAAAATCCGTTGAGACGACGCCTTATGAACTGTGGTTTGGCAAGAAACCAAAGTTGTCGTTTCTTAAAGTTTGGGGCTGCGATGCTTATGTGAAGAAACTTCAACCAGATAAGCTCAAAACCAAATCGGAGAAATGTGTCTTCATAGGATACCCAAAAGAGACTGTTGGGTACACCTTCTATCACAGATCCGAAGGCAAGATATTCGTTGCTAAGGACGGATCCTTTCTAGAGAGGGAGTTTCTCTTGAAAGAAGTGAGTGGGAGGAAAGTAGAACTTGATGAGATAACTGTATCTACTCCCTTATTGGAAAGTAGTTCATCACAAGAACCGGTTCCTGTGACAACTACACCAATTAGTGAGGAAGCTAATGATAATGATCATGAAACTTCAGATCAAGTTTCTACTGAACCTCGTAGGTCTACCAGAATAAGATCCGCACCAGAGTGGTACGGTAATCCTATTCTGGAAGTCATGTTACTTGACCATAATGAACCTACGAACTATGAGGAAGCGATGATGAGCCCAGATTCCGCAAAATGGCTAGAAGCCATGAAATCTGAGATGGGATCCATGTATGAAAACAAAGTATGGACTTTGGTTGACTTTCCCGATGATCGGCAAGCCATTGAGAATAAATGGATCTTTAAGAAGAAGACTGACGCTGATGGTAATCTAACTGTCTATAAAGCTCGACTTGTTGCAAAAGGTTTTCGACAAGTTCAAGGGGTTGACTACGATGATACTTTCTCACCCATAGCGATGCTTAAGTCTGTCCGAATCATGTTAACTTTGCTGCATTTCATGATTATGAAATTTGGCAAATGGATGTCAAGACTGCATTCATGAATGGATTTCTAGAAGAAGAGTTGTATATGATGCAGCCGGAAGGTTTTGTTGATCCAAAAGGTGCTGACAAAGTATGCAAGCTCCAGCGTTCCATTTATGGACTGGTGCAAGCGTCTCGGAGTTGGAATAAACGCTTTGATAGTGTGATCAAAGCATATGGTTTTATACGGACTTTTGGAGAAGCCTGTATTTACAAGAAAGTGAGTGGGAGCTCTGTAGCATTTCTAGTTTTATATGTAGATGACATATTATTAATTGGAAATGATATAGAATTTCTGGATAGCATAAAGGGATACTTGAATAAAAGTTTTTCAATGAAATACCTCGGTGAAGCTGCTTACATATTGGGCATCAAGATCTATATAGATAGATCAAGACGCTTAATAGGACTTTCACAAAGCACATACCTTGACAAAATTTTGAAAAAGTTCAAAATGGATCAGGCAAAGAAAGGATTCTTGACTGTGCTACAAGGTGTGAAGTTGAGTCAAACTCAATGCCCGACCACAGTAGAAGATAGAGAAAAAAATGAAAAATGTTCCCTATGCTTCAGCCATAGGCTCTATCATGTATGCAATGCTGTGTACCAGACTTGACGTATGCTTAGCAATAAGCTTGGCAGGAAGGTACCAAAGTAATCCAGGAGTGGATCACTGAACAGCGGTCAAGAACATCCTGAAATACCTGAAAAGGACTAAGGATATGTTTCTCGTATATGGAGGTGACAAAGAGCTAGTCGTAAATGGTTACGTCGATGCAAGCTCTGACACTGATCCGGACGATTCTAAATCGCAAACCGGATACGTGTTTTTATTAAACGGTGGAGCTGTAAGTTGGTGCAGTTCTAAACAAAGCGTCGTGGCGGGATCTACATGTGAAGCGGAGTACATAGCTGCTTCTGAAGCAGCAAATGAAGGAGTCTGGATGAAGGAGTTCATTTCCGATCTAGGTGTCATACCTAGTGCATCGGGACCAATGAAAATCTTCTGTGACAATACTGGTGCAATTGCCTTGGCAAAGGAATCCAGATTTCACAAGAGGACCAAGCACATCAAGAGACACTTCAATTCCATTCAGGACCAAGTCCAAGTGGGAGACATAGAAATTTGCAAGATACATACGGATCTGAATGTTGCAGACCCGTTGACTAAGCCTCTCTCACGAGCAAAACATGATCAGCACCAAGACTCCATGGGTGTTAGAATCATTACTATGTAATCTAGATTATTGACTCTAGTGCAAGTGGGAGACTGAAGGAAATATGCCCTAGAGGCAATAATAAAGTTATTATTTATTTCCTCATATCATGATAAATGTTTATTATTCATGCTAGAATTGTATTAACCGAAAACATGATACATGTGTGAATACATAGACAAAACTATAGTCACTAGTATGCCTCTATTTAACTAGCTCATTAATCAAAGATGGTTATGTTTCCTAACCATAGACATGTGTTGTCATTTGATTGGTGAGATCACATCATTAGGAGAATGATGTGATTGACATGACCCATTCCGTTAGCCTAGCACTTGATCATTTAGTATACTGCTATTGATTTCTTCATGACTTATACAAAGTTCCTGCAACTATGAGATTATGCAACTCCCGTTTACCGGAGGAACACTTTGTGTGCTACCAAACGTCACAACGTAACTGGGTGATTATAAAGGTGCTCTACAGGTGTCTCCGAAGGTACATGTTGGGTTGGCGTAATTCGAGATTAGGTTTTGTCACTCCGATTGTCGGAGAGGTATCTCTGGGCCCTCTCGGTAATACTCATCACCTAAGCCTTGCAAGCATTGTAACTAATGAGTTAGTTATAAGATGATGTATTACGGAACGAGTAAAGAGACTTGCCGGTAACGAGATTGAACTAGGTATTGGATACCGACGATCAAATCTCGGGCAAGTAACATACCGATGACAAAGGGAACAACGTATGTTGTTATGCGGTTTGATCGATAAAGATCTTCATAGAATATGTAGGAACCAATATGGGCATCCAGGTCCCGCTATTGGTTATTGACCGAGAATGGTTCTAGGTCATGTCTACATAGTTCTTGAACCCGTAGGGTCCGCACGCTTAACGTTTCGATGACAGTTTTATTATGAGTTTATAAGTTTTGATGTACCGAAGTTTGTTCGGAGTCCCGGATGTGATCACGGACATGACGAGGAGTCTCGAAATGGTCGAGACATAAAGATTGATATATTGGAAGCCTATGTTTGGACATCGGAATGGTTCCGGGTGAAATCGGCATTTTACCGGAGTACCGGGAGGTTACCGGAACCCCCTGGGGGGTTATTGGGCCTACATGGGCCTCGAGGGAGAAGAGGGACGGAGGCAGGAGGGGGCCGCGCGCCCCTCCCCTTCCTAGTCCGAATAGGACACGGGAAGAGGGGCGGCGCCCCCCCCCCTTTCCTTCCCCTCTTCCTCCTCTTTCCCCCCTTCTCCTACTCCTACTTGGAAAGAGGGAGTCCTACTCCCGGTGGGAGTAGGACTCCCCCCTTGGCGCGCCCACCTTGGCCTGCCGCCTCCTCCCCCCTGGCTCCTTTATATACGGGGGCGGCGGGGCACCCCATAGACACACAAGTTGATCTACGGATCGTTCCTTAGCCGTGTGCGGTGCCCCCTCCACCATATTCCACCTCGGTCATATCATCGCGGAGTTTAGGCAAATCCCTGCGCCGGTAGAACATCATCATCGTCACCACGCCGTCGTGCTAACGAAACTCATCTCCGGAGCTTCGCTGGATCGGAGGCCGGAGATCGTCATCGAGCTGAACGTGTGCTGAACTCGGAGGCTCCGTACGTTCGGTGCTTGGATCGGTCGGATCGTGAAGGCGTACGACTACATCAACCGCGTTGTGCTAATGCTTCCGCTTACGGTCTACGAGGGTACGTGGACGAACACTCTCCCCTCTCGTTGCTATGCCATCACCATGATCTTGCGTGTGCGTAGGAAATTTTTTGAAATTACTACGTTCCCCAACAAACACACCACACATAAACATGACATGATGCTCAACCAAGTATGATGCAAGACAAGACTACATGAAGCTACTCATGGCAAGAGATGATGCATACAAAAACAACACATCAAAGCAAGTTTAAATGAGGCCGGGAACAACATATAACAATTCCGGTAAGTCCTCATATGCAAATTTAGAAATTGGTCCAGATCTGAATAAACCTTATGTTCAAGTTGTTAAACAGCAAGTTAAAGAGCACCAAGAGAATCTACACGAAATTCTAGTCAAGTTACATATAAAGTTCATTTAGTTTGGAGCTACGGCCTAGAAGATATGAGCAAAACAAGTTAAGCATGGCATTGATGCAAAATGCATCCAAACATCAAGCAAACACCTCAAAACAAGGATGCAACATGATAATATGAAACTACATGCAATTCTAAGCAAGTTTCATATAGAGCACACTCAAAACAGAGCAACGGTTCAACACATACTCTCTACAAGTTTAAATGACAAGCTGTCAAAACAGCAACTAGGCATCTTGCGAGCATCAAAAAAACATGCTACAACACCTCAACATAATAACAAAAGGCATGGCATGAAGTACAGGTAAAGCATGACTAAACATGAACACTGAGCTATCTCCAGAAATCACTAGAACATGCTCAAAAGGACATGGCAAGATTGCAAGTAATAACAGTTTCAGACTTAACAGAAATAACATCAGGTTGCAATGTTGAGAGCTATCAAACATGTTACAGAAACTTATCATGTCAAACAAAGGCATGGCATGCTAATACTAAAGACAAATAACAAAACTCCCTTACTGAACTAATTCCAAGGATCAATAGAAAACATGGTAGGATCCATGCAAACATGGCAAATGATATGACAGATTCAGACATGGCAGGAACAACAATAGGTAGGCATGTTGGTGAGCTTGTACCACTCACCACAGAGCAATACATGGCATGACAATGTAACCAACAGTAAGAAGATATGTTTATGAAGCTAATCATGGCAAGAGCAAGTTCATAGGGTGCATGGATCACTAGCAAAGCACATGGCAAAACTGAACTTAATGTTAACAGGCTGACATCAACATTATTTAGCAAGTTTGGAGCAAGATAACAACAAGTTACAGTAGTATATAAATGCAACAGGGGCATGAATAAATAGAGCATTACATGTATAACAGAACATCCTTAGTGAACATCTCGAGATTATGTATAGAATGACTTGTAGCAACAGGTTTACATAGCATCATGATATAGCAGATTCAGCCTAGCAAAACAGCAACAACAAGCACCCTACTTCATGAGCTCGATGCACTCACTACAAGACCCACAAAAATGCATGGATTGCACCACAGTAAAGATGGCATGATGTAGCTCAAAACTTATGTGGACATCAAGCTCATAAGATGCACACACAAAATGCAATGAAAATGATAAAACAGCAAGTTATAACAGTTTCAGCAGGTTAACATCATATAGCACTCTCGCAACGATGATTAGGGCATCTAGATGAACTCAAACGAGCATGGCACAATGGAACAAAATGAAGAGCATCTCATGATGAACATTTTTTTATATATCATACACTCAAAGCGGTCACGCATGCATAAAGTTACACCCATCCAAACATGCCATGATGATATAATGAAATCTGGGGACTTAGACGAAAAATTAGACCTCGGGAAGGGAATCTCGGGCGGACATGTCCGTGCCCTGCCGGACAGGTCCTGTGGCTGGGCCCATGTGGCAGATGCTGAAGAGGCCGGGGTCAACACCGACGACGACAGTGGGGCGGCACGGCAACAGGGGCTTCGGTGGGGCTTGGGAGGCCGGTGAGGAGGCGGCGGGCGTCGGAGATGGCCGGATCCGGTCGCGGGCGACGAGGACAGACCAGATCCGGGGGCGGAGGCGACCGGCGGCGGCGAACTCCGTGGCGGCGAGGTCCCTTGGCGGCGGTGGCGGTGGTTAGCGAGAGGGAGAGACGGGAAGGGGAAGGAGATGCAGGGCCGACGACCTGGGCGGGGCGGTCACCGGCAGGCGACGGCGCTTCGGCGAGGCCGGCGGAAGGTGGCAACGAAGCAGGGGCGATGGCGTGGCGAGGTCAGAGGTGGAGCGGACGTCGCCACGGCGGCGGGGCGACGCGGGCGCCTGCGGGCGCGGGCGGCGCGGCGTCCGGGCTTCGGGGCCCAGATGAGGCCCGGGGCGGGCCCGATCTGGGCCGGGAGGGCCGCGGTGGCGGGAGTGAAGGCAGGGGGCGCGCGGGGCGACGTGGTAAGCGGGGAGTGGAGGAGGTTGGCGGCTGCGGCGGCGCAGGTGGCGGCGCGGCCACTGGGACGGCGCCAAGTGGCGGTGGACGGCTGGCTGGGCGCAGAAACGGAGGTGGAAGGTGGCTGGCTGCACGGAAAACGGGGAGGAGGTAGGTAGGGGCCAAAATGGCATGGGGGGTCTATATATAGGGTAAAAGCTAGGGTTTAGGGGGTTTGAGGCCGTTTCAGAGCCTCCGATCGTGATCCGACGGATTTGATCGCGAGGGGGGTTAGGCAGGCCTAGGTGCGCTGCGGGAAGAGAAGATAGGGCAACCCGGCATGGGTTTCCGAAGACCGAAAACGTCCGACGAATAAACCAACAACGGTGTCGCTACGGATGGGGGTTGGGCAGTCAAACGGGCTCCGAATGCGACGAAACTTGACAGGCGCTCTGTCTACACTATAATAAGATCGCATGCCAAGTTTCGACCCATTCCGAGAACATTTCTCGGCCACTCACGAAACGAGGTAGAAGGGGGCGCCGGAGGACATAGGAGTGTCGGATAGCAAAACGGACAACGGGGAAAATGCTCGGATGCATGAGACAAACACGTATGCAAAATGAGATGCACATGATGACATAGCAAAATGCAACATGCAAGCAAATGACATGGAAACACCGATGAATAACTGGCGGACAACTGGCGCATCAAATCCGGGGCGCTACAGCTTAGTCTGTAGAGGCTTAGATATACATTTGCAAGGTTTGAAGCTTAGACAATACTCATAAGATCTCGAGGTAGATCAACCTATACTTTGTACCCCATCACAATCAATATATAAGAATCACGACGTAGAGTTTTACCTCATCAAGAGGGCCCGACCTGGGTAAACATTGTGTCCCTACTCTCCTTGTTACCATCTAGCTTTGATCATCAAGTTTGGGACCCCCCTACCCGAGATCTGTCGGTTCTAGCATCGGCACCATGCAACCCAACTCGTACCTTCCGATATACCCAAAGAGCACCTTTATGATCACCCAGTTACGAAGTCACGGCTGATAACCACAACGCATTTTCCGACATTAGGGAGTGGCATGATATCATGGTCGATGGAATAGATACTCGACATTAAGAAAGTTGTAGCAATTAAACTAAGTGACACAATCAAATGCTAAGATTACAATTTGGTATGTCCATCGCATCATACTCCTAATGATGTGATCTCGTTATTAAATGAACACTCGTGTCTATGGTTAGGAAACCTTAACCATCTTTAACCAACGAGCTAGTCTAGTAGAGGCTCACTAGGGACACAATGTTTGTTTATATATCCAGACATGTATTTGAGTTTCCGTTTAATACAATTATACCATGGAGAATAAACATTTATCAAGAATTAGGAAATATGATAATAACAACTTTATTATTGCCTTTAGGGCATATTTTCAACAATGCTCTACATGCATGATTAGCTTTTGTACATCTCCCACCAGGCTCAAATGAGTTCCACTAGAATCTGCACCATAATGATTCTCGATTAACCCAATGCATGTAGCTCTTGTTCAATGTGATGCCCAAAATAGTAAGTAAAAATTGAAAATTTTATATTCCACTAAAAGTTAAGATCTTTCTTTGGTATATCCTCAAAGGACTGGTTCGAACCATTGGCAATCTCACCAATCCTAATTTGCATGGAGACCAGGAATGTTGCCTTTACTATAAAAGACCAAACAATTAAATATCACTTCTTTAAATGCAAACACTCTCACACCGTGTGGCTTATCATTCAGGTTGGTTCGAATTGTGCATCCAGCCTTCTCAAAATGTCCATAAATAGAGAACTTTGATTGTAGATCATGGTGGGTTTGTGGTACTCTGCTGGCTGCTTTGGCTATATCGACATGACATGGTAAATGGAAACTCTCTTTGTATTTGGACTCAGTGGCTATATGACACATCTAACACCTTTGACTCGGTTGCTATGTTCCACTGACCCACGTTTATGTCCATTGTGCATAATTACTAGTTTTCTGGGCCATTTTGTGTGGGCATTTCATAATCCTTTTTTTATTTCTTTTATTTTTATTTGTTTTGTTTTATGTGTTGGTGAGTTGGAACTCTCATGAACTTAGCATGATGAATGCATCCAAGTTGAATTAAATTGGAGAAGTTGTAGGCACTAGATGCAATGACTTAGGAGAGCTTTAGCAATTGGCAATCTTGTGAATGCTAATCTGCATGGAGGCGAGGAAATTTATATTTGTTATGAAGACCAACCAATTAAACATCTCTTCTTAATTGCAAATCCCCTCAGATCGCGTGGCCTATAATCCAGGTTACTTCTAATTTTGTATCCTTCTCAAACTGTTCATGGTAGCCGGCCAGCGGACATAAATATGAAACTTAGATCGCAAATCCTATTGGGGTTGGCAGAACTATTCTAGGTAAATGGAAATTCTCTTTATCGATAAAACATGGTATTTGGAATTCGGTGAATATATATATGACACATCCATCGCCTTGGAGCTGTGATCTTCTCCGTCTTGGTCATGAAGGATGAGTCTCCTACCAACTTTGGTCCAACCCCATCTTGTTTCATGCGTATATGCGTCTTCAACAATACTTTGGCGCTTGTGCCACATTCTTCATCTAGGTCAAGATGGATGACGTGGGTCCCCTCACCGTTTCATCGGACCATATACGATGTCCTCATCATCAAGATGTCTGCACCCGGGATGGCGTAGCGTGGCAAGGGGTTCTTCCATGTCACTTTGTCGACCCGTTTGGCTATACATAGAATGGTGCGATAAATTGAAACTCTCATGTCTCATCGTGTTTGGATTATGTGAGTACATGACGTATCCGACGCCTTAGAGCCATGATCGATGATGAGTCTCTCGACCAACCCCATTTTGCGTCATGCACGCATAAAGGGCTGTTTGGTTCTAGGCCTAGGAGTGTCACACTTTGCCATATAATGTTGCCAAACTTGCCTAAGGTTAGTTTTTTCAAAATAAGAGCCACAAGTTGGCAAGCCTAAGGGAATCTTGCCACACTTTTTGTGTGTATGTGATGTGGGACCATAGTGTGGCTTGCCTGAGACGTGGCTTGAACCAAACACACACCTAAGTTGGTCAAACTTGCATAATCTTAGATGTGGCAAGCTTTGTCAAACTTAGTCTCAAACCAAACAGCCCCTAAGTCTTCAATGTTCTTTGTCGATTGCGCCACATTCTTCCTCTAGACATTGCCTAATCTTAGATGCAGCGTAGCGTGGCGAGGTGGTCTTCGGCGGCAACATTGTCAACGATGACCTCTTCCTCACATCCGTACCAATCAAGGTTCTAGAATCAGGCAACCTAACACGCCCATTTCTCCCCTCGTCCTTCCAAATTTCATAGTGGTAGTTGGGTGTATGTATGTATAGTCTGAAAAAAAAGACGAATATCCAATTTGGTGCCCATGTCTAGATGAAACTGATGAACAGTAGCGCGATAAAAAATAGAAAATAAAAATAAGAAAATTGAATTTTTTTGAATGGAAGATGTTCGAGTTCATGGTCTCGTGGCAAAAAAGAGAAAACCGGCCAAAACAGTGTTTGGATAGTAAATGTACTCACGGAGCCGAATTTTAACTTTTTTTGTCGCGCACTCCTCGAACTTCAAAACTCTACCAAAATTTGCACGAAGATCACGCACACATGCATCTAGCTTGCAAAAAATATATATATATTTTCTATTTTTTGCGATTTTTATTTTGCCGGAGCTCATCTGAGCTCGGCTCTCCCGGATGTGGTGACCGGTGAGGGATCACGTCGGTAAATCCCTCTTGACTGGACTCCCGGACCGCACCGCACTTCACCCACTCCTCTCCACCAGATGGTCAAACCATGTTTGAGTCCATCCCGGCCCCGTTTACCCCTCTGGGACAGATAGGTCCCCCGGTAGAGATAGAGACTGCCACGGCGTCGCGTGTCCCCGCTCGCCAAGCCATCGCACCCGTGCACGGCGCCACACAACGCGACGCGAACCCACCGCTCGCACGCATCCATCCACCCGAACCCCGCCGGCCTCGGCTGGCACGCGCGCTCGGCCCAGACCCGCACGGGCACGGGAACCGGGCGGAAAACCCAGCAGATACGCCGCAGCCGAGTCCTACCGTACCCCATCTCTCTCCTCTCTCCCTCTCCCTCTCCGAGTCCCAATCATTACCCCACACCCCACCCCCGCCCGAGCGGAAGCAAAGCAACCCCGCCCGCAAGCCCGCAACCAGAAAGCAACAACATCCCTCGCCCGCCGCCGCCGCCCGTCGCGGTCGGCACGGAGCACCGGCGACGACCCCGCCCTCTCGCGGCCGATCGATCGGCGTCATGGCGGCGCGCGGGCTGCGGGGCGTCCGCGACGACCTCTCGGAGCTGGGCCGCCACCTGCTCGACATCGCCTGCTTCCTCCACCCGCTCCTCAACCCGGCGCACACCGACTCGCCGCCCTCCACCCCGACCCACGCGCGCGCCCACCGCCGCCGCTCCCCGTCCCCGCGCCCCGCGACCCCGCCCTCCCCGCCCGCCTCCATCCTCGCCGGCATCCTCGCCGACCTCGCCGAGATCGGCGGATCCTTCCGCGTCGGCTTCTCCGGCCGGGCCGCCCCCGACCGCCAGCCGCCGCCGGCCCGGGCCACCCTCCCCAGCCCGGTCGACTCCCCGCCCCACGCCGCCGCCTCCGCTGCCGGCGTCGCCGATGGCATCCTCGGGGCGGCCCGCGCCCTCGCCGCCAGGCCCGAGGCCTGGATTGACTTCCCCATGCTCGCGATAGACGAGAGTAAGGCTCTCTCCCCTCAACTCTCGTACGATTCGTTGCTAATTGTTGCCGCCAATTTCGCTGGCTGACCACTGATGAGCGGTTCTGTGCTTAATGTTTGCTGGTTTGAGAATCGTCGGATTTAGGACTCCGATACCACCCCTGAAATTGGAAGGGATGGGGGCGAATTCCAACAAGGAATATCAGAGTTTAGTAGTGCTGCATAGTTCTGGTCTTCTCAGTGTAGTCGATGTAGAGTTACCATATTTTGTTTTCGTGCGCTTGCTGCTAAGCTACTGCTCCTATGATCTGAATAGCTTAAGATTGACATGATGGCCATACCATACCATACCTCTTGAAACTTAAGTATGTCGGTTAGTAGTACCGCCTTGAGTTGTTTCGCATGACCTCATTGGTAGAATCTTTTATCGATGTTGCTTTGCTGCGGTATGAAACTGTTCTTCACATTTAGATGCATAATGTTGTGGTTCTACTACTTTGCAGATGCTACAATCTCTGATGTAGAGAGAGATCATATGGAAGTCATTGAAAAGCTTGTCCCAGATTTAGCATCTCTGCGGGCGACGCTCTGCCCTTCTTACATGGATGAAGATGCATTCTGGAAGATATACTTCAAACTACTTGAGTCAAGCCTAAGTGAACATACTTCAGAGGTGTGTTAGGACATAATATTATGATTCTTATGCATTGTTCCCTGCTAATCTACTTTCTGTTGCAGAACTGATTTTTATGCTAATTTCAGTTCGAATTGTTTCTAGTTTTGAACTAAGAACATGTTATTGCTGCATGGCCTGCAGTCAAATAGAGCTGGAAGTATGTTCAATCAGTTTTCCTTTTTTAGTTAACATATATATATTTCTTATTATGCTATTGTTGGCACTAGATGAACATACTTCTATTCATTTTTAAGCTGGCATAAACAAAATTGGGTATGTATTGATGACAGTGAATGCATCATTGCATCATATTTTGAGAAGAAAAATCTCCATCTCATTCAGCAAATAAATACTACTCCCTCCATCCCATAATATAAGAGCGTTTTCGACACTACACTAGTGTCGAAAACGCTCTTATATTATGGGACGGAGGGAGTAGAATTTATCCTGGGAATCAAATCAAAAGTGGTTACTGAATACTGACAATACGAGGTACTCCATGAACCACATATATAGTTTAGGTGCTAGCAGGATGGGTAATGTGTACTGAGGTTGGCAATTTGGAATCCCCTTCATTAATGAGACAGTGACGCTTACTAATCCGAAATCAATGCATGTATATTCAATACTTTTTATTTTGAATGCAATAGTTTTAAAACTTGGTATTGGTTTATTTTCCATATATAGGTGAACTACAACATTTTACCTGAACTGTTTCTGTAATAATTGTACTAATAAATTAACTAGAACTTGTATTGGCTGCTGGTAGGCCTCAGAGAGCTCACTTAAATGATGTCCTATTAGCCAGCACGTACTGAATCTCTTTCGTAGCAGTGTGCCAGTATAATCTGCATTAGTATTAGAGGTTCTCTTGAATGATGGGTGGTTTTATGCCATGTTTTTATCCTCCCGTGTCATTCTTCTCTTTGTTACCTTAGTATTAGACTGAAGTGCTGAAGATAAAGAAACAGTAATAATGCGCTGAGCTGTGTTTTTGGATATGCTAATTGCATTACTTACCAGTCTTATCAAATTATATTTTCAGGAAGATACCCAGAATGTGCAAGTTTCTGTGCATCGCGTAAATGAGATAGAGTCTCCACCTCATGTCTGTGAGATAGAAAGCGAGAAAGGCACTCAAGAGGGTTACCAATCTTCAGGGAGCCATGCTCTGACCAAAACACGATCCGAGCAAAGCATGGACCAGTGGGTGTTTGCAAAGTCAAAGTCGGAGCAGAGCATGGATCAGTGGTCCGAAATACCTTCAGACGTAGAATCCTTTAGAGAAGGTCATAAAAGGTACTTCAGCAGCGAGGCCGAGGAGATGAGCGACGTCGACAACTCCAATGTGCTCGTCATGGACAAATACATGGACTCGCTGCTGCCGGACCGGAGAAGCCTCCCGTACGCCAGCTCCTCCGTGAGAAGCGACTCGGTAAGAAGGAAGCCCGCCGCCTCCTCCCCCGACTACAGCCGCCGCCCTCCGCAGCCCACACCGCCCGCATCGCTGTCGAAGAAGGAATCATGGGATCTCATTCAGGATTCGGAGTTTGAGATACTCGACAGCTAGCGATAATAAGAGATCGTGGTTGATCTCTATGGCTTCGTTAATTTTCTTCATTGCCCTACTACCCTTCACCTGGTTTGTAAATGGCGGCCTTACAGGTGGTGCCAGTGATGGTTGGAAAAGATCTTGTCAGTTAGTCAGTAATAATATCGTGTGCATATATGTCCTCTCATCCCACTTGCTGTAACATAAGGAATTTGTGATGGATCTGGCAAGTGTGAGGCCTGGATATTGGCCTCCCTGCTGCAGAAAATTTATGTTGCATACTGTCTTTCATGTCTGGGCTTTTCTGGTGGGTTTGTGAGAATTCTTGAGTTCAGAAATAGGGAAACTGGGGAGAGTTGCTCATGTAGTTGGTTTTTTTTTTCTTTCCGACGTGTAAAAGAGCGCAAGATGTTCTTCTCTTTCATAACAAAAGAGAACCAACCCTTCCTATATATTTCCTAAAAAAAAAGAACCTTCGTATATAAGAGCATCTCCAACAGCCGCGCTAAGCGCCGCGCGCAAAAAACCTGTTTGCCGCGCGCGCTTCGGCATGTTTAGCGCGGCCGCCAGCGCTGGCTTCAGCAACCGCGCTATAATGCAGCGCGCGCGCGTCGCTCCAGCAACGCGCAAAAATAGAGCGCGCGACTCGCCTGGCATAAACATATATGATATTTTGGACACAAAATGAGTTTGAAACATTCATCAAAATGCAATGAACATGTGAAATTTGACACAAACAAGTTGATGAATAAAAGTTCATGCCCACAAGTTCAAAATCATGCCCACAAGTTCATCCAACCAAGTTCAAATGCAAACTAAGTTCAAGACAATTGCCCGCTCTTCCTTTCGGCGCCTCGACAATGCCCTCACCCTCCTCGTCCACCTCAAACTCATGGTCTTCGAAATGGATGTCATTGATTTGAGACCAATGCGAATTGTTGGACCCAATACCCATAGTGGACATGTATGCATCATCGTTGAGACTACAAAGTTTTTTGAACAATGCAAATAAGCTATCTATATGTGATGATGCATTGAAAAAATAACAAGAAAAGAAAAGTTGGAAATTTTTTCACCTTGGTGGCATTTCGTCGAACACGTGGTGCGCGTCGGCGGCCGGCTCAACGAGTGAGCTCGCCGGCGCTTCGGTAGCCGCCGCGGCCGTCGAACGCCCTGCAAGCTTCTTTCCCCTCGCCTTCGTGCTGCCGGAGCCGTCCGCCGCCTTGTTTTTCTTCGCGGATGTTTTGCCCTTCCTTGGCCGCGCCGCATTGGGGACCTTCGACGGTGCGGTGGCGGCACGGGACGGCGCCGGCGCGACGCCACCCGGCGCCGTGGTCATCCGCGGCGGCAAGAAGAGGCTGCGCGCGAGGCCGACACTCGGCGGAGCTCCGGCGGTGGCGACGCTAACACTTCCCGCGCTAGGGTTTCCGGCGGCGGCGGGGGGGGGGGGGGGGGGTCGCGGCTGCACAACGGGGTGAGCGGGGTGCCGGTGTGCGCGTCCATGGGTGGGTGGCAGGGCGCCGGCTCCGGCGCGCGCGGGACGTAGGAGGAGGAGAGGAGAGAGTGCGGCGCGATCGCTCGAGTGTGCCACGCACTGTAGCGGGCGCCCGAAATACACCGCGCGGGACAGTGTTTTCGACCGCGCGCCCAACTCGTTATAGCGCGCACGCCGTTTTTGCGCGCCCGCTGGAACGACCCGCCGCGTTACCCGCGCGCTAAAACAGACTAATTTGCGGCGCGGCGCTAGTTTAGCGCGGCTGTTGGAGATGCTCTAAGGAAATCAAGTAGACAAATCTGAGCCTGAAAGACAGCATCTAGACAAACTATGTGATGAAAACTGTGAAATTAGGCCAACTTCAACGCGCCGGCTCATACGGATGCATTTTTTTGTCCCTCTTTTTCGTTTGGGTAGCCAGTCGAGTGTGTCTGTTTTTTTAGGGGGGGGGGGGGAGCGGTGAGCCCAACGTGGCCGGCGCATCCCAAATTTGCGGAGGTAAAAAAACTAAGTCTAAAAACGCAATAATATACTATAAATTTACTACTTAAAATGTTGGCCAAAGTCAACTTACATTAATAATAACTTAAACTAAAAACATAATACATTAAAAAAAGGGTCAATGCAAGTGTCGTCCACCGGTACGTGGGTACCCAGGCCAGCTCCTAGGTCGCGGGTGGTGGTGGCGGCGGCGTGTAAGCCTCCACGCCTGGCGCGAGTGGTGGTAACGGCGGCAACATGTTGACCTTCACGCTGGCCGCACTTTCGGCCAGCACCTGCGCGAGTCCAGGCCACCCGCGCCTCCTCCTAGAGCGTGGAATCCTCGGACTGTCGCCGGTTGGCCTCCTCGAGGGCGGGCAAGTAGGCTTCCTCCTCCTCCTTCACCACCACCAATGGTCGTGGAGCAGCTGGTGCAACGGGTGGACCCAAATCCCAGACGCCGGCGGGCCTCGTGTTCACTTGCGAACCACGCATCCCACTATTGGGAGTCCACCGCGTAGTCGGAGTGGGCGCTCAACTCCGGATCTAGGGCAGCACATAGGCGATAGATCTCCTCTATCCACTTGCCAGCCGACCGTGGCACCGCCGGCACTGGCACCCTGTCGGGGTTTAAGTGCCAGTCGTGCGGCAAGTTCACATCCGGCCACGACGTCAGGATGTGGTGCTGCCAGTGGTAGCGGCACCAATGGACGGGGGGATACACCTGCCACACGCGTGTGTGCTAAGGCTGGCATGTCGGCGGCGGCGACAGGGCGATGGTGAAGTTGGCTGCTCACGCTCCCGACTAGGACAACCTCTTGGGGTAGTGCTTGCCATCGCGGGAGCTTCTGAAGAAACACATGGGCAGCTAGGGCTTGCTTCTTGTCTCGAGGCGAACGCCCGTGTGAACTCGAATCTGGTATAAATTTAAGCCGGAAATGCGTAGAGACACCGAACGGACGCAAAATGGGGATGCGTCGGCGTATTGGGTCAGCGTTTCTGTCCGTTTCGGCCCCAACGAACCGCACCAAATGCATCGGCGCCTTGGAGTTGGCCTTACGTACACTTTACCGACCCAGCTCAGGTCACAAAAAAACTCAAATAAGAAAGTAATGGAGTAGATTTGACTGCAAATGTTCGACCGAGAATAATATCTCTAACAATTTATACTCCCTCCGTTCAGAAATACTTGTCATCAAAATGAATAAAAGAAGATGTATCTAGACGTATTTTAGTTTTAGATACATCACTTTTTATCCATTTTGATTACAAGTATTTCTGGACAGAGGGAGTACCAGATAATAAGATCTCTGATGAACGAAAGTGCAAAATGCAGATAGAAATAGAAAATCCATGGGGAAGAGATCTTAGGGCATCTCCAGCCGTTGGCCCCCCAGGGGGCGTCTAAAAGCGCCGCCTGGGGGTGAGCCGGCGAAAAAAAAGGCCCTGGGGGCGAGTCCTCGCCCAGCCGTCGACCCCCAGGGTCGCCTACAGGCGAGTTTAAAAAAAAAGGGGGGCCCGTTCGGCGAAGTTATAACAAAGAGCAGTTAAATTTCGTCCGAACATGGCGAATTTCGGCCAAATTCGCCCATTTTCATTACATTATTAAGCTAATCTAAAAAAGAAAGGCGCTGAAGTCGTCGCTGCCATCGTCGTCGTCGACCTTCTCCTCCTTGACGCGCACGCCCCGGCTGGACCCGACGTCGCCATGGTGGACTGGCGGCGGCGCGTCGTCCTCGTCGCTGTCGCACAGGACGACGACTCCGTCTTCGTCGCGGCCGCGTCGGCGCTCCTCGAAGCGGCGCAGTTCGGCGCGCTGGCGCTCCTTTGCCTTCTCCCGGCGCGCCTTCTCCATCACAATGGAGTCCTGGCGCGCCCATTCCAGGGCCGCGTCGTCGTCGACGAGCTCCGCCTTCACCGGCGCCAGTCCCAGCTCCGTCTTCACCGTCGCCAGTCCCGGCTCCGTCTTCGGCTTGACGAAGCGCGGAGGAACCGAGGACGAAGCGCGCCGGCCGCCCTCGTGGATGACGATGCCGGCGCTGCGAGTGCGCCGACCGAGCGGCGACTCCGTCGCAGGCTCGGCCTTGACGGCGAGCAGGGCCGGAGCGCCGGAGGAGTGCGAGGAGGATCGGAAGGAGGAAGAGGAGGAGGAAGACCCGAACCGCCTTGGCGCCCATGTCCCGACGCGCCAGTGCGTCGCCGGGGGGTATGCCAACGGCGGGTCATTCCCGCCCTCGCCGGGGACGCCCCACCAGAGGTGGCGCCCCTCGCTGTTCTGCCGCCCACCGACCACCGGCGCGCCATTGGTGGACGCCAGATGCTGCTGCTGGCGGCGCTCGAAATACGCCGCCCAGGCGGCGTGGTTGTCGGCGGCGTATTGGGGGAGGGAGCGTTGGGCGTCGGGGAGGGACGCGCGGACGATCTCAACCTCGTCGGCGAAGTACTCCGGCTTCGCCGCGGCGTCGGGCAACGGGGGAATGGGCACTCCCCCGGCGCTGAGCCTCCATCCCGATGGCCCGACGCGCATGTCCGGCGGCGCCGGGATGTTCGCCTGGAACAGGAGCCAAGACTCCAGAAGGCGGAGCGAACGGCGGCCGAAGCCGTTGGCCGCCGCCTCGTCCCCGGGGAAGCGTTCTGCCATGGCGACGGCGACGGCGCGCGGGAGAGGAAGGGTCTGGACGGCGGCGAGGAGCGGGGCGGGGCTGGTGTGGGCACAGGAAGTGTAGTGGAGGCCGCTGGCTTTTATAGCCGGGCCGCGCCGTGTGTACGCGTGCGAGGGAGGGGAGGCGTCGGCGCCGCCCCGTGACGCGCCGCCCGTGAAGGAATCAATGGCAAGGCTGACCGGCGGCAGCCTTGCCATTGATTCCCCGCGGAAACCGAGGCCGTTAGGGGAAGACGAGGCGCCGGGTCCCTGACGCGGCTGGCCCGCGGCTTCTTCGCGCCAAAACAACTCGCCCCGGCGCCCACGGGCGTCCCCCAGCGCGCCGGGTTCGGGCTAGGTCCGCCGGCGCTGTTTTCGGCCCAAGCCGACGATTTTCGGCGTCCTGGGGGCGCGACTGGGCCGTTTTTTCGGCGCCGGCGCGAAAAAATCGCCTGGAGAGGCCTTTTGGGGGCGCGGCTGGAGATGCCCTTAGCAGCGCATCCCCAAAACGTGCAGATCCATCGTCGGGCGGGGCATGGCAATCAGGCGGTCGCCGCCGCTACGGCCTACGGGGGAGCGTGGGGCGTCACGACGAGCTGCTCCGGGTCGAGGTTCGGGTAGCGCCGAAGCGCGGCGCGCTTCATGTCCTCCATGCCGTGCTCGTAGCCCCGCCGCTCCCGCTCTGCCAGAGCGCGCACATGCTCCCTGCTCGACCCCCGCGCCGCCAGCTCGGCCTTCGCCTCGCGCAGCTCCACCCGCAGCGCGTCCGCCTCGCGCAGCTCCGCCCGCAGCGCGCCCGCCTCGCGCTCGCGCGCCCGCCTCGCGCTCGCGCGCCCGCAGCTTCTCCTCCAGCTCCAGAGCGTGGCCCAGCGAGAATGACACCTCGTTCGCCGCCTGCGCATCATTGCCATGTCGATAGATCCAGAACAGCAGAGCACGCAGGAACAATCCCCATAGAACAGGAGCTAATCTGACTTTGCATCTGCGCGTGCTCACCTGGAGCAGTGACACGTAGCTTGAGGCGACGACGTCGGCGGGCTTGGTGATGAGGACATCAATATCATTGTTACACCCACAACCCCTACTGCTACATATACTGGACCAATTACTAGAGCTCGCGCACGCCAATTAAATTATCAGGTACTTTCGTTTCTTGGTAATGATTCTAATGTTCATGAGAATATGATGCTGCCTAAATTGGATACATTTGTTTTGCTTACAAATGAAGGGCCTAGCTTGGAGAAGGATAGACATTGGAGCAAGAGCAAGCATGGAGATGATGCCATGCGCAAGGGGAACCAGAACGGAGTTACAAGTGATGATTTCAGGACTTTGAAGCCACCATAAGAGTGCATGAAGCCTTGGACGAAATATACAAGATGCCACTTCATAAATTTCGTCCAGAGGCTATTATAGGTGCTGCGTCACCTTTTTATTGGGCCAGGCCCATGTAATTTCGAAATACATAAGTATAGGCTATTTTTAGAGTCCGTATGTGTGGGGAAACAAGAGATAGGGTTGATTTCGGACCCCTCCACCAAGGGCCACGAAATTCCCCTCTCTTCCTCCATATATACAGCCCTTAGGGCACCGTTTAGACTTTGGGTTTTGTTTAGATTAAAAGTTCGCCATAGCTGCAACTTCGCGTACTTCGTTTGTGTTCAACGACCAGACAAAGGCGTCACAGAACCCCACCTTGATCAATAAAGCTTTCATCTTATATTCGCAATATCCAGATTGCAATCTCAGTTTCTTGCTTGTTCTTCGTTTGCTCGCAGGAAACAGACCCTCGTGGTCAGGTTGATCGTGCTCCGGCGTGGTCAATAACCTCTCGGAGTTGGTTTAGCGATTGCTAAGGCGCGACGTCCTCGCACGCTCGTAGTCGGATCGTCAAAGTCGACTTCCACCAAAGCGAAATCCACCATCTCATCGAAAGACGGGACACCTCCGCCTCTATCACTTGGACGCGGCGAGCTCGCGCTCCCGCGACGGCGTCACGGTGCCCTGCAGCAGCCGCCTCGCCGCCTTCCAGTCACCGTCTTTGCCTGTCGCGGACGGCGGCTTGCAGGGGGCGGGGAAGCCCGGCGGCCCAGAGGGCTCCGAGGCCGAGCTCTCGCCGTCGACCGCACGGTCCTCCGCCACCTTCCTTTTCTTCCCAAACGACGGCGCGCAAGGCAGCACCTCGCAGCTCCACATACATCTACGTCGTGCGTTTGATTCTCCCTGGTAATCGCTATATCCAAGCTTTGAGAGTTTTGACTACAACGGTTGCTGATCACCACCTGCTGCTGGGTAAGAACTGGTAAGAATTTGAGATTTGCTTGACGGGTTTGTGATACACCACCACCACTTCTTAGTACTCTGTAGGTTCATATTCTTCTGTGTTTCTATTTGCTGCTAACCATGGTAGGATCACAAGCCGATGAGACTGATTGGGAGAACCTGACGAACAAACAGCTACATGATAAATTTCAGCAAATGATGAGTGGACAGGTGCAAGATGTGCTAAACAGATTTGACGAGGCCATGGAGAAGATAGATGGCATTGAGAAGACGTTTGAAACAAAGCTTGATAGCAAGTTTGATGAATTGCTCGCGCGTTTTCCACAACCACCGCCGGCTGCACCTATCGCACCTCTGCAACGACAACAACAACGCCCCCTTCCGAATCAGTATGGACGAGCTCAGCGTGTTCCTATTGAGCTAGGACAAAATTCTGGTGCCGCTGCTACTGCTGTTGGTGCTTCTTTGGCTCCTGCTACTACTGCTGCTGGTACCGAGGAGGATGATTATGTGGGAGATTACGAGGATGAGGTTGATCAACATCAGAACTACGTGCAACCACCAGCACCACAACCACCAGGTCGTCCACATGCAAATAATGGCAATGTTAGGGCTCCCCCTCAGGTACGAGATCATGACCATCTCCCTAAACTGAAATTGAATATTCCACCATTTGAGGGTAGATATGTTCCTGATATATATCTTACTTGGGAGTTAGAAACTGAACAACGATTTACATGTTTACAATATCCTGAGGAGAGACGTGTTCCTGCTGCTGTTTGTGCTTTCACTAGCTTTGCATGTGTTTGGTGGTCTGAACATTGCAGATTATATCCTGTTCCAGCTACTTGGGCTGCTTTGAAAACTGCTATGCGTACTCGTTGGGTTCCACCATATTATCAACGTGAATTACTTCAAAAATTGCAGCGCCTAAGACAAGGAAAAAATTCTGTAGAAGAATATTATCAGGAATTACAAACTGGCTTGATTAGATGTGGTATTGTTGAGGAGAATGAAGCTATGCTTGCACGTTTTCTGGGTGGATTAAATAGAGATATTCAAACCATTCTAGACTATAAGGATTATAATAATATCACTCGTTTATTCCATCTTGTTTGTAAAGCTGAACGTGAAGTGCAGGATCGACAGGCATTGGCGCGCACTAACTTTTCTGCAGGTCGACCTTCATCATGGACACCACGTGCATCATCTACTTCCACTGCACCATCACCTCCTTCAGGTGCCACCTCCAACCGTGATACAAGAAAGCAGGCTCAACCACCACTATCTGCCAAGAGCACACCTGCCGGGCCTGCACAGAGCTCTTCTTCTTCCATGGCGTCAACAGGGCACACAAGTGATATTATTTGTCGTCGTTGTAAAGGAAGAGGACATTTTGCGAGAGAATGCAAATCTCAGCGTGTGATGATTGCTACTGAGGATGGTGGATATGAGTCCGCTAGTGACTATGATGAGGAGACTTTGTCTCTTATTACACGTGAAGAACATGGTGGAGATGATTCTGATCATGAGACGCAATACATGGCTCCTGAAGACGCTGACAGGTATGAATGTTTAGTTGCTCAACGTGTTTTGAGTGTGCAGGTCACACAAGCTGAGCAAAATCAGAGGCACAATTTGTTCTATACCAAGGGAGTTGTGAAGGAACGTTCTGTGCGCGTCATCATAGACGGAGGTAGTTGCAACAACTTGGCTAGCATGGAGATGGTGGAGAAGCTATCTCTCACCACAAGACCACATCCACATCCTTACTACATCCAATGGTTCAACAACAGCGGCAAGATTAAGGTAACACGTACTGTTCGTGTACATTTTAGTATCTCTACATATGCTGATTATGTTGATTGTGATGTGGTACCTATGCAAGCATGTTCCTTATTACTTGATAGACCATGGCAATTTGATAAAAATTCTATTCACCATGGTAGAAACAATCAGTATACTCTTGTTCATAAGGATAAAAATATTACTTTGCTTCCTATGACTCCTGATTCCATTTTGAAAGATGATATTAATAGAGCTAATAAAGCAAAACAGGAGAAAACTAAGAGTGAAAATCAGATTGTGGCAAAAGAATTTGAGCAACAAATGCAGCCTAATAATAATAAACAATCTAGTGTTGCTTCTGAAATTAAATTGAAAAGTGCATGTTTACTTGCCACCAAATCTGATATTGATGATCTAGATTTTAGCAAATCTGTTTGCTATGCTTTTGTGTGCAAAGAGGCATTATTTTCATTCGAGGACGTGCCTTCCTCTTTGCCTCCTGCTATCACTAACATTTTGCAGGAGTTCGCTGACGTTTTTCCACAAGACGTGCCACCGGGATTACCGCCTATTCGAGGGATTGAGCATCAGATTGACTTAATTCCCGGTGCTTCACTGCCAAACCGTGCACCATACCGTACCAATCCAGAGGAGACGAAGGAGATTATGCGTCAAGTACAAGAGCTTCTCGACAAAGGTTATATACGCGAATCCCTTAGTCCTTGTGTTGTTCCTATTATTCTAGTGCCGAAAAAGGATGGTACATCACGTATGTGCGTTGATTGTAGAGGCATTAATAATATTACTATTCGTTATCGTCATCCTATTCCTAGGCTAGATGATATGCTTGATGAATTGAGTGGCTCTACAATATTCTCCAAAGTTGATTTGCGTAGTGGATACCATCAAATTCGTATGAAATTGGGAGATGAATGAAAAACAGCATTTAAAACTAAGTTTGGATTATATGAGTGGTTAGTCATGCCTTTTGGGTTAACTAATGCACCTAGTACTTTCATGAGGTTAATGAACGAAGTTTTACGTGCTTTCATTGGACGATTTGTGGTAGTTTACTTTGATGACATATTGATTTATAGCAAATCTTTGGAGGAACATTTGGAACATTTACGTGCTGTTTTTATTGCTCTACGTGATGCACGTTTGTTTGGTAACCTTGGAAAGTGCACCTTTTGCACCGACCGAGTATCTTTTCTTGGCTATGTTGTTACTCCACAGGGAATTGAAGTTGATAAAGCCAAGATTGAAGCTATTGAGAGTTGGCCGCAGCCCAAAACGGTCACACAAGTGAGGAGTTTCCTTGGCCTCGCTGGATTCTATAGGCGTTTTGTGAGAGATTTCAGCACCATTGCTGCACCTCTCAATGAGCTTACAAAGAAAGATGTGCCTTTTCTGTGGGGTACCGCACAGGAAGAAGCCTTCACGGTATTGAAAGATAAGTTGACACATGCTCCTTTACTCCAACTTCCTGATTTTAATAAGACTTTTGAGCTTGAATGTGATGCTAGTGGAATTGGATTAGGAGGTGTGTTATTACAAGATGGCAAACCTGTTGCATACTTTTCTGAAAAATTGAGTGGGCCTAGTCTGAATTATTCTACTTATGATAAAGAATTATATGCTCTTGTTCGGACTTTAGAAACATGGCAACATTATTTATGGCCCAAAGAATTTGTTATACATTCTGATCATGAATCTTTGAAACATATTAAAAGTCAAGCTAAACTGAATCGTAGACATGCTAAATGGGTTGAATTCATTGAGACTTTCCCTTATGTCATTAAACACAAGAAGGGAAAAGAAAATGTTATTGCTGATGCATTGTCTCGTCGCTATACTATGCTTTCACAACTTGACTTCAAAATATTTGGTTTGGAGACCATCAAAGATCAATATGTGCATGATGCTGATTTTAAAGATGTAATGCAGAATTGTAAAGAAGGAAGAATGTGGAACAAGTTTGTCGTTAATGATGGATTTGTGTTTCGTGCTAACAAGCTATGCATTCCAGCTAGCTCCGTTCGTCTTTTGTTGTTGCAGGAGGCGCATGGAGGAGGATTAATGGGACACTTTGGCGTGAAGAAGACGGAGGACGTACTTGCTACACATTTCTTTTGGCCAAAGATGAGACGGGATGTTGAGCGTTTTATTGCTCGCTGCACTACATGTCAAAAAGCTAAGTCCCGACTCAATCCTCATGGTTTATATATGCCTTTGCCTGTACCTAGTGTTCCTTGGGAGGATATATCTATGGACTTTGTTTTAGGTTTACCTCGAACAAAGAAGGGGAGGGATATCATATTTGTTGTCGTGGATAGATTCTCGAAAATGGCACACTTTATACCATGTCATAAAAGCGATGATGCTGTTAATGTTGCTGATTTGTTCTTTCGTGAAATTATTCGCTTGCATGGTGTGCCAAATACTATTGTTTCAGATCGTGATACTAAATTTCTTAGCCACTTTTGGAGATGTTTATGGGCTAAGTTGGGGACTAAACTGCTTTTTAGTACTACTTGTCACCCCCAAACTGATGGACAAACTGAAGTAGTCAATAGAACATTGTCTACTATGCTTAGGGCTGTTTTGAAGAATAATAAGAAAATGTGGGAGGAATGCTTGCCTCATATTGAATTTGCTTATAATCGTTCATTGCATTCTACTACTAAGATGTGCCCTTTTGAAGTTGTGTATGGTTTCCTACCTCGTGCACCTATTGATTTGTTGCCTCTTCCATCTTCGGAGAAGGTTAATTTTGATGCTAAAGAACGTGCTGAATTGATTTTAAAAATGCATGAGTTAACTAAGGAAAACATTGAGCGTATGAATGCTAAATATAAACTTGCTGGAGATAAGGGTAGAAAACATGTTGTGTTTGCACCTGGAGATTTTGTTTGGTTACATTTGCGTAAGGATAGATTTCCTGATTTGCGCAAATCAAAGCTAATGCCACGTGCTGCTGGTCCCTTTAAGGTGTTGGAGAAAGTAAATGATAATGCATATAAACTTGAGCTGCCTGCAGATTTTGGTGTTAGTCCCACTTTTAACATTGCAGATTTGAAGCCTTATTTGGGTGAGGAAAATGAGCTTCCGTCGAGGACGACTTCATTTCAAGAAGGGGAGGATGATGAGGACATCAATACCATTGTTACACCCACAACCCCTACTGCTACATATACTGGACCAATTACTAGAGCTCGCGCACGCCAATTAAATTATCAGGTACTTTCGTTTCTTGGTAATGATTCTAATGTTCATGAGAATATGATGCTGCCTAAATTGGATACATTTGTTTTGCTTACAAATGAAGGGCCTAGCTTGGAGAAGGATAGACATTGGAGCAAGAGCAAGCATGGAGATGATGCCATGCGCAAGGGGAACCAGAACGGAGTTACAAGTGATGATTTCAGGACTTTGAAGCCACCATAAGAGTGCATGAAGCCTTGGACGAAATATACAAGATGCCACTTCATAAATTTCGTCCAGAGGCTATTATAGGTGCTGCGTCACCTTTTTATTGGGCCAGGCCCATGTAATTTCGAAATACATAAGTATAGGCTATTTTTAGAGTCCGTATGTGTGGGGAAACAAGAGATAGGGTTGATTTCGGACCCCTCCACCAAGGGCCACGAAATTCCCCTCTCTTCCTCCATATATACAGCCCTTAGGGCACCGTTTAGACTTTGGGTTTTGTTTAGATTAAAAGTTCGCCATAGCTGCAACTTCGCGTACTTCGTTTGTGTTCAACGACCAGACAAAGGCGTCACAGAACCCCACCTTGATCAATAAAGCTTTCATCTTATATTCGCAATATCCAGATTGCAATCTCAGTTTCTTGCTTGTTCTTCGTTTGCTCGCAGGAAACAGACCCTCGTGGTCAGGTTGATCGTGCTCCGGCGTGGTCAATAACCTCTCGGAGTTGGTTTAGCGATTGCTAAGGCGCGACGTCCTCGCACGCTCGTAGTCGGATCGTCAAAGTCGACTTCCACCAAAGCGAAATCCACCATCTCATCGAAAGACGGGACACCTCCGCCTCTATCACTTGGACGCGGCGAGCTCGCGCTCCCGCGACGGCGTCACGGTGCCCTGCAGCAGCCGCCTCGCCGCCTTCCAATCACCGTCTTTGCCTGTCGCGGACGGCGGCTTGCAGGGGGCGGGGAAGCCCGGCGGCCCAGAGGGCTCCGAGGCCGAGCTCTCGCCGTCGACCGCACGGTCCTCCGCCACCTTCCTTTTCTTCCCAAACGACGGCGCGCAAGGCAGCACCTCGCAGTCCGGCTCGCTCTTCACCGCCACCTTCCCCGCCGACACGTGCGCGGCCGTGGCTGCCTTCTCTGCCACAAGTACGCAAGGGATTGCAAATCACGGATCAGTACATGTACAATGCACGGCAACGTTCTGAATTCTATAATGCCGGAGGGGTTCACTTTCACCTCGAGGAGTTGGCGGCGCAGATGGTGCCCCAATGATCTTGGCTGCGGCAAGGTTGTCGTTGCTGAGATATGTGGTAAGATCAATCGGAGAACTCCCTCGAGCACGCAGCAGCTTCTTCGCCATGGCCTTCTCCTTGCCGGTCAGCGACTGATCCAAGGTGGAGGACCCACAAGGTTCCCCCCACTCCACCGGGCACGGCCACGGCGCCGACGACGCCAAGAAGAAGAAATCCTCCTTCCAAGCCCGGGCAAATCTGCTGCGCATCCGGGCGAAGAGCAGGCCGTGGTTGTCCTTGCCGCGGAAGCTGTAGAACCTGTGCGGCGGGAACAGGCACAGCGCGAAGAAGTGCCGGAACACGGCCAGCGACGGCTCCACGCCGGCAAAGTGGGATAGCACGACGAAGCCCGCCAGGACGCGCCAGCCGTTGGGCAAGACCTGGCTCGGGGCGAGCCCGAAGTGGTCGAGCACCGTGCCGAAGAAGGGGTGGAGGGGCAGGCGCATCCCGACGTTGAGCGAGTCGACGTACACGCAGACGGATCCGGCGGGCGGTGGCGACCACGAGGAGAGGTTGCCGGCGAGGATTGGGGTGAAGCTGTCGGGGATGGAGTACCTGTTGCAGATCTTCTCCAGGGTTCCTCGGTTGCGCAGCCGCGAGGTGACCCGCTCGTGCGGCGCCGAGACGTCGTCGTCGTCGTCCCCGCCGCCTCCATCGCGGGAGGGTTCCTCATGGAGTTCGTCCGGTGACCAGGATCCCGAGCTCCAAGAAGGAGCCATGGCGAGGCGGCTTGGGTTGTGTTGCGGTCGGACGGTGCCTACTACTCCGTCTGTATTTTGGATGGAACGGAGGGAGTAGTAATCAACAAGACGGGAAGAAAGTGTTCTTAATGCTTACCGATGACCGGTATTTGCCGGGAGTTGCTCATGCAGGCCGGTCTACATTTTTTTTCTCAAGAATAAACTAAAAGTGTATCATAATTTTATAGAAGGAAGATAGAAAGTTATGTAAAAAAACATAGGCGCGATGCAACCATCTGACACAAGGGAGGGCCTCGACACTTACACCAACGCCTACACCTAACACTATGAAACGACGATGCAGTTCTTAGCACAAAAATGGAAGTGTGTCGTACTCGTATGCATGTGAGCCATTCCCGAAAATGGACATGAGCAGTCATAGAGCTCGGCCGATTTCCACAGCTTTCGGCGGGGAAAACTTTCAATATGCGCCCGGGATTCAGTTTAAAGTGAAATGGGTGTACGTTGCCGATTCATTGGCGAGCTGCATTTGCATGAGAGAGAGAGAGAGAGAGAGAGAGAGAGAGAGAGAGAGAGAGAGAGAGAGAGAGAGGAACAGTTGCAACTTGTTTAGGGTTCATTTTCATGCCATGTCGAACAAAGTTAGCTGAGCTACACAGGGATCCCAATGAAGGAATGACACAGTAGGTGCAAGGTAAAGCTTGATGCACACGTGGCAATGAATTCTTTCACGTACCCGGCTTGTACGTGGTGAATGTGTGTGTCTCTCTGGACCAACTAATGTTTCTTCACATCAAAGGGAGCTAGCACATGACAGTTTGCAAGAAAAACATTTCTAACAAGGAATTAATTAGTTGCATTACTGTTATGTCCAAAAAAGAAAGGAAATAAAATAAAAACTGAATCAAAATTAATATAATGAAGTTTTCAAAGAAAGAAAGAATTAGTAACTTTGGTATTACCCTTAAAAAATAAAATGAAATAAAAACTAAACGGAAATCAACATAATGAAATTTACTAAGAAAAATAAATTAGTGACGTTGTTATTATTCTTTAAGATGAAAGAAAACGAAAAATAATGACCCAAAATGACAAAATTTGCACACGATTTACACATAAATTGCACTTTTCATAATGTATAAGAATAAGCATATAATAGTGCAATTTACACAAAAATGAAGTTTCCTACGCATAAGGAATTAGTGACAACCGTATAAGCATTAAATAATTAAGAAGTTATCTACTCCCTCCGTCCCATAATATAAGAACGTTTTTGACACTAGTGTAGTGTCAAAAATGTTCTTATATTATGGGACGGAGGGAGTAAGAAATAATGAAGTAGTGGCTTTGGTATTACCCTTTAAGAAGAAAGAAAATGAAACAAAAAAACTAAATCAAAATCAAACTAATGAATTTACCTAAGAAAGAATGAATTAATGATATTGGTATTACCCTTTAAGAACAAAGAAAATGAAATAAAAAATAATGAATTTACCTAAGAAAGAATGAATTAATGATATTAGTATTACGCTTTAAGAAAATAGAAAATGAAAAGTAATAAAATGAACAATGGCAAAATTGGCACACAATTTACATAAAAATTGCATTTTTTGTAATATGCAAAATCAGGCCTATAAATACTGGAATTTAACAATAAAAAAGGAGTTTTCTAAGAAGGAATGAATGAGTGGCATTGGTATTACCATTAAAGAAGAAGAAAATAAAATAAAACTAAAAAACCATTACAGTGAACCTTTCTAAGAAAGAATGAATTAGTGGTTTTGATACAACCCTTTAAGAACAACGAAATAATTCACAAACTAAAACAAAATCAAAACAATGATATTTTCTAAGGAAGATTGCATTAGTGTTATTGGTATTAACCTTTAAGAACAAATGAAATAAATAAAAAATAAAACAAACAATGACAAAAATTGTAGGCAATATACACAAAAATAACGCTTTTTAAAAATGTGGAAGAATAAGCAAATAATAATGGGATTTTTGCAAACAAGAAGTTTCATAAGAAGGAATGAATTAGTCGCATTGGTATTACCCTTAAATAAAACATAAAAGGGAATTATAAATAAAGAAAAATTAAAATAGTAAAGTTTCATAGGGAACAATAAATTAGTGGCATTGGTGCTATCATTTAAGAAAGAAACTTGCACACAACTTTGCACTAAAATTGCACTTTTTGTAGTATGCAAAGAACAATTATATAATAGTGAAATCTTTGTATATATTTTATAGTATTCGTGTGTATACATTTACACCCACCCAACATCCAAAAAATACCAAAAATAAAAACCGACTAATAAAGGAAAAATATTTGCAAAGCCAAAAAAATATTTGCAAGAGTTTGATCAAAGCCAACAAAATATTACCACTCAATTCTTGATAAAACGTGCGCGATGATCCCTCTCAAAGGTAGGGCCAAGCATACTGTATTGAGTGCTGATGTTTGGATCAAGGATTCTATTAAACAATTGCCAATTCGAGTTAAATTTTTCACAAAAAACTGAAAAATATGGTGGGAATTGAATAAAAAAAATCTAATCCAACTTCGATATATATATATATGCACCGCATTCAATCATCAACAACCATTTGTCAATATTCATTCATCATTCTAAATATATGCCTCCACACATTGATCTTTCTAAATATATACATTGACACATATATGCATATGAATTCATTTTAAATATAGCAGTACCGCAAGATGAAGTAGGGTTCATCCACACATCCATATATCATTCCATTGATACACACATCAATTCTAATTAAATTTAGTTACAAAAAATTCAAACTAAAAGATGAACTAGGATTCACCTATATCCATCCATTCATCCACACATCCAACATATATCCATCCATCCATCACACATTCATATATCCAACATATATTCATCCATTCATCCACACATTCATATATCCAACATATATCCATCCATTCATCCAATTTTAAGACTTGAAGATGAACTAGGGTTCACCTAGTGCCAAACAAATCTACAAAACTAGAGCTCTTTGACTAAAACTAATTGGAGGGGTCGAAAGAGCTTACTTCTCTCTTCGTGGAGGCATCTTGATCCGCAAGAATGGCAAAGAAACAAAGAAGATCGAAGGGGGGTGTGGAGAGGAGAGAGCCACCGCCCCTCTCTATTTGTCGGGCAGAAGGAGGAAGAGGGGGGCTGGCTTGGTGGGTGGGACCCTCCAGCCGGCCCCCTGCGGCCTTTAACTGTTCAAACCCTACCACCAGGCTCGATGGTGATAGGGTATAATTGCCTACTGCCGAGGCCCCCGGCGGTAAGATTGACAGGAGGGGCGGACGGGCCATTACCGACGTTGACGTGGATAAGTACCCTGCCGCAAGATACCCTGATGGTAGGTGGTGTTATGCTAGCACCGAGGTGCCTGGCGGTAGGAAAAAGGGTAATATCCCGACTCTTTTTTTTAAAAGAAGTGGCGTCATATCATGCTGAACTTTTTAAAAAGGGTCAGAATACTGAACTTGGTCTCCTCTTGTAACGTTCTGCTGTTTGAACAGTCAAACGGAAAAGGAAGGAAGGCTGCACAGGCTCAAATTATTGTCCCGTTTCTTTCCGTAATTGGGTATATGCTCTGCTGGCTCGCAATGGCCGTCATGGCCCCTCTAGTTTTCCTCTTTTACCGCTCTCCCCCCTTTTCCATGTAACACACACTGCGCGAGCAGAAATAACAATGGAGGGAGGGGAGATGTGCGGCAAGAGCGTGAGTGAGGAGGCGAAGCCGGAGTGGGAGGAAGGAGAGGTCTTGATGCAGGGAGAGGGCGGAGGCGGAGGGGGTGGGGGTGCTGTGACGGCGGCGGGGGAAGCCATGGCGCCGGTGCAGATCGACGTGAGGATGGACGTGGCGCTGCTCCACTGCCAGGCCTGCCTCCTCCCCCTCAAGCCTCCCGTGTTCAAGGTGATCCAAATCCCCTCTCACCCAAAGTGATCCACGATTCTGCTTGCCAAGAACACAAGTCTGTTTGGAAGAACGAAAAAACCCTCTTTCCATCTCACTTTCTGAGAGGATTTCTTTGCGTAGATCGATTATTACACATCTATGTATTTATCAGGAAGAAATTCGTCATCTTTTCCCTTGTATACCTATCTTCTTGCCACGGTTATGGAGGTTGAAGATTTGCGTTTCCTGTCGCAGTGCGAGGCCGCCGGGCACGTGGTGTGCTGCTTCTGCCGCGCCGGCCACGCCGCCCTCTGCAGCCGCGCCGGCACCCACTGCGGCGAGCTGGACGCCGTGGTCGGCGCCGCCAAGGTGCCGTGCCCCTACAAGGTGTTCGGCTGCGAGCGCTACGTGGCGTACCACGGCGCGGCGGAGCGCCAGCGCGCGTGCCAGTGCGCGCCCTGCTCCTGCCCGGAGCCCGGCTGCGTCTTCGTGGGCTCTCGCGCGATGCTGCTCGACCACTTCGCCGCGGGCCACCAGCGCCACGCGGTCACGGTCCGCTACGGCCGCCCTTGGAACCTCGGCTTCTCCCTGTCGCGCCGCTGGCACGTGCTCGTCGGGGAGGACCGCAGCGTGTTCCTCGTCTCCCTCGGCCCGCTCGGCGCTGCCACCGCCGTCTCGCTGGTCTGCGTCAGGCCGGACGGCGCGGGCGAGGCGGCGCCCCAGTTCCGGTGCAAGCTGTCCGTGGAGCGCCCGGCGGGCGACGGCAAGGACAACCTGGTCCTCATGACCTCGGCGGTGAGCAGCAGCGCGCTGTCCACCGGCGCGCCCGCGCCGGGGCAGGGGATGTTCTTGGCGGTGCCCCAGGAGCTGCTCTCCGGCGACACACTCATGCTCAGCGTCCGGATTGATCTGATCCGACCGGCCGGCGGCGCTCCCAAGTCCGCTACACCACAGGCCAGGACGCCGAGGAGGATGCAGTGAAGTATGCGTTTGATTATCTGCACCATGTGAAGTTAGATGGCTTCTGATGGTAGACTCCCTCCTTTCCTAACTAGAGTATATAAGAGTAGTAGTATGGCGAACAGTTCAACTTAGTGAAAGTAGTGCAGCTAAAGCTATGGATGATTAGTATGAGTGCATGAATGAATGAGACTATGAGTTGTTCTGGTTTCTGTTGGTTAAGTTGTTCTGGCTTCTGACCAGTTCAATTCAGTAGCAATGCAGCTAAATAAGGGTAGTAGTAATGTGTAGCTGAGAGTCACCAAAAAAACGGCCCGGAGGGCGACTCGGGCGCTAACCCTAGCCGCCCCCAAACTCCACCTCCCCCGCCGCCTTCCTCCCCGCCGCCGCCGGCAAGCGCCGCCGGGCAAAGCCCGCATGGCGTCGGCGGCGGCGAGCCTCTTAGTTTTTCACCACTCCTGTGCAGCTCGGGCGGTGCGGGGCGCTCGTCCCTGCAGGGAGTGTTGTGGTCGGCGCGGCGAGCTGACAGAGGCGCGCGGGCGGGTGCGAGCTCGTGGAGGTGCGCGACGACGGGCGTGCGCGTGGCTCGTGGAGGCGCGGATGGGCGCGGCGGGATGGCGTCGTCGGGCGCGCGCGGCTCGCGGAGGCGCCCATCTGGGCGCGGCGACGGGCGCGCGCGTGGCTCGTGGAGGCGTGGATGGGCGCGGCGAGATGGCGTCGTCGGGCGCGCGTGGCTCGCGGAGGCGCCGATCTGGGCGCGGCGAGCTGGCGCCGACGGAGGCGACGGGCGCTGGACGCGACGCGCAGGGGCGCTCGTCTGCAGGGGAGCGCGGCACGCGGTGCTGCGGCATGGCGCGGCGGCCAGATCCGGGGCGCCGCATGTGGATGGTGCTCAGGCGTCGCCCCCGCACGGATCTGCGGTGTGCCGGTCGCGGGTGGCGTGCGTCGGGCTCCGGGACACCCGGATCTGGCGCGTAGGAGACATGCTGGGCGGGAGAGCTCCGGGCAGCGCGGATCTGGACGTGGTGGCACATGGTGACCGCGACCGGTTCGCGACCGCAGGCGGTGCTGGGGCAGAGGGGCCCGGCCGTGGTTTGGATGCGGGGTGCAGGACCTGTTCTGGTGTCTGCAGGCCCGTCGTCGGGGAAGGCTTGATGGTGGCCCTACACAGCGATGGCGCGCTTGCTGTGTGTGGGGTGCACAGCCCAGTGGAGGCAAGGGTCGACTTCGGCTGCTGCGTGGGAGTGGTTGTCCCGGGCGAAAGCCTGGCCGGTGCTGGCCGGCCGGCGGCGACGGCGCCTGTGGGCGTCGCCATCCTCCTTGGAGGCTTCGTCGGGAATCTCACAGCCGGATCTCCCGGATCAAGTACTTCGGGTGAAAACCTAGATCCTGCTGCAGGGTCGGACGGTGGCGTCGTCTTGAACGTCGTTCCCCTCTTTAGGGCGTCGTCTTGAAGACTTTGATCCCTGTAGTGCCTTCCTACGACTGGGCGTGCACAGTGGCTTCTGTGGCAACGATGACGGCGGTGGGCAATGTCGGAGGTGTGGCCTGGTCGTGGTAGCTGGCTCTTCTTCTCCGGCGTGTCCGTGGGAGTGCCTCGACTGTCTGTTGTTGTGAAGTCGAAGCCGCGGTGGGAGACCGGTGGTATACGATGACGCGTGACAGGTGGTTCGTTCGGTAATCCTCCGTGACGCCACCCCTGCTCAGTTTCCTTAGTAGTCCATCAACGGAGTCGGAGCTGCGATGTCTAGTGTGGTTTGTAAGGAGTGTTGTGCTGCAGGTACTAGAGCAGCTGTTTTTCTTTTTTCTTTTTGTTTTTTGATCTTCGGATCCTTTGGTCCTAGGACCTTCATCACTTTGTTGTTTTCCGCTGCTTCCTGCTATTATCAATGAATGCCAGCAATGCTGGATCTTTCAAAAAAAAGTAATGTGTAGCTGAGCAACGGTAGGAATGCTTCACCTTCACCCTTTGCTCTGGACAAATAGCTTAAGCATTGCAACTAAGCGTTTTTCTCTTCTCCCTGCTCCCTGGCGGCTGGAACCCTAGCCGCCGCCAGGAGAGGCCATCTTTCAGCGCCGTCCTCCGTTTGTGGGTGTCATCACCTCCTTAGAGGGTCACCGTGGAGATCTCCCGCGTCACCCTCGAAGCAAGTTCTTTGGGTGAAACCCTAGACTCTGGTTGCAGAGTTGGACAATGGCGTCATCTACCGTGGTGCTTCCCCTTCAAGGCATCGTTTTGAAGAGATTTGGCTCCCTCGTGCACTCTCATGGCTGAACGTGTGCGGCATCATGGTCGGCAGGTGGCCGACCGACGATGTGGGCTTTGGCACAGTGGCTTGTGTGGCAACGACGATGGCTCCATGGTGGTTGGGTTGCAACATGGTTTGGCAGTCGGCTTTCCAGCGTGTTCGCAGGTCTTCAGTTGCTCTGGAGTCGAAGCTGTTGTGACGGGGTCCGAGCAGCGACAATGACATGTGATGGGCTTTCGGCTTCGGGGATCCTCTACGGCGCAATCCTGGCATATTTCCCCTCCCTCCCTCGTCTATGAAATCAGATTTGGCGTGCATGGCAGGGGGTGTCAGGGTCACACCTTTCCCTGACTTGGGCATTGTCTGCACCGCTTTTGGTCTTCCCCACCTCGTCGTCTGTTCCTCTTCAGTGTGATAAGGTGTGGCTAGTGGACGACGGGTGGTAGGTGGTCGGATCCTCGACAAAACCTTCGCCCGACGATATTGGTGCCGGTGCCGGTGACGCTCTCGAGCGTCGTACCCCTCCTTGGATGCGTCATTGTGGGTGGCCTCCACCTCCTTGTTGTGGGTAAAAACCCTTGGCCCTTTATCGAACCGGGCGATGGCGGCAATATGCTGTGTTCCCTTCTTGGAGGCTTCGTCTCAGAGCATGTTCCCTATCCATTGGTGCGGTGTGGTAGACTATAGCTTTCTCTCTTCGTATTGAGGGTTCTAACGATGGTGCGTCGAATTGGGATCTACCTATGGTTTCCTAATTGCGGACGGGAACCCAAATGACTCAAGTGGTGCCACATCAGTCTGGCTTGTTGTTTGTCTGTTGTTGTGGTTGTTCCTCGCCACCGTTGTATTGGGCCGTTTTTATTTCCTCTCTTTGTTGTGATGTTCTGTTGTATGGTTATTTGTAATGATTTTATTAATTCAAAGCCGGACGGTAGCCTTTTTTTAGGAAAAAAGACATAAACGTTTATTCTTGCTATTATGGTAATTGTAATTATTATTAAATATTTTCAACAGGAACAAAATATGAAAAAGCTGGTGTGTTTTTGTATTACCGGGTGACACTGGGAGCAGTGAGGAGCCACAGCGTAGGGTACGTCTTGCTGAGAGGCACGTACGTACTGCACACACACAAGCTGGGTGCTCGACACGTCGCCTGGGGGATCCACGCTGTTTTAATCAGCTGGTGCTGCCGGTCAGTTCATGGTTGGTGTCTAGGTGACGAACGACGACTGAGTTAGCACTAGAATGGAAGTGTATCGTACAGGAAGTGTGGTACGCACAGCCAATCCAAAAAATGGAAACGAGCAGTCTGGACACTGGAGCAGCTGGTCCAATTTCCGCAACTTTCGGGCTTTTCTTTCGGGGGGAAAATTTTCTATTTGGACCCGGGCATCAGTTTAAAGTGAGAATGGGCGCAGGTACTTAGGGCATCTCCAGCCGTTGGCCCTCCAGGAGGGGCAAAAAATCGCCCCCGGGGCGCACCGGCGCTAAACCGCGCACTGGGGGCGTGATGCCCCCCAGTCGCGGCGCCCACGGTATTTTAAAAAATTTAAACACGGCACAAACACGGCGCAAATTCATTGCAAACTTCGGCGAGTTCGTTCAAACTTAAACATATTTTACAAAAAAAAACGGCGGGCTACTCCCACCGTCTCCCTCGCCGCCCGCCTCGCCGCCCGCCCACGCGGCTACATGCCGAGGAGGCTGTAGAACCGCGTGTAGTCGTCGTCGTCGTCGTCGCCGCCGCTGCCGCCCCCGCCTAAACCTCCGCCGTCCCTGCTGCACCCCTTCCCCGGTTGGCGCGGCGGGTTGGAAGGTCCAGGGGCGTCGTCGTCGTTGATGTCGAGGATCACGACGCCGTGCTCGTCCTCGCGCCCGCGCTTGCGGGCGGCGATCTCCTCCAGGGCCCGGCACTGCCGGACCGTCTCCTCGCGGAGGTAGTCCTCCCGCGCCCACCGCATGGCGTCCTCGTCGGAGAAGCCGCGCCGGGCTATCTCCTCGTACTCCGCGGGGAGGCCGGGCTCCTTCTTGGGCTTGACGAGGCCGGGCTCCGGCTTGGGCTTGACGAGGACAAAACGGCCGGTGGGGCTCCGGCTTGACGGGGCGCCGATACGGATGCCGGAGCTGCGGGTGCGCGCGGCCACAGGCGTGTCCTGGGGCTCCGGCTTGACGGGGCGGAGGCAGGGCGAGCCGCCGGACGAAGAGGAGGACCCCCCGGTCTCCATGCGCCTCGGGGTCCAGGAGCTTCCCCGGCGGCGTGAAAAGGAAGGGGGAGCGGGGTAGTCGAGGCGCGGCGTGTTGCCGCCCTCGATGTACTCGAGGACGGCGTCCAGCGTGCGCCCTGGCACGCCCCACCATCGACGCCGGCCGGCGGAGTTTTGCCTGCCGGAGGGCACGACGCCGTTGGTGGCCTCGAGCTGCTCGGCGTGACGGCGGCGGAAGTACGGCTCCCACAGCGGGCTGTCGGGGGCGTACCGTGGCGCCTCCCTCGCCGCAGGCGGCAGGTTCGAGCGGATGCGGGCGATCTCCGCGCGCCGCACCGCGCCGGAGGGTACCGGGGGCACCGGCACACCGCCCGCGCTGATCCTCCACGCCCCGGGCACCCGCATGTCTGGCGGGACCAGGTACTCGGCACGTTCGGCCATTGGAAGGCGGTGAAAAGGAGGAGAGGAGAGGGAGGAAGGAGCGACGGCGGAGGGGAAGGAGCGACGGCGGAGGGGAAGTGTGAGACGACCGACTGCGCCGGGGCGCGGCATATATAGGCCGACGCGCCGCCCACACGCGTGGCACCGTGCGTACGCGTGGCGGGCGAGGCGAGGGCGAGGGACGCGCGTCGTTCGGCCTTCACTGCGCCGCCCGTGAAGCATCAATGGCGCAGGCTGACCGGCACGGCAGCGCGGCAGCTTTGGCATTGATTCGCCGCGGGAAACGAGGCAATGAGGACGACGAATGGCCGAGAAGTAACCCGGTCGCTGACGCGTCGGGCCTGCGGTTTCTTCGCGCCAAAAAAGTTTGCCCGGCGCCCCCGAGCGCCCCCCAGCGCGCCGGGTTCGGGCTGGGTCCGCCGGCGCTGTTTTCGGCCCAAGTCGGCGAAAATCGGGCTCCTGGGGGCGCGACTGGGCCGTTTTTTGGCGCCGGCGTGAAAAAATCACCTGGGGAGGCCTTCTTGGGGGCGCGGCTGGAGATGCCCTTACAGGAGGATTGCCGATTCATTAGCAAGCTGCCATAGGGAGAGAGAGAGAGACGGCTACAACTTTTCTACTGTCCAAGGGAAACTGGATGGGAGGGAACGGGCAGATCTAAGAGCATATCCATGCGGGCGTCTCCAACCCATCTCAAATGCCTGGACGAACGGCTTGGTCAGTTGCCGGAACCGACCCAGATGGGTTTCTCAAACTCCCAGGCTAACCGGTACCACTCATATCTAGTTCAAATCTAGGACGGATATGGGACGCCCAGTCGCGTCCATCACGTCGAACTGGCGATGGCGTCACCAAAGAAAACGCTCTGAAATTCGGCGGTTTGAAGCTCATCTCCTCCGTCGACCGATGAGGCCGAGTGGTGCCGCTCAGGCGGGCCGGCAGTGCCTAGCCTAGCTATTTAAGCCGACCGCCGGCACCGAAACCCTACTCGTCCACATTTCCCTCCTCCCATCCGCTGCTGCCGCACTTTCCAATCATCGTCCGCCACCACTAGTAGCCATGTCCCCACGCCGTCGGATAAGGAGCTATAGTTTCGATTCCCTCCGGTCGAAAGCCAGACGTCGTCGCCGGCAGGAGGTGGTGCGGAGCACACCGCGGAAGTGGAAGAGATGCTCACGTATATGGATGAGGAGGAGGAGGAGGAGGAGCCGGAGCCCTCCTATCCACCCATCCACCCAGCACCCGACACCTAAAAAACCATATTTGAATTTAAGTTAAAAAATGTGTTCAAAAATTATCCAAGCCTGATATTGTTCTAAAGATCTTGGCGCCAGGAGTTCAAATGTATATAAAGTTTCAAAACAAATTTTTGATTAAACTGTTAAAAGACAAGTAAAAGTAACAAAGTTTTTGGAGAGAGAAAAGACAACCTATGCATGCATGTGTACTGTAGCCATGCATGTGTCAGTCCATGGAAAGAAAAGAGAGGCTGAGGGGCATGCACATGCAAAGGGCCAGGAAAATCCATATGTTGGAGCAGCGGCTGTGATTGCGTTGCCGCGCACAACCAGTTAGAAAACGCCATACTCGATGATAATCTTGAAATTTCTGAACTCGAATAAACTCGGCATAAGATTTTGGAATACTATAACGCGATACATCTGTATTTATCACAAGGAATTACTCCTTCCGTCTCATAATGTAAGATATTTTTTGACACTGTATGGGACAGAGGGAGTAACACCTTACAAGTTACAAGTGACTACAAGACATCACCACTGTCGTCATGGTGAGCTACCCTCTTCTTGTACACATAAACGCGCGAAACAATCATGAAAGCGAGCAGCTCCACTGCGCAGAGCCCGGCGAGGAGCCAGTAGAAGTAGTCGAGGTGGCCGCGGTTCAGGTTGTCGGAGAACCAGCTGCCGCCTCTCTTCTTGGTCGCGCCGTCGATGGCGGATATGAGGAGGCTACTGAAGAAGTTGCCCACCCCGAAGATGCTGAGGTAGAAGGCGAGCCCCAGGCTGCGCAGCGCGTCGGGGACCTGGTCGTAGAAGAACTCCTGCAGCCCGATCATGGCGAACACGTCCGACAGCCCGAACAGCACGTACTGCGGCACCACACCATCCACCACAGGCTCATCGGCAGCGCCGCCTTTGGGTCGTCCACCAGCCCGGCCTCCCTTGCAACGCCCCGCCGCTTCGCCTCCACCAGCGCCGCCACCACCATGGCCACCAGCGCGAGCACGAGCCCGGTGCCGATCCTCTGCAGCATCGTGATGCCCGTTGAGAGGCGCGTGAACCGCCTCGCCGCCGGCACCAAGAGCCGGTCGTACACAGGGACGAAGGTGATGATGGTCAGGCAGATGAACGTCTGCAGCGCCGCCGGCGGCACGAGGAAAGTGGCCCCGATCCGCCGGTCCAGCGTCGCGACCTGCTTCGTGAAGAACGTCGGCGACTGGGAGCTGATGACGGCGTAGATTATGCACGTCGCCCAGATGGGGAACAGGCGCAGCAGGCCCCTCACTTCCTCGCGGTGCTCCGCGTTGAACTCAGCATCCTCACCCGCAAGAGTAGTGCTTGTTTCAGAATTTTCATGGCCGAAACACTTGTAAATGAGAATGATGGATAAGTGAACATACTTGGCGCATTGGCTGGATTTGGAGCCTGTGATGAGCGCAACCAAGGCCCTGGCGAGGCGAGCGAAGGGGCTGGAGTGGGTGGAAGTGTAGTAGCGGTACCTGCGGGTGCCGAACAAGAACATGGCAAGAGCGAAGAGCATGATGAGGCAGGGGATGCCGAAGCCGAGGCCCCAGCCGATGTTGTCCTGGATGTAGCTGGAGACCATGGTGGTGGCGGCGGTGCCGGAGCACATGCCGAGGAACCACCAGTTGAAGAAGGAGCTCCTGGAGACGGACTCCTTGGGGTGGTGCTGGTCGAACTGGTCGGCGCCGATCGCCTGCGAGCATGGCTTGTGCCCGGCCTCCGCCAGCGCCACCATATACAGGGAGACGTAGAAGATGGTCACCTGCACCGGGGACGGGGAGCACGCGAGCGAGAGCGCGGTGAAGCTGCTGCATCCGTCCGAGTGGAACGCCGGCAGCGCGGAGGACAGGGTTAACATCCCCAGGCTCTGCAATGGCAGCCCAATTGTTGGTGATGATCAGTTGATACTCCACGGGGAAATTGAGGAGAGGGGGGAGGGGAACAGACAGCACGAACTGACCACAACGAAGAGGATGGAGGCGAGCACGATGGTGCGGAACCTCCCGAGCCAGGCGTCGGCGACGCAGGCCACCAGCAAGGGCAGCATCATGGCCACGCCGCTCCATGCGTTGATCGCCGCCGCGGCGGCGGCCGTGGACTCCGCCAGCGGCCCCGTCAGGTAGCTGATCAGGTTCGCCGACACGCCGTGGTACGCGAACCTCTCCGCGATCTCCACAACTTCAATTCCAAACAAAACAGAAGCCAAATTAAAGCCACCTCCCAGTCAACCATCGGCTTACACCTGACCTGACCATCATCAGCGTGCTGCACCGGGGGCCGTACCGACGACAAACATCGCGGCGGGCCATCGGCCGGTGGAGGCGCGCGGCGCGGGGTCGCCCCGGAAGTCAACCACGCCGGCGACCGCGCCGTCGGACAGAGGCGCGAGGAGGGCACGGGTGGGGTCCATTCTCTGGTGTCTGTGCCGGTAAATTGGAAGGAGCTGCACAAATGACATGGGGGGCGGAGCGATGTGGCGGCTGGGGGACTAGATTATTTTACTACCGTTAGATGAGTTTTTTTTTCAAACAACCAGGGTTAGTTGAGTTGCCCTTTTCAAGAGAATTTCTTGTTTAACCTGTGTTTAAATTTTATGCGCTATTTGACATCACCAAATGATTTCTTCCCTATCTAACAACGAGTCTAATAAGGAAAGAAAACATTTTTTCTGTGTCAAATAAAGAAATGAAATCTAAGGATAGTGTTAAATAAGGAATTGTTTTTTGTTTCAATGGCGGGTAGCTTCGGGCTTGTCTATCTTGAGGGGCAAATTGTAAAATGAAAAATTAAAGTGTGGGTAAATATCTAATTGCCTTAACGGCTGGGTACAATGCCCGCTTACATGGCAATTTTTAGCTATGTGAAGGAGAAAGTCATGAAAAAATAAGGGGAGTGTACTCTTATGCAAGAACCTGCACACTGCAAGGCAGATACAATACAATAAACCTATGTAAAGAAATATATGAGCGTTTAGATCACTCCTGACAGTGTCCTGGGCTGGGGGTATCAACCTAGTTGACCCACAGTCTGTGGTCCTAGCCTATGGCCCATCGTTCTTACAAGGAAGGACTCCGGAGGCCTCGCACTTCGGCGTGATCAAGGTGGACTCTGCCGAGGACTTGACATGTACTCCCTGCGTGGACCGCTGTCATGTGTATCCCTAGATTGGCAACCGACCATGTGTAACTCTAGGTACTCTCAGTGTCTATATAAACTGAGGGGTTTAGTCCGTAGGGAGGACGACCACAATTACAACTATCTAGCCTTTGGGTGAGAACTCAACTTACGATCTTGAGATAGATCAGGCTTGTACTAGATACATCATTATCAATACAATCAAAGCAGGACATAGGGTATTACCTCTTCGAAAGGGCCCGAACCTGGGTAAATATTGTCCCCTTTATCTCCTGTTACCCATAGATCTGAGATCCACAACTCAGGACCCCCTACCCGAGGTCTACCGGTTTTACTATCGACATTGGTGCTTTCATTGAGAGTTTCGTTGTGTGATCGAAAAAAGGATTGATAACTCGTCTACAGATCAACTGCGACATCGGCCCTGGTGACACCTTCGTCCTCGGCCAGTTTTTCGCATTCGGCAGCATTGTCCTGCACAGCAACTCAGTGGGGCATCTCGCTAGCATCGAGAATTTCACCTCGGACCAAGTTGTCATGTTCGGGAGTCTGGAATACACCACAGATTCTCGTGGTGAACTCGTCCTTTCTGACTGGATGCCAGGTCGGATCAAGAATCCACGGGCCACCGCAGGCTTGACCTCGGAACCGACTTCCAATCCGGGTCACGGATCAGATCTTGCAGTGAATCCGGCTGCAATCACGGAACCGATTGTTGCTACGTAGAGCCTTGACTCCGTTGTCTTGAATGTGACTCAAGCCTGAACACTGGCACAACATCAAGGTCGGATCCGATCTCCTCTGTGGACAGCCAGGGATCAACCCTGCTGACCAACACATCGAAGTCGCGTCGAGTGACTCGCGTATCACACTTTAGATCAGCCCGGCCTATAATCAGGCCATGAGCTCCGATGTTTTGTCTCACTTCAGTGAGATGTTGGATCAGATCTCCTCGGATATCAGCGACGTAGTTTAGGTTTCCAAACCTGATCTGGTGACCGGGGCGTAACTGTCGACCTGCTCAAGGTGGTCGATCGAGTCGACACGTAGCACGAAGCCGCCGAACACAAAGACCTGCCCAGGGAGAAAGGTCTCCCCGGACACAGCATCATTGTTGATGAAGAGGCGCGCCATCAATCCCTCTGTTCACAACACAGCGGAGCTCTCAATGAAAGCACCAATGTCGGTGTCAAAACCGGCAGATCTCGGGTAGGCGGGCCCAAGCTGTGCGTCTAAGGATTAGTGGTAACAATGGACAATGGGACACAATGTTTACCCAGGTTTGGGCCCTCTTAAAGGAGGTAAAACCCTACTTCCTACTTGATTGTATTCTTTGAGTATAGGGGTTACAAGCAGTGGCGGAGCTTGACAAGAATATATGGGGGGGGGGGGGGGTGGGCAATGACAAAACAAAAAATTAGCCAACCGCAACAAGCTAGAACTTGTAGCCTTCAAGCAAATTTATACTTATCCATATTGGTGGCAGCACTGATCTATCAGCAGCCATATTTTGGATAACAAAATTTACTGCAGTAAACAACTTCATAAGACTATGAATACAACCAACGTGAGAACTCCACTAGTGTTCCCAGGTCTTTTAATAAAATCTGGTTTGCCGCTGCTGCCTTTAACCATGGTCACTTGATCTGTCTACTCAGCAGAACAAATGCAAATTTGTGATGCAAAAAAAAAGAAATCCCCAATTAGATCAGATGAATATGCATACTAATTGCTAAATTACTAATCAAACTCATACAGGAAACAACAAGAAATTCTAAATTTTGATGATGCCCCTATTCTCCTAACTTCACTGTCCTACTCGTACATACGCAACACAATTTATGGGTGGGCGCAGCCGCACAAAGGGCTTACAAATTCGTATTGGGAGGGGTGGATGGTGACGACGGGTGGCCGGCTGGCCGGCCGGCCGGCCGACCTGGACGAGCACCGGACCGGAGAGGCCAGTGGCAAAGAGCAGGAGACGATAGTCAAATGGCTGAGGCCGTGAGGCGCGCCTTGTTCCTCCCTCCTTAACGCCGGGATGTTCACCAGCGGAGCGTGCGGATCAGGGAGAGCTGCTAGTGCCTAGTGGGCTTCGGCCAGCGAGTGCAGCGGCATGGTGACATGTACATGTTGGTTGGTTCATGAATGGAGGCGGGCGTGGTTTGGTGAGTATGTAGATGCGAACAGTGAAGGCGGAAGAAGGTTGCCTTCTGTGCCTCAAGTGTGCTTGCATGGCTTGATGGGCCTACAATATTACTACTCCCTCCGTTCCGAATTACTTGTCGCACGTATGGATGTATCTAGATGTATTTTAGTTCTAGATACACCCATTTCAGCGACGAGTAATTTGGAACGGAGGGAGTACCTTGTAAAAAATATTCATCTGGGCTGGGGGGGCCACGGCCCCCTCAGCTCTCTACATAGCTCCGCCGTTGGTTACAAGAGTTGATCTACCTCGAGATCGTAATGGCTAAATCCTAATTGTCTAGCCTATAAATATTATGATTGGCTCTACAGACTAAACCCTCCGGTTTATATAGGCACTGGAGGGGCCTAGGATTGTACAAAGTCGGTTCACAGAGAAAGGAAATAGCATATCTGGACACCAAGCTTGCCGTTCACGCATATAGGAGTCCTACCCGGACACGGGGGATGATCTTCTGCCTTTATCTTCACGGCCCATCCGTCCGGCCCATATCAAATAGGCCGGCCGCCCGAGGACCCCTTTGTCCAGGACTCCCTCACCTACTAATTCAACTTTTGGTCACTTTTGATCCATCCACATGAATCTAATCCACGTACCTTCCACCAATGATATAATAACTAATAATGATCATAATAACAAATCATCAGGATAATCATGATCAACATCATCATCATATTAATATAAAAACCATACGATATCCATCAAACAACTTTAGATTCATAATATTCAATCCAACACAAAGAACTTCAAAGAGTGCCCCAAGATTTCTACCGGAGAAACAAGGACGAAAACGTGCATCAACCCCTATGCATAGATTACCCCAATCTCACCTCGGGAATCCACGAGTTGAGTGCCAAAACATAGACTACTCCCTCCTCATCATGGAGACCATAGGGATGATGAAGATGGCCTCCGGTGATGATTTCCCCCTCCGGCAGGGTGCCGGAACGGGCTCCCGATTGAGTTTTCGTGGATACAAAGGCTTACGGTGTCGGAACTTCTCATCTAGGATTATTTCTGGGGGTTTCTGTATTTATAGCATTTTTTGGCGTCGGTCTCACGCTGAGATGGGCTTCGAGGGGCCCACTACCCACCAGGGCGCGTCGGAGGGGGGTGGCACGCCCTGGTTCCTAGTGGCCACCTCCTTCACCTTTTGGTCCTCCCACGAAGCTTCTAGGGCCTCTTGTATTCCAAAAAATCGTCAAAAACTTTTGTTGCATTTGGAGAACTTTTATTGCTGCACAAAAAACAACACCACGGTAGTTCTGCTGAAAACAGCGTCAGTCCGGGTTAGTTCCATTCAAATCATACCAAAACCATATAGAATTGTTGTCGAGATGGCATGAAATACTTCATAAATTATAGATATGTTGGAGACGTATCAGAGTGCAGTGTGAGTGGCTTCCTCTCTTCGTATTGAGAGTTATGTAGCCCCGACGATGGAGCGTCCAGTTGGGATCTACCTAAGGCCTTGTACAATGCAAGGTGATTAGGGGAGGTGCTTAGAGAAATAAATCAAGTTTTCCTTAAGCACCAGTGCTTATTTGTACAGGGTAAACATTTAATTAGGCACTTCTCCTGTGGAGATAAGCACTGGTGCTAAAAAAACTTGATTTGTTTTACTAAGCACCTACTTAAGCGCCTTGCATTGTACAAGGCCTAAGGTTTGCCTAATTGCGTACGAGAACCCAGATGACTCCAAGCGGTGCCACATCTGTCTGACTTGTTCTTTCTCTAGGGTTGTGGTTGTTCCTCGGCACCATTGTATTGGGCCATCTTTATTTCCTCTCTTTGTTGTGTGTGTTTGTTGTGATGTTGTGTCGTAAGGTTATTTGTAATGATTTCATTAACTTAAAGCCAGACGATGGCCTTTTTAAAAAAAAAGAGAGATAAAAGTGTATTTTTTTTCTATTCTGGTGATTATATTTATCAAATATTCTCACTGGAACAAAATATGAAACCAGCTGGTGTGTTTTTGTAATACGAGTGAGGCCAAATTTCATGTTTTGACCCTTTTGCAAAAGTTTAACCGGATCTGTCCCCATCCAAAAATATTTCGAGATCTAACCTTTTTTACCGCCATAGTCTCTGGCGGTAGGGTATAACAGCATACAGCCGAGGTCTTTGGCGGTAAAGTTCTGGTCAACGTAAACGGCGACATTAGACTAAAAATACCCTACCACCAAGTTTTTTGGCAGTAGGCTGTTATACCCTATCGCCATATTCCTTAGGCGGTAGGAGCAAAAACCGCATCGCTTTGTGACACATCTTTTTAGGCCTCCAGTGTGCACTGGCAGCAGAGGTTTGCACTTACTGCATCCATGTTGGTTTTCACGGGTGGCCTGGGCAATGCATGCCTTGCGGCATGGAACGCACATGTAGGCCACTGTTCCCACATAGCTAGCTATCTGCTGTGGCCGGCGCACGCGTACACATATGTGCACAAAGACCACCCATGCATGCATGCAGGGCATGGAACGCATATAGGCCACTATTCCCGCATGGCTAGCTAGCAACAAAAGGTAGAAAAGCACAACAGCCATGCAACAGCAAATAGGCCTACCGCCAAAACATCGGCGGTAGGGTATAATGGACTACCGCCAAGGATTTTGGCGGTAGGTTTTTTTTACGTTAAATGGCCATGACGGCGCAGTTATGTCCTACTGCCATCGACCACGACGACAGATAGTGTTACCCTATCGCCAGCGACCATAGCGATAGAAAAAAGGATCAGATTCCGAAATATTTTCAAATGGGGTCAGATCCAGCTAAACTTTCGCAAAAAGGTCAAAAAAAACACCAAATTTTGCCACCGTGTGACGCTGTGAGCAGTGAGCAGCCACACCGTAGGTTACGTCCTGCTGAGAGAAACGTACGCGTACACACACGCGCGCGCGCGCACACACACAAGTTGGGTGCTCGACACGTCGCCTGGAGGACCCACGCCGTTTTAATCAGCTGGTGCTGCCGGTCGGTCTATGCTGGGTGTCTAGGTGACGAGCAACGACGGAGTTGGCACAAATGGAAGTATGTCAGGCCAACTCCACCGCAAGACCCCAAATCGTCCGGAAACGTCCGTTTGAGATAAAACGGACAAAACCAACGACCCAACGCGCAACCCCATCTTGCCTTTTTGTCCGTGTAGTGTCCGCTTCAACCCCATTTTCAGAGCAAACTTGGGATGGATTTGAGGCAAAGCGGACAGCCGCGGACAGCCCGTCTGCGTCCTCGCGTCCGCACATGGCCCGCATGGCAGCCAGCCACTTGCCCCTGCTTTTGTCTCCTTTCCCTCTCTCTCCTCTGTTGGACGCCGGAGCCACCTGCCCCTGCGGCAACGAGCTCGGGGTGAGCGTGGCGTGGCCGGGGCGAGCCGGGGCCGGAGCTCGGGGCGAGGCCGGGGCGGGCCGGGGCGGGCAGGCCGGGGCGGAGCCGGGGCGGGCGAGGCCGAGGCAGGCCGGGGCGGGGCCGGGGCAGGTAGGCCGGGGCCGCAGGCACCCGGATCCAGATCCGCGCGGCGGCGGCGCGACCCAGGCGCAGGCGCGGCGCAGGAGGGAGCCATGGCCGGCACCGGCGGCGGCGCGGCCCTGGCGCAGGAGGAGCCATGGCCGACACCGGGGCGCGGCGCAGGCCAGGGCGCGGCCACCGCGGGGCGCGGCCAGGGAGATAAAAGTGTATTTTTTTCCCTAGCATGTTAAGTGTTAGCACTTAGTACTACGTCTATATCAAAATACTAGACCTTTTTGTAAACAGAACTAGCCTACAAAAACATCTCATATTTTGATACGAAGGGAGTACTTGATTTACATGCTATTCAGTCAGCTACATACATAATTATGATGACCGTGCAACCGTGCAGGTACCTACAGGAGGATTCCCTGGACATGCGAGGGGCCTCATCGGCGCGTTGCCCTACTATTTGTCGCGCCGGCGCCCGGAGGCGGTCTGGATGCGTGTTTGTGTCGTCGACCACACTTATTCTTGGGCTCCCCAGCTTTGTGAACACCAAGGTGCATCCCCACATATTTACTACTGCACAGCACCGTCAATTGTGAACTGTTATTGTTGCTTTTTTCCCCAGCAGAGAGGTATTGCATGTTAAGTATTACTCCCTCTGTTCCAAAATAATTGTCTTTCTAGCCATCTCAAATGGACTACAACATACGGATGTACGTAGACATGTTTTAGAGTGTAGATTCACTCATTTTGCTCCGTATGTAGTCACTTGTTGAAATCTCTAGAAAGACAATTATTTAGGAACGGAGGGAGTAGTACTTAGACTCCCTCCGTAAAGAAATATAAAACCGTTGAGATCTTTAGTGATCTAAACACTCTTATATTTCTTTCAGGGGTTGTGCATGATTTACCTGCTATTCAGTCAGCTACATATATAATTCTGGTGATGTGTAATGATAAATATGTTGTATACAAGATCAAAAGCAATGAAAGGCAGAGCAGCTACATCCTTATTTTATTTTCAGTTTGCTGACAATCATCCTCTTCAGGTTTGCACAGATGTGTATAATAAAAAACAGGGGCATGACAATTGGTCTTGTACGTGATGTTTCATAGAGCAGCTGTGCATGTGATCCTTGACTATATGAAGCTTCTGACGCTTCAAGCAAATGTAAATTCACAATTACAGTACTAGTACGAGGAATGAACCATGCAACATTATCTGCTTCCCTTCTCATCTAGGACGAACTGGAGATAGCCCCGCCGCAAGAGCGCGCAGGTGGAGCATGCCGGCGGGAGATAGATGCATCCAGTGCCAAGTGGACATGTATCCAGTGCAAGACCAAATAATCCCAGTAAAGTTTGAATTTGAAGCACAATGACTTTATCGCACAATCGACCAAGTCACCTTCAGCGAGATAGATGCATCCAGTGCCAAGTGGACATGTATCCAGTGCAAGACCAAATAATCCAATAAAGTTTGAATATGGAACACAATGACTTCATCGCACAATCGACCAAGTCACCTTCAGCGAGATAGATGCATGCTCAAGTATTATTTGTCGACAGTCACACCCATGGATGTCTGCTTTGAAGCGGCAATAGCGTTCCAGATCATGATATTCAGAGCCTTTCTGACCTACATTGAACTTCAAATGCATCCAACTACCCATCTGTACAGCAATCACATATCTTCTTGTTAAGCCACATGACTCACCGATAATACCACAAAAGAGTTCGATTCCCTTATGTGACCCACCAGCAAACACAAACGAGCTCAGAGATAAACTGAATCCGCTCTGCACTTTTGATATAATAACATCTATAGTGGCCTCCACCGCACCGGGAACGCGGGCCAAAGTGATGTCAACTGCACCACAATCGCCATTAATGCGGTTAGTGGATGGACGGGAAGGTGTGGTTAGTTCGCAGTCTATTGCACCGTCAATTAATTGTAGATCATCTTCTTCTTGCTCTCCTTTCCTGATCCTCATGTCAAACTCAACTAGAACAGGAGAGGTCATTGTGATTCCCCTCTTAGGGCCAGTCATCTCAATGAGAGAACCCTGCACAACTATTATTAAATTACTATATCGTGGCTCATATTAAAAGTAAAGAGTTGCCTAAAGAGTACATTCTTCTTTCTAGCCAATTGACAAAGGATTCTCAACCCATCTACAAACATAAGTCGGTTGCACATGAAACTTGTAATGTTTGATAAAGCATGCAAAGATAATCAACCATAAACTTGGCTAATATATGCGAGGAGAATACCATCGTTCTATAACATCCCCTCCAAGGCACGTTTATTCCTACGCAAGAGCCCATAGATAAGATATTCAAAGTGGAACCATCTTCGCCGCATCTCAAATGTTTATACAAGTGAAGATAACATTTCACTTAAAGTTACAACCAGGCAAAAAAGACTTTGTAGTTCAAGGGCTAAGGTATTTGTTGTGTTCAACACATTTGTGATAAGAACCCATAGCTGCATTCAAGGAAACAAAAAGAATATGAATGGTCCAAAATTATTGCATTTGACTTTCATAAAATACCCATTGGTCCCTAGTAGATCACTCAATTTCACACCTATTTAACCGGTAATATCTTTTCTGAGTAACTGCCATTCCACAATATTATTCTCCATTTGATATCATAGTTACTAGATTTAACCCCATGGAAGCAAATATTCAGCCCTAACACCAAAAAGTAAATAGGTACATATTTATGTATTACTAAATGTTTTGGAACCTGGCTTTTGGCCGCTTCACCATTTTGCATTAGAAGAGTGCTCCACTTCCCTGAGCTGCCGGATTCGGCCTGGCTCAGTGCACGGAGTTTGCGGAGCACAAAGCCAAAGGAGTTCTGAACCGGACCTAAGTGGTTGTAGCATGCCATAAAAAAGGTTTATAGTTCGATCCATCTACTCTATGCATGTGATGAAATTAACCTTAAACTATGAAATCAACGAACTATTAAAAATGACTGCGGGTAGGTAGAGATGTGAAAGATGTTCACCTGCTGCACCGTAATGGGATCGTCCCTGCTACGATTGACAATATAATTTAGCAATGAATCCAGACAATCTCGTACAGCTATATATCCATATAGTTGTACCGAGTTTGTGATCACAGGAACTTTAGCCAACTTTAATGAAAATATTTGCATCATGTTGCGTACATGATGCACATCACATCTTTTCCGGTCAGGAAAACAATCAGTGGGATCCGATAACATCATTGGCTCCAGTTGTGCTTCATACAAATATATATTAGATAGATACTTACCATAAATAGCACAACTATGATTTATAGGTAGACATAAGTGTTAAGTTAGAAAAAAATGTCTAATAGAAATTTCCGTATAAAAATAACAACATAACTACACTAATCAAATAAGTGAGGCTCATAAAAGAATAATATATGGAAAACGTAAAACTTTCAGGAGCCAAGCTATAAGAATAGATTAATCAAAATCCAAGCTACAAGAACACATGCTAGAAGTTTCATTCCATGCATGACAAAATGTAAAAAATGGTACTTAATAGAACATTCAAAATTTATAATTATTCGCAGATCACAATTTATCATATACTCCCCCCGTCCCAAAATAAGTGACTCAACTTTGTACTAACTTTGGTACAAAGTTGAGTCACTTATTTTTGGACGGAGGGAGTATCATTTACATTTTGGTATGAACACATGAGTTTATGTGAGATATATTTATGGGCCATTTACATTTCAGCCCCTAACTTGAACCACCTACTCACATTTACCCCTAATTCCGAAGTGTGCTCAAATTTGCCCCTCTTCCATTAAGTGCGGTTATAGAAATGCCCTTCCGTACATTTTCCGTTCGGTCAAAGGCCTTTGACCGTTAGATTTTTCTATACACGCACTTAACGGTCAAAGGCCTTGTTGACTGGACAGAAAATGTATGGAAGGGCATTTCTATAACCGCACTTAACGGAAGAGGGGCAAATTTTGAGCACACTTCGGAGTTAGGGGCAAATTTGAGTAGTGGGTTCCAATTAAGGGCACAAATGTAATTGTCCTGATATTTATCTATGTGAATTCTGAAAACGAGCAATAGTTACTAAGAAAAAATATAATACTGATGAAAGTGAACAGAAAATTATAAATTTGATGCAGCTACAAAATTTGTTCGAAGTCAAAGATGTTCCCAATACCAACACTAATTACATAGACAGATAAACCTACTCTATCTAGCAAGCCTTTTTTTTCTTATGATATCACCAGTTAGTGCTCACACACAAATCTTATCATTATAATGCATCCTTTATATGATAGAGCTAATTGACTAACTTACAAATAAAAGATGTTGCAATTCCAATAAAGCAGCCTCAGAAGAAACTTGGACCTCTACTCTGGTGGTAACTCCATATTAACACTCTCCACTAAAGCATCACATGGACATTAAGTCACTTATATGACACCCTTTTTAGGGGAACAAGACTGGTCTCCAGATTTTAACCATGCACCATTTACTCCCTCTGTCCCAAAATAAGTGTCTCAACTTTAGTACAACTTTGTACTGAAGTTAGTACAAAGTTGAGTTAAGACAATTATTTTGGGACGGAGGGAGTATTATTTATCACAAAATTTCTAACTATTCCCTATGATCCATATTATCAGTGTTATACGCATCCCTATCTAGACAAGTAATATGGATTGGAGGGATTAGCTATTTTGGATAGAAGATAGAATATCCTACATGTCGATACTTTGTGCTACCCAATTTCACTAGAGCAATCAAAATTTTACATTGCATATTTCAAAACAAAATCATGTACATTCAGACTCAAACTTTTAATCGATAAATCATACGACTTGTAAAATATCCCAAATTAAAAGGAGCAATACAGGAGAGGGATTCGCATCACTTACTCTCATTACGGTTTTTAACACTACATATCTTATGGAGAAAAGAGTTTCTGCATATAGACGCATCGCGGTGGGTGCTATTATCAATGATGAAGGCCAATCTTACATTGACCTTCTTGGTTTTTCTCCTCATTTCCCCTCTATTCTTCCCATTGGTGGCCGCAAATTGCTCGCCGAGGGTGCAGAAAAAAGCATTACCACAAGGGAGGTGGCTGGTCTGAGTCGACTTAGTCCGATTCGCTTGGCCATGTACTGCAATCTTCCTTGCCATCAAGAAGGGTCCATAAGTAGATCTATCACCAAAAAGCAAACTTAGAATCCGAGTAAAAAAAGATACTCCCTCCAATCCGAAATAAGTGTCGCAATTTTGAACTAAGGTTTGCTCAACTTTAGTTCAAAGCTGTGACACTTATTATGGATCGGAGGGAGTACATACATGCTACTCAATATGCAGGATAGAAATTCAAATACAGTTACCGGATCTAACTCTAGCACAAAAGAAATTTTAAGTCGCTTGCTACTAAAAACAAATATCAACTCCAATTTCCCCTGATTAGGGGTGGGGTGGCGGGAGGCGGTTAATATGTAACAAGCAACAAGACCATAATGTTGCGCGTTGCTGCGCCCCATATATTTTCTCAATAAAATGAAAGTTTTTTCGTAAATATACAGAGACACAAAATATGAAAGTTAAATTTGAATCAACTGATATGTATGTTCATTGGTATTTGAAGAGTTGAACTTTAATTGGTTTAGAGTGAAGTGCACTGTAGGTCCTTAAACTATTTTAGAGGTGTCACATAGGTCCTCAAACTATAAAAATCGTCATTCAGGTCCTCGAAGTACAGTAAGTGTGTCATCCAGGTCCAAAATCTCACTAACCCCCTCTAAATGGCCAGCTGGCATGGTGAACAGTGCGAAAAATAAAAAAAATAAGAACAAAATCTGAAAATCTTTGGCATCGAAGATACCCCTGGTGCGTGAATAGTAAAAATGTTCATTAATTCAAAAAAATGTTCGCTAATATGGGAAAATATTCGCGACTTTAAAAAAGTTCACAAACAATAAATTTGAAAATATGTTCGCGAACAACAAATATTGTTCGTGGGTATGGAAAAAAATGTTCGCAAACCACAAAAATTCGTGACTATAAAAAATGATAGTGAAATTTTTATTAAAGTCACGAATATTTTTTCCAAATTCATTGTTCGCGAACATTTTATTAAAGTCACGAATATTTTTTTCCAAATTCATCGTTCGCGAACATTTTTTTAAAGTCGTGAATATTTTTTCCAAATTCATCGTTCGTGAACTTTTTTTAAACTCGCGAATATTTTTTAAAGTCGCGAATATTTTTTCCAAATTCATCGTTCGTGAACATTTTTTTAAAGTCGTGAATACTTTTTCCCAATTCATCGTTCGCAAACTTTTCTTAAACTCGCAAATATTTTTTTAAAGTTGCGAATATTTTTTCCAAATTCATCGTTCGCGAACATTTTATTGAAGTGACAAATATTTTTTCCAAATTCATTGTTCGCGAGCTTTTTTGAATTAATGAACATTTTTACTGTTCACACACCAGGGTATCTTCGATGACAGAGGATCTCAGTTTTTCGATATTTTTTGATATTTGTTGTTTATCGTGTACTGTTCATCACGCACAGGAATTCATGACTGCTTGCCGCACACTGTTACGGTTACTGTTTACATGCCAGCTGGCCAGTTAGAGCCTGTTAGGGAGATTTTGGATCTGAATGACACACTTACTGCACTTCGTGGACCCAGATGACGATTTTCATAGTTCGAGGACCTACGTGACATCCCTGGAATAGTTCAAGGACCTACAGTGCACTTCACTCATTGGTTTATAAGCGAAGTAATGTGGTAATATGGCAGAAAATTTAAATTTACATGAACTGGCGTAAGAAGCGCGTGTTGCAGCACCGGTGCATCTTGAGGAAACTACATAAATATTTTGTATATTGGATAATAGATAAAACTTCAAATATTTGAACTATCATTTCCTGAGCTACATAACATGGTGGGGCTTATGTTTTCTTACATTTCGGTTGTCAAAGTGGAACAGAAATTAACTATTTAAGAATGTGAACGGCTAGTCCTCGAGGAATTCTTGCGGTGGAATATTATTATCATCCATCTGATTCTAAAACCTAATTGTCTATGAAATAGTATGGTAGTAGCAAGATTCATGTAAAGGGTAGACAAACCGTCCAGAGTTTCTCCGAGAAAAAAAGAAAGAACCTTTCCTGTTTGCAAAAGCACACAACTTTTTTTTAAGTCAACTGAAGCCTTTCAATAACTCAAGAAAGGGAAGATTAAAATTTGGGCAAACTATGATAGAAATAAGAGAAACATTTGCCAAGATGTGCTGATTTAAATTAAGCATAGCATGATTAAACATATGGCCTTTTATACCTAGGGAAGGCAAACAACAACCACTGAAATAGAAATGACATAACATCATCTTGCTGTTTCAGCACAGTATGTGTGATGTCATCCTATACTCTGAAGGTGTATACATAAGAAGAGATGATACATTTTAGCAGACCTAGCTGCCACATCAAGCCATGAAGAACCAGATAGAGAACCTGCCTTGGTGAGTGGGAAATGACAAATTGTCAATAACGGCATCAGGAACCAGACAGAGAACCAATTCAAGTATATATGCTAATCTTCTTGTGGTCAAATGTCAATTATTTTTCGACATGCTGCACTATTTGAAAGCAGAGCACTGCGCTCTATGCGCACATCCAATCATTTCTAGCAATATGATGGATTAAAGGTGCCCTCTCATCTGTACAGGTGCAGGCTTAGCCATGAGAGGTCTGTTACTTTCAGGGATATGGTTTCAGAACGGATGAAAACGACTTCGTGGATTACAGAGGATGAACATGTATTATTCCGCTCGGATTTAATTTAGTGAGTTCGCGAGTTAAAATTCTCACACGTCCTACGAACCAAAAAGCACATACAGAAAAAGGGCATGGATCTCTATCTGTGTTGAGAGATTTCGGTGTCATGGAAGTGGGCTGGCTTACCTCCTCGCCATCGCCGCCGCACGGGAGTCCACTTGGCGGCGACCACAGGTCCTAACCCTCGCCGGCGGCGGTGGTGGAGTCGTGTGCTCGCAGTCGCCGGGGCCTGCCTCTCTTCGTGTGCGCTGGATCCCCTTTCACGATTTCTTTTCCCTTCCTTACTTAAACGGGCTAAGTTGGGCCGGGAACAAGGCCCACTTTACCACAGGACTCCTTTTCGGCCTTCAGAGCAGCAGCTCCAGTTGGACCACTATTTAACAGAATCGGACAGATGGTTGTAAACAGCAGATCAACAAAAGGGTGATCTCAAAAAAAAGAGGAGATCAAACGGCCAGCCTCAAAATGAAAAAAACAGATCAGATGGCCATCCTAAAAAAACAGATCAAACGGCCAAAAACATTCAGATCCTGAAAACAGACGGACATAAACGCAAATAGCTGAGAGGGCTCGCTTTAGGCTTGGTTTTACTGTCCTAAAAATAAATAAATGAAACTTGTCCTAATAAGATTTCAAAAACCTAAATCCCAGCATTGGTTGAAATACAAAGCCAAAAATCTCCAGATCGAAAAACGCACCGGAAACACTGTCCAGATTCCGCCATGAGTGTAGCATCTGATCGCGCGAGTTCGGGAATGCCCCGGTGAGGCGGGGCAGGGGTGAGCTAAGAGACTGGGGGAGAAGTCACCACTTTGGATGAATGAGGCGGCACCGTTAAGGCGCCCACAGATCGATTGGGTGGTGTCGAGAGTTTGTTTACGTTAGCTCCTCATGTGGTTTTTATTTTATTGTTCCTTTCTTTTTTGCTTTTCACCAATTTTCTCTGTTTTTTCTCTTTTTTTTCATTTTACTTTGGTTTCTATTGTTTTCTCATTCATTTTTATGTTTTAATTTTTTTTCCTTTCTATACTTTGATTTTCTTTGTTCCTTTCTTGTTTTCTTCATTGTCACTTTCCTTTTTGTTTCTTTGTCGGTTTTGTCTGCTTAATACATGTGTAATTTTTTTCAGTACACAATATAAATTTTTAGAGAACATGTGAAACATTTTTCGGCTACACGTTGGCCATTTTGCAGATACATGATGTACATCTTTTTATGGTTTGAACATTTTTTTAGTACACGGTAACATTTTCCAAATACACATTGTGCATTGGCAATAAATACTTTTTTAAACTACAGGAACATTTTTTAAGTTGTATAAATATTTTTAAAAATTTCACAGACATGGGAAACACATGAATATTTCTTTTCTGGGGGAAACATGTGAATATTTTTCTATAATGCCGCATACCTTTTCAAATGGTAATAAAAAATTAACCTATGAAAACATTTTTTACAGTGTATATTTTTAAAAATGTCACATGCATTTTTTTTAAAAAATGTGTGAATATTTCCATAAAATGTCACGCACATTTTTTAACGGTACGAAACATCTTTTTACATTAGATGACACCTTGCGCGTCGCTGCGGGAATACATGATAAAAACTACTTCAAATTAGGACAATGCCCGTGCATTGGGCAACAATTAGCAATTCATCGAATCAATGAAGAATTACTTGGTGTCATCCTTGAATGTCCATGTACTACGAAAAATATAGCATAAGAAAGATGAAAATCAAGCATCCAAATATTTCCCCTACAATTGCCAAAAAAAATTCTCAAGGCTTAGATATCAAAGGAACCGCCAGCATGCTTTTGAACTTAGTTCCTGAATACATGCATGATTTAACTTTTCATTCTAGTTATGCCAAGTATAATGCTGTAAAATTTATTACCTTGTGAGATCAACGTATTCAGAGATATCAAAGAAACCTCCAGCATGATTTTGAACTTAGTTCCTGAACGCATGCATGATTTAACTTTTCATTCTAAGTATGCCAAGTATAATGCTGTAAAACTTATTACCTTGTGAGATCAACATATTCGGAGACATCACACAACTCTGGTGATATGAAATTTGTAGTCCTAAATGACAGTACAACTATGCAATGTTGGCATTGTTCCACCAGTTCTAGATCGGTCGGGATGTTCCTTTACGATGTACTTTCATGGCGAAAGAGAATTCAGCATTTTTTTTCTTGAAAAAATCTGAGCCTGAAAATCCTGACAGCATATCATCGAGAAACTAGCTCAAGAACACAGCCGAACAAAACAGAGACTTTGCAGATCCAGTTCAGATCACAAAAGAAAAATCCAGTCATGGATTAGGTTGTCCTCTCCCCTCATCAATGTTTAACGACTAACAAAATTTATAGAGATGATGATCCTCTGATGCATTGCCAAGATCCATGTGTGAAACCAAAGTGAGAATTGCAGATGACAGCCATGGGCGCACCCCAAGAACACGCAGATCGATCGACGCGCGCTCTGGCCGGCATGGCGGTCAGGCGGTCGCCGCAGCTATGGGGGGCTGTGGAGTGGACGACAAGCCGCGCCGGGTCGAGTTTCGGGTAGCGGCGCAGCGCGGCGCGCTTAATGTCCTCCATGCCGCGCTCGTACCCGCGCCGCCGCCGCCCTCTCCGCGTCCGCCTTGGTCGCCGCGAGCTCCGCCTTCGCCTGGTGCAGCTCCGCCCGCAGCGCGTCCGTCTCGGCGGCGTCCCGCTCCCGCGCCTTCACGTTCCTGTCCAGCTCATCCCGGAGCCCACGCGCCGTCGCCGCCGCGATCCCCGCGTCCGCCTTGGTCTCAGCGAGCACGACCTTGGCCTTGCGCAGCTCCGCCCGCAGCGCGTCCGCCTCGGCGGTGTCGCGCTCCCGCGCCTTCGCTTTCTTGCACAGCTCCTCCCGCACAGCCGCCGCCTTGGTCGCCTCGTCGAGCTCGGCCTTCGCCTTGCGCAGCTCCGCCCGCAGCGCCTCCGCCTCGGTCTCCCGCGCCTTCAGCTTCCTGTCCAGCTCGCCCCGGAGCGCGTCCGCCTTGCGCTCTCGCGCCCTCAGCTTGTCCTCCAGCTCCAGAGCGTAGCCCAGCGAGAAGGCCACCTCGTTCGCCGTCTGCGCCCAGCATGTATGCCATTGCCACCATGTCGATCGATCAATCCAGACCAACAAAATCATGCAAGAATAATGCACCAGGAACAAGGAGCTCACCTGGAGCAGTGACACGTAGCTTGAGGCGACGACGTCGGCCGGCTTGGACGCGGCGAGCTCGCGTTCCCGCGACGGCGTCACGGTGCCCTGCAGCAGCCGCCTCGCCGCCTTCCAGTCACCATCTTTGCTTGTCGTGGGCGGGGACTTGCTGGGGGCGGAGAAGCCCGGCGGGCATGAGGGGTACGACGCCGAGCTCTCGCCGTCCGCACGGTCCTCCGGCAGCTTCCTCTTCTTTCCAAGCGACGGCGCACAAGGCGGCACCTTGCAGCCAGGCTCGCTCTTGACCGTCACCTTCACCTTCCCTGCCGACGCGCGCGCGGCCGCGGCCGCGGCTTCCTCCATGGCGACATGAACAGTCGCGGCTGCAAATCACAGATCAGTACAATCCGCAGCAAACATCCTGAATCGTTCTGAATTCTACAATGCCAGAGCGTTCACCTTTACGAGTTGGCGGCGGAGATGACACCCCGGTGATGTTGGCCGCGGCCATGTTGCGGTGGTGGAGATACGCGAAGAGATCGATCGGGGAACTCCCTCGAGCACGCAGCAGGCTGTCCGCCACGGCCTTCTCCTGCACGGTGAGCGACGGATCGAAGGTGGAGGACCTGGAAGGCTCGCCCCACTCCACCGGGCACGGCCACGGCGCCGACGACTCCAGGAAGAAGAAATCCTCCTTCCACCCCTTGACAAACTTGGCGCGAATCCGGGCGAAGAGCAGGCCGTTGGCGTCCTTGCCGCGGAGGGTGTAGAAGCCGTGCGGCGGGAACGGGCAGAGCGCGAAGAAGTGGCGGAACACGGCGAGCGACGGCTCCACGCCGGCGGAGCGGGAGAGGGCGACGAAGCCCGCCATGGCGCGCCAGCCGTTGGGCGAGAGCTGGCCCGGGGCGAGCCCGAAGTGGTTGAGCACCGCGGCGAAGAAGGGGTGGAGGGGCAGGCGCATCCCGGCGTCCAGCGAGTCGAGGTACACGCAGACGGACCCGGGCGGCGGCGTGGAGCACGAGGAGCGGTCGCCGGCGAGGACCGGGGCGAAGCCGTCGGGGATGGAGTACCTCTTGCAGAGGGCCTTCAGGGCTCCTGGCCTGCGCAGCCGCGAGGTGACCCGCTCGGCCGAGACGTCGTCGTGGTCGTGGTCGTCGTCGCCTCCGTCGGCGTCGGCGGCGCTGGTGCAGGCAGCTCGGTCGCGGGTGGGTTCGTCGAGGAGGTCGTCCGGCGACCAGGATTCCGAGGTCCCGGAGGAGGATGGCATGGCGGCTGGGGTTTGTGCTGCGGCGGCGGCGCTGGTAGGAGGGTGGGTGGCTGGAGATCAAGACGGCAAGAAAGAAAGTGGAGGCTTCATTTTTCGTCGTCGTGCGCAAAAGCAAAGGGTTTTTAGGGCAAGCCGTGTGACTTCCGACTCCCCCCTAGTTTATAGACTTCTTTCTTTCTTTGTCACTGATTCTTGAATTTGCTAAGCAAGACAAAACTTGGAAAAAAAGAAAATATATTTAGGGCATGTTCGGTTATCCACCCGGCTCCGCGAAATTACAGGATCTGCGGAACACTTATTTTGCAGCTCCGCTTATTTAGCCTACAACTCCGTCGACTCCGCGAGCGGAGTTGGGAGTGGAGGGACTCCGAACACTCTCTTACATGAATGGAAGAACTTCAATTCTGTTCTTACTTTTCTTAAAGCAAGGCAAACTTGCATATTCTTTGTGATATGTCACCCTGGTTTTCTTTAATAGAGCTGGCTTCATGATCAGATCATTAGAAAAAGAGTCGATTACACCAATGCTTCTTAAACTTAATGAAAATGATCGGAATGGGCACTTTAGTGACAAAACTTGTAGCATATATCGCGCTGATGCAACAACTTGGGCTCGAAACAGCGACCCCGAGTTAATCCACGTGCCCAGCTAGCCACCTCATCATGATCCTGCTTGTTAAGGATACACAAGTTTTATATCTTTCACCGCCACCTTGAAGTCAGGCTCGCTTTTCACCGTGATAGTTGAGAGAATCTTCTAGGTGCGTGCAAAATTTGAAAGTGTTTGGACATTTGAGGAGCTCGTGGCAAAAAATTAAAGAAAATCCGGTCTACACAGTGCACGTTTTGAAAGATACTTTGACAGACAACAATTTTTATTTTTTCACGAGCTCCTGAAATGTCCAAACATCTTGAAATTTGGCACACACCTATTAGATTCTCTCAAATTTCATGTGTAAACATTTTTTAAATTTGTTTATTTTTTCTGAATTTACCTTTCATCGATGGGTTCAGCTGCCTACACGGTGCAGGAACTCCGCACCCTATTGTAGTATTGTTTGTGCAGGAGAAAACTATATAATAGTTCCCGTGAAAAATAAACTATGTAATAGACCATCTAATTTGCAAATTTTGTTTTAAACAAAAAAAAAATCTTATGCACCCTACATATACATGTACAAAATTCAAATCCATTCTCCTTCATAAATAAAAATGTTTTTCCACGTAAATTACTCACTTCTTCAGTTCTCCCTAAAACTATTATTGGGCTTCCTTGCACTTTTCAAACTATTATGTATTGCATGATAATACTTTTAGAATAATAAAATCATGCATAGATGTAATATGTTAGTACTCCCCCCCTCCCCCCTCCCCCCGCTTCGCGTTAATTTCCAAAGAAAATATGAAGTATGATTGACTTATTACAACCTCCAGCACATTATAATATGTCTACAATATTAGTGAAATGGCATATGACTTACAAATTTTGCAACAAAATTGCTATATTTTATCTCTTGCATGTCCAACCCATGTAATCATAAATTATTAGTGGCGAAAATAGATGTTAACTTCATTTATGTTATCCACCTTATGTTTTGAATGGAAGGAGTGTAAAACAAATCCATGCATGTACGTTGTGAGTAGAAGCATATACGTGTGAAGTTTTGTTATGAAATGCTCCCTCCTTTCCAAATGGTGAAACCCGGTACATTTTGCCTTACGCCAAAATTTGTTAGGTTTGACCAAGATTACAAAAAAAAAATATATGAACATGTACAATACCAAATAAATATTAATAGATCCATCATGAATATGTATTCATAATATAGTTTGAGAGAGAGATAGAACCAAGTCTTCTTCCACTCGCCGGGTGATCCTTAGAAGTAAATAAATTTTGGAGAAGTGTTGGTGAATTTATGAGATCACGAGAATCTAATAATAAACTGTATGCGGTGACAAAATTCTTCACAAGCAGATTTGTTGAATGGATTTAAATTAAGTTTTTCCAACATAAATGTGACGCAATGTTGCTCCACTGCACTGGTCACATTCCCACCTTCTATTCGAGATGAGTTGAAGAATTTTGGCTTTTGTTTGCTTTTCACCAAGTGGGAGTGCAAATGGAAAAGAGGTGATTTGGTGTATCGCCTCTGGTCTCACTCCCTCGTATATAAGTATATGTTATTCCTTTTCTTTTGCATGAAACCATTTACGATTTATGTTGTGTCTTTTTTAGAGTCAAAGATCTCACTACCAATATTTTCAGTGACACAAACGAAAATCAGATGCATTTCCGCACAAATTGTGCCCAGCATTTACTGACCGACCTGTTGAGTGTGTGTGTGTGGCTGTGAGCAGCAATGGCAACAATCATAGAGTCCATATTGCTAAAAGAGGAGGTACAGTGCACAGAGGCTGGGTGTTCGACACGTCGCCTGGAGGACCCACGCGGTGCAGACCAGCTGCTACTGCCGGCCGGTCCTCTCTTGGCGACCCACGATAATGGACTTTGCACAAAAATGGAAATGAGCAGTCTGTACTCTGGTCTGGTCTCTGGGGCTGGGTAGTGGGCAGGCTCTGACGTGCCTACGCCAAGAGAGACGATGGTTCACGTACGTACATAGTACAAGAGTTGATCGGGCAGAGACCCGGACCCGGAGGTGGAGGACTGGTCTACTGTCCAATGGTCTGCACCGGAACAGCAAAACCATATGGAGTACTACCATAAACTGGTACGCTTTAAAAGAAAGAAAACAGAAACTGGTATTGAAATGTGTCTACTATGTGAATCTTATGCAGAATCAAAATACATGAGTTTGCCGGCATAGATCTGATTTATGTCAGACCATGCTAAAAATCCCGCCTTAAAGTACTCAACCACAAAGCCACAAAATGTGTTAGATCAGTCTCGTTACCTGGTCATCTCATGAGCAAGTAGGACAAAGCCAAGTGTTTTTCTTCCAGATTAGCGAAAAGGTTCGCCCAGCGCAGCCTAAGAAGCAGCCAAGGTAATTAGAGAGATGGCATGCCGACGAATGCAACGATGAAACAACATATGAGTTGGTTGATTGAAGAAGAACCAAATTAAGGACGGCTAGAGGTGACGATGACAGTGATAGTTATGCATGTGCGTAGCTTTCTAATTTTTCTGGACTTTTTAGATCATGCCCGGTGCTGATAATTATGCATGTGCCTAAACTGGTTAATTATTTAGCACATTGTAAGCAAAGTAAAGCAATCTTGGTACTTTTCCAAGCACCTACACTATATGTATTTTTTTTCCCAAAAGGGAATGTCCTAGGCCTCTCTGCATTGCATGATGCACACAATCAATTTGTTAAACGTAAATAAAGTTCAAGCAACCTAGTATCATCCATTTTATCGCATGATGCACACACTGTGCATACTCTTGTATGCCAGGGTTGTGGGAAAATGTTAGGTATGATTAATCTTATGCCCTAATCGTGTCCAACTCGGCTGTTTTGTCCCTTATTCCCAAACCCTCAATCCCGCCCAAGCCACTTTGCTCCTCTTATACATTTGCCCTTTGACTGTTTGACCAGCAATTTAAAAACTTCATAATAAATTCCTTCTAACTCCGAAAAATGTAAATAAGATATCGAAGTGTTCAGAAAAACATCACCTATATTTGCATGTCATTTGCACTCATGACAAAAGTGTTGTTCATACATTTCTAGGTTTAATAATATTAATAACCTTATTACGTTTAAACAACACTTTCCCGTGAATGCAGATCAGATGCACATATATGTGATTTTTTTTTAACATTTTGATATCTTATTTTGCATTTTTATGATTTAATATGAAGGTTTTTAAATGACGGTCAAAGGACAAATGCATAAGAGGAGCAAAGTGACTTGGGCAGGACCGAAGGTTTTTGAAAACTAGGGGCAAAACAGTCGAGTGGGACACAAGTAGGGGCATAAAATAATTGTCCCAAAATGTTAATGCACGCCCATGAAAATCCGCTTTTTCAGATATTAAATAAAACATTATTCATTTTTGTTCCTGACCTTGCCCAGTCCCTCGGAATTGTTGTTAAAGTATTTTAGTAGTCTTGTAAGTAGTAATGTGTCTGTGACTTCCTAGAAAAAATGTATGGGCCTTTTTGTGAACACACGTACGTGTCGAGAAAAAAAAATGCACATATAACTGTCGACATAGTCGCTATTTTTTGTCATGGATTCTTCAAGTTGGCGTGTTCTTCTTAACTTTTCAACTTAGGAATGTCATTCTTCTCACCAAAAGCATACACTCACCTAGGATCGATTCTCATGCCCTCGTCCTTAGACAATTCAAAGAGGTTTTGGTTGACTTCACACATTTTGTGACACTTATAATGTTATGCCCATTCCTTATTAAGGAATGACAAAGTATTTGTGATTACATATCTTACATATATACAGGATGTAAGCTCAATGTAGAACACGAAATGAAACGGTTGGAAATAAACAAGGACACCACACTCTTGCTTCTGTTTGTGTTGTCCATACCTTCTACCTGGTGTTCCAACAAGATGATATTAGTAGAGAATTAATAAATCAAACTCTTAAACTCTTAAGAGTCTTATCATGAGAACTCTCGAGAGCGCCTCTAGGTCTTTGAAGAGCTAGCTCTTGATCTAACTATGTGCTAGTTTTAAGTATCCTACGACTAAGGCTTCTTGCACTCAGTCTTTACATTTTCCTCGAACTATAATGTCTCTCGTTGAAGGTCCACAAAAAAATTAAACAATACAAAGTAAAAAAGTCGTCAACCAATTCCCGACAACTAACTACAACTGGTGTGCAAAACAATGGGTCTAATACAAGTGTTGCATTTTCTCTCATGATTAAGGATGGCAAGCCATTGAAGTCACCTCACATATTGCTCGCACCAAGGATCATTGGCCTCTAATTCATTAGGAGCCGAATTTACATTCTATAGTAAAAAACATCATGAGTAGATTTGAGGTACTTAGAATTTGCCTCCTTCACATAAACAAGGCAAAATAAACCCTTTTTTAAGTGTTCACACCAATATGTCGTAATACAATTGCAACTTGTTCTTTACTAATAACCTTACTTGACTCAACAGCTAGCAAAAAGATCACACCATTCCTAGGGGCGTAGCTAGGGTCCTCGTGACGCGCAGAGTGGAGGATAAGGGCACCATAGTTGATGCGCCTATCGCACTTCCCTCGCCTCACATCGGAGCAAGGGAAGAAAACCCTTGAATAGTGGTAAAAAAACCTACCCGCCTGGGCTGCCAATGTCGCAACCGACGGGTTCGCTCCCCCGCTGTCATCGAACCCAAGATGACTATGTCCGGAACAGGTGGTGGGGGTGGGGCAATGGATGATGCACGCGACCTGGTGCAGAGGGGGGATAACGCCTGGATTTCCGCCATGAGGTCCTTGCCGGAAGAGGCGAGGCCGATAACCCACATGTCCTAGATGGCATTGTTAAAGGGTGGATGGGGTTATTTTGGGGGGGGGGGGGTGGCGCGGCCGTGGGTCTGCCATCGAAGATGCCGAAGGGGCGGTGAGAGAGAGAGGGAGTGTGGTGTGAATGAGCGTGAGAGGTGACTAAAGAGGGGAGTTATGAGTGGTCTCCCACGCTTTCAGACGTGTGCAGGCGACAAACACGCGTGTCTCGAGCGAGTCTAGCTTGCCAAAAAACAAATTGTCTAGGTCCGGCGTGGGTCTGATTGGCCTGTAGTCATATTTATGCAAAAAGAGGGAAAGATAATGCCCACACGTGTGGGCATTTGCATCTCACCCACACGCATGGATCAACATCCGTTTGTATTTGCACGAATCTTGTCATGTTTTGCCAAAAAGAATATATCACGTAGGACTGGGTTGGTGTGTGGGCATTCATTTGGTCGTCCACACGTCCATTTCACCACTCGGAGGGGCTGGTGTGTGGGTGTTTAATTAGCAGTTCGCCCACACGCCAGTTTTCACGCGCGTAGAGGGGCTGGTGTGTGGGCATTTATCAGTTCGCCGACACGCACGTCTCCTCTCCCAGACCCAAAGCTGTCAGTTGCCATGTGTTTTGCAGGGTACATGGCAACTGCCCTAGTGTGCTTATAAGCAGATGGTAACTCTCTCTTTACCTGAACATGCTATTTTGCCATGTCTTTTTGTAGTGCTACATGACAACTGCATAGTGTTAGTAGGTGGCAACTCCTAAAGTTTTCAAATCATGGCAACTGTAGTAGACTAGACCATACATGGCAACAGCTGCAGTTGTCCAAAAATGGCATCTGACACTTGACCTGAGATGGCAACTGCAGTTGAGCAACCATGGCAACTGTAATTGTCAGACATGGCAACTGTAGTTCACCAACATGGCAACTGCAGTTAAACGAACATGGAAGAGGGTCCGGACCATGACAACTGCGGGGACGCATGGTGACTGTCATGCGAGGCGTGCGGGACCGTGAGGTAGGAGGCCGGACGTACGAGCGTGTAGGCGTTATCTATTTTGCCCACACGTAGACACGTGGGAGGGACCTCGAGGCAAAAGACCGGACGTGTGGGCATTACTTATTTTTCCCACACATAGACGTGTGGCCAGACCCCTTAGATACCACACGAAACGTGTGGTCAGATCCCTTAACGCCCACACGACGTTATCGGGACCCATAAAAGATCATATATGTTGCAATGTGTATCACAAGAAATTGCACCTACAGAAACTTACTTCTACAGCGAGCACTCGATTGCCTACAATGGCGGAGCGAGCGCCCAGCGACCCTGGGCAGTTGCCCGGGCCCGCTGGCACTCCGACGACAACAGTGGTCGTACCACAATACGTAAAACTGCTCGATACGGAGTGGATTTACTCGGGCAAAACTGGATTAGGCCTCCTTCACAGCCCAGCCCAGTTATTTACTTGAACGTTCCGATCACTCCAGCCCACTAGAAAAAAAAAAGAATACCATCGATCGCTTCGCTCCAGCCCACGAGGCAACAGGGAATACCATCGATCGCTCGAGAGTCCAGACAGTTCTCGCCTTCTTGGCTTCTCGTGTACTCGCGTCTCTTTGGTTTCTCCCAAGTGCGGTAGGGACTTGAAGGCGAGGCGGCGATCTGGGGCTGGGCGAGCGGCAGGCCGACGGCAAGCCGGCAGTGGCCACGGTCGTCCCCTCCTTTGGTCCTTCCTCTCCTGAAGGTTGAGGCAGTTCCTTTCCTTCGACTTCTGGTAAGATCGCGTACTTAATAACTGATTTGGGTTGAGATAATGAGATTAATGTACTTAGGGCTTATTTAGGAACTTTTGATTGGGGATGATTATGACCAAAGTCCAAAAAGAAAATCTATTTGTTAGCTGTTGGAAACTATAGAAACTGTAAGTTAATTAGACTGACAAACTAGTATGCAGGTTGCAGACTCTTTCCTCTAGTAATTTTAAGAAATATTCACCGATTTCACTTTAGTTAGGCAACATCAAGAAATACTTGATAATATGATACATGTAGTTGATGCAAGTAGCTTTTTTATTGTACTGTACTATGAACTTGTGATTAATCCATATTCTTATTTGTGTAAAAACTATCTTCAGATTTTTTTACTCACTAAATTTCAGAGATGAGGAGGTTTTTGGTTAAGAGAGCAAGGACTGAAAATATGAATGATGTGCAACCTGAAGTAGAAGTAGAGCAAAGGACTGAAAATGTGAATGATGCGCAACCTGAAATAGAAGTAGAGCCACCAGCGCCAAACGTTGCTAATGAATTTAATCCAAATGCGATTGAGCGCGATCCAGGAAAGAGGAAACAAATTTTGAGTATCCTCCTGATATTCAAGACCAAGTGAGGAGAGCATATATATTGAAGGGTCCAATGCAACCAGATTTGAATAAATACCATCGTACTGAATTTGGAAGTTCGCGTTCCTCAAGAGCATTTTCCAAATCTTGGTAAAAAGGTAAGACTGGATAGAATACAGTGAGTGGAAGAATGCAGCTTATTGTTTTTGTTGTTTTCTCTTTAAGCAACCCGGAAGGGCTGAGCACTTTGGTTATGAAGTCTTCACCAAAGAAGGATTTACGGATTGGAAGCATGCATCTAAAGGCTTCAAAGATCATATTGGTGGTCATGGTAGTAAGCACAACTCTTGCGTCAAGCATTATGATGATTATAATAATCAAAGACAAAGTGTGGCAAGTAACTTTGCTAGATCAAGCAAGGAATCAGAAGAAATGTATAAGATTCGTTTAACTTGTTCTGTAAGTTGTTCAAGATATCTCATTGCACAAGGCTTGGCATTTCACAGACATGATGAATCAGCTACTTCTCTAAACAAGGGAAACTTTAGAGAGATGATAGATTTGGAAAAAACTAAGAATCAACAAGTCAGAGATGCCTTTAACCGTGGTGGCAGAAATTGCACAATGACATCTGGTGACATTCAAAAGGAGCTTGCAATGTGTTGTGCACATGAAGTTAGAAAGAAGATCATGACAGAGCTTGGTAACAAACAATTCTTGGTGCTTATTGATGAATCACGTGACATATCTGTGAAAGAGCAAATGGCTGTGATGTTGAAGTTAGTAATTTCACTTTTATTTTGTTGTTTGTTTGTCATTTATTCTCTATGCAACCAACTGACATTATTGTGTTTTTCTATAGGTTTTTGAATGAGAAAGGGAGGGATGTGGAAAGATTCCTTGCTTTGCATCATGTCAAAGATACGACGCCCGAGTCACTAAAGGATGCTCTTTATGGCATTCTTGATCATTATAAGTTATCAATTTCAAGGATACGGGGTCAAGGATATGATGGGGCTTCAAATATGAGAGGTGAATTTAATGGTTTGCAGAAAAAGATCATAGATGAAAACCCCTATGCTTTCTATGTTCATTGTTATGCTCACCGTCTGCAATTGGTGGTTGTGTCTATTGCTAGAGTTGCTCATCTATTCATGATTTCTTTGAGTACATCTCCTTGATTGTGACTACAACAACAACATCTTGCAAGAGAAGGGATGCATTGACCGAGGCACCAATCATCTACTGGATAGACTTGAGAGTGGTGAGATATCTACTGGAAGGGGCTTGCACCAATCATCTACTCTTGCTAGATCGGGGGATACAAGATGGGGTTCACATCATACTACCTTACTTCGTTTGGATCAAATGTGGTCCTCCGTGTTAAAGGTGCTTAGTACAGTTGATGAATATGGACGTGGACCATCTCAAGCAGCAGGTTTGATAGAAAAAATGGAGAGCTTTAAATTTGTTTTCATTTTGAAGCTTATGTTGAAGTTATTTGGCATCACAAATGAGCTTTCAAAAGTCTTGCAAAGAAAAGATCTCAATATTGTTCTTGCCATGGAATTAGTTAATGATGTCAAGGATCGATTGGCAACATTCAGAGAGAGTGGTTGGGATAATTTATTTGGTGATGTCCAAGAATTTTGTGGTGCTAATAGTATTCTAGTACCAAATATGGACGAAGTAATAACAGTTCGTGGTCGTTCAAGGAGAGAAGGGAGAACTGTTACTAATCTTCACCATTACCGTGCAGAGATTTTTTATGTTGCTATTGACAAAATTTGTGTGGAGATGGATCACCGCTTTAGTGAAGGAGCAAATTGTGTGCTTGATTGCTTCTCATGTCTTGACCCCAAGGACTCTTTCTCCAAGTTCAATGTTGATAAAATTGCTCGTCTTGCTGAAATTTATCATGAAGAATTCTCTAATGATGATCATGGAACAATAAGAGAGCAGCTCCTCACTTAGATAAGTCAAGTGAAAAGGCATGCTTCTTTTTCTACTTGTGATGATGTTCAAAGTTTGGCCATGAAGATGGTTGAAACTAAGAAAAATCTGGTATTTCCATTGGTATACAAACTTATTGAGTTGGCTTTGATATTGCCGGTGTCAACTGCATCTGTTGAGAGAGCATTTTTAGCAATGAAGATTATCAAGAATAAATTGCGTAGCAAGATGAACAACGAATGGTTCAACGACTTGATGATATGTTACACTGAGCGCGATTTATTCAAGTCAGTTGATGATAAGGATATTATTCGAACATTTACAGCAATGAAGTCTCGGAAAGGACATTTGCCTCGTGATTTTCTTTAGCACGCTATTGGTACGTTCCATTTAACCTTTTCTATTGTTACAAGCTCTCTGTTTTGAATAAATAAACAAATCACAACACTGAATTTTTGTGAATAACAAATCCATTTTCTTATCCTGTAGTGTCTTCTAGGATATACTGATGGTGTCATGATGATTTAGACGGCTACACTTTTGTTGGCAAGATGGCTAGTTTGGCTGATTGGCTCTATGCTTCGGTTTGATTTCGTGTCTTTTGTTGTCAAGTCACAACTTCATTTACTTTCTGAAATGGAATATTGATGTATTAGTTCGCTTAAATATTACATTTGTATGACTGTTATGTCCGTATTTTCACTTCAATATTAATGTGGATTTGTGCTTTGCAAGTTTGATGCATAGTATATATTGTCTATCCGATACGGAATTTTTTATTTGCATGTTAGACATTCAGGCTTAAGTTTGCCCGGGCTTCGCAAAAGTTCTGCCTCCGCCCCTGATTGCCTAGAAGAACCGAGCCCATAGAATCTCGTTACAAAAGAAGAAAAAGAGCCCATAGAATCGATCGACCAAATGATTTATTCCTCATCTCTAGCGTTGTGCCGAGGAGTCGTTTAGAAATTTCTCAAATTCCAAAAAATCCATCGACGAGCCACTCAAGCAACACGACCGGCCGGAGCGTGACGGCCTCGCCAGCGCTCGTACGCCTCCAGCGCGTCCTCCGCGCGCCGCCGCACCTCCTCCTCGGACGCCAGCAGCTGCTGCAGCGCCGCCGCCTCCGCCTCGGCCTTCGCCTTCTCCGCCTCCGCGGCCCGCTTCAACGCGCCGAGCTCGGCCCTCTTCTTCACCGCCTCCGCCCTCGCCGCGGCGAGCTCGGCCTGCGCCTCCCCAGCCCGCTTCGCCACGGCGGCGTCGCCTTTCGCCTTCTCGAGCTCGTCCCTCGCCTTTGCCTGCTGCTCCTCTGCCGCCTGCTTCGCCGCGGCGAGCTCGGCCTTTGCCTCCTCCAGCTGCCCCCGCAGCGCCGCGGCCTCGCGCTCCCTGGCAGCAAGCTTCTCCTCCAGCTCCAGCGCGTGGCGGAAGGAGAACGACGCGTAGTTCGCGGCCTGAAAACAATCAACGCGATCGATCCGACTCCGGTCAAGCACCTACCGGCTACCGATGGAACGATTCGCCGAAGAATTTGGTCTGGCATACCTGCAGAATCGCAGCGTAGGTCGACTTGACGACCTCGGAAGGAGCGTTCGCCGCGAACGTGCGCTCCAGCGGCGGCGCGACGGCGCCCTGGAGCAGCTCACGCGCAGCCTCCCAGTCCGTGGTGTCTCCGTCGTGCCTGCTGAGAATGTGCCGTGGCTTCCCGGAGAAGTCCGGCGGTGGCGACCACACGCTGGAAAGCGGCATGTTCGGCGCCGAAAGACGCGGAACCTCCTCCTCGCCGCTGCCTTCCTCCCGAATCCTCTTCTTCGCCGGCGCTTGCGCGGCCGCCTTGTCCGCAAGCACTTCCTCGTCTTTGGCTTCCTCCACACCCCTCTTCTCCCCGCACAAAGCTGCGTTGCTGCCCGGCTCGGCTTTCACGGCCGACGCCAACGCCGACGCTTGAGCGGCCGCCTTCTCCGCGAGCATAACCTTCATCATGTCGTGGACAGCGGGATCCAAGCCTAGCACAAAACAAACAACATCAGGGCTCGAGAAAACAGGGGAATCAGAGGGATTTCGATGTTCCGATACCTTTGGAACTGGGAGTAGTACGAGTAGATGGCGGCGGCGGCGGCGGCGATGCAGTGGTGGCTATCATGGCGGCGGCGAGGTTGCTGCTGCTGAGATACATCCTGAGATCAACGGCGGCGCCCCCGTGAACGCGCAGCAACTTGGCCGCCGATTTGATTTCCTGAGGGGTGAGCACCGGCTTCATGAGTGCGCTCTTGGACGGCTCGCCCCACTCCACGGCGCAAGGCCACGGATCCGGCGAAGAGAGGAAGAAGAACTCGCGTTTCCAGTCCTTGATAGCAATGGAGTTCGGGTTGGGCATCCCCGTGAAGCGCAGGCCGGAGCCCTGCCTGGATTGGAAGAAGTACCAGCCTTTTCCGTGCTTGTGGGAGACGACTAGCAGCTGGAAGAAATGCCGGAACACCGCGAGCGACGGCGGCACGCCGCCGGAGCGGCAGAGCGCGACGAAGCCCGCCATGACGCGCCACCCGTTGGGCGTGAGCTGGGCCGGCGCGATGCCGAAGTGGGCGAGCGCCTCGAGGAAGAAGCCGTGAAGCGGGACGCGCATCCCGGCCTCCAGCGAGCGCGCGTACACGCAGATGGCCCCCCGCGGCGGCGTCGAGTTCGCGCGCAGGTCGCCGGCGGGGCGCGCGGTGAACCCCTCGGGGACGCCGTGCTCCCGGCAGAGAACGTCGACCTCTCGTTGAGTGGCCAGAATCGAGGCGAAGCCCTCGGCGCCCGTGGGCCTGGACGGCACGGCGGCGGCGGCGACGCCGTGGCCCGGGTTGGTGGAGGGAGAGGAAGGCATGGTGACTTTTGTCTTCCTCGAGTTCCCCTGCTATAGCTGTCCTGTCCTGCGGTGCAGCGGATGGATGAACGTGCAGACGAAAGTGCACATCTTTTTTTTAACTTTTTTTTGAGGGTATCTTTTTTTTTAAACTGAAAATGCATATCCTACGCTTTTTGTAACTGAGGCCTCTTTGCACGTTGGACTAATGTTGGGTCTTTCTTTTCTTATAGGTTAGTTGGTTATTGAAAGTACACACCCTTAGCACTAGCACACATGCATATGCTGCTATAGTAAAATCCAAAAAAAGAAAAGGTCGGAAAATTCTGATTTCATTTTTTTTTTGCAACAAACATTGAAGGGTTTTTGGAGCATCAATTTTGTTCTTTTTGCCTAGACCTCAACGAATGTCGTTTCATCACGAAACTTTACACACATGTGAAGGACACGCTGATGTTTTTTGCCAAAGAAACTCATAATTTTCCAGTCTTGTTTTGTATGTTTGCGGATTTTATTACAGCGACAGGTGATTGTGTGCTCAAGGGGAAAACGCGCCCCCATGGAGAAAACTATAACTCCGACCAGAGAGAAGCATGGTTTCCCGCCAAAAAAAGCACTCCCTTGAAATCATAATACGTGTCACGGTTTTATGATCTAAATTTGTAGTTCAAAGCTTCGACACTTGAATCGAAGGGAGTACGGTATTTGTTTCGGCCACGTCTCTCCGCAATGGGCCCTGTGCCGTGCCTGTGGCGCTGCTCCTTGTGCACGCTGCTGGCCCCTGCCTCGGCGCAGACCGGCAATGCGTGGCTTCCTTCCTCTGGAAGGCACACGTCTCTCCTTTCCTCAAGCCCGTCAAGTCAAACTGCAGGGGGCAACTGCGTGTCGGGAAAGGGGCCTTGTTGTAGCCAGCTACGCTCAGAGGTTGCGTTCCTGTTGGTTGGCTCATGTAAGGTGGGTGGGATCGGTCATGTGAATTTCGCGCAGACCCGATCGATACCTAGCGCTCATGTAAGGTGGGTGCGCGCGGTCACGGGGGCGAATGCGCTCGTGTCATGTGTGTGCGTGCAGGACTTCATACCAAGCCGCTAGGGAGAACACGCACGCGCCCTGCATTTCCTTCACATTTCCTAGTGTGCGTGGTGTCAGCTGGAACAAGCAACAAGAGACTTTTTTTACTTTATATGCTAATATACATTATTAGAGAAACAACGCAGACGCTTACATACGCATATGTACACCCAATCTCCATAAACACACACACATTTTATTTCTCTAAACACCTCCGAGAGACTGAGCAAAATATTAGGTTGATTTCGAGCCAGTGGTCAGGAGGAGGCATGGAGGGGAACCAGTAGTGATGGGAACGGAAACGAAAGAAAACTGGTCTAGTCTCGTTAAAACCTTTTTTAAGAACTAGTCAATCTAGTAGTCAACCGAAAGAGAGAACTCCCTCGAACAAAAGAAGATTTCCCTTCTACCCGGCCATGCACGCTGCAAGAACGGAAAGCCTGCCGCTTCCGTGCTCAATTTTCTCGTTTGACACACCTCCTTTCGGTGCATCAGGCCGTCCACACGGAAGGATTCATTTGGTTGCCGCATACATCCCAACTAGGCCCTTATTGTATAAAAAGAGGTCGTTTGGTTGTATTTTCTCTCATGATTAAGGATGACAAAGCCATTGAAGTCACCTCGCATACTACTCGCACCAAAGATCGTTGGCCTCTAACTTGCTAGAAACTTAAATTATATTGCAAAAAAAAAAAAGCATCACGAGCAGATTTGAGGTGCTTCGAATTTGCCACCTCCACAAAACTAAGGCAAACAAACATTTTCTTCACATTTTCGCAATTGCCAACATGGCGTAAGACGACCGCATTTTATTCTTTATCAATCGCATTACTTGACCCAACGAGTAATAAAAACATTACAAACATGTTGAGCTAGATGTGTTGTATTGAACATGGCGTATTTTGGTTGCTACTTTATGAGTCTATGTAATGTGGCCAGTAAAGAACAAAGGAGAGTGCTTTTGCGATATGTTGGTAAATGTGGAACTGTAAAATAAAGGTTTATTGGCCTTTCATGTGAAGGAAACAACTTGTAAATACCTCAAGTATATTGTTGATGTTTTATTATTGAATATAAATAAATTTCAACAGGGTAGAGGCTAAGGATACGACTGTGAGTGCAGCATACGAGGTGAGTTCAATGTCTTGCATTATTGTTCACGTGAGAAAACATCAAGACCTATTATGTTAATTGTTTTTCGTACTAGCAGCCTTTGGTTGTTGTGGTTACCTTAAGGAAGCATAAATGGATTGGTGATTCTTTTACATGATCTCTGCATAACAAGAGCTAGGATAATTAAAATTGACATGTGATTCAATCAAGAGCTTGCTCTACAGGATCTGGAGTCACTGGATGGAGTTGCCATTATAAGACTCATAAGTGTTTGATTGATTTGTTCCTCTACCACTGTGCTGAAATATATGGAAGAATAAGACAGCGAGGGCACAAATAAAGCATTACTTGACTCAACAAGTAGCAAAAACATTACAGCATGTTGAATTAGATGTGTTGTATTGAACATGGTGTATTTTGATTGCTACTTTATGAGTGTAAGGAATGTGTTTAGTAAAGAACAAACGACATTGGTTTTGCGATATGTTGGTAAATGTGGAACCTTAAAATAAAGGTTTATTGGCCTATCATGTAAACGAAACAAGTTGTAAATACCTCAAGTGTACTGTTTATCTTTTTTTGTATAATATAAATAATTTACAAAAGGATAGAGGCTAAAATATGATCGTGACAGCAACATACGAGGTGGGTTCAATGGCTAAGGATATGATCTTTTATATTAATTGTTTTTTGTACTAGCTGATTTTGTTGTTGTCGTTACCTTAAGGAAGCATAAACGGATTGGTGATTCTTTTACACGATCTCTGCATAACAAGAGCTAGGATAATTAAAACCGGCTACAAGATCTGGAGTCACTAGATGGAGTTCCCATTACAAGACTCGTAAGAGTTTGATTGATTTGTTGCTCTACCACTGTGCTGAAATATATGGAAGAATAAGACATCGAGGGCGCAAATAGAAGCCAAGCATATGGTCTCCTTATTCATTTTCAACCCTCTTCTTTTGTATTTTACCTACAACTTATGTCCATTATATTAATAATCACTTATATAGAATATATTATAAATGCCAACGATTCAAGTTAATCAGAACCTTCTTGAATGATCAAAAGAGGAATATATGAGAGTTCGTCGTAGGTTTGGTGACAAACATGACATTTACATGTTGGAAATGGGAGGCAATGCGTCAATCCAAAAAAAGGTGATTAAAATAGATATTACTAATGAGCATCATTACGAGGTGGATGTTTCAATGATGTTAATGATTGGTCGCTTAAGAAATTGATAGTCGCCTTAATGTGACAAATCATAAGTTGCTAATATGCCTAGCCTCTTTGAACTTAAAAGAATCATTTCGACATTTCAAATTAAATCATTTGATGATGGATCTAGCTAGACTTTATCAGAAAGATTTTGGTGATGAAGAACCAAGGGACCTTAGACATAACCGAGCATATGATCACTTTGGTGCTGGCTTATCATCTTTACATTGTCGATGTCCTAGCAGATGATCGATTCTCTAGCATAATTAGCATTGGTATGCTCTCTCAAAACACGGTGGAGAGAAGGAAACATATTTGGTGTCGATTAGTTTACTGACTCTTGCAGCTTGCACTAGTATTGCATGTTGTCAATGCTATATAGTCTAGGGATGTTTCCCAATAATATTTTTTGTGTGCAAAAGGTAAAGCGAGTAGGTATCTCCCTTCACTCTCCATATTGATTACCTTGGTTGGTTTATGTAGGAAGGGAGCAATGCTACACTCACGGTCATTTTTTTTACAGAAATTTACGAGGATGCTTAGCTGGAATAACTGATTGGAAGAAAAGGGGGATGAGGGGCCACACCCCTGAAAATCAGGGGGCGGTGGAGATTAGTTAGCGATGAAATCCTGTAAAACGCCCGTATTACTTTGTTGATATAGAATTTTCCGTAGGCGGGTGGGTCACAGGCATTCCGCGTACTACATAGAATGGGAACATTCGCATAGACATAGACTCATTCGGGCAGATGGCCAAGGACCGTCTGAGCATAACCCAGTGTGGGAAATCCTTTGGAAATTGCAAGTGCCGAGTAAAGTGAAGATTTTTGGCTGGAAAGCCTTACATGGTATGGTCCCAGGATTGGCAATTCTTGTGAACAGACATATCCCAACGACTTCTCAGTGTCCTGTTTGTGAGAGTGGTGCAGAAGATATCAAACATCTCATGTTTACGTGCAGTCGAGCAAGGAAAGTATGGCATACTTTGGGGCTGCTAGACTACATTGATAAGTTCACACCTGTAGATAGGTCAGGTTCTATTGTTCTGGAAGAGATGCTTCGATAGCACAGAACCAGATCGTCGGTAATTGGTAATGTTGGTCTGGAGGAATTAATTCTTGTGGGAGCATGGTATATATGGTGGCAGAGGAGGGAATTCGTCAAGGGAGAATGTGTGGCTGATCCTTTTTTTCGTGAATACGCAAAGACTGCGTATCATTGCATTGATAGGAGGGGGTTGAAAGTACAGAGAGACATGCCGACATTGGCCACGCGTACACAGGCCGGCGCGGGCACAAGTGGCCGGAGCAGCTAGGAGAGGGGCTGCTCAACCCTCATTACAGAAAACAAAGCCTAAATCTCAGGAATCAGGTTCGCCAAGCCGTTGGCGCCGGCACTAGCCCAGAGGCAAGCGTCTTCTTGAATGGATTGCAGCAGAGTTGCGATCGAGGGTTGCCGCTGATCGAACACGCATGCATTCCAGTGTCTCCAGATGGCCCAAGCGGTGAGGGCGATGATGGAGCAGAGTCCTTTCCGCAGAGCCGAGGGTGATGAAGTGCAAGCATCCATCCACCAGTCCGCGAACGCAGTGTCGGGGTTGGGGATCGTGGCGGTCGATCGGCACCAAGAAAGGACCTCATGCCAAATTTGGCGGGAGAAGGGGCAGGTGGTGAACAAGTGGTGCATGTCCTCGGTGGTCTGGTCGCACAACACGCAACTGTCATTGTGGGGCAGCCCTCGCCGGGCAAGGCGGTCGGCCGTCCAACAACGGTCTTGCAGGGCGAGCCAGATGAAAATCTTGATGCGCAAGGGGGCCCAAGTCTTCCAGGTGAGCTTCCAGGACGCGTCAGTCGTGGATCCGTGGAAGAGCGCAGCGTAGCAGGATTTGGCGGAGTAGACGCCGGACTCCGTCCACTTCCACCGTAGCACATCATGCCCAGCCAAGATGGTAGCGTTTTGGAGCAGGCGCCAGAGATCGACATACTGGATCAGGGCTGCCGGGCCGAGCGCGCCGGCAATGTCGCGCGCCCAGGCGCGCCCAGGGAGCCCCTCAGCGACCGTGCGATCGCGACGATGCCGTCTGGAGACCAGGGAGAACACGAGGGGGGCAAGCTCGGGGATGGCCTTGCCATCGATCCAGGGGTCAGTCCAGAACCTGCAGGTGCGACCATCACGCACCTCCCAGGAGGTGGAGGCCCTGAAAATCTGCGAGGCCGCAGGGTCGTGGGGGAGGTGTAGATGACTCCAGGGGCGCGAAGCATCAGTACGCTGGAGCCAGAGCCACCGGGTGCGCAAGGCGACGCCGGCGCGTTGCAGGTCACGAATCCCCAAGCCGCCGAGGAAGGTGGGGCGACAGACCCGAGCCCAGTTCACTCAGTATTTCCCTCCACGTGCGTCCTTGCGGCCAACCCAAAGGAAGCTCCGGATGATCCGGTTGACCCGAGCAAGGATGGACTTGTTGACAGCAATGGCGACGAGGATGTGGATGGGCATGGCGCAGAGGACGTGCCGGCAGAGCGCGAGGCGATCCCCCAAGGAGAGCATGGAGCCCAGCCAGGTAGAGAGCTTCCTCTCGAGCTTGTCGATGAGGGGCGAAAGGTCGACTGTCGAGGGCTTGCGGAGGGAAAGCGGGAGGCCGAGGTACTTCACTGGGAAGGGAGAGATCGGGCATGCCATCTCAGACGTGATCGTGGCAACGTGCTCCTCGTCGCAGCGAATGGGGGAGGCCGAGCACTTGGCGATGTTCGTGTAGAGCCCGGACGCCTTGCCAAAGACATCCAAAATGCGGCGAATGGCGTGGATGTCGTGGGTGTCGGGGTGGCTGAAGATAATGACATCGTCGGCGTAGAGGGAGACGCTCGAAGGCATGTGCCGCGCGGTCAGTCGCTGCAGGAGGCCGCGCTCGACGGCTCGCTGAAGGAGCAAGTTGAGCACGTCGATGACGATGACGAAGAGCATAGGGGAAATGGGGTCCCCTTACCGTAGCCCGCACGCGTGAAGAATTGGTGGCCCGGGGACGCCATTGACAAGCACACGCGTCGATGCGGTAGAGAGCAGGATGGAGATCCATTCGCACCACCGGTCTCCAAAGCCCAGGTGCTTGAGCGTGTCGAGCAGAAAGGGCCATGCCACCGAATCAAAAGCCCTCGTGATGTCGAGCTTGAGGAGCATTCGTGGCATCTTGAGGTTGTGAAGAAGTCTAGCCGTCTGTTGAACAAGGAGGAAGTTGTTGTGGATGCTTCGGCCGGCGATGAATGCGCTTTGGTTGGTAGAGACCATCATGCCCAGGTGGGGTGCCAGCCGAAGAGAGAGCGCCTTCGCAAACAGCTTCGCAATGAGATGGATGAGGCTAATGGGACGATAGTCGAAGAGAGATACCGCGTCCTGTTTCTTCGGAAGGAGGGTGAGGAGCGCCTCATTGAGCCTCTGGAAACCCCGTCCGTTGAGTGTGTATAGCTTATCGAAGACGGCGCAGATGTCCTGCTTGATCACGTCCCACGCACTCCGGAGGAACTCAGCGGTGAAGCCGTTGGGGCCGGGCGCCTTCCACGTGTGGCTGATCCTACACGCACAACCTTCTCTATCCATGCTTTGACGTGCAATTTATGTGGGCAAAGTTATGTGGGCAAAGCCATCCAGGAACACATAAAAACTCAACGTTGATGCTTCATTTTCAGAAAATGGTACTGGTGGTGCAGGTGTTGTGTTAAGGAATGATATAGGGGAGGCAACTGCTGGTGCTTGTTGGCCTCTTCATAATATTTTTGATGCAGCAACGGCATAAGAAACAACTCTCCAGAAAGGTTTATCTCTCATCAAAGGTCTTCATTGCGTTCCTGTTACTGTCAAAATAGATTCTTTAGAACTCGTCGAAGCGTTTAGTGGAACAATTCAAATATGGTCTCCGTATGCACCAGTACTTGCGGACTGCTTTCAGATCACCTCCAGGATTGGATCAATATCGGTGCATCATTGGTATTGGGAGGCGAACTATGTGGCGCACAACTTAGCTAAACATGATTTTGTTTCAAATTCTACTGTTTTTTTGGGATGATGTTCCCCCAAGTTTTATGTTTCAGATGTAATGAACAATGTATCACTATTTATTTTGCAATAAAGTGCGCCACGAAGGCTTTCCCTTAAAAAAAGTTGTGTCATGATTTTTTTTCTTTTTTTTTTGCAAAAAAATGGAAAAGGAACTGATAGCTCTTTGACTAAGAGCATCTCCAGCCACGCCCCAAGCCCCCCCCCCCCAAGGCCCTTTTTTGTCGTCGGCGCCGAAAAAATCAGCCCAGTCCTACCCCCAGAAGCCCACATTTCGTCGGCTCGGGCCAATTTTGGCGCCGACGGACTTAGGCCGAATCCCGCGCGCTGGGGGCGCCCAGGGGCGCCAGGGAAACATTTTTTGGCGCGAAATGAAATGGGTCCGCCGAGTCAGCGACTCGCCGTCTTCGTCGTCCTCATCACCTCGATTCCCGCGGAATCAATGCCAAGGCTGTCGCGCTGCCGCGCCGGTTAGGTTTTCATTGATGCCTCACGGGCGGCGCAGTGAAGCCGCGGTGACGCGTGTCCCGCCTCTCCCGCCATGCGGCACACGACGGCAGCCATCTCACCGCCCATCCGCGGCTATAAAAGCTGACCTCCCTCGCTGGTGAATGCATAAGCCCTCGCCACCGATGCCCCACTCGCCCCCTCTCGCCAATGACTTCTCCGACACCCTCTCTCCTCTTCTCTCTCCCGTTCGATAGGCAATGGCCGAGCGCTTCCTAGGCGACGACGCGACGGCGAACGGCTTCAGCCACCGCCATCTGAGCAAGGACGAGGCGCGCCTCCTCTACGAGGCCGATTACCCAGCGCCCGGACATGCAGGTGCCGGGTTCATGGAGGCTGAGCGCCTGCTGTGTCCCGGTACCCTTGGCGCCCAACGGTGCTGAACGGCACGCTGAGATAGCGTGCATACGGTCGTCGCCACCGGAGGAGAAGCGAAACGAGCCGAGGTACGCCGCCGACAGCCACACGCTGTGGACAATGTACTTCGACCGCCGACCAGGTCGACTCCACGAACGACGTCCTGCCTCGCGGCCGCCTCAACTCCGACGGGCGGTGCGAATGGTGGGGCGTGCCCGACCAGACCCTCAAAGCCGTCCTCGAGTACATCGAGGCCAGCAACACGCCGCACCTGGAGTACGTGGCACCCACATCCTTCTCTCGCCGCCGCGGTAATTCCTGGACGCTGCGGCGAATGGGGACGGCGACGTCCTCGTCGTCGGGTTCGGGCTTGCTACGTCTTGAGCTTGCGTTGGTTTTCCTTAAAGAGGAGAGGGTGATGCAGCAAGTGTAGCGTAAGTATTTCCCTCAGTTTTGAGAACCAAGGTATCAATCCAGTAGGAGGCTCCTCAAAAGTCCCACGCACCTACACAAACAAAATGAGAACTCGTAACCAACGCAATAAAGGGGTTGTCAATCCCTTCAGGGCCACTTGCGAAAGTGAGATCTAATAAAGATAGTATGATAAGATAAATATATTTTTGGTATTTTATAATATAGATGCAAAAAGTAAAGATGCAAATAAAAGTAGATTGAAAGCAAATATGATAAGAGATAGACCCTGGGGCCATAGGTTTCACTAGAGGCTTCTCTCAAGATAGCATAAGTATTACAGTGGGTGAACAAATTACTGTCGAGCAATTGATAGAAAAGCGCATAGTTATGAGATTATCTAGGCATGATCATGTATATAGGCATCACGTCCATAACAAGTAGACCGACTCCTGCCTGCATCTACTACTATTACTCCATACATCGACCGCTATCCAGCATGCATCTAGAGTATTAAGTTCATAAGAACAGAGTAACGCATTAAGCAAGATGACATGATGTAGAGGGATAAACTCAAGCAATATGATATAAACCCCATCTTGTTATCCTTGATGGCAACAATACAATACATGCCTTGCAACCCTTTCTGTCACTGGGTAAGGACACCGCAAGATTGAACCCAAAGCTAAGCACTTCTCCCATGGCAAGAAAGACCAATCTAGTAGGCCAAACCAAACTGATAATTCGAAGAGACTTGCAAAGATAACTCAATCATACATAAAAGAATTCAGAGAAGATTCAAATATTATTCATAGATAAACTTGATCATAAACCCACAATTCATCGGATCTCGACAAACACACCGCAAAAAGAGTTTACATCGAATAGATCTCCACAAGAGAGGGGGAGAACATTGTATTGAGATCCAAAAAGAGAAAGAAGCCATCTAGCTAATAACTATGGACCCGTAGGTCTGTGGTAAACTACTCACAACTCATCGGAGGGGCAAGGATGTTGATGTAGAGGCCCTCCATGGTCGATTCCCCCTCCGGTAGAGTGCCGGCGAAGGCTCCAAGATGGGATCTCGCGGATACAGAAGGTTATGGTGGTGGGAATTGTGTTTCGTGGTGCCCCTGGATGTTTTTGGGGTACATAGGTATATATAGAAGGAAGAAGTACGTCGGTGGCCACCCGAGGGGCCCACGAGACAGGGGGCGCGCCCTACAGGGGGGGGGGGGGGCAGCCTCCTATCTCGTGGCCTCCTCGGCTGCTTCTTGACTTGCACTCCAAGCTCTCCGGATCACGTTCGTTCCAAAAATCACGCTCCCGAAGGTTTCATTCCGTTTGGACTCTATTTGATATTTCTTTTCTTCGAAATACTGAAATAGGCAAAAAAAACAACAATATGGGCTGGGCCTCCTGTTAGTAGGTTAGTCCCAAAAATGATATAAATGTGTAAAATAAAGCCCATAAGCATCCAAAAGGAGTAATATAATAGCATGGAACAATCAAAAATTATAGATACGTTTGGAGACGTATCAGGGCTCTCTTTCCTCCGGTTCGTCGGCGCTCCGCCCTGTCAAGCCTGAGCCGCAGGAAACGCCGCTTGGTCGCCACACCCGCGACAGCTCCCTCGTCATCAAATAGGGCGGTCGCCCCTCTCCTTCTTCCTACTGCCTCGTTAGGCCCAGGACCGAGTCGGGTTTGCTCCCCGTTGAAACAACATGCGGTGCCCCCATGTTTGGTTTTGGTAATTGATGACAATCTCTATGGACTAATGGTTGTCTTGAGTTATATTTTAAGGATTTGTCCATAGGCTTTTCTTGAAGTCCATGTGTTGGTTTCAAGGAGTTTATGAGTTGACCAAGGTGCTATTAAGGAATTATCCAAAGATTGGTCATGTGAGTGTTGAGCTTATTGAAAGCATGTCTTGAAGAAGAAGATTGTGTGATCATTCATGTTTACCTTCAAGACATCATCCAAATAAAGAGAGTTGGAAAGATTCAAGGTTGATCAAGACTAAGTCAAGAGTGAATCAAGTTGATCAACTCACAAAGCGTAGAAGATGCACCGAGAGGGATCAAGTGATCCCATGGTATGGTAAGCATTGTCCATTGCACTTTGTTTACTAACCCATGGTCTATGTGAGAGTTCTATGTGGGGTTAGGTACGTGTCCATGGGCTAGCGTCAAGAGGAATATATCATACAACCCATGGAAAGGATGGCATCAAGTGGTGATCGTCATCAAGATTGCCATGTGCAAGTTCAAGTGGAGCATCACGAAGAGATCAAGTGCTTGAATCTTGCCATCCATTTTTGTGTTAATGGACTTGTGAAGATGTGCCCAAGAGTGGCTCACCCATAGTGGACTATGGGGGAGCAATCATCTAGTCTTCATCGAGCCAACGCAATCAAGAAAGGTGGCCCAACTTGAGGGAGTCAAGATCGTCATCATCTAGCTCAAGTGGACCATGTGCAAGGCAAAGGTTTTCCCTTGATAGGTTTTCTATTTTACCGGTCTCATGGTGGTAGTTGGGAGACCGGGTTATAGGATCGTTTGCCGTACTATCAAGGGAGGCTCTCAAGTTGGTAGCTTGATCGTATCGTTAGTAGAGAGCTCAAACCATTGCATTATTGCATCATGTTTCTTGGTTCTTGTTTGGTTCTCTTTGTGAATCTTAGAGCTTATGGTCATCTTGATGACAAGCTTGAGTTCATCGAAAACGGAGTTTGCATGCGTCTACTATGATGTTTTCGGTGTTGGAGATTTTACCGGTCTTATCTGAGGAAGGGTTCTCACCATTTTCTTATGGGCCTTTTCTAATTTGCTTCTTATTGATATTTCTTTAAAGATTATGTTAGCCCTTGTTGCTAGCTTTCCAACAAACTTGGTTTCATCGAATTCGGAGTCCGTTTGCAAAAGTTGTGGCAGTTTTGGTGTTCTGAAAAGGCTGCAGCGGTACTACCGCGGATAGGAGCAGAAGTATTTTTTTACTACCGCTCTTGGGAGCGGTACTACCGCTTGGAGCAGTACTACCGCGGCTACTTCCGTGGCTACTTCCGCTCGGGACCAAAAACTCGTGTTTCCTCTCTCGTTGGGCTGTTTTGACCGTGCTAAGCGGTAGTACCGCTCCTCCAAGCGGTAGTACCGCTTGTGCACGACCTGAGCACATAACGGTTGGATTTGGGAGGTCCTATAAAAGGGGGTCTTCTTCCCAATGAACCTTATCTCTTAAGCTCGTGTTCTTCCCCCATTGTTGACCTTCTTCGAGCTTGCTAACTCTCAATCCCTCCACGGATTCTTGCTAGTTTTTTGGGGAAAAGAGAGAGGAGATCTAGATCCACATTTCCACCAATCATTTTCTCCTCTATGTGAGGGGAACCCTTTGGATCTAGATCTTGGAGTTCTTTGTGTTCTCTTCTTCGTTCTTCCTCTCATTTTCCTCCCTAGCATTAGTTGATTCGGTGGGATTTGGGAGAGAAGGACTTGGGCACTCTGTGTGCCCTTGCCATTGCATTTGGTGAATCAGTTTGAGTTCTCCACGGTGATACGTGGAAGTGAAGTTTGAGAAGCTTATTACTCTTGGGTGCTTGGTACCCTTGAGCTTGTTCCTCTTGGGTGCTTGGGCACCCTAGACGGTTGGTGGTGTTCGGAGCTCAATCATTGTGGTGTAAAGCTCCGGGCAAGCATCGGGGTCTCCAATTAGGTTGTGGAGATCGCCCCGAGCAATTTGACGGGTACCGGTGACCGCCCCCAAGGGTTGCCAAAGTGTACGGGTTTGGTGACCTCCCCCAAGGGTCGCCATTTGTATGGGTTCGGTGACCGCCCTCAAGGGTCCCTTAGTGGAATCACGGCATCTTGCATTGTGCGAGGGCGTGAGGAGATTACGGTGGCCCTAGTGGCTTCTTGGGGAGCATTGTGCCTCCACACCGCTCCAAACGGAGATTAGCATCCGCAAGGGTGTGAACTTCGGAATACATCATCGTCTCCACGTGCCTCGGTTATCTCTTACCCGAGCCCTTTACTTATGCACTTTACTTTGTGATAGCCATATTGTTTCTTGTCATATATCTTGCTATCACCTAAGTAGTTTTTCTTGCTTAGCATAAGTTGTTGGTGCACATAGGTGAGCCTAGTTGTTGTAGGTTTTGTGCTTGACAAATTAACCGCTAGGTTTATTCCGCATTTGTTCAAGCCTCAACCGTAATTATTTTAAAGCGCCTATTCACCCCCCCTCTAGGCGACATCCATGATCTTTAAATTGGTATCAGAGCCTCGTCTCTCTTTGTTGGGCTTAACCGCCTAGAGAGTAAAGATGTCGACTAGGGGATTAGGATTCTCAGACACTCTTAGTTTCGATGGCACAAATTTTGATGTTTGGGTAATTCGCGTGCTTAATCTCTTTAGGGTCATGGACCCAAATTTAGAGCGAATTGTAGATATGGGTTTTTTCTCCTCCAAAGGATCCCCAAAGCTTATCTTTAGAGGACAAGAAAAACTCTTATCTCAATGCTCAAGCTTCTAATGTGCTTTTCGATACTTTGAGCAATGTAGTTATATTTGAACTCATGTCGTTCCGGGAATGTCATGAGTTGTGGACGAAGCTTCAAGATAAATATGGTGTGTCCAAGATTTGCGGGGATGATTATTCTCCCTCCTCCTCCGGCCGTGTTGCCTTCTCAACTTCTTCTACTTCACCTACATGTGGACTGCCACAAGGTAATGCTAGGGTGAGTAGTGGTGGTCATTGTAATGATGATAGTGTGCTTGTTCTTGGTGATTCTACATCACTATCTTATTGCAATGGTCCTTCTTTGGACTTTAACACTTCGAGCACCTTACATGTTTCACTTGCTCGTGTTGGTAGTCCTTGCATATCATGTAGAAATTGCTTGCTCAAATCTCATGATGATATTGTTGATATGTCTTGTTGCCATGATAAAAATGTATCTATTTCCTCGAGTTGTTGTGCTAACAATGTAGAGGAAACTCAACACTCCATGGAACAAGATGTGGCCTTGAATGGTGCTTCAAGGGATCCTACATCATCATCTATTGCATTTTGCCTTATGGCCAAGGCCTCAAAGGTATCTCCCACTTTGAATCCCAATATATCTTGTGATGATATTGATGATGGCAAGAATGATGATGATGTCGATTATGATGAAGAGAATGATGATGTTGCCTCCTTAAAAATTAAGGGGGAAATGATTTTTAAAGCTCTTCTTAAGAATAAAATTGCTCGTTCCAACTTCATGGAAATCATGTCGATTGCTATTGAGAGCAAGAAATATATTGATGAGTTGGAATCTCGTCTTGAGGAGCATGAGGTCACCATTGATAAAATGGAAGGTCATGGGCGTGATTACGCTAATGAGATTGCGGACCTCTCTCAAGCTTTTGAACTTGAACAAACCACCAAGGAATCTCTTGAGGAGACTTTTGCTCTAGAATTATCTAGAGTGAAGGAATCTAATGATAGAGCTCTTGAGGTGGCCAATGTTTTTGAAACTAAAAATGTGAAGCTTGAAGTTGCTCATGCTAGACTCCTTGAGGATTTTGAGCACCTCGAAAATGGCTCAAGGGTCATCAAGGGTGAGCTCATCAAACTCACCGAGTCTCATGCTCAACTTGAAGCTTCTTATTTAAAAGAGCTTCCCAAGTTGCCTTCTCCTCTTGTTGTTAATGATGATGCTTGTGCTACTAACTCTAGTTCTTGTGAAGCATCCATTTTGAAGGAGAATGTTGAGCTACGGGCTCAACTTGAGGTGCTATCTAGTAATTACAGGAAATTGGAAGAAAGTCATGAAAAGCTCTCAAGCTCTCATGATGATCTTCTAGTATCCCATAGTGTGCTAAAGATAACTCATGAGGCCATGATTGTTAAGGTAACATCTAGTGAGCCTCATGTGGATACTAGCACTACTTCTAGTCAAAATAGTATATTGCCATGTGCTAGTCCTTGTAATTCATCTACTCACAATGTTGGTACATCTTGCGATGAATTGCTTTCCTTGCCTTGTTGCTCTAACGATGAAGATTATACTTCCTCTAGTACTTGTGTTGAGACTAACCATGTAGAGGAAATCAAAGAGCTCAAGGCCCAAGTCACTTCTTTGAAGAAAGACTTGGAAAAGTGTCATGAAGGAAAATTCACACTCAATAATATCTTGAGTGTGCAAAAATCCCCCAATGACAAAGGTGGACTTGGATTCAACTCCAACAAGAAGAAGAAGTCCAAGATCAACAAGAAGAAGGGCCAAAAACAAGTCAAGAATTCGGCCAAGATTATTTGCTTCAAGTGCAAAATTGAAGGGCATCATGTTAGATCTTGCCCATTGAAGAAGAAGGCCATTAGTGACAAGCAACAAGGAAAGCGGCTACAAGTGCATTCTCATGCTCAACCTCAAGTTGAAGAAAGGCCTCTTCCCAAGAAGACTCAAGCTAATGCTTATCAAGTTGAGAAATCAAGTGAGAAGAAAGTGAAGAGTAGACGTTGCTATCTATGTCGTGAGAAAGGTCACCTTGCTTCTTCATGCACTAGTGGTAACTTATCCAACCCAATTGTTATTGATGATGTCTATTCTCTTGGGAAGGATAAGGTTGGTAATGTGTTTGCCAAGTTTGTTGGTACTCAAAGTGGTTTGAAGCAAAGAACCATTTGGGTAGCCAAGCCTATTGTGACTAACCTCTTAGGACCCAACTTGGTTGGGGACCAACTAGCTCAAACTTGATCAATAGGTGTTGTTGGAGGTCATTGGAGACTTGGTTACATTATGAAGAATTAAGGGGACTTCATCATTCTTGTTGTCTCAAGCCAAGTCAATTGGGTTGTCAAGTTTCTATCTTATATCCAATGTGCCTCCTTGCGGTAACTTGTACTTAAATTGTTTACATTGAAAGTTACTTGCCCCTTTGCATGTTTTGGTTTTGTTCCTTGCATGTGTTTGTATATGTTGCGCTTCCAACTTGCTTATCTTGAGCAATCAAGTATGTGTGTGTTGGTTTGCACATCATGTACATGTGCTTCGTGCGTTGAGCCTTTTTGCTTCTTGTTTATATCCTAGTTGGATCGTGTGAGAGATCAATGGAACATCCCATTTTGGGGGAGTGATGTGCTTTGTGCACCTCACAATCCTATAAATGTGTGTACATGAGGAATACCATCTAGTATTGATATTATAAGATTACCTAGTCGCTAGGTGGTATATCTCTCATGAGAAATTCAAATTCTAAAAATTCCATTGATTATCTCGTGTTGGATCCTCTTATTGCCTCTTGTTAAGTTCTTATTGGTATCACATTATGGGGGAGTAATATGCTATGTGCATAATACAAGCCTAGAAAATGTGTACATTTGAGATATTGTCTCCTAGAATTGATATTGTAAATTATATTGTTCCTAGGTGACATGTTAGCTCTACAAGTGGGAATTTGCTTGTGTTTGTTGTGAAGATGATGTTGGATATCCTTGTTATCTACCACCGGGAATTATTTCCAAATACTTCTTGTCTTTTGACAATTGGTAGTCACTTATGTGTGGTAGAATTTATTGATCATCTTTACATTGCTTCTGTTTTTATTTGCCTTTTCTCTTGCCAAGGTTTGTGTCAACTCCCGTTGTCTTCTATACCACTTGTGGATCTTGTTAATTTCTTGTTCTTGTCTAGTGTTTTCTAGATATAGTTAAAGTGGTGATCCCACCTTGTGCATTTTGTATTCAAAAGCAAATTCTCTATAGTGCACAACTCGTGGGGGAGCTATCCTATTTTCTTTAGAACACTCTTCTTGTGATCCTTATCAAGTGTGTGTTGGTGGAAGGCAAGCCGTTTTCTTTGGTACCTTGTGCCATCATGATACTTTGTTGAGAGCTTGGTTTGTTTGGAATCATCCTCTCTTTGGGAGTTTGACATCTTTAATTTAGTGTGTACCAAAGGATATCTCATTCCTTGATGTATCTTCAATGATATCTTCCAAGTGATGATTTCTCCATTTGGTATCCTTTTCACTTGGCATTTCTTTGTCTTTTGGTTTTGGGTTTTTGAAAGTCTTGAGCATGCATGTTTACTTCATGTATTTTATTTGGTTTGATTTCTTTTGTTAACTCAATATATAAGGGAAACTCCACCTAGTCTCAATTTGGATGAGATGTGCATGAAATTCATTTTCATATCTATATGCACATATTTATGTGGAGTTTGTCCTGTGTATTGGTGTTTCTAACTATTTGGTCCCGATGAGTTTGGGTACCGTTTAGTTTGTGTTGTTCTTCTAGGAACATTTGGAGATGCATTGGATGTTCGGCTCACTCACAAGGAAAGTGTTGTCACCATGTGCTTATTAGAGTCAAGCTAGGATGATCAATGAACTACTATCTACCTTCAATTGGTATCTACTACATCCTCCCAATGATATCTCGGTAACAAGTATCTATTCATGCTTTCCTCTCTTGCATTCAACCTTGTGTAGGTTGCATCTTGGCATGATATTCATTTCATATCTTGTGATACTTGTTTCCTTTCTCAAAGCATCCCAACGATGATCTCTTGTTGCTAGTTGTGATGTCTTTGATGGTTGTGTGATTGGACTTCATTTATATACAATAAGACCATATCTAGCCAAGTGCTATGCTTTCAAGTAAATATCTTATTGGTATATTTATGACTTCCTTGTGGATATCTTGTTCCTTCGTGTTGTAATTATTTCGGGTGTACATCCTTCTTTGTAGATATATCTCATGATTCGTCTACCTAGAACCTTATACACTTGAGAGAAATTACATCTCTAGTTGATATCCTTTCTTTCACGTCCACCTTGTCTTTCTCTTGTTATTTCTTTGGTGGCTCCGTGAAAGCTTTTGCCTTGAGTGCGTGTCCTCTATTGTTGCATCTTGATGCACTCTTGTGTGGTGAAGATTATTTTCCTCTTGCTTATCTTTACGAGGCTTTTGCCATCTTAATTGGTATCCCTTGTCTTGATGAGCCTCTCATCGTCTATCTTCACCATGGGTTGTCACAAGCTTTGTTGTTATCATTTTAGTGAGCTTGTGAACCCATTTGCTAGTTGGGTGTGTGTGGAGAGGACATGTCATGCACCGTGTATCTCATTTTTCCAAGACTATGTTGATGCTTAATGCTCATCCTTATTTTAGTCTTCTCAAGTGCTTTGCCATGACTCACACACATCATTTTGGTTGAGCCTATTCTTATTTGCCTCTTTTACATGATTGCTCAACCATTTGTTTGTTGCAAGTGCTAGGCTTTATTTCCTATATGCTCACTTGCACTTTTTGTAAGTTTCTATCGATTTTGGGGGAGCTATGATCCTATTTTGTGCACTTTGTATCCAAATACAAATATTCTTATGTGTGCACAAATCATGGGGAGCTTCTCTAGTTTCTTTAGAACACTCCTTTGCTCATATCATAATATCCTTCATTCATGTGGCTCATAGGATCTTTGGTCTAGTTGGTTCAATTGATATCATTTGATTGCTTGCTTCAATTAGTATCTTTTGATTGCTCGATTTCTTGTTTCTCTCTTTGTTATGTCTTTGTGGCATATCATTCTTTTGCAATCTTTGGGCCTCAATATAGTTTGTCTTTCTCCAAGTATTTACCATTGGATATGTGTATCGCATTCCACTCTATTTTTGAGAGATACACTCTTTATATTGGCCTTCTAAGATTTTCACCCATTTTGGCAATCGATGCCAATGGGGGAGGAGTTTCAGAGAGTTTGTGTGGAGAAGTCTTCAGAGTTTTCTCCTTGCTTTGGTTTTGGTTCCTAAGCATTTGCATCCCTTTATCATGCATCATTGGTTGTTGCATTGCATGGTGATGCATAATTCCTTATATAAACTCTCTTGAAAGTGATTGTCATCAATTACCAAAATGGGGGAGATTGAAAGAACATGCGGTGCCCCCATGTTTGGTTTTGGTAATTGATGACAATCTCTATGGACTAATGGTTGTCGTGAGTTATATTTTAAGGATTTGTCCATAGGCTTTTCTTGAAGTCCATGTGTTGGTTTCAAGGAGTTTATGAGTTGACCAAGGTGATATTAAGGAATTATCCAAAGATTGATCATGTGAGTGTTGAGCTTATTGATAGCATGTCTTGAAGAAGAAGATTGTGTGATCATTCATGTTTACCTTCAAGACATCATCCAAATAAAGAGAGTTGGAAAGATTCAAGGTTGATCAAGACTAAGTCAAGAGTGAATCAAGTTGATCAACTCACAAAGCATAGAAGATGCACCGAGAGGGATCAAGTGATCCCATGGTATGGTAAGCATTGTCCATTGCACCTTGTGTACTAACCCATGGTCTATGTGAGAGTTCTATGTGGGGTTAGGTACGTGTCCATGGGCTTGCGTCAAGAGGAAGATATCATACAACCCATGGAAAGGATGGCATCAAGTGGTGATCGTCATCAAGATTGCCATGTGCAAGTTCAAGTGGAGCATCACGAAGAGATCAAGTGCTTGAATCTTGCCATCCATTGTGGTGTCAATGGACTTGTGAAGATGTGCCCAAGAGTGGCTCACCCATAGTGGACTATGGGGGAGCAATCATCTAGTCTTCATCGAGCCAACGCAATCAAGAAAGGTGGTCCAACTTGAGGGAGTCAAGATCGTCATCATCTAGCTCAAGTGGACCATGTGCAAGGCAAAGGTTTTCCCTTGATAGGTTTTCTATTTTACCGGTCTCATGGTGGTAGTTGGGAGACCGGGTTATAGGATCGTTTGCCGTACTATCAAGGGGGGCTCTCAAGTTGGTAGCTTGATCGTATCGTTAGTAGAGAGCTCAAACCATTGCATCCTTGCATCATGTTTCTTGGTTCTTGTTTGGTTCTCTTTGTGAATCTTAGAGCTTATGGTCATCTTGATGACAAGCTTGAGTTCATCGAAAACGGAGTTTGCATGCGTCTACTATGATGTTTTCGGTGTTGGAGGTTTTATCGGTCTTATCTGAGGAAGGGTTCTCACCATTTTCTTATGGGCCTTTTCTAATTTGCTTCTTATTGATATTTCTTTCAAGATTTTGTTAGCCCTTGTCGCTAGCTTTCCAACAAACTTGGTTTCATCGAATTCGGAGTCCGTTTGCAAAAGTTGTGGCAGTTTTGGTGTTCTGAAAAGGCTGCAGCGGTACTACCGCGGACAAGAGCGGAAGTAATTTTTTACTACCGCTTTTGGGAGCGGTACTACCGTTTGGAGCAGTACTACTGCGGCTACTTCCGTGGCTACTTCCGCTCGGGACCAAAAACTCGTGTTTCCTCTCTCGTTGGGCTGTTTTCACCGTGCTAAGCGGTAGTACCGCTCCTTCAAGCGGTAGTACCGCTTGTGCACGACCTGAGCACATAACAGTTGGATTCGGGAGGTCCTATAAAAGGGGGTCTTCTTCCCAATGAACCTTATCTCTTAAGCTCGTGTTCATCCCTCATTGTTGACCTTCTTCGAGCTTGCTAACTCTCAATCCCTCCATGGATTCTTACTAGTTTTGGGGGGAAAAGAGAGAGGAGATCTAGATCCACATTTCCACCAATCACTTTCTCCTCTATGTGAGGGGAACCCTTTGGATCTAGATCTTGGAGTTCTTTGTGTTCTCTTCTTCGTTCTTCCTCTCATTTTCCTCCCTAGCATTAGTTGATTCGGTGGGATTTGGGAGAGAAGGACTTGGGCATTCTGTGTGCCCTTGCCATTGCATTTGGTGCATCAGTTTGAGTTCTCCACGGTGATACGTGGAAGTGAAGTTTGAGAAGCTTATTACTCTCGGGTGCTTGGTACCCTTGAGCTTGTTCCTCTTGTGTGCTTGGGCACCCTAGACGGTTGGTGGTGTTCGGAGCTCAATCATTGTGGTGTAAAGCTCCGGGCAAGCGTCGGGGTCTCCAATTAGGTTGTGGAGATCGCCCCGAGCAATTTGACGGGTACCGGTGACCGCCCCCAAGGGTTGCCAAAGTGTACGGGTTCGGTGACCGCCCGCAAGGGTCGCCATTTGTACGGGTTCGGTTACCGCCCTCAAGGGTCCCTTAGTGGAATCACGGCATCTTGCATTGTGCGAGGGCGTGAGTAGATTACGGTGGCCCTAGTGGCTTCTTGGGGAGCATTGTGCCTCCACACCGCTCCAAACGGAGATTAGCATCCGCAAGGGTGTGAACTTCGGGATACATCATCGTCTCCGTGTGCCTCGGTTATCTCTTACCCGAGCCCTTTACTTATGCACTTTACTTTGTGATAGCCATATTGTTTCTTGTCATATATCTTGCTATCACCTAAGTAGTTTTTCTTGCTTAGCATAAGTTGTTGGTGCATATAGATGAGCCTAGTTGTTGTAGGTTTTGTGCTTGACAAATTAACTGCTAGGTTTATTCCGCATTTGTTCAAGTCTCAACCGTAATTATTTTAAAGCGCCTATTCACCCCCCCCCCCCTCTAGGCGACATCCACGATCTTTCACCCCTGAAGAAGGAGCACGAGGCCATGGCCGCCGCCGCCGAGACCGCCCTCAAGTGGGTGAAGGTGGACTACGTCCGCGAGCAGATGGAACGCCAACGCCTAGCCTTCGAGGAGATCAAAGCTCGACGCCGCGGACACGAGGAGGGCGGCGTCGTCATCCTCGACAGCTACGACGTGGAGGCGCCCGGGCCGTCCAACCCCCGCGCATCGGCGACGCTGGTCAAGGGTGCAGCAAGGACGACAGCGACGACGACGATGACGGCGACAACGACGAGGATGGTGGTGACTACACCCGGTTCTATAGGCTTCTCGGCATGTAGAAAGCGGGCGGCGACGTAGTAATGTCGTTTTTAGTTAGTTTTAATTTATGTGTTTAAGTTTTTATACAAATATAAATGTAAATCGTGGAGTTTGGACGAATTTTATGTCGTGTTTGGTCCATTCCCTTTTCAAAAAAGGACGTTTGGGGCTGGGGCGGCTAGAAACCCGATCGTCCCCACGTCGAAGTTATCACCGGTTCGCCCAAAACGGCACTTTTTTCTAGAGGTCCAAATACTTGTGCCGGTAGACTGCCGTGATGATTAATTGCTGGAAACCAAATCATATTCATCAGGCACAAAGGATCAACCTTGTCAATTCTCTCCTGGACTTGGAACAAGGAAATCACCCAAGGGTTTTTTTTAGGTAGGAAATCACATATGCTGCGATGTACTCCATATCACAAGGAACTGCAGCTACAAAAAGTTACTCTAAAAAAAAGTTACTCCTAAAAAAAGTCACATTGCCTGAAGAACAGAGCGCATAGAATCGATCGATCAACCGAAAGTTTGTTCGTGATCTCCAGCGATGTTGCCGACGAGCCATGCATCTATCGAATTCCCTCGACGAGCTACTCAAGCGATGTTGCCGGAGCGTGACGGCTTCGCCAGCGCTCGTACCCCTCCAGCGCGTGCTCCGCGCGCCGCAGCACGTCCTCCTCCGACGCCATAAGCCGCTGCGCCGCCTCCGCCTCCGCCGCGGCGAGCTCGGCCTTCGCCTTCTCCGCCTCCGCCTCCGCGGCCCGCTTCAACGCGGCGAGCTCGTCCCTCTTCTTCACCGCCTCCGCCCGAGCCGCGGCGAGCTCGGCCTGCGCCTCCCCAGCACGCTTCGCCTTCTCGAGCTCCGCCCTCGCCTCCTTTGCTTGCTCCCCTTCTGCCGCCGCGAGCTCGGCCTTTGCCTCCTCCAGCTGCTCCCGCAGCGCCGCGGCCTCGCGCTCGCTGGCCGCCAGCTTCTCCTCCAGCTCGAGCGCGTACCGGAAGGAGAAGGACGCGTAGTTGGCGGCCTGAACACAAAGAACGCGATCGATCAGAGTCCGCGCCTACCGATGATGGAACAATTTGCCGTTGCATTTGGTCTGGCATACCTGCAGAATCGCAGCGTAGCTCGACTTGACTACCTCGGAAGGCTCGTTCGCCGCGAGTGCGCGCTCCAGCGGCGTCGTGACGGCGCGGCCCTGCAGGAGTTCCCGTGCAGCCTCCCAGTCCGTGCCGTCTCCGTCGTGCCTGCTGAGCAAGTGTAGTGGCTTCCCTGGCGGTGGCGTGCTCAGCGCTGAAAGAGGCGGAAGTTCCTCCTCGCCGTTGGCTTCCTCCCGAGTCCTCTTCTTCTCGAGCTTCGTCTTCATCCTGTCGTGGAGAGAGGGATACATGCCTGTACACAAGAGCAACATCAGCGCTCAATGAAACAGGGGAATCAGAGGGATTTCGGTGTTCAGACTTGACATACCTTTGGAACTGGAAGTAGTACGAGTAGGCGGCGGCGGCGGCGATGCGGCGACAAGGTTGCTGCTGCGGAGATCAACGGGCGCGCCACCGTAAGCACGCAGCAATTTGGCCGCCCATTCATTTTCCTCACCGGTTAGCACCGGCATCATGAGTGAGCTATTGGGCTCGCCCCACTCCACGGCGCAAGGCCACGGCTCCGGCGACGAGAGGAAGAAGAAGTCGTGTTTCCAGTCCTTTAAAGAAATGGAATACGGGTGCGGCATCCCCGTGAAGCGCAAGCCGGAGTTGTCCCTGGATCGGAGAAAACACCAGCCTTTCTTGTGCTCGTGGGGGACGACGGACAGCCGGAAGAAACGCCGGAACACCGCGAGCGACGGCGGCACGCCGGTCGAGCGGCAGAGCGCGTGGAAGCCCGTCATGATGCGCCACCCGTTGGGCGTGAGCTGTGCCGGCGCGATGCCCAAGTGCGCGAGCGCCTCGAGGAAGAAACCGTGCAGCGGGACGCGCATCCCGGCCTCCAGCGCGCGCGCGTACACGCAGATGGTCCCCGGCGGCGGCGTCGAGTTCGCGCACAGGTCCCCGGCGGGGCGCGCGGTGTACTGATCCTTGGGTACCCCGTACTCCTCGCAGAGCGCGTCGACCCCGTCCTGGGTGCGCAGGAACGAGGCGAAGCCCTTGGGGTCCGTGGTGGCGACGCCGTGGCCCGGGTTGGCGGAGGGAGAGGAAGGCATGGTGCGCGTCGGTGCTCCTGCCGGCCGGCCGGTGTGGTGACGTTTGTCTTCCCGGAGCGCGTCTCCCTCCTGCTGGCTGTCCGGTCCTGCAAGTGCAGCGGATAGGGATGAATTAAGGCCTCTTTTGCAGGTTGGAACTTGCAGAAAAAAGTGCACCTGTGCAGTACATGTCATAGTACCAATTTTCGTCTTCTCTTATCGTTTGTGTACATCACCCATGTGCAGAGTACATTACACAAATCATCAACTATTTGTTTCAGTTTTGCACAAAACATCCACTCTATAGATTTGTTGCACAAAACAACACATACGGTTGTACTCCCTCTATTCTAAATTACTCGTGGTGGTTTTAATTCAAATTTACTCGTCGTGGTTTTAGTTCAGATTTAAACTAAAACCACGACGAGTAATTTGAAACGGAGGGAGTAATTCGTTGAAGCTGCTAAGTCTAACCCAGTGTTTAGATATGTTGGTGTGACTTTCACGAGTGAGTCCTGCTTGTAAGTACACTGTGGCAAAGAAAACCAGCCACATTAGCCAACATGTCAAATCGAGGACTTCTGATTGCAGTGTCAACTGGCCCATTCATATTTTTTATTCAAAACAAATATTTTAAAAAGTATTAAAAATTCAGTACCTGACATCCAGTACTATTCTAAAAAAAAGGAGCTAATTTGGATCAATGGTTGGTAAATATTGGAAGGTTTAGTTGTTTCTTTCAGATTTGATTCAAAATTAAATATTCTAATAAAAACTAGTAAACCATAAATGTATCCTAAACTGATCTGAAAAACTCAACTCATCTATAATCTATAATACCTAAATAGTTCATCACCACTAATCTATTTAACTAAGCATGCAGCCTATCCACATCATCATCCATTCTTCTGTTGCCACGTCAGCGCAAACCCTCCACTCGGTTAATCCTGCCGATTCTGCATGGATGTCATTTTTTTCCCTCAAAAAATAAAACATGCGGTCGTTTGGTTAGCCAGGGGTAGCCCAAGAGTTGATCTGCCTTCAAGTTGACCGCGCTTTCCTCGGCTCCCATAGTGAAATCTCTCGGCTTCTACCGTGCTATAGTACATAAGGGCAAAAAAGGGCGACACAAGGGAGGTGCCCTCCGGCAGCGGATATGGCGTTTCCCTTCGCTTCCCGCGGCGATTCAGTGCCGAGCGGCTGAGGGGAACTGGGATCCCGATGTGGACGGGTACATAGGGTTAGGTTTAGGGATGTGGTGTCCCGTCGTCATCACCTTGGCGGGGGAGTTGGTGGCGAGTGGAAAATGGGATGACCGGGCTTCTTCTCCCCGTCCGTACGGCGTCAGATACGGTGCCGACGAGGCGCCAGGGGCCTTTTGTATCGCGGATCCGGTCGACCGGTGTCTGTGGCGGTAGTTCTCTTCATTGGAAACTACGCCGATGATGATGGGCTGGTGGCGGCTCCCGGTGAGGCGATCGTCGAAGGCTGGGGCTTCAGCCCCTGATTTGGGGACGAGGTTTGCGGCAATCGTTGGCGTCTCCGGCGAAATGGAGTCTTCGCCTTTGATGACGATGCAGATGATGGTTTCTCGACGGCTGTTCGAGCAGACTTAGATCGGCCGGCCTGTTTTGTGTTTCTATGGGTTTATGTTGCTTTGGTGGCTGGGTATGGAGAGTTCTATTCCCGTATGTGTCTATGCGCGTATGTGCTGTCCCTGTTTGATGTATGAATACATGAGGCGTAAATGTCTTTTTCTCTCAGAGAAAAAGAAAAACTATGCATCTTGGCCTTGCTGCAATCACCAAAGCTATGATAAGGCCAGTATTTAACTTCAATGGCCTGCTATGATGCGACGATGAAGATTGCAGAGGTATGGTCAGCTTTTTATCACTAAATATTTTGTTTCTGGATTTATCATTGAATTGATCTTCTCCAGCCGTCACTTGATGTTTCTACTGATTCTTGGAACAACTCTTAGATATATTTGGGATCTGATCGAGTGAATTAGGCTAAACATGTCTCCGCTAATCCATCCGGTTGTTGTCTGCATTAGTAAAGACGATGATCATCTCCAAAAGGTCTTACGTTGCTTGGTAAGCACTCCAAATTAAATCCCATGAGTTAAATATATGATGATTTTTGTACTTCTTTGTTTATATTTGTGCAAATATACAATGGATGGAGATGGCTTACTATTAATCTTGGTTAATCCTTTCATGCAGGTTAGCAAAAATGAAATCACTTTTGTTTCTTCCTTTCTTTCTTAATGTGTATCTCTCACATGAGCTGATTGATGCAAATTGTCCCGCTGCAACGCGCGGGAATCAACTAGTTTGAAAGAAATTTGGGAGATATTGTTAATTTTAGTCAGCTCATTCTTTTTTATTCAAAATTAACCATTTTTAGAAAAATGAGAAACCATTCCAGTAAATCGTACATGTACTCAATACTAACCTTGGGATTTTTTTGGCTCAATTGAACCAAAGTTTTAGGACATATTAAAAAAAATTAGCCGGCCAGCTGATCTGGTCGCTTTTCTTTGTCATGCGTCCACTTACAAATGGGACCCATCCGTCATGAGCATCGAGGTGTCATCTGTGCGCGGCCGTATCGGCGATGACGTGCGTGTCGAGCCAGAGCCGAGCTTGTAGGGCACGCACGCCTCACTGCAGAGGGTGAGCGCGAGTCGTGAGCCGCGTGAGCAGGAGTCGTGCAACCTAGCAGGCGAAGCGGTCACCGCGTCATGCTTGTGCAACCTCCGGTCGCCTACTCCGGCATTGTAGGCCGCATTCGACCCAAGTGTTGTTGCGCAGCGCCATGAGTGGGTCGGGTACTGTAGGGCGTACAACCTCGCGACGGTGTGCTCGAAGGGGGGCGGCAAGTGGGCATATGGTATCAGGGTTGCGTGGGCACTGCCATATACCAAATATTCGATGAAATGCGAGAGAAATTTAGGCAGACATTTGGTAATTAACGTTGGATGGTTGCTTCCCGCAAAGCTGTTTGCGGACACGTTCGCGGACCTTTGCGGTGTCTGTTTTGCGCTATTTCCGTTGGAATGCCCTAATAGTTTTTGCAAAGCTTTTGGAAGCTTTCATATTAAAACATGTAGGAGGTTGTTTAAAAGAATTGAAACTTTAATATGCATGTCATAGAATGCACATGAACTAGTTTTGAAAATATGTAGAAAGAAAAAATAATAAAGTTAGTACATACTATAGTACAAAAATGTGAAACGGGGGTTGAGCTACATGGAGTCCTTAATTTTGAAAAATTCAAATTAATACTTTTACGTTTCAGAAAAAAATACGATGACAGGGTTCAAGGGTGAAGACCCTAGTCCGTCCTGTCGAACTCGACATCGATAGAGCATGATTTCATCACCTTCTTGAGGGCTTCGTAGTGGGGCCCCGACACCTTTCGAGTGCAGCTGGTCGATGGGCTTCAGGCTTGCCATCTTCCTAACATGTAGCTCCCTCGACTCTAGTGTAGGATGGTCCTGGTGGTCTTCTATCTTGTGCACATGTCCCCTTGGTCTCTGTTCTTGGTATTTCTTTATCGACTCACGGTAGTGACAGTCCATGGTCTAAGTGAGAGGACTGTCTAAATGGCGAGCCAGCCGCTTCTGGAGATGGCTCGGTGTATTCGGTACTATGATGTCTCGTGGTTTCTCAAGGTGGTTGCAGTTTCATTCTTGTTTGGTAGTTTTGAGTGTCTCTTGTCAGGTGTGTCGTCTCATATTTCTCATGGCCAGTGTTAGTTTTTTCTTTTGCGGGGTAATGTAGGGCTGGACCAAAAGCTCATAGCTCACGAGCTTAATGAGCGCTCGATAGTTCGGCTCGTTAAGCTCGTAGCTCGCTTCTTAATGAACAAAGCCAATCATTGATTTTAGCTCGTTAAGCTTAACGAGCAAGCTAACGAGTTTCACGAGTAGCTCGTTAAGCTCGTTAGTAACAACACAACACATATTTTCATATTACATGACAAACTTTTTGTAGCATCTCAGCCCATCTATTTAATCTAATCGATATATGAGGCAACAAACTACTCTATTTTTTTTTGTAGTCACCATATTTCATCTTGAAAACCATACCTACACATTCATCATGTATATCGTAACACATTATAATATATTAACGAGCGCTCACGAGCTTAACGAGCTTCAAACGAGCCGAGCCGAACAGGGTTTTCTGCTCGTTAATCTTAACGAGCTTAACGAGCCGAGCCTTAACGAGCATGAGCTTAACGAGTACGAGCTTAACGAGCCGAGCTGCTCGTTAGTCCAGCCCTAGGGTAATGGTCAGTGTTAGGTTAGTTGCACTTGTGCAACTTGCTTGGGTATTGCCTCCTTTTTCTTTTGACCTGCTTGTATAAGGATGTTATAATCAACTTATAATATCTGTTCGTTCGTTTGTGGGTGAAAGCCTTTTCAAGAATATAGTTCAGAGAATTTAGAACTATCTTTTTGGGTGGATATAACCAAAAAATATATATACTTGTTCTACAAGTAAAAGTTTGTACCCACACAAGCCGCGTTTTTAGATCGGATATGCACATCCCCTACCTTTCAAACCCAATATTTCATACCTTTCTATATTTTATTAAGGGCCCGGCTAAACTCAGTCGACTAAGATTTAGCCAAGTTTCGATTGACGTCGGCACGGTTGTGTTGCTACGAAATGCATGGCCAGATGTCGCAACCGGCGACACGACATGCTGCTAACGGCAACGATATACGCTGCGAGGAAAAAGGTTCGTGTAAAGAAAAGAAAAAGGAAAAACAGAGAGGACAAAGGCACTGCAGCTTGTTTTGGCCCCACGACCCGACGTCCGTCTGTGCATGCATGTCCTTGCGTAGCTTCCTTTCTCTCGAAGGCAGGCGCCTGGCTGTCTGTCTCTCTCGCTCAACTCCGTCAAGTCACACCGCAGGGGCACCACACCTGCGGCGTCGGTCGCATTCTCTTCATCCTCTGCACGGACCTGTGGCTGTGGCAGGACGCTCGCCGTAGCCAGCTACGCTCACAGTCACATATTTCCTGCTGAAAAGCAAGCACTGTTCGTAGCCAGGTTTTGTTCCTCCCCTTTCGTTTTTGCGGCCGTTGGTTGCTTTTGTACAGACTAGCGCTCTGCGGTTAAATCTCGTGTTTGGCCATTTTCTTATCCTTTTCTTACCGCTAGAGTAGATGAAGGGTTGCACACCCTATCATTTTTTTTTCTAAATATAAAACATAGTGTATGCTCGCACCTACCATCGGACACCTTGACGGTAGGGTTATACAGGCTACCCTGTTTGCGGTAGGGTTGTTCCCTACTGCCAAGGTCCCTGATGGTAGGATACGCAGTTCACCTGCACTTCCTCGAAAAAAAAATAGAAGCAAGCACTGTCCGTAATACTACGGACAGTATACAATCAATTTTGTTTCTGTAACTCTGGCCTCTTGATTGAATCGTTGTGTACTGTGTTGGTTTCATTTGGCAATGGAACCGGGAAAGACCCCTGTCTGTAATTCTAAAAAACAAATTCTAGGGTGCGTTTAGAAAAAAGGACCGAATTGGCCTAGCCTGGGCAGTGTCAGCTACAAGAAGCAGCGGGAGCAAAAGGTTTACTGTATTTGCTGTTGAGCCAGGGAGCGGCCTGCAAGGAGCCAACGAGGCATGGAGTGGGGATGAGAAGGGAAACGAAAGAAAGCAGCCGTGGTGGTGGTGGTCCAGTCAACGAAACAAGGAGACTTGCTCGAAGAAAAAGGTCTCCTTTGACGATGCGAGAACGGAAATGCTGCCACTTCTGTGCTCCATTTTCCTCTCCCGTCTGGTGGTTAAAGGCTCTGGATGGTATAGGTACAAGCAGGAAAAAGGATCTCTCATCTCTAATCATGGCGGTTTCCTGACATGTTTGGAGTGAAAGAAACAACTGTATATTCAATAACAAGGTAACCCATTTTCTGAAGGTCGCTGAGAGCATCATCAGCGAGCTCAACTCTTGGAGAATCGCTGGATTCAGAGGAGCTCAATGGACTGGCGCAGGATAGCATCCTTTCCTCCTTCCATGTGTACATTTGTATAGCTTTTACTTCTTCTTTCTGGCTCTCAGCCGTTCTGTAAATCTTGAACTGTATCTCTTGGGGTGACTCATCCTATCTTAATGAATGAAATCAGCACAATGCTGTTTTTCGTCAAAAAAAAAGGCCGTCTGCACGGAACATAGCCCGCCACGCACGGATTGGGTAAACACATCTATCTATCTATGGACTACCAAGAACATCAGAATTAACAAGGTGACTACTATCATCAAACCATATTATGATGCATATCATCAACAAATCAAGATCCCCCCCCCCCCCCCTCCACCTCTTTTCTGTGTCCCGATATGGGGATCATTCTTCTAGAAATTACATGGAAAACAATTTAAAATCTGAAACTTTTCTTGGAACAATTTTGTCTCTATGTTGCACTCGTAAAAAATGTTTCACAAAGAAAAAATACACCCATCGACTTCAGGGCAGACAAAAACATATTTTGTCAACAAAAGCTATGAACGGCCACCTTTATATAGCATCGTTTTTTCTCTCCTGAAGTCGACAACAGTTTTTCGGCTGTCGAAGTGCCTCGCCGCTAGTCATAGCGCTTTTATACCGACCGTGACCCGACACTCTCCATTGTTGCGCCAAGAGAACTCGATGCCGTCTTGCCTCCGATGCTGCCTGGTGCCTCCCCTGGTCATTGAGGATGTCTCCATCACGCGTCGACCAGATGCAATCAACCAGTCATCCTCTCGACACGTCTAGTCGTCCGCCCGGGCTCATTAACGATCTTGCCACCCCCACCGACCTCCAGGCGCTTTCTCTGCCCCTCCCTACCCGACCGGAGCTCCTTCCTGGCCAAGGATGACTCTGACGACTACAAGACTTTTGACAAGTTGTCTAACCGTATGATTGCTTTGAATTTATGAAAGTTAGTCGTGTATTCTTTTAGAGCCATGTAGACGATATTGGAATTCAACTCCATTCATGTAAATGAACCCGATGAGGCGATGAGTACGATGAGCTTGATGGTTGAGGAGTTCATTAATTCTTCGTCATCCTCAGATGACTCGGTAATTGAACTTCTCGAAGACGAAGACGATTATGAGGAAGAGAATATGCTGAATTTATTGATTTGAAAAAGTTATTGAGTTGTGCAGCGCTGAAAATTAAAACTTTAATTATGTTGATGCAAAATTTGAAATGCAGCTTATATGCACATACATAGCAGAAATAGAAGAGGTCAAATTATTAAGTTAAAGTTTTAGGGTATCTGAGTTTGCATACTTGCTCTACAACCTTTAAAAAACATATAAAGGGCATTCAAAACGAGTTTTAAAGCCACACTGGATCTGCAAAAGGAAAGCACAAGAGCATAGGACAGGGACTGAACATAATTGGGAGGGTGGTTCCGTGATTGCTGAGTTGTGGGTGTGGGTTGACTAAAATGATCCCGAAGTCATCTCAAAATGCCGGCCCATCCTCTTCCGTAGATGCTCATAAGAGTAGAGTATGTGTTTATGTGTTCATTGGGGTAATGTGCGTGTGTGTATGTAGTTTGTACTGTGTTAAAAAAAAACTTATAACATCGCAAGGAGCAATACAACATGCCTAGTCAATTGTCACCTGAGCTTGGATGGTCAATTGTCACCTGAACTTGGAACAAGAAAATCACATAGCAACGGGTGCTACACTGCAATGTTTGTATCTGAGAAAACTGCAGCTACAAAAGTAAGCGATCTCCACATAGAGGAACGGAGCGCATAGAGTGGATCAGGGTAAATATTTGTTCGTGATCTTCATTTACCCATCTAGAGAATGTTTCAAATGCCAAAGAACTGATCAGCGGGCAACGTACTCAGGCAGCACGGCCGGCCGGAGCTTGATGACCTCGCCAGCGCTTGTACCCCTCCAGCGCCTCCTCCGCGCGCTGCCGCACATGCTCCTCGGAGGCCAGGAGCTGCTGCACCGCTGCCGCCTTGGCGCTCTCCAGCTCCGCCTCCGCCGCGGCGAGCTTGGCCTTCGCCTTCACCAGCTCCGTCTCCGCGGCGCGCTTCGCCGCGGTGAGCTCGGCCTTGGCCTGCACCAACTCTGCCTCCGCGGCGGCGAGCTCGGCCTTCGTCTTCATCATCTCCTCCCAAGCCGCAGCGCGCTCGGCCTTCGTCTTCACGGCCTCCGCCGCTTGCTTTGCCGCGGCGAGCTCAGCCTCCACAAGAGACGCGGAGAGCTCGGCCTTCGTCTTCACCACCTCGGTCTCCACCGCCGCGAGCTGGGCTTTGGTCTTCTCCAGCTCCGCTCCCGCCGCGGCAAGCTCGGACTTAGCCTTCTCCCGCTCCACGTCCGCCGCCCACTTCGCCGCCGCGAGCTCGGCCTTTGCCTCCTCCAGCTGCTGCCGCAGAGCCTCGGCGTCGCGCTCCCTGGCCACCAGCTTCTCCCCCAGTTCGAGCACGTAGTTCGCAGCCTGAAAGCAAACAATATGCTCGGTTGGACGGACCGCCGACAAGACAAACACCTGGAGATGGAACCATTTCCCATGGCATTTGTTGGCATAGAGGCAATACCCGCCGAATCGCTGCGCCGTCGGAAGGCTCGCTCGCCGCGAACGCGCGCTCCAGCGGCGGCGCGACGGTTTCCTGCAGCAGCTCCCCGCCGTTGGCTTCCTCCCAAGTCCTCTTCTTCGCCGACGCCGACGCTTGCGCGGCCACCTTGTCCGCCGGCATAGTCTTCATCATGTCGTGAACGGAGGGATCCATGCCTAGATAGCACGCAGCAGCAACTTTAGGGCTCGATGAAACAGGGGAATCAGAGCAGAGGTATTTCAATGTTCAGAACTTCAGGTACCTTTGTAGCACGAAGGAGGCCGCGGCGGCCGGGATGCGGCAGCAAGGTGACTCCGCCGCCGCCGTGGGCACGTAGCAGGGAGCAGGTTCCTGAGATCGACAGCGGCGCAGATACGGCAGCGCCCAGCAGGGAGCAGGTTCCTGAGATCAGCAGCGGCGACACCGTGAGCACTTAGCAGCTTCACCACCGATTTGTTTTCCTCAACGGTGAGCACCGGGTCGAGGAAGGAGCCCTTGGACGGCTCGCCCCACTCCACGGCGCAATGCCACGGCTCCGGCGACGAGAGGAAGAAGAACTCGTGTCTCCAGCCCGGGGTGGTTTTGCAACCCCCGTTCGGCAAGCTTGCGATGTCCTGCCTGGATCGGAAAAAGTACCACCCTTTCTCGTGCTTTTGATCCATGATGGACAGGTGGAAGAAGCGCAGGAATACCGCGAGCGACGGAGGGACGCCGGCGGACTCGCAGAGCACGAGGAAGCCCGCCATGAAGCGCCACCCGTTGGGCGTGAGCTGCGCCGGCGCGATGCGGAAGTGGGCGAGGACCGCACGGAAGAAGCCGTGCAGCGGGACGCGCATCCCGGCCTCCAGCGCGCGCGCGTACACGCAGATGGCCCCCGGCGGCGGCGTCGAGTTCGCGCGCAGGTCGCCGGCGGGGCGCGCGGTGAACTCCTTGGGTACGCCGTACTTGTCGCAGAGCGCGTCGACCTCGTCCTGGGTGCGCAGGAGTGAAGCGAAGCCCTCGGCGCCCGTGGCCCTCGTTTCCTTGGCGTCATTGCCGGCGATGAGTTCGGCTGCGGTGAGGACGCGGGGTTCCGGGTAGACGGAGGAGGAGGAGGAAGGCATGGTGCGCATCGGTGCGCCTGGCAGCCGGCGGCGTCGCCTCCTTTCCTGCCACTGCCCTGTCCTGCAGACTGGAGACGAACTGCAATGACCCCTTTTGGACTCTTTCTTGGGCCAATACTCTCTTTTGGACTTTTGGACTTGGGGCCTCTTTAGGCTTCGTTGGTTGGTCCAGCTACTTTGTTTTTCCTCCACTCAAAAAAAAAAAAACTGCTTTGTTTTTCCTATTATCTATTTACTTCCTTCTCAAATTCAAATAAAAAGGCGGAGAAAAAGAAACGAGAATCCGCGACTAGCTGGCACGATCGATTGTTTAGCGAACTTTAAGTGTCACAAAATTTGTATGCTTACAATATTTAGTAACTTTGTAATAACTTTAGTGCAAAATTGTATTAAAGTTGAGACACTTATTTTAGAATAGAGGGAGTACTATAATAGTAGCATTTATAAGGAAAAACCATGCCATATTTTAGGGCCTCTTTGATTCCTAGGAATCCAAATATCGAGGGAGTACTATAGTGGGAGCATTTATAAGGAAAACCATGACATAATTTTAGGGCCACTGATGTTTGGATGGATAACTGGATCCCTAGAGATGAAATGCTTTGAGCTTCTGGCAGGAAGATTGCGAACCCACCGAGGTGGGCTTCAGACTATTTTAACCTAAGTTCGGCCTCATGGGACAAGTAGAAAGTTGAACAGACGTTTATGCCAATGGACGTCGCTGCTATCCTATCTATCCCTGTATGCACTCACAACTTTGATGATTACTGGTGGTACTTTGAAAGAAACAGAAATTTCAGAGTCTGGTCGGCCTATAGGATGATGGTGGCGACGAGGAAGCGGAGGGCGGCTTGGCTCGAGGGAGCTGCGGGACCTTCTACTGTGCGCAATGAAGAGAAGTAATGGAAACTTCTGTGGAACGTACAGGTACCAGCAAAAGTCAGAGTGTTACTGTGGCGATTAGCAAAACAGTCTCTCCCTATCGAAGATGTGCGAACACACCGCGACATGTCCACCACAAGTTCTTGTGGTCTTTGTGGCTCATGGGATTCTTGGAGACACTCCCTCCTTGAGTGTTCAATGGCAAGATGTGTCTGGGCGTTAGAAGCTGGGGACACTATAGACCAGATGATTGCCACAAAGGAACCGAATGCAAAACAATGTATCTTCACTCTTATGGCGTCTTTGCCTCATAACAGTTTTGTTCGAGTGTCTGTGACCCTTTGGTCGATATGGACAGCACGACGGAAATTTATCCACGAGGGGGTCACACAAAGTCCGCAAGCCATCCATCTTTTTGTGAGCAGGTTCATCGGGGAACTTGAATTAATTCATGCAAAGCCTTAGGAGAATTTACAGGGAGCCCCTCGGCAAACTAGGGTGGCACATGCAAGGCCTAGGGCTCCATCGGCGGGATATGCAAAGAGTCACGTGGACGGAGCGGTGCACCGGAATCAAGGCGGATCAGCTGCTACAGTATGTCGGGACGATGCCGGCAACTACTTGGGAAGTTCGGCCCTGGTCATAGCGGGAATTATAAACCCAACCACCTTGGAAGCAATCACGTGTACAGAAGGACTTGCATTGGCAGATGATCTTCTTGGGAAGCTAATCATATCTACGGATTGCAATCAGGTTGTTGGTGACATCAAGAATGGCAACCAGGGAACCTATGGGTCGGTGATAACAGAAATCAATCTGCGTTCTTCAAGTTTTATTTGTAATTTTATTTTTGAAAGCTGTACTGTCAACGGTGAAGCTCATAGTCTAGCTAAGCATGCACTTTTTCTCGGTCCAGGGCGCCATATGTGGTTGGCTAACCCTCATAATCTGAACTGTATCCCACTCCATGTGGATTATGATCAATAAAGCTTAGTTTTGTCCTAAAAAGGTATTTTGTTTTGCCTACCCTAAAAAAAGCTAATTTGTTTTTCCTCCACTAAAAAAGGTGTTTTGTTTTTCCTATTCTCTCTTACTTGCTTCTCAAATTCAAATTCTAAGACGGAGAATAAGAAATGAGAATCCATGACTAGCTAGCACAATCGATTGTTTAGCGAATTTTAAGATGTCACAAAATTTGTATGCTTACAATATAGTACGCCCTCGTCCCAAAATAAGTGTCTCAATGGGACAGAGGGAGTACTATAGTAGGAGCATGTATAAGGAAAACCATGACATAATTTTAGGGCCCCTTTGATTCCTAGGAATCCAAGAATCGTGGGAATAGGAAGAACATAGGATTACAATGTGAGGCCATTTATCTTGCAGGATTTTGATTTGTTCAATTGCATCATATCTAGGAATTTTTATTTATTTAAATAAGTTAGAGTCAAAGTTAAAATTCCCCAGGAATGTAGAAGAATCCTAATTTTGAATCCTTATATTTATTCAGGAGTAACTGTAGCTCAGTCAGTTTAAAAAAACTTGTTTCTAAGTCGGTATTTGCATCAATTTGGTTCTTGTTCGAAAAATGTTGTGTTATATACTAGTATCAATCTCATGTTTGCATCAAATGGGTCTTAAGTTGTGATTTAGAAATAGAAATAGATATTTCTTAGTTACCTTAGAAATAGTATTTTCTCACATAACCGGAAATTTAACCTTCCATATTTGACTCTTCTACATTCGATTAATATTTCATCACTAACATCCCTAATATCATATTTCAATGCAAGTAATCACTCATTTAAGAACTAAAACTCACATCCAAAATATTTAGTGATATTATAGTTGGTAGTTGCAAATAAGATATAACCTATTAAAAATGTCACTAAATTACCATGGTTTAACATGTGAGAGTGGTTAGCATAAATTATTGGCTAGCATACATTCATCACACAAACCCTCCTATACCTGATTAATATTTTATAACTACAACACAAGCAGGCATTCATTTAGCAATATAATTCACATCCAAAATACTAATCGATATTATAATTAGTAGCTGCAACTAAGATATGCCTTACTAAAAATGTCATTTAATCAACATGGGTTAACATGCTAGAGTGATTCTCGCAAAAAAGAAGTTAAATAAGTACCATAAATTATCATTGACCATGCACATTTGCCGGGCAATAGCTTTCAGAGAAATTTTAAGATGGTCCCAACTATTATTGACCATTCATTATTTTTGATCCAGTGAGATAGATTGAATGTAATGACCTATTACCTCTCACGAGGTAATAGATCAACCATTAGAGGTATAAGCCATATTTGGTATGTGTTAGGAACCAAAATTGAAAAAAAGTATTACTACCATATAGGGAGCAATCAAGTAAAGGAAATTATCCCATTCCTAATTTATGTGATTGAAGCCATCAAGTGATGATCGTTTACCTATGAAAATATTGTGTGGTCATAGAAGATAGAAATGATCTTATTCTCACTGTAATATACTAACATTTGTAAAAAAATGCACACTTATATGGTCATGTACAATGGCTAACTTCATTTTATTGAATGGTGAACTTCATTAAATAAAGAACATGTAAAAAAGGTATTTATTCGTTCATAATTTTCCTCTATTTGTATTTGATGTGATTTCAGCTTAAATTGTTTCTCAATTTTTTTAAAAAAATCTAGGGTTTTCATGATCTAAAGCATCTCCAACCAATTCCCTATAATTTAGAGGAGGATATGGCTGAGTATCCTTTAGAGGAGGATATTTGCTCATCTAAAAAATTGTGGTCTCTAGCCGATCTCCTAAATTTAACAGATATTTTTTTGCCAAATTTATTCAATTATAAGCCACGGAGTTAAACTTCACTACTCAATTATTTTATCAAGCTACATCATGGTCACATACTTCACCAACTCCAGAGGAAGGCCGGCAACAGGCATGTAGTACAACGAAAAAGCAAAGTAGCTTTTGGTGGAGAGGAGCAAACACGTGATGGTTTGGCTGCCTGACAAAAGCTGTTTGCGTTTACCACCACAACCACCATGGATGAACGAACATGCTTTAAAATTGTCTCACGACGTTGGCTTCCTCTCGAAGGCACGCACCACGCTCGTTGGCATTTTACGTTTTCACTGCTGCTGCTACAGGCCTGCGTGCGTTTCATTTAGGCTGGCTCATGTAATGTGTGTATGTGGGTGTAAATTCTGTGCAAACCCAATGCTGACCTTGTGGTCCTGGGGACGCAACTGCGATAAGGGATATGTGTGTGTGCGCGCGCAGCAAGACAGCATCCAAGGCGCCCAACATTCAAAACAAAAGCATGCAAAGCGCCAACATTTCCTAGCAAAACATTTCTTTGTTGTTTATCTAGTACTACGAGGCTAGACAAAATAAAGAGTTTATTACTCTCACATAATCTTAAAAATCACATAAAATCGTACAACAACTTGCCTAACTAGACATTTTAATATGCTTCCGTGAATTCAGCCTGCGTGCGGTCAAATGACCGTTTTTCTCTTCGTATGTGGCACCCGAACGAGCCAGCGGGCTGGCAAGCTTCCTTCATATATGGGTGGGTCCCACCTGTCAGGCTAAGATTCCTCCTCCTCCCTTTTGTTCTTTTTTCTTTTTTGCATCTTCCCCCCATTTTATTTGTATGTCATTTCTTTCTCCATCCCATTGACAGAAGGGGCCCATACAGATTGAGAGATAGCATGCCCGCTGCCACGTGGCATAGAGAGAGATAGCAGTTGACAAACAGTGTGATGTCCGAACTGATGCAAATGAATCAAAATGTGTGGTCATGTATGTTTTTGTATCATTTTTATGTGGTTCTCAAGATCATGTTTGATATTGTTATCATGGTGCAAGATTAACTATCCTGGCTGTAATTAACTCAAATAGAAAAGACTTGCTCGAAGAAGAGAAAAAAGGACAAAACGCTTTCCTCTGACTGACCTTATCGGAAACCCAACTGAGGGAGTCCTGGACTAGGGGGTGTCCGGATAGCCGGACTATCATCGTCGGCCCGACTCCAAGACTATGAAGATACAAGATTGAAGACTTCGTCCCGTGTCCGGATGAGACTTTCCTTGGCGTGGAAGGCAAGCTTGGCAATACGGATATGTAGATCTCCTACCATTGTAATCGACTCTGTGTAACCCTAGCCCTCTCCAATGCCTATATAAACCGGAGGGTTTTAGTCCGTAGGACAGACAACCATTACAACAATCATACCATAGGCTAGCTTCTAGGGTTTTAGACTCCTTGATCTCGTGGTAGATCCACTCTTGTACTACCCATATCATCAATATCAATCAAGCAGGAGTAGGGTTTTACCTCCATCGAGAGGGCCCGAACCTGGGTAAAACATCGTGTTCCTTGTCTCCTGTTACCATCCGCCTAGACACACAGTTCGGGACCCCCTACCCGAGATCCACCGGTTTTGACACCGACATTGGTGCTTTCATTGAGAGTTCCTTTGTGTCGTCGCCGATAGGCTTGATGGCTCCTTCAATCATCAACAACGACGCAGTCCAGGGTGAGACTTTTCTCCCCGGACAGATTTTCGTGTTCGGCGACTTTGCACTGCGGGCCAATTCGCTTGGCCATCTGGAGCAGATCGAAAGCTACGCCCCTGGCCATCAGGTCAGATTTAGAAGCCTAAACTTCACGGACGACATCCGGGGAGACTTGATCTTCGATGGATTCGAGCCACAGCCAAATGCGCCGCACTGTCACGATGGGCATGATTTAGCTCTGCTGCCGGACGGTGCCCTGGAGGCCGCACATGAGTCCGCTCCGACCCTTAATTCGGAGCCGACCGCGCAGATCGAGGACGGGTGGCTAGACACCGCCTCCGGGGCTGCAACCTCTACGGCGATTGAGCCGAATACTGACCTTGTCCCTTGTAAAGCCCGTGACTCCAAGGTGCCGGACTCCTCGCCGGACTCCGAACCTCCTGCGCCCCTACCAATCGAATCCGACTGGCGCCGATCATGGAGTTCACCGCTGTGGACATCTTTCAGCATTCACCCTTTGGCGACATCCTGAATTCGCTAAAGTATCTCTCGTTATCAGGAGAGCCCTGGCCGGACTATATCCGGCCAAAATTATAGGGAAAAGGTGTTAAATGGACCCGACCCCTTTTGACTATATCCGGCCAAAATTTGAATCGGGGTTAAATGGTTTAGCACTCGGACCAAAAGGTGAAAACAGTGATCCCGAAGAAGAAGGTCAAACCTCTTGCTGCAGTGTTGCGCCATGCTCCGTCGTGAAGTATTGTCACGCATCACGGTCGGGTCCTGGCAATGTCGTGTGCTCGAGTTATCCTTTTCTTCTGTTCTCATATGACTCGTCCCAATCCCACGGAGGATCGGCAGCAAATCTTTTGCATCAATTGTACACACATATCACACCTACCACAGTTGCACCGGCTGTCTGCAAAAAATCTTCGTGCATACAAACACATGCCTACGAGCACCAGAGTGTTGGTCACTTAGTCAGGTGCGCAATATACATAGTAGTACTAATAGAAAGAAAGAAGTAAATGCGAGGCATGCCGCTGCAGCGTGGCTGGACTTGAGCAGGTGCCTTCGAGACGAAGGTAGCTGCATTACCCGAGGATCATGTGCCATGGTCAGTCTTTTGTGGCGCATATGGCTCGTCCGTCTCTCTTCCCACAGACAACTCGTTCTGGGCAGTCCCTAGGGTAGAGCAGCGTGGTGGCACCTCAGACACGACCTTGCACACACATCACGCACTATCACTGTTGGCCGCACAATCGACGGGCATGGATAGTTGAGTTAGATGGAACTAACCCACTCTAACCCTACCTGTTTGGATACTTTTGGGTTATTTGAGCCCCAACTAGCCAAAACTAGCTATAACCCCATGATCCAAACAGGGTCTTGTTCTCACAAGTTCATGTCCGGTGTGTCTTCACTTCGTCACCGACCCCCCACCCCCCTCAACGCTCCCACCCATGTCTCATGAGAAGCACTACCACTCTATATTAGTCAACCAACACGCTGCATGGATATCTCGTTCATAACATGCTCCCGAGCTGAGCTCCTACATTTAAAAAAAATCAATTTAACTGTTTCACAAATGTTTTTATTGTTTGTGGATTGTTATAAAAGATGTATCTACAATTCTAAAAATCATATCCGGATTTGGATTACACGTCAAGCAAAAAAAGAGAGATAAATCCAGATTTTAGTAGTGTCATTTTTTGCTTTTGTATTTTCTGGCACCATTACTGCTGGATTTTTTTAACACGGTACAGATGCAGACCCACATACATTCGCCCTTATGTACGACACACACTCATTCTATCTCTATTAGCATTTCTAAGAGACTGGGCCGACTCATAATTTTGAGATTGACAAAGTCGTCGCATATGTCTTTGTAGTCAACGGAAACATTTTTTCGGACTAAACGTACATCACTAGAAAGGCCTGAAATAAATTCAAAAAAGATGCAGGCACAAGTGTCAAGTTTAGGACTTCAACTCTGATGGACTGGAAATACCACTGTCCTCCTAAATATCCAATCCTAGATAGGTTCACAATGTTGAATTTTCTTGAGAAGGGTCACACATAGATTTGTCTTCTTTTTTTTCTTCATGTGTGAAATGAATTTTGATCTGAAGTTTGTAGGGGTTGCAAACATATGTCTTACGACATGCATGAAATGTCTCAGAATTTTCTGAAATATTTAAATTGATTATTTAAACAGTTTTAATGAAATTCATTCAGCTGAGAATTTTTTTGGTCTCATTCACTTTTTCAACCGTAGAATTCAATCACGTCGCGGTTCATATTTTGTTGAGGAGGAAAGCTTCATAGCGAACAAGGCGCAGCCTATCTGTTGTTCGGCTCGCAGCCTTTTTTTTGTCGCACCATTTTTCTTGTCCCACGCTGGGTTTTACCCCGCTGGGCATGTATGGGCTTGTGACCTAGGTCCGGTGTCCTAGGCTACCATTTCTTCTGCATTTTGTTTTTCTTTGCTATTTTATTTTTTATCCATTATTCCTATTTAACTTTCAATTTTACCTGCATTTTTCTTTTTTGTTTTCATTTTTTTGGTTCAGAGAGAACATGTAATTTTTTTTAAAATTATTTATATTCAAATGAGATTGGTTTAATTTCTGAAATGTACTTCTCCCTCCGTCTCATAATGTAAGACGCTAGTGTCAAAAAAAGTCTTACATTATGGGACGGAGGGAGTAGAAGATAAATTATTATGCTTTTATTTTGTGTTCCTGGTTTTTTTCCTCTCGTTTGTGTTTTCTATTTTATGCTTATCAGTATAAATATTTTAGACCCACAGAGAGGATGACAACTACATCCATTCTAGAATCGAACAGGGCTTTGTGGGTTCAATATCTGGCGTATCTCGTAGTAGGGTCCTAAGCTAGGCGTCTTGGAGCGATGGTAACATGGACACGGGATTTTACCCAGGTTCGGGCCCTCTTGATAGAGGTAAAACCCTACGTCCTGCTTTTGATTCTATTCATACGGGGTGTAGTAAAGAGTACATGTATCTACCAGGAGATGATAGTAATGAATATGAGATCGTCTATTGACTAGCCTGGCCTCAGTTTATATAAGACACCGGAGGCCTAGGGTTTAGGAGAGTCTTTGTCTTGGGCGCCAAGTCTTGAGGAGTCTTCCTTGTATGCGGCAGGGGTTGTCCAAACTGGCCCATGAGTATACGACCATGGGGGTCCTCGGCCCAATCCAACTGATCGGGAGACGACGTGGTGAGTACCCCCTAGTCCAGGACACCGTCAGTAGTCCCCTGAACCGGTCTTCAAGTTGGGGACGCTCCTCGATTCTACCGAACTGTCCTTCATCTTTGGTCGTCGGTCTTGAAAACTGGTTCAACACATCTTCCCATCATATATCTTGAGGGTTGCCAAGCTAAATCTGAACAGTTTACACGTCGGGTATCCGAGGAGCCCTTTAAGTCTTCGGCCTTTATCAATGCCTTGTTATTTTTATGCCGTAACTCGGGTTTGAATTTGTTCCTGAGCGGCAACGTCCTCTTGCGTTCGAGCTCCAACACCGGACTGCATTCGAGGTATTTTTAGCAGCCGAGCACCAACGCCGGACCGCTTCCGAGCTCCAACGCCGGAATGTATTCGAGCTCCAATGCCGGACCGCTTCCGAGCTCCAACGCCGGAATGTATCCGAGCTCCAACGCCGGAATGTATCCGAGCTCGAACCCCCGACTATGTCCAAACTCCAACGCCGGACTATGTCCAAGCTCCAACGCCGGACTATATTCGAGGTGTCATAGATCACCTTGGTTCAAAAAAGTTAAAAGAGTTTTAGCCGAGCTTAATGCCGGAAATGCCCTCTACCGAGCCAGTCGCTGGCGTCCGAGCTTTATGCCGGACTGCTTCCGGGGTGTCTATTGTAGTCGAGCACCAACGCCGGACTGTATCCGAGGTGGTGCACCACCTCGGTCATGGGCTGATTTTTATGAATTTAATTCCGAATTATGCAATGTGATCTCTGCCGAGATGTATAGCCAGTAGCCCTCAAGGTGCGTGTTGGCCTAATATCCGAGATGCACCTGAAGGAAAAAAATCAAACCGTTGACCCTAGTAGCCCCTGAGACCTAGGTCGGTTCATAAAAATCAGCCTGAGGATCAATTCCCAGCTCGGCAGCATACTTAGGAATAGAAACGCGGTGTGCAAAGTCCTCGAGACTCGAGTTGGGTGCGGCCGACCAACCTGAGGATAATAATCTCCTAGAAAACTATATTGCGCTTTAAATTTTCTGCATTGGATTGTCAATGCAGTAGCCCCCGAGACACTGGTCGGGTGGCAACACCAGATCAGGGGATCGATGTGCACTTTTAATATTTGTAAATAATAAGCCCGAAGCCTAGTAGCCCCCGAGCCTTAATGCGGGCACGGGAGGCCGAATTAAGGATCAATATCCATAATAAAATCACAAATTATGTGTAATGACTCTATGTATCCAAGTACTTTACATCATTAATGCTCGGATCCGCATTGTACAAAACTTTGTTGACCGACCATCGGCTTCAACCTCCTTGGCCCGCAGCCGAGGAGTGTTTGTCCTACTTTATAAAGCCTTTATGAGGGCAAAGATTTACGACAAACAAGGCAATCCGGCCATACGGTTTTATAAACAAAGGTACGCAGAGAGACATGTTATATTTATTGTTTAACATAAGAAACATCGTTCAAAGAAAATAGTCCCGCTATCGGTTCCTTTCTTTGGGTTGTCATGCTAAGCATGATCATGAAACCTCAGCTTCAATCAACGTGGGAGGAAAATACTAAGGATTTAGTTCGGGAAAAGCTTCCAAACTCTGTGGTCTAAATGAACCCAAATTTTTACTTCCGTTGCGACCGTTTACAATCTGAAAGTGGCCCATCGTCGGCTTCTACCCCCTTATAGATGCTACGCAGGGTGTTCCTAAATAATAAAAAAACCCTTTGCCGACGTCTCGGTGCCCGAAGGTGGTTGTGTTGGTGAAAGGACCACAATGTCGCCTAGAGGGGGGGTGAATAGGCGTTTTAAAATCTTTTACGGATTTGGCTATATCCTAATGCGGAAATAAACTAAGCGGATACTTTTCAATCACAAATCCTAAATATACTTGGCTCACTAAGTGCACCAACAACTTAGCATAAACGAGATGAGAACAACAGGATATGAGTAAGCACAAGTAAGTCACACAAACTTACTCAGTGTATATCACGAGGTATGGAAATGAATAATACACACAACCACAAGTAAGCAATACAAGCTTACACAAATTGTATCACAATATATGGAATTGAATGATACAAGCAAACTCAAGTAAGTTACACAAACTTACTTGAGCAATATCACAATATATGGAAGTTTATAACACAATTTAGCAATTCACACTAATCACAATGTATATCAATAGTAGCAAGTATGAATTACGGAATATGAAGTGTAGGCCTAAATAATCTCTACAAGGAAATGGCCAACACAATATAATCAACCACCACAATATAATGAGGACAACAAGATATAGTGAATGCACGGTCAAATGACCAAAGTAAACCACAAGTAAGGAGTTAGGGTTAGGGATAACCAAAGTCACGGAGACGAGGATGTATCCCGATGTTCACTTCCTTGGAGGGAAGCTAGTCACCGTTAGAGAGGTGGATGTTACCACGAAGGCACACCAACGCCACGAAGGCTCACCCTATTCTCCTTGAGATATCACCACGAAGGCGATTCTCAACCACTAGTGGTAGACCTTGAGGCGGCCTCCAAACCTTCACAAACTTTCCGGGGGACAAATCACAAGTTGATTCCTCACCGGAGCACTCCTACCACCTAGGAGTCTCCAACCTCCAAGAGTAACAAGAACAAAGGGGAAATGCTCAAGACTTGCTCAAATCACGAATTGCTTTGGTCACAAGAGGGAGAGGGAGAGGATCTATCTTTTGATTGGAACAACTCTCAAGAACACTCACTAATCTCTCTGGGATCTAAGATTTGGTGTAGGAGAAGTGAGAGGGAGCCACTTGTGTTCTTGGGACGATTTGGGATGAAGTGCTCAACCCTCCCCCGGAGTGGGAGAGGGATATTTATACCCCCAAAGAAAATAGAGCCGTTTCCCGCAGTTGTTGACCTGCCCGGATGATCTGGACGCATACCCGGATGATCCGGGCAATGCCCGGATGATCCGGGAAGGTCAATATACAATGTGGTGAAGTAGATACCCGGATGTCCGGGGACATAGCCGGATGATCCGGGCAATTCCCGGATGATCCGAGTGGGTAGCCGGATGATCCGGCTAGCGGAATAAGCTACTGTGATGAATTTTACGAATAACCCGGATGATCTGGGCAGGAACCCGGATGATCCGGGCAAAGCCCGGATGATATGGGAGAGGACCCGGATGATCCGGCCAAACCAAACTGCTGCATCCTAGAAACTGAAACAGGCACAACTTTTACATCCGGACTTCGATTTTGATGATCTTGGACTCGTTTTGAAGCTATGAAAAAAACCCAGGTCCTCACATAGAGAACCACCCAAGATGAACCAAAATGGAGGATGCAAAATATGCAAAGATTTTATCATGTATTTGGGTAACCTATTTGGCTTTGGATTTTCTTTGGTATATAGGATATGAGTGGAATTGTGTAGAGAAGATGTTGACTTGAGCAAATCTATCACGAACCCCTTTGATCCCCTCTTAATAGTGCGGGATCCCTATAACTCAAGAATCATAAAAGGTCTACACTACATAGCTATCAAGAATCCATTCTTGAGTGTATGTGTTCCTTCGGTGTTCATCACTCCACAACACTAATGTCGAAGGAACTAATACCTTTGACTCGAGCCTTTCACTTGAGCTTGAAGTTGAAGTTTCTTCTTGGATCAAGTTGAATGGCAAGACATTGGTGAAGTCTTCAAGTAGCTCCCCCATACACAATGTGGGAACCTTTGCTTTGTATTTATCTTCATGTGTCCATCATGTGATCATCCACAAGCTTCAAGCATGTAATCCTTCGGGATAGTTATCTTGAACTTGCCCTTGTCAACCATGATCATCAACACTTGATGTCATTGTCGGTGTCAAAACCGCCGGATCTCGGGTAGGGGGTCCCGAACTGTGCGTCTAGGCGGATGGTAACAGGAGACAAGGGACACGATGTTTTTACCCAGGTTCAGGCCCTCTCGATGGAGGTAAAACCCTACTCCTGCTTGATTAATATTGATGATATGGGTAGTACAAGAGTAGATCTACCACGAGATCAAGGAGGCTAAACCCTAGAAGCTAGCCTATGGTATGATTGTATGTTGTCCTACGGACTAAAGCCCTCTGGTTTCTATAGATACCGGAGAGGGCTAGGGTTACACAGAGTCGGTTACAATAGTAGGAGATCTACGTATCCGTATCGCCAAGCTTGCCTTCCACGCCAAGTAAAGTACCTTCCGGACACGAGCCAGAGTCTTCAATCTTGTATCTTCGTAGTCTTGGAGTCCGGCGGACAATGATAGTCCGGCTGTCCGAACACCCCCTAGTCCAGGACTCCCTCAGTAGCCCCTGAACCAGTCTTCAATGACGATAAGTCCGGCATGCATAATGTTCGGCATTGCAAGGCGGGTTCCTCCCTTGAATAATCCAGAGAAGATAATGAACACCAGGATAGTGTCCGGCTCTACAAAATAAATTCCACATTCCACCATAGAGAATAAAATGTACACTTAGTTCAATCTGCTGACGTATTATGCGGCGCGACATCACATCGCCACCAGGCCTTTGTTTGAATCATTATACCACCTCAGCATTAGCAGAGCGGTTTCCTCGGCACGTCCTATCGAAGCAGAGATCGTGTTCCCCTTATTCCGGGATTCTCAGCAATACGTGCGTGGGTAACCCAACCGCGCCATCAACGGTGACGCTTGGGAGATAAGCGAGTTTTACCAGGCCAGTGGGGGACACATAGTTTTGTCCGCCTATATATAAGGGATAAGGATTCACCTTCTCACCTACGCCTTCTTCCTCCTTTGCTTATCAATCCCCGCGAATTCAAGCTCCAACGCCCGAACTCGCGCATCTCACCTCGACCTTCTCCGAATATGACTGGAGCGGGAGGCAAATGGTTAGCCTCCACCATCAAGGAGGAGGACATCACCAAACTGCGCAGCGCCGGATACCTTTCCGGCGATATCGCGCATCGGCTGCCCGACGAGGGGCAGCTCATCCCTACCCCCGGGCCTCATGAGAGGGTCGTCTTCCTTCTCCACTCCCTCCGCGGACTGGGCTTTCTGCTCCATCCATTTGTCCGGGGGCTCATGTTTTACTGCGGCCTGGATTTCCACGATCTGGCGCCGAACTTTATCCTCAACATCTCGGCGTTTATCGTCGTGTGCGAGGCCTTTCTCGGCATCCGGCCCCACTTCGGCCTGTGGCTCAAGACCTTTAACGTCAAGCCGAAGGTTGTGAAGGGTACGCAAGCGGAATGCGGAGGCGCTATGTTGGGCAAATTGCCCAACGTCCCTTGGCTAGAAGGGAACTTCGTGGACTCCGTCAAGGGGTGGCAATCGGGGTGGTTCTATATCACCGAGCCGCGCAAATCCACATGGGCGGCGGCCCCCGAGTTTAGATCAGGCATCCCCACGCAGCTCACCTCCTGGAAAGAGAAGGGCTTGCAATGGGGGAATCCGGTGGAGGTGACGGGACTGCGAGCATGTATCAAGAAGATGGTGAGCAATAAGCTCAGGCTCGTCGACGTGGTCCAAGTCATGCTCATCCGGCGGATCCTCCCATGCCAAGAACGGGCATTTAATTTGTGGGAGTTCAATCCGGAACAGCACCAGGCGCTAAACGGGCTCTTCGATACAACATACGAAGGCGCCTGGAGGGTGCTATTCAAGGGCGCCGAAGCCCCTATGTTCGCATCCAAAGACTGTGGATTCAGCTCGCAGAATCCAACTGACGAGGTAAGTGATTCGACCCCATTACGGGACACTTGTGATAATTAGATTGACTCTAGTGAGGCTTCAATCTGCCTCTTCCTTTGACAGGAATGGATGGAGAAGGCCAAGCTGCTTATCAGCCCGGCTCCCATGCCAGAAGACCCAGCGAACGCCCGCTTAACAGGGCTGCTGGTTCCGGCACCGCACGTGGTGCCGGAGAAGAAGGCCAAGGAGGTGGCCGCAGGGACTCGAAAGAGTTCCCGCAATCAGGCGTCTGACGACGACGAGGACTCCTCTCCAGAAGACGAGGAGGAGGAGTACTCTCTCCCGGAGGAGGGAGAGAAGAAAAGGAAAGCTTCCCCCATCGGGGGGGCCGAAGGGTCCAAGAGGGGGAGAACTATCCCCCCGGACAGTTCTGCCAACATCAACGTTGGTGAGGATGAGCGGCCTCCAAGGGCCAGGCGTCCGGCAAGATCGTAAGTATCCGGATCCTTGATGTATAATTTCTTTTATGTCGCGAAGTATCCTTCTAACGCCGCATTCTGTCCATAGTCCGGCCAATGATGATCTTCCTGACTCATCGAGCGGGTCATTGGCCTCGTCGGATGTGAATTCCATCCCTACTGCCTCCACCCCACGCGCCAACGAGGACGTCGAGGTGGGATCCCAAGGAGGGACCCATCAGGAGGAGGCTCCGGAGGCGCCGTCAGGCAGCCCCCCGGACTTCGTGCCGGACTCCACATCGGAACCCGCAATGGTTCCAGAGTCCGGCAAGCGGCCCCTTTGAAAGAAGGGCAGGACCGTGACGCCGGCGGCCTCCGTCCAACCGGAGGCGCCGGATAACCTGCTGGAAGCGCTTAAAGGCGCTTCCATCGAGGAAGAACACCGCACCATCATGAGCGCGGTGATTGAGAAGGTTTAGCTCGCGAAAAGCGGGCTGACCGAAGCCTGCAGTAGCCTTCTAACAGGCTTTGAGGTAAGAAGTTAAAATTATGTAATATAATACCGCATAGACAGTAGCCCCTGATGCTTGGTTCGGTGTTCGGAAAGAAAAGCCGGACTAAGGATCTATAACAAGATATACGCAGGGTTGCCTAAAATATGTCAATATGGGTTTGCAGGCTGCACTGCTGACCTCTGCCGCACTAACGGCGGAGGTTGACGTGCTGAAAAAGAATCTCGAGCGGTCCGAGCAAGAGCTCGGCCATGCAAAGAAGAAGCTCGAGGAAAAAGAAGGTGAGTAACACCTCTTTGAATAAGTACCTTACAGAAAAGGATTTTGGTTGCAAATAAAATTAACAAGGATAATATGTGCATTGCAGGGGCCACTAATGAGGTGGCAACCCTGAAGGGTGGCGGAAGTTCGGCAAGAGCTCCAGGTTCTCATGGAAAAACATGAGAGTTTGGAGCGTGACTCCAAGACTCGAGAGTCCGAGCTTGCCTCGGCTCTCGAAAGTGCCAAGTCCACCAAGGCCGAGGCCCAGAGGGCCCTTCAGGAGGTTGAGGACATAAAGAAGATAGCGGCAGGTAAGGCGTTTTTCATGCAAAGCAGGCATATTAATGTGAACTACCTAATACTTACCCGAATTCGGAGCTCTTCAGGGGCGTTTGCAGATCTGCCGCGCAGTGCGGCTGATGCCGCCGCATTCTATCGTGGCGAGGAGGGGAGTTCGACGGAGAAGGTCTTTTGGTCTCAGTATACTGGGGTCGGCCATCCGGTGCCCCCAAGCGACCAGCTGAAGCAGCTGATCGAACTCCACAAAGTAGCTGAGGAGGCCATGAAGGGCCTCATAGTCCGGCTGTGGCCTGGACAGGCCATGCCTGGTAGCTACTTTGGCCTCGTGCGGCGGCTGGTGGATGCATGCCCTAGGCTGGATGTAGTCAAGCGCTCCGCCTGTATCGAAGGTGCTCGTCGGGCCCTTGCCCGCATAAAGGTGCAATGGGGCAAATTGGATGCGGAGAAGCTTCTCACGGACCCACCGCCACCGGGCAAGGAGTATCGCACGCCGGAGAAGTATTATAATATTGTCCTGAAGGGAGCCTGCAATATTGCAGATGAGTGCTCCCGAAATGTAATCTTTGAGTGAACTCGCTGTGTATTTATCCTGTGCGCTGAAAACTTCGTTCATATGCGCCATGAGCAACGCTTGTTTAATTTAAAATATTACCTTCTGTTTGGCCGTTTATAAAATCTGAGAGATGGCAAGTCGTTGGCTTCAGCCCCCAAGCCACAAGTGCTGGGGTGTTCGGTGATAAACTTGAGCACTCTTGTTCCCATATTTGGGTCCATCTAGGGAGGCGCTCAACACGACGAACAAGGCGACCGGACTTATAATGCTTGAACACTCTCACTTAGCCATAGAATTCTATAATTTTAAATTTCGTTAAATTTCGGCGAAGCCCCTGGTATTCGGAAGACCGAATCCGGGGCGCTATCCACGCCTTCATCGGACATAATCCGGAACTTCGCTCGAAGCGGCGTGAGTCTTTAAGGACCCGAAAAAACCTCTCGAATAGCGACCAGTCTCTCGCCTTATCATGCCGGTCAGTTTTAGCTTTCTCCACTGAGGCGTTAACCCGGCTCAACCGGGGCGCAATCGCAGTGGTTCTCCCAGTGCTACCTTAGCCGACGGAACGGAAACGTAAGGAGCCAAACATGGGAGCCGGGCAAACCCAACTATTGACCCAAGACATGATTCGGAGCCGATTCATATAATGCTATAAGTTCGGGGTGCCGCACTTGTGAAAGTGTTCGGACTTTATCACACCATAGAGTGGGGAACATAAGCCCCTGGTGTATCCTTTAAAGTGACATGTGAAATGCCTTCTAGCCGGATTGTAGATCGTTTGTCTTTGCCGACCTTTTCGCTTCGACCTCGAGACCCTAGAGTCCGAGGTGTGTCCGAATACCTTTTTGGTTAAGAAACAACCGTGGTATGCATGGAGACCAGGTGTAGGGGTCATTAGTGCTTTATCAGACAAGTGCCCAACTAGTTATGTTATATTACATGGTTAGTAAGAAACATCTTCCAGAGAGAATAGTTCCGTTAAGGGTTCCTTTCCCTGGGAGGCATGCCCTAAAGTGCATGTCCAGACTGCAAAGAAAGCAGTAAAACATCTGGGGGCAGATAGATAAATAGGTAAAAAGTCATGTTTTAAGTCATCGACCGAATATTCCCTTAAGAACGCTAGCTTTCGGCTTCACCCAGTCTGAGGTACACATCCGGCTGACCCGGCAGTAACAATCGCAGAGGTGCTCCCTTTACCTCCTAGCCGAACAATCGGGAACGTAGGGGTAAGCACAGGAGCCAGGCAACCCAGCTTGGCCAAAACTTAAGTCATATCGATGCATATAATGGCGAATAAAAGGTACATGTGGAAGCTTGACACATGTGCTGGGTATAAAACCCGTATAATTGAGCTTCTGTAAAAGAAGCCCCCAGGAATAATGAGTGCGGATGGCACATCATGCGTATGCAAAGAATGCAAAAATAGGCCCGGAACATTATTAATGAAAGAAAAATCTGCAAGTAGAGCGGGCTGAGTGTTCGACGCGGCCTTCTTTAGTCCCTGACTATTGCATCGTGAGTTCGGCAGGTTCACCGCCGGACAGGGCTTCTGGTTAACAGAGTCCTGTGTACAAAAAATAAGAAAAATAATAATAATAAAAAAGAGGCACATTTGCGAGCCCCTGGTGTGGTCGAACCGCACTCTGGGTCCATTGTGATCGTGCCCCCTCCCCTGTGCCCATGGTATCTCCAAAGCGTAATAATGTACGCGGAGTGTCATTCTTGCGATCATACGCGGGCGAGGGTTGGGGCCGCATTGCTACGCGTGCTCTGATCGCGCCAGGTGGTCTTGGTTGATATTGCTCCGGGCGCGCTTTGCTGTATCCGGCCGTTTAACGGCCGGGCTCGAGAATTTCCTTAAAAGGCTGCTCTATACTTCTGCCGCGAGAGCCGCTGTGTGTTCCTCCGTTCGGAGGAAGCGTTCCGTATTTCCATTGACCGTGATGACTCCACGAGGGCCTGGCATCTTGAGCTTTAGGTATGCATAGTGCGGCACCACGTTGAATTTAGCAAACGCGGTTTGTCCGAGCAGAGCGTGATAGCCGCTGCGAAACGGGACTATGTCGAAGACTAACTCTTCGCTCCGGAAATTATCCGGGGATCCGAAGACCACTTCCAGTGTGACTGAGCCTGTACAGTTGGCTTCCACTCCTGGTATGACACCTTTAAAGGTTGTCTTTGTAGGTTTAATCCTTGATGGGTCTATGCCCATTTTGCGCATTGTATCCTGATAAAGCAGGTTCAGGCTACTGCCGCCATCCATCAGGACTCTCGTGAGGTGAAACCCATCGACGATTGGGTCTAAGACCAATGCGGCGAATCCACCATGGCGTATACTGGTCGGATGGTCTCTTTGATCGAAAGTGATCAGACAAGAGGACCATGGGTTGAACTTTGGGGCGACTGGCTCCATCGCATAGACGTCCCTTAGTGCGCGTTTCCTCTCCCTCTTGGGTATATGGGTCGCGTATATCATATTCACCGTCCGTACTTGTGGGGGAAAACCCTTCTGTCCTCTGTTGTTCGGCGGCCGGGTCTCTTCCTCGTCGTCGCTATTTAGCCCCTTGTCATTGTTTTCGGCAATTAACTTGCCGGCCTGCTTGAATACCCAGCAATATCTATTGGTGTGGTTAGCTGGCTTTTCAGGGGTGCCATGTATCTGGCATGAGCGGTCGAGTATTCGGTCCAAATTGGACGGACCCGGAATGGTTCTTTTAAATGGCTTCTTCCGTTGACCAGGTTTAGAGCCTCGGAATCCGGCATTGACTGTCGTATCCTCCTTATCATCGCCGTTAATTCGGCGCTTGTTTTTATTTCGACGTGACCTGCCGTTGTTGTCCTTAGTATCCGGACTGCCAGAATTTTTACGGAGATTGTTGCTGCGGGCTAGCCAGCTATCCTCTCCCGCACAAAAGTGGGTCAATAACGATGTGAGGGCTGCCATGGATTTTGGCTTTTCCTGCCCGAGGTGCCGGGCTAGCCATTCGTCCCGGATATTATGTTTGAAGGCTGCAAGGGCCTCTGCGTCCGGACAATCGACGATTTGATTTTTCTTTGTCAAGAACCGTGTCCAGAATTGCCTGGCCGATTCGTCTGGCTGCTGAGTAATGTGGCTGAGGTCATCGGTGTCTGGTGGTCGCACATATGTGCCTTGGAAATTATCAAGGAATGCGGCCTCCAGGTCCTTCCAACACCCAATTGACTCTGCGGGCAAGCTGTTAAGCCAATGCCGAGCTGGTCCTCTAAGCTTGAGTGGGAGGTACTTTATGGCGTGGAGATCGTCACCGCGGGCCATATGGATGTGGAGAAGATAGTCTTCAATCCACACCGCGGGGTCTGTTGTGCCATCGTAAGATTCGATGTTTACGGGTTTAAACCCTTCGGGGATCTGATGATCCATTACTTCGTCAGTGAAGCATAACGGGTGTGCGGCGCCCCTGTATTGAGCAATATCGCGACGCAGCTCGAGAGAGCGCTGTCTGCTGTGTTCGGCCCGGCCGGGGTTATTGTATCCGGCATGACGGTATTCGTCATGGGTCGTAGGGCGCCCACGTGATCCATAGATGGATCGGGATTGCCTTGCTTTGTCCTCCAATATGTCTCGCAAGTCCGGCGCGTTCCCTCTTGGCTTCGTACTTTTGGAGCGATGCCGGGGTATGGTCTTGGCTGGGGGCCTGAATGCCTCTCTGTCACGACCACGGGGTGGTCGGTCAGCCATATCGTGCGCTGGTGATGGATGTATGTATGCTTGCTCCTCTAATCGGGGGAGCAGCTTGCGCTTTGGGTAACTTTTGGAGGGACGTTTCGAGTTTATACTCTTTGGCCGCGAGGACCTTGGTCCATCGATCGGCCAGCAGGTCCTGATCAGCTTGAAGCTGCTGCTGCTTTTTCTTTAGGCTGTTTGCTGTGGCGATAAGCCTGCGCTTGAAGCGCTCTTGTTCAACGGGATCCTCGGGTATGACGAATTCGTCATTGTTGAGGCTTGCTTCGTCTTCGAAGGGAGGCATGTAATCATGAACCTCAACCTCTTCATCTGCCGCCCCCTCATGAGGGCTTGCTTCTGCATCCTCCTGCGCTGAGTCTTGCGGGAGGGGATTGTCTTCGGCACTCTCTGGAGTGTTATTATCTCCTGTGCCGGAATCTCCGTTTTTGCTGTGGCGAGATTTAGAGCGGCGCCGCTGACGCCGGCGCTTGGGCTGTTTCTTTAAGGAATCTGCCTCCGCTGCTCCTTCACCGTTCCCATCTTTTGGGGTATCCACCATGTACACGTCATATGACGAGGTGGCCTTCCAGTGCCCTGTGGGCGCTGGTTCCTGTTCGTCTCCGGCATCGTCTTCCATAGCGTCGATGTCTTCGGAGTCGTAGTCTAGCATGTCGGTTAAATCGTCGACAGTGGCTACAAAGTGGGTGGTGGGTGGGCTCTGAATTTCTTTGTCGTCCGCATCCCAACCATCCTGGCCATAATCCGGCCAGGACTCTCCCGATAACGAGAGATGTTTTAGTGAGTTTAAGATATCGCCGAAAGGCGAACATTGAAAGATGTCCGCGGCGGTGAATTCCATAACCGGCGCCCAATCTGAATCGATTGGTAGGGGCGCGGGAGGTTCGGAGTCCGGCGAGGAGTCCGGCGCCTCGGAATCACGAGTTTCGCAGGGGACAAGATTGGTGTTCGGCTCCATCACCGTGGATGTTGAAGCCCCCGGGGCGGCGTCTATCCACCAGCCCTCGATCTGAGCGATCGGCTCCGGACTAATGGCCGGAGCGGATTCGTGTGCGACCACCAAAGCACTGTTTGGCGGCAGAGCTAGGTCATGCCCATCGTCACAGTGCGGCGCGCTTGGCTGTGGCTCGAGTCCATCGAGGATAAAATCTCCTCGGACATCGGCCGTGAAGTTTAAGCTTCCAAATCTGACCTGACAGCCAGGGGCGTAGCTTTCGATCTGCTCCAGATGGCCAAGTGAATTGGCCCGCAGTGCGAAGTCGCCGAGTACGAAGATCTGTCCGGGGAGGAAAGTCTCACCTAGGATTTTCTTTGGTATATAGGATATGAGTGGAATTGTGTAGAGAAGATGTTGACTTGAGCAAATCTATCACGAACCCATTTGATCCCCTCTTAATAGTGCGGGATCCCTATAACTCAAGAATCATAAAAGGTCTACACTACATAGCTATCAAGAATCCATTCTTGAGTGTATGTGTTCCTTCGGTGTTCATCACTCCACAACACTAACGTCGAAGGAACTAATACCTTTGACTCGAGCCTTTCACTTGAGCTTGAAGTTGAAGTTTCTTCTTGGATCAAGTTGAATGGCAAGACATTGGTGAAGTCTTCAAGTAGCTCCCCCATACACAATGTGGGAAGCTTTGCTTTGTATTTATCTTCATGTGTCCATCATGTGATCATCCACAAGCTTCAAGCATGTAATCCTTCGGGATAGTTATATTGAACTTGCCCTTGTCAACCATGATCATCAACACTTGATGTCATCCTCTCATAGACACTTGAAATCTCTCTCTCGATGCGAGCCCATGAGAATCTCCTCTCAAAAACATAGGCAACACATAGTATGGGTTAGTACACAAAGCGCAATTGACAAATTCTTACCATACCATAAGATCTCACGTGGCACATGATTTGCGCTTGTGTGTTGACCATCTTTGAATTCAATCTTCGATCTTCATCTTGGTCAACCTTAATCTTTGCTCCATGATTAATCTTGATGCACAACTACATGTATATGGCATTCATTCCGAATCCATTCAATATCCTTCTTGCATCACCCATGGAACAAACCTTCCTGTATAACTTGATGTCATTGTTTCTTCATAGGAATTGTCATTCATTATCAAGTCTCAATGCATATATAGATGTTGATGGATTTCATCCACCAATTCATCCAATATTCTTCATGCATTGCAAATGGAACTTTCCTTCAAATGTATATCTCAGTGCAAACATTAGTCCATTAGGATTGTCATTTAATTACCAAAACCACACATGGGGACTACATGTACTTTCAATCTCCCCCATTTTGGTAATTGATGACAATCTCAACAAGAGGGTTTATATAATGAATTTTTAAACAAGCATGAAATTTATCCAAGGATAAATTGTATACTTGGGATGGTTGTAGTATCATCAATACACTACACAAGCATTTGATGATAGTACACCCATAGTATATAGAGCAAACTCCCCCGTAATATATGAATTTGTGAATGAACTTTGAATGTCATTGCATATATTGGTTGGCATAAACTAGGAGAAGATTTCTCTATATACAAGACTCATCCATGCAATAAGAATATATAACAAGGGTATATATGCATGAGTGACAACAAGAACTAGAAAAGATATTTATCTTAAACCCTGTAAACTTCTCCCCCATTGGCAACAAATGCCAAAATGGAAGACAAAACATCTAGCAGTCCAATATAGTATGAGTTCCTCCTTGATGTGTGCATATAACAAAATGTGAGTGAAAACAAATGCACATATTCAATGATGAACAATTAAAGGAGCTCGAAATCTATAGAATGCAATCAGATATGAAGATATGAACTTTTTCATGTATAAAAATTTCTAAGTGGCCTATAATAATCATGATAGGTATCCACAAAGAAACTCGTATACACAAAAAGAAAGGTCGCAATTGATAAGAACATGATATCCACAAGTGAATCCACTATTATACAACTTGAGCCTAGTCATAATAGCAAGGCACATGGCACAAAGCACATGGCACAAATTGATCTCATTTGCATAACACAAAGTGAAGCAAGCAATCAAAAGATCTGATGAGCCAAAAGGATAAATGAATACTACGATTTGGGAAGAGGAGTGTTCTAAGGAAAATAGAGAAGCTCCCCATGATTTGTGCACTATTTAGAATTTTTTGTATTTGGATACAAGTGCACAAAATAGGATCATCACTCCCCCAAAATCAATAGGAACACAAAACAATTGCAAGCAAGCATAGATAAGAAAAGAAGCCTAGCATTTGCAATAAACATATGGTTGAGCAACATATAAATGAGGCAACCTAAGAATAGGCACAACCAAAATGATATGTGTGAGTCACGTCAAAGCACTTGAGAAGAGTAGTATAAGGATGAGAATTAAGCATCAACATAGTCTTGAGTAAATGAGATACAGGGTGCAAGACATGTCCTTACCACACACACGAAATTAAGAAGGTCACACGCACATCAAGCAAATGGGTTCACAAGCTCACTAGAAGCAAATTGAAAATCAAAGCTTGTGACAACCCATGATGAAGATAGGAAATAATAGGCTTGTCAAGACAAGAACGAGGACAATAATCTTCACCAAACATGAGTGCACTAAGATGCAAAGAGGTAAGACACGCACTCATACAACAAATGCTTCCACGGAGCCACCAAAGATATAAAAAGAGAATGAAACGGTGGACATGAAAGAATAGGGATATCAACTAGGGATGTAACTTGGCTCACGTGTATAAGATTCTAGGTAGATGACAATCATGATGATATACATCCACAAAGAAGGATGTACACATGAAATAGTTACAAAAGGAAAGAATAAGATATCCAAACGGGAGACATAAAATATACTAATGAGATCTTTGCTTGAAAGTATAGCACATGGCTTAATGTAATCTTATCGTATATTAATGAACTCCAAACACACAACCATCAAAGACATCACAACTAGCAACAAGAGATCATTGTTGCGATTCTTTGAGAAAGGAAACAAGTATGACAAGAACGAGTCAAGAAATTCATGCCATGATGCAACCTACACAAGGTTGAATGCAAGAAGTGTATGCATGAAGTAGATACTTGTTACCGAGATAGCATTGGAATGATGTAGTAGGTAATGGTTCGAGCTTGGCTCTAATTTCCTCATAGTGCCACCACTTTCACGAATAAGCCAATCACCCAATGCTTCTCAAATGTATCTAAAACAATTTAAGTACAATATGGTCCCCAAACTTATTGGGTCCGAAGTAGTTAGCATAACTACAACACATAGGGTAAAACCACTTAAATATGTGCCTATTGATATGAATTTGAATTTCATGCACATCATAGCTATTAAGAATTTGATGGATTTACCATATATATATTGGATCAAATAAGGCAAACAAGGCATGTGAATTTACACATAGTAAATATGCATGCACAAGCCTACCAAAATCCAGGGAGATACAAATTGGACAAATAACCACATAACAGTTAATACTTCCAATAACATCACTAGTCATTCATGTTGTCCAAAATGAATCAAAGTGACAAATCAACATATGATAGCACACAAAGTTCAACATATGAACCAAGAAAAAAAACAATGAGCATATAAGATATGCATTGCACACATACTCATAGGAATATCCCACTCAAGTAGATATAGGACACTATAAACAATGAGATAACAAACTCTCATATAGAGCAATAAGATGAATTCGAACAAAATGGTATTTTGGGTTATGATTCGGTGTAGAAACCAAACAAGTACATGATCATCTATACTAACACAAGCATAACATGAGAGTTTAGAAATAACCACAATGCTTGGATAGCATAATATTAACATTCCAACTAGATAGATCATCATGTAAAGCAATAATTGGAATAGCTTTAATCAAATGATTTTCCAAATATGATTTTTAAAGATAACCATGGGCAAAACCGCACAAGAATGCCATACGTAAACAAGACATTGCATGCCACGGAGATATAAGATAATCTCAACTATAAATTCTAGGTGGCATCCCTCAATTGTTCATATTAACAAGGATTGTGATATGCACAAAGCATATCACTCCCCCATAATATGATGATCCATGTATTATCCACAAGAAGCAAATGAAACCCAACTGAGGATAATTAATGGATGAGAATTTGAGTTTCAAATGAGCTTTACATACCACATAGTACCTAGATAATATTGCACTAACAATACTAGGTGGTATCCCACATACATACACCTTTAAGGTTTGTGATACCCATAAAGCATAGCACTCCCCCATAATGTGATGATCGAGCCAAGGAAGATTCAACTAATGAAGCAATAAAGGCTTGAAACCACACACGCACAAATATATGAAGTGCATTGTGACCTACACATGCTAGATAACATAAATCAAGCATACTAGGAAGCACAACTATAAAAGCACATGCTAGGTACAAAACCTAAACATGCAAGGGACACAGTAACTTTCAATGTAAACAATGCAAGTACAAGTTACCGCAAAGAGGAGCATTGGATTGATAGATATGATGATAATCCACTTGACTTAGCATTAACCATAACATATGGTGAAAATAGTTTTTCTTCATGAAGTAGCCAAGTCTCCAATGCCCTCCACACACCTATTGATGAAGTTTGAGCTTGATGGTCCCCAACCAAGTTGGGTCCTAAGAAGTTAGTAACAATAGGATTGGCAACCCAAATAGTCTTGTCCACTTTCAAACTTCTCTGGGAACCCACAAACTTGGCAAACACATTGCCAACAATATCCTTCTTTAGTGAATAATGATTATTGACTATAGGAGGCTCAGATATGTTATCGTTGGGACAAGATGAAGCTATGTGTCCCTTCTTACGGCAAATATAGCAACATGTGCTCCCCTTTCTCGTCTTCTTTACCTTTTCAACTTGGAGAGCATTATCTTGGTTAGGCATGGGAAGAGGCCTTTCATTATCTTGATATTGAACTTGAGGCCACTTCCCTTGATGCTTCACACTTGAAGCCTTCTTCTTCAATGGACAAGATCTCACATGGTGTCCAACATTCTTGCACTTGAAGCAAATAATGTTGGCCGAATTCTTGACTTGATATCGTCCCTTCTTCTTGTTCTTGGACTTCTTCTTGTTGGAGATGAAATCAAGTCCAATTTTGTCTTGAGGGTCCTTTTGCACACTCAAGATATTATCACAATATTTTTCCAAGTCTTTCTTCAAACTGGTGACTTGGGCCTTGAGCTCTTTATTTTCCTCTACAAGGTTAGTATTAACAAAAGAACTAGAGGAAGTAGAAACTTCATTGTTAGAGCAACAAGGCATGGTGAGCAATTCATCACAAGATGTACCAATATCATGTAGAGAGGAATTGCAAGGACTAGCACATGGCAATAAGGCATTTCGAGTAGATGTGCTAATGTTCACATGAGACTCACAAGATTTTACCTCGGAGACCATAGCCTCGTGAGCTAACTTTATCTTACTATGAGAGCTTAAAAGATCCTCATGAGTGCCCGAGAGCTTTGCATGAATTTCTTCTAATTTCCCATAATTTCTTGTTAGCAAAGCAAGTTGAGCACATAGCTCAACATTCTCCTTCAAAATTGATGCTTCACATGAAATCGAGTTAGTAGCACAAACATCATTATCAATATGAGAGGAGCAAGTAGCACTTAGTGACTTCTCACGAGTTGATTGAAGCTCCTCATGAGACTTAGAGAGTTTATGAGCTCTCCCTTGACACTATTGCATTCAAGGAGAAGGAGCTCAAAATCGTCTTTAAGCTTACAATGAGTAACTTTAATCTCTTCTTTTGAAGACCTCAAGTAACTAAGCGTTTCATGAGCCTTAGCAAGTTCATGTTCAAGCTATTCACTTTTAGCTTGCTCATTGAGAAATAAATCATTACGTTTTTCAAAGCAAGCAAGAACATCTTGGAACCTTTCATAAGTGTTATTTTTAGCTCTATGAAGAGTTTTCCCAATCTCATAGAGATTTTGAGTCAAGTCATCATCATCATCCTCATTACAACTATCATCATTATCACTAAGAGAAGATGATACCTCGTCATTACCTCTTGCCATGAGGCACATGTGAACAAAGGGGGTTGATGATGATTCTTTTGAAGATGAGGGTTCTTCATCAATCAAGCATGCCTCATCTTTCTTGGTTTCCTCTACATGGTTAGTCATAGAACAACTAGAGGAAACTAAGGCATTTCTATCATGGCAACATGGGAGATCAAGCATATCATCACAAATGAGCTTAACACCATCATCACAAGATATTTCTTCACTCACCATGTCATTGCCTTGTGGCATGCCACATGTTGGTGAAGTGCAAGATATTGAAGTGTGCAAGTAATCGGAGGTGGAAGTAATAGAGAGCTGTTCATGATTTAAAAATGTGGAGAACTCCTCCATCAACTCCCCAAATAGAATATTATCTTCATCAAGATTGGACCCACCATATATATCTTCAAGTTTGGTCCAAGTCTCATGAGCCGACTTGCAAGTCGTGACTGCCTTAAACACTTCAAAGGTTAAAGCTTGATGAATGACAAGAGAAGTATCACAATCAAGATACATATCCTCAATAGATGGAGAATGTCCATCCTTAGCAATAGAAATTCCTATAAGAACAATTCGCAAAGCATTTGGACCCATGGCCCGAAAGTGACAAAGCATGCGAATTCTCCATAGGTGATAATTTGTGCCATCCAAATTAAAAGTGTTTTTGTGCACTAGTTCACTAGTCGACATCGTTACTTTCTAGGCGGTGAAGCCTAATAAGGAGAGACCAGGCTCTGATACCAATTGAAAGGACCACGATGTCGCCTAGAGGGGGGTGAATAGGCGTTTTAAAATCTTTTACGGATTTGGCTATATCCTAATGCGGAAATAAACTAAGCGGATACTTTTCAATCACAAATCCTAAATATACTAGGCTCACTAAGTGCACCAACAACTTAGCATAAACGAGATGAGAACAACAGGATATGAGTAAGCACAAGTAAGTCACACAAACTTACTCAGTGTATATCACGAGGTATGGAAATGAATAATACACACAACCACAAGTAAGCAATACAAACTTACACAAATTGTATCACAATATATGGAATTGAATGATACAAGCAAACTCAAGTAAGTTACACAAACTTACTTGAGCAATATCACAATATATGGAAGTTTATAACACAATTTAGCAATTCACACTAATCACAATGTATATCAATAGTAGCAAGTATGAATTGCGGAATATGAAGTGTAGGCCTAAATAATCTCTACAAGGAAATGGCCAACACAATATAATCAACCACCACAATATAATGAGGACAACAAGATATAGTGAATGCACGGTCAAATGACCAAAGTAAACCACAAGTAAGGAGTTAGGGTTAGGGATAACCAAAGTCACGGAGATGAGGATGTATCCCGATGTTCACTTCCTTGGAGGGAAGCTAGTCACCGTTAGAGAGGTGGATGTTACCACGAAGGCACACCAACACCACGAAGGCTCACCCTATTCTCCTTGAGATATCACCACGAAGGCGATTCTCAACCACTAGTGGTAGACCTTGAGGTGGCCTCCAAACCTTCACAAACTTTCCGGGGGACAAATCACAAGTTGATTCCTCACCAGAGCACTCCTACCGCCTAGGAGTCTCCAACCTCCAAGAGTAACAAGAAAAAGGGGAAATGCTCAAGACTTGCTCAAATCACGAATTGCTTTGGTCACAAGAGGGAGAGGGAGAGGATCTATCTTTTGATTGGAACAACTCTCAAGAACACTCACTAATCTCTCCAGGATCTAAGATTTGGTGTAGGAGAAGTGAGAGGGAGCCACTTGTGTTCTTGGGACGATTTGGGATGAAGTGCTCAACCCTCCCCCGGAGTGGGAGAGGGATATTTATACCCCCAAAGAAAATAGAGCCGTTTCCCGCAGTTGTTGACCTGCCCGGATGATCTGGACGCATACCCGGATGATCCGGGCAATGCCTGGATGATCCGGGAAGGTCAATATACAATGTGGTGAAGTAGATACCCGGATGTCCGGGGACATAGCCGGATGATCCGGGCAATTCCCGGATGATCCGGGTGGGTAGCCGGATGATCCGGCTAGCGGAATAAGCTACTGTGATGAATTTTACGAATAACCCGGATGATCTGGGTAGGAACCCAGATGATCCGGGCAAAGCCCGGATGATATGGGAGAGGACCCGGATGATCCGGCCAAACCAAACTGCTGCATCCTAGAAACTGAAACAGGCACAACTTTTACATCCGGACTCCGATTTTGATGATCTTGGACTCATTTTGAAGCTATGAAAAAAACCCAGGTCCTCACATAGAGAACCACCCAAGATGAACCAAAATGGAGGATGCAAAATATGCAAAGATTTTATCATGTATTTGGGTAACCTATTTGGCTTTGGATTTTCTTTGGTATATAGGATATGAGTGGAATTGTGTAGAGAAGATGTTGACTTGAGAAAATCTATCACGAACCCATTTGATCCCCTCTTAATAGTGCGGGATCCCTATAACTCAAGAATCATAAAAGGTCTACACTACATAGCTATCAAGAATCCATTCTTGAGTGTATGTGTTCCTTCGGTGTTCATCACTCCACAACACTAACGTCGAAGGAACTAATACCTTTGACTCGAGCCTTTCACTTGAGCTTGAAGTTGAAGTTTCTTCTTGGATCAAGTTGAATGGCAAGACATTGGTGAAGTCTTCAAGTAGCTCCCCCATACACAATGTGGGAAGCTTTGCTTTGTATTTATCTTCATGTGTCCATCATGTGATCATCCACAAGCTTCAAGCATGTAATCCTTCGGGATAGTTATCTTGAACTTGCCCTTGTCAACCATGATCATCAACACTTGATGTCATCCTCTCATAGACACTTGAAATCTCTCTCTCGATGCAAAAACATAGGCAACACATAGTATGGGTTAGTACACAAAGCGCAATTGACAAATTCTTACCATACCATAAGATCTCACGTGGCACATGATTTGCGCTTGTGTGTTGACCATCTTTGAATTCAATCTTCGATCTTCATCTTGGTCAACCTTAATCTTTGCTCCATGATTAATCTTGATGCACAACTACATGTATATGGCATTCATTCCGAATCCATTCAATATCCTTCTTGCATCACCCATGGAACAAATCTTCCTATATAACTTGATGTCATTGTTTCTTCATAGGAATTGTCATTCATTATCAAGTCTCAATGCATATATAGATGTTGATGGATTTCATCCACCAATTCATCCAATATTCTTCATGCATTGCAAATGGAACTTTCCTTCAAATGTATATCTCAGTGCAAACATTAGTCCATTAGGATTGTCATTTAATTACCAAAACCACACATGGGGACTACATGTACTTTCAGTTGGCGGAAACGAGGCAATCAGATATGCGGGCTTTATAACTTTCACTTAGTCATAGGAGCTTAAACTTGGGAGGCCAGCAAGTAGCCCCTCGGTTAGTGTTTGGCGACAACCGAGGTCAAGCCATAATCACTTTGGCCAATGTTATGAATGACCCATCATTTAATATAGTCATCGGACCGCTGACCAGTTTACGCTTGTTGTGACAGTCAGCTTTCGGCTTTCTCCACTGTGGTGCTTAACCATGTGAGCTGGAAGCACAATCGCAGTGGTTCTCCCTTTGCACACCTAGCCGAACAAAGCGGAACATAGGAGGCAAGCACAGGAGCCGGGCAACCCAAATATTGACCGAAGACACAATTCAAAACTGATGCATATATAGCAATATCCGAGAATTTTTGCCGAATCTCTAAAGGTGTCCGGCGTTGCACGGCGAGACTTATGCGGAAAACACACAAATGGTTGAAAAGTGCCATAGGATTGGAAAACCAAAAACGTCAGTAAAAACTCAACGTCCGAACTAGATCAATTGTTCGGTGCCAATCAGAGAATTGGTCTTAAAAAAAAAGAATTGTGCTTCTGTCGTGCTTTAACATGACACATCCTATCTCAAGACTTCAAGCGGGTCAGCCTACGGCTTCAACCTCCTATCCTGAAGGCAGAGTACTTCTCATTAGGCCAGTTTAGCAAACTTTAGCGGCTTTGAGAGAGAAATTAGGCTCCCCGGCTATTGACCACACACTCACGTCGAAAAAAGGAGTGATAGAAAAAAGACTTTGCAACGACTAAGAAGAAGAACACTTATTATAAAACAGCTCACATAAATCTAAGAGCCCCCAAGTGACCTGGGTAAAAGAATTTTATGTATAATGATTGTATGTACTGAAGTACTTATATCATACCTGTGTTCACCCGAACTTTAAACGCGTCTTAACGGACCGTCGGCTTCTCCCTCTTCGGCCAAGGGCCGAAAAGTGTTATGTACTTCACCTGTCGAGAATATCGATGGTGTTTCCGATAACCAACAATCAGGCCATAAGGCTGTAACAGACAAAGCGCGCTCAGGGAACTTATGCTATATTACTAATGAAGTGTAAGAAGCATCTTTGAAGAAAATAGTACCCCCACCGATACCTTTCTTCGGTTGCTCACTATGAGACTTGTGCAATAGATTTTTTTGTACTCATGAGTTCCGTTGTGTGCCGACCATTATTGAAAACAGCAAGAGCGCTAGATTTCGGCTTCACCCGGTCTGAGGTCTAGCTCGGGTGACCCGATCGTGACAATCGCAGAGGTACTCCCTTTACTCCCTAGTCGAACAATCGGGAACGTAGGGGTAAACACAGGAGCAAGGCAACCCAGCTTGCAAATCACTTAAGTCAACATGGTGCATATTGTGGCGTAATACACGAACAAGGAACGAAGCCTTACAAGTATAATCATATGCAAGAGGAAAAGCTCCAGCAAGGGAGCCCCCAAGTAAACGGGGTATTTGAATTTGCGTGTCATAGATAAAGTTTGGACAAGGAAGTTTTCCACAAACAACTTTTTGCCAAAAAAGTATAATGCTTAGTCGAACCGAACAAAATTTAAAACTGAAAGTTTTTGAGCCTGAAAGTGACTTAGCTGGTTAATGTGCTCGGTGTTGATGACGCGGTCCAAGCTTAATGCGGGACAAGGTCCCAGCCCCCAAGCCCGATGTGGCCGAGCGAAGAGCTCGGTACTCCGAAGAGTTGAAGCCCTGGTCTAGCCGAGGTAATGGAGCGGGTCGCCGGGTGACACTGGGATCTCTGTCCGAGTAGGTTGATGAAGCGGCGATGCGGGGTTGCCAACACAGGGCAGTACTCCAAGGCGACGACACAATTCGGTTGATGGAGGTGGGCGACGAGGACACCACGCCGAGGGGATAGTGCGGCTCGACCTATGTCAGTTGCCTGCGCATGTAAAATAGTGCAAACCGAAAAATAATAATGAAAAAAAGGTGCATAATTAATTTATACGAAAAAAGTTTGGTAAATATGGCCTGAGCGCTGAGGCTAGCTCGATGGCACGTTGGCGTCGTGGCACGGCGATGTCGGCGAAGGTCGGCCTGCCCAGGTGACCGGGAGAAGTTGGCCGGACTGATGCCAGGTACAAACGTCGGTAGAATTTTTCTGCCAAAATGATGCAGTACAAGCCAACGAAAAATATTCTGTGTATAATAATGCTAAATGAATAATTTGGAAAAAATACAACCTGAACGCCAGGAGCAACGACTGTAGCAAACAGAAGCAAACGGACGAACTAATCCATGCCGAACATGCTGCAAAGCCAATCCTCGATACGCGTAATAGCACTTTTATTCTGCGTATTTGTCAGAAAAAGTAGAAGACAACCAGCAGTCTCGACTACACAGGTATTGAACTAAAAAAGAAAAGAAACAAGTCTCCCTGTGGTGTGCTGCCATCGAGCCGAGCTCTGATCAGTGCACTGCTCTGCACTATCCCTTTGGCCGGATCACATGTGGGCCCGATTGAGGCCGGATCCGATGTATCGCCAAGCAGTGGACGCGAAAATATGCCTTACCGCGATCTGTATACATACATCAGTAACAATTTAACAGAAAACATGATGTCCAGTGAAGGTGCCGGCGTGCATGGTGATAGTCTAATAATATGGGCATTCGTCAGGTGAGGATACTTGCCTGTTGCCTGCGTACAAAGTCATTGCAGATGGAAAGCACAAAATTTCTCGGATTGATTAAGTGATAGTACGAGAAAAATAACTAGAATAATTGCACCTGAGCCCGGATCTCCATAGGAGAGAAGGAATTGCACCAAGGTGCTAGTTGCTTTACGTGGGAGGCAGCCAAATAGGCTAGCACATAGAATTAATCACACCTCGATTAACGTGTCACAACTAGTAGTAATACTAATTGATTGCTCCACGGGACAGTGCATGAACAAGGATCAGTAGTAAAAAGCACAAACAACCTCTGCTTGATTAAATAATAAAGAAAAGGTGGAATCTCCCTGCGGCTGCCACCGAGCCGAGCTCGTGTGCTGTTGAACGCACGCAATGCTGCTCCATGCAGCGTGATTCCTTGGTCGGGGCGCCGCTTGATAACTCCTCGGCTGCGGCACATGGGAGTTGTGGTGGAGGCCGGACTTAGCCTACGTCCAGTCGCCGGATACTTTTTTAGATTTATCTGCGAATAGGGAGCTCACGGCGACAGCCGTAATCTCGCAAAAAAGACAGTTTATACAGAATAGATCTAACTGAAAAAATATCACCTGGTCATCCCATCAATCCGCGGCGATCACCTAGCAGGCTCTTAATGTAAACACCAATGTCGGTTCAATATCCGGCGTATCTTGTAGTAGGGGACCTAAGCTAGGCATCTTGGAGCGATGGTAACATGGACACGGGATTTTACCCAGGTTCGGGCCCTCTTGATGGAGGTAAAACCCTACGTCCTGTTTTTGATTGTATTCATATGGGGTGTAGTACAGAGTACATGTATATACCACGAGATGATAGTAATGAATATGAGATCGTCTATTGACTAGCCTGGCCTCGGTTTATATAAGATACCGGAGGCCTAGGGTTTAGGAGAGTCCTTGTCTTGGGCGCCAAGTCATGAGGAGTCTTCCTTGTATGCGGCAGGGGTTGTCCAAACTGGCCCATGAGTATACGGCCATGGGGGTCCTCGGCCCAATCCAACTGATCGGAAGACGACGTGGTGACTACCCCCTAGTCCAAGACACCGTCAAGCGTGAATGAAAGTAGCGGTTCCATCGATTTTCTTTATCTCCTCCAATTGCATTACAAGGGGAGAAGTGGTTCTAGATTTTTTTTCCAGTTTTTCATTGAAAATTTTGGATTTTTGTTTTTATTCTAATTTTTTTGCAAGTTCATATTTTTACTCGTGCTTCCCTTTCTCATTTTATTTTTTATCTCCATTTTTTCATTTTTGTTCTTGCTGCGTTTTCTTCTTCATCTATTAAAAAGTTCTTTTGTTTCCTACTATATGTCGAGGATCCCCAATTGCATGTCGACCATCGACTCGCAACTAGGGTGTGGAGACCCCTGGTTGCATGCTGACCATCGACTCCCAACTGGTGTGTGTGTGTGTGTGTGTGTGTGTGTGTGTGTGTGTGTGTGTGTGTCGAGGCCGCCGGTGGCAATCCAACCATCGACTCGCAACTAGTGTGTGAGTGTGTGTGTTTTCTGAGGCCCCTAGTTGCATGCCGACCATCGACTCACAACTAGGGGCGTGTGTGTTTGTCGAAGCTCCCAGTTCCATGCCGACCATCGACTTGCAACTAGGGATGTGTGTGTGTTTGTCGAGGCTCCCAGTTACATGCCGACCTTCGACTCGCAACTAAATGTGTGTGTGTGTGTTTGTCGAGGGTCCCCAATTGCATGCCGACCATGAACTCGCAACTAGTGTGTGTGTGTGTGTTTGTCGAGGCTCCCATTTGCATTCCGACCATAGACTCACAACTAGTGTGTGTGTGTGTGTGTGTGTGTGTGTTTGTGTGTGTGTGTGTGTTTGTCAAGGGTCCCCAGTTGCATGTCAACCGTCGACTTGCAACTAGGGGAGTGTGCGTTTGTCAAGGGTCCCCAGTTTCATGCCGACCATCGACTCACAACTAGGAGGGTGTGTGTGTGTGTTTTGTCATGGCCCCCAGTTTCATGTCAACCATCGACTTGCAACTAGGGGTGGGTGTGTTTTTGTCGAGGCCCCCAGTTGCATGCCGACCATCGACTTGCAACTTATGGTGTGTGTGTTTGTCGATGGTCCCGAGTTGCATGTCAACCATCGACTTGCAACTAGGGGAGTGTGCGTTTGTCGAGGGTCCCCAGTTGCATGTCGACCATCGACTCGCAACTAGGGTGTGTGTGTGTGTGTGTGTGTGATTGTCGAGGCCCCCAGTTGCATGCTAACCATGGACTCGCAACTAGGTGTGTGTGTGTGTGTTTGTCGTGGCCCCCAGTTGCAACCCGACCATCGACTTACAACTAGGTGCGTGTGTGTGTGTGTGTGTGTGTGTGTGTGTGTGTGTGTTTGTCGCGGCCCCCGGTTGCATGTCGACTATCGACTCACAATTCGGGGTGTTTGAGTGTGTTTGTCAAGGGTCCCCACTTGCATGTCAACCGTGGACTTGCAACTAGGGGAGTGTGTGTTCGTGGAGGGTCTCCAGTTGCATGCCGACCATCAACTCGCAACTAGGGGTGTGTGTGTGTTTTGTCGTGGAGCCCAGTTTCATTTCAACCATCGACTTGCAACTAGGTGTGTGTGTGTGTGTGTGTGTGTGTGTGTGTGTGTGTGTGTGTGTGTGTGTGTGTGTTTGTCGATGCCCCCAGTTACATGCCGACCATCGACTTGCAACTCAGGGTGTGTGTGTTTGCCAAGGGTCCCCAGTTGCATGTCAACCATCGACTTGCAACTAAGGGAGTGTGTGTTTGTCGAGGGTCCCTAGTTGCATGTCGACCATCGACTCACAACTAGGGTGTGTGTTCGTCGAGGTTTCCCAGTTGTAACTCCACCCACGATACACAACTAGGGTCGGACCCATTTTTGTCCCAGTTGTAACTCCACCGTCGACATGCAACTGGGGTCATCCATTTTTGTCTTAGTTACAACTCCAGCACCGACCTGCAATGGGGGTCTGCCTTTTTTATTTTCCCAGTTGCAAGTCGACCATCGACACACAACTGGAGCCCAACCCATTTTCGTTCTAGTTTGCATTACACCCTGACATGCAATTGGGAACCCCACATTTTGTATCCCAGTTGTGAGTCCTCCACGAGTCTGCAACTGGGTGCTCAACTAATTTTGTTCTAGTTGCAACGCCATCCTCCATACGAATTAGGACCCACCCATTTTTTCAGTTGCAAGTCCACCATCGATAGCACCTCGACCCAACTTGTTTTTGTCCCGGTTGCAAGTTCACCCTCGACATGCAACTGCATGCCGCAATAAGACAACAACTAAGGTCACGAGGAGAGTTATCAGCCATTTGCATCTCCACATTTTAAAAAAAATTCATCATTTTTCCTTTTTATTGTTTTCATCTTTTTTTAATAAAAGTCATCACATTTTCTTATTTTTTTTTCAATTTATAAAAATCATGGTTTAAAAAATTATACTTTTATTTTAGAAACATAAAGAGTTTTAAATTTCACAAACATTTTCTGTATTCACTAACTTTTTTGAATAGTGTGTATGCATGCATGCAAAGGCAAGTGATGAGCAGCTAAGCTCGTGGATAAAATGAGTGCCTGCGCAAGTGTGGTTTGCATGCGTACAAGTGATCAAGCCAGTGATACGTAGCTAGCTTTGACGGTGTACATGAAGAAATGGACAATGTGTGACATATATAGAAGTTGTAAAAGAAATACTAGGTCATTCCGCCCAACCTCTACAAGTTCAAGGCTTAAAATAGACTTTTTCCCTTCTCTTGTCAATTGGTATTTCCAACTTGCATGTCTCTTCTGTTTGTGTATAGCTCGGCTGACGGACTTCAGGGGCTAGCAAATCGTTGCAGATCCACGGCGCCAAGACCACAATTGTAGCCCAAAATTTGAGATAATTAATATTACCACGTGTCCTTCTTAATCATGCTGTCCAGCCTAATAGTCTAGTATGATAATGAATATTTTTTGCCCATGTTTTATAATTATTTTTCCCATGGAATTTGATTGATCTATGCTTATTCAGAGAAATCGGTCAGCGCAGGCACATCAAGATCACCCACTAGACAAATGTCATCACAGCTAGTCTCCCGGCCTGCTGTGCTTGGGTATTTTCTTCGCCCCCGGCCGTAGCCCGTTAAATCCTACCGCCGCTATGCACGGGAGTAGCGAAAAGGTCATATCTTGACCGAGAATCTTTCAGCCTTGAGGCCTCTTTGGGCTTCGTTGACTGGTCTCCAAAGAAAAGGATGAGACAAATGGAAGTGGAGTTTCTCGGAGTAGTAATATCAGAAAAAGAAATTGACAAATGTTCTAAGATCTTGCAAAATTTCATTATGAAATCAAATTCCTGAAAGGCACGGCAAAAAAAGATCAGGCGTCCTCAACTTCGATCTACTCTGATTCGTGCTGACCCTGGTCCCTGGCGGCTTTGGTCGCCGGTTCTCGGACGTCGGTTGCGCGGGATCTGATGGGTGGGGGCGGATCCGGGGGAAAACCCATGGCCGGCATGGCGGCCACCCCGAAGCCGTCGCTTTTAGGCGCCATTTCCCTTGCTAGAGGCTTAAGTGGGATTCCCTTTCCTTCCACTCCGCCTATGAGCTCAGGTGAAAGCCTCGGGTTCCCTTTTCCTGGCGACAAATGCATTTTTGTGCCTTGTTCCTTCTTGAAGGTGTCGTCCGGGGACTGCTCGAGTGGTGGTGAAGTCGGGTGTGATTCAACGACGGCATGCGGCGGCTTGATGTCATCTTCGGCAGCTTGCTCTGTTCCAGGTGCGGAGGGTTCCACCCGCTGGTGCGAGGGGATTGGGGTCCCTTCCTCGGTGCCGGCGGTAGGCCTTCGGCTTTTAGTGATTCCTACCTTGACAGGTGCATGGTGTTGCATCCTTTTGGCCTTCTTCGGGGTTTCAGCTCCTTCGATCGACAATTCTCGTCCGTTTGTTCTGCCTTGCTGCTACCGGCAACGGTGATTGGGTGGCCGGTTCTCCGTTTTCATGTGGGTATGTTCCTTGTGCCTCTCCTTTGGCAGCTTGGGCACATTGATTTGGGTTCTAGGGTGAACTACTCTGTCTGCCACCGGGGCGACACCCATTGAACCTGGGTGAAAGGGTAGGGGCCCTTTGCGGCGGCGGAGTCATATCATGTGCTGCCCCTATTTGGCCCTTTGGTGCCAGTCGGCGACACAAAACATGCATGGTGGTGCCCTCCTCACGTCGCCTTAGTGGGTTAGTTAGTTTCAGCACAACGGCGTTTGATGCCATTGGTGTTTGTGTGCTCATTGCCTTCGATTGTTCTACTGAGCACATTGCATCTTTAATTTTGCTTTTCTTTCTTGTTGTAAGTTGCAGTCCTGTAATCCTGGCCGGTTGATGGCTTTGTTAATTCAAAACTGGGACCTTCTTGAGCCTTCATTCTAAAAATAATAATATAGTATTGACTGAGACATAATAAAGTCTCAGTCGGCTAAGACTTAGCAAAACTAGAATGAGAAACGAGAACCTTGGTGACTTTGTAAGATGTGACATAGTTTGTACTTGGAAGGTTGGACGTGCTTCCTACGCTATTGATGTTGTTGGGATTTCATTTTCCTTTTATTATTTTTCTTGGCATTTGGGGAAGATGATGTATTGTTTTTTGTAATGTCGTGCTTTGGTGCATCTTCTTGGCACTATGGTTTTATGTTATCTTCTAATCAATTTTCATACTTATATAGGGAGTCGCTTGTACTGATGGTCGCATGTAATATATTGATTCTCTATTGTCAAATGTTGATGCTTTTTTCTAGGTGGTGAAAAGCTGGGCCGGATCTATGTGTTTTTATAGGCTGGTTGTTGTCGATTGGTTTGAAAAATCACTGACCGAGTCAAAATCGTGAACAAATCCAAAATCAAAAACATCAAATTAAATGAGAGAGCTCTTTAAAAGTCATTGATCGGGTCAAAATTATGAACCAAAATCAATATTTAACACTTCTATTAAATCGGAGAGCTCCAAAATTAGGGAGCATAGCGAATTAAAGAGAACTGTGACCCAAGTTCAAAATTGAACACCTCATTTGAAGGAGAGGGATTCATGATAAATCGTTGACATAGTCAAAATTGTGAACCATATTCAAAATTGAACACTTCGATTGAATGAGAGAGCTTCAACATTAGGGAGCATAGTGAATTAGAAGATGCTTACAATATGCAATAGCCAAAGAATTTAGAAGGGACAAAATGTGCCAAAACATAACCTTTATGGGCCTCTTTGATTCACAACATAACCCGATCAACGTACTCAAAATCTAGTTTTGGACCAAACTTATCTGGCTTTGATACTTGAAGGACCAAATGTCTACCAAAATCTTGTGGGACCAAATCTATACTTTTGTGGAACTAAAAAAATATCTTCCTCATCTAAAAATGTGGGAGTATAAAAAACATAGGATTACAAAATTATGTCCATTTGGATCTAGGTTTTTCAATTTGTTTAGTTGCATCACAGGAAAATGAAATGATTATCCTCAAGAGGTCTTAATCAATGTATAAATTCATAAGGAATGTAGCAAAAGAATTCTATGATCTGAACCTATGAACCAAATGACCAACATCGGAAAAAAATCCTAAAGATTCCAATCGTTGTGAACATACATGCAAAAATATTATGTGCATGGCATACTATTGTTTTGTTTTAAAGCATTTTTTTTCTAATCACCTACATCTACTAATGGTTTTGCGTAACGTTTGGCAAGAAGTTCTTTGTTATAACATGTGGGACATCCATGGGTTGTTTCAGAAAAATAAGAAACTTTCCGGTGTATATTCACAAAAAAGGGTGTAGACGCAACCAGTTTCGATGCATCCATCAAGAAAATTAAAGTTAGTGAATGCAGTATTGCAGAGAGCAACTCAAGCAATATCCCTGATTTCGAAACACCAAACCCTTATATTTATTCAGGAATAACGGTAGCTCAATCAATTGAAATGTACTTTCTCCGTCCCATAATGTAAGACAATATAGCTTGCAAAAACGTCTTAGAGTAAGTATTAAAAAAACCACTCATTTAGCCTTAAAAATCACATCCAAAAGATTAATCGACCATACGTCACACAAGCAAGGCCGGGAGCTATGGAGGCCACAGCATCGTGCTCTGCCTCACGAAGCAATAATTTTAACCCAACCTACCCAATGCAACATTCATCGTTTCTCGCCGCATCTCTTGTGCGGAAGCTCCCCGACCCCTTTTCTCCTGCCTCCCCACGCATGCATGACTTGAGTTGGCGAGAGCAAAAAGAAAGCGAGGACCAGCCAGCGTGGTGCAGTCTTGCAGAAGAAGCTGCTCCTTTTCTTTTCTGAACGAATAGAACTGTCTGCCTTTGGTTGCAGTCTTGCAGAGAAGCAAAAACCTGACAAAAGCTGTTTTCTTTCTACATGGTTCAAAACGGCCTGACGATCCGAGGCCCGCCCGCACCGACCAAAAGAGCGGCCGATAGCACACGAGACACACAAGAGCGGCAGCGGAGTATCCTCGTTGCTCATGCGCATGGCCTCGGAAGCATACAAGAATCACTGCGTTGCATTTTACTGTAGTACTGAGGCATGGAGCAGGCGAGAGAACGGAAACAAAAGAAAAGAAAGTTGCCGTGGTGCAGCAGACTGTGGCGGAAACAGGCGACGGAGGACTTCCTCGCGGAGGAAGCAACGACAAAAACACTTTCAAACGACTGACCATGTTGGATAGGATAGCAGACACGACCGAGGACCGTGCGACGAACGCAAACGGCTGCCACTTCTCCGCTTCTTTTTTCTCATTTTGACTCTCCTTTCCGTGCGTGCATGTGGCCGTCCACACACAAATAGAATGAAGCGCCCAGCGCACGGGTATATCAAGGCCGCCGTATCCGTCTTCTATGGATAAAAAAGGAAAATAAGAGAGTAAATCATAATCCTTTTTTTCTGCAATAGGGCCCCCAGATGTACACTGAAGGACGAAACAGCCGTACAAGCACCCCAAATATGATATTAGGTTTCATATGGATCCTGAGTCGTGGGGTGAAGCGGAGAAATTAAATAAAGAGGATAATGAGGACCTGGCTAGGGCTTTCTCGGAGGAGGAGGTAAAAGAGGCTTTGTTTGCAATGGAGGCTAATAGAGCACCTGGTCCTGATAACATCCCTGCAGAATTTTACCAGCACTGCTGGGGGTATCGTCAAAAAAGATATCATGCGTATCTTCAATCACTTCCATGCCGGGACGCTTGATGTGCAGCGCCTGAACTATGGAGTGATTACCTTGCTGCCTAAAGTATCTAGCGCTGATCGCATTCAGCAGTTCCGACCCATTTGCCTTCTCAGATGTCCCTACAAACTGATTACCAAAACTATGGACCGGAGAGTGGAAAGATACGCTGGAAAGCTGATCAGTTTGTCGCAAAATGCATTTGTCAAGGGTAGCAACATTATGGACGGGATCATGACTCTTCATGAGCTCCTTAACTACACTCATATCAAGAAGAGAGTGGGGGTTGTGCTTAAACACGATTTCGAGAAAGCATATGACAAAGTGAACTGGGAGTTCCTGTTAGACTGTCACAGGATGAGGGGTTTCAATGAAACCTGGTGTGGTTGGGTGAAGCAAATCATGTACAATGGTACAGTTAGCATAAAGTTAAACAATGTAGTGGGGCCGTATTTCCAAAGCGCAAAAGGAGTACATCAAGGGGATCCTCACTCGCCTTTTCTCTTTAACCTGGCTGCGGATTGCCTTTCTAAGATGATCAACAAGGCCCAGAAGAATGGGCTCCTGACTGGGCTTGCATCTGATCTCATACCAAATGGGGTAGTTGTCCTGCAGTACGCAGACGATACGATTATCTGCCTTGAGCATGATGTGGATAAAGCCATGAACCTGAAAATCCTTTTGTATATTTTTGAACTGATGTCCGGTCTTAAAGTGAACTTCCAAAAGAGTGAGGTCCTGACGATTGGGGGGGATGCTGATATCGACAACAAATATGCTGAGATATTCAACTGTGAGATTGGACACTTCCCAATCAAATACCTCGGTATGCCTGTGAGTTTTTCTGCACTAAAAGATTCGGTGTGGGAGTTCATTGTCGAGAAGTATTTGAAGAGTTTTGGGACCTGCATTGGTAATGCTGCATCAATTGGAGGCAGACTTACATTACTCACCTCGGTGCTGTCTCAACTTTCTCTCTACCACATGTCTATGTGGCTTATGAGCAAAACCTTTGTAGAAAAGTTAGACAAACACCGTAGGAAATTCTTCTGGCAAGGTTGTAATAAGAAGAATAGATACTATCTGGTTAAGTGGAGAAGAGTATGTAGATCCAAAGAAAAAGGAGGATTGGGGGTAAAAGACCTCAGAAAGCAGAATATCAGTCTCATGGTGAAGTGGTGGTGGAAGCTAGAAACTCAAACTGGGATTTGGCAAGATCTGGTGAGAGCGAGGTATCTATCTAACAAGTCGGTGTCGAATGTGACTCCTAGACAATCAGATTCCCCATGCTGGAAATCTCTTCTGAAGATCAGAGAGCTGTACATGGTGGGGAGGAGGATCAAACTAGGTCGTGATGACTTAACCAGGGTGTGGAAAGATTCTATAAATGGGCTTCCGCCACTGAATTTGAAGTTCCCTCAGCTGTTTGAGATATGTACAGACCAAGACTGTGTGGTGGAAAAAGTTGGTAGGGTAAACGTTTCGACCTTCTTTCGTCGACGCCTGCGCCCTAACTTGAGTAGTCAATGGGATGACATGCGCAATCATGTTATGGGGCTGAAAACCACAGCTGAGAAGGATGTGGTATATTGGGATTTGAGTAAGAATGCCTGTTACTCTACTAAGTCGATGTACAAGTGGCTGGAAAAGCCTTTACATGGGTGCAATTACAGGTGGATCTGGGAGGCGAAATTACCTCTCAAGATCCAGATATTCCTATGGCAAATGGCGCAAGATGCAGTTCTTACAAGGGCTGTGATGCGGAGATAAAAGTGGCCCAGAAATCCGGTGTGCTACTTCTGTAATAATGTGGAAACAGTGTCTCATCTGTTCTTTTCTTGCCCCGTGGCAAGAGTGGCCTGGAGGGCTATTGGAGTAGTCCTGGGGACTGAACTCTTCCCAAATAATGCCTGGCAATTTTACGTATGGTGCAATATGTTCCTGCCTAATGGTGCCAGATTTCATACTGTCGGGTTGGCTGCTGTAACCTGGGCTATTTGGTTGGCTCGGAACAAAGCTACTTTTGAGAAAAAATTGATCAAATCTCCTTTTGAGATTGTGTTTTCGGCATGCTCTTTTCTTCTGTACTGGGAAGGTCTGCAGCTGGAGGAAGAAGCGAAGAGGTTGAGGCAGGGGACCGAGATGATCAGGACGAGCACGATCAAGCTGATGAAGATGTGCGAGAAGGCCAGGCAGACGACAGAAGATGCAGGAGAGGTGCTCCCCTGGTGACTGTGGTCAAGGCTAAAGCGTTGCTTCTGGCGACTCCTTGATGGATGGACGTAATGTGCCTCGGTCAAGCCTGCACCAGGTTGTGCCGTCAGGGTGTGATTGTGTGTGGAGAAATTTGTTTTGTGGGTCTCATCCCAGGGATTATCTGGCCTGTAATAGGATAGACTTGAATTTAGTAGGTGTTGTCAGGTTTTTGCCCCATGGTGCTCGTTTTGATGGTGGGCGAGCACAGTGGGTTTCCTGGTAGTGCGTTGAACTCGCTACCCTTCTTTCCCTCTTCCTGGTTGTATTCGGATACTGCTGTATTTCCGTTGCTTGCTAATGGAAAGGGGTACGCCCGGTTCAAAAAAAAGAAAATATGAAACTTTTCTTTGTGAGGTAGAAAATATTAGGGGAGCATCACAAAGAATCTCTGCAAACTGTTGTGCGGTGTCTAGGGGCGAGGCATCGACTGTTAGGAACTAGTAGTAACCTCTCTCGATCTATTAGTATTGCTCACGAATTAAGAATACAAGCTTCAGTTCCAATCGCCAACACGAGCTACAGGGAATGAGGAACAAGAGGAACACGAAGATAGGTGTCGCTGCCGCCGTTTCTTATCCATTGGATGCCCTCTCCTTTTGTGCGTCTGGCTTAAGTAGCTGGAGCGATGAGTCTCGGATGGGGGCGTCCCTCGCTCCATTGTTTCCGGGGAAAACCTCTGATCTGGAGGAGGCTACCAGTGACGACGATGCCCGTGGGCGTCGTAGCCCTCGTTGGAGGCGTTAAGGGGCCTCCAGGATCGGATGACGGCGACGTCTTCGTCGTCACCCCTGTGGGGGCATCAACTTTGGTGACATTCATCGGTTGGACGGTCATGTGGACAGTTTGGTGGTTGGGCGTCGGTAGGTGGTGGAGCGGTGCTTCATCCTACACATCGATGGCGGCGGATGTCGACGGCATGGCGCAGTGGAGATTCGACGTCGGATGGGTGGCGATGGACTCGTGCAGGAGGACGACGCTGTCTGGCGTCGTGGTGGCGACGATGGCAGAGAGGTCTGACAAGGTTGATGCGTCAGTATCTGATTTGAGGATGGATCGATGGATGAAGGAGGCGACGGCCCTTGCAGCATGCGCATGTTGTGCCCACTAAAAGTGCGCCGGAGTGTTGTGTAACCCAGTCCAGGTATTATGGCTTAGATGAGGCATTCTACAATAGATGTTAGGTGTTGGTGCGATATCTGTTTGGTATTAGGCTTGGACATTCGGCACCCTTCACCACAGGAATAGAAATAGCGATAGGTGTTGCGAAGATGATAGCTTCACACTTACTGATGTATTACCTTGTAAAAGCTTTGTGAATAATAAATAAGATGACGGCATGCATCGCCGAGATTGCGATGCAGAGGCTGTGCTTTTTCAAAAATAAAATAAAATCAATCGACGTACGTCAAGGGCCGGAGCTATGGAGGCTGCACCATCGTGATCTGATCTGCCTCCCCACGCATGCATGACTTGAGTTGGCGAGAGCAAAAAAGAAAGGGAGGACCAGCCAGCGTGGTGCAGTCTTGGAGAAGAAGCTGTTCTTTTTTCCTTTTTGATGAATGAATAGAAGTGCCTACCTTTGGTTGCAGTGTTGCAGAGAAGCAAAAACAAACCTGACAAAAGCTGTTTTCTCTTTCTACCCGAGAGCAGTACACCACGTCCGGACGAATTTCGTGTTTTGACCCTTTTTGGAAAGAAATCGGGATCTGACCCCAGTTCAGAAAAATTTTGGGATCTGACCCTTTTGCCTACCGCCAGAGGGCCTGGCGGTAGGATTGCATGCCCTACAGCCATAGCCTACGGCGGTAGGCCATTTGACGGCGACTGACGGCCGTTGGCAGCCGCTGACGTGGAAAAGGGCCTATCGCCATCCCCTACGGCGGTAGGTTACTGGAGCCTACCGCCATAACCTCTGGCGGTAGGGTCCTGTGTTCTGGATAAGGTGGGGCAGGATATCCCCCCCTCCTCAACCACTCATTCAGCCCACATCACCTCTCCACCGAGCTCAACTCTCCCCCCTCTTTCTTTGAAGCACAAGAGCCTCCCAAATCTCTCTCATTTGTTTGAGATTTCTCCGGTGGATTCTTACCATTTTCATCAGTCAAGGTGGCTCTCTCATTTCCCCTCATTTTGATTGGTTGATATCTTTGTTTACTTTGCATTTGCTCCTTTGATTGCAAACCCTAGCTCATCATTTTGGTGTGGTCAAATCAATTACTATGATCCATTTAGGTTTATGTTTGTGATTTCCTTATGTATGATGTGCTTAGAATTGCTTGTAGAAAAGTTTGTGCGCCTAGATCTAGTGCTAATCTTAATGTACATAATGGGGATTAGGTTATGCTTAAGAAAGCAATTAAAGCTAAGTTACTTTAATAGCAACTTTTTGAATTGTAGGATGGCACCGTTCGTTTTTTTGAAACTTCTGCTGAGGCGGCGGCGAACCGTGAATGCGAATTGATTGAGGAAAAGATGAACTTGTGGATCGAAGCCATTGATGCGTTGAATGCGGAGTGTAGGGCCTTTTCATATAATTATTTCAATGAAGACCGTTCCAAAAAATTTATAACAAAAAAGGAGAGGCTGGAGAAAAAGCTCAAGACAGCGGAAAAAAATTATAGGCGTGATCTTGCAATGCAAATTACATTGTGTGCGACAACGGCAGAATATGCTGAGATAGACATGGGCAATCATGGTCAGGTCATTGATTGGTTAGTTCGCCAACCATTCTCGTCGGATGAGAGCCGGGCATCTCGTTGGGCATGGGTCAAAGAAAGAAATGATGTTATTTGTTGCAACCCGGGACCGTACGCCGCATAGTATTGCATGAGGCTATGTAATCTTTGTCATTTGGACTGTAATGACATGTACCCTATGCTTGGTCGTCGTTTGAACTACTATGACTTGTACCCTTAACATTTGAACTCATTAAGAACTTGGTGTTGTATGTCATATCAAGTAACCGAGTGTTGTACTCTACTTAATTTATTTTATATTTTTGTTTATGTCATCTTAAACCCGTATATTCATGTAGGATGGACAGTCGATCCATGACTATGAACATAGCGTGTGAGAAGATCATGGCGGAGCGACACCGTTGCTTGAAGAAGGAATGTGAAGCATGGTTGAAGAGTTGTGATGAGGCAAATGTGGCCATGAAGGATTTCAGCAAGTATCACTTTATCGAGGAACCTTCTTATGCTAAGGAGAAAAAAGCATTCCGAAAGCTTGTGAAGGAGAAAGAGAGGATGCTTGATGAGCTGCAAGACCGGGAATATTCTTGCAGACACACTTTGGCAGTTGAGATTGCGTTCACTGCAAGCAAAGAAGAATTATGTGAGATGGACTTGAGGAAACCCGGGCAGGTCATAGGATGGGCAATCAAACAGGGCGTGTCAGAGAATCCCGCTCGCCGTGCTGCATGGGCTTGGTTCCGTGAAACGAATGGTGTGTTGGGTCATTGGGCAGGATCCACAGACTTTCAACTGAAGCGTAATCAAGCGCGTGATGATCAAATTGAACGCCTGATAAGTATGAGAAATATGTTACCTATTTAGAAAATGTGCCGTTGAGCATGAGTTATTAGTTTCAACCGATGTCATTCGAACCGGGTCATGTTTTAATAAGTTTGAACATGTGTTATTCGTGAATGTAATGAACTATGTTGAGTTGAGTTATGTATGTGCTTGCGAGATGATCATTCTAGTATTTGATAAAATTGGGTATATTATGCTAACATTCGACACATATGGGGCAAAACAGGGGAGAGGACCCTACCGCCACAGGACATGGCGGTAGGGTGCTGGACCTTACCGCCAAATGCCATGGCGGTAGGGTGGGCAAATCTTCTGTGACGAGAAACGCCAACGCCCTGGCGGTTGGGGGATCCTTGGCGGTGGGTCTGGGCCTACCGCCAACGGTTCTGGTTTCTTTCATCACAGAAACTTTGCCACCCCTACCGCCATGCAACCTGGCGGTAGGGTCCAGCATCCTACCGCCATGTCCTGTGGCGGTAGGGTTCTAACTCCAAAAACAAAGCACTCTGTTCTGTTATATCCCACTTCTCTTCCCAGCACAACAGTTTTTTTAATAAGAATCATGACAAATCCCAGAATACACTAACAAACTAAATTCATTCACAACACATTGCAAACATCTTCACACCAAATTCAATACAAATGGCAAATTCATTCACGACAAGTTGACGACACATGGCTTTTTGCCTTAGTACTACATAGTTCATGATAAATTTGGCATGGCTTCATCCGGTTACATGACGAGTCCACCGAACGCGAAGGCTTTACTGAGTCATACGGGGCCATTTCCCCTTCCTGTCACGTGCCTCATCCTCCTCTTGTGCCTTGCGAGCTCTTGCAAGCTTTCTTGCCCTCTCCTCCTCACGAGCAAGCTTCGCTTGGCGTGCCCTCTCCTCCTCGCATTGCTTCCGCTCCACCCTCTCTTTTTGACAATGCTCTTCCTCCAAGCCTCTTTGAAACCTTTCTTCGAACAGCCGTTGGCGCCTAAAACAATCTTCTAATTGGTCCTTTTGGATATCTTTCGGCACTTCATGATCTATCCAGCTGAAGTACTTGCATAGAGGAGGTGGTGACTGCATATAAAACGGATGTTAGTGATGACACACATTTGAGAGTAACATGTTACTTCTCTAGCATACCAGTGGAAGGTCATAGGCGTTAGTTGGAAGCGCACGATCGTAAGCATAATTGGGGCAAACAAAATATCTCCTTCCTTCGGTCCATGACTTCTTTCGGTCGGTGGACTCCTTCACCTTGCAAACATCTCCACACCAACATGGCAGAATCTTCACATCCTTCTCCTTCACCTTGTCCAAAGATGCGTCCTTCCACTTGTGTGGCATGTCTTCATGGTGAGAACACGGTGGCCTTGTCATGGAACCGGATGAAGCCATGCCCTACAACAAATAAAGATGTTAAGTCTAAATATGAACACATTGACATGTAAAGGGGCAAATATATCAACACATGCTTGAACATATTAAAAGTAGTACCATTCACATTATTTAACCATCCGGATTGAGCAACATGTCGATAGGCCTTCCCCTATCAACCCGACGTGTCCTAGAACCACCGGATACACGGCCACGGGCCCCTACAAGGCTAGTCCTTCCTCCACGGCCACGGCTCCCTCCAAGGCTAGTCCTTCCTCCACGGTCGCGGCCCCCTCCAATGTTAGCCCTTCCTCCACGGCCACGGCCCCCCTCCAAGGCTACTGCTCCGTCCACGTGTTTGACTAGTGCCCGTGTTGGTTCTTCGTTTCTTGCATGTCCTAACATTGTGTCCTGTGTCATTGCATTCTCCACAATTGTTGTTTTCGGGTGGCTCCATGAATGACCACTACCAAATTGCTTCATTCCGGTGTATCCAGCTAGATCATCCATGTCACTCCGGAATCTCTTCTTTCTTCTTCTTTCCCTCATAGGCACCATGAGTGCGGGATCTGGCACAATGTCTGGCCCAACATACTCAGGCCACTGTGAGGCATCAAGGAAAGGATTGAACCGAGGCGCCCACGTCAACCTTGTTCGTTCCAATGTAAACTCGTGCAACCGCACCGTTGTGCCATCGGATACGTTCATGTTTCTCACCCGTGCTGCGGTCATCAAATGCGAGCAAGGCCAATGATACTTGTGTGGCCTCTCACACTGGTACCAACGGTTTTTAAGGCGCACCTCGTAAGCAACTCCACCGTAAGACCTACCGTCCCTTGTTGTCCCACCCGGCTCATCGATTTGATAGATCATTTCTTTTTCATTATATGTGATCACTTGTTGTTTGGCAGACTTGCGCGCTTGATGCAACAACCAATCATGAACCTTTAATGGATAGTCCATCTTTTCCCCAATCCACTTGGCCGTGCTTGCAAAATGCTTTAGGAAGTACTCATTGAGCTTGATGAAAGTGTACTTGAGTATTGCGGTCACCGGCAAGGAATGGACACCCTTCAACACATTGTTGAAGCATTCCACCATGTTGCTTGTCATGTCCCCATATCGCATACCTCCTTCATCGTAAGCGCGTGACAACTTTTCCTTCTCCGGAAAGTGCCTAACCAAGAATTCTTTCCCCCCTTTGTTCTTCTCCAAAGCCTCGAGGATTTATCATATCGGGTCTTGAATGTGGCGGTGTTGAAAGCAACGCAAACAAGGGTACGGTCTTTGCAAAACTCCTTGCTCTTGCATGCCCGGTAAAAGTTTGCAACAAAGTGTCTCATGCACCAACGGTGTTGAAGCTTTGGAAGACCGGGAATATCAATGTCTATTGCTTTGAGAATCCCATGATGGCGATCCGATATAATGCATACCTCTCGCTTGCGTATCACCTTGGTTCTCACATGCCCCATGAACCACTCCCAAATATCATCGTGCTCCGAAGGCACCAAGGCAAATGCCACCGGCAACACGTTATCATTTGAAGAGTGGGCCATCGCCACCATCAATGTGCCCTTGTATTTGCCGGTCAAGAATGTACCATCTATAGACAACACCGGGCGACAATACGTGAATGCCTCAATGCATTGTCCAAAGCTCCAGAAGGCACGACGAAACACTCCGTCAATTGACTCCACCCGATGGCGCATTCCCGGGTTTCGAAGAGCAATTGCTGCCAACATCTTGGGGAGAATGTTATATGCGGCCTCATAATCACCATGCAACATCCTAATAGCGTTTGCCTTCGCCATCCATGCCTTCCCTTACTTGACCGGGTGTCCGAATTGTTCCTCAATCGAAGACATGAGAAACTTGACCTTCACGGTTGGATCATGTGCTATTTGATGCAACAATTTATATCCTAGATACTCTGACATGAGTTGACGGCGTCCTTTGCTTTGGTCGGCCTTGTCCGGGGGTACACACGTGTGAGTGCCAACATGACTCTTCAAGACCCATTGCCCGGTTTCTTTGATTTTTCTACCGCGGACCATCCATTTGCAACCTTCTTTGTCACATTTGACCGTGTACCGAAGTTTTTGATTTGAATGACCAAGAACAAACGGCCTATGGTTCCTAATGCATAGTCACACAACCATATCTTGAACTCTACCAAAGAACCAAACTTGATGCCTTTCTTCAAATGAGCATTCTCATCCTCATTTTCTGGTCGAGGATCACTAAATTTGGTGCACGGTGTTGGCTCGGACAACCATAATCTCATCCCACCATCAACGACTGCATTGTCCGCAAGACTCACATCTCTAAACAAAGGCGGCCCTCTCTCCTTGCCGGTCACCTTCTTGTAGATTTCGTTTTCTTGCGCAGTCAACCCATCCTCATCCAACTCATCCTCCGGACCCTCGTCATCCGAGTTATACCCACACATACGGTTATAAGGGAGGGTACGGTCCATGTCTTGTTGCCGCACAATGACATCCAAGTTACCAATTGGATTGTAATGGATCTCTTCATTCTCCGAGTAAACATCCTCCTCTAGAGCAACAATAGCATCATCATCAACATGAGGAATAGCATCTTCTTCAACATGAGGAATAGCATCATGACGGAGTACTATGGCGCTAGCGTTGATATGATCTTCATTGGGTTGGCTACTTGGTGGTTGGCTAGAAGAATTGGGGACATACACCCCGGCACTGTCATCATGCATGGGGGAGGATGCATTGCGGTTGAGATCAATTTGCAAAGGAGGAGGAGGATCAACCTTTGTGGCAAAGATCTCAAGAGACTTGTCTTGTGATGCGTCTACTTTTTCCTTGTACACATTCCAATGCAATTGGGAGGTGATGGGCATACTCTTTAATCGGGACTTTACTCCCAATCCAACATCGTACCTCCCAATAGGCTTAATCTCGGCATTTGGGTCATTCCAATGTAAGACGCTTCTCACTTGAACTACAAGATCATCAAAGCTTGGACTTCTGTCAAAAACCATAGCCTCTTCCCCTTCATCGTCATTTCCAAGCATAAATGTCGACTTGTGCAAATAATGAATGTTTACGAGCTTATGCATCTAAGAAAATGGGAAGAATATAGTCAATCCATATATGTCATCCAACCAACACAAATGGACAAATGAACGAAATTTTGCATAACTACTATTCATACTAAAGTTAACCTAACCATTAACCACTAACCCTAACCATAACCCCTAATATAACCACTATAACCCTAACCCCCAACATAACCACCAACATAACCACCCAACATCCCTAACCCTAACCCTAACACCAACCCCTAACATAACCACAATCCTAGCCATAAATGCATCATAAATGCATCATAAATGCACACAACAACATCAACACCTAGGGTTTGTAATAAATTGACCAAATCAACACAAAACAAAGATCTCAACCAATCAAAAGAAGGGGGAATGGGGGAGGTACCTTGGGTGATGAAAATGCTCCGGATCCACCGATGATATCCAAAGCAAATGGAGTGGATCTAGGGGGGGTTGTGAGGGGGAGAGAGGGGGAAGAGGAGCTGAGCACGGGGAAGAAGATTAGTGGGGAAGAAGAGTGGTGGTGGGGCCCACAAACCAGCCCTTCCCCACCTTATCCAGAACACATGACCCTACCGCCAGAGGTTATGGCGGTAGGCTCTAGTAACCTACCGCCGTAGGGGATGGCGGTAGGCCCTTTTCCACGTCAGCGGCTGCCACCGGCCGTCAGTCACCGTCAAATGGCCTACCGCCGTAGGCTATGGCGATAGGGCACGCAATCCTACCGCCAGGCCCTCTGGCGGTAGGCAAAAGGGCCAGATCCCGAAATTTTTCTGAACTGGGGTCAGATCCCGATTTTCTTTCCAAAAAGGGTCAAAACACGAAATTCGGCCACCACGTCCACCACCATCCCGCGTGGAACATTGCTTCAAAATGGACTCACGGCATCCCATCCCGCGTCCGTCGAGTCACACAACAGCGGCATGTGGCACAATGGTTGGCCGGAGTGGGAAACACGACGATGGACATTCCGACGACGACTGAGCATATTGGGGATGAACGCGACCCTGCACGACGGGGATGGACCGAGCACAGTGCGACATGACAAAGGGGCTGCCACTTCTCCGCTTCTTTTTTCTCGTTTGACTCTCCTTTCGGTGCGTGCATGTGTTGTGGGCATCCACGCACAAACACAAGACAACTTTGGGTCCAACACCAAATCAGCCAAATCTATTGTTTGGTTGCACATGAAACTGCTAGTTGGAATCCAACAACGGGGGCAATGCCAATTTTGTGTATGGATGCTCCGTTGATGAACTGGAGGGAGATGTGGAGATGGCTCGGGCGGACGAGGCCGGTCGGGATCCAAGCAGTATTTTTCCGTTTCCGTCGGCCGTGCACATGAAATTGCTTGATCCTCATTGGTGTATATATAGGAGTACATCCGTGCCCTACAGCAGGACGTGTCATGGGCGTCATCGGGGGAAAAAATCCTCATCGCCCTGCTGCAGGGCACGGAAGGACGTCGGACCGGGCGGGGAGGGGTCGAGGAGGGACGGACAGGCCGGGAGGAGCTGAGGAGAAGGGGCGGCGTGCCAAACCCTAGCCCGAGATGGCTGAGACGATGGGTGTGCGGGGTGGACGAAGCGCTTCATGAGAAATCCCCTGCTTTTTGCTTAGCTCGGTCGACCCTCCCTGGTGGCATTCTGGCCGTAAATACAGTTGCCAATAGGGGTACTGATTCAAAGTGACCGTTTTGTGTTTGAGCGACTACTAGAATTACGAGAATTGCCAAGTTTCGGTGATTCTAGATTGCATTACAAATTCTGGGATGATTTTAAACGATTCTTGAGGCAGAGATGAGTTCTTTTGTGACTTTGATTCCAAAAAAGTAATTCTTTACAATTGAGGCAAAAGAACCGGCCCTTAGTATCACAAAGTAACTAGATGCACGAACAGACGCGGGCCTTGAGCTTGGAACATGAAAATCACATAGCAACGGGTGTTGCAAACGAAAATGACCTTGTCAGCACAAGCTCACATGAGATCGGTATGAACAATAACATCGAAAAAATAAATTGGATTTTTGTGTGTGGGGCTAACTTTAAAAATTGTTTGGAATACTTGTAAAGTTTCTCCATGAAGAACAAAAATCAAGACTCCAAAATGCTTTTGAAAATAATATTTTTGAGCACCGATTTTGTTTTGCATTATAATTCTGGGATGATTTTGAACGATTCTTGAGGCAGAGATGAGTTCTTTTGTGACTTTGATTCCCCAAACAGTTTTTTTCGAGAGCACGCAAAACGCGTGCCTTAATTTTATAGAAGAGAGCAAGACAATTTACAAAAGGTCTAATGAGTGTGGGACACTCGAAGACGAACATCTACTACCACTCCTATAGTTCAACACGAGGCTACTCTCTCACAAAACGTTGTAAACAATCCCCTCCGCGGGCCGCCAGCTTCCAATCTCTCATCTCATCAAGGATTTTCACCACGAGCTCTTCTCTGTCTACCAGTTGCTCAGTTATGTTGAACACCCTCGCGTTCCTTTGCTTCCGAAGCAGCCAAGTCGTGCAGATGACCCGGGTGTCGAAACCGCACTTGTCATTCTTTGCGAACCCGTATCATTGTTGCATCCACCATTCTAGGAAAGAGTCCATGCTCAAGGGCCAAGTAACCTGTAGTTGCAGCTTGTCCAAACAACCCACCCAAGTACCACGCGCATAGCCACATTGCACCAAGAAGCGGTCCACATTGTCTTCATTCTACAGGCACGTGTAACAAGCTGAGGTGTGATCTTGCAATCCATGTCTAGCGCGTCGATCCGCCGTCCCTAGGCAATGTTGTGAGGCCAGTCATGCAAAGATCTTGCATTTGAGAGGGGGCGACGCTTCTCCAGATGGCATCGGCGTGCGGGCAAGCCGGTAAGCCCTCACAAAGACGGTTGTAAGTAGATTTGGCAGAGTAAGGCTTAGATGTCGTGCAAGGCCATAAGAAGCTGTTGGGTGTCTGGTCATCGCTTTGAACCGAGGCAATGGCATGTCTCAGGTGCATGAGTTGGAGCAACACCATGTGAGAAGAGACGAAGGGAACATCCGTATACCAATGCTCATCCTCCAGCGCCCACTGTACTGTCCTATTGTTAATGCGGCGTGTTTCCACGAGCTCGAGAATTAGATGCGTAATGTCTTGTACAGAGTGGCCATGAATCCAACGACCCCTCCAAAACAACACTTTATCTCCTCGGCCGACCTCAATGTGCACCAAGCAATCGAAGACAACTCGTGCCTCCTGGTCAACCATCATTCCTAGGCCTTGCCAAGGCCGCTCAGGCTCGGTACGTCTAAGCCACTCCCACCTCACTCGCAAGGCCAGTGCCTGAACTTTGAGATTCTTGATTCCAAGACCTCCGTACTGCACCGGATGGCAGACTCTATCCCACGCAATCAACACTACCCACCATTGACCTTATATTTTCCCGCCCAAAAAAATGACCGCAACCAACTGTTGATGTCTTCGAGGACCCAAGCGGGAGGCTGAAGCACCAGGAGCTGATGAATAGGGCGAGCAGAGATCACGGTTTTGGCGAGCACTAATCTGCCCGCTCTCTGAATGAGCCCTCTATGCCAAGCAGGCAAGCACTTCCCGACCAAGTCGAGTAGAGGCTACCAGTCTTGCTTAGTAAGTTGCTTGATAGCCAATTGCAGACCCAAATATCGACACGGAAACTCCGCAAGCTTACATTGCAAGAGCTCAATAACACGCGCTTTATCCTCTTGTTAGCCATGAATGAGAGTGGCAATGGATTTCTAGTAGTTAACCTTAAGGCCAGAAGCTTCTCTGAACATATCCAGCGTGTGCTTTATGACGCTCAGGTCGGTGACAGTGGGATGAACAAACAACGCAACATCGTCAGCGTATAAAGACACCCTTTGGCAAGCTGGGATTCCTTCGTAAGCGGAGAGCACTCTCTGCTCCAGCGCCTTGCCAATGATCGCGGTCAAAGCATCCATGGCAATCACAAAGAGAAGTGGCGAGACCAGATCACCTTGACGAAGGCCACAGGCATGCGCTATACATCTCCCAGGCACACCATTCAACATGATCTTGGTCGTTGCAGATTGGAGCAAGATCGAGACCCATTTGATCCACTTATTGCCGAAACCTTTGACTTTTAGAACCTCAAAGAGAAACGGCCAGGAGAGGGAGTCAAATGCTCTCGAGATATCAAGTTTCATGAAGACCCCTTTGCTCCTTCTCGCAGCAATCTTCCGGGCCACTTGCCGAACCAAGAGGAAGTTGTCATGAAGGTTTCTCCCTTTGATGAAGGCCGATTGGTTGATGGTGACCAATTCCTTCATGCTCGTGTGCACTCTGGTAGCAGCAACTTCGCAAAGATTTTAGCCATGCTATGTGGGAGATTGATGGGGCGATAGTCGCCCACCCTCTCCGCATCCGGCTTCTTCTGCAGGAGAACAATCATAGCACGATTCAACTTGGAAAAGCCTTTGCCATCTCCCACGTAGATCTTGAGCAAGACTGCCATGATGTCGTGCTTAATGATTGGCCAAGCTTTTTGATAGAAGGCACCAATGAACCATTCCCCAAACAATAATTCTTTACAATTGAGCCAAAAGAACCGGCCCTTAGTATCACGAAGTAACTACATGCACGAACAGACGCGGACCTTGAGCTTGGAACATGAAAATCACATAGCTGCGGGTGTCGCAAACGAAAATGACCTTGTCAGCACGAGCTCACATGAGATCGGTATGAACAATAAAATCCGAAGAAATAAATCAGATTTTTGTGTGTGTGGCTAACTTCAAAAATTGATTGGAATACTTGTAAAGTTTCTCCATGAAGAAGAAAAATCAAGGCTCCAAAATGCTTTTGAAAATAATATTTTTGAGCACCGATTTTGTTTTGTTCTCCACATCATCCACGAGTGTCACTCCACGATGAAACTTTATAAGCAATCAAAATATTTGTCAACGTTTGCCAAAAAATCATTAAATTTTTTTTTAAAAAAATAGCATTTTTTTGGGTTTACTGTTCGCCGAGCTTGTGCGAGCTTGAGCTCAGATAATCCGCGAGCAATGTTGAGGATACTGCGGCAACAAAAAACAGAGTGGGTTTCCAGGATAGATGAGCAGAGCGCATAGAGTGGCAAAGATTTGTTTGTGATCTCCAGCGATGTTGCCTAGAGAAGGTTTCAAATTCCAAGAAACCGATCGACGAGCCACGTACTCAGGCGGCACGGCCGGCCGGTGCGTGACGACCTCGCCAGCGCCTGTATCCCTCCAGCGGGATTGAGATCCGGTGCCTTGGCTGAGCCAAGGCACCGATGAACAGTGTGGTGCCTTGCCGACTTGGCCGTTGGATTGAAAATGGACAGACAAGATCACGCACTGTAGATTATGTACTGTAGCTGGTCCTGTAGCACCGACATGTGAAAGAACTCTGTAGCAGATTGTACTGTGGATGGTTCCTGTAGCAGTGCCCCTGTTCATGTTCATCCGACCATCGATTCTTGATCCGACGGACAGAAATGGGGGGCAAGGCATGACACTGTTCGCTGGTGCCTTGGCTCTGTCAAGGCACTGGATCTCAGTCCCCTCCAGCGCGTCCTCCGCGCGCTGCCGCACGTTCTCCTCGGAGGCCAGGAGCTGCTGCACCGCTGCCGCCTTGGCGCTCTCCAACTTCGCCTCCACTGCGGCAAGCTTGGCCTTCACCTTCACCAGCTCGGTCTCCGCGGCAGTGAGCACGGCGTTGGATCGCTTTGCAGCGGCGAGCTCGGCCTTCATCTTTACCACTTCCTCCCGAGCCGCTGCCAGCTCGACCTTGGTGTTCACCGCCTCCGCCCGAGCCGCGGCGAGCTCGGTCTTCGTCTTCACCGCCTCCGCCCGAGCCGCGGCGAGCTCCTCCTTTGTCTTCACCGTCTCCGCCGCTTGCTTTGCCGCGGCGAGTTCAGCCTCCGCCCGAACCGCGGCGTGTTAAACACAAGGTTTTGAGAAACTGCACGACACCCGTAAAGGGGTGTGGCTATCTCATATATATAAGGAGAACACAAGGTGTACGATACAATATACAAGACTTATACAGAGACTACGTACAAATACAGTCTAACACCCTCCCTCAATCTTAACTATGCCCTGAGGTACAAAGTACATTAAGATTGCGCCTACAGCCTACAAACTGAGGTTGTGGTAGAGGCTTCGTGAAGATGTCAGCAAGTTGATCTTTGGATGAGATAAACTTGATAGAAAGTAGCTTCTGTGCAACACGTTCCCGCACAAAGTGATAATCAACTTCAATGTGTTTGGTCCGAGCATGAAACACCGGGTTAGATGATAGATATGTCGCACCAATGTTGTCACACCAAAGGACAGGTGGCTGAGGTTGAGGAACTCCCAACTCTCTCAACAAGGACTGTACCCATATGATCTCAGCTGTAGCATTGGCAACTGCCTTGTATTCAGCCTCAGTGCTACTCCTGGACACCGTAGCTTGTTTACGAGCAGCCCAGGCGATCAGATTAGGACCAAAGAAGACAGCATGTCCCCCCGTGGATCGCCTGTCATCTGGATTACCAGCCCAGTCTGCGTCTGAAAAAGCTGAAAGTGCAAAAGACGGCGCTGGCTGAAGAAGTAAACCATATGCTACAGTGAGACGTACATAACGAAGAATACGCTTCACCGCTGACCAGTGAGTAGTCCGAGGAGCATGAAGAAACTGACAAACACGATTGACTGCATAGGAGATGTCAGGCCGAGTGATGGTCAGATACTGCAGACCACCAACAATACTTTGATACTCAGTAGAGTCATCCGAAGTGAGAGGATCTCCATCAAATGCAGACAAACGATCAGTAGCAGACATAGGAGTCATGGCATGTTTACACTGTAGCATACCTGCCTTGCGCAGCAAATCCATGGAGTACTTATGTTGAGTGAGTGTCAAACCAGCAGGAGAACGAGAGACTTCCAAGCCAAGGAAGTAATGCAACGTGCCTAAATCCTTCACCGCAAAATCACCACTCAAGGAGGAGATGAGACGATCAGCAGCAGCATCAGATGAGCTGATGAGAATAATATCATCAACATACACCAGCAGATACATCGTCACCTCAGGCCGATGCAGAAGGAAGAGTGACGTATCAGCAGTGGAAGGAACAAATCCCAGGGACCGAAGAACAGAGCCCAACCTGGCATGCCAGGCACGAGGAGCCTGCTTCAGCCCATAGAGCGCCTTGACCAGGCGGCACAGATGATGAGGGCGAGCAGAATCCACAAATCCTGGTGGCTGACGCATATAAACCTCCTCATCCAGAACTCCATGTAAAAAGGCATTCTGAACGTCCAACTGACGAAAAAACCAGCCTCGAGTAACAGCCAAGGACAACAGAAGTCGGATAGTCGTTGGTTTGATCACCGGACTATATGTATCCTCATAGTCAAGACCATACCGTTGTTTGAACCCTTTCGCCACTAACCGTGCCTTATAGCGTTCAATAGAACCATCAGCATGCCTTTTAACTTTGAAGACCCACTTGGAGTCAATGACATTAACACCAGAGACCGGAGGAACAAGTTGCCATGTGCCATTTGTCAATAACGTTTGAAACTCTTGTTCCATAGCCTGTCGCCAATGAGGGATCCCAAGGGCAGCCTGAAAATGACGCGGTTCAGCCGAAGGATCTTCCTTTAGATGAGCAACACATGCTGCAAGCCACGCCACCGTCCCATCTTTGCGTTGTTTGGGACAAAAAATGCCAGACCTGCTGCGCGTGTGCGGCCTCTGAGCAGCAGCAGCCTGTCGTGACGGAACCAGAGAGACCGGCGAGGCATCAGGCGACGAAGGTAGTGACGAGGTAGAGCCAGACGACGGCACGGAGGCGGGTGACACCAGCCCAGGCGATCCCAGCCCAGGCGAGGCTAGTCCAGGGAGACCAGCCCAGGCGACTCTGGCCCAGGGGAGGCCGGCTGCTCCACGCCGTCCACGGTCTGCCAAGGCGAGGCCAGCCGAGGGGAGTCGGGGGCGACACCTTGAGGCCCAGGAGATTCCAGCCTGGGAAGCGCTGGTGCGGCAGCCGACCCCGGTCGCGCGGGTGAGGCCGGGGCTGCCGACCCCGGTCGCGCGGGAGGCATGCATGGCGCATGCATGGCACCAGGCATCACGCCAGGTGCACCCGACGGCTCCTCCTGTTCATCCAGTAACTCAAGACGAGCTCCACGACCTGTACCTGTAGCATGATTAGGCAACAACGCAGGAGAGTATGCAATATCAACAAATTGAGCAGGCAGGGGAGAAGTGGTAGATGAAGATGGAACCGGAGGTGCAGGAGTTATGGAGAAAGACGAGAACGGGAATACATTCTCATCAAACACAACATCACGCGAGATGTAGACACGATTAGACGGAATGTGGAGACACTTGTACCCTTTATGAAGAGAGCTATACCCAAGAAAAACACAAAGTTTGGATCGAAACTCAAGCTTGCGCTTATTATATGGACGAAGATGAGGCCAGCAAGCACAGCCAAAAACTTTGAGAAAGGTATAATCCGGAGACTCATTAAGCAACAGTTCAAGCGGTGTTTTCATTCCAAGGAGTCGTGTAGGAAGCCTATTTATGAGAAAACAGGCAGTGGAAAACGCATCACTCCAAAACCGAAAAGGTACCGATGCATGGGCAAGTAAAGTGAGACCAGTTTCAACAATGTGACGATGCTTACGTTCAGCCGTGCCATTCTGCTGATGTGTATGAGGACAAGACACGCGATGTGAAATTCCAAGCTTATTAAAAAAAAATTGAGGTTGTGATACTCACCCCCCCCCCCCAATCGGTCTGAACATGGATAATCTTATGCTTGAGAAGACGCTCAACATGAGCTTGAAATTGGAGAAACACATCAAACACATCAGATTTATGGTTGATAAGGTAAAGCCATGTAAATCGACTATAAGCATCAATAAAACTGACATAATAATTATGACCGCTCACAGAAGTTTGGGCATGCCCCCATACATCAGAAAAAATAAGCTCAAGTGGAGTTTTAACGACACGACTCGAATCTGAAAACGAAAGCTGATGACTCTTGCCTTGCTGACAGGCATCACAGACTGTGGCAGCATCTTTATTGGACACAATGGGAAGATTATGACTATGTAGGATACTACGAACTATGGGAGTTGCAGGATGACCAAGCCGTGCATGCCAATGAGTGGGCAAAACACGGACACCGCTGAACGCTCGAGGAGTAGATGGTGGATCAAGTGCATAAAGTCCATCACGCAGGCGACCTCTAAGCAGAACGTCCCTCGTGGCCCGATCCTTGATAAAAAAAATAAAAAGGATGAAACTCAGTGAAAACATTGTTATCACGAGTAAGTTGAGGAACAGACAATAAGCTACGAGTAGCAGAAGGAACTCGAAGAACATTACGGAGATGAAGAGATTTTTGTGTGCGAGTTAAGAGAGAGGCCTGACCAACATGTGATATGTGCATACCTGCTCCATTGGCGGTGTGAATCTGATCATGTCCACGGTACGGTTCTTGCATGGAGAGTTTGCCCATCTCGCCTGTCAGATGATTCGTAGCGCCCGTGTCCATGTACCAAGTTGGGTCGATGGGATATGATGGAGTGTGGCCTGCTTGGCGAGCAGGCTCATGAGTGGCCAGGGCAGCCTGCTTCTCGTTGCCTTTGCCATTGTTGCCGATGCCGAGGAAGTCCTGCTTGAAGCGGCGATGACAGCGGGAGGCGATGTGACCTGGAATGTTGCACAACTGACAGGGGAGCTGAACACCACATGAGGGGCAGCAGGCACACCGACCACCCCCGGTCAGAGGCATGGCAGCGGCGGCAGGCGGCCGCTGAGTCTGTGAAGCCGAAGGCACTGGCTTGCCGACGAAGGGTGACTTGAAGGGCTTCCCTTGACCACGCGTGGCAGCGTTGGCAACAAGAAAACTCGGGTTAGAACGGCGAGACTTGATGCGCTGTTCCGTGGCGAGGAGGCGTGCGTAGAGATCGCGAGGTTCAAGTGGAGTGTCACGACCATTGATATTTTCAGCAAGGTTATCATAGTCGTCGTCCAGTCCGTTCATGACGAAGGTGGTGAAGTCCTCCTTGCGAAGCGGCTGGCCAATGGAGGCCAAGGTATCAGCGAGACGCGTCATCTTGCCGAAATAGTCGGTGATGCTGAGGTCAAGGAGCTTGGTCTCCCCCAGCTCCGTGCGAATAGTGTGAGCGCGCGCATGCTGCTGAGATGCGAAGCTCGTGTGCAGAGCAGACCACGCCTCCTGAGACGTGGCAGCGAAGAGAACCAAGGAGGACACCCCCTCGGTGAGCGATGACTGGATCGCGGAGAGGATGGCCTGATCCTGAGCAACCCATGCATGATACGCCAGATGATGCGGTGGAGGACATGGCAAGGAACCATCAACATAGCCCTCCAGGTAGCGACTGCGGAGAAGCGGCAGCACCTGTGCACGCCATGACAGATAGTTGTCTGTCGTAAGCTTCACCGGGATGAGATGCGCGAAGTAAAACGGTGCAACTGGCGAGGCATGATCAGCCACGGGAGGCGACGTGTAGTAGGCCATGTGGGATGATCCAGCAGATGCACCAGGGCCCGGCGTCGAGGACGGTGCAGCAGCTCCAGGGTAGGACGCGGCCATCGGAGGTGGATAGTATCCACCGTAGGGCAGCGGCGGTGGCGGGGCACCGTAGGGCACAGCCGGTGCCCGGGCCGACCCGCTGTTAGCAGCGCCGTAGGGCTGCGGGGCCGCAGCGACGTAGGGCGCCGTAGCCGCGGCAGCCGGAAGTTGGTCTCGCTTTGGCGCCGAAACGGACACAGACGGACGCTCTCTGGCCACTCCTTGTCCGCCTCGGGCCGCTTGCATGTGCAGTGTGGCCCGCCTGTCATACGAATAAAAAGGGCCCATCTGCCCACCCATCCCCTATCTCCTCCTTTTTCTCCTTTTTCCCGGCCATGGATGCCCGCTTCGTGTTGCCGCTGGCCTCCACGACGAGCTCCGGCAAGGCAGGAGCAGCGGGCGCAGGCGAGGGCGGTGAGCCCGGAGCGGCACGGGCGGGGCGAGCAGGGCCCCGGCGACGGCGAGGCCGCACCCGGCGAGCGCACGTGGGCGCTGTTGGTTGGCGCGGGGGGGGGGGGGGGGGGCGTCGAGGAGCACAGTGTGGGTGAGGGCGAGCGCGGCGACCCCGGTGAGCGTGTCGGGCGGGCTGGCGGAGCAACAATGTTGCAAGCTAGATGAACTAGAAGGCATGCACATCAATGTCGCACACAAACAACAACTATAAATAGAGACATGAACAGATCACGATGAAGATATTGTTCATTAGCTGTAGCGGAAGCGGCGTTGTTGATAACGATGTTGGCGACAATTTGTTGATGATGGCGATGAAGACGATGATGAGTAGCGCCGTCCGACTTGGACGGAAGACGGCCTATGATGAAGAAGTTGAGCAGTCGTACAGAGTGCTTCCCAAAAACCTAATTTGTCCCCGCCCAGTGCAGGATTGCAAGGACAAACGGTTCCGGAGACCTACTCTTCCACACGCCGATGCACGCCGACGTTCGGGATAGAGTAGACTATGGTGGCAGCGCAAGTTGTGAGATGAGGCAAAATCCTAGGTGTTTTCGGCGTGTCTTTTGCCGGGGCCGGTAGCAGTATATATAATAGGACTAGAGGCGGTATAGTGTGGTGATCACGATCTCAAACAAACTTTATATAATAACAGCAGACGCGGTATTGTATCGTGATTACAATCTCAATTCGACTTGGTTTCTAAGTCGTATACTTACCGGACAAGAAATAATTAAATTGTCTACCAAGACACCTGCAGACAATGGAATTATCCGAAAATCGCATTAGAAACAGCACGCGGTGCAAACAAATTGCAGCACACGGCAACAGAGATCAGATCGAGGGATATTTCACCTGGAAGCTCCCATCACCAATGCAGCCCATGACACGCTTGTCACCCGAGGAGCGTGCGAACGTATGGGCCATCCAAAGGAGCGTGCAACGTATCATTGAATAACAAGAGCGGCCCAGGCATGTACTCGCGCGTGATTTCCATAAAAATACATGGGGTATTCGCAAAAGTGCCGGGGCGAGTGGCGGTGCCACGAGGCGGCCAGCGTGGCGCCATTTGTCCGCTCTTGATTGGCTCTGGACTAAATCTTCACGCACAGTGCAAGTTTATGGATGATTTGATAACCTTTTGTAAGTTTGTGGACTAAAGCATCACATACATTGCAAGTTTATGGGTCTTTAGTGCTCTTTCCTCTTTGTTGGCTGGCTGGGCTACAACGAAAGCGTGAGACAAACCGAAAGTGCTCTTTTTCATCCCGGACTCACATGGCCATGGTGAACAGTAAAATTCGTAAAAGGAATAAAAGAAAATCTGAATTTCTTTTGTGATAAACATTGATTACAGTTTTAACATCCTACAAAAAGTTTCGTTATGAAATAACATTCGTGGAGATCTGGACATAAAAAACAAAATCGATGCTTCAAAATGCTTTCAACAATAGTCATTTCGAAGCATCATTTTTTTTTCTTTGCCCATATCTACACGAATGTCATTTCATCAAAAAAATTTGCAGGCGGTGAGAACTTTCATCAATGTTTATCATATAAAAAATTCAGATTTTTTTTTACTATTTGTTCTGGTTTTTACTGTTCATCAGAGAGTATGTGAGCTCGGGTTGAAATATCCCGTGCCCATGACAGACTTTTGTTTTTGTTTCCTCTCTTTACTTGCTTCTCATTGCTTGTTTCTTCATATATATATATATATATATATATATAGCGCTATTCGTCATCCTGGGTGAGGAATAGTTATTCTTCACCCCCTCTCTATTTTGACATCAACACACCATATTTTTACGTTTCGTAAATTTTGTCTTATTTCATACATAAAAAGAGAACATAAGAAAATATGTACTCACCGTAAAAAATATTTTATGTTACGTAAAATGGCAAATGTAAAAATATAGTGTAAAACATACATAAAATGTGATTTTTCTGGTATTATAACCTATATTTTTGTTTTTTATACCAAATTTGACATATTTAATCAGTATGCATGTAACTATTTATATTCTAAACGTAATTTATTTAGGAAGTGATCGTAAGATTACCTCGGGTGAAGAATAACTTATTTTGAACCCTGGGTGATGAATAGTAACACTATATATATAGTGGGACTCTTCATTTTCTTCTTAATCACAGGCTTGGATTGTGTCATCCATGTGAAACTTCCACCTCGTATTTGAAATAGTAGGGCAGATCAAGAATGATAAACCAAAATTTGTCTCTAGTTGCTGGCGCAATTGATTGTTTAGCGAATCCGTGATATGTGACATGGTTTGTATGCTTACAATATGCTATAGCACAAGCATTCATTTGCTTAATTGCGTTAATTTAAAAAAAATGCCAAAAGATAACCATTTTAGACCCTCTTTGATTCACATTCATCTAAAAACACGGAGTAGGAAAACACATAGGATTACAGTGTTATGTCCTTTTGCATCATGTAGGATTTCAATTCGCTTAATTGCATCAAAGTAAAAACAAATGATTCTCTCCAAGAGGTCTTAGTCGATGTTAAAATTTGAAAGGAATGTACTCCCTTCACCCCGTAATGTAAGACGTTATTACGTCCAATATACGAGCATATTGGATGTAGTAATGGAAGAGGATTTGTAGCACCTGGGTGCTCCAGACCCCTATATATGAACATTATGTTCAAATAAATACCAGGAAATTTTTAAAAAATCAAGGGTTTTGGGATATGATACCTGGTTGTATAGAAGAAGAAAAAATTGTCTGGATGGATTTTAGTTCGGACTGTATATTTTCGCCATGGATACATTTCCTGGTATTTTCTATGAAACTTCATATGAAAGTAGGTTGGGCACCCAAGCTTGAGATCCCAAGATTCCAGTTTTTTTTAACTCTTCTGCTATTTTTAAATTTAATTTTCGTATAGGGGGGTCGAGCACCCATGTGCTCCCATGTAATAACATCTTACATTATGGGACAGAGGGAGTAGTAAAAAAATGATTCAATCCTACGAAACAAATGACCAACATTGGAAAGAAAACCCCATAAATATTCCAATTCTTGTGAACACAGATACGATAGTAGTGTTTGCATCTCATACTATTATTTTGTTTTTAAGCATTTTTTTCTGATCACCTACACGTACTAACGGTTTTGCGAAACTTTTGGCAATAATTTTTATGTTATTACATTTGACATTTCCATGAGTTCTTTTCGGAAAAATATGATACGTTGGCATGCACATTCTCAACGTAAGGTGCAAACTCAACCAGTTCCCACAAATCCATTGAGAAAATTAAGGTTAGTGCATTTAGTTCCTACTAATCATTGGCGAGGGTAAATTCGTCGCGCGCATATTTGTTGGGAAGCACTAGGCATCGGACTACTGATTTTTTGCTTCTTATCAGACCAGTCGTAGGCCGTTGGATGCAATCTTGAATGAATGGTGGATGTAGCAAGGCTGCATGCTGTCCATCTGCGTAGGACTTTCCAAACTACAAATCAATCAGCGTACGTGGGCTTACCATGCATTTGGGTGCTAGGTTCCGGCAATCACTCTTCGGTGCTGATTTTATGGAAATAAATTATTGCATATTTTAAGGAAATTAATTAATTACTTGGGCATGATCAAAGGTGATTCTGATGCAATGAAAATTTGCTTCAATTGAATAGAAATATGCTTCCAATAATCGCAAACTTCCTTTGATGACGCTGATGTATATGATCCGGATATTCACCCCAGGTCCATATATAATCGCACGTTCCTCCTTTAATTTATTCATGTTTCCATGGTAATGTAAACGTGCTTCCAACGTTACAAACCATGCATCATGATTCTCTGCTATGAAGAGCATGTTCTTGTATTGTGAAGCACAATTTATTGATGGTTGAAGCATGGCACTTACAATATTGATGCATTTTATGTTTTGGTGAGACATTGGAAACATAGTTTGTAATTGTCGAAGCCGGACTAAAATAGTACCGAAGCATTGTCAATGCCATGGTTGTTTAAAAAGAAGGAAGCAATCCTTTAAATACTTCAAACCATATTATACACAAGTTGAAATCATGTCACATATTGAAATGTGTACATAGGCACTAGGAATCCTAATACACATGCTGAAGCATTGCATCTGTGACAATGAGGCACCACATTCCCACTTCGGGTGTACATACGTCAAGAAACCGGTGGTGCAGATGGCAAGAAGCATAAGAGACTACGCCAACTCAAACAAGGGCACCGTGTAGAGGGATGTCTCCATGTCGCTATGGAATAAAGGTGCCAATCTCGTCGTGGGCAGTGTTGCACGGATGGGGAGAATGATGACGGTGAGGAGATCAGTATGCTGAGATAATTGGGATCACCAATGGTCGCGCTCACGATCGGCACATGCTTGTGCTCTTCCGCCCCTCGTCGACCTCGGTGGATCACGACCACAACACTCTTGGAGAATTCATGCCTGATCACGGCCAAGGCATCGTGGAGAAGTAGCACCTCGTCGGATCACGTCTGTGACGTCCTTGTCGGAGTTCTCGCCAACGACGTGCTCCTTGTTTCCGCTCCCCGTTGATCCTCGCCACCATAGCCAGCGGCAGCGATGACGTGCGAGGAGCTCTAGGATTGCTGGCGGCTATGGTGGTTACCTACCAAGGTCATGGCCAGGATAACGTGGGACTGCCTAGGATTATATAGAGAAGCTGCAAGGCGTTTGATCGTTTCACAAAATCCAACGGAAGGGATGTGGTCTGACACGAACAAGGAATCACACGCCTGATGCAAAGCGTTTCCCACACTTGTTTTCTCCTGCGCCCCCGCTCATGCACGGGTTGGTGTGACAAAATAGAAAGCGGGTTTGTCTTTTTTAACAGACCTGCCTTTATGCTAAAAAAAAGACCTGCCTTTATTATTTTTCCTTTCTTTTTTCTTTTTTCATCAGAAGTGCCTCTGGTTGCAGTGCAGAGAAGCAAAGATGAACCTGACAAAAAAGTAAGCTCTTTATTTTTCTACGTACCCAAGACCAGTATACACCACCAATGCAATGTGGAGCACGCTTTAAAACGGCCTCACGATCCGACGCCCGTCCGCGGCGACCGAAAGGTCGGCCGATGGCGCCGCACGGCATCCGTCCGTCGAGCCACACCACAGAGCCACACCACCAACGTAGAGTAGTAGGCTCGTTGCGCATGGTCTCGAGAACACAGAAGAATCACTGTGGTGCATGTTACTTTTTCACCGGTACAGCCACAAGCCTACGTTGCATGTTAGTTGGCTCGCGTGAGGCGCATGGGTGTGTGCGCGTCGCGTAAATTACTCGTATGTGCAAACCTGATTGTGCTCCTGCCACTGACCATGTGTTGTGTGAGTCTATACCTGGGCATATCTCGGGCCAGGCCAAAAAAAGCCCGGTGCTAAAAACTCAGACCGGAGCCTAGCCCAGTCAAACCATCGGGCACAAGCTCGGAAAAGCCCGACACGGACTCGGGGGGCGACTAGGGTTCCGCGGCCGCCGCCACCCCCCTCCACTCCCTTCATCCCCTCGCCGCTACCGGAGACGGCCGCCGGGAAGCCTGCGCGGGCGCCGGTGAAGGTGACGGCGGGGATCTCGGCGCTCCATCCCCTCTCGAAGGCCTGCGGTTCCTGGGGCGGCGGCCCCAACCGGAGAGGCGGCGCCGTCGGGCGGTGGGCGGCGTTCGCAGGGGAGCTGGCCAGCGTGCTTGGCCGCGCGGGCGGCGGGTGGTTGGTGGATCCGGCCGCGGCGCGAAGTTTCTGCGTCAGATCTGGAGGTTCGTAATCCCTTCCCGGCTACCTCTCTCTCGCCGTCGGCGGTGGCTAGTGATCTGCTCTCTGGCCCTGGCGTTGGTGCGAGTTGGTGGCCAGCTAGGGGACCGGGGGAAACCTTGGCCGGTCCGGCCGGTCCGGCGGCGGCAACGCCCAAGGGCGCTGCTTTCCTCCATGGGGGCGCAGCCGAGGTCCCCTGCTTCCACCCCGACCCAACCTGCCCGGGTGAAAACCTTATATCCTCTCGGATTTGGCAGCGGCGGCGCCTTGCGCGTCGTGACCTTGCTGGAGGCGCCGTTAGGGAGGCGGGTTGCGGTCGGGAGGCGCTGCAGGTGAGGGATGAAGCTGCCTCCTCTTCATCGTTCGTTTCCACGAAGCGTATTTCCACCTAGCTGGGCATGGACCGTGGCGGAGCGGCCGGCTAGGGATATCCCAAATCGAAGTGGCCGCACTATGTCCACCTTCCGATGTGAGGGCGGCATTCTTCGAGCTCTAGGGTGAGCTCCTCGAAATCCCGACGGTGCGGCGCCTACGAGCCATGGCGAGGGGGTAGGGTCCCTCTTCGGTGATTGAGATGGAAGATGTTGTTCCCCTTCCTCTCTAGGTGTTCCTGGAGCATGGCCATCTTTGAAGGTCGGATATGCCCTGCTTTGTTGCTCCGTTTTTCCTCATATGATCCTAGTGTGGAGTGCTCGGCCTTTGCTAGTTGTAATCTTAATTTCCTTCGCATTAGCTGCTTGTGGAGGCTGTAGTTAGCGTTTCAGTCCAGTGTTCCCATTGTATCGTTCTGACCGCTGTAATTTGGTTGTTTGCTGTAACTCCTGGCCGGTTGATGGTTTTGTTAATTCAAAGCCGGGCTCTTCGCGAGCCTTCGTTCTAAAAAGCCCGACACGGCCCGATCGGCCCGTCCCGACCACGGCTAAAAACTCATTTTTTGCAAGCCCGAGCCTGGCCCAATGGCATGTTCGGGCTCAGCACGGTGCGGGATTTTCGGGCCGTCCGGGCTGGGATGCCCATGGTCAGGTGTATGTGACGCCAACTCCAACTGTCGACCTCAAACGAACGTTCATTTGTCTGGATTTTATCCATTTGGGTAGGTCAATGGAACAGCGTTCGGCCATTTTCCTGGATGCACCGGCCGTACGTTAACACGGCCGGATCTCGTCCGACACGGCCGGGTGGAGCCCCTGTGTGTACGTTTTAACTATGCATATTGTAAAAATAGTCTCACAACCGAATAACTCAAATATTGCAAATAGTTTACAAACTAATAGTTCTACATAAAAAAACACAATCAAATATTGTTACAACCCAATCAAAATTGTCTTCAGTGGATGGAAAGAAAATGAACCGATGCATCCATTGGTTACCAGTGTGATTCCACATGTGCTCAACCAAATAATCTTGAATCTGCATGTGAGTATGTCAATCATGCATTTCACGATGGAATTGGGCAAACGGTTCAAATGTTGTTGGTTCTTGGTGCTGAGGCTCAACATTTTCACTCTGAAAATCAAACCCTTGGTCGTAGAAGTTGTCACCACGTTCATCCTCCACAATCATGTTGTGCATGATCACGCAAGCAGTCATCTTCTCCTGAAGCTTCTCGGTGCTCCATGTCAATGCAGGGTTTCAAACGATACCCCATCGAGATTGAAGCACAAGAAAAGCACACTCCACATCCTTCATAGCACTCTCTTGCATTTGGGCAAATCTCTGTCTCTTCTCTCCTTGCGGAATGGCTATTGTCTTCACAAGAATTGGCCACCGAGAATGGATACCATCAGCTACGTAGTATCCTTTGTTGTAATGGTGGACATTGGTCTCAAAGTTGACCTTTGGGGAGTGGCCTTCTGCAAACCTGGCGAACACTGGAGAACGTTGAAGCACATTGATATCATTGTGAGAACCAGCCATGCCGAAGAAAGAATGTCATATCCAAATATCTTGTGAAGTCACCGCTTCTAGTATGACAGTGGCACCTTTGACATGCCTCTTGTACTGCCCCTGTCAAGCAAATGGACAGTTCTTCCACTTCTAGTGCATACAAATCCATATTGCCAAGCAAGCCCAGAAAACCCCTATCGGCATTGAACATGCATGCCTATGACGGTTATTCCACCATGGACTAAAAATACAGGTCACTTCTCCAAAGTCGTTGAAAAAACCACATGTTAAGGAAAGGACGTGAAACATAGGCTAAATGGGCCCATTTCTGTGCATGCCCTTTTTTTATTTTAGATAAATTGCACCATCTTTTTTCTGATAGGAAGGGCTAAGGAGGCTGGTCAGGTGGGTGGCTTGGTACCTCATCTAGTTGATGGTGGTGTGTCTATCCTACAGTACGCCGATGATACGATCATATTTATGGAGCATGACTTGGCAAAAGCGAGAAATATGAAGCTGGTGTTATGCTTATTTGAACAATTGACCGGGTTAAAGATTAACTTTCACGAAAGCGAATTGTTCTGCTTTGATAGAGCCAATGATGAACAAGAGGCTTATAGGCAATTGTTTGGGTGCGATTTGGGTACTTTACCTTTTACATACTTAGGTATACCTATCCACCATCGTAAGCTGATAAACAGAGAATGAAAGTGTATCGAGGAACGCTTTAAAAAGAAACTGAGTTGTTGGAAGGGCAAGCTCATTTCATACGGAGGCCGATTAATTCTGATAAACTCGGTTCTCACGAGTATGCCTATGTTTCTTTTGTCGTTCTTCGAAGTTCCAGTTGGAGTTAGGAAAAGACTGGACTTTTATCGATCACGATTCTTTTGGCAGAGCGATGAACTAAAAATAAAATACAGACTCGCCAAGTGGGATATTATCTGTCGACCGAAAGACCAAGGGGGTCTTGGCATTGAGAATCTTGAGGTCAAGAACAGATGTCTTCTCAGCAAGTGGCTGTGGAAGTTATCGGTCGAGACTGATGCCACTTGGGCGCAGATCCTCCGTAGCAAGTATCTTCACTCCAAAACCTTGTCCCAGGTGACAGCGAGGCCGACTGACTCACCTTTTTGGAAAGGGCTTATGAGAGTCAAAATAGCCTTTTTCAATAGGACAAAGTTTATTATCGGCAACGGTGCTAGCACACGATTCTGGGAGGATACTTGGCTCGGAGAGACCCCCCTTGCCATTCCATACCCGTCTCTGTATCGTATTGTTCAACGACGTGATACTTTCGTTGCAACGGTACTTCAATCCATTCCCCTTAATATTTAGTTCAGGAGGATGCTAGCCGGCAATCGTTGGGAAGAATGGCTTCATCTAGTGAGTAGGCCGATGGAGGTTCAGCTGTCTCAACAGCCCGATAAATTACGCTGGAAGATTACTAGGTCTGGAAAGTTTACAGTTAAATCAATGTATCTTGATGTTATCAATTCAAGCTCTATTCCTGGTTCCAAATATGTTTGGACTGTCAAAGTTCCTTTGAAAATCAAAGTGTTTATGTGGTTTGTAAATAAACAAGTAATATTGACTAAGGACAATTTGGCAAAGCGTAATTGGACAGGTCCTACTAGGTGTAGTTTTTGTGATCGGGACGAAACTATCAAACACATTTTTCTTGATTGTCCGTTGGCCAAATTTCTATTGCGGACGGTCCACATTGCATTTAATATTACCCCTCCGAGTTCTGTCAGCACGTTATTTGGAACGTGGCTTAACGGGATAGGGTCCGAAATAGCGAGACACATTCGCGTAGGAGTATGTGCTTTGTTGTGGGCAGTCTGGAACTGCAGAAATGATTTGGTTTTTAACAGAACAACAAATATTCATTTTTTGCAGGTTATCTTCCGAGCCACTGCGTTGATCCGTATGTGGTCGCTACTTACTCTGACGGAGGACAGGGAGCGTTTGGTTACTGGATCTATCCGATGGGAGATGGTAGCATGGGATATCTACAACCGGTTTGGATGGCGTTCATGTAATAGGATAGGCAATTAGTTTACCTATCTTTCTTATGCCAGCCGGTTGTAGCTTTTTGTGGCTAGTCTGTTATTGGCCCTTTAGCTCTTTGTGAGCTCTCATTTTTTTGTTTTCGTTTGAGACCTTAAGACCTTGTTGAACCTATTTGCTTATTTAATAAGTTGGCCGTATGCATCGTTTTGATGCAAATGCCGGGGTGTTCCCCCTTTTCGGAAGAAAAGAAAAAAAGCTTCCATGCCAACTTTGTTTGACAAGTTCTACGGATTAATGAACTGTTGCCTTCAATAAATGGCCCATAGAAGGTACATGTGTAATAACGTGCAAAGCTTGTTAAAAAGTCAGTAACATTAGGAATGCATGCTTGACACGGTTAAGACACCTTGGAGGAAAAAAATGGGGTTATTCCTCCAAACTCGAAAAACCACTTGTCGAGAAGACCGTGCCAAACATAGGCCAAAATGTCATTTTTTTGACTTGCGAGGAATGACCCCATCTTTTTTCCATGTGCTACTATGACCAAGTCATGCCTTCACGCCAACTAGTTTTCATTTTTACATGTTTTTTTTTAATATTATTGAATTGTATTTGAGTTAAATTTAAATTATTACATATCAATATGTATACTTTGGGTTAACACACTCTCCTTATATGCTTCCCAATGAAACTCGGAGTCAAGAGGCATTATGTTCCAATGAATATGTTGCCCATACCCAATATTATACCCTCCGATTAAGTCTACTCCATCGCTTTCTTCCATCCAATTCAACCTTCTTCGAAGATCAACCACAACCTCCTCAAGGCTAGGACTTGTGAGAAATACCATCACTACCGGCTTCTTCTTCGGGTCACCATACTCCGCGTCTACCTTCTCAAAAGAAACAAAGTCCACATGATGCACATTCACGGTCCTCGACATCTACAATCATAAACACCAAAATGCATCAACAAAAATAGCAAAATTGGATGACCTAGGGTTTCCCCAAATCACCACAATGCAGGATTTCAACCAACAAAAAGAGGAAGAATGATGGAGAATACCTTGAGGGGTCGAAGGGGGGGATAAATCACCGATTTGAAGCTCCGATCCACGAAATTTCGTGGGTATTAGGGAGGGTCATTAGTGGGGCGGCTGGGGTGGAGAAGGGGAAAAGAGAGGGTTTGTGGTGGGGAACAGAGGAGCATGGTGCCCTGGGCAGGGGCATTATGCTGCTGACCATGGCGCCCTGGCCTGAGGCGCCATGGGGCCATGCCCTGCCAATGTGGCAAGTCATCGGTGACTCGTATGACGCCTTTGATAGGGGGGTCGTGTTGTTTACCATGAGGCCCCAGGTGCGGGCATCATGCAGGTAAGGCCATTTCGTGAAATGTTTTTAAAACAAGGTCATTTTGTGTTGAACTTTGGCCAAAAGGCCAGTTTTGGCATTTTTCACCGCACACAAAGCGCCTACATTTGTACTAGTGTGGGCAGTGTCAGGTAGACAGAGCAGCCGAAGCAAAAGATTGGTTGGTTTGCTGTTGATCCAGTGATACGCTGCTCCTGCTAGTACTGTACTAGGCATGAAACTGGCGAGAGAGCGGAAACAAAAGAAAAGAAAGCAGCCGTGGCCCGTGGACCAACCAAACGACACAAGACTTTCGTGGGAAAAACGACAATGGACTTTCTCAGCTCCCTTTTTCTCACTTGATTCTCCTTTCGCTGCGTGCAGGGGGCATACAAAAGCCATAGGCATCTCTCTGCATTAAGAGAAAATGAAAATGAATATTAACAGAGTAAATATCAGATGATCATAACTTTTGTGTTATACATTCGCCCACTTAGCAATTATTTTACTTTTTATCAATGGTCGCGACTTCTCGGGCAGATTACTTTAGATCACCCAAACTACTGAACTGAAGTAGGCGCCGATTTAGTTGCAAACGTTTCCGCGAGTTGCCATCTGAACTCTTGCGGCACCGGTCAAGTTCGGTCAATGACTCAAGTACCAAATTCGATAGCAAAAAAAAAAATGGTAATTGGTTAAAAAGCTTTTTCAGGAATAGCAAAAAAGAATTGGCACTGGTTGGCATTTCTGCTATCTTTTGGGCTATTTGGAGATGTAGAAATGATGTTGTGTTTGAAAAGAAAACGATTAGTGATCCAATTGCGCTGATAAAGAATTAAGTATGTCACAAGATAACAAGTTGGGCTATTTTGCAGATAAGGAGGAAAAACAAAATGATGCTGGCAGCAAGACTTATCAAAAAAGTGGCAAATGAGATGTACGGAGCTTCGCAGGTGTGACGTCCGGGATTGTTTTGCATTTGTGGCTAAAAGATTGCTCCTACACAATCTCTCTTGTCGATCAAGCTCTAACAAGTGTGGTGGAAAACTTGATTCCTTGATGCATCGGTTCGTTTTAGCTAATCACCTTACCCCAATTCTCTATGTTTACTTTATTTGCTAAAACGTGCCCTCATCTATAGCATAATCTTCACTTTCTCACCACTAAAGGATTTTAAACATATAGTTTGAAAGTTAATTTACTTTGACTCTTACTGATATTTTAAGCCATTAATAGTTGCAAAAAATATAGTTATAAATATCATCTAGTGATGATTGATTTTGATATGGCTGATCTACATACCTGAATGATTTACCGTAATATTTACCTTGCCGTCTAAGGCCTCGTTTGATATGCAGTATTGGTAAAGTGTAGGGACATGAAAACTAGAGGAATAGGATGCCATGTCCAGTGAAATCCCGCGGATTGCAAAACAGAGGAATTCTCACACAACTGCTATTTGCTTGTTTTACAGGAAAACCACAGGAACTCATGAGCGAGGCACCGGCGCGCACACACACGCGTTTTCTTCCCGCCAGGAATTTTTCATGAAGTTTGACCTCATTTTGTTTTTCCTGTGAAACTGAACTATGGAACACAATACTGTAAATTGAACAACATCGCAGGAAAGTTTCCAGAAGATCTAAATCCTACAAAAAATCGTGTGCAAATCCTACAAATCGGACGAGCCCTAAGGTGTCAGTATCAGCAAATTCGAAGCAGCAGTCCACAAATCAACTGAGTGCTCCTATTTGACGCCCTTTGGCATCCAATAGTTGAGCTTTCGCACAAGTCATCCTAATTGGGCTGGTCCAACAGTGAGATAACACTGTACGTACCAGCGTACTGTAGCGAATTTTTTCAGCCTCTTTAGTTGGTTTTACATATTAAAATGCGGAATTTTTGGAACAAGAACATTTTTGAAAAATTTCAGCCAATTTTGAGTTCTTCAAACAATTTAAACATTTCGAACAATCTTTCCGACATTTCTTTAGTTTACATGAAGATTTTTCTAATATAAGGTGAAAATTTTGGTAAGTATATTATGAACATTTTATAAATACATATTGAAATATATGATAAATATTTTATAATACATATTGAGTATTATTTGAAATTCCAGATAATTTTTAACAAATATTTAAATATCTGAAAATTGCGAACATTTTTATTGAAATTGTGGAACATAATTTTAAATGTAAAAGTTTCGAATTTCTGAACAAAATTTAACATTTAACTAATTTCTAACTTTTTTGAAAACATGAACATTTTCTTGGAAAAGAACAAAATAAATAATTTAGTTTTGAATTGTTCGAAACCAAAAAAAGTACCGAACAAAAGACCACTTAGAAAAGAACACAAAACATGTTCGAGTGGAGAACAAACAAAACTAGAAGAGAACAAATGAGCCATACAAAAGCACCCCCTCCCGCCGGAGAAAAATACCCAGAAATGGGCCGGTCCACCTCGCTCCACCGCAAATAAGATTCGCCGAATCAACTAGTAAAATACTCTATTCTCAAGGATCTAGGCCCAGTCTAGAGAGTTTACCAGATGTTATTTTATCTTTGAACGCCGACAGATGAATGTTGATGCTCATAATTTAGTTAAATTTTGTACTTCCTTAGGGGCAAGGCGCCACTTGTGGCTGGGTGTACCCCATGATCCCTATGTTATTCCTGTAAGCCGAAACACCAGTCAATAAAGTTTGGTTTACCTCTAAGAAAAATACTTTATTCTCAACAAAAAACTAGTCAAATACTCTTTGTGTCAAAAAAAAAAACTAGATATCATCTGAGTGTAGTCCTCTCGATAAACAAGTGGAATGTTATCTTGTGTAAGGTTTTATTTTGTACTTGGGCTCAATTAGGCTGACTCGTCCCTTTGAACTAAAAATGATCAAACAAAATAAAGAAAAACAAAAATTAAAGTGAAGTTAAAAAACTTTAACTATGCTTGAAAATTTAGAAAAGTTTGACTATATTTTTCATTAATGAACACAAAATAAAAATAGTAGACCATGCCTTAAATGGAATTACATCGAGGATAAAAAGGTTCTATATAAGTGATACTTTGGAAGATTCTCTGGTCTCTGATGCAGACACTGGGAATCGTAGCACGAGCTTGCTATGTTCAACCGGTTTAGGGCAATCTAGCAGTAGTATTTGTGCTACACAAGTGTGGGCATGGTAAATCCCTGTTGTGTAGCCCGTGGCTGACGAGCTATTCTTTTCTTTGTACTCCTTCCATCTTTATATAATCCACGTATTAGCTTTGGTCAAAGTCTAGCTTTATAAATTTTGATAAAAATTATAAGCAAATTAACATATACGTTAACAAATCAATACCATTAGATTAATTTACTTTGACGTCATACAGATTTGTTATGGTAATTATTTATATTGTTTTTTATAACTTAGTTAAAGTTTACGAAGTTTGTTTTCAGTCAAATCTAATATGCAGAGTAAATAAAAACGAAAAAAATATAACACAAACTTCACAATAAATTCGGCACAAGAGTGTGCCGCCGCCTATTCTACTCCAGCATGTTGTGCACGAGGTCAACCTATGGGTTACGGCCGGTGCCAAAAAACTAGGTGTATTATTGCACACGAGTAGTTGCCATGCCGTTTTGTTGGGTCATTTGTAAAATTTCAAACCCTATTCTCCTCTTATTTAACTGATAAGGCAAATCTTTTGCATCCGTTTTCAAAAAAAAAAACTTCGCAATAAACTAGTAAGTCTGTGTGCATCAATCAACAAGAGGCTGGTGATTATCTTCCTTTTGTAAAGAAAAAAATAAGTATATGTGGTAGGAGTAGTGATAAGCAAAAAAAAAAAAAAAACAGGTTAAACGTAGTGAAACTTTGTACTGAAAATTGACAGAGATGAAAAATATCAGAGTTCTCTAATATTCAGTTGAGTTCATCCACCGGCTCTACTCATCCTGGCTACAGAACCCACTGCTTCTTGTCATAGTTGGTGGATGCACATGCTCTCTTGTGCCGGCCATTGCTGTGGATCATATGCTGGGTGGGTGCAGTCGAGGTAGTCGGAGCAGCAGAGGCCGTGACATGTGCCGACGAGTCATCTGGCCATCATCAGGTAAACGTGAGCACGAAATGGGTCAACAACGTAGAGAAAAAAATCAATCAATCAGGCGGCCGGAGCGCGCCCCATGCCCTCGGCGCCGCTTTCCTACTACCTCGCCAGCGCTCGTACCCTTCCAGCGCGTGCTCCGCGCGCCGCCGCACGCGCTCCTCGGGCCCCAGGACATGCTCCTCGGCGACGAGCTCCGCATTTGCCGTCTCCCGCCCCGGGCCTGTCGCGCGCTGCACTGCGGCGAGCTCCGCCTTCGCCGTCTCCAGCTGCCCCCGCAGCGCCGCGACCTCCGCGTCCTGCGCCGCCAGCTTCTGCTCCAGCTCCAGCGCGTAGCCCAGGGAGAACGACGCGTAGTTCGCCGCCTGCAAACAGACAGTGCGGTCGATTGGACTCCGGACAGCCCGACGAGAAATTCGCCGTCGCATTTGCTGGCAAGACATACCTGCAGAATCGCAGCGTAGCTTGACCTGACGACGTCGGAGGGCTCCTTCGCCGCGAACGCACGCTCCTGCAGCGGCGCCACGGCGCTCTGCAGCCGCTCCCGTGCAGCCTCCCAGCCCGTGGCGTCTCCGTCGTGCCTGCTAGGGAAGTGTGTTGGAATTAACCACGATCGGTGGCCTTGTCCGGCTCGGACAGGTGCAATCACCAACCCGTATAGGTGTAGGACTAGGTTAGGCTAGCTTAGTTCCTATATATATACTTGTACCCCTGTAAGATTTTAAAGATCAGATCAATACAAAGTAAACAACGGGAGCGACACGCTCCCGTGGCCATCAAACTCTCGCGCCTCGTGTGTTGTTCTCGTGTATACGTACGTCTGCGTATCCGGCGAATCGATCAAACAGCTTGCTAGCTAGCTTTGCTACGTTGCTAGCTAGGTGGGTTTTACCTCTGGTGAATAATCCATCAAGTCAGCTTCTGCACTTGTGTGTCTCAGGTGATATTACGTACGTGTAGTCGTACGGCCGGAAAGAACTCGGCTGATTCGACGACTACGGGTGAGCTCTCGACGGAAAGTACTCGTCTACGAGCGACGTACGTTGGGCCTGTGCCAACAATTGGTATCAGAGCAAGGTTGATCTTCTAGTAACGGGAGATCATGTCGGACGACGAGGACAAGACCAAGCAGCTGGTGGAGTACTCCGGTGCAGCTAAAGTAATTGCTGCTCCGGCGAGTTCGTCGTATCCACGGTTTGATCGCGAGAACTTCGGGGTCTGGAAGGCCCTCATGGAGTGTGGTCTCCGCGCCAACGAGCTATGGGACGCGGTGGATCCCGGAGGCGACGCGTTCAAGAAGGAGGGAGCCGAGCACCGGAAGGATCGGCAGGCGGCGTCGGCGATTTACTCGGTGATGCCGATGGATGTCCTCCAACACCTAATCGCCAAAGAAACGGCGAAGGAGGTGTGGGATACTTTGAAGCTCATGTTCGAGGGACACACCCGCGTCAAGCAAGCCAATCTCCAAACTCTGCTAAGGAACTACGAGACTTTGGTCATGGGCGACAATGAGTCCGTGGATGCGTTTGCTTCACGGGTGGCTACTCTCGTCAATCGGATCCGCGCGCTTGGAGAAAACCTCACGGAGGCCTCGGTTGTCCGGCGGTTCTTGCGCGCGGCCCCTCCCAGGTACCTGCAAATTGTCACGGCGATCGAGCAGTGCGTCGATCTCGCGACTCTCTCCATCGACGATCTTGTCGGACGGTACAAGGCTCACGATGAGCGTATGCGGTACAGTCTTGGGGACGGGAAGAACGACGAGCTTGTGATGCTCACAAAGGCGCAGTGGATCGCCTTGGAAAAGCGAGGCGGATCCATAAGCAGTAGCAAGAAGAAGGGGAAGCAGCGTTCGACGAGAAAGAACTTTGCCGACTCGGACGACGACTCAGACGATGAGGCTGCGCCTGCACCACCGAGGAGGAAGTTTGACATCAGAAAAGTGAGGTGTCATAAGTGTGGCCTCCTCGGTCACTTCAAGGCTAACTGCGAGGAAGCACCGAAGCAACGGGCACTCATGGCCGAGGAAGGAGACGATGGGGATATGATGCTGATGTGCGAGCTAGTGGACGAGGAGGATCCAGATGATCTTGGTCAGCTGGACATGGGTCCGGTCAGTGCATCTGCGCCATTAAACCCAGGCGATGTTGTGGCGCCAGAAGACCATGACATAAGGTGTGATGGTGTGGTCATGCCAGTAAAACCAGGCGGAGTGATGGGGCCAGAAGTCCATGACACAAGGCGTGACGGTATGGTCATGCTAGAAGCAGGCGAAGAAGTGGCGCCAGAAGTCCACGATACAATGCGTGATGGTGTGGTCGCGCTAGAAGACGGCGAAAATGTGTCGCCAGAAGAACACATTGCAGGGCGTGACATGGTGGTTGCGCAGGAAGATGGCGAATACGTGTCGCCAGAAGAACACGGTTCGAGGCAGGATGCGTCACTAGTAGCTGCTGGGTTGCATGCGAGCGGAGATGCAACGGGTGACGTGCCCAAAGGCAGCAGCAGCTCGCTAGGCAATGCACATGCAGGTGGCTGCACTAGCTGGCCATATGGGCCAGGATCTACCCAGCGCAACAGCAGCATGTACAAGCAGTGTACATCAGCTCCACTAGGAAGCTCGCCACCACGTGGATTTCTAGTGATGGATGGGCTAGACGGTGTGCAACGTTCAGGAAAAAGAGACGGGGAAGAGGAATATAGCAGCCCAGCAAGTAGCAGTGCAGCTGTTGCAGGCTCTACGAGTGGTTCTAAGCACCCAGGAAGCGGACCAAGAGGTCCAGAAACGCCAGCAACGGGAGGTTTGGCAACTCCAGAAAAAGTGGCATCGCCTCTGACAGTACAAGAGACGATGGAACAGCCACCGAAACCAGTACGCATGCGACGCATGTTGGATCTCTCTTCAGAAGCAGGGCTTCAGATAAATTCGGTGAAGATGAAAAGTAAAGGGCAACAAAGTTTGCACATCGAGGAACCGGAAATTTTTGAAGATGCAAATATGGAGGAGTGTTGGCGTCGTGCTATGGATGAAGAGTTGGGTTCGATCCGAGACAACGATACATGGGAGCTCGCGGATCTTCCCAACGGACATAATGCCATGGAGCTCAAGTGGATGTACAAAGTCAAGAAGGATGCCGAAGGGAGCTTGGTGAAGCATAAAGCAAGACTCGTGGCTAAAGAAAACGTGCAAGAGCAAAGTGTGGACTTCGACGAAGTGTTCGCTCCACTTCCAAGGATGGACACGGTGAGGCTACTTATAGCTCTCGCGGCTCAAGAATCTTGGAGGATACATCATATGGATGTGAACTCCGCGTTGTTGACTGGGGAGTTAGAAGAAAAGTTGTATGTGAAGCAACCACCGGGGTACATCCAAGAAGGAGAGGAGCACAAGGTATTGAAGCTACACAAGGCATTGTACGGACTACGACAAGCTCCTCAGGCATGGAACATCAAGCTTGATCGTACATTGATTTCTCTTGGGTTTGAGAAAGCCCCACTGGAGCATACGATGTATAAACGAGGTAAAGGCAAGGATCGTCTCTTAGTGGGCATCTATGTGGATGATCTATTGATAACTGGAGCAGACAAAGAGGTGATTGCAAACTTCAAGCTACAAATGGAGGAGCTATTCAAGATGACTGATCTAGGGCTCTTGAGTTACTACCTTGGGATTGAGGTACAGCAAAAGCCGGAGGCGATCACAATATGCCAGGAGGCATATGCAAAGAAGGTACTTGAAAGCAGTGGCATGAAAGATTGCAATCCAAGTCATGTTCCAATGAAGCCTCGTCTTATGCTAAGCAAGAAAAGTGAAGCACCCGCGGTTGATGCAACGGAGTATAGAAGTGTGGTCCGAAAGCTGAGGTATCTCACGAATACAAGACCGGACTTGACCTATTCCGTTGGCATGGTGAGTCGCTTCATGGAAGCACCCACGATGGAGCATTGGGCAGCTGTGGAAAATATACTCAGGTACATCAAAGGGACAACAAACTTCGGTTGTGTCTACTTGAGAGAGAAGAAGAAGGAGATGGTGGAGCTACTTGGCTACAGTGATAGCAACATGGCAGGAAATGTGGACGACCGTAAAAGTACGTCGGGTGTGGCATATTTCTTGGGAGGAAGCATAGTGAGTTGGCTATCACAAAAACAGAAGGTGGTCGCATTATCATCTCGTGAAGCAGAGTATGTTGCAGCTACGACCGCGGTGTGTCAAGGCGTGTGCCTTGGAAGGCTACTCGGTGACCTCACAGGTAAGGAACCGGAACGAGTGGTGCTCAATGTTGATGACAACTCTACATTCTCTCTATGGAAGAATCCGGTGCATCATGCTCGATGCAAGCACATCGGTACGAGGTATCGATACCTAAGGGAGTGTGTGGAAGAAAGCAAGATCGACATCAACTACGTTTGCACCGACGACCAGCTTGCAGATATCCTAACCAGATCTTTGGGACGGCAGAAGTTCGTGAAGATGCGGCGAAGGATCGGTGTTCAAGCTGTGAAGTGAGGACATCGTGTTTAGGGGGGTGATTGTTGGAATTAACCACGATCGGTGGCCTTGTCCGGCTCGGACAGGTGCAATCACCAACCCGTATAGGTGTAGGACTAGGTTAGGCTAGCTTAGTTCCTATATATATACTTGTACCCCTGTAAGATTTTAAAGATCAGATCAATACAAAGTAAACAACGGGAGCGACACGCTCCCGTGGCCATCAAACTCTCGCGCCTCGTGTGTTGTTCTCGTGTATACGTACGTCTGCGTATCCGGCGAATCGATCAAACAGCTTGCTAGCTAGCTTTGCTACGTTGCTAGCTAGGTGGGTTTTACCTCTGGTGAATAATCCATCAAGTCAGCTTCTGCACTTGTGTGTCTCAGGTGATATTACGTACGTGTAGTCGTACGGCCGGAAAGAACTCGGCTGATTCGACGACTACGGGTGAGCTCTCGACGGAAAGTACTCGTCTACGAGCGACGTACGTTGGGCCTGTGCCAACAATTGGTATCAGAGCAAGGTTGATCTTCTAGTAACGGGAGATCATGTCGGACGACGAGGACAAGACCAAGCAGCTGGTGGAGTACTCCGGTGCAGCTAAAGTAATTGCTGCTCCGGCGAGTTCGTCGTATCCACGGTTTGATCGCGAGAACTTCGGGGTCTGGAAGGCCCTCATGGAGTGTGGTCTCCGCGCCAACGAGCTATGGGACGCGGTGGATCCCGGAGGCGACGCGTTCAAGAAGGAGGGAGCCGAGCACCGGAAGGATCGGCAGGCGGCGTCGGCGATTTACTCGGTGATGCCGATGGATGTCCTCCAACACCTAATCGCCAAAGAAACGGCGAAGGAGGTGTGGGATACTTTGAAGCTCATGTTCGAGGGACACACCCGCGTCAAGCAAGCCAATCTCCAAACTCTGCTAAGGAACTACGAGACTTTGGTCATGGGCGACAATGAGTCCGTGGATGCGTTTGCTTCACGGGTGGCTACTCTCGTCAATCGGATCCGCGCGCTTGGAGAAAACCTCACGGAGGCCTCGGTTGTCCGGCGGTTCTTGCGCGCGGCCCCTCCCAGGTACCTGCAAATTGTCACGGCGATCGAGCAGTGCGTCGATCTCGCGACTCTCTCCATCGACGATCTTGTCGGACGGTACAAGGCTCACGATGAGCGTATGCGGTACAGTCTTGGGGACGGGAAGAACGACGAGCTTGTGATGCTCACAAAGGCGCAGTGGATCGCCTTGGAAAAGCGAGGCGGATCCATAAGCAGTAGCAAGAAGAAGGGGAAGCAGCGTTCGACGAGAAAGAACTTTGCCGACTCGGACGACGACTCAGACGATGAGGCTGCGCCTGCACCACCGAGGAGGAAGTTTGACATCAGAAAAGTGAGGTGTCATAAGTGTGGCCTCCTCGGTCACTTCAAGGCTAACTGCGAGGAAGCACCGAAGCAATGGGCACTCATGGCCGAGGAAGGAGACGATGGGGATATGATGCTGATGTGCGAGCTAGTGGACGAGGAGGATCCAGATGATCTTGGTCAGCTGGACATGGGTCCGGTCAGTGCATCTGCGCCATTAAACCCAGGCGATGTTGTGGCGCCAGAAGACCATGACATAAGGTGTGATGGTGTGGTCATGCCAGTAAAACCAGGCGGAGTGATGGGGCCAGAAGTCCATGACACAAGGCGTGACGGTATGGTCATGCTAGAAGCAGGCGAAGAAGTGGCGCCAGAAGTCCACGATACAATGCGTGATGGTGTGGTCGCGCTAGAAGACGGCGAAAATGTGTCGCCAGAAGAACACATTGCAGGGCGTGACATGGTGGTTGCGCAGGAAGATGGCGAATACGTGTCGCCAGAAGAACACGGTTCGAGGCAGGATGCGTCACTAGTAGCTGCTGGGTTGCATGCGAGCGGAGATGCAACGGGTGACGTGCCCAAAGGCAGCAGCAGCTCGCTAGGCAATGCACATGCAGGTGGCTGCACTAGCTGGCCATATGGGCCAGGATCTACCCAGCGCAACAGCAGCATGTACAAGCAGTGTACATCAGCTCCACTAGGAAGCTCGCCACCACGTGGATTTCTAGTGATGGATGGGCTAGACGGTGTGCAACGTTCAGGAAAAAGAGACGGGGAAGAGGAATATAGCAGCCCAGCAAGTAGCAGTGCAGCTGTTGCAGGCTCTACGAGTGGTTCTAAGCACCCAGGAAGCGGACCAAGAGGTCCAGAAACGCCAGCAACGGGAGGTTTGGCAACTCCAGAAAAAGTGGCATCGCCTCTGACAGTACAAGAGACGCTCCCGTGGCCATCAAACTCTCGCGCCTCGTGTGTTGTTCTCGTGTATACGTACGTCTGCGTATCCGGCGAATCGATCAAACAGCTTGCTAGCTAGCTTTGCTACGTTGCTAGCTAGGTGGGTTTTACCTCTGGTGAATAATCCATCAAGTCAGCTTCTGCACTTGTGTGTCTCAGGTGATATTACGTACGTGTAGTCGTACGGCCGGAAAGAACTCGGCTGATTCGACGACTACGGGTGAGCTCTCGACGGAAAGTACTCGTCTACGAGCGACGTACGTTGGGCCTGTGCCAACAAAGTGTTGTGGGAAGCCCGGCGGTGGCGAACACATGCCGGACAGCGGCGTGTTCAGCAAAGAATGAGCTGAACTGTCCTCGCCGTTGGCTTCCTCCAGGCCCCTCTTCTTCCCGCACAAAGGAGGCGGCGCTGGCGCGTTGCTGCCCGGCTCGGCTTTCACCTTCCTCGCCGACGCCGACGCTTGCGCGGCCGCCTTCTCCGCGAGCATAGTCTTCATCATGTCGTAGACCGAGGGATCCATACCTAGATAGGAGTAGCACGCAACAGCAAGATGAACGCTCGAAAAAACAGGGGAATCAGAGGGATTTCGATGTTCAGTTACCTTTGGAGCTGGAATTGACACGAGTAGTGGTAGAAGAAGAAGGCGTCAGAGGTGGTGGCGGAGATGCGGCAGTACCCATGGCGATTGCACGGTTGCCATCGCACAGACATGTCTTGATATCAACGCCGCCGCCGCCGTAAGCGCGCAATAGCTTCGCCGCGGATTTATTTTCCTCACTGGTGAGGGCCGGATTTATGAAGGAGCTCATGGACGGCTTGCCCCACTCCACGGGGCAAGGCCACGGCTCCGGCGAAGAGAGGAAGAAAAATAGTTTCTTCCAGTCCATGGGCGTCCCTGGCATCCCCGTGAAGCGCAAGCCGGCGCCGGAGCTGTCCCTGGCTCGGAAACAGTACCGGCCTTTGTGCTTCTTGTTGACGATGGAGAGCAGGAAGAAGCGCCGGAACACGGCGAGCGACGGCGGCACGCCGGCGGAGTTGCAGAGCACGAGGAAGCCGGCCATGACGCGCCACGCGTTGGGCACGAGCTGGGACGGCGCGATGCCGAAGTGGACGAGCACCTCGCACGAGAAGCCGCCCAGCGGGACGCGCATCCCGGCCTCCAGGGCGTGCGCGTACACGCAGATGGACCCCGGCGGCGGTGGCGTGCAGGCGCGGCGGTCGTCGCCGGCGGGGCGCGCGGCGTACACGCTCGGATGCCGTGCCACTCGCGGAGGTCATCGACCTCGGCCTGCGTGCGCAGGGAGGAGACGAGGCGCTCGTCGCCGGTGGGCCTCGACGGCAGCACAGCTCCGGCGTCGTCGATTTCGGCGGCGGTGGGGACGCCGTTGTCCTGGTCGACGGAGGAGGAAGGCATCGCGCCCGTCTCCTGCACTCACTCCTGTTGTTGTCCTGTGGCAGGGGCAGTGTGCAGCGGAGAGATGGAAATGTGCGTACAAAGTGCAATGACTCCTTTGGACTTTGTTGGTTGGTCTTTATTTTTCCCGGGACGCTTCTAGTTGTTTTGTGAGGTGTTTCTATGTAAACTTCCAGTTGCCTGGAGATAATATTTGGGTCAGTCGATTTTTCACATGAAGAAAGCAGCCGCCGGAGGAAGGAGTGGTCGTCGGCTCGCCGGAGAAGCTCTATTGGGTCTTGGCAGGCTCATCAGATGTCCATCTTACGGTGGCAGGCTCGCCCGGTGTCTATCTACGTTGATAGCTGCAAGGGCCATGCCCGCCTGATTAAAATATGTGAAAGTTTTTTTTGGTCCCCTCCCCCTCAAAGAATCTTACCAAGCTCCGCCATTGGACGGAGCGGCGGAGGGCGGTGGTATGTTGGTCGCTTTCAAGGAAGAAGATGAACAGAAGGTTGGGCAGGAAAATAAATAAAGTGATCTAGCCATTAATTTTGCATCTGACGGCTTAAAACAAGGTGACTAGATCAGTCGAGTGACAACTAGTCAGTCCCTAAAGCTTATAGTACCTCACAAGTACCAACAGAAATTATAAGGTAGAGAATGGGAAACAGAGAAATTCATGAATAGAAGGTAGAAATGAGAAACTAAAATTTACAACTCATCAAGCAATCATCTAAAATGTGAAAAGAAATGGTGTGAGTGTTTAGTGTTTACAAAAAGGATCATGTGGAAAAAAAATTATATATGTGAATCATGAACCTATGACAAATTTGTGTGTAGGTGCCATAGTTGTTGGGTTTTTTTCTCATATTTTTTGTCTATCATTTTGAGTCGATGTGTGTGTTCGTGCGCGCGTCAACAGTAAATACAATCTCGAGATGTATACTTTCAAAATGGAGTGCGTATAGAAAACAAATTTGTTAGTTGAGAACCCCCTTGTTCTCTTCGGGACAATAGATGAGTTGACAGCCTAACATATCACATTGTTGGATTCCTGTGTGTACTCCGATGAGCTTAATTAGGGGTGTTTCTTGCACAAATGTCCTGTAGGGATTATGTCTCACATGTGTATAGGTGAGCACTCAGAGAGTGTCAAAACTCCACCAATGGTTAGGATTGCTTTGGTGGATCAGAAGGCACTCACGGCGGTGCCGCCACAATGACGAGGCATTGGGTCAAGGGTGTGATGGATGGTGGGGGGTTGATGAGGCTCACGGTGCTTGAAGACGTGCTTTGTCTGTGAATGTCTATTCCGTCGGATTGGTTTCGTCACAATATTCACTTTGTTTGGTGGTGTTTTAAGCTTAGTTATCTGGTTTTACATGCATTTTTCATATGATTTTCCTTAATTAGCTAAGTCCGTGGGCCGACATTTCCCCTCCCAAAACTCTCCAACTGTTTCTTTGCTAAAAAAAATTGAGTAACTCTCTTTGCTTAAATAATCCATCGTTGTGGTTACATAAAGAAAGAAAGTACTCGAACCGATCACACACAAAATATCCAAGGAGCAGCAGTACATGTAGCTAGTTCGCGAGTTTTTTTTTGTCACTGGACAAGAAAAAGACTAAGACGGGGGCATGTGCATCTTTTTTTCTCGAAAAGGGACAAAGGAGAACAGAACGAACAAATGAAAGCTGAAAAAATTCCACATAACACTGCCGCAGGGGGCTAACCGGAAAACGAAAACAGAGGCATGTGAATGTGCATGAGAACTTCTGGATTGTCCCATTTCTTACGAATCCTCCTTCTACAATCGGTTTAAAAGGATTTCATATGTGCATTTATGTGCACTCCATCTAAAACATCATTCAACATCATAATTCACAGGTGATGTAACTAAAGGGAATGTCTAGGACAAATGTAAGTGAAAGTTTTGGAAGTTTAAGTAACTTTTGTACCACAAAGCTGCAGTGCAATTGAAAAATAAAAATAGAATCGCAACAAATATGCCAAAAAACACAAACTATGAAAATGTGACTACATAATTTTTTTGTGGGAAAATTTCCGATCTATTCATCTTCATGGTAGTACAACGAACAACAGAAATAATAAAAAATATATCTAGATTCGTAGACCAGCTATCGGCGACTACAAGCACCGAAGCGAGTCGAAGGCGCCACCATCAACCCCCCCCCCCCCCCCCCTCGCGCGAGCCGGACAGAACTTGTTGTATAGACAGTCAGCAAGTCGCCGTGCGAAGGGCCCCTAGGATCAGTACACGAGAACAACAATCGTCGTTGATGAAGAGTACCATAGATCGAAAGAATCCAACCCGAAGACACATGAACGTCGACAAACGACGACCAGATCTGAGCAAATTCACCAAAGACAGGTCCGCTACAGACCTTCACACGCCCACTGGCGATGTTAGATGCACCACCAGCGCGGGGGTTAGATGGAAAGAACCTTATTCCATCTTCGAGGAGCCGACACTGTCTCGTCTTCCTGAGTAGATCGTGAACCCTAAAAACGGAGCCCCCACACGGGCCAAGGTCGGGATCCACAACGCTAGTATAGCCCCAAAGCCACCGAAGACGAGCCGCACCGCCGGCGGCGCCGCTGGAAGGCAGGGGAACCCTAGGCCTTTTTTTTGGAGATGAGGCGTCTGCATCGAGACTACACAAATTGAAGAGAAGTGCAACTGCACAAAAAAAACATAATAGTGAAAAATAGAAAAATAAACACAAAAAACAAAATACGGTTACTATAATTTCACAAGAGTGAGCTTTTTTTTAAATGGGTCAAACTTCACAAAATTAACTAGGATTTTCGAAAAAGATAACAAATGTACTTCACAAAGTGACGGGAAGCTATCAAGCAAACACAGAGTGAGTAAACCACCTTTATAAATACCTAGAAGTTGAAAAATATTCCAGATGCCTATGGTTTAGCAATTCGTGAGCTAGCACACGACAACTCAATCCCAAGCAGGGTTTAGGATGGGGCCTCCATGATCGAGGGTGGGGCCCAGAGGTCTGCGGGAACTGCTTTTTCATCTTTCCATTTTTGGTCAGGACGGATGGGACGGGTGTCTGGAGATAATGCTGGAGCTGCTTCGTTGAAATAAAAATAGCTGGAGGTGCTTCGTTCCAAAAAAAACTGAAACTGCTCCAAGTAACTCATGCAATAATGGCCTGCGCCATGAAACATGTGGAGGAGACATGAGACTGGTGAGACCCAAAAATGGAGTGATGATCATTATCGGCCGAAATCACTGTTCTGACCTTATCAACGAACCTTCGCACAAAATGAACTCGAAACGAAACTATTTCACAATCTAACCCTTTTAGAAACGCCACAGCCCGTGACGTTGCTGCTCCACATGAAAACGCCAAGCCAGCTCGCGTTGCTGCAACACATGAAAACGCCGAGCTGGCTAGCGTTACTGACCGGGCCCACCGTCAGGCCTCGCTGACATGGCAGAGCAAGAAACGCCACAAGTAATGGCGTTTCCACTGCTTACTCCAACGCCAACATTCCTGACGTTTCATGCGAAAGCTTACTCTCTGCCCTGTACATGCAGCATGCGCGTACTTTTTGATCCATTCCCAGAGATAAAGAAGAAATTGAATCCTTTGCACTGGTAGCCTCACACATGTGCACGCTCACATCCATCCTTTGCACTGGTAGCCTCGAATGCAATATCATGTCACGAACCTTTTCAACATAGAAATACGAGTGCAGAGCATAAAACCTCATGATAGATGAATAGTGTAATGGGCAGAAAAATATAATATTTTGCTAGTTTTTGTATAAAAGAGACACATTCAGGGAATGTTCAATTGTACAGTGCGAAAATTCACGGTGGCACACAAACGTCAAGACCTGCCCGGCCACTTGATTGCTTCGCGATTCGCAAAGTAGTCAAGTCTTGCACGGGGCCACAAATAACTTTGAAGTTTCAGTCATTGAAACTTACGACTTTTTATCTGAAACTTGTGATTTTTTCGCTCTCTTACCAAGTTTCATGGATGAATTTTAATACAATTTTTTGTTGTTTGTAGGCACAACACTCGTGATTTCGATCGCTCATACGGAATACTATGTTTCAATAGTTGAAATTTAAAATTTATTTTTCAAAATTCATTAAAACATATTCAAAATGAATCTTATTTGATGCAAATGGAGGATGGGCGTGAACGCATGTATTAGAGCATCTACAACCACATATGGCAAATCCGGCCCCTCAAACGTCTGCGGGCAGTGACCAGGCACGCCTCAAATTTCACTTTCTTGCATCCGGACATATTATACTAGATTCTCATATCCATGAAGTGATGCGGGGAGCGCGCGCGGCTTCCCTCGCCCGGGTCTGCTGCTGGATCTCGTGGCGCCGCTCCAGCGTCAGCATGGCATAGTAGATGATCTTGCTCCGGACGGTGGAGTGCCGAAGCGTGGGCAGAATGCCGGAGCGAGAGAGGGAGGACATGGAAGGGCTCGGACTGGCGGCGCGGAGAGGGGGAGGGGGATGGGTTAGGGTTGCGGGATGCCGGCCGGCTTAAATAGCCGGATGTCGTCTTGGGCGGCAAGCCGGAGCGGCGCCACGCGGCGTTCCCACCGCACGACGGTCGGGGCGGTCGTCGGACCGCTGGGTTTCCGGGCGTTTCCGTGTGATGCCACGCCGTCAGACCGGCGTGGCGGGCGTGCCCGGGCACCCCCATATTCGTCCCATATTTGGGCTGGATATGAGGGGTGCGGGTCAGCAAGGGCGTTTGAGGGGCCCGTCTGGGTCCAAATTTTGTGACCGGACAGCGTTCGGTCGGCCTGCCCAGACGTTTGAGAAGGGTTTGAGGGGTCCGGTTGTAGATGCTCTGTATGTAAAAGGAGCAAAAATACGTGCATGCTGAATGTGGTGGGGCTGGTGGAATAAAAGAAATAAAATAAATCTGAAAAAGAGAGGAGACAATCACTAGAAGGAGTCCCCATGCAGGACACATCAGCGTAAGCTTTGTACTACCTCCGTCCTGGTTTGTAGGTCTCCTTTGCAGTTTGTGCCAAACTTTGACTAGAGATTTAACTAACAGAATATTAATGCATGTCAACAAAAATTATATAGTTGGATTTGTATTTAAACATAGTTTCTAAAGATATAAAATCTGATACATGCATGAACATTTTATTAGTTTAATCTATGGTCAATGTTTGAAACGAAATACAATGGGGACCAATAAACCCGGACGGAGATAGTACACATCAAACCCCAGACACTTTGGCGCTGTAGTGAGCAATGGAAACGCCAGCATGTGTCATCGGAATAAAATAAACAAGATAGAGAGTAAGCTTTCGCATCAAATGCCAGGTACTTTGGCGTTGGTGTAAGCAATAGAAACGCCATTACCTGTGGCGTTTCCTGCTCTGCCACATCAGCAAGGCCTGACGGTGGGCCGGGTCAGTAACGCTAGCTAGCTCGGCGTTTTCATGTGTTGCGGCAACGCGAGCTGGCTTGGCGTTTTCATGTGAAGAAGCAACGTCACGGGCTGTGGCGTTTTTAAAAGAGTCAGATTGTAAAATAGTTTTGTTTCGAGTTTATTTTGTGCGAAGATTCTCTAACAAAGTCAGAACAGTGATTTCGGCCATCATTATCCCTAGTGTGGTACGGTGCAAAGGCAAGCCAACAACTTGTGATCTCACGATTGGACGCCCGTGGCAGCACACTGATATGTGGGAAGACTGGCCTTGGGCTCATGGCACATGGTGTGCGGCATTGGCCAGTGGCAGCTCGCCAGAGCCGGGGTTGCGCTGCGTCCTGCGTGTGCTTGGCAGCTTGGGGCGTTGGGCGGAGCTGCTGCAGGCAGGGAAGGACCTGAGACGGGCGCTGCGTCCAGCGTGTGCCGGGCGACCGTGAATATTTTACATATTAAAAAATGTTTGGGAAATAAAAAATTATTCATGATTTCGAAAAACGTATTCGAGTAATTGATCTGAGTTTGCAAATTTTTTAAAAAAAATCACGAATTTATAAAAAAAGGTTCACAAAATTTCAAAAGAATAGTCATGCAATAAAAACATATTCATTGATTCAAAACATATTCGCAGTTTCAAAAATGTTCCTCGAAACAAAAAAGAGTTTGTAAATTTAAATGATTATTCCATAATTTCCAAAAATGGTCATCGATTCAAAAAAGGTTCACGGGATTCAAAGAAAATTTTAAAAAATGTGTAAAAAAAGGTTCAGAAATTAGAAAAATGTACGTTATTTCAGAAAAACAAATTCCAAAAAGAAATTCGTCAGTTCATAAAATGTTTGCCTATTCCAAAAAATATTCACGCATTTGAAATAATGTAGACAATTTCAAAAAAATATCCATGAATTTAGAAAATGTTTGCATATTAAAAAAATTCATGATTGAAAAAATGTTCATGAATTTAAAAAATGTTTACAATATCATAAATACCGGAAAGTGTTCATGATTAAAAAAAACACAAATGTGAAAGGATGACCACAAAATGGACAAATGAAAGAAATAAAAGGAAAAAAGAAAGTAAAAGACTAACAACAACAAAAAGATAAGAAAAGACGAAAAAAGAAAAGGAAATAATGAAAAATAAAAATAAAAGCATAAAAAACCTACCACAAAAGATTATGTAACCTACCTAAAACTGGGAAAAGCGAATTGGGTCGGGCCAAAAATGTACATGCGGGGAGCAGGGTGGTGCGTGCGTGGTCGCAAACTAGCGCACGCGCTAGTCACATGCAGTGGTGGAGCTTGGGGTGACCGGGTGGGGGCCACCCTTGGATGCAAGGCCTAAAAAATGAAAAGATTATAATTATGTGAACAGTTTGCACTGTTGGCCCATCCTGGCCCAATGGGCTAGCTCAGCTACTAGTTGCGTGGAAGGTAATACCGCAAGAAACATGTGGTACACTCTTGAGCACGACAAACAAAAATGCTACACCTACGTACAGCTTCTACGTAACCTACGTAATCCCTTTCCCACTAATCAAAACTGCCCCCCCCCCCCCCCCCCCCCGATTTCAAGGGTGGGCCCACGTCCCCAACTAATGGCCAATAAAAATTTGCCAATTCAGCCCATACGTAAAATATGTAACAAATATTACGTAGGTGTAGCATTGCTCCACGACAAATCACAATGAATCACAAAATAGATTTGTGTTTGCTTCTGCTAAGACTAACATGGTTTCAATTTGAAGCGCACTCAACAAAATATCATGATGTATTGTCAAGCACAACGAACATAATAAAACCTAGAAACAAATGCCGTTATTTTATCGACGGTACATCCTCTAGACCTCCGTCACCAAGTTTTGTGACACGGTTGGTCAGCTGGAGGTAATGTGGCCATTTCAAGCGGCAGAGGAGGAGATTGTAAGTTTTGCTTCTTCTTTCTTAACTTGTTGATTGAATCATTCCATCAATGTTAGTCTACACATTATATAGCCCGCATGCGTTGCTGTGATGTACCACGGCCTGCGACGGCCACAGTGGTCGGCACCGGTGGCCGAAGGCCACCCCGTCCCACGGCCGGCGTCGGTGGCCTAGCACCCGCAGGCAGCCCGCGGCCAACTGCGCTGGACCCGAGCGCCCCACCAGCCAGCGGTGGTCTAGGGCCGCCGGCCTCCTGCGCCGCCCGGCCGGACCCAGGAACCGGGACCAGGGTCACGCCACCACGTCCGGCTCCGAGCGGCAGCCCAGCACCGCCACGACCCGTCCCCTGCGGCAGCACATCCCCGCCGCGGCCACCTCCTACCGGCGGCACCTGCCCACCACGGCCCGCACCAGCCGGGGCGCCGGACTTGGCAGGGGGCAGGCCTCGATCGGCCATGCCGCGCAGAGGAGGTATTCGCCTAGCACGCCCCGCACCGCGGTCGGAGAAGGTCGATCGACACGCAGCACGATGAACCCTAGATAGTTTCGATCGAGAATCCACAGAACGAACGTCAATCGTGCATGGGGGTGTAGACTTTGTCGAACCATACGATGCCATGTTGTACTGGGCCTCATACCCAGTTAAAACCGGCCCAGACTCGATCGGGTCCGGCTCACTCAGAACCGGCCCACTCCCCGGTACACCGATCCCGCGGCCCAGGAGTGCGTTCAAACGCATCTCCCGCATCATCGCGATCCCGATCGGCCGCTCCGCCGGCAACAGCGCCACGGCCGCCGCCGGCCGCCGGGACTCACCAGCAGAACGGGAACGGGTTACATTCTTCTTCCTCTGAACCTTAGTCCAGGAATCAGGCCAAATCAAATCGAAGAGGGTGAGGTTTGGAAGACTAACCTTCGGAAGGTGTCCCTTCCATGGCCTGACAGCCGTCGCCGCCGTTCTCCGGTGCACGACGCGATGCACCATCTCCTTCCTCTCGCCAGCGTGTAGCCCAACCCTTGCCGGATCGTCCACCGGCAAGATCTTGTCCACCGTTGAGGCAACCTCATCCTCATCATATCCCGAATGGAAAAACTCACAGAAAAGATCGGAAGGAGTCAGCGTTGGCGGAGACCAATGGTACACCGTATACACCCCAACCACCACCACCACTGTGGCCTGTGGGAGGTTTCACGATCGGGGCACCCGAGCCAGCGGCATCGGGGCTCTTGTGGATGTGAGCTGTGTGTGGGTGGGTGCGCATGCGTGGGCGTGTAACTTCTGTGTGGGGCCTGCGGATGCAACTGCGTTTGTGTGATATGGAGGGAGTGAGGGAGGGAGGCTCCCACACAAAGCGCCTACCGTGGGCAGTGTCAGATGGGCAGAGTGACCAGCGGAAGAAAAAAAGTCTGATTTGCAGTTGATACAGTGATTCGCTGCTACTAGTACGGGGCATGACAACTGGCGAGAGAGCGGAAACAGAAGAAAGCAGCCGTTGTCTTTATAAAAAAACAAGTAAAAAGCAGACTCTGGCGGAAAAAGAGAGAGATGACAGAAGACTTGCTGGCAGAGGAAAAAACGTCAAAAGACTTTCCTCTGACCGGTGCGAGGACGCAAAGGGCTGCCGCTTCGGTGCTTCTTTTTTTCTCATTTGATTCTCGTCTGGCCGAAAAGGAAGATAGCGCCCAACTAACGTGAACATTTTGAAAATGGTTGATTAACAATTTTTCAAATAATTGTTTAACATTATCTAAATGCTTGGATTAACAATATTCTAATGCTTAGATTCAAAAAAATTTAAGTTTATTTTGAGACATTTCACATTTTTTTAAGTACATGATCGACTTCTTTCACACACATTATATATTGTTTGTATATATTTTTTATATATTGAGAAACATTTTCTCTATGTAAATTTAACATTTTCTAAACGCTTGGTAAACATTTAAAAAAATATCTAAAATGTTTTTTGTAGTATATTGTAGTATAAATGAAACTAAATAGAATGAAATTAAAAAAATGAGGCAGTGGCCTCCAGCGCACTTGGCCAGCCCATACGCTCTCGCGACTTCAGCGAGTCGGAAGGTTGCTTCGCTACAGGCGAGGGAGAGCCGGGCCCTATATATTCGCCCACTTACCATTAATTTTGGTTTTCCTCAAACTAGGGAACTGGCCCATGCAATGTTTAAGTCCCACTCAAGTGTTCCACATCAACATCTGCATTGTTTTGGTGGATATATCATGAACTAAACCTCACTAAAGTTTTTTGTTATTATCAATCTTTTTAGATCTAAGTAAGATTTATTTTTAAAATGGATTATTACGTTATGTTTCTTCATATCGAGTCCCGAAAATATTTGGAACATGACTCTGAACATAAACTTTCGCGTCCATGAGTGCTTCACATCTGTGGCTAAAGATTGCTCCTTCACAGTCTCCCTTGGCAATCAAGCTCTAAAAAGAGTGGTGGAAAACTTGGTTCCTTGATGCATCAGTTTGTTTTAGCCAAATCACCTAAGTATACTTGGAGTCATAAAAGATAGTAAGGATATCAACGTTGAATCTGCTGACCAAACTTGATGTGACTATTAATACCATTTTACTCAAATGCTCTATGTTTACTTTATTTGCTAAAATATATCCTCATATATACTGTAATCTTCACTTTCTCACCGCTAAAGGATTTTAAACATATATAATTTGAATGTTAATTTATTCTAACTCTCGTGGATATTTTAAGCCATTAATATTTACGGAAAAGTATTGTTTTAAATATCATTTAGATATAATTTATTTTGATATGGATGGTCTACATACCCGAATGGTTTACCCTAATATATACCTTACCGTCTAAGGTGTCACTATCAGCAAATTTGAAGCAGTAGTCCACAAATCAACTGAGTGCTCCAATTGGACGTCGTCCAATAGTTGTCTTTCGCACAAAAATCATCAAATGGACTGGTCCAACAACGAGATAACACTGTAGGTAGTAGAGTAGTTGTAGCAATTATTATTTTAGCCTTTTCAGTCGGTTTTACATATAAAAATGCAGACTTTTTTGAAAATGAACATTTTTTAGCTAACATGACCATTTTTGTAATATATGCTTAAGATTTCCTAAATATGTGTGTAACTATTTTTAATATATGATAGCGATCCCAAAATCTCATGTCTGCAGGGTTGCGCTGCTAGCCACTCGGCCACCATCCAGTTCATGTGGGATTACCGGTCACGACCTTGTTAAAGAAAAAGAGCCGGTTTTCCACTATTTTTTTCACCAGTTTTTCTTTCTTTCTTTTCTCTGTTTATTAAGGATTTTATTTATTTTCTTTGTTATTCTTTGAGTTTTCACTAGCCTTATTCTTTTCTTTCTTTTTTATTCATTTTTTAAAATTTTCTTTTGGTTTCCAGTTGTTTTCTCCCGGTTGTCACTGTATTTCTATACACATTTTCTGTATATATATAATACATGTTTAATATTTTTCAAATACAAGATTAACACTTATTGAATACATCGTCAACAGTTTTATATATACATTTAACACTTTTTAAATGCTTGATTAAAAATCATAAATACTCTTATTACAAGGTCAACATTTTTTCCTTACATATTTTCACTTTATTCAAATCCTCGATTAACATTTTTCAAATAGAAGTTCAATATTTTTTCAATACATGATCAACATTTCTTTATACACATTTAACATTTTTTTCAAATGCTTGATAAACATTATTCAATACGAAATTAACTTTTATTTCATAGATGGTCAATATTTTTCTACACACTATATTTTTTCTAATGCTTAATAACATTTTTTCAACGCATGGTCATCATTTTTTGATACACATTTAACATTTTTCAAATGCTTGATTAACATTTTTCAACAGTAAATTAACATTTTTTAATACATGGTCCATAATTTTTATTTACACATTTCTTTTTTTTCAAACGCTTGATTAAAATTTTTCTAATACTAGTTTAACATTTCTTTAATACCTGGTCAAACTTTATTTATATACATAAGGAATTTCAAATGCCTGATTAACATTGTTCAAATACAAGTTTAATATTTAAATACATGGTCAACCTTTTATATACACAATTAACATTCTTTAACGGTAGATTAACATTTTCTAATACTTGTGTAACATTCTAAATATGCTTGGATTAACATTTTTAAATGCTTAGATCAACATTTTTTAAGTATATGATTAATTTTTTTTCACACACATTATATTTTTTTGTATATATTTTTCATATACTGAGAAACATTTTCTCTATGTACATTTAACAGATTTCAAATGCTTGGTTAACATTTTTTTGAAATATTTTATGTAATTTTTTGTAATAAATTTATTTAGAACACTTCTAAGTATAAATGATACTAAAAAGAATGAAATAAAAACGAACAGAAAAAAAATGAAAAGACAGAATATGAGGCAGTGGTCTCCCGCGCACTTGGCCGTCCCATACGCTCTAAGGACTTCAGCGAATCAGAAGGTTGCTTCGCTAGAAGCGAGGTATAGCTGCACCCTATATATTCACCCACTTACCAATAATTTTGGTTTTCCTCAAACTAGGAAAGTGGCGCATGCAATGTTTAAGTTCCACTTAAGTGTTCCATGGCAACATCTTTATTGTTTTCGTGGATATATCATGAAATAAATCTCACTTAAGTTGCTTGTTATTAACAATCTTTTCACATCTAAGTAAGATTTGTTTTAGAAATGAATTAGTATGTTATGCTTCTTTATATTATGTCCTAGAAATATTTGGAACATGGACTCCGAACATAAACCTTGGTGTCCGTGAGTGCTTCGCATCTGTGGCTAAAGATTGCTCCTTCACAGTCTCCTTCACATCTAAAAAGTGTGGTGGAAAACTTGATTCTTTGATGCATCAGTTTGTGATTATTATTATCAATCAATAAAAGCCTAGCTACCTTTGCTAAAAAAATAGTCGAATACACACCGCTCAACCCCTTGAAGAAAAGACTCACCTCTCAACCCCTCAAGAAAAAAAGACTCACCGCTGAAAAGAAAAGAAGAGAAACTACTCAAATACTGTTTGTGTAAAAAAACAATTAAATACTACTCCCTCCATTCCTAAATATTTGTCTTTCTAGATATTTCAACAAGTGATTACATACGGAACAAAAATGAGTGAATCTACACTCTAAAGTATGTCTATATACATCCGTATGTGGTAATCCATTTCAAATCTCTAAAAAGACAAATATTTAGGAACGGATGGAGTATTGGTCTGTTTACAAAAACTGGTGGACAAGAGGTCCTCTGAGGGTTCTCCTCTCGATAAACAAGTGGAATGGTATCTCATCTAAAAAAGGTGGAATGCTATCTTGTGTACGTTTTTATTTTCCACATGGGCTCAATTAGGCTGACTCATCCCCTTGACCTCAAAATGATAAAACAAAATAAAGAAAAAGAAAAAAAACTTTAACTATGCTTGAAAAATGTATAAGAGTTTGGCTATATTTATCATGTATTCCATCCGTTTCTAAATATTTGTCTTTTTAGAGATTTGAAATTGACTACCACATACTGATGTATATAGACATATTTTAGAGTGTAGATTCACTCATTTTTCTCCGTATATAGTCACTTGTTGAAATCTCTAGAAAGACAAATATTTAGGAACTGAGGGAGTATATGGAAATAAAATAAAAATAGTACATCACGCCTTAAATATTATTACAGCGAGGATGCAAAGGTTTCATATAACTGATGCTCCCTCCGTATACTTTGGAAGATTCTCAGGTCTCTAATGCAGACACTTGGGAACAGGAGCACAAGCTTTGCCATGTTCAACCGGTTTGGTGACAATCCAGCAGTAGTATCTGTGCTACATAAGTGTGGGCATGGTAAATCCTGTTGTGTAGCCGTTGGTTGGCGAGCTGCTCTTTTCTTTGTATGAGTCAAACTTCGCAATGAACTAAGTCTGTGTGCATCAATCAACCAGAGGCCGGTGATTATCTTCCCTTTGAAAAGAAAAAAAAACTATATACTCCCTCCGTCCGGAAATACTCGTCGGAGGAATGTATGTATCTAGATGTATTTTAGTTTGAGAAAAATTCATCATAGGTCACAAAACTTGAGCCGGCTGACACTTAAGTACCACTACTTCAAAATACCCGAACTACGGTCCATATACTTGCGCAGGGGGTTCACTTTGGTCCGTATATACGATTTGAGCTACGTATTTGCTGACTTGACCGAGTCAGCCTTTGCCAGCTGTGCTTTGACCGCCACATGTGCAGCACCTGGTCAGGGGGGGTGGGTAATACTAGATGGCTGGAGGTTTTTTTTTTTGCAAATGCGCGCGCACCTGGTCGGACCGCGCCGGGTCGCTCTGCCAATCCCCTCTCGCTCTCCACTTCCTCTCCTCCGAACCCTAGCCAACTCCCGTCCGCGCCGCCGCAGCCATAGTCGACGCCGTCGCCCTCCGCCGCCGCAGCCATTGCCGACGACCTCCTCCGTCTCCTCTGTCTCCTCCTTCATGTCGTCTTCCAACTCCATCCGCTCAGCGTTGCGTGGCCGCTCCGTTGCTGTACCACTGATCGGGTGCCCGGATTGCGGCGAGCAGGTGAGGTTCTACCGGTCTAGCACCGATGGGCACGATGGATGGATCTTCTACAAGTGCATGAACCACCATGTAAGTGCCAGTTCAGTAGATTCATGCCGTGTCAACTGTAGTAATCAAGCAGAGCAGCTGGTTAACTAATGCAGTAGTTTAGAGCAAATCAGTAGTTTAGAGCAATGCAGTAGTTGATTCATTAAATCTGTAATTTTGTGGAGTTGGTTAACAAGGTTAACTAATTTTGCCACTGATTAATCAGGTCACTTGTGATTTCTGGCATTGGGAGCTTGAGTATGTGCTGCATCTGGTTGAAACAAGGCGTGTGGTTGGTGATGCTGCTGTAGATGCAATTGGTGCAGCTGAGGACAGGAGGGAAGAGCTTGAGAAGCAGAGGACTGAATCAATGGCAGGCAGAGGCACAGCTGGAAGGGTCATGGTTGGGAGAGGCAGGGCTGGAAGAGATAATTATGGCAGCTCCAGTGAGAATAAGTATGCTACCAAGCAGCAAATGGCTATGCTTATAGGGTTAGGCAGAGAGACTTTGATGCTGCTGAAGCTGATGATTGGTTTTGTTATAGTGCTTTGTGTGATGTGTTTCACCTTAATTATGAAGAAGTGAAGTGATGTTAATTCAGTAGGTGCAGGTGTGTAAACTGAGCATACTAAAATGGTTGCTTTTGTTTGCTCAGTAATGCTTAGTTGTAATGCCTGTTGTAATGGATAATATGTCAGTAATGTGAAGCCTGCTTGACCTACTTGCTTTGAAATGCTATAGACCTAATTGCTTTGAAAAAGCTGACAGATGTATTTCATGTCAGAAGTGTAGTTAAACTAATTCTGACAGAAAGTTTGCAGTTCACTGAATTTTTATAGTTAACTAAATTTAGTTAACTGAATTTAGTTTGCAAAGTTAACTGGATTGTGCTTTCAAATTAACTCATTGCTTTCAAATTAACTCATTGCTTTCAAATTACTGACAGAAATTCCTGTCAGAACTGAACTAACTTTGCAAACTAATTGCTGTACTAAATGAAGTAAGTGAATCTCAGCACAACTGAACTCAAAAGCAACCATGTACTTGCACCTGCTGCAAACACCCACCCATCAACTTGCACTCTACATGTAGCTTTGGTCCACCACCAGTCCACCACCACCACTAGATCCCCTTCTTCTTCCTCATCTTTCCTCATCTTTCACTAGCACCACCAGTTCCCATCTCTCCTCTGTCCAACAGATCCCCTTGTCATCTTCAGCTAGCAGCAACCATGGTGTCCTGGGATGATCTTCCCAGTTCTTCTGAAGATGACTCTGTGACCAGCAAGGTTAGTATGCTCCTCAATCTCACACAAATCCAGTCTAGGGTTTCTCAGCTAGGGTTTCTCTCTCAATTGATTCGAAATGTCTCTCCTTTGGTTAGCCACCTACCACAATATCCTGTGAGGAATGGAGTGGCTTGGCTGCAGATCTGCCTAGCTTTAGATGTGGGCATGGATCTTTGTGTGAAAAGAATGTGGCATTTGAATCTGTTGACACTGGTAGAAGGTTTCTAGCTTGTGCACAGAAGGTTAGTAATTTTTTTGCATTTGGCACTATTAAATAGGAAGTGATTTGTAGTATGTTTTAAGTTCCATCATCAGGCACAGTACTGAATACTGGCAGTTAACCTCTTTTTGGTATGTTCTAAATTGTTAGGAAGTACCTAAATGCAGATATGTTGAGTGGGTTGATCCTGAGTGGCCTGATGCTCTGAAGATGAGCCTAGCTACTATATGGACCATGTATGAAGAGGAGAAAAAACAGAGGCTCAGACAGAATGTTGTCAGTGCTGAAGAAAATTTGAAGGTTCTTGAAGAGAAGAAGAAGATGGAGAATGAGTTGAGGCATTTCAAGCTTGATTTTGCTAAGATGGTGGCTGAGAAGGAGCAGGCAATGAGCCAACTAGGCAGCACACAACTTACTCTGACTGATCTAAAGGAAGAACTTGAGAAGAAGAAGATTGCAGACAAGTCAGTAACCAACATTCATCAGGTATTCAGGGTTAAAGCAGAGAAAGAGAGGGACCAAGCAGTGCCGGAGAGGGACCAAGTGACTCAAGAGAGGGATGACTTGAAGCATGGGAAAAGGAAGCTTGAGTACATGATTGGTGACCTATTCAAACACAAAGAGGACACCAAGGAGAAGATAAGGAAGCTGAAGGGCATGCTGAATGAATTTGATTGAATCTGTGTCATTGTAAAAAAACACTTTGTATCTTTCCTCCTGGATTTGTGTCAACTAAATTGTGTTAAGATAAGATATTGAAGTTGAAGTGGGTTAAGATAAGAAACTGAAGTTGGTTCAGATAAGAAAATGAAGTTAACTGTCTCTGTCTTATATGACTGAATTTGCCTGAATTTATATGCATGCAGTTGCTGTTTTATATGACTGAATTTGTCTGAATTTATATGTCTGCAGTAGCTGTTTTGTATAACTGAATTTGTATGCCTGTAACAATTTTTTCTTAAAGAATTTTTTTACACAAAACGAGTTTTGCCTAGGTCTCGAACCTAAGACCTGTGGTATTGAACGTTGGTGGCAATGCCAGTGTGGTAAGTAGTAGTGCTTTGATCAAGGGCAGCTACTAACCTACCTATTTAGCAGTTGCTAGTGGCCCAATGGCTCACGCCTCTTCCGTTTCCTTGTCTGCTCTTTAAGCCCACCCACCCACCGCTCCACTCTCCACTCTCCCCTCAGTCCATCGCGTCGCCTCGGTTACCCCACACCAAACCCTCACGCAGCCATCAAGAAACCCTCGCCGCCGACCACCACACCGCCGCCGCGGACATGGAGAACAGCCCCTCCTGGAAGAGGGTCATTGATGACCTCGCACGCGACGACAAGGCGATGCGCGCAGACCTGACGAAGATCGGGAAGTGGTTCCCCAACATTGGGATGCTGCGCCGCCATGTGCGTGGCCTCCTGAAGATGATGACCGACGACGAGCTGGGCCGCGCCTGCGACGACCCCGAAGGTATCCCTCCTGCGCTCGTCCTCCGCTTCGCAATGCAGGAGACGCGCTCCGACGACCCGGGACAGCGAGCCCGGTGGTGGATGTACCGGTCCGCCACCGCGTCGCGCCAGCCGGATCCGTTGCGCGTTGGCTCGTGAACGGAGCGCATCCACAACGTCGACCTGGCCGTCCCCGTGCCTGTCAACACGGCGTACTGGGACCACCACCAGCCCGACCGCCTCGGGCGCGACGACGTCTTGGAGTACATCTCGTCCGAGTCGGAGTACGACTCTGGCTCCGACGAAGACTCTGGCTACGCCGCCGACTCGTCCTGGTCGACTGGCTGGGAGGAGCCGGAGGTGATTGTCCTTTCTGACGACGAGCCGGAGGTCAAGGTGGCGGCGCCCGTCGTCCCCGAGCAGGAGGTCCAGATGGTGGTGCCCGTCGCCAGGGAGGGTGACAAGCACCACCCCATTGACGTCGAGCTTCTTCTAAATGTTCCTGACATCGTCAAGCAGGAGGTGGAGGTGGTCTTGGCCCTTCAAGCACAGGTGGACGTCGCAGCGTAGCCAGAAAGGAAGAAGAAGAGGAAGGTGGCAGCTGACATGGAGGTTCGCCGCTCGGAGCGCCTCCAGAAGTTGAAGAACTGAAGATGAAGATGCAGTAGAAGGCATGAAGAAGATGCAGTTGCAGTAGTTAGGTATGCTGAAAATATACAGATTTTCAGCATATAAGTTATAAAATATTAGTTTGTTAGGTGTGCTTGTATATTAAGCACATAAGTTATTTGTAATTTCTGTCTGTTGAACTGGCTGTGATGTTATATAAGTGTTGAGCTGGCTGTGATGTTATATAAGTGTTGAACTGGCTGTGATGATGCAAAAGTGGCAGTAATCCAAAAGTGTTTTGTTGGTATGTAATGGTGTTGATGCAGTCTTGTTGCTATATAAGGCAACAATCCAAAATTCTCTTGTTGCTATATAAGGCAATAATTCCAAAAGAAGTAGCTGCAAAGGTTTTGAATCTTAACTGAATTTTTGTCTGAATCTTTGTCTTAACTAAATTCTATCTTAACTGAATTATGTCTTAACTGAATTATGTCTTAACTAAATTCAGACATCTGTTAAGATTCAGTTAACTATAATCAAATAAGGTAGCTTTTCAAACTAAATTCAGACAACTGTAAAAATTCAGTTAAGTAGGTTGGAGGGGGAGTGGAAGAATAATAAGTAGGTTGTCAAGTAAGAGTTGAGCAAAGCACCGTTCCTATCACACTGGCATTGCACGCTGTTTATCACACCATAGGTCTTGGGTTCGATACCCAGGCCAACCTTTTTTGTTTTAATTTTTAAATTTTATGCAGTTAATTATCTATACTCCAATAGTGAATAAATCAATGAACTCCAACTGAATAATAAAGCCACTGAACTCCAACAATTTTCATTTTGAACTCCAACAATTTTCATTTTGAATGGCAGTATGAAGCCACTGAATCTTCACATTTCCAACAGTTCAAAGAGTCTCATTGTAGTTTTTGACAAAATATTACAAGTGCAAAAGCACTGAATCATCCCAACTCCAACAGTTTCAAAGAGTCCCATTGAAGTTTTTTGCCAAAACAATTACAAGTGCAAAAGCACTGAATCATCTAAACTCATCAAACATGTTCACTCTCTTCAGCTTCTTGGGCACATGTCCACTTGGTCCTGCCTGCTTCCTTTGCTCAGCTCTTAATCTCTTGGCCTCTTCTTGCTGTTTCTTCTTTGCTTCTTGATCTTCTTTTCTCTTCAGTGCTGCCATAGCTCTCTTTGCTTCTTGATCTTCTTTTCTCTTCAGTGCTGCCTCTGCTTTAGCTGCCATTGCTTCAAGGGCTCTGGCCTCCTTCTCTTCTTGCAATGCAGCTTTTCTTGCTGCTGCAGCTTCCTACCTTGCTGCAGATTCCAGAGCTTTCTTCTCTTGTGCTGCTCTTCTTCTTCTTTGTGAAGACTCTGCTTTCCTCCTTGCAATTTCTTGCCTTTTTGCTTCTGCCTCCTCTGCTTTCTTCTCTGCCAGCTCATTCATGGCCTCAAGTGCTGCATCTCTCCTGGCTGCCATCTGTCTTTCTTTGTCTCTCTTCATCTTCAGCAACTTCATGGTCAGGTTGCCTTCATTTGTGGCTGTTGTTGTCTGTGCTGCAGTGTGAGAACTGGCTGCATTTGAGATGAATGAAGAGTCTGGCAAAATGGTTTCAGTTTCTTCTCTAGGAACAGGTCTGGATTGTTGCATCCTATGAAGCATTGTAAATCCAAAGTCCTGCACCTGTACAAAACAAAAATCACATGATAACATCAGTACAACAAAAATGACTGGACAAAAGAGGTCAAAATTAACAAAAGTGGAGAATTTGCCTGAAAAACAACTGGTGTATCTGCTCCATCATCTTGTGTGACAATGACCTCATCATCTTGTGTGACAATGACCTCCTCATGTGTATCATGGCCATCAACATGGGCCTCCTCATGTGTATCATGGCCATCAACATGGGCCTCCTCATGTGTAACTTGGCCATCAACATGGACCTCCTCCTGTGTAAGTTGACCATCCTCTTGTGTGACCTGAACCTCCTCCTGTGTACCTCAACCATCATCTTGTTGTGCCAAAACAATTTCATCATCTGACACATCATCAGGAATGGCCCTTGGACCCCTTCTTGTTGTTCTCTCTGCTAGATTTGGCAAAATGCCAGCCTTTTTGAGATTACATCCTTTGATGTTGTGGCCTGTTTCATGACAGTATGAGCATGTTATTGTGATTCCATGTCTGCTCATCACCTTGGTTCCATCTTTCTTTTCAATCTCATAAGGCTGCTTTCTCCTACTCTTGTTTGAAGGCCTCCCTACTTTTTTTCAAAGACAGGTGGCTTGATTTCACAGCCATTCATCTTCTGCCACTCACTCCTATCTCTGCAAGGCTTGATAATGGGTTTGTATGCTAGCTTAAATGCTTCTATACTGTAACAGGAGTGCACGAAACTCTCAGGATCAATCCTCTCATGTCTGCAGCATGCAATTGCATGGTGACATGGAACTCCACTAAGATCCCACCTTTTGCATGTACAACTCTCTTCCTTCATGTCAACAATGTATGTCCTGTTCCTGTTGTCAACCTGAAAGATGCCATCACCAGCCCCTAAAACCATGCATGTAGCTGACAGCTCTATATTCTTCTCAATTCTTTTCCTAATTTTTGGGCATATTGAGCCAGGCTAGGTCTCTGCCTCTTTTCTTTTGTTGTAGAACCTGACCATGAGCTATGTTTTGATCTTATCAATCATTGATCTGAGATGCATCTCCCTAGCCTCAAGAATATATTTGTTGAAAACCTCACAGTTGTTGTTCAGAAGGATATCACACTTGACCAATTCTCTTTGGAAGCCCCTAACCCAAGTGTTGGGTGGTAGCTGCTCAAGCCACTTGTATGCTTCTATGCTTATGACTTTCATTTCCTCCATGCTTGCAGCCCACAGTTCTGGTGTTGTGCTCCTTGCACACTTCCATAGCTGGTTTTTAAGAACATCTCATTTGTGTGTTTGCTGAAAATTCTGCCATATATGCCTAACACAGTGTTTGTGCTCTACATCAGGAAAGTGCTGCCTCACTCCCTTGATCAGGCCCTTTTGCTTGTCTGACATTATAGTCCATGGATCTGTGTTTACAATTCCCAAGTCACTCTTCAGATTTGACAGAAACCATTTCCATGTGTCAGTGTTCTCTACCTCAACAACTGCAAAAGCTAGGGGGTAAATGCAGTCATTAGGATCCATGCCAACAGCACACAGCATAACACCTCCATACTTTGTCTTCAGGTGGCATCCATCCAAACAAATGACAGGCCTACAAGCTTGCATGAAACCCCTTTTGCAGGCATCCAGAGAGAAATAACAACTTGCAAATATGCCATTACTGACACCCACATAGAAAGAACTCCCTGGGTTTGATCTTCTGAATTCTTGTGCATAATCCCACATGCTGTTGTACTGTTCCAACTCATCTCCTTCAGTTTGGGTTTAGGGCAAGGAAATCCTGTAGGTTTTTGAACATGGATGCAGCAGACACAGTATTGCATGATTCAGATGAAGACTACATTCCACAAATTGTTGATTTAGACATTGATCTGCAGGATGATGATGACTTGTTTCACAAACATGTTGATTGTGAGAAGGGCAAAGGACCAGCAGTCCAAGAAGAAGTTGATGATCCTACTGAAGATGTGGATATTTGTCTGCCATCCTCTGATGAAGATAAGGTGAAGTTGAATTTCCAAAGTTTTAGAGAGGAAGACCTGACTAAACCACAGTTTCAAGTTGGCCAGACCTTTGGATCTGTTGAGTTCCTGAGGAAAGCTATCAAAGAGTACAGCTGTCAGGAGAGAGTTGACATTAGATGCCCTAGAAATGATAGGAAAAGACTTAATGCCATTTGTGAAGATGGGTGCCCTTGGAACTTGTCTGCGTCATTTGATGGGAGAATCAACTGCTTCATGATCAAGAAATACAACCCAAAGCATACATGCATAAAGAAATGGTGTGTTAAGTCATTCACTACTTCTTTTATGGCTGGAAAATATATTGATTCTTTCAGAGCAGATGAAAACATGAACATGAATTTTTTTGCAATGGTGGTTCAGAAAGATTGGAACATGACAGCAACAAGAAGCAAGCTTAGAAGGGCTAAGAGGTTAGTAAAGAAAGTTTATTGAAGGTAAGTAGTTCCAGGCTGGGGTGGACTTGGTATCAAAAGCTTCTTCTTCTGACTCTGCTCCACTTTCCGACTCTGCTTCATCTTGCTCATGCTCTTGATCAGAATCATGCTCTTGATCAAGCTGAGCCAGCTCCTGTTCCACTACAGTGAGCTCAACCTGCTCCTCTTGCTGCTGTTGCTCTTCTTGCTCCTCATGCTCTTGATCATGCACTTGCTCTTTCTTTGGCCTACTTCCACTGAATTTGGCAAATGGAGGATCCTCATCATCAGAATGAACAGGAACAGGAGAAATATATGATCTCAGGCTCTCATCATGATCAAGAAATATTTGCTGAAAATGATTCCCATTAAGAACACAATCCTTCATGTTCTCTGTCATAGTGTTGTCTCCCATCTTAATCTCTCTTAATCCATTCTTGTACACTGTCAACCCAGGAACACACCAATAAGATCCTGCCCTCAAACTCATAACCAATTTCCTCCACTAAACTGGCAACAACATTAGGTGTCCAATTATCTATGTCACAGTAATCATACCAAATGGAGTGACCTTTGTGATAACCCCTATGCTTGCCAGCACACAGAAAGTAGCCACCATGTATGACCTCAACAAAGAAGTGGTTGCTTAAGTGACCTGCAAAACAATCAAGTTGAAAAAGTCCAGACATTTCAGACTACAGAGAGGTTCAGACAGTTCAAACATTCAGACTTTTTTACTTTTTCAGAAAGAAAAACAGAGATTCATGGCTCCAATTAACAAATGTATATCTTACTGGTCGAAAAGCAACCATCTTTGGTCAATCTGAGACAATTTAATTGCAAATTACAACAATTTTTGGTCCAATTAACACTCTGACACTAAAAGCAAACTTTACTACTTAAACCCTAGACCCCTGGACCAATGAATTGGGGGGGGGGGGGGAGAAAGAACCATAACCACTCCAGATGTCTGCAAACATGGCCATCTACTACAAACCCCCCATGACGCAACCCTATTTTTGGCCTGTCAGAAAGATCTTCACAAACTGCTAAAACCCTACAACCCCACACCCAATCCGTCAGAGAGTAGAACGAACGGCCAAACCCTAGCTCGTACGCGCAACTGATGCGGCCAAGAACTCTTTACGGGAGCTAAATTGCACAAATTGAGCAAAGGAGCTGCTGCCGACGGTGACGTACCGTACAGGGGCGGCGAGGCATCATCACGGCGACGCGAAGGAGCAAGAGGCACGTCGCGCAGGCCCCTCCGGAACGGCGCGGACGCCGGCGGCTCAGCGTCCGACAACGTGCTCATGGAGCCGTCGTCGACACCGACGAGCACACGCACTACCTCAGCAGCGACGACGAGCAGAGTAGAGAGGGTGCGGGAGCAGAGAGGTTGCGGGAGGGAGGAGACAGGTGCGGTCCGGTGCAGTCCGACCAGGTGAGGGGCGTTTAATGACCAGTGCGCGCGCATTTGCAAAAAAAAACCTCCAGCCATCTAGTATTAACCCCCCCCCCCCACTAGGTGCTGCACATGGGGCGGTCAAAGCACAGCTGGCAAAGGCTGACTCGGCCAAGTCAGCAAATACGTAGCTCAAATCGTATATACGGACCAAAGTGAACCCCTGCGCAAGTATATGGACCGTAGTTCGGGTATTTTGAAGTAGTGGTACTTAAATGTCAACCGGCTCAAGTTTAGTGACCTGCAGTGAATTTTTCTCTTTTAGTTTTAGATACATTCATTTTTATGCATTTCTTCGACAAGCATTTCCAGACGGAGGGAGTATGTGGTAGGAGTAGTAAGCAAAAAGAAGTTACAACCTGGTGAAACTTTGGACTGCAAATCGCCAGAGATTGGAAAATATCAGAGTTCTTTAATACAGTACTTAGTATTCAGTTGAGTTCATCCACCGGCTCTACTCATCATGGCTACAGAACCCACTGCTTCGAGTCATACTTGGTGGATGCACATGCTCTCTTGTGCCGGCCGTTGGTGTGGATTATCTGCTGGGTGGTTGCAGTCGAGGGAGTCGAAGCAGCAGAGGCCGTGACATGCGCCGACGAGTCATCTGCCCATCATCAGCACGAAATGCGTCAACGACGGAGAGAAAAATAACCAATCAACGAGATAATCAGGCGGCCGGAGCGCGCCCCATGCCCTCGGCGCCGCTCTCCTACTACCTCGCCAGCGCTCGTACCCCTCCAGCGCGTGCTCCGCGCGCTGCCGCACACGCTCCTCGGGCCCCAGGACATGCTCCTCGGCGGCGAGCTCCGCATTTTCCATCTCCCGCACTGCGCCTGCCGCGCGCTGCACTGCGGCGAGCTCCGCCTTCGCCGCCTCCAGCTGCTCCCGTAGCGCCGCGACTTCCGCGTCCCGCGTCGCCAGCTTCTTCTCCAGCTCCAGCGCGTAGCCCAGGGGGAACGACGCGTAGTTCACCGCCTGCAAACAGACAATGCAGTCGATTGGACTCCCGGTAGCCCGATGAAAAATTCGCCATCCGCAGCTGGCAAGACATACCTGTAGAATCGCAGCGTAGCTCGACCTGACGACGTCGGAGGGCTCCTTCGCCGCGAACGCACGCTCCTGCAGCGGCGAAACGGCGCTCTGCAGCCGCTCCCATGCAGCCTCCCAGCCCGTGGCGTCTCCTCGTGCCTGCTGGGGAAGTGTTGTGGCTTCCTTGGGAAGCCCGGCGGTGGCGAACACATGCCGGACAGCACAGAATGAGCTGAACTGTCCTCGCCTTTGGCTTCATCCAGGCCCCTCTTCTTCCCGCACAAAGGAGGCGGCGCTGGTGCGTTGCTGCCCAGCTCGGCTTTCACCTTCCTCGCCGACGCCGACGCTTGCGCGGCCGCCTTCTCCGCGAGCATAGTCTTCATCATGTCGTAGACGGAGGGATCCATAGCTAGATAGCACGCAACAGCAAGATGAGCGCTCGAAAAAACAGGGAAATCAGAGGGATTTCGATGTTCAGTTACCTTTGGAGCTGGAATTGACACGAGTAGTGGTGGTAGAAGAAGAAGGCGTCAGAGGTGGTGGCGGAGATGCGGCAGTACCCATGGCGATTGCACGGTTGCCATCGCACAGACATGTCGTGATATCAACGGCGGCGCCGGCATAAGCGCGCAGTATCTTCGCCGCGGATTTATCTTCCTCACTGGTGAGCGCCGGATTTACGAAGGAGCTCATGGACGGCTCGCCCCACTCCACGGGGCAAGGCCACGGCTCCGGCGAGGAGAGGAAGAAAGACAGTTTCTTCCAGTCCATGGGCGTCCCTGGCATCCCCGTGAAGCGCAAGACGGAGCGGTCCCTGGCCCGGAAATGGTACCACCCCTTGTGCTTCTTGCTGCTGATGGACAGCACGAAGAAGCGCCGGAACACGGCGAGCGACGGCGGCACGCCGGCGGAGTTGCAGAGCGCGAGGAATCCTGCCATGGCTCGCCACGCGTTGGGCATGAGCTGGGCCGGCGCGATGCCGAAGTGGACGAGCACTTCGCAGAAGAAGCCGGGCAGCGGGACGCGCATCCCGGCCTCCAGGGCGTGCGCGTAGACGCAGATGGACCCCGGCGGCGGCCGCGTGCAGGCGCGGCGGTCGTCGCCGGCGGGGCGCGCGGCGTACACGCTCGGGATGCCGTGCTTCTTGCGGAGGTCGTCGACGTCGGCCTGCGTGCGCAGGGAGGACACGAGGCGCACGTCGCCGGTGGGACTCGACGGTACCACAGCTTCGGCCTCGTCGATTTCGGCGGCGGTGGGGACGCCGTTGTCCGGGTCGACGGAGGAGGAAGGCATCGTGCGCGTCTCCTGCACCCACTGCTGTTGTCCTGTGGCAGGCGCACTGTGCAGCGGAAAGATGGAAATGTGCGTACAAAGTGCAACGACTCCTTTGGACTTTGTTGGTTGGTCTTTATTTTTTCCGTGACGCTTCTAGGTGTTTTGCGAGGTGTTTTTTTTAACGCAATACACACGCAAGTGATCATATACACGCGCATACACTCATCCCTATAAACGCACACACGCACACCCTATTCCTATGAGCACCTCCGAAAGACTGAGCCGGCATATCATCTGAAATTTACGAAGTCACCGTAGGCACCTCGTCGTCGACGAGAACGTCTCCTCCCATCGACGATTTCTATGTAAAACTTTCAGTTGCCTGAAAAAAAATATTTAGGTCAATAGATTTTTTACATGAAGAAAGCAGCCGGCGGAGGAAGGAGTGGCCGCGGAGAAGCCACCCGAGTCTTGTTAGGCTCACCGGGTGTCTATCTTAGAGTGGCAGGCTCCCCCGATCTCTATCTTAGGGTGGAAGGCTCGCCTCTATCTTAGGAGTGTGGATGGAGCCCCCCTCCCTCCAAGGATCTTACCGCTGGTCAGAGCGGCGGTTGAGAGAAGGACGGGCGTCAGAGGGCGGTGGTAAGTGGGGCGGTTTCGAGGAAGAAGATGAACAGAAGGTTGAACAGGAGAATAAGGAAAGTGATCTAGCCAGTCCCTAAAACAAAGTGACTGGCCCCAAAATTATTTTCAGTCGAGTGACAACTAGTCTGTGTGCGTGCGTGTGTGTGCGCGTGTGTGCGTGCGTGCGTGTGTGTGTGCGTGTGTGTGTCAACAGTAATTACAATTTCAAGATGTATACTTTGAAAATGGATTGCGTATAGAAAACAAATGTATTAATTGAAACCCCCCTGCTCTCTTGGGGACAATAGATGAATTGACAGCCAGACATATCACACTGTTGGATTCCTACGCGTGCTCCGATGACTTAATTAGGGGTCGTTTCTTGCACAAATGTCATTTAGGGATTATGTCTCACATCTGTATACATGAACATTTAGAGTGTGTCAAAGCTCTGTTAGGGCATCTCCAACGCCGACCCTCAAACCTCCTGCAATCGTCTGGACCATGCTGTCCGGACCGCGAAAACTATCTAACGCGGACCTGTATCAGTCCGCGGGATGGTCCGGACGCGATTTCTCCCGCAAACCAGAGACAAACACAGGAAGGTTCGCGGGAGTCCGGATCGCTCCTAAGCCCGTTTTCTGACCGTCGTGGTCCACCAAAAACTCCCCCCCTCCCGCGTGCTTCCCGTCCGGCGTCACCTGTCCGCATTCATGCCGCTGTAGAGCGCGCTGCTCAACATTGAAGGCGGATCAGGACGAACGCAGCCTTTCACTGCCTCCGCCATTAAAGCCACACGCCGGCCGAGGGCGCCGGCCGCTGAACAGGCTCCTCTGACATACAGAAGGAAAGGCAGAGAAGCACGGTGCTCCTTTGTGTAGAAAAAAGAAGGCAAGTCAGAGAGGTGGTGTTGGCACTGTAGATAATCTGCTGTAGACGATTAGTGTTGGTAATTACTATAGTTAATCACTGTGCTACCTTGCTATTAGTGTGGCTGTGGCGAAGCAAAGTCAGGGAGGTGTAGCTCTACCTGACTTTCCTTGCAATGTCAGAGGATCTCGTTCCGCCGCCTGCTGCATGCCCGGCTAAACACGTCTCCTCCGCAATCAAATGCCTCCATTAAACCTGTGTGGAAGCCGAGAAACCTACTCCGGCTACACGTCAGTTCATGAGCAGGCCGGCATTAGATGCAACACCGGCCGAGCTCCTCCCGTCCGTCCTCTGTTTAAACGAGGTCAGCCGCCGGGCAAGAATCGCACACCTCCGCCGCTCTCCCATCTCCTCCATCATTTTCTTCACTCTTCGATGGCTTTTGAAGAGCAGTTTTCCGGCATACAAGTCAGTCGAATAGGGGGTCCCAAATTTGGTGATTTGAGCTAGATGGTAACAGGAGAAGTGTTAGCAGTGTCGGAAGGTTAGTGACGGATGCCCCTAAAGTCTTGCCCGTCCACCTCAACGCATGAAATGACCCACGCATCTTGAGTTGCAAGCGCCATAATATGCATGCAACCCATGTGGGCTAGACTTTATTACTTTTTAAAATAATTTTATACTCACACGTGCACGTCGAGTGCAACAATTTTTTGAGGCAATCCATGCACAAATGTAAGCGCTGCAGCACACATGCAACTGTTATAGGGCAGACCATTTTTTCCTAAAAAAAAATACTGCTCACACACACTGTTATATTTTGACCTCTATAGTTTTATAAAGATTTTTTTGGGGTCTACTAGTCAAACATTTTTGTGCACCCAATCTACAAGAGAATACACACAAAAAGACTCAAATTAAATTGTTCTCACCCACAAAGAAACGAATAGAGTTCTTCATCAGTTTTTTTAACGAGGATTGTTAATCGTTGAAATTTCTTAATCGACTGATATAAATGGAGCTTTAATACTGGTACTTACCACAGATGCCACCCAGTGAGGCCGGTAAGGACTAACAGGTCTATTTAGCACAATGTAGTAGGCGATTTTTTCTGCGTCACAACATCTTGAGTCTGGCAAAATCCTTTTTGTCTATTCTTCTTTTTAGAACAATTTTTTTTGACGGAAGGCCTTTCAGGCTAGCTTTATTACTCAATAAGACTTACATCATCCGCTAAAAAATTAATGATAAAATCAGGAGGTAAATCCACCCATAATGAGGGTGTGTTTGCAGACCACCAGCTAGCTAGCATATGAGCAACAATATTTGTTTCTCTATTACAATTTTCAATAGCAACCTTTCCGAAAACTCGTAGTAAGTTTCGACAATCTTCTAGAGCAGGGCCGCCACCATATTTTGACCTTCATTTAACTGGAGATCTTCTACCACCACAGCGTTGTCCATTCTCACCATGATGTTTCTGTAGCCTAGATTCTGGAGAAGCTTAAGTCCCTCAAAAAGAGCTGCCGCTTCCGCCGAGACAACATCCGCCACATGCATTAGATTGGCAGTGGAAGCACCAATGAAGTTCCCACGGCTGTCCCCTACTACTGCTCCACATCCTCATGAGTGGTCGCCCACATGAAATGAAGCGTCCATGTTGAGTACTTGTTGCCCAGACAGTACCACCGGCCACTGGTTAATTCTAGTAGTATTCTTTGGCTTGCCGGCGGCACGGACATAATTCAGAGGTAATGCATGGATCGCCATTGCCGTCCGCTCTGGTGTGAGTATTGTTTCTCCGCGTACATACTGTCTGCGCTGCCACCAAATATACCAACAGGTTGCAGCCGTCAACTCTGAAAATTCTATTGGATCAGAGAACATCCGCTAATGAGCATTATCATATAGCAAATACTCAAGTACATCAGCCCCTGATCAGTCAATCCGTTAGCATCTGATATTAAATGTCCAGTACCCAGGGCCTCCCATACCCCCGAGCTCGAGGGCATAGAAACAGTGCATGACGCACATCCCCAGCCCCCCCTTTGCAAATTGGGCACTGTGATACGCTACTGATATGGCGATTTGCCAAAACGCTAAAGCACGTTGCGTTATGCACACACCTCCAGATGAAGATCTTTATTTTCTCTGGCAACTTTGAGGTTCCAAATCTTTTCCCATATTGGATGTGGCACCGAGCCACTCCGATAACTCCCCATTAAAGCCTCCTGAATGTATGTATCTTCCCGGTGTTTATAATATACATACCGTACCGTGAAGATTCTATTTTTATTTAGGTGCCAGGCGACAAAATCCCTAGTAGTTTGCTGAAATAATGGTATTTGCAGAATACGCTCAGCGTCAATGTGCCAAAAATTATCCCTAATTAGCTGTTCGTCTCATTCGCCCGAAGATGGGTCGATGAGATCACTAACATTTGTGAGCACCTGATTTCCACGAACAGTAATTATTTTCCTTGAGGCACTGGTAGGAATCGAACAATCATTGCAGATGTTTATTTTTGCTCCATCTCCAACGCTCTAGATGCACCTTTTTTTGAAGGTCCGAGTACCTGCCCAAATACTCTGCCAAACAAATGATGATCCTTTTTTCAATTCACAGCCTAACAAATCTCCGCTGGGGTAATATCTGGCTCGTAGCACTCTGGCACATAAGGAGTCATAATTCTCAATTAGCCTCCAACATTGTTTTGCCGACATAGCCAAGTTAAAACTTTGTATGTCTCGGAACCTCATACATCCCTTATCTTTTGGCACACACATCTCCCACCAAGCAAACCAATGCATCCTTTTCTGGTTTTCCTCATCACCCCACCAATATTGCGACATTGCATCAGTGATTCCCTTACAAATTTTCTTTGAGAATTTAAACACACTCATCGCATACATTGGGATGGCTTGGGCCACCGCTTTGAGTAATGCTTCTTTCCCTCCAAAATATAGGGTCCGTTCTTTCCACCAATTTATAAGGCTTTTGATCGTCTCGATTAGATATTTAAAACAAGTAACTTTGTCCACCCCAAGATGGCAACCCCAGATATTTGTCCGAAAGAGACTCTATCATGATGTTCAAGATTTGACAGACCTCCGCCTTGACTTCCACATCAGTGTTTGGACTAAGAAATAGAGCACTTGGCCTCCCTCACGAGCCGACCAGATGCCGCACAGTAGTCATCCAAAACTGTTCTTAGGGTGCGAGCATTTAACAGATCTGCCTTCATCAGAACAAGTGAATCGTCAGTGAATAACAAGTGGGAAATTATAGGGGAGTCATGGCAAACCTTCACGCCACTTAGGTTCCCTGGTGCCTCTTCATGAGAAATTAAAGCTGACATTCCTTCCGCACAGAGCAAAAATAAGTATGGCGATAGGGGATCGCCCTGACGGAGACCCCTCATAGGGGAAAAAGGTAAAGTCTCATTTGAGTTGAACCTGACTTTGTATTTGACCAAGAAAACACATGCCATGACCAGCTGAATCCACTTGTTATCAAAACCAAGTTTGAACAAAATCGCCTCCAGGAAAACCCACTCAACTCTATCATATGCCTTATGCATATTGAGTTTAACTGCGCATGTGCCCACCTTCCCCTTCTTCCTCTTCTTCATTGTATGCAGACATTCATAAGCAACTATGACATTATCCGTGATGATGCGGCCCGGGACAAAAGCACTTTGTGTTTCACTAATTATATCATGAGGTAATAACTTTAACCTTGAAGCCAACATCTACGAAATTACCTTGTATACAACATTACACAAACTTATTGGTCTGAATCGTGTGATCTTCTCCGGGTTGTCCACCTTTGGTGTAAGGACTATGATAGTTGTGTTCCAACCCTTGGGGATCACTCCACTGTTAACCGCCTGTAGAACTTCCCGCACCAAATCATCTCCCATAATCGGCCAAATTTTTTTTATAAAAAATTGTGTGCAATCCATCAGGTCCGGGAGCTTTCAAATCCCCTATAGAGAAGAGAACTCTTTTCACTCCCTGTGCAGTATATGGAGCTAGGAGGGAATCATTCATGTAACTGGAAACACGCGGCTTAACTTTATTTAGAACATTTTCATCAGGTACAAGAACTTCAGAGGAAAACAAATGCTGAAAGTACTGGGCAATCAATGGCCTCATTGCTTCATTATCTTCTACCCAATTGCCACTGCCATCTAAGAGACGCCTGATGTGGTTTCTTTTCCTGTGTGCAGTAGCAAACTTATTAAAAAAGGATGTATTTCTATCTCCGAATTTCAACCAATTAGCTCTCCTTCCCTGCACTCAGTATATTTCCTACTTCTCCAGATTTTGTTCAATCTCTATCAGAATAATGCATTGCCGATCCGATGCCTCGTCAGTGAGGGGGCCCGATCATAGGCTCTCCAGCTCCGCCTTCAACTCCTTTAGACTCTTTTGGGGCTCTTTAAGGATTTCCCGATCCTATATATGCATCACCTCATGAACCGACGCAGTTCGGTCCACCAAGGACGAATTAAGGATTGTCCCAAGCTTCCGAGACCAGCTGGACTACATCATCCTGGTTGAGCCATTTGGCCTCAAACTGTTTGATTCTTGCTCTGAAATTGTCCCCCATCACGTCCCCTTCCGTGTCCAAGAACAACTAACAAGCACTTAACTGTACTATAGACACTAAACTAGCCGAAGCTCATAGTTAAACTAGAAAAATACAACCGAAAACAAACACATTGCGGCCCAGAGGGAACAACAAAGACAAGAAGTGGATGGCACAGGGGGAAAACAAACAACTCTTTTGAATGTGGGTTGCCAAAGAAACGGGCTACAACAACAGAAGGTGATGCCAGCAGATGTCACGTGAACGAAACCAACCTGAATCTTATTGTAGCGACCCGACCCAAATGGATCAAGTCTCCGTGCTTAAGTGTCATCCCTGGATTGGTATGCTGACACACACATTACTCGAGGATTTATAACAGAGAGAAATCACATGTAAAAAGTAACGTAAATACTATTACCTCAATCCATATTCCATATAGCGGAAGTAACAACTGTTGTGGAGTCCCAACAAAACCAATGGCAAAGTTGAGTGTAGACATCATAACCCTAACGTATTACTTACTTGTCGTAAGATTCCTGCAACATAGGACGCTGCAACCATGTAGGTCAGTACATTGAATGTGCTGGCAATTTCACACCATAGAATAATAATGAAAATATCTATCTCTATATGCATATTTGGCTGGTGGAGGCTCTAAGTTTAATTTTTTTGCATAAAGCTAGTTTTTCCCTATAAGAAAGGAATAAATTTTATTTACTACCAAGTTTATGCCATTATTGAGAAGGTTCTTCCAACTCAATCCCAAAAATTCCAAAAATATTGATAACCCCAATACATTAATTAAATAGAGTGATGAGATCAACCAATAATTCACTTCCAGAAACTCAAAGTTGTCCATAACTGGGGACACGACTAATCATGATTACTTTGTACACTCTGCAGAGATTTGCACACTTTTCCCCACAAGACTCGATCTCCTCCGTTGAATTCCTCGAACTGCTTGTTATTTGAGAAGCGGATGATCGAGACATAGTCTTTCTGAAGAGGTCCCCTTAACCGATAGATAGGCCTGTACACCTACAATTCCCCTACATCTGCTAGCCTATCATGAAAAGGTTTCCCACAACTTACTCCACTATGCCAGAGCTCATAATAGCTTGTGGCTGCACACAGAAGTTTCTAGGCATAAAATATCGTATGATCCCTTTGAGCCTGGGTGGCGGACCTAGGGTAATCACACGGGTACTTCGGGATTCCCTTGGGCAAGCACTGGTTTCTCCAGGTGCCCCAAACAATACACCCAGACGTGTAGTAAAGTTGCCACCTTATGTTGTCCCAAAATTATTATCTCTCGCAACTTGCATGGATCACACATACCAATCCCCGTCTACGAGCATGGCTATGCAATTTATGAGCATAACGTATATTCCCAGAGTGATTAAAGGTAATAGGTTCCTACCTCATGAACTACATAGCGAAACCACATGTTCCCAATCCTACTCATGCAATCTTTGATGGTGGAACTAATGCATAATAAAAACTGGGTATTGAAAAGTATGATCAAAGTGTGAACTTGCCTTGTATTGTTGATGAAAATTCTTCGCACTCATAATTCTGGTAGTTCTACTCGTCACACTCCGATCAATCTATCATAAGCAAGCAATTATTTGCACACATAAGAAATCACTCAAAGATCCAAAAGAACGAAGAAAAATACTTTAGAAAACTTCAAAACTATCAAATAAAGCTTCTAGACAGAAATATATTTTTAACAGTAGCAAAATTATGCGATTTTGATCCTAACAGAAAGCTTATGTCAAGAGCTTCTATTTGCAAAAAAATCACTCAAATCGGAGTTACGAAACTCAAGTTACAATCAAAAGAAGTTCAAATTCAAATCTGCTTGAATTCAAATTTTACAACCTTCAAAAATATTTTTAGGTTGGTTTTCTGGATAGATGAGGTCATGCTGAAGATTTTGACGTTGGTTTCATTGAATTTGGACAACCGGTTAAAAAGTTGTGGTAGATTGAAAAGCTGGGACTAAACTGAAATAAACTAAACTACAACTAGGTCCTTGGACAAGTGGCGCCATGCTAGAGGCTGAAAACTATTCGCTATGATTCTAAAACAGCGAACGCTCACTAAATAAAGCGTACTGGTTCGAAAAAAAATCAAAACGATCTAATCTAGACCGTATGAGCCAGATCGGACGGATGAGGACGCGTGGCGGCTTATCGCGTCGGTGGACAGCATCGGCAACGAGGAAGACGGCGACGCGGGCGTCGGACGTCGAGAGGGCAGCGGCTCCGTTGGTCCTCCTTCTCGTCCGAGGGCGCAAGGAGACGCGTCGAGAGATGGCGGATACGATGGCGATGGCTGTTGGGGATATAAGTACTGAGTATAAACCGCCTAGGAGGGGCCGGGTTATGCTCATCCATATTGAAACCCATGAAGACAAGGAGTATGGCACTTTACTATTCAATCTTAGAGGCCTAGAGCCCAAGGGCGTATTATGGCCCATAGACATAAACCGCCATGAGATATGTAACTTGTGTTGTAAGTTAGGGAAAGGTAGAAACCGATCCGAACACATGTATGAGCCGACCTCGGTATTCTGTAAACCGACGGGCGTCAACCTGTGTATATAAAAGGACGACCCGGTGGCGGTTCAGGGACAAGAAACAACAACTCAAGAGATAGGTAAAGCAGATTCGCTCCATGCTCATCGAGACCCCATCAATTCCACCACAACTGGATCGTAGGCTTTTACCTTCACCGCAAGGGGCCGAACCAGTCTAAATGATACGTCTCAACGTATCTATAATTTTTGATTGTTCCATGCTATTATATTACCCCTTTTGGATGTTTATGGGCTTTATTTTACACATTAATATCATTTTTGGGACTAACCTACTAACCGGAGGCCCAGCCATATTGCTGTTTTTTTTGCCTATTTCAGTATTTCGAATAAAAGGAATATCAAATGGAGTCCAAACGGAATGAAACCTTCGGGAGCGTGATTTTTGGAACGAACGTGATCCAGAGGACTTGGAGTGCAAGTCAAGAAGCAGCCAAGGCCTCCACGAGATAGCAGGACGCACCCCCTATAGGGCGCACCCCCTGTCTCGTGGGCCCCTCGGGCGTCCATCGATGTACTTCTTCCTCCTATATAAGCCTACGTACCCCGAAAACATCCAGGGAGCGGACGAAACACAATTTCCACCACCGTAACCTTCTGTATCCGCGAGAGCTCATCTTGGAGCCTTCGCCGGTGCTCTGCAGGAGGGGGAATCGACCACGGAGGGCTTCTACATCAACACCATAGCCCCTCCGACGAGTTGTGAGTAGTTTACCACAGACCTACGGGTCCATAGTTATTAGCTAGATGACTTCTTATCTCTTTTTCGATCTCAATACAATGTTCTCCCCCTCTCTTGTGGAGATCTATTCGATGTAAACTCTTTTGCGGTGTGTTTGTCGAGATCCGATGAATTGTGGGTTTATGATCAAGTTTATCTGTGAACAATATTTGAATCTTCTCTGAATTCTTTTATGTATGATTGAGTTATCTTTGCAAGTCTCTTCGAATTATCAGTTTGGTTTGGCCTAGAGATTGATCTTTCTTGCCATGGGAGAAGTGCTTAGCTTTGGGTTCAATCTTGCGGTGTCCTTACCGAGTGACAGGAAGGGTTGCAAGGCACGTATTGTATTGTTGCCATCGAGGATAACAAGATGGGGTTTATATAATATTGCTTGAGTTTATCCCTCTACATCATGTCATCTTGCTTAATGTGTTACTCTGTTTTTATGAACTTAATACTCTAGATGCAGGCATGAGTCGGTCGATGTGTGGAGTAGTAGTAGTAGATGCAGGCAGGAGTCGGTCTACTTGTCACGAACGTGATGCCTATATACATGATCATACCTAGATAATCTCATAACTATTCGCTTTTCTATCAATTGCTTGACAGTAATTTGTTCACCCGCCGTAATACTTATGCCATCTTGAGAGAAGCCACTAGTGAAACCTATGGCCCCCGGGTCTATCTCTTATCATATTTGCTTCCAATCTACTTTTATTTGCATATTTACTTTTTGCATCTATATTATAAAATACCAAAAATATATTTATCTTATCATACTATCTTTATTAGATCTCACTTTCGCAAGTGGCCGTGAAGGGATTGACAACCCCTTTATTGTGTTGGTTGCAAGTTCTTTGTTTGTTTGTGTAGGTGCGTGGGACTTTTGAGGAGCCTCCTACTGGATTGATACCTTGGTTCTCAAAAACTGAGGGAAATACTTACGCTACTATTGCTGCATCACCCTTTCCTCTTCATGGAAAACCAACGCAAGCTCAAGACGTAGCAAGAAGGATTTCTGGCGCCGTTGCCGGGGAGGTCTTCGCTCAAGTCAAGACATACCAAGTACCCATCACAAACTCATCTCCCTCGCATTTACATTATTTGCCATTTGCCTCTCGTTTTCCTCTCTCCCACTTCACCCTTGCCGTTTTATTCACCCTCTTTTTCCCAATATTTTCCTCTCTTTTCCGTTTGCCTTCCCGTTTCCATGGCCGAATCAAAAAGAACTAAGGGCCCTTTCCTAGGTTCTAGTACCTTGGATAACCCCTCTATTCTCTCTAAGCTCATGAATAATGATGCTATAGAAAGACCCTCCGGGATCACCAATGAGAGCTTAAATAATTTTGATGAGGATGACTCTGGAATTTTTCGTTATTTACTTGATGAGTCTTTAAAAGATGCTTGGGATAGGTTATTAAGGATTCGGGCTAGCTATGTGCCACAATATCAAATTGAAGTTTACTTAAAAAGTTTCTATGTTGGCTTGCCTGCTTCTTTCAAACAAGTTTTAGATTTTATTTTTGAAGAATGTTTTCTTGCAGGGGATGCTATAGATACTTATGAAAAAATGAAAACCATATTTGGGCACCCTATGAATGATAAGGTTGAATCAACTACTCTCTTGTGCTTTTATCAAAATGAAATTATCAAAGAGATGAAGTCTAGCCTAGATGCAAATTTCCGTAATGTGCTTAGTCTTACTTCATCCATTAATGGAAATGTGCTTACCCTAAATATAAGAATGAATGCCATTGAAAGGAGATCCTCTTTTTCCTTTCCAAGTGCCAAAGATGGCACTACTTAGATCTATCTTCGCTTTTATGCCTAGCTAGGGGCGTTAAACGATAGCGCTAGTTGGGAGGCAACCCAATTTTCTTTATGTTTTTTGTTTTTGCTCCTCTTTAGTAATAAATCTTGCTTCTACCTTCTGTTTAGATGTGTTTTTATCTTTTAATTAGTGTTTGTGCCAAGTCGAACCTATAGGATAACCTATGATGATAGTTGATTTGATTCTGCTGAAAAACAGAAACTTTGCGCGCACGAATTTAGTTTTGTTAAATCACATAAATGTGTTTTTGCGTTGATTCTTTTTGCTGATGATCAATAAAAAAATTGTCCAGGACTCCCTATTTTGGTAGGATTTGTAGAGTTCCAGAAGTTTGCATTAGTTATCGATTGCTACAGACTGTTCTGTTTTTGACAGATTCTGTTTTTCGTGTGTTGTTTGCTTATTTTGATGCATCTATGGCTAGTAAAATATTTTATAAACCATAGAGAAGTTGGAATACAGTAGGTTTAACACCAAAATAAATAAAGAATGAGTTCATTACAGTAACTTATATGGTGGTTTTGTTTTCTTTCACTAACAGAGCTTATAAGATTTCCTGTTGAGTTTTGTGTTGTGAAGTTTTCAAGTTTTGGGTAAAGGTTTTATGGACTATGGAATAAGGAGTGGCAAGAGCCTAAGCTTGGGGATGCCCAAGGCACCCCAGTATATTCAAGGATAGCCAAAAGCCTAAGCTTGGGGATGCCCCGGGAAGGCATCCCCTCTTTCGTCTTCGTTCATTGGTAACTTTACTTGGAGCTATATTTTTATTCGCCACATGACATGTGTTTTGCTTGGAGCGTCGTGTATTATATTAGTCTTTGCTTTTTAGTTTATCACAATCATCCTTTCTGTACACACCTTTTGGGAGAAGCCTATTTGATTAGAATTTGCTAGAATACTCTATGTGCTTCACTTATATCTTTTGAGCTTGATAGTTTTTGCTCTAGTGCTTCACTTATATCTTTTAGAGCACGGTTGTGACTTATTTTTGTAGAAATTACTAGTCTCTCATGCTTCACTTATATTATTTTGAGAGTCTTTTAGAACAACATGGTATTTGCTATGGCTATAAAATTGGTCCTAGAATGGTAGGCATCCCAGTTGGGTATAATAAAAACTATCATAGGAAGTGAATTGGATGCTATGATCAATTTGATACTTGATAATTGTTTTGAGATATGGAGGTAGTGATATTAAAGTCATGCTAGTTTGGTGATTATGAATTTAAAGAATGCTTGTGTTGAAGTTAGCAAGTCCCGCAGCATGCACATATGGTTAAAGTTGTGTAACAAATTTGAAACATGAAGTGTACCTGGCTTGTGCATCCTTATGAGTGGCGGTCGGGGACGAGCGATGGTCTTTTCCTACCAATCTATCCCCCTAGGAGCATGTGCGTAGTACTTGATTTTTGATGACTTCTAAATTTTTGCAATAAGTATATGAGTTCTTTTGACTAATGTTGAGTCCATGGATTATACACACTTTTACCTTTCCGCCATTGCTAGCCTCTTCGGTACCGTGCATTGCCCTTTCTCACCTTGAGAGTTGGTGCAAACTTCGCCGGTGCATCCAAACCCTGTGATACGATACGCTCTATCACACATAAACCTCCTTATATCTTCCTCAAAACAGCCACCATACCTACCTATTATGGCATTTCTATAGCCATTCCGAGATATATTCCCATGCAACTTTCCACCGTTCCGTTCATCATCATGACATACTTTCCTTTTGTCATATTGCCATTGCATGATCATGTAGTTGACATCGTATTTGTGGTAAAGCCACCATGCATTATTTTTCATACATGTCACTCTTGATTCATTGCACCATCCCGGTACTCCGCCGGAGGCATTCATATAGTCATATCTTGTTCTAGTTTCGAGTTGTAATTCATATGTTGTAATCAATAGAAGTGTGATGATCATCATTATTAGAGCATTGCACAAAGAAAAATAAATAAATAAGAAAGGCCAAAAAAAAGAAAGACCCAAAAAAAGGAAAAACAGAAAAAAAAAATAAAAAAAAGGGCAATGTTACTATCTCCTTTTCCACACTTGTGCTTCAAAGTAGCATCTTGTTCTTCATGTAGTGAGTCCCATATTTTTGTGCTTCAAAGTAGCACCATGTCTTTCATATAGTGAGTCTCACAAGTTGTCTTTTTCATACTAGTGGGAATTTTTCATTATAGAACTTGGCTTGTATATTCCTACGATGGGCTTCCTCAAATGCCCTAGGTCTTCGTGAGCAAGCAAGTTGGATGCACACCCACTAGTTTTCTTTTGTTGAGCATTCATTTATAGCTCTAGTGCATCCATTGCATGGCAATCCCTACTCCTCATGTTGACATCAATTGATGGGCATCTCCATAGCCCGTTGACTATCCTCATCAATGTGAGACTTTCTCCTTTTTTGTCTTCTCCACACAATCCCCATCATCATATTCTATTCCACCCATAGTGCTATATCCATGGCTCACGCTCATGTATTGCGTGAAGGTTGAAAAAGTTTGAGATTATTTAAGTATGAAACAATTGCTTGGCTTGTCATCGGGGGTATAGAAGTTGGGAACATCTTTGTGTGACGAAAATGAAGCATAGCCTAACTATATGATTTTGTAGGGATGAACTTTCTTTTGCCATGTTATTTTGAGAAGACATGATTACTTTGATTAGTATGCTTGAAGTGTTACTATTTCTTTTATCAATATGAAATTTTATTTTGAATCATTTGGATCTGAACATTCATGCCACAATAAAGAAATTTACATTGAGAATTATGCTAGGTAGCATTCCACATCAAAAATTCTCTTTTTATCATTTACCTACTCGAGGACGAGCAGGAATTAAGCTTGGGGATGCTTGATACGTCTCCAATGTATCTACAATTTTTGATTGTTCCATGCTATTATATTACCCCTTTTGGATGTTTATGGGCTTTATTTTACACATTTATATCATTTTTGGGACTAATCTACTAACCGGAGGCCCAACCCATATTGCTGTTTTTTTTGCCTATTTCAGTATTTCGAAGAAAAGGAATATCAAACGGAGTCCAAACGGAATGAAACCTTCGGGAGCATGATTTTTGGAACGAACGTGATCCAGAGGACTTGGAGTGCAAGTCAAGAAGCAGCCAAGGCCTCCACGAGATAGGAGGGCGCACCCCCTATAGGGCACGCCCCTGTCTCGTGGGTCCCTCGGGCGTCCACCGACGTACTTCTTCCTCCTATATAAGCCTACGTACCCCGAAAACATCCAGGGAGCGGACGAAACACAATTTCCACCACCGTAACCTTCTTTATCCGCGAGATCTCATCTTGGAGCCTTCGCCGGCGCTCTGCCGGAGGGGGAATCGACCACGGAGGGCTTCTACATCAACACCATAGCCCCTCCGATTAGTTGTGAGTAGTTTACCCCAGACCTACGGGTCCATAGTTATTAGCTAGATGGCTTCTTCTCTCTTTTTGGATCTCAATACAATGTTCTACCCCTCTCTTGTGGAGATCTATTCGATGTAAACTCTTTTTGCGGTGTGTTTGTCGAGATCCGATGAATTGTGGGTTTATGATCAAGTTTATCTATGAACAATATTTGAATCTTCTCTGAATTCTTTTATGTATGATTGAGTTATCTTTGCAAGTCTCTTCGAATTATCAGTTTGGTTTGGCCTACTAGATTGATCTTTCTTGCCATGGGAGAAGTGCTTAGCTTTGGGTTCAATCTTGCGGTGTCCTTACCCAGTGACAGAATGGGGCACGTATTGTATTGTTGCCATCGAGGAAAACAAGATGGGGTTTATATCATATTGCTTGAGTTTATCCCTCTACATCATGTCATCATGCTTAATGCGTTACTCTGTTTTTATGAACTTAATACTCAAGATGCAGGCAAGAGTCGGTCGATGTGTGGAGTAATAGTAGTAGATGCAGGCATGAGTCGGTCTACTTGTCACGGACGTGATGCCTATATACATGATCATACCTAGATAATCTCATAATTATTCGCTTTTCTATCAATTGCTTGACAGTAATTTGTTCACCCACCGTAATACTTATGCTATCTTGAGAGAGGCCACTAGTGAAACCTATGGCCCCCGGGTCTATCTCTTATCATATTTGCTTCCAATCTACTTTTATTTGCATCTTTACTTTTTTGCATCTATATTATAAAATACCAAAAATATATTTATCTTATCATACTATCTTTATTAGATCTCACTTTCGCAAGTGGCCGTGAAGGGATTGACAACCCCTTTATTGCGTTGGTTGCGAGTTCTTTGTTTGTTTGTGTAGGTGCGTGGGACTTTTGAGGAGCCTCCTACTAGATTGATACCTTGGTTCTCAAAAACTGAGGGTAATACTTACGCTACTATTGCTGCATCACCCTTTCCTCTTCAATAAACTCCCCGTGTCCTTTGTCCGGTTTAACCCCTTTTAGCTAATCTCGTTGCGATGGCTCCACGACTAAGTCCTCTCACTAGGACATCTGACGTGTTAATTCCACGACAGATGGTGCCCACCGTGGGGCTATCGCACGATGGTTTCGAGTTCTTGAAGGGCAACTTTGAAGGACTCAAGGGATACGCGGTTGGCCGGATGACCAAGAGTCGTCACGGCAAGCTCTACATCAACGACGCATGCTGGGGCCCCGAGGCCGACTCAATCGAGTACGGGTACCAGGTCCCCTTTGGCGGAATTCACTTCTCCATCGGCAAGATCCGCGAACCGGGCCCTGAGCCGGACATCTGCACCGACCTCGTCGAGACGGCTCAGCGTGCGAACCCTGCCCGGGTTCAGCCTGCCATGAAGCGTGTGTTTGTTGGATTCATCCATGGTGCAGAATCTGAACCGGTGTCCGATGGTGAGATGGTCATTTACTCTGATGGCGAATCATCCACCGGCGAGACCGAGTCACTGTACCAGCTACAAGATGGTCAGTTCTGGGGCTGTTCCGATGGCGACAGTATTCCGGACCCCCTTGAACCGCCAAACCGGGTTGCGATCTTCATGGCCGGTACATAGCCCACATTGCAATCTTCAACTGCGGCAGCGATGACTTCCGGATCGGCAGCTGGGGCAGGAGGCCCCGCACACCGGCCGGCTCAAGTTCTGTCTGGTTTATTGGACGCCTGGACAACATTGTTGACCACGACAGTTACCCCGAAGACTCGAGATCGGCATAATGCGGAGGTCACAAAGCTTCGGGATCAGATAACTCATGCCAAAGAGGACTTGGCGGCTGAGGAAACTAGGATGGCTGATGAGTGGGCCGCTTTAGATGCCCAGTCACATCGGATTCAGGCAGAGAATTACTAGCTCATGCTAGATCAAAACGCTTCGAACGAAGTGTTGAGAAGGAGGCACCAGTCTCGTCTGCCACCGGTTTATGAAGCAATGAATCTCTTCAACACGCCAGGAGCTGGACCCAGTAGTCCGGCAGCAGCAAACCGGACTGGGGCACCTGGGACAGGAGCGCCGGATCAGCCACGAGTGATGGACCCACTTCAACGAACAGATAACCCGCCGCAATACATGTCGACCCCGCCGGGTCACTTCTCCACCCCTTTGGATAATATGATTGCCGCGGCGTCCTGATTGGCAGCTATTCCAATGGAGGGCGAGTCTCCAGCGGCGGTCGAGACACGGCGGGCTAGGGATCTCCTTCAAACCGCTATGGAACAGCAGCATGCCTATTCATATAGCCAAGACAAGATCCATTCAACCCCTCGACCTAGCAAGAGTTACAGCAGGCACATTAATGAATCGGCTGTGTCAAGCAGTGTGCGGAACCGTGACGCCCCTTGAGGGCCTAATCCGGTGCACGGTGGTGCAAATGCTCAGGACGTGGTGAATAATGGTAGAGCACGTCGGGAGGCCGAGTTAGCAGCACAGTTGGCGGCGCAGTACGCGAATCATCAACCCACTCCTGTTCGAACGACGACGTCAGTAGAACGAGGACTGGCTTTCAGCTCTTGGGGGGTGCCGTGTCTTACCTCGGCTCTATGCAATGTGCGGTTACCCAAGGATTTCAAGGGCCCGCGTAAGGTGCCCAATTACACCGCCAATTTACCCCCCAAGTCATGGGTTGAGAGTTATGAGATGGCAATGGAGATGCTGGATGTGGACGAAGCGGCGTCTGCAAAGTACTTCACCATGATGTTGGACGGAACGGCTCGCACTTGGTTAAAAAGTCTGCCTGTTAATTCTATCGATTCATGGGACGAGTTGAAGGCCCAGTTTATAGCAAACTTCAAAGACACGTGCAAGCAACCCATGTCAATCGTGGATCTGTCTGCTTGTGTCCAAGGAGAAGGCGAATCAACAACTCATTGGGTGCGTCGGGTTTCAGAAATTCTGCATTCATCGGACCGCATCAATGCTGATTCGGCAATCATAACATTGGAGGGCAATTGCCGGTTTAAACCACTGAAGTTGAAGTTGGGACGGCTCAAGCGTCACTTCAATGATATGGGGACCCTTATGGCAGCTTTGGTTAAGTATGCCGATTCTGATAGTACCAAGGATCCCGAGTCTGACGACGAGAAGCCGAAGAAGGGAAAGAAGAATGTCAGCACAAAGGGACAACAGCATAACCAGGCAAGCCATGGGAATAACGGTAAGCGTAAAGCGGACAATAATTCTGATTTTGTGGCTAACACCAACGTACAGGGTAATAATCAGCGCCGTAAGGGTAAACCGCCCCATGGGGCGGAGGATCAGGTATGAATCTAGAGCGTTTGTTGAACCAGCCCTGCCCAAAGCACGGAACGCAAGAGAAGCCAAATACGCACCTATGGAAGGATTGCTTTATCATGCGAGAGTTCAAAAACTCAGATCTCTTCCGGTATGATCATGGACCATCTGGCGATTCAGGACCTGGGTTTCACGGGCCGGGTTATGGTGGAGGTAACTCCACTTTAGATTTTCAAGGTAACCAAGGTGGACAGGGCAGTCAAGGCAATTAGGGCAACCAAGGTGGTTATAATCAACAGGGGAATCAACAACAACAGTAGTCGGGTTATCAGAGCAACCTGAAGCAGTTAAATGGTGGACAATATCATGTTTTCACTACTAGTCTGTGCAAGCGAGATTAGAAGCTTCATAAGAGGGCAGTGAACTCCGTTGAACCGGCAGTGCCCCGTTATTTGCGCTGGTCTGAACAGCCTATTGTGTGGAGTCGAGAAGATAATCCGCCCCGGGTTGATAATCCGGGTCATCTGGCGTTGGTGGTCGCACCGCAAGTTGGATGTTATAAGTTCACCAAGGTGCTCATGGATGGAGGGAGCAGTATCAATATCTTGTATTATGAAACCTTCCGACGTATGGGTTTGACGGATAAAAGTCTTAAGCCGTCGAACATCGTTTTTCACGGTGTGGTGCCTGGTAAATCGGCCTACCCGGTCGGTAAGATAGATCTGGAGGTGGTTTTTGGAGATGATCACGATTCAAGATCAGAGACATTGACCTTTGAAGTGGTAAAAATCAGAAGTCCGTACCATGCCCTGTTTGGGCGGCCGGTTTATGCTAAGTTCATGGCAAGACCGTGTTATGTTTATCTGCAGCTCAAGATGCCGGTTCATAAGGGGACCATCACGTTTCATGGCAGCCGCAAGATTGCTTTGGAGTGCGAGGAAGGTGATGCGGCTTACGCTGAGTCGGTTTGTGCAACAGAGGAGTTAAAATTCTACAAAGACAATGTTGATCCGGCGGATATGACTTCTCTGAAGAAACCCACTACAGAGCATGATCCGGCTTTGAAGTTTAAATCGGCTGATGAGACTAAGGTGGTTGATTTTGTTCCTGGCGATTCATCCAAGCAGTTTAGCATCAGCGTTAACTTGGATCCGAAATAGGAAAGCGCGCTCATCGAGTTCATCCATGAGAACCGGGACATCTTTGCATGGAAACCTTATGACATGCCAGGTGTACCGAGGGAACTCGCTGAGTACACTCTTAATATTGATCACAAGTTTAAACCGGTCAAGCAGTTTCTTCGTTGCTTCAATGAAGAGAGACGCAAGGCCATTGGTGAGGAGGTAGCCCGGCTCTTGGCAGTAGGGTTTATTGTGGAGGTCTTTCACCCTGACTGGTTGGCTAACCCAGTGCTGGTACTCAAGAAGAATGGCACTTGGCATATGTGTGTGGATTACACAGATTTAAACAAGGCTTGCCCAGCTGATCCTTTTGCCCTCCCCCGTATTGATCAAATTATTGATGCTACGACGGGTTGTGAGCGGTTGAGCTTTTTGGATCCTTATTCGGGTTATCATCAGATCAAAATTGTGGTTACGGACTAGAAGAAGATGGCTTTTTATAACTCCCTTTGGAGCCTTTTGCTATGTATCTATGCCTTTTGGGCTCAAGAGTGCCCAGGCAACTTATCAGCGGTGTGTGGAAAATTGCCTTTATAATCAGATTGGGCGCAATGTTCATGCTTATGTGGATGATATCGTAGTGAAATCCATGAAAGCAGAGACACTCATAGCTGACTTGCAGGAAACTTTTGATAATTTGAGGGTTTATAAGATGATGCTTAATCCGGCCAAGTGTGTTTTTGGTGTACCAGCTGGCAAGCTCTTGGGTTTTCTGGTGTCTAACAGGGGTATTGAAGCTAATCCGGAAAAGATCAAGGCTATTATATCCCTGGCTAAACCGGCGTGTATCAATGATGTTCAACGACTAGCGGGTCGTATTGCAGCACTAAGCTGGTTTATCAGCCAGTTGGGGGAGAAGGCGATCCCTCTGTATCAGATGATGAAGAAAACAGACAATTTTGTCTGGAGTGATGCTTCTAATGCGGCATTTGAGGATCTGAAGAAGCAGTTGGCCGAACCGCCCGTCCTTGCTACCCCCATTGATAAGGAACCATTGCTGTTATATGTGGATGCTAACGCCCGAGCTGTCAGTGTGGCTATTGTGGTGGAGCGCAAAGATGCTGGTAAGGAGTATCCGGTTCAACGGCCAGTTTATTATATCAGTGCAGTACTTATCGAGTCCAAGCAGAGATATCCCCATTGGCAGAAGCTGGTGTATAGAGTGTTCATGGCGAGCCGGAAGCTTAAGCAACACTTTCAAGGCCATCCCATCACTATGGTCAGTTCCGCTCCGTTGGGAGATATCATTCAGAACAGGGAGGCGACTGGCTGGGTTGCTAAGTGGGCTATCGAGCTTGGACCTCATGGGTTAAAATATATGCCTCGCACTGCTATCAAGTCCCAAGCGCTCGTGGATTTTATCAACGACTAGACAGAGTTGCAGGCATCGGAGGATAAACTGGATAACACATACTGGACTATTCATTTCGATGGATCCAGACAATTGGAGGGCTCGGGTGCTGGAGTGGTTCTTACTTCCCCTCGAGGTGACAAATTTTGTTATGTTCTCTGCTTAATGTTTCCCTGTACTAACAATGCAGCTGAGTATGAAGCCTTGCTCCACGGTCTTCGGATGGCTAAGGAGATGAATTTAATCCGGGTACGTTGCTTTGGCGACTCCGATTTAGTGGCTCAGCAGGTGTCTGGTACATGGGATTCTAAGGATCCACTTATGGCGGCTTATCGGCGTGAGGTGAATATCATCACCGGTCACTTCAAGGGCTACCAGGTCGAGCGCATTGATCGACAGAAGAATGAAGCGGCAGACGCTTTAAGTGGACTCGGATCCTAGCGTAAACCGGTGCCGCCTATTGTTTTTCTTGACGTTCTGGAAAATCCGTCAGTCAAGATACCAACGGAGGAGGATCTGGCTATTCCTGACCCGGAAGCTCAATTGGTGGCGGTTCTTCATGTTATCCCTGATTGGACAGTGCCGTTCCTGGCATATATGACTCGGGGCGAGTTACCGGAGGACGAAGTTTTGGCCAGACAGATAATCCGGCGGTCCAAGTCCATGACTACTTTCAGTGGTGAGTTACACCATTGCAGTGTCTTAGGGGCGTTTCAGCATTGTGTTTCTCCTGAGGAAGGCTGTGAGATCTTGCGTGAAATCCATGAAGGAGATTGTGGTCATCATGTCGGTTCAAAATCCTTGGTGGCTAAGGCTTTCCAGCACGGTTTTTATTGGTTAACGGCTCATGCTGATGCGGAGGATCTGGTCATAAAGTGTGATGGCTGTCAGAAGTTTTCACGCCGAGCTCATGTTCCGGCCCAAGAATTGAGGATGATTGCAATCACCTGGCCATTTGCAACTTGGGGGCTGGATATGGTTGGGCCTTTTAAGAGGTCAAAGGATAAGAAGACCCACCTTCTGGTGGCGGTTGATAAATTCACCAACTGGGTAGAGGCAGAGCCAGTAAGCAAGTGTGATGCAGCCACGACGGTTCAATTCATGAAAAAGATGATCTACCGCTTTGGTTTTCCACACAGCATTATCACAGATAATGGCACGAATCTCTCCAAGGGTGCTATGGAAGAGTTCTGTCAACGTGAGCACATCCGGCTGGATGTGTAATCAGTATCCCACCCCCAGTCTAATGGTCAAGCGGAGAGAGCTAATCAAGAAATCTTAAAGGGTATCAAGCCCCGGCTTATGGTCCCTTTGCAGCGGACACTGGGTTGTTGGGTGGAGGATTTTCCTTCCGTTTTATGGAGCATTAATACCACCGCCAATAGATCTACGGGTTACACACCCTTCTTGATGGTTTATGGAGCAGAGGCGGTTCTCCCAAGTGATATTCGCCATGACTCGGCCCGAGTGGCAGCTTATGTTGAAGCGGACAATGAAAGAGCATTCCAAGATGCATTGGACCTATTAGATGAAAAACGGGATATTGCGGCAGCTCGTTCGGCGACTTATCAGCAAGACCTGTGACGTTATCACAGCCGTCGGGTTAAAACAAGGACTTTTCAAGAAGGCTACTTGGTGCTCCGGCTCATCCAAGATCAGACTAACATGCACAAATTGTCTCCACCTTGGGAAGGGCCCTTTGTGGTCAGCAAGAATCTGAACAACGGGTCATACTACCTCATCGATGTTCGAGAGCACAAGGACTCACGCAAGTCGGAGGAGGAGACTTGCCGGCCGTGGAATATAGCTCATCTTCGGCCTTACTACACCTGAGCCACATGCTCCTGCTATGTATATATTTTTGACAATGTACATATTATGATCAATAAAAAAACCGGCATCCTTGCTAAAGCGGGGCCTCTGCCGTTTTGTCTTATATGTCTTCTTGGTTACATGGGGGCTTCTGCTTATAAAGTGGAGTTCTAATTACCCATTAAACCAGCTTATAAAGCCATATATAAAAAAGAGCTTGGGAGCTTCACACCCAAGGGACCAAAGAGAGTCTATTGCCACGCACAGCTCAAACATAGGTACCCACTGAGCATAGCTGACAATTTTACCTGGGGGCTCTTTGTGCACAACAACAAAGAGTTTTTAAGGACCCTTGTAATAGGCTATCAAGCCAGGCTTGGAAGCCAGGTGTATTCACCTAAAACCCCGGGTTAACCTGCCTTCATCAATTAAGCCACTCCGTCCAGGTAATCCTGGTATGACCCATCGAACGTTTGACAAGTCAATCTTATACATACCCTGAACTTGTCAAAGTTAAAATGACGATTGGTTAATGTGAGGTCCATCTTAAAAGGCTTTGTAAAATGGTTTAACTCAGCGGCCTGGTAGCCCATGAAAAGCCTCGAATTTGGGCCTGCAGCCCTTCAAAAGCCTCGACTACAAGTTTTCATTTGCTTTTGTTTTTCCAAGTTTTTTCTCTTTTGATAAGGTTTTGAGATAAACCGGCGTCTATTGACCCGGCCTGACTATAAGTCATCAATGTAACCCGGTATTTGTTAAACCGGCATGGCTTTCAACTATCAGTTGTTAGTACACAACCAATCTTAAACCAGTGCTTATTAACCCGGTCTGGCATTGACTATAAGTCACCAGGATGATCATTCGGTGTTTATCATAACCCGGCATGGCTTATTATAAACCAGCACGTCATGGTGGGAGTTATTAACGCTCAAGATTTGGGTTATCACCCTTACTACAAAAAGTTGGTAAACGAACGATGTGATTCAATATCACAGGTATTATATATTTCATATTTCATTGTTTTACAACCTTGGTTATAAAACTCTGGCCTTATATTAGGTATCATAACCCGTCCGGCGGTAAACCGCCTGGGCAAGTTTAAGTTTATCACATGTAGAAAACAGGATTACATAAAACTGTTAAAGATCATAAGCAGACATTGCATATCATGACAGATTGACAGTCTCAGGAAAGTGGTTATGCACGATGGCATAACAGACCAAGTGTTTCAAGCTAGCTTATTACAAGGTGTTTTAACTGCCCAAAAGGATAACTGTTTCTCGTACAGAGGACAGTGCGCAGACGATAAACCGGCTTCCAGATTATGATTCTTCTCCAGCTTGATGTGAAGATTGCAGATCATCCGGCGCCGGTTCAACCTCCGCCTACCCACCAGTGGCTGGAAGTCAATGGTTACCCAGTCAATTCTAGACAAAGCTCGGAAGACAGCTTCATCGCTTATAAGATCTGGCGGTTCAACATCAGGGGCATAAGTATGCTTACGGATTGGTGGGATTAGATTTTGGGCTTCAAAAACCGACGGATCGATCCGTCTGTTGTCTGCATCATAGATGGACCGGTGAAAAGACAAAACAGTCTCTTCGGCCAGTTTACTTGCAAGCAGGCGCATCTCCTTTGTCAAGGCTTTAAGGGCATCACTGTCAAATTCTGACCCATCTTATCTTTGACTAGGATAGCCATTTCCAATGTCTTCCAGATCAAGATCAGCTATGCAAGCCTTAGCCCGAGTCAGCGCAGACAAAGCGCCAGCTCTTGCAGCAGATCTCTTCACTTCTTCTAGCTGGGCAGGTGTCATGGATAGCTTGGCCAATGTATCCTTGATTAAAGACGGCGACAGTTTATTGTACGAAGCTGTGCAGATGACTCGTTGAGTGCCGATATATGACTGCTCTATCAAGGTATAGGTAGCCTTGAGTTTCTTGCGCATATCTAAGCCGAGATGGGCGACACGGCTACCTGTAATGGTTACAATATTATTGTTAAACCGGCGATTTCAAGGATGATTAAGTACGGTTCATTACAAGGATATTTACCAAAAATGGCAGAAGTCATAGCGTTGATTTGCCGCTTTAGACCATTCAGCTCTTCTGCCACCGGTTTAAGGGCCGCCTCAGCATCCTTCACCCGCTTCAGCAAAGTGGCTTTTTCGTTCTCCCAGTCTGCTCGCTCGCCTTTGAAGCCATCCTTCAATTGCTCCATGGCTGTTAAAGCGCCCTTCAACTCATCTTTGGCCTTTGAAGTTTCGGCTTGCTGGGACTTGATATTTTCCTGGAGATCGGCGATTTGAGAATCTTTGTTGGTCAAGTCAGCCTGCAAAAGACAGACAATAAGTTGGCAATACCTTGTTCAAAGTCCCAAGCACATAACAAGTTATACACTTGGCACTTGGGGGGTAATGTGGATTGTTTTTTCTCGCATGATATTTTAAAGTCCCAAGCATATAACACGTTATATACTTGGCACTTGGGGGCTAATGCATATTGGATCAATTCAAGGTTATAAAGTTTTACTGCATGAATCGGATCATGTTAATGACTGAAAGGAGTTTTGATATATAAACCGGACTATCCTAAAGGTATAAACCGGTCTATAGGGGCTACACAAGCAAAATCCAATCTTCTCCTACTACAAGTCCCGGTTCACATTCATATTGATGAACCGGCCCTTAGGGGCTACTAGAGTTGATAATTGAAGCAGGATATAAGGAAAAAAGAAGTTATTCAAAGGAACAAGTATTTACCTCATATCGCTCTTTCATCAGGTTTACTAAACCGGCTTCATAATCACGGCTGGTATACAGACGGTTTAGATATCCAGAATGGATGTCCTGAGCAGAGAGATGTGCATAGCTTGACAAATCTGATTTACATTTGCCCTTGTCTGCAGCGGAAAATTCTTCTTTTGCACTGTGCTTTGATAAGGCGACAGGATTGCCAGGAGCAGTATGGCCAAAGCCAATAATCACAACATCATCTGTCATGCCTTCAACAGTCTTATCTGGGCTTGGCGGTTTAGCAGATGCTTTTGCTGGGCTTGGTGGATCGGCAGCTGGGGCTTGGCGGATCAACATGCTGGCTTGTTGGATTTATTTTTGGTGGATCAACAAAAGTATCCTGACCCTGAGGTACCGGGTCATCTAGAGCAATATCAGCATTTTGATCAAGAGCCTCTGAGGTCCTCTACGGTTCAGTGGCGGATTATCATCAGTCGGTGTAGTCAGCTTGGCTATTTTGCTAAGTCTGGCTTTGGCACTAAAAAGAACAAATACAGAGGTTAGTACAATAAACCGGTGCAAGGCATAAAAACTAAGTCTACTATGCTTACCCAGGAACTGTCTTGAGTGGAGGAATCTGTGTGGTTGATGAATCGCCGGAGGATGAATTGGAAGTTCCCTGATAATTCGAATAAGACGGATTAAGAGGATATCGGAAGTAACCCGCCTTGGGATAAAGTGTATTAGAAGTACAAGAGACCTCTTGACGATGCTTGCAAACCGGGGAATATGGTAAACCGGAAGAGGTAACCACTTGACCACTGTGCCGGGTTGTGCGACGAGCTTCTTGCTGTTGTGTCTTCAAAGAAAAGTGTGGATCCAAATGAGCAAGAGGGTGTGAATGTTTTAGGTGCTATTTGGTTTATGCCCCCAACTCACCCTACCAAAATATTGGTCACGCCAAATCCTTTGTATGGCGTTTGCTTTGTTCCCAAATTTTTGGCTGCCAACGAGTCCCTTGTTCCTTCTTTCACAGATTCTTGCCAAAAATTTGGCCAAACCTAGGCGGTGGAATCCCACGCCAAATAATTGGCAAGCCAATATTGGCAGGGCATCTAGGGCAAGAACCAAACACATCCTTACTTTCCGGACTGCTCGACGAAGTTTTGGTACTGGCACATGATTTGAATCGGAGGATAGAACAATTACCTCTACATCACCAACGTGGCTAGCTTCCACATCATCCTGATAATAATCATTGTCAATGAGGTGTATGAAAAAAGAACCAAGAGAATCTAATTCTACCTCTGAGTCCGGGTCATCAAGCTCTTCATCATTGGGCAAATCAGAGGGTTCAGCGGTTTTCTTCTTCGCTGGCTTCTTCATAGCCTTAGTCTTGCTGCGGGGTGCTCTTGCCGGTTTATCCTGGGGCTTGGCCGGTTTATCTTGTGATTTCTTCTTCCAGAACGGATTGTCGCCCTGCACAGATGGATAAAAAATTATAAAGGAATATTTAAGAAAGGACGGATTAAGGTAAAAATAAGGCAATTCTTACAGCTGGCGGTTTATTGGAAGTGCAGAAGGGACTATGCCCTACTTGACCGCAGCAGAAGGGACTATGCCCTACTTGACAGCTTCCGGTTCATTCAGTATTTTCTTAATAGCTTCAGTAACTTCATCCTCTGTTAGCTGAATATCAATATGACGTTGAGGATCTTTTAAGTCCCCCGTGTACTCACACATTAAACCGGGGCGCCGACTTAAAGGCAGAACGCTCCAAGATATCCAGCAGCGGACGAAGTCAACACCTGCTAAACCGTTTCCCATAAAGGCTCTGAGTTTTGAGAGTTGTGGTGCATAGGTGACCGTTCCTTGACAGTCATCCTCTGAGGAAATGAATGAGTATTGCTAAGACGGTGAGGGCGGTAACCCAGCAGAGGATTTTTGCGAGTTGGAGATGTGTCTTTACAATAAAACCAAGTCTGATTTCAGTCCTTGGGGTGACTATGAAGCTTGGCGTGAGGGAAATTGACATCTCTCCTCTTTTGAATTGCCATCCCACCAAGCTCAGAGTTGGGTCCGTCTGTGAAGTCTATGCGACGGTTCAAATAAAAGAAATCTCTGAACAATTGAACTTTGGGTTCTTCTTGAAGATAGGCCTCACAAAACACTTGGAAATCGCAAACATTGGACACATAGTTTGGTCCAATATCTTGAGGGCGGAGTTGGAAGCTGGCAAGCACATCGCGGATTTTTTTTGATCCGGAAGGGCTGAACCCTCGATTCAGTTGATTAGTAAAAATGATCACTTCGTCATTCTGAGGTTCATGAGGATTTTCTAAACCGGCGACTCTCCAGTGGATGGTTTCCTTGCTCGCTAAAGCGCCAGTCACAACATACCCAGTCAGTTGCTCTTCAGTAACCCGGGAAGGGACCTAGTTGCAAGCATAAAACGTCTTGGCCACTTGAACAGGAAGCTAGAAAAGAGGACCAAGGCCGATTTAAGGTTTTGATTGATGTAGATAATCCGGTTTAAAAGACAGGAAAAACAAATTGAAACCTATGCGCATGATAACCCGGAGTTTTATATCAAGGGTAAGTTGCGGCTTAAAAGGAGGGCTAATGGTACAAGGCGGTTCATCATTTTCTAAAAGTATAAACCGCCTACAATGGTGTGGAAGTTACAGATCTGAAAAATTCCTAAGTGTTGTACAAACAGATTTCACAAGTTGGTGTTGTAATTTTGGATCTACCGCATTTCTAAAAGGAGATAAATTTTAAACCTAAAATCGCGACGGCAGAGGAACACATATGCTCAGATGGGATCTTATGCAGAGAAGGGTATCTTCTGTGATTGGAAAGGGATGCTAAACTACTGTTGGTCGTCTTTACTATCAAATTCGGATCAAACTATGCGATCTAAAAGAAGAAAGCGGGGAACGGTGAAGAATGCTGATGAACGGCGGAAGCCCTAATGCAGATCTGTTATATGAGAAGAGAAGTACTTACTGATGCTGCTGAACAGCGCAGGAGGCGTCGTGTTTCTCTGGTCCGATCAGGTTGATGCAGCGGCCGTTGGCGGTGCGGAAGCGAAGGTCTACGGCGGCGGCTGCGCTCAAGCTCTGAGGCAATGCGAGGAAGACGATGAGTGCTATGTCTTGAGCTTGCATTGGTTTTCCTTGAAGAGGAAAGGGTGATGCAGCAATAGTAGCGTAAGTATTTCCCTCGGTTTTTGGGAACCAAGGTATCAATCCAGTAGGAGGCTCCTCAAAAGTCCCACGCACCTACACAAACAAACAAAGAACTCGCAACCAACACAATAAAGGGGTTGTCAATCCCTTCACGGCCACTTGCGAAAGTGAGATCTGATAGAGATAGTATAATAAGATAATTATATTTTTGGTATTTTATAATATAGATTGGAAAAATAAAGATGCAAATAAGAGTAGATTGAAAGCATATATGATAAAAGATAGACCCAGGGGCCATAGGTTTCACTAGTGGCTTCTCTCAAGATAGCATAAGTATTACGGTGGGTGAACAAATTACTGTCGAGCAATTGATAGAAAAGCGAATAATTATGAGATTATCTAGGCATGATCATCTATATAGGCATCACGTCCGCAACAAGTAGACTGACTCCTGCCCGCATCTACTACTATTACTCCACACATCGACCGCTATCCAGCATGCATCTAGAGTATTAAGTTCATAAGAACAGAGTAACGCATTAAGAAAGATGACATGATGTAGAGGGATAAACTCATGCAATATGATAGAAACCCCATCTTTTTATCCTCGATGGCAACAATACAATACGTGCCTTGCAACCCCTGTTGTCACTGGGTAAGGACACCGCAAGATTGAACCCAAAGCTAAGCACTTCTTCCATGGCAAGAAAGATCAATCTAGTAGGCCAAACCAAACTGATAATTCAAAGAGACTTGCAAAGATAACTCAATCATACATAAAAGAATTCAAGAGAAGATTCAAATATTTCTCATAGATAAACTTGGTCATAAACCCACAATTCATCGGATCTCGACAAACACACCGCAAAAAGAGTTATATCAAATAGATCTCCACAAGAGAGGGGGAGAACATGGTATTGAGATCCAAAAAGAGAGAAGAAGCCATCTAGCTAATAACTATGGACCCGAAGGTCTGTGGTAAACTACTCACAACTCATCGGAGGGGCTATGGTGTTGATGTAGAAGCCCTCCATGGTCGATTCCCCCTCCAGCAGAGCGCCGACGAAGGATCCAAGATGGGATCTTGCGGATACAGAAGGTTACGGTGGTGGAAATTGTTTTTCGTTGGCTCCCTGGATGTTTTCGGGGTACGTGGGTATATATAGGGGGAAGAAGTAGGTCGGTGGCCGCCCGAGGGGCTGATAACCCACAAGTGTAGGGGATCGCAACAGCTTTCGAGGGTAAAGTATTCAACCCAAATTTATTGATTCGACACAAGGGGAGCCAAAGAATATTATTGAGTATTAGCAGTTGAGTTGTCAATTCAACCACACCTGGATAACTTAGTATCTGTAGCAATGTATTTAGTAGCAAAGTAATATGATAATAAAGGTAACGATAGCAAAAGTAATGTTTTTGGGTTTTGTAGTGATTGTAACAATAGCAACGGAAAAGTAATTAAGCGAAGAACAATATGTGAAAAGCTCATAGGCAATGGATCAGTGATGGATAATTATGTCGGATGCGATTCCTCATGTAATAGCTATAACATAGGGTGACACAGAACTAGCTCCAATTCATCAATGTAATGTAGGCATGTATTCCGTAAATAGTTATACGTGCTTATGGAAAAGAACTTGCATGACATCTTTTGTCCTACCCTCCCGTGGCAGTGGGGTCCTAGCGGAAACTAAGGGATATTAAGGCCTCCTTTTAATAGAGAACCGGAACAAAGCATTAGCACATAGTGAATACATGAACTCCTCAAACTACGGTCATCACCGAGAAGTATCCCGGTTATTGTCACTTCGGGGTTGTCGGATCATAACACATAGTAGGTGACTATAGACTTGCAAGATAGGATCAAGAACACACATATATTCATGAAAACATAATAGGTTTAGATCTGAAATCATGGCACTCGGGCCCTAGTGACAAGCATTAAGCATAGCAAAGTCATAGAAATATCAATCTCAAAACATAGTTGATACTAGGGATCAAACCCTAACAAAACTAACTTGATTACATGGTAAATCTCATCCAACCCATCACCGTCCAGCAAGCCTACGATGGAATTACTCACGCATGGCGGTGAGCATCATGAAATTGGTGATGGAGGATGGTTGAAGATGATGACGGCGATGAATCCCCCTCTCCGGAGCCCCGAACGGACTCCAGATCAGCCCTCCCGAGAGTGATTAGGGCTTGGCGGCGGCTCCGTATCGTAAAACGTGATGAAACTTTCTCTCTGATTTTTTTCTCCACGAAACGGAATATATGGAGTTGGAGTTGAGGTCGGCGGAGCCTTAGGGGGCCCACGAGACAGGGGGCGCGCCCAGGGGGGTGGGCGCGCCCCCCACCCTCATGGACACGGTGTGGGCCCCCCGGTCTTGATTCTTTCGCTAGTATTTTTTATATTTTCCAAAAAGTACCTCCGTGGATTTCAGGACATTCCGAGAACTTTTGTTTTCTACACATAAAACAACATCATGGCAGTTCTGCTGAAAACAACGTCAGTCCGGGTTAGTTTCATTCAAATCATGCGAGTTAGAGTCCAAAACAAGGGCACAAGTGTTTGGAAAAGTAGATACGTTGGAGACGTAGCAACTCCCCCAAGCTTAAACCTTTGCTTGTCCTCAAGCAATTCAGTTGATAAACTGAAAGTGATAAAGAAAAACTTTTACAAACTCTGTTTGCTCTTGTTGTTGTAAACATGCAAAGCTAGCATTCAGGTTTCAGCAAATATTATGAACTAACCATACTCACAATAACACCTAGGTCTCACCATTACTCATATCAATAACATAATCAGCTAGCGAGCCATAATAATAAAACTCGGATGACAACACTTTCTCAAAACAATCATAACATGATATAACAAAATGGTATCTCGCTAGCCCTTTCTGAGACCGCAAAACATAAATGCAGAGCACCTTTAAAGATCAAGGACTAACTAAACATTGTAATTCATGGTAAAAGAGATCCAGTCAAGTCATACCCAATATAAACCAATAGTAATGAATGCAAATGACAGTGTGCTCTCCAGCGGGTGCTTTTTAATAAGAGGGTGATGACTCAACATAAAAGTAAATAGATAGGCCCTTCGCAGAGGGAAGCAGGGATTTGTAAAGGCGCCAGAGCTCGGTTTTAAAATAGAGATTGAATAACATTTTGAGCGGCATACTTTTGTTGTCAACGCAACAACTATGAGATGGCTGTATCTTCCATACTGCATGCATTATAGGCAGTTCCCAAATAGAGTGGTAAAGGTTTATACTCCCCCAACCACCAACAAGCATCAATCCATGGCTTGCTCGAAACAACGAGTGCCTCCAACTAACAACAACCCTGGGGGAGTTTTGTTTAATTACAATGATTTGCTTTGATCTTTTTGGATCATGGGACTGGGCATCCCGGTTACGGCCCTTTCTCATGAAAGAGTAGCGGAGTCCACTCCTCTTGAGAATAACCCACCTAGCATGGAAGATATAGGCAGCCCTAGTTGAAACATGAGTTGCTCGAGCATACAAAACAGAATTTCATTTGAAGGTTTGGAGTTTGGCACATACAAATTTACTAGGAACGGCAGGTAGATACCGCATATAGGAAGGTATGGTGGACTCATATGGAACAACTTTGGGTTTCAGGAGTTTGATGCACAAGCAGTATTCCCGCTTAGTACAGGTGAAGGCTAGCAAAAGACTGGGAAGCCACCGACTAAGAGAGCGACAACAATCATGAACATGCATTAAAATTAATTCACACCGAAAACAAGCATGAGTAGGATATAATCCACAATGAACATAAATATCATGAAGGCTATGTTGATTCGTTTCAACTACATGCGTGAACATGTGCCAAGTCGAGTCACTCAATTTATTCAAAGGAGGATACCATCCCATCATACCGCATCATAATCATTCTAATAACATGTTGGCACACAAGGTAAACCATTATAACTCATAGCTAATCAAGCATGGCACAAGCAACTATAATCTCTAAATGTCATTGCAAATATGTTTACCTCATAATAAGCTGAATCAGAAACAATGAACTCGAGGTCGAGTTCATACCAGCTTTTCTCATCTCAATAAGTCCATCATATATCGTCATTATTGCCTTTCACTTGCATGACCGAACGATGTGTATAATAATAATAGTGCACGTGCACTGGACTAAGCTGGAATCTGCAAGCATTCAACTCAAGAGAGAAGAAAAAATAATATGGGCTCTAAGTTAAATAAACAATCATGCATATGAGAGCCACTAAACATTTTCAATATGGTCTTCTACTCTCGACCCCCAAAGAAAAGAAAAGAAAACTATTTACACGGGAAAGCTTCCAACAAGTAAGAAGGAGAACGAGAAATCTTTTTGGGTTTTCATTTAATTCTACTACAAGCATGTAAATTAAACTAACTAATTTTTTGGTTTTTCTTAAGGTTTAACAAACACACAAGAAGAAAACTAGAAAAAGAAAATTAAACTAGCATGGATAATACAATGAAAGAGTATGAGCACCGACGACTAGAATAGTGTGTGAACATGAATGTAAAGTCGGTTAGAAATACGTACTCCCCCAAGCTTAGGCTTTTGGCCTAAGTTGGTCTAATACCAAGGACCGCCTGGCTGATATCTGTAGTTGTAGCTGGGGTCGTACTGAGATGCGGCAGCAACCGCCTCCTGAGCTACGGCATGTTGGCGAGATGCCTCCGCTCTCCCCTCGTGTTCAGCTGCTTCCTCCCTGGTAACAACATATCTTCCTTTTGCCTGATAATCAAAAAGGAGAGGAGCAGGAAGAGTAACATGCACGACGTTGCGTCTGTCATAGATTAGTCGATACTAGAGGTATTGTTCATTCCTCCTAAGAAAATGATGGTTGACCATAGCGTCATAATCTAAATAAGCAGGAGGTAACATCATATCCCCCTCTCGTGGGGATATACCAATATAATTAGCCACACGGGTCGCATAAATTCCTCCAAATAAATCTCCAGCTCTACCATTATTCTGCAACCTTCGTGCAACTATTGCCCCCAAGTTATAACCTTTATAACCTAACACAGCACTCTTGAGGACACAAAGATCAGGGACACACATATGACATGCTTCATCTTTACCGTTAATGCATCTACCAATGAAGAGAGCAAAATAATGTATAGCAGGAAAATGAATGCTCCCTATGGTAGCTTGTGCAATATCCCTGGATTCTCCCACAGTAATACTAGAAAGGAAATCTCTAAATTCAGATTTGTGGGGATCATTAATATTACCCCACCGCGGAAGTTTGCAAGCAGTTGTAAAATCCTCTAAGTCCATGGTATAAGATGTATCATAAATACCAAATAGGACACTAGGAGAATTCCGTGTACAGTTATATTTAAACCTCCGCACAAAGGAATCAGTCAATTGGTAGTACTAAGGACACTTATCTTGTAAGAAGTTCTCCAGCTCAGCATTACGCACATACGCGTCAAATTCGTCCTTAAAGCCTGCTTCAACCATAAAATCGTCGGATGGCCACTCACAAGCTCATACATCTGCGTCCCTCGGTAATTCAACATCTTGCTCACGTATAGCAATCCGGGGTCCTTTCTTTACCAAGGAACCACCTTGGTACATTCTCCAAGACATAATTCTTTTTCTGAAAAATTTCTGAAATTTTAGTAACTTCAAAATAAACGTGAATAAAACTAAACAAGATTGGTAGCAACTACTCCTACAAGTGCCTAGAGCCTATATCATAAATTAGAATTACTTGGGACCTCATAAATTTGACATGCAAGCTCAAGAACATGGTCACCTATGCAGCAAAAATTTGCAATGAATAACGCACTAGAACAAAAACTAATTGGACCAATGGAGGAATCACATACCAAGCAACAATCTCCCAAAGCAGTTTTGTGAATGGAGCTTTGAGCAAGGAGATCGAAAATCGCAGTAAAATGAGCTGGAACTCGTGCTTGAGCTGGATGGGGATTTTTTTGGGAAGAAGATGGAGTGTGTGGGTGCTAGAACAAGTGGAGGGGGGCCACCAGGGGCCCACGAGACAGGGGGCGTGCCCAGGGTAGGTGGGCGCACCCTCCACTCTCGTGGCCTGGTGCTTGCCCCTCCTGCAGTGATTTCAGTGCCTAAAATCCTCAAATATTCCATAAAAAATCATACTAAATTTGCAGGGCATTTGGAGCAATTTTATTTTCGGGATATTCTTTTAGTGCACGGATAATTCAGAAAACAGACGGATAATATTATTTTTGCTTTATTTATTCTAAATAACAGAAAGTAAAAAGAGGGTACAGAAGGTTGTGCCTTTTAGTTTCATCCATCTCATGATCATCAAAATGAATCCACTAACAAGGTTGATCAAGTCTTGTTAACAAACTCATTCCGAATAACACGGAACCAGAGAAATTTCGAATAACACTAAGTTACCTCAATGGGGATATGAACATCCCCAACAATAAGAATATCATACTTTTCTTAACAGTAGGAAGAGGAAATTCAAAACCTCCAATAATGATAGCTGGAACTTTTCCAATAGAATTGATGCTATGAACTTGAGATTGTCTCCTTGGAAAGTGTACCATATGCTCATTACCATTAACATGAAAAGTGACATTGCCTTTGTTGCAATCAATAACAGCCCCTGCAGTATTCAAAAAGGGTCTACCAAGGATAATCGACATACTATCGTCCTCGGGAATACCAAGAATAACAAAGCCCGTTAAGATAGTGACATTTGCAACCACAACAGGTACATCCTCGCAAATACCGACAGGTATAGCAGTTGATTTATCAGCCATTTGCAAAGATATTTCAGTAGGTGTCAACTTATTCAATTCAAGTCTACGATATAAAGAGAGAGGCATAACACTAACACCGGCTCCAAGATCACATAAAGCAGTTCTAACATAATTTCTTTTAATGGAGCATGGTATGGTTGGTACCCCGGGATCTCCAAGTTTCTTTGGTATTCCACCCTTAAAAGTGTAATTAGCAAGCATGGTGGAAATTTCAGCTTCCGGTATCTTTCTTTTGTTTGTAATGATATCCTTCACATACTTAACATAAGGATTTACTTTAAGCATATCAGTTAAGCGCATACGTAAGAAGATAGGTCTAATCATTTCAGCAAAGCGCTCAAAATCCTCATCATCCTTTGTCTTGGATGGTTTAGGAGGAAAGGGCATGGGTTTCTGAACCCATGGTTCTCTTTCTCTTCCGTGCTTCCTAGCAATAAAATCTCTCTTATCATAATGTTGATTCTTTGATTGTGGGTTATCAAGATCAACAGCAGGTTCACTCTCAACTTCATTGTTTTTGCTAGGTGGAGCATCAACATGAACATTATCATTAACTTATCACTAGGTTCATGTTCATCACCTGATTGTGTTTCAGCATCAGAAATAGAAATATCATTGGGATTCTTAGGTGTGTCTGCAACAGGTTCACTAGAAGCATGCAAAGTTCTATCGTTTTTCTTTTTCTTCTTTTTAGAAGAACAAGGTGCCTCTAAATTATTTCTCTGAGAATCTTGCTCGATTCTCTTAGGGTAGCCTTTAGGATACAAAGGTTCCTGAGCCATTCTACCAGTTTTAGTAACCACTCTAACAGCAAAGTCATTTTTATTATTTAATTCATCAAGCAAATCATTTTGAGCTTTAAGTACTTTCTCAGCTTGAGTAGCAATCATAGAAGCATATATGCTAATGAGTTTAAGTTCACCTTTAACTCTAGCCATATAATCGCTCACGCGTCCTATCTTGAAAGCATTATTCTTTAACTCTCTACCAACATAAGCATTAAAACTTTCTTGTCTAGCCATAAATTCATCAAATTCATCTAAGCATGGGCTATGAAATTTAGTAGAGGGGATTTCAACTTTGTCACATCTATAGAGAGAATTTACCTTTACTACCCGTGTCGGGTTATCAAGACAATGTGGTTCTTCAACAGGCGGTATATTAAGACCATGTATCTCTTCAGTAGGTGGTAAATTCTTAACATCTTCAGTTTTAATACCTTTTTCTTTCATTGATTTCTTTGCCTCTTGCATATCTTCAGGACTGAGAAATAAAACACCTCTCTTCTTCGGAGTGGGTTTAGGAATAGGCTCAGGAGTTGGCTCAATTGGTTCAGGAATTTCAGGAATTGGCTCAGGAAGAGTCCAATTATTTTCATTAGTCAACATATTATTCAATAGTAATTCAGCTTCGTCGACTGTTCTTTCCCTGAAAACACAACCAGCACAACTATCCAAGTAGTCCTTGGAAGCATCGGTTAGTCCATTATAAAAGATATCAAGTATTTCATTTTTCTTAAGAGGATGACCAGGCAAAGTATTAAGTAACCGGAGAAGCCTCCCCCAAGCTTGTGGGAGAATCTCTTCTTTGATTTGCACAAAATTATATATTTCCCGCAAGGCAGCTTGTTTCTTATGAGCAGGGAAATATTTAGCAGAGAAGTAATAAATCATATCCTGGGGACTACGCACACAACCAGGAGCAAGAGAATTAAACCAAGTCTTAGCTTCACCCTTTAATGAGAACGGAAGTATCTTAAGGATATAATAATAGCAAGACTTCTCATCATTAGTAAACAGGGTGGCTATATCATTTAACTTGGTAAGATGTGCCACAACAGTTTCAGATTCAAGGCCATAAAAAAGATCAGATTCAACTAAAGTAATAATCTCAGGATCAACAGAGAATTCATAATCCTTATTAGTAACACAGATAGGTGAAGTAGCAAAAGCAGGGTCAGGTTTCATTCTAGCATTAAGAGACTGCTGCTTCCATTTAGCTAATAATTTTTTAAGATCATATCTATCTTTACAAGCAAAGATAGCTCCAGCAGCTTCCTCTTCCATAACATAACCCTCAGGAACAACAAGTAATTCATAATCATTGGGAGAACTCTCATCATCACTATCATCAATAATAGCATCTTCAATAATTTCATTCTCTCTAGCCCTAGCAAGTTGTTCATCAAGAATTCACCTAATGGCAAAGTAGTATCACGCACATAAGTAGTTTCATCATAAGTATCATGCACAGCAGAAGTGGCATCATCAATAACATGCGACATATCAGAATTCATAGCAGTAGCAGGTTTAGGTGTCGCAAGCTTACTAATAACAGAAGGAGAATCTAGTGTAGAGCTAGATGGCAGTTCCTTACCTCCCCTCGTAGTTGAGGGCAAAATCTTGGTTCTTTCATCTTTCAAGTTCCTCATAGTGATCAACAGATATAAATCCCAAGTGACTCAGAGAATAAAGCTATGCTCCCGGCAACGGCGCCAGAAATTAGTCTTGATAACCCACAAGTGTAGGGGATCGCAACAGCTTTCAAGGGTAAAGTATTCAACCCAAATTTATTGATTCGACACAAGGGGAGCCAAAGAATATTATTGAGTATTAGCAGTTGAGTTGTCAATTCAACCACACCTGGATAACTTAGTATCTGCAGCAAGGTATTTAGTAGCAAAGTAATATGATAATAAAGGTAATGATAGCAAAAGTAATGTTTTTGGGTTTTGTAGTGATTGTAACAATAGCAACAGAAAAGTAAATAAGCGAAGAACAATATGTGAAAAGCTTGTAGGCAATGGATTAGTGATGGATAATTATGTCGGATGCGATTCCTCATGTAATAGCTATAACATATGGTGACACAGAACTAGCTCCAATTCATCAATGTAATGTAGGCATGTATTCCGTAAATATTCATACGTGCTTATGGAAAAGAACTTGCATGACATCTTTTGTCCTACCCTCCCATGGCAGCGGGGTCCTAGCGGAAACTAAGGGATATTAAGGCCTCCTTTTAATAGAGAACCGGAACAAAGCATTAGCACATAGTGAATACATGCAATCCTCAAACTACAGTCATCACCGAGAAGTATCCCGATTATTGTCACTTCGGGGTTGTCGGATCATAACACATAATAGGTGACTATAGACTTGCAAGATAGGATCAAGAACACACATATATTCATGAAAACATAATAGGTTCAGATCTGAAATCATGGCACCCGGGCCCTTTGACAAGCATTAAGCATAGAAAAGTCATAGCAACATCAATCTCAGAACATAGTGGATACTAGGGATCAAACCCTAACAAAACTAACTTGATTACATGGTAAATCTCATCCAACCCATCACCGTCCAGCAAGCCTACGATGGAATTACTCACGCATGGCGGTGAGCATCATGAAATTGGTGATGGAGGATGGTTGATGATGACGACGGCGACAAATCCCCCTCTCCGGAGCCCCGATCGGACTCCAGATCATCCCTCCCGAGAGAGATTAGGGCTTGGCGGCGGCTCCGTATCGTAAAACATGATGAAACTTTCTCTCTGATTTTTTTCTCCGCGAAACGGAATATATGGAGTTGGATTTGAGGTCGGCGGAGCCTTAGGGGGCCCACGAGACAGGGGGCGCGCCCAGGGGGGTGGGCGCGCCCCCCACCCTCGTGGACAGGGTGTGGGCCCCCTGGTCTTGATTCTTTCACCTGTATTTTTTATATTTTCCAAAAAGTACCTCCGTGGATTTTCAGGACATTCCGAGAACTTTTGTTTTCTACACATAAAACAACATCATGGCAGTTCTGCTGAAAACAGTGTCAGTCCGGGTTATTTTCATTCAAATCATGCAAGTTAGATTCCAAAACAAGGGCAAAAGTGTTTGGAAAAGTAGATACGTTGCAGACGTATCAGGGGCCCGCGAGACAGGGGGCGCGCCCAGAGGGGGTGGGCACGCCCTCCTATCTCCTGGCCGCCTGATCGCTTCTTGACTTGCACTCCAAGTCCTCCGGATCATGTTCATTGCAAAAATCATGCTCCCGAAGGTTTCATTCCATTTGGACTCCGTTTGATATTCCTTTTCTTCGAAATACTGAAATAGGCAAAAAAAACAGCAATACGGGCTGGGCCTCCGGTTAGTAGGTTAGTCTCAAAATGATTAAATGCGTAGAATAAAGCCCATAAACATCCAAAAGGGGTAATATAATAGCATGGAACAATCAAAAATTATAGATACGTTGGAGACATATCAATGAGGTGAAGGGGCACGAAGGGGAAAGGAAAGAATGACCCTTGGCCATATTTATAAGGCGAAGGGATAAGTGACAGGCACGTGAATCAAGGAACCCAAAGAATGGATATCTGATACAGCTGTCGCCTCGGTTTTCGGAGGGTCATTAATGAAAAAGAATGTATTTACAAGTTTTTTATAGAGATGACGTCACGATGGTTTATTACAATCTTAAAAGATGACGTTACGGTGGTTTACCAAGTGCATATGGAAATGATGTCATGGCGGTTTACAAGGTTCTTTGAAGATTAAGGAGTTTTTCTGAGGATTGAAGATTTGGCATGAACAGGTTCAAATAATTCTGGGGCCTAATGTTGGGGATATAACTACTGAGTATAAACCGCCCAGGAGGGGCCGGGTTATTCTCATCTGTATTGAAACCCATGAAGACAAGGAGTATGGCGCTTTACTATTGAAGCTTAGAGGCCTAGAGCCCAAGGGTGGATTAGGGCCCATAGACATAAACCGCCATGAGATATGTAACTTGTGTTGTAAGTTAGGGAAAGGTAGAAATCGAGCCGGACACATGTATGAGCCGGCCTCGGTATTCTGTAAACCACCGGGCGTCAACCTGTGTATATAAAGGGAGGACCCGGCGGCGGTTCAGGGACAAGAAACAACAACTCGAGAGATAGGTAAAGCGAATTCGCTCCCTGCTCATCGAGACCCCATCAATTCCACCACAACTGGATCGTAGGCTTTTACCTTCACCGCAAGGGGCCAAACCAGTATAAACTCCCTATGTCCTTTGTCCGGTTTAACCCCTTTTAGCTAATCTCGTTGCGATGGCTCCATGACTAAGTCCTCTCACTAGGACATCTGACGTGTTAATTCCACGACAGTGGCTGTGGCGGCGCTCGGCTGCGGCGTCGGGATGGAGCGGGGCGACGGCGGTGGATCTTGTCGGAGCTTGAACTCCGGAGAGGTTTGTGCGGGGCGTGGGGAGGCGAGGGCGGCTGCGGTTTGAGGGAAAAAGGGGTCGGGGCCTCGGATTATATATGCGGGGTAACTTGGGGAGGGGGCGAAGCAGCGGCAGAGTCCAAGGCGGACACGGCGGCGGCGGCGTCGTGGGTGGAGTCCGGCTGGAGGACGGGGACGGACCCGACAGGTGGGTCCCTCATGTCGGTGGCTGGGCGCGCGGGCGAGCGAGCGAGGGAGCGAGCGGGCGGCTGGCCCGAAGGCGGTTCGGCGCGGGCAGGCTGCTGTTGGGCTGGGCCGGGTGGCCTGGCCTGGCGCGATCGGTGGGCTATTTTTTTTAAATGACACACATGAAAACAAATGGGAAAACAACATAAAGGAAAATTATATATAGTCATATTATATATCAAAATGTTCAGAAAAAGAAATCCTAAAATATGAACTATTTCTCAGAGTCAACTAAAATCTATAAAAATTCAAATAAACTAAACAGTGCTACTTGTGCGATTAAACCCAATAAAAATCATTTTTAAAATACCAAAATGATTTCAAATATATTTTTCTCCACTTTTCTAATGTAGGGAATCATGTTACCCTATTTTATATATATTTTACTTTTAGAGAAAAATAATTTGAATAAAAACCAAATAACTCCAAATTGAAAGTGGTTCCAAAATAAGTTTAGAGGGACTTTCAGTTTGATTCTTTAAAACTTCCAACTCTCTTTCTTAGCATTTGAAGATGTCAATTTACCTTCTATCATGAAACTTATTGAGTTGCATAAAGTTTCCGAATTTGAAATATTTCCAAATGGAATTCAAATCTTTTCAAAACCCTTTTCATTTATGTAAATGGAAGAAGTCATATCATCTTCACTCTAGGGTTTTGTGAAGAAACAAATATGAATTGATGGAGATCATAAATGCAAGATGAAAGTTTGGGAAAGTCATTTTATTCCCTCTCATTTGACTTTCGAAAGGTTTCAAATTTAACTCAATTTCACACAACAAATCACACAAGCAATCATTATTACTTAATTAATATAACATTCCAAAATTTAAAATTTTGGGATGTTACACTTATCTGGCGTGTCAAGCACTAAATAAATTGTGATCCACAAGCAACACCCCCTCCCCCGGCGGCAGAAACGGGTCGACTCATTTTCCGCACTGTAGCGGTAGCCTAGTTCTTCTCACGTTTTTTTCATGTCCGTTTTTCAGTTTGGTTTCTGTCCGTTTAAGGCCTTTTTTGTTTCTCTATTTTATTTTTCATAACTTTTCCTTCTTAAAATTCATGACCATATTTTTGAATCATTTTTTTTCCTATTCGTGATTTCTGTCAAATTCAATTATTTTTACATTATTAAACTTTTTTCACATTTGTGATAGGTTTATTAAATTTATTATTTCTTTTCTAATTATTTTTATCTAATTCACAAATTTCCCAAATTCGTGAACATTTTTTTCAAACTCATGAACTTTTTCCAAATTTGAGACCTTTTTTAAATGTGTGAACTTTTTTAAAATTCATGAATGTTTTTCTAAATCATGAAACTTTTTTAAAAACCTCTGAAACTTTTTCGAATGCATGAATTCTTTTCAATATTATTTTTCAAATGCATGAATATATTCAACTCGATGAACTCGATCTTTTTCAAAATGCATGAACTTTTTTCAAATTCATGAAGTTTTTCGAAATTTGAATTTGTTCATATTCATGAACTTTTTGCAAATTTTGAACTTTTTTCAATTTGTGTTATTCTTCCATTTTTTAGATGTTTTTTACGAAAGTAAAATGGTCAATGGTTGACTGGTCTCGGTTTTAGTCAATGGTGAACCATGCCTTTTATTGAGGCAAAATAGTCAACCCTTAAGGTTGTCAACTTTTTCTAGTTATTTACACACAATTTACCTCTTTCTTAAATCCTATTTGGATATATGTCGTGCCAAGCCAACATAAGCCCCTATTTTATTTACTTTTTATACCATTAATGGGGAGTTGGATAAGAAAATTTACATGGAACAACCAGATCAAGAGTACCCGCAGATTCGCCCAACCCCCGGTTCTTTCGATCAAAATGAAGATTTTTGACAAAATAAGCCCAAGAAGCATCTTACCTTGAAAAGAATCACCAGTTACTTGACCCATCCATGTGGTAAGTGGGAACGAATGTGATAGAAAATGGTAGGTCTTTGCTACTAGGCTACCGACATTCCCTTCTTATCTATCGGAGGATCCAGATTCTTATCTTTTTTTAGGCGTGAAACAACAACTATTTAGATTCTCTGATAGGATAGAGAAGGAGAAGAGCTAAACCTGTATCAAAGGCTTCACCCTTGCTTTCCCAACCGTCAACTAGTGGGCTTCGGTGAAGGAAATGATGCCATTGGATAAGAGTTTAGCCCCACCCACCACAAGCACCTCAAATAACTCTAAGATGACTGAGTTTTGGCATCCCTCTTTTCGATAGGTTTTGGAAAGCAATCAAGAAAAAAGCTCACATGCAATCATGTGGTGCAAAGTCTATTTCAATAAGCATAGAGTCAAAGATAGAGTTGCACAAGGATGAAGCATGCATATGGCATAAGATTAAGGAGAAGTCATACTAGATATGTAAAATAAAACACACATGCATTATCCAAAAGAGGTTACAAGGCAGTCCATAAAGAGAGCAAAAGGCGAACCAAGTCGTATTAACTTTTTCTGCCTCCCCTTCAAGCATCATGACTAGAACTGTCTATCTAGCTATTTGACTCCCACAAGCACAAAAAAGCATGAAGATTCTTTAGGAGCTTCAACTGAAGAAGGAGGCACATTCAGAGCAGGTTGAGGGTCATGAGCAGCTTCCAGAGCACAATTATTAAGAACTTGCTCTAACCTTCTAGCTTTGGAGCATTGCTCTTGAACAAATCAAAGAGCTCTTTCATCCGACTGAGGATGGTGATCTAAGCTTCTTCATGGGAAAAGCTTTTTGATGAAGCCCTTGAGCAAGGAGGTAGTAGATGCATTTTCTTCATCAGAACTGCTGCTTTCTTCTGACATTTCTTCTTCTATATTATGAGTACAGGACTGTCGAAGATCACTAGCAGAAGCATGAACTTGAGCACTAGAGGCCAATTTTTCTTAATTACTCATTTTTTGGATTTCTCACCAAAAACTTTTCTAGGAGAAGTTCGAATCCGATCCCTTCAGATATTGACCGGTCTTGGTTTGACATGGTACGCGTTACTGGTTCCCAGAATACTCAATTTCTCCAGTAGCTAAACCCTTTATTACCCTACCTTTCGATTCGTATTTTGTTTATACACAATCAATGGAGGGCCCTGACATATGTCGCATTGTCTTCAATAGCATGCTCTTACTTCATGTTTCCTTTATAATAAGTCATCAAATTTGATGCTTTTTGATCCGCAGTTGCTACAATAGAATCCTCCATTTAAGTGGTTCTCGCTTCTCCTTGTTCCTACTCCTAACTCTTCCCCGGGTAGTTCCCAATGTTTGGCACTTGAGATATCGAACGTAAAGCTAAGGAACTTAGGTATGCTCATAGCAAGGTAGACATAGGGCAACCTGTGGCTGGATTGAATCCTTCATGATGGAAAAACAATGGAGACTGAGATAGGGTTGCCCTTCGGTTTTCCAAGGAATGCCTGATTCAACATGTAACATGAACATGAGCGGACACCCATACAATCTCAATTCGATGAAAAAGTTTCATGCCATTGTCGTTTTTAGGGCAAAAAAGAAAGAGTCATCGCTGCCAATTGATAACTCAGTGAGAGAAGACAAGCATGTTCTTAAAGCGATCGGTTAAACTCATACAAACCATGATACTCCCTCTCTCTCAGTTTACAGGGCGTGCGCGTACCCTTAGGTCGTCAATTTGACCAACCTAATACAAATCATATCTTTATCTTTACCTAATAATAAAGCAAATTGGGTTTCCTTCGTCCGTCATGGCATTTTACATAAAAGTCCCTGTCTTTTCTTGAAATCAACCCGCCGTCCGGATTTAAGACACGCCCGAACCGTTATTTTACATTTTTGAAAAACCTCCCTGATGTTTTAGGTAATTCATCCGCGCGAATCATATTTAAGTCAAACAAATGCTTTTTACAATCATCCATATCTTTTAAACCGTAACTCCGATTTGAACATGTTATATATGAAATTTGATTAGAAAAATATGTAGAATATGAATATGAGATTATTTTTACCTGTTAAATATTTTTAAATATTATTTTGGAATATATTTGAGTTAAACTAAATGATTTTCTAAATTATCTGTATCTTTTAAACCGTAACTTCGATTTTAACATATTATATATGAAATTTTATTAGAAAAATGTGTGGAATCTAAATATGATGTTAATTTTACCTGTTAAATATTTTTAAAATATTGTTATGGAAGCAAACTTATAACTTATAGCGCGAGATCCGTTTTTTCCATACCGGCGGCGATCCAGATTGCAAATAAACACCCCACTATAACCATATAGGGAAAAGAAAACATCGATAACTACACATGCATACCTCTGAAAAATATCACAGGGGAAAACAACAGATTTCTCATCGCGAGAGTGAGAGAGAGAGAGAGAGAGAGAGAGAGAGAGAGAGAGAGAGAGAGAGAGAGAAAGAGAGGGAGAGAGAACGCCTTAGGATTAACCATATTCAACACACATTTTTTGTTGTTTTGTGTGAACACCGAGGCCATCGCTGGCGAGGATGAGAAATAGATAAGCGGCAACACAAATATGATGCCTTGCAAAAATAAAGGAAATGGACCTATTGTGGTCTTGAGTGATGGTTGTTGAGTTAAGAGCGTGTGTTATGTTTTCTCTCCCGTTGCAACGCACGGGCTCTTTTGCTATATTACAAAAAATATACGAATATAAACTTCAAATGTTCTATTTTCAAACGGTATAATTTTTGTGTTATATAATTTATATTAGGATGATAAAATTGGCAACCTAGGTATATGCATAGGACTTGTAAACTGAGTACCTATTAAAGCACCCGCCAACATCATTTTAGCACTATGGATTTGACCATACGGTCTCCGTTTGCTGGAATTGGAAAAGTTGAGAACAAAGTGGCGAATGCGTGCGTAACGGGTGGGAATCTGCTAGTGTCAGCTGGTTACAAAGTCAACCATCAAACCATCAACCAGCAAACCACCCGCTCGCTCAGCGCTCGCCCACCCACGTGTCAGCACGAGTTTGTTTAGGAAATGCTACACTTGTTCATTAGTTTCGCCAAATATGGAGACTAGTCAGAAATGCTGAGGCAAGCCTAACTGTTGGTGCTGCGGACTCAATTATTTGGAAAACAACATCCTCAGGAACATACTCAGTTGCAACTGCTTACAAACTTCAGTTTGCTGGCAGAGTGCTGTCTCCATTCAAGGACATGTTCTGGAAGGCTTGGGCTCCCCCCGCTGTAAGTTTTTCATCTGGCTCCTCATGCTAGATAGGCTCTGGTGTGCTGATCGGCTTCAGCGACGGGGGTGGCCAAACAACTATTTTTGCCCATTCTGCATCCGGAATTTGGAGACCTCAATGCACATCCTTTGGGAATGCCCGCATGCGCGGAGGATCTGGCAAGAGACGGCAACCTGGAAGGGATGTGGTTCACTCAGCCCCCTTGCTTGGCAAAACTTGGATAGCTCGAAGGAAATGTGGATTTCAATTGTCTCCAGGACGGCGGACGAACACAAGAAAGGAATCAAATCAATGTTGATCTTGGTGTCCCGGAGAATATGGCTGGAAAGAAACAACCGAATTTTTGGGAACAAATTCTCGGCGGTGCAAACAACTCTAAAGGAGATTCGAGGAGACTTGGAGCTGTGGAGATTGGGGGGGTGCGATCTCCATGCTGTCGCCCTTCGGGGACCCAGACTGAGAAATATAGCTTGTTGATCTTTTTTAGCCTTTTTCCTCTTCTTTTTACGCTCCTTATGGCCACCTTTTGGTCAGTTGTACATATTGCTCCCTTCCTATCATAATGAAAAGCCCAGCGTTGCTGGTCTCCCTTCAAAAAAAAAATTGCTACACTTGCAGACTGTTTTGGCACGGAAGAAGTTAGGGACCGAAATGTAAATCTATGGTTGGTTAGCGGTGGGGCCCTCAACAAAATTCACAAACATGTGGAACTTCCCCTTCCGTGAAGAAGTTACGGGCACGTTAGCCCGTAGGCTCTCTCACCCGTGGCCTATGCCTCGTAAGTGTAGGATTATTGAGTTTGTTGTGCCGGCCTAAAACAGCGTCCCGCGTGAGCGCGGATTTGCTTATTTGGTGCAACAAGCGCTAAAGGAGGAGGTCTGCTGAGACCAAGGCACTCCCAAAAAGAAAAAAAGAGATGTGTGGGATGTCCTCGCCGGATACAATGCAAAATCATTTTAATGTCAATGTGAGGATCATGCTCCCATTATTATTGTATTGAACTAGAATGTGATTTGGGTTCATTTTAATCCCTACTCGAGCATCGTTACCTATCCAACAATGTTGCACTTTTTTTATGCGGGTAACAATGTTGCACAGTCTCTTGCAGAAAAGGATGCTTGCACTATCGGCGACCTAGAACGTAAGAGCATCTACAACCGGACCTCTCAAACCCGTCTCATACGTCCGGACGGGCTGCCCGGTCATGATTTTTCGACCCAGACGGACGCCTCAAACGGGCCTCAAACGCCCAGGCTGACCGACACACACCATATCCATCCTAAATATAGGGCGGATATGGGGGCGCCCGGGCATGGCCGTCACGTCGGCCCCGGCCCATGCTGGCCCACCCGACCCCACTTATATTCGTCCCCATCCTCTCACAGGAGCAAACCCTAGCCACTTCACTCCGCTTCACTCCCCTCCGCCACCAGAGCTCACCTCCGGCGGTTTGCGGCCTTCTCCGCCATGGAAGGCAGCGGATCGGACTCCGACCAGTCCAGATCTGTCGACTGGGGTGTCGTCCCGTGTGGGTTGGAGGAGGCAATGGCAGTCCGCATTGCACTCCGCCGCTCACGGGAGGATAGCGCCCGACCGACAGACAGATCCGTCCGCCGCGACGCCATAGCGTTAGCTCACCGGGCGGTCGAGTCCTTTGTTGCTGGATCTTTGTGGTCCCCGCCGGAAAACCTCTCCTTCCCCATCACCGGCCGATAGAGTATAAGTCCCACCAGGAACGAGCGGCCCGCCGTGAGAAGGAGAGGATAAGGGCCGCCGAGACATGTATCACGGCGGAAATGGCTGCGGCGCGGGCGGCCGCAGAGGAGGAAGGCATCCGCGCCCGCATTGTGAAGAAACGACAGCAGAGGAACATGTGCGCCCTTGCCCGAGAGCAAAATCGGGCAGTCCATGCCACGACCCGGACTGCCACCGAAGGAGGAGAAGGAGGACATCGACGGCGACAAGAAGATCCCGCTCAATCCGTACTGCGTCTTCGACCGGTAATTCCGCGAGAAGGACGAAAGGGCGCCGGAAAGGGCAATGGCAGCCGTGGATGAACTCCACCATAGCCAAACATACCAAATTTTGGTAGTCCGATGACATGTTTAGCGTAGTGTGATGGAGTAGCCGGACGTGTGCGTCGATGTAGTTGCATGAGTTTGTATGAATTTGGGATATGATAATTGAGGTGTTCGGATGTGGATTGCATTTTTTGAGGAGTGTCCGATCAGCGCCTGCGGACCCGTCCAGGCGTGTCCGCAGACGTTTGAGGGGACGGATTTGTCAAGTCCGGCTGTTGATGCTTAACTCGAGTTCATTTGTATGTCATGGCGAGGATCGCACGTATGAGAGATGTGCGTGCTGTCCTTGATCAGATATCGACACAGAATCATTTTAATGTCAACGCGAGGATCATGCTCGAGCTCGCATAATATAAAAGCCTGTATATTATTAGCTACTCCGAAAACGAGTAGCTTTTTAATTCTATTTGTCTCATATATAAACCTAGCTGGGTCTTATGGATGGCAACAACTCTCAACAGTAGCTACAACTCTCAAAATAGAAAAAAGAACTAGAGCTGACGAAAAGAAGGACACGCTAATAGTATGAGCAGCATGGTGGTGATCAGCAAGTCCCCATTGGTGGTCGTCCGGCCATCGGAGCCGGTCACGGAGATCGGCAACGAGATCCACCTCTCCACCTACGACAAAATATTCGCTGGCCCGGTCACGGCGTTCTTTGTGTTCGAGCATCCCATCCATGAGCCTGCTGAGACCATAAGAAGAGGGCTCTCGCAAGCACTTGTCCACTACTACCCTATCGCCGGCCGGCTTGCCATCGGAGCCACCTCCGGCGAGGTGGTCATCAAATGCACCGGCGAGGGGGTGTCGTTCGTTGCAGCGTCTGCCAACTGCGCCATCAAGGACGTGCCGGAGCTGTGCAACTCATGGCTGCAAGAAGAGCTCGGCCTCTACAATTCAGTTGGTTTGAGCCACTCTGAGCCTTTGATGCTGATGCAGGTGACCGTCTTCTCTTGTGGCGGGTTTATCGTGGGGATAACATGGAACCACCTCGTCTGCGATGGCAGTGGGCTCGTGCAGTTTTTCCAGGCGGTCGGCGAGCTTGCCCGCGGGATGCCATCACCGTCCGTCGTTCCGGTCAGAACGGCGGACTCGCTCTTGTTGGATTTGCCTCCATCCTTCTCAAACTGTGCGCGGTTTCCGGCTATCCTCCAACAATCCCCGAGGGTCTGCCACAACATCACAATACCATCTAGCTTAATTGACCACATCAGACGCAGGTATTACATGAGTAATGGGCGGCCATGCTCTGTTTTCGAGGCTGTGGCCGCGGTGCTATGGCGGTGCCGGACCCGTGCAATCTTGTCCGACCCGGGCACCCTGGTCATGCTCTCTTTCGCGGCTGATGCACGCAAGTATGCGTCGGCCAAGAAGGGCTTTTACGGCAACTGCGTCACCCTACACCTGGTCATGGCGACGAGCGGCATGGTAGCAAATGGAGAGGTAACAGACCTGGTGGCGATGATCCAGCGTGCCAAGGATCGGATGCCGGACCAGTCGATCATGGATAAGTTGCAGCAGCGCCTGCATGGATACAATCTTCTTTGTTTGTCATCCTGGCGAAACTTTGGCGTAGGTTTTGATTTTGGCGCAGGGGGGCCGTCAAGGTTAATGAGTTACGAGCGAGAGAGGATTGGGCTGCCCTTCTGCGCGGTATGCGTGCCGTGCCCGGAGGAGCACAACGTCATGGCCAAATGTGTGAGGGAGGAGCACGCCGACGCCTTCCTCCAAGAAATATCGAATATTCAACTGATTTCTACCTGGCTTTCACCTCCATCCAAGCTTTGACTAAAACAGTTTCTGATGGATGCATGCTTAATTTGTTGTTGTTTGTTTTCTCCTACACATATATTTCTTTGTATTAATGTGGAGTAATGTTGAACATACACACCAATCTTGTACACCATGAGCTAGTTTTACCATTTTATTTGATGAAATAAGGTTTTCTGTAATTCACATTTTCTTACCAATTATGTTGCTCTGTAAATGTCAAGATATATTCGATGCAATGCAATGTCGATGTCTAGGGCATGTATATAATCGCACCCAATATAATTGCCGAGTTGAAAAATAGAGAAATGAGAAAGAAAAAATAAATGATACTGTGGCACAAAGCAATTTGGACCGAACGTGCTCATCACCCTCCATTTTAGTTTGCACGAATCACACAACATAGAGCTGCCACATCATGTTTTCCAAACGTCAGGTGCTTATCATCTCGTCCCGAACGCCTCATCAACCTTTAGATCCAAGCAGTAATCTTTGGGCAAGTTAATCAGACACGTGAGCGATCTTTTCGTTTGGCAAAAAACTCGGTCGTCCCAAACGCCCTTATCCTCCCACGCCGCACGTCTCTTGGTCCACCTGCCCACTTTCTCTAATCCTCTCTCCCCTGGTCACTCTATTTTCCTCTTCCCCCACCCCCATCACATAGTGAGAGTGAGATGCGGGAGAGAGAGATGTAAGATCAATGTAGAAGGCCGGTGATGGAGCTCGGGAAGGCGAGGAATCGAAGGATCTGACGAGATAGCCCTCGGATTCGTCGGTGGCGCACTGTGGATAGAGCTCCGGTGACTAATGTGGCTTGGCAGTGCGGCGGGTTACAGGCGACTCGGCACTCAGTCCGTACGGAGGATGAATTCATCGGCCATGGCGGTCAGGAGGTTGCAGAATAGCGGAGAGAAGGATAGGTAGGATGCGACGATGGGGTGTACCTGCTGTTGGCGGTCACTACAAAAAAAAGACACCCATGACATTATAGCCTGAACGATTTTTTTTCCTATCATGGTTATAACACTTCTATGACGATAATTGTGACAAAAACATGTATCGTCATAGATGTGGTGGGGTCCTACTTCTATGACAGAAAATCAAGACAAAAATGGTCTTTTTGTCCTAGGCCAGCCAGAGACGCACCTGCATGACATTCTTTGGGCCATTCATGACGTAAAAAATCGTGGTAGAAGTGAGGGCGAGAAAAATATCGGGGAGTTCCCGGTTACAGTGGGTGGTCAGGGCCGTGTGATGCAGTGTGGTTTCACGTTTTTCTCGTACGCGCGTGTGTGCAAGGCGCTCGCTAACTGAATCTTCCGAGGCGTTCCTTTACTGAACCTGAGCGATTGCACTAGCTAGCTACATACTGAACATGGGGGTTCGATTGCAATACGTGTTGAAGCCGATAGTTCCATCCCTTCGCCCCTAACTGAATCCCAGTGATTCCTTCGCTGCTAACTGAAGCTGGCCGATCCTTCTTGCTGATCACTAAAGCCGATCGAGCCCCCGTGAGAGATGTAGCCTGCTGGTGTGTTGGGTTGCCTCTGATGAACAGCACCCTTTGATGCCACACACGCGATACATAGGAACGAGTCAAGACATGTGGTGAGTCTAGCCGGTTGGCTGGCTGTGGCTGAACAGTTCCCGTTGCTGCTGCCTACTCTAACGTACATGTATGCCCCACCCCAGCCGGTGGGGGTTGGATGAACAGGACCGCGTGGCTGTAGGCGGTTGCAGCTGGATGAAGAGGATCTCGTGGAGGTTCTATAAACAGTATCCGGTGGAGCCTGGTGGACGATGATGGATGAACAGTACCCCGTGGAGGCTGGAGTGAGAGGCAGTAGACGGTGGATGAACGGTAGCCCGTGGAGTCCCGTTCTGTGGTACGCTACACCCCTCTCAATGAATAGGACCCCGTTTCGACCGTAGGTGCTCCAACAGAAGTCCGTTTCCTCTGTTTTGCGGGACGCCACACCCTCCTGATCAATTGGACCTCGCTTCGACGGTAGGCACTCGAACAGAAGTCTATTTCCTCTGTTTTGCGATATGCCAGACCCCTTCCGATGAACATGATCCCGTTTCGATCATAGGCGGTCAAACAGAAGGCTGTTTCCTCCATTCCGCGGTATTCCAAGCCCCATTTTGGCTGTTTCGTCCAAGACGGGTGGTTCTCGATGAACACAATGCATTCCGTTGCCTCCCGATGAACACGACGCTGTTTCTCCGTTCCGACCCAGCCGGTTGGCTGCCGATGAAGAGGACGACATTACTGCCATCCGTTGCCTCTCCATGTACACGAGCCCTGCCCGTACGTATGTGCAAGTACGCAATCGAGACCCCGCCTATATGTACGTACGTGGCTGTATTTTTTGGCATGTGGCTATACGTAAGTGTACACGACTTAGACGGGACTGCATGAACTGATACGTAGAGGGCTTTACTATGACACGTGCCACTACTTACTCGGCCATAATTCATCCCTGCAGAGACACCGATCGACCGGTATGTACGTATACGTTCGTGACCAGACAGACAATGCTACGTATGCTTCAACCGGGTGGGTCCCAGTTGTCAGGGAGGATAAGGACGCCCTTCCCGTGCGAATATATAGCTGGTGGGTCCTGATACATCTCCAACGTATCTATAATTTGTGAAGTATTCATGCCATGTTTACAACAATTTTATATGGTTTTGGTATGATTTGCATGGAACTAACCCGGACTGACGATGTTTTTAGCAGAACTACCATGATGTTCTTTTTTGTGCAGAAATGAAAGTTCTACAAACACCACGAAACTTTTTTGTGGATTTTTTCTGGACCAGAAGATTACCAATGGGCTAGAGCAGCACCTGGGGGGTACCCCGAGGGGGGCACAACCCACCAGGGAACGCCTGGGCCCCCAGGCATGCCCCAGTGGGCTGTGCCCACCTCCGTGGCCTCCTACACCCCCTCTTCACCCTATAAATTCCCAAATATTCCAAAAACCCTTGGGGAGACCCTAGATCGGAAGTTCCGCCGCCGCAAGCCTTTATAGCCACCGAAAACCAATCGGGATCCCGTTCTGGCACCCTGCTGGAGGGGGAGATCATCACCGGTAGCCATCTTGATCATCCCGGCGGCCAGCGCGATGAGTAGTCCACCCTCGGGGCTGAGGGTTTGTACCAGTAGCTATGTGTTTAATCTCTATCTCTCGCGCGCGATGTCGAGATGTGACGATCTTGATGTATCATGGGCTTTGTTAACATAGATGGATCATATGATGTTTCCCCCCTCTCTACTCTTGTTATGATGAATTGAATGTTTACCCTTTGAAGTTTTGTCATGTCGGATTGAATGTTCAGATTTGAGAACACATGATATATGTCTTACATATGAACTAGCAGCGCCACCCGCGCATTTGCGCGGCTAGCTTGACTATTGTATATTACTATTTGTAGTACCCTTCATTATTTTTCTACTTTTCTACAATAAAGATATTGTTATTTTTCATATGAATATGCTTATGGGAAATTATAAATGGTAATACTGCGAACAATGTCATTGAGTATATAAAATTCAAAAGAAAAGTTTAGTTGCCAATAGTTTATAATATTTATTACATATAGGCAAAAGAGTCATATTCTTGGTTTCTTTGCTTATGTTGTCAACCGATATTCTGTAGTTCACCATTATATTAGCTTTTATATATGATTCAACTATAGAAGCCATATTTTGGGCTGATAAGAATATCTTCAACAAACATTGGATTTCATTGTTCTTTTGACAGTTGGGTGTATTATGTTTGTTGGTAACAATTTCGGTTGGGCTAACTAAAACTAAAGGCATTGATCTATGCCTCGCCACCACCCACTATCATCTTCATCTCTACGTTTTTCACTTAGCCATTCTCATCCTGTGTTGTCTATCCTTCTCACAATACATTTTCCTTTGTAAAAAAGCAATCTACCTTTTCATATATATCATTTGAATCTGTATATTCACATGGATTAATACCCTCTAACTTTGTTGCTATTATGATTCGTTTTCAATAGGTAATACTACTGATAATTTATAAGAAAAATATCAATATAATTTGTCTTCTTTAATGATAGTGTATAGTATTATTTTGTTTCTAACCCTAATTATTGTACCGACTCAACGCACACTGATAGCATATTGGCATCGACTGTTGTTTATTTTTGCCTTATGTTATCCCTTATACATACATTTATTTTTGGTTCTTCTCAATATATTGCTTGTCCATTGTTTCAAGCTGGTGTGTCAGTGGATATATATGGCTTGCCTATTGCTATTAGTCATTGTGAACTCCGCTCGTTACAATAAATCCATGAATGCTTAGATGAGCTCCCATCTCCCTCGGAGTACCACCAAACTCTTTTGCTATACTATGAAAACTTCCTTGGTTATGCATCAAATGCATATTTCTCCATTGACATAAGTAGCCATGTGTTGTGCATGTGAGGAATGTCATATTGATGATTTTCCAAAGTGCTACAAATTGTATATTGTAAGGAATGTCACATTGATGATTTTCCAAAGTGCTACACATTGTATATTATCTAGTGGAAAGAAAGTTTCTCATTTTACTTCCATATAAATATTTCACCTATGAGTTTTAGTTTGAGTTTCTTTTATTTAAATTGATAATATAAATAAAACATCATTGTTTTTTTAACTAATTTGGTACTTTGCCGAATGCCAATTGAGGAGCCTGTGTAAGCGAACATATACAGATGTCATGAGCTAATTTTCCCTTTTTCCATAGAATACGTGATGAATTTGGTACTACTGACATCGGTCATGATCAGTACTGCAATTAAAGACGTGCAGGGATAATTTGGTACTTTGCCGAATGCCAATTGAGGAGCCTGTGTAAGCGAACATATACAGATGTCATGAGCTAATTTTCCCCTTTTCCATAGAATACATGATGAATTTGGTATTGCTGACATCGGTCATGATCAGTACTGCAATTAAAGACGTGCAGGGATGGCTGTAGTATTCAGTAAAAACACATACCATGGCATGATCCGTATCAGTTACATTTGTGGGTCCGGCCGGCCAGCCAAGACTGATAGATTTGTTGTCTCGTATCCCATAGTAACATGTATCTGTTTTTCTCCAAATTTATGCATGCCTCTTATCATCTTGCTCCTGCTCTAATTTCTTATGTTATAATCCAAAATTGATAAAATAATATATTTGGAATAAAAGAGAAATGTATGTGAAGATAAAATAGAGAGGGAGACAAAAAAAATGCAGTTGCGTAGGATAATAGTGCGAAACGGATCAAAAATTGCATGTCTTGGCGTTTTTTCGTAAGTAGTTGTCGTTGTTTTTTTGGACGTACGTGTCCTTCCTGTACACGGTTTGCTCCTTTTTAGGACTTTCCTTGTTGTACATATATATGCCTATACATAATATTTGTGTGCAATGTTATATTGTTAAAAATCTCGGCCATCTATATCTAGAAGCTAATGGTTGGGATAATTTAATATGTGTGGATAAACGTGCTATAATATAAATATTAAATAGTATATAATCATCATCCTTTATCATTGTAAATCAAACAATTTAGAATCACATATTTTGATCGTCCTTTATTAAGAAATATGAAGCCATATTATTAGAATCAAACAAAAAAATAAGTCAGTTTAATTTAGCCTATGTGTGCACGTATTGTTTTTTGAGATATATTCCATATGTATGCACGTACTTGGAAAGGGATCCTGCTATTGGCTTTTTAATGTGATGCCTCTTTGTTTATTTTTCTTACCATGATTACGCAATGCCTCTTGGGTTTTTTTACGTGATGTGAATCAAACAACATATAATAACTATTATTATTTTCTTGTATTAAGTAAGATCTACTATTTATAATCAAACAGATCGGGTCAATATACAGACATATGTTTTTTTAGACAATATATACAGACATATGTGTGCACACGTACGTGTTAGACGACTCTTGTTGACCTTTTATCAAGAGCATGGGCCGCTGGGTGCTAGGTGAGCCCATGTTGAGGGCCGCTGCCTTTTTATTCTTTCTTCTGCTTCTATTAGACTTCTAATCAGACTTGATTAGATCTTTCTGTTTGCAAATCTATACATGTCCTTTTCCTACACGTGAACGTTGTTGACCTTTTCCATCATAGAAAGATGTACTACGTGGCATATTTTTTAGGGGGTGTGTACGTGACATACTTGATATGTGCGTTAACACTGCATATACATTATATTTGTATGTAACGTTTACATCTTTAAATCTTGGTCGTTTATATCTGAAATTGATGGTCGAGATAATTTAGTCTGTGTGGACAAACGTGATGGCTTATTTGACTTCTGTCTTAATTATATAATAGATAGATACCTGTGGTGACAATGGGGTATTATTTTGATTCACTCGATATATGTTATGGCACTCAACTTGCGGATTTCCGAGGTGACTTTGGGGTAATCTATGGATAGGGGTTGATGCATGTTTTTATTATCTTTTCTCCGATAGAAACTTTGGAGTCTCCTTGTAGTTCTTTGTGTGGATTGAGTATTATGAATCTGAAATTGTTTGATACATATTGTATAATTAAATCACAGGTACTCGCGGTGACATTGGGGTATCTAGGTGACATTAGAGTTGGTAGGTATGTATCATATGGTGTTATTTTAGTACAAACTCTTGATTAGATCGATCGGAAAGAATAACTTGCTGTTATTTTAGTACGAAATCTAGGATAGATTGATCGGAAAGATAGCTTTGAGGTGGTTTCGTACCCTACAAACAACTTCTATCGTTTGTTCTCCGCTAATAGGAACTCGGGAGTGATTCTTTATTGCACTTTGAGGGATAATCATATGATCTAACTATGCTAGCATTGTTGAGAGATTGCACTAGTGAAAGTATGCACCCTAGGCCTCATTTTCCATCATTTCAATACCGTTTGTGCTTCATTTTATTATTTACTACCTTGCTGTTTTTTATTGTTCGCACTACAAAAACTAATATCTACTATCCATACCACACTTTTATCACCATCTCTTCGCCGAACTAGTGCACCTATACAATTTGCCATTGTATTGGGTGTGTTGGAGACACAAGAGATTTCTTGTATTTGATTGCAGGGTTGCTTGAGAGAGACTATCTTTATCCAACACCTCCCACAGATTGATAAACCTTAGGTCATCCACTTGAGGAAAAATTGCTACTGTCCTACAGAACTCTGCGCTTGGAGGCCCAACACGAGTCTACAAGAATAAAGTTGCGTAGTAGACATCAAGCTCTTTTCTGGCGCCGTTGCCGAGGAGGTGAGTGCTTGAAGGTATATCTTCAGATCTTGCAATCGAATCTTTTAGTTTCTTGTTTTGTCACTAGTTTGGTTTACAAAAAGAAAACTACAAAAAAATGGAATTAAGGTTGCATCATATTATTGATCATCTTTATAATGTCTTTCTTGAAAGTGATGGTTCAGAAAATTGTGCTCGTTTGTTAGAAGAAGAAGTCAATAAAATGTTTGGCACAAATTATTTGAGTGATGAGCATGATTGCAATGTTGTTAGTATGAATTCTTTGAATATCCAAAATGCTAATGATGATTGCACTAGCCATGATAATGATGTCTCCTATAAGAATGTCAATTTTTGCGGAGTGAATTGGGAATGCAAAAGCACATCAAAAGGGAAGATAGATTTTGCAAGAGGCATAAGTATTTAGAAATAAAATGGTTGCAAGAGAAGCTAGATGGTTGTGCCGAAAAATTTAATTTTTTTTGCCATCCTTGCAAACTTTGCAATGAACGTGGTCATTTAAATCTCCAATTGAATTTGTTTGATGATCGAATCATGTCCAAAAATTGTGATGACTTGATTTCCCTTGCACATCATAATGAACTTAGTTTGCTTCTGGGTTATGAAGAAATGAAATGTATAACAAAGAATATTCCATATAACCCTAAGAGATTTTTGATTTTGATCTAGAGGAAATTTATATGTTTTTTGCGGTAAATTGCATTGAGAATCCTTATATTGCCAACTATGTAAAGACAAGAAAACAAATAGAATATGAATAGAGTGCTAATGAAAGGGAAAATATTTCCCAATACCCTCCTAGTGTTTCTCATGATGAATCAGGCAACGAGGAGGAGCTTCCTATCCAATCAATATCTTCAACAAGAAGCTCGAAAAAAATGATTAAACCCACACGTGAGGTGGTGAAGAAGAAAAAGAAAAGAAGAAAAGGTAGAGATAAAAAGGCAACTCTCCCAAGTAAGATTGCTCCTATCACCATTGTGCCTCATGAAAGTGAATCAAATATGTTAATGGAGGATGATGATATTGAGTATGATTTTGTGATGCCTAATACTTGTTGTAATGATTATGCTTGGGAAGACAATGATGTCTTTTATGATCTTGAAAATCTTTTTGACACTTGCTTGGAAGAATATGATAATAATGTTTGCTATACTATTGGTGCCATTCATGCTATTGAAAAGAATGTTTATGATGATATGCAAAACCACAAGCTTGGGGATGCTATGTTTGATGAGTATGAAATGTTTGAAAATTTATTTGCTGAAATAATGTTTGTACTAAGCTTGGGGATGCTTTGCATAATGAATATGATCCTCTAATTCCTCCTACTTTCGACAAGAAAATTTATTATGATGATAGCATGCCTCCTATTTATGATGATTACAATTATCAAAGTGGGTTTGGAAGAGAGTCAACTCTAGGTAGTAGTAATCCCACTATTTCGGAGGGTGTTGAATCTTATTAAAATATTGATGAAAGTGGATTTGGAGAGGTCATGACTTTATTTAGTGATACATCCACTATTTTTGAAGAGGTTTCAATTGACTATGATGAGAACAAAGTGTCTACTTATGATGATTATTATGATGACATGTATGCCATAAACAGTGATAAATCTTCTATGCTTTTGGATCACGAAAAGAATGCTTTATGTGATGCTTATATGGATCAATCTATTCATGATGCTACTGAAAATTATTATGAGAGAGGAACTTATGATTCATGATGCTCTTGTTATGTTTCAACTTTTATCTTTTATGCGAGCATCATTGAAATCATCATGCCTAGCTAAAAGGCATTAAAGAAAAGTGCTTGTTGGGACACAAGCCAACACTCTTATCTACTGTTTTTGTGTGTTCAAATGATTATGCTACTGTAGTAATCATGTTTTATTGTTTTTGTTTCAATAAAGTCCCAAGTAAAGCCTTTGGGATCATGTTGGGTGATAGTTGATTTGATCTTGCTGAAAAACAGAAACTTTTGCACTCACGAATATAGATTTCATTTTTAATACAAGAGTGATTTTGAGTTGATTCTTTTTGCAGAAGATTGATATAAATATCGCTCACGTGGTCTTAATTTTTTCATAATTTTTGGAGTAGCAGTAGTATGGTTTGAGTACAGATTACTACAGACTGTTCTGTTTTTGACAAATTCTGTTTTCAATGCATAGTTTGCTTGTTTCCTAGTTTCTATGGCTTATATTGCTCAATATAAACTGTAGAAATGATATGCTACAGTAAGAATTGTGTGGAAACAATTATGAATATTGTATTTGACAGTACCAAAGTGAAACGGTTTGCTCTTTATCATACTAGCCTATCTCAGGAAGTTACGTTAAGTTTTGTGTGATTGGAGTTTTCATGTTTTGGGTAAGATGTCGATATCAAGAGAATAAGGAGTGACAAGGCCCTAATCTTGGGGATGCCCAAGGCACCCCAAGGTAATATTCAAGGAAGATCCAAGAAACTAAGCTTGGGGATGCCCCGGAAGGCATCCCTCTTTCGTATCCAACATTATTGGTAACCTCACTTGGAGCTATGTTTTCATTCGTCACATGATATGAGCTTTACTTGGAGCATCATTTTATTTTGTTATGATTTGATTTCTATTATTTAGAATAATGTTTTGCATATTTTATTTCAATAAAAATGTCAAGTATAGCCTTTGCCATGCTTATTTTAAAAGTCTACTTGTTGCTGTTTGAAAACAGAAAGTTTACCGTTGTTGCAAAAATTCCCTAAAAAAGTCAGAATGTGATAAAATATTGATTTTTTTTGCACAATAAGCTCTGATAAATTCTCTACAGTTCGGTAGATTTCCATAATCTTGTGAGTTTAAGAAGTATTGATACTCTTGCATTCTTTACTGACTATACTGTTTTGGTAGATTGCTGTTACGTTTGCATTGTTTGCATATGTTTGCTTGTTTAATGATTCGATTCGAGGATAGGAGTATTAAATATGCAGAGGCATTTAGTACGCTATGTTAAATAATAATTTTAGTGATTTTCTACAGTAGAGAATGATAAGGTTTTGCATTAATTTATACTAACTTATCTCACAAGTTCTTGTTGAGTTTTGTGTGGATGAAGTTTTTGAGATTTAGGGAAACCGTAATGTGAGAGGAATTCAGAAGACACAAAAGCTCAAGCTTGGAAATGCCCAAGGCATCCCAAATTTATATTTCAATAAGTCTCAATCATCTAAGCTTGGGGATGCCCCGGTAGGCATCCCACCTTTCTTCTTCAACAATTATCGGTTAGTATCGGTTGAGCCTAAGTTTTTGCTTCCATGATGTGTGCTATTCTTAGAATGTCATTTTATTTTGTTTTTTTGCTTGCTGTTTTAATAAATTACTTAGATCTGAAAGTTTTTAATTAAGAGAGAGTCTTCAAATAGTTATCCATTTACATAACTACTCACTTGATCTTCACTTATATCTTTTTGGAGTAGCTTGTCATTTACTCTTGTGCTTCAGTTATATCCTATGAGTAAATTGTTGAATGAATTGAATATCATGACGTTGAAATTGTATGTTCATATCATGCCTAGTAGTAGATTCACATTATGTTTAGAAAGTGAAATCTTTTGAAGCTTGACAATCACAATATTGGTCATACAAGTGATTCGTGAATGATTAGTATAAGGAAAAGAACTTTCACATGCAAATACACTATATTGGAAATATTTTATGATTGTGAGCCCCCATCAAAATATTATATGCCAAAATTGTTGACGTTGGACAAGGAAGACAACGTGATGATTTGTGTTTGTTCATATTCACATAGAAGTTATATTGTCATAGATCCTTCAACATGTGGTGCTTGCCCCCTATCTTTGCTAGTGAAAAACTCCGCACCAAGTAGAGATACTACTTGTGCATCCAAAAACCTTAAACCCAAATCTTGTTTTGAGAGTCCACCATACCTACCTATGGATTGAGCAAGATCCTTGAAGTAAGTTGTCATCGGTGCAATAAGGCAATAAAAATTGCTTCTAAAAGTGTTAGATCATTTAGTGTAAGAGAAAATTGAGCGTTGTACGAACTTGCACTACAAACAAAAGACACATTCGTGACATTTTGGGCCGAACGAATTTTTTTCTGTCATACTTATGACACTTCTATGGCGATAATTGTGACAAAACCCTGTATCATCATAGATGTGGTGGGCTCCTACTTATATGACAAAAAATCATGACAGAAATTGGGCTTTTTGTCCTGGGCGGGCCGGAGACGCAGCTGCATGACATTCTTTGGGTCGTCAATGACAGAAAAAACCATGGTAGAAGCGAGGGCGAGGAAAATTTCGGGGAGTTCCCGATTACGGTGGTGGTCGGGGGCCGAGCGATGCGCGTTTCTCTTGTACACGTATGCGCGTGTGTGCGAGGCGTTGGCTCTAACCGAACCCGAGCGAGGCGTTGGGCTCTAACTGAACCGGAGCGATTGCACTGCAGGCTTTGCGTTACTAAACTCGAGCGATTGATCGATGGCTGTTAACTGAACCCGATCGAGCGATTCCTTCGCTATTGCTGCTAACTGAAGTCGATCGATGCTGCCTCTCTAGATGAACAGTGAGCATTGCAGGGGGGTTGGATGAACAGTGAGCGGTGGGGGTGGACGAACAGGACCCCGTGGCGTTACCTTTGGATGAACAGAACCCTGATCGATCGAGCCGGTTGGGGCTGGATGAACAGGACCCCGTGGAGTGGAGGGCTGGATGAACAGTAGATGATGGAGGGGTGCCCATGTAGGGGTGGTTGAACAATAGCCGGTAGAGTAGCACATGGTGGAGGCTGGATGAACAGGAGCCCGTAGAGGCTGGAGGAGGTCGACGGTGGAGATGAACAGTATCTCGTGGAGTCCGGTTTTGTGGTACGCCACACCCCTCCCACTGAAGAGGACCCCCGTTTTGACCATAGCACTCCAAGACAAGCCCATTTCATCCGTTTTGCGGTACGCCACATCCCTCCCGATCAACATGACCCCCGTTTCGACCGTAGGAGGTCCGTTTCCTTCGTTTTGCGGTACGGCAGACCCCTCCCGATGAACAAGATCCCGTTTCGAACATGGCCGGTCGAACACAAGGCCGTTTCCTTCGTTCTGCAGTACACCAGGCCTCATTTCCATCGCCTGTTCCGTCCAAGCCCTCTCGATGAACACGATGACGCATTCCGTTCCGACCCAGCCGGTTGGCTCCCCATGAACACGACGACGACGATGTTTCTCTGTTCCGACCCAGCCATGTACATGAGCCCTGGCCGTACGTATGCGCGAGTAGGCGTTCGAGACCCCGCCCGTATGTACACATACGTGGCCGTATTTTCTTTCTTGCACACTGGACGCTGTACGTACGTGTACATGCTACGTGTGCGCCTCTACTATGACACGTGCACGCCTCTACATCCACCAGTATGTACGTACACGTTCGCGACCAGAATGACAACGCTATGTACGCTTCGACCAGGTGGGTCTCGACTGTCAGGCACTTCCTTGCGTGCGAAGATGTAGCTGGTGGGTCCCAGCAGTCAGGGGGGCGAATCATTTTTTTTGCCCAGACACACTTCCTTGCGTGCGGAGGTGTAGCTGGTGGGTCCCAATAGTCAGGGGGGCGAATCATTTTATCTCGGACGCACTTCCTTGCGTGCGAAGATGTAGCTGGTGGGTCCCAGCAGTCAGGGGGGCGAATCGTTTTTTTCCTGGACGGACTTCCTTGCGTGCGAAGATGTACCTGGTGGGTCCCAGCAGTCAGGGGGCGAATCATTTTTTTCATGAAATACGGTGGCCCGTCCGGTGGGTCCCCGTTGTCAGGTGGAGGAATAATTATTTTGCGCATAATAAGGAGGCACTTCCTTGCGGCTGCCGTGGACCCAGCTGTCAGCCTCTCCACGTACAGTACTCTTTCGATGGAAGTCGGTCGTTGACCACATTGACCACGCCACGCCGAGAGCACCACGGCGGTGGACGACGGCGAGGCCTAGGAAGGGGATAACGCGGAGCCGGGGAAGACGCAGAAGTGGATGCCCACATGAAGAGGAGTATGAGGGTTCACTGGTTCGGCTGCGGTGTGAGGCTGCCGTCGTGTAACGCCCTCGATGCGGCTATATCTCCCACGTGTCGAAGCACGACTTAGAGGCATAACCGCATTGAAAGCAATGTCGCAAGTGAGGTAATCTTCACACAACCCATGTTATACATAAGGGAAAGAGATACATAGTTGGCTTACAATCGCCACTTCACACAAAAACATGAATTAAGCATTACATCATCCAGATACAATCAAGGTCCGACTACGGAACCAAAATAAAAGAAGAACCCCAAATGCGACAAAAGGTCCCCGATCGACCCCAACTGGGCTCCACTACTGATCAACTAGAACGAAACAACACAAAGGGACAAGATCTTCATCGAGCTCCTCCTTGAGCTTGGTTGCGTCGCCTGCTCGGTAACATAGGCACCTGCAAACTGGTTTTGGAAGTATCTGGTGAGCCACGAGGACTCAGCAATCCCATTACCATGGGTATCAAGACTAGCAAAGCTTAATGGGTAAGGAAGGGGTCAAGTGGTGAGGTTGCAGCAGCGACTAAGCATATATGGTGGCTAACATACGCAAATGAGAGCGAGAAGAGAAACAAGTGGAACGGTCGTGAAGCTAGCAATGATCAAGAGGTGATCCTGAACACCTACTTACGTCAAACATAACCCAGAAACCGTGTTCACTTCCCGGACTCCGCCGAGAAGAGACCATCACGGCTACACACACGGTTGATGCGTTTTAATTCGGATCAAATGTCAAGTTGTCTACAACCGGACATTAACAAATTCCCATCTGCCACATAACCGCGGGCACGGCTCTCGAAAGTTTATACCCTGCAGGGGTGTCCCAACTTAGCCCATGACAAGCTCTCGCGATCATCGAAGGAATAGACCTTCACCCGAGACACTCCGATCAGACTCGGTATCCCGGTACATCAAGACATTTCGACAATGGTAAAACAAGACCAGCAAGACCTCCCGGCGTGCCGACATCCTGATAGTAGCCGCGCGTATCTCGTCTCAGGCCACGACCGGATGAGCAGTACGTACGGCAACCGATGATACCCCAAGTTGCCTAGGGGCGGCACCGCAAGTGGCTCTAGTTTGGACCAACGCTTAGACAAGCACTGGCCCGGGGGGGCTAAAATAAAGATGACCCTTGGGTTAATTACTCCCAAGGGAAAAGTAGGTGGTGGTGAGGCAAATGGTAAAAGGCAATGTTGGGCCTTGCTGGACAAGTTTTATTGAAAGCGAACTGTCAGGGGGGTCCCATAAATCACCCGACCGCGTAAGGGACGCAAAATCCGGGAACATAACACCGGTATGACAGAAACTAGGGCGGCAAGAGTGGAACAAAACACCAGGCATAAGGCCGAGCCTTCCACCCTTTACCAAGTATATAGATGCATTAATAATATAAGAGATATTGTGATATCCCAACCAAAATCCTGTCCACCATGGAGAAATCTTCAACTTCACCTGCAACTAGCAACGCTATAAGAGGGGCTGAGCAAAAGCGGGAACATAGCCAAACAACGGTTTGCTAGGAATGGTGTCAAAGGTTAGAGGTTCATGGCAATTTGGGATGGCTGGACAAACAGGTAATAGGTAGCGCAGCATAGCGAAAGAACGAGGCAACTAGCATAGCAATGATAGTAGTGAGATCCAGGGTAGCGGTCATCTTGCCTGAAATCCCGCAAGGAAGAAGAACGTGTCCATGAAGAAGACAACCGAACGTAGTCGAACGAATCCTCACAATCGCAACATTACCGGAACTAAGAAGCAACACCGGAAAGAAACAAACAACATGGTAAACAACCATCACATAAGCATGGCATGATGCACAATCAAGTATGATGCATGTCCGGTTTAATGAAGCATGGCATGGCAAAGTGCACAAACAATACTACAAATTAAGTGGAGCTCAATATGCAATGAGTTGCATATTGACGGAACACCACATTCAAGTTATTTAGTTCGCTCTCGTTATGTACCCAACAATATTAAATGTTGTTAAACATGGCAAGAGGGTGAAGCAAATGAAAACTACCTATCTAGGCAAGTTGAAATGAGGCCGGAAACAACAAACAACAATTCCGGAAAATTCCCATGTGCATATTTTAGATTTGGTACTGTTCTGCCGTAAACACAATTTTAGAGTTGTTAAACATGCAAGATGAGTGCACCATGTTAAACTAGGCAAAATTCTACCCCATTTACATATAAAATTTATTAAATTCGGAGTTACGGTTAAATAGTTATGAAATAAATCATTTAACATGGCATTTATGCAAATATAAGCAAACAACATTTTTAACATTTTTAAACATGGGTGAAAGTGGCAAATTATTAAACTACACAATTTTCTGAGCATTTTACATGTTAAAATCATTTTAATCCGATGCACGGTTAATTAATTATTATATGCATGAACATTAGGGGTTTTTCTGTAAAACTGGCAACAACTGGATAATTAGCAAAATCGCAGGACTGAAAAAAAACAGAAGCGGGCCGAATCTAAAACCGGAGCAGGCCCAATCAGAAGAAAAACAAAGGGGCGCTGGGGGGCGCAGCGGTGGCTCACCATGGGCTTCGGCCCGTTGGAGGAGGAGGCTGGCTAGGCGCGGAGGTGCGCTGGGCTTTGGAGGGAAGCTGGGCCGGCCGTGGCTTGTGGCCCGCGAGGAAGCAAGCCGCAAGGGTGGGCTCGGTCAACTGGAGCGGGGCTGGAGCGGTTCGTCGTGAAGAAGGGGAGGCAGCAGGCGCGGTCAACGCGACAGGGACGAGCGGGCGTCTGCTGTTGCTCGAAGAAGAGGAAGAAGGCGCTGGCGGCCAGCTGCGGGACTCCGGGACGGCGCGGCGGCGGATCTGGGCGAGCTCCTCGCCGGATCGAAGGAGCGGCGACGCGGCAAAATTCGGGCGGCTCCCTGGAGCTGCGGCCACCATGGTTGATCCTGGAGAGAGAGAGAACCGAGAGAAAGTAAGAGAGGCAAGGGAGGAAGAGGTAGGCGCGAGGGAGGAACAGAAAGGAGAGGAGAGGAGCAAGGGAACGACGGCCTGGACCTCGGGGCGACGAGGACGGCGTGCTGGATCGGGCAAGGGATGGAGCACCTCCTGTGGTGGCGCGAGTTCCGGGGTGGAGGCAAGGTCTAGGTGGTGGTGCTGGTCGGAGACGGCGACGAGGAAGGTCAGACGAGGCAGCTTGAGCTCGGCGGCTGGGCTCGTCCTGCTAGTGCTCGACGACGGAGGGGACGATGCAGCTTCGGCGGTGGCGCGGAGCACGCGCGAGGTGAGGTTCGAGCGGGCGCAGTAGAGGACGGGGTCGAGCTCGTTCCCGAGCAGAGGATGACGGCGCTGTTGCTCCTGTGCACAAGGAAAAGACAGAGCAGAGAGGGATGTGAGACGAGAGAAGAGAGAGACGGGAGAGGAAGAAAGGGAAGGGCAGAGGGGCGGCCTGCGATGCTCCGGCGTCGTGCTTGCCGGCGCGCGAGGGAAAAGGCCGAGCGCTCCTGCTCGGGGCCTCGGGCAGCTTCACGATCCAAGGGGATCGAGGGGAGGAGGGGTGGCTTCGGGCGCCTGGGGAAGAAGCAGTGGAGCTCGGGTCGATTTGGATCGGGAGGATCCCGAGGGCGAAGGGAGTCGGTCGGGGCTGCGGTTGGTGGGGATGGATCCCGAGGGGAAGAAATAGAGCGGCGGCGGCGCGGATGGGACAGATGGAACAAGAGGCCTAAAAACTAGGGTTTGGACTGATGTATATATATACGTCAGGTGGATTAGGTAAGGGGCTATTTGGGCTCTCCGATCAAAATCGAACGGCCGAGAAATATAGCTTAGGAGAGTCCAACAAAGAAACGGGGACGTTTTGTAGATGTTAGGGGATGATCCGAATCCAACGGTGACAACTGCTCGGGTCGGGTTCGGGGCAAGTTTCGGACACGCGCGAGGGGGGTCTATGCACTGTGTTGAGAGGGTAGGCATTTAGATGAGAGGGGGAAAACAAAGACAAAGGTCTGACGAAAGACCACGGGGTCAAGGGGGGGTTTTGTGGTCTCGGAGAAAGAGAGAAGAGAGGGGTCCAAATGGTCTGAGGGAAGGTCAACAAAGGCAAAGCGGTCCGAGGAGGTCAACGAGGACAAGGGCCCGACAAAATGCCAATGCAGGCAAAGAAAGAAAGGGCAACTGCGAACGGTTACGAGTTTTATGAAAACGATGCCGATGCAATGCGCATGATGCATGAGATGAAATGCATGACAAGAATAAAATGCAAAACCAAAAGACAAAACCCAACCACGAAGGAAGTATCATATAGCATCTCCGGAAAAAGCAAGAGTTGGAGTTACGAATATGGAAAGTTGTATCCGGGGCGTTACAACACTCCACCACTACGAGAGGATCTCGTCCCGAGATCTAGGATGGCACCGGAGGTAAAACGGAAGAGGACGAGAAGAGGTAAAACTAAGTTGCTTTTTTGACGAACGAGTGAAACCATGAACCTTGATAAGTTGAACAAATTGAAAGAAACAAAACAACGGAGATGAGCAAAGTTGAAAACACTCCGTTAGAAAAGAGGAACAAGGGAACATTACGAGAACTTGAAGGTTGAAAGACATGGAAAAAGAGCTTCACGAACGAAAAGAATATGACCACCTCGTTATAATGAGATAGCCAAGGAACAAGAATGACAGAATTTGGACAGCACTCTGGTAGAAAAGAGAGGAAAACTTGATGAGATCAAAAGATATTGAAGAGATGATATAACACTCCGGTTAAATGGATAAGCCAGAAAAGAACACGATCCTAGCAATTCGAGATGATGAGTGAAGAGAGCAACATCACAATGTCTTCGGAAGAAAGAATAGAAGATAAATCATTGGAATAAAAGAATGGAGAAGAAAATGCCAACTTCTACCACAATTGAATTTGGAAAGCATCCTTGCAAAAAAGAATCGAACGGAGTTGTTGGAAAATCAACAACGAGAAGCACAAGCTTGTAGTGTGCTTATGGAAAACATCTCAACACTTGAGGTGAAATTCTGCCACTAACAAAAAAAACAATTGCTTGTTTGAGATCAAAGAAGAGATGAAAACTTCTTCCACCAAGAGGATAAAGAGCAAGCTTGGGTCATGCATAATCACCACAAATAGCAACAACCCTTAAGGAAAGGCTTTAGGTGAAATATGACACAAGATAACTCCAACGAAGAAGTTGATGGATTTAAAATACCTCATTCTTGACAACATGGGAATCATGAAACACGAAGGGAAATCATCAAGAATGACATATCACCATCTCAAAAGATAAGGTAGAAAGAATTGCACTTTGGAATGCAAGACGGAGAATACTTGAGCTTCTCAAAACAAAACAAGTGTTGGGCACCCTGTTTAATTTTTGAGTATAGCTTGGCGGATCATAACTTCGAGAGAAATCTTGATGAACAATTGAAGAATGAAAAGAATCCTTGACGAAGCACCATGTAGAGCCTCCATGAAGAACTCCGGTAATAAAAGGATGATGAAAAGAAAGAGAAGTTGAAAACACAAGGTGAATCCTTGCAATGATTTAGATGGATCTTCGTGATGATGAGAGCTTGGAGCTCCGGGAAAAGAAAAGATGAAACAACTGAAACCAAGAATTTGTTCACCATGAACAAACTCCGAAAGAAGGAATTAATCACTTGGATGAAACCAGAATAAGAATTATGTTGTGCATATCCTTCACCAATTAAATTGATGACAATCAACGGATTTGGCATACTACTTATTCTCGTAGAAAGGATTAAAAAAGATATATCAAAACTTGAGAAGGTCTTCATGAACCACCGGTAGGATAGGAAAGAACGAATGAATTAAATGATAACGAAAGAGGTGAAATCTTGAACGAACCACCGTAAGAATTGAAATTGACATAGCAAAGGCACAATTCACCGGGAAGAATTGGAAAACGAATGAAGATACTTGAGGGAATTTAGATACAAAAGAATGAATGGATCACGAGCTGATAAGAGAATACTTGAATGATGCACCGGTATGATTTGGAGAACGAGAGCTGAAAGCTTGAATGAATAATACTGAGATGATGGGCTTCAAAGAATGAAACTGAAAAGACTCCTAAAATGCTCCGGATGGGTGAAAAAGATTCTCACAGTCGAAAACAATTATGAGAGGATAGCAACAAGCTAGCACCATAAATCTTGAAGAGAATAGCGCAAGATTAAAGAGAAACTCTTCTTCGGTCTTCAAATGATGAGAATGACAACGAGAAACACCACCAAGAATTATTGAGCCACACCGGAAGAACCAAAAGCGAAGAGGTTGAGCCAACTATGAAAAGAATTTGAAAGATCTTGGAGAAAAGCATTTGACTGATGATAATTCATTCTTACGTCAAACTTGGAGAAGAATTTGAGAATAGCTCCGGAATAATTAGAAGAGTCAGGTAAGATCCTGGGAAAAGACCTGTGGGTTAGGGCCCACTCAAAAGAAACACCATTGGAAATGATTTAAAAGAGATGTTGCACCGGTTGAATTAAATGACTTGAATGGGATACCAATCTCGAAATATCTTGAAGGGATTGAGAATGGAAACGCAAATCTTCGAGATATCTTGAGCACTCCGGAATAACAAATAGCGAGAAGTAGAATGATAATGAGGTGCACCGGTATGAGAAGACATTGGAATGAGGAAAAAGATATGATCAACAAAACTTGACTTGAATCCATCGGAGAAGAGAAAAGAATGAGGAATGACGAACTAGAAGAACATCTTCTTGAGAACCACCAGGTAAGAACATTGACAGAAAAGAATGGAGAAACTTCACAAAAAATAAAAGGATACTTGGTAAAGAAATCTGTGTCCTTGAAGAAAAAGGGTGGGAGGGTGGGAAAACAAAGGCAATTTGGGGAAGATGGAACAAACACCGTTGAGAAGAAATGATAATTGGTCTTGCTGATGGGGAGAATGATGGGATCATCTCGAAGAGAAGCGCACCGGTTGGAAAAGGATTAACATGACAACCTCAATGGTCAAAAAGGATTAGTATTCACATAGCAATATGAGAACACCGTTTAGGAAAGGTATGGATTCAACATTTGACTTTGAAGCAACTCGAATACCACGAAGAACACAAAACAAAGGATTTGGCTTGCAGAATAAGCCGGAACAAACATATGATAGAGATTTCGTCCGAAGTTTTCGTGGTGGGGCCTACACGGGCTCAATCGTACAGCACCATCATGTACAAGGCAGTGCACATGACATACGAAGCGTCCCCGAGTCGGCATAGCCAAGGACTCTTTAAGACACAACGAGACCACTGTAAAACCAACCGTGAATAGGCGGACCACTAGACGTCGAACCCCAATTTCATATCATACATCCGTCGGAAAGATATCCTAAGAGCTACTTGAATTCCCACCTATGAAACTACCGAAACTTTCTGGTTATGCAATCTGGTGTTGGGGATACAGGGGAGCAATATATCTCACCCAAACTAACAATCCCTACATCCAGCTGTATCCATCCGTCAACACATAACCAAGAAACCTTCAGAAATCGTGTACCTCAACCTTCGAAAAGCATCCGTTATACGAGTCATGGCAATACTCCCGTACTCACCTCAGTACTGGGTTAGCGGGGTTATCTCACCAACAACTGCATAAAAGAGATTTTCGATGTCGGCGTACTAAACTCAGGTATTCCAGAACTGCAACGATAAAATTATGACGACAACACCTCGGAGCTCAACTCCCCGGGACACTGCCACAACCCCTAAATGTCAGGAGGCACCAAGAACAATGTTCTCGTCATAAGAATATCGGAACGATTCCAAGATACCCGCGTGATCCTAAATTTTTTTTTAGTGAAATTTGAGAAGAGAAGAGTCAAAACTCTACGTCAGGATACCTCACCAGAAGGTCGAAGGGACTGGGGAGTAAAAAGAATCCTACTCTCCGATATATATAATCCTAAATGACTCAAAACATTTTTCTAGACACAACTCGACCGCTAAAAACGATCAAGCAGAGGGGCTCCTAAGGTCGGGGAAGGCTCTGATACCAACTTGTAACGCCCTCGATGCGGCTATATCTCCCACGTGTCGAAGCACGACTTAGAGGCATAACCGCATTGAAAGCAATGTTGCAAGTGAGGTAATCTTCACACAACCCATGTTATACATAAGGGAAAGAGATACATAGTTGGCTTACAATCGCCACTTCACACAAATACATGAATAAAGCATTACATCATCCAGATACAATCAAGGTCCGACTACGGAACCAAAATAAAAGAAGAACCCCAAATGCGACAAAAGGTCCCCGATCGACCCCAACTGGGCTCCACTACTGATCAACTAGAACGAAACAACACAAAGGGACAAGATCTTCATCGAGCTCCTCCTTGAGCTTGGTTGCGTCGCCTGCTCGGTAACATAGGCACCTGCAAACTGGTTTTGGAAGTATCTGGTGAGCCACGAGGACTCAGCAATCCCATTACCATGGGTATCAAGACTAGCAAAGCTTAATGGGTAAGGAAGGGGTCAAGTGGTGAGGTTGCAGCAGCGACTAAGCATATATGGTGGCTAACATACGCAAATGAGAGCGAGAAGAGAAACAAGTGGAACGGTCGTGAAGCTAGCAATGATCAAGAGGTGATCCTGAACACCTACTTACGTCAAACATAACCCAGAAACCGTGTTCACTTCCCGGACTCCGCCGAGAAGAGACCATCACGGCTACACACACGGTTGATGCGTTTTAATTCGGATCAAGTGTCAAGTTGTCTACAACCGGACATTAACAAATTCCCATCTGCCACATAACCGCGGGCACGGCTCTCGAAAGTTTATACCCTGCAGGGGTGTCCCAACTTAGCCCATGACAAGCTCTCACGATCATCGAAGGAATAGACCTTCACCCGAGACACTCCGATCAGACTCGGTATCCCGGTACATCAAGACATTTCGACAATGGTAAAACAAGACCAGCAAGACCTCCCGGCGTGCCGACATCCTGATAGTAGCCGCGCGTATCTCGTCTCAGGCCACGACCGGATGAGCAGTACGTACGGCAACCGACGATACCCCAAGTTGCCTAGGGGCGGCACCGCAAGTGGCTCTAGTTTGGACCAACGCTTAGACAAGCACTGGCCTGGGGGGGCTAAAATAAAGATGACCCTTGGGTTAATTACTCCCAAGGGAAAAGTAGGTGGTGGTGAGGCAAATGGTAAAAGGCAATGTTGGGCCTTGCTGGACAAGTTTTATTCAAAGCGAACTGTCAGGGGGGTCCCATAAATCACCCGACCGCGTAAGGGACGCAAAATCCGGGAACATAACACCGGTATGACGGAAACTAGGGCGGCAAGAGTGGAACAAAACACCAGGCATAAGGCCGAGCCTTCCACCCTTTACCAAGTATATAGATGCATTAATAATATAAGAGATATTGTGATATCCCAACCAAAATCCTGTCCACCATGGAGAAATCTTCAACTTCACCTGCAACTAGCAACGCTATAAGAGGGGCTGAGCAAAAGCGGGAACATAGCCAAACAACGGTTTGCTAGGAATGGTGTCAAAGGTTAGAGGTTCATGGCAATTTGGGATGGCTGGACAAACAGGTAATAGGTAGCGCAGCATAGCGAAAGAACGAGGCAACTAGCATAGCAATGATAGTAGTGAGATCCAGGGTAGCGGTCATCTTGCCTGAAATCCCGCAAGGAAGAAGAACGTGTCCATGAAGAAGACAACCGAACGTAGTCGAACGAATCCTCACAATCGCAACATTACCGGAACTAAGAAGCAACACCGGAAAGAAACAAACAACATGGTAAACAACCATCACATAAGCATGGCATGATGCACAATCAAGTATGATGCATGTCCGGTTTAATGAAGCATGGCATGGCAAAGTGCACAAACAATACTACAAATTAAGTGGAGCTCAATATGCAATGAGTTGCATATTGACAGAACACCACATTCAAGTTATTTAGTTCGCTCTCGTTATGTACCCAACAATATTAAATGTTGTTAAACATGGCAAGAGGGTGAAGCAAATGAAAACTACCTATCTAGGCAAGTTGAAATGAGGCCGGAAACAACAAACAACAATTCCGGAAAATCCCCATGTGCATATTTTAGATTTGGTACTGTTCTGCCCTAAACACAATTTTAGAGTTGTTAAACATGCAAGATGAGTGCACCATGTTAAACTAGGCAAAATTCTACCCCATTTACATATAAAATTTATTAAATTCGGAGTTACGGTTGAATAGTTATGAAATAAATCATTTAACATGGCATTTATGCAAATATAAGCAAACAACATTTTTAACATTTTTAAACATGGGTGAAAGTGGCAAATTATTAAACTACACAATTTTCTGAGCATTTTACATGTTAAAATCATTTTAATCCGATGCACGGTTAATTAATTATTATATGCATGAACATTAGGGGTTTTTCTGTAAAACTGGCAACAACTGGATAATTAGCAAAATCGCAGGACTGAAAAAAAACAGAAGCGGGCCGAATCTAAAACCGGAGCAGGCCCAATCAGAAGAAAAACAAAGGGGCGCTGGGGGGCGCAGCGGTGGCTCACCATGGGCTTCGGCCCGTTGGAGGAGGAGGCTGGCTAGGCGCGGAGGCGCGCTGGGCTTTGTAGGGAAGCTGGGCCGGCCGTGGCTTGTGGCCCGCGAGGAAGCAAGCCGCAAGGGTGGGCTCGGTCAACTGGAGCGGGGCTGGAGCGGTTCGTCGTGAAGAAGGGGAGGCAGCAGGCGCGGTCAACGCGACAGGGACGAGCGGGCGTCTGCTGTTGCTCGAAGCAGAGGAAGAAGGCGCTGGCGGCCAGCTGCGGGACTCCGGGACGGCGCGGCGGCGGATCTGGGCGAGCTCCTCGCCGGATTGAAGGAGCGGCGACGCGGCAAAATTCGGGCGGCTCCCTGGAGCTGCGGCCACCATGGTTGATCCTGGAGAGAGAGAGAACCGAGAGAAAGTAAGAGAGGCAAGGGAGGAAGAGGTAGGCGCGAGGGAGGAACAGAAAGGAGAGGGGAGGAGCAGGGGAACGACGGCCTGGACCTCGGGGCGACGAGGACGGCGTGTTGGATCGGGCAAGGGATGGAGCACCTCCTGCGGTGGCGCGAGTTCCGGGGTGGAGGCAAGGTCTAGGTGGTGGTGCTGGTCGGAGACGGCGACGAGGAAGGTCAGACGAGGCAGCTTGAGCTCGGCGGCTGGGCTCGTCCTGCTAGTGCTCGACGACGGAGGGGACGACGCAGCTTCGGCGGTGGCGCGGAGCACGCGCGAGGTGAGGTTCGAGCGGGCGCAGTAGAGGACGGGGTCGAGCTCGTTCCCGAGCAGAGGATGACGGCGCTGTTGCTCCTGTGCACAAGGAAAAGACAGAGCAGAGAGGGATGTGAGACGAGAGAAGAGAGAGACGGGAGAGGAAGAAAGGGAAGGGCAGAGGGGCGGCCTGCGATGCTCCGGCGTCGTGCTTGCCGGCGCGCGAGGGAAAAGGCCGAGCGCTCCTGCTCGGGGCCTCGGGCAGCTTCACGATCCAAGGGGATCGAGGGGAGGAGGGGTGGCTTCGGGCGCCTGGGGAAGAAGCAGCGGAGCTCGGGTCGATTTGGATCGGGAGGATCCCGAGGGCGAAGGGAGTCGGTCGGGGCTGCGGTTGGTGGGGATGGATCCCGAGGGGAAGAAATAGAGCGGCGGCGGCACGGATGGGACAGATGGAACAAGAGGCCTAAAAACTAGGGTTTGGACTGATGTATATATATACGTCAGGTGGATTAGGTAAGGGGCTATTTGGGCTCTCCGATCAAAATCGAACGGCCGAGAAATATAGCTTAGGAGAGTCCAACAAAGAAATGGGGACGTTTTGTAGATGTTAGGGGATGATCCGAATCCAACGGTGACAACTGCTCGGGTCGGGTTCGGGGCAAGTTTCGGACACGCGCGAGGGGGGTCTATGCACTGTGTTGAGAGGGTAGGCATTTAGATGAGAGGGGGAAAACAAAGACAAAGGTCTGACGAAAGACCACGGGGTCAAGGGGGGGGGGGGTTTGTGGTCTCGGAGAAAGAGAGAAGAGAGGGGTCCAAATGGTCTGAGGGAAGGTCAACAAAGGCAAAGCGGTCCGAGGAGGTCAACGAGGACAAGGGCCCGACAAAATGCCAACGCAGGCAAAGAAAGAAAGGGCAACTGCGAACGGTTACGAGTTTTATGAAAACGATGCCGATGCAATGCGCATGATGCATGAGATGAAATGCATGACAAGAATAAAATGCAAAACCAAAAGACAAAACCCAACCACGAAGGAAGTATCATATAGCATCTCCGGAAAAAGCAAGAGTTGGAGTTACGAATATGGAAAGTTGTATCCGGGGCGTTACACGTCGCCAGAGAATAACAGGGGGTGTGGGTGAGTAGAGGGATGGCCTGGCCAGCGGTGGGAGTAGTAGGGGTAGTGAGGCCTCCGCGGCATCATAGCCGGGCACGGGAGGCAGGAGCATGTGGCACGACCGGCGCTGCTTTGGGCGGCTGGAGCACGAAGACCAGAGGTTGAAGAAGCACTACGGCCTTTGGATGGACATCGTACGGTCACTGGAGCTAGAATCGTCCATATTGACTAAGTTGACATATCCATCCGTCCCCGTTAACTTAGTAGGCCCACAAGTCAGCCTTCCACCAAGGTGGGTCCTAGCTAGCCGGGGGAATATTCATTTTTTTGTGCGTAATAAGGAGGCACTTCCGGTGGGTCCAAGCTGACAACGGGGGGAACGTTTTTTTCACGAAATACGGTGGCCCGTCCGGTGGGTCCCAACAGTCAGGGTGAAATGTTTTTTTCGCAAAATACTGGTGGCCCATCCGGTGGGTCCCTGCTGTCAGGTGGAGGAATAATTATTTTGCGTGTAATAAGGAGGCACTTCCTTGCAGCTGCCGTGGACCCAGCTGTCGGCCTCTCCACGTACAGTAGTCTTCCGATGGAAGTCGTTTCTTGACCACGTTGACAACGTCGCGCCGAGAGCACCAGGGCGGTGGACGACGGCGAGGCCTAGGAAGGAAGGGGGTGACGCGGAGCCGGAGAAGACAGCAGTGGATGCCCACGCGTAGAGGAGTAGGAGGGTTCACTGGTTCGGCTATGGTGTGAGGCTGCCGTCACCACAGGGCCTGGCTAGCAGTGGGAGTAGTAGGGGGCGGTGAGGTCTCAACGGCAGCACAGCCGGCCACTGGAGGCAGGAGCAGGCGGTCTCGCCGGCGCTGGTTTGGGCGGCTGGTGCAAGAAGAGAAGCACTTGAAGAAGCAGCAGGACCGTTCAATTCAAATCCAACGGTTACTGCTGCTATAATCATTTGTTGACTAAGTTGACAAGCCCTGCGTACGCGTCAACTTAGTAGGCTGATAACCCACAAGTGTAGGGGATCGCAACAGTTTTCGAGGGTAGAGTATTGAACCCAAATTTATAGATTCGAGACAAGGGGAGCCAAAGAATATTCTCAAGTATTAGCAGCTGAGTTGTCAATTCAACCACACCTGGAAACTTAATATCTGCAGCAAAGTGTTTAGTAGCAAAGTAATATGATAGTGGTGGTAACGGTAACAAAAGTAAATACAACAAAAGTAATGTTTTTGGTATTTTGTAGTGATTGTAACAGTAGCAACGGAAAAGTAAATAAGTGTAAACCAGTATATGGAAAACTCGTAGGCACCGGATTAGCGATGGATAATTATGCCGGATGTGGTTCATCATGTAGCAGTCATAACATAGGGTGACACAGAACTAGCTCCAGTTCATCAATGTAATGTAGGCATGTATTCCGTATATAGTCATACGTGCTTATGGAAAAGAACTTGCATGACATCTTTTGTCCTACCCTCCCATCGCAGTGGGGTCCTATTGGAAACTAAGGGATATTTTTTTTGAGGATTTGACAGTGGGAGAGAACTCCCGCTGTTTTTCATATATCTATATAAATGGGATGTTTACATAGACATATACAGACACATCAACCCCACCACTCCTGGTTTAGCACCAGAGAGGGTGGGGCAGCTACTCCATACAAGGTGGTGAGTGGTGTACTAACTGTTTACAACTAGGATAATAGGGGGAAAAACGGTGACTCAACCAAGCGCGTCACAATAGGAGAGCAGGGACGTTCGACGTGCCACCTTAACTCTATGCTGCAGAAGCCGTAAATCGTGTTTGAATCGAGCAGACCAGGAATCCACGCTGGGGACAACACCCCTGAAGTGTTTGTTATTTATCTCCTTCCACATGCTCCATGCAGCGGTGTAAAATACTTCAACAAAGAACGCATTCGGCCAACCTGCTTGTATTTCTTGGAGCGCAGAGAGCCTATCATGGAAATCACCCCAATCAATGTGTATTTTGTCCCAGCACATCTTGCTAAAGTGGCACGTGAAGATCATATGGTCAAGTGTCTCAACTTCTTGCCCACAGAGGAGGCAGGCAAAGTCATCTCCGATGTTATAGTGTCGTCTTCGCAGCATATCACGCGTGTTAAGCCTATCATGAAGAAGCAGCCACCCAAACACTTTGATTTTCATTGTGCAGTTGGATTTCCAAAGTTTATGGAATGCCGGATGGGCAACTGCAGCGGCAAAGTAGTTATTGTAGTAGTCAATGGGCCTGTAATCCGCTTTGCTCCAAATGTAATGCCATATGTCAGTCATTGCCGTTGTGGGGTTTAGTTGGAGTGAGGCCTGTTGGATAGCTAGCGCTTCGGCGTGGGCCTGAGGAGATAATGGAAGCTGGAAGGTTTCATGCAGATCCGTGGTGGCCCAGAAGCCAGCTACCGTCATGTCTTCATGCAGAGTATAAGAGAAGGCTCGAGGATGTGACACCTGGAGCACCACGTCAGACCACAAATCTTTCCAGAGAAGCACGGTCGAGCCATCAACTACTTGCACATGCGAGATTCCACGATACACTTGTGTCAGTTTTAGGACATCTTTCCACCAGAAGGACCCCACCGGATCAACAGCGTGGGGCACTTGGCCAACATATTGATTTGCCCAAGTCATGTTAACCCAGGGAACGTCAATCTTGTTATAGAACTTGTGCAAGAATTTCAACAAGAGGGCATCATTATGGACTTTGATATCGATCACCCCCAAGCCACCTTTGTATTTTGGTTTGCAGACCATCTCCCAGGCAGCCAAAGAGTTACACTTGTCGCCCTGCTCTGTTTTCTTTGTCCATAAGCATCTCCTCCTAATTTTGTCAAGGATATCAATTAGCTTGGGAGGAAACTTTAGGGTGCACATGGCAAAAGCCAGAAGTGAGGTGACCGACGCATTGAGCCAGGACAAGCGCCCTCCATATGACATCATGGCTATTGTGGCCGTAAGGCGATGCTCCATTTTGCAAACTAAGGGCATAAGTTCTTGAATGGTGGGCTTGGTGGTGCCCAGCGGAAGCCCAAGGTATGTGAAGGGCATGGATCCTACGTTGCACTCAAAAATGCTAGCAATATTAGACGTGGTTGTTGCGTCAGTGTTGATAGGGATGAGGGTGGACTTGTGAAAGTTAATCTTGAGGCCGATAGAGGATGCGTAGTCAGATAGAATTTGCTTGACACGCAGAGCTTGTTGAGGGCAGGCCGTTAGGACTAACAGGGTGTCATCCGCGTATTGGATCACCAGAAAATCACTTTAACCGTTGCAAGGAAATGGCAGTGAGAGATCGCCACGTTGGAAAGCATTATTGACAGCAGCTTGCAAAAGTTCAGCAGCAAGAACAAATATTAAGGGGGACAGAGGGTCACCTTGTCTCACCCCACATCGACACAGGAATTGTCAGCCGGGGACTCCATTAAGAAGGACGAACGAGCGGCCCGAGGAGAAGAGGCACTTGATCCAAGAGATCCACTTATCACTAAATCCCATCTGCTGCATAATGCGAATCATCGGCTCATGCGCAATCGTGTCGAAAGCCTTGGCGAAGTCCAGTTTGAGTAAAACGATTGGTTGGCCCGAGCGTTGACAATAGTACAGGTATTGATATGCCCATGCAAGACAATCTTGTATAGTGCGGCTGTCGGTGTCAAAACCGGCGGATCTCGGGTAGGGGGTCCCGAACTGTGCGTCTAGGCGGATGGTAACAGGAGACGAGGGACACGATGTTTTTACCCAGGTTTGGGCCCTCTCGATGGAGGTAAAACCCTACGTCCTGCTTGATTAATATTGATGATATGGGTAGTACAAGAGTGGATCTACCACGAGATCAAGGAGGCTAAACCCTAGAAGCTAGCCTATGGTATGATTGTTGTAATGTATGTTGTCCTACGGACTAAAGCCCTCCGGTTTATATAGACACCGGAGGAGGCTAGGGTTACACAGAGTCGGTTACAATGGTAGGATATCTACATATCCGTATCGCCAAGCTTGCCTTCCACGCCAAGGAAAGTCCCATCCGGACACGGGACGGAGTCTTCAATCTTGTATCTTTGTAGTCTTGGAGTCCGGCGGACGATGATAGTCTGGCTGTCCGGACACCCCCTAGTCCGGGACTCCCTCTGTAGCCCCTGAACCAGGCTTCAATGACGATTAGTCCGGCGCGCATAATGTTCGGCATTGCAAGGCGGGTTCCTCCCTTGAATAATCCAGAGAAGATCATGAACACCAGGATAGTGTCCGGCTCTACAAAATAAATTCCACATTCCACCGTAGAGAGAATAAAATGTACACTTAGTTCAATCTGCTGACGTATTATGCGGCATGACATCACACCGCTACCAAGCCACTGTTTGAATCATTTTTTACAATACCACCTCAGCACGTTTAGCAAAGCAGTTTCCTTGGCACGTCTTGTCGAAGCAGAGATCGTGTTCCCCTTATTCCGGGATTCTCATCAATACATGCGTGGGTAACCCAACCGTTCCCGTCGCCACGCCTCCTCTATCGAAGGTGAATCCCAAACGGTCACGGAGACAGCTCTTGGTATTTTTTCCCCTTTATAAGAGGACCAAGGCTTGTCCTTGTTCTTCAATCTCGCATCGAATCTCCTCCTCGCTCCCAGTTCCAACACCCAGAGCCTCAGATTCGAGCGCTTCAGATTCTTAATCATGTCCGGCTCCGACCTCCAGGGCCGGTGGATGCCCTCCTCCGTCACGGAGGAGGACATATTGAAGCTACGTGAGGCCAAGTACTTGGCCTACGAGGTTTCGCACAGGTTGCCCGCCCAAGGGCAGGCCGTGCCCGCCCCCGAGCCCGGTGAGTTTGTTGTCTTCGTATCCCACCTCCGTCGGGGTTTAGGCTTCCCGACGGACCCCTTCGTGAGAGGACTCATGTTCTACTATGGGCTGGACTTTCACGACTTGGCTCCAGAGTCCATCCTCCACATCTCCGCATTCATTATCGTCTGCGAAGCCTTCCTCCGCGTCAGTCCCCACTTCGGCCTGTGGCTGAAGACCTTCAAGGTGGAGCCGAAGACGATCGGGGGGCGTCAAGCGGAGTGCGGCGGGGCGGCCATAAGCAAAAAGGCCGATGCCCCGTGGCCCGAGGGTTCCTTTCAAGAGGAACTCGGACTGTGGCAGCAGGAGTGGTTCTATATCACCGCTCCGAAGGGGAGCAGGCAAAAGTCGCCGCCTTCAATCCGCCCGGGACCTCCACGCCAACTGATATCGTGGGTCAACCAAGGGCTCAATTGGGGGCCGTCCGAAGACGTGCCCTCACTGCAGGGCCGGATTCGAGACCTCCAAGCGAGGGAGATCGACCTGATCGTGGTTGAGGGAGTCCTGGACTAGGGGGTGTCCGGACAGCCGGACTATCAATATCCGCCGGACTCCCAGACTACAAAGATAGAAGATTGAAGACTCCAGCTTGTGTCCGGAAGGTACTTTCCTTGGCGTGGAGGGCAAGCTTGGCAATACGGATATGTAGATCTCCTACCATTGTAACCGACTCTGTGTAACCCTAGCCTCTCTGGTGTCTATATAAACCGGAGGGCCTTAGTCCGTAGGACGATCATTACATCTCAACAATCATACCATAGGCTAGCTTCTAGGGTTTAGCCTCTTTGATCTCGTGGTAGATCTACTCTTGTACTACCCATATCATCAATATTAATTAAGCAGGACGTAGGGTTTTACCTCCATCAAGAGGGCCCGAACCTGGGTAATAACATTGTGTCCCTCGTCTCTTGTTACCATCCGCCTAGACGCACAGTTCGGGACCCCCTACCTGAGATCCGCCGGTTTTGACACCGACATTGGTGCTTTCATTGAGAGTTCCTCTGTGTCGTCCCCGATAGGCTCGATGGCATCTTCAACCATCAACGCTGTCCAGGGTGAGACTTTTCTCCCCGGACAGATCTTCGTATTCGGCGGCTTTGCACTGCGGGCCAATTCTCTTGGCCATCTGGAGCAGATCGAAAGCTACGCCCCTGGCCGTCAGGTCAGATTCGGAAGCTTGAACTTCACGGCCGATGACCGCGGAGACTTGATCTTCGACGGACTCGAGCCACAGCCAAGCGCGCCGCACTGTGACGATGGGCATGACCTAGCTCTGCCGCCGGACAGTGCTTTGGTGGCCGCACTCGAATCCGCTCCGGCCACTAGCCCGGAGCCGATTGCCCATGTCGAGGGCCGGTGGATAGACGCCGCCCTGGGGGCTTCAACATCCACGGCAATGGAGCCGAATACCAATCTTGTCCCCTGCGAAACTCGTGACCCCGAGCCGCCGGACTCCTTGCCGGACTCCGAGCCTCCCGCGCCCCTACCAATTAAACTGGATTGGGCGCCGGTTATGGAATTCACCACCGCGGACATCTTCCAGCACTCGCCTTTTGGCGATATCCTGAATTCTCTGAAGCATCTCTCGCTATCAGGAGAATCCTGGCCGGACTATGGCCAGGACGGTTGGAGTTCGGACGACGAAGAAATTCAGAGCCCACCCACCACCCACTTTATAGCCACTATCGATGATTTAACCGACATGCTAGACTTCGACTCCGACGACATCGACGCTATGGACGACGATGCCGGAGACGAACAGGACCCAGCGCCCACAGGGCACTGGAAGGCCACCTCGTCATACGACGTCTACATGGTGGATACGCCAAAAGAAGGGGATGGCGAAAAAGCAGCGGAGGAAGATTCTCTAAAGAAGCAGCCCAAACGCCGGCGTCAGCGGCGCCGCTCTAAATCCCGCCACAGCAAGAATGGAGATTCCGGCACGGGAGACAATAACACTCCGGAGAGTGCCGAAGACGATCCCCTCCTGCAAGACTCAGCGCAGGAGGACACAGAAGCAAGCCCTCACGAAAGGGCGGCAGACGAAGGGGTCGAGGATGATAACTATATGCCTCCCTCCGAAGATGAAGCAAGCCTCAACGATGATGAATTCGTCGTACCTGAGGATCCCGTCGAACAAGAGCGCTTCAAGCGCAGGCTCATAGCCACGGCAAATAGCCTAAAGAAAAAGCAGCAACAGCTCCAAGCTGATCAAGATCTGCTGGCCGATCGATGGACAGAGGTCCTTGCGGCCGAAGATTATAAACTCGAACGTCCCTCCAAAAGTTACCCAAGACGCAAGCTGCTCCCCCGATTAGAGGAGGAAGCATACATACCTTCATCACCAGCGCATGACATGGCTGACCGACCACCCCGTGGTCGCGACAGAGAGGCATTCAGGCCCCCAGCCAAAACCGTACCCCGGCATCGCTCCAAGAGTACGAAGCCAAAAGGGAACGCGCCGGACTTGCGAGACATATTGGAGGACAAAGCAAGACAATCCAGATCCATCTATGGATCACGTGGGCGCCCTACGACCCACGACGAATACCGTCGCGCCGGACATAACGCCGGCCGGGCCGAACATAGCAGACAGCGCTCCCTGGAGCTGCGTCGCGACATTGCTCAATACAGGGGCGCCACACACCCATTATGCTTCACTGATGAAGTAATGGATCATCAGATCCCCGAAGGGTTTAAACCCGTAAATATCGAATCTTACGATGGTACAACAGATCCCACGGTGTGGATCGAAGATTATCTTCTCCACATCCATATGGCTCGCAGCGACGATCTGCACACCATCAAATATCTCCCACTCAAGCTTAAAGGACCAGCTCGGCATTGGCTTAACAGCCAGCCCGCAGAGTCAATTGGGTGTTGGGAAGACCTGGAGGCCGCGTTCCTTGATAACTTCCAAGGCACATATGTGCAACCACCAGACGTCGATGACCTAAGCCACATTATTCAGCAGCCAGACGAATCGGCCAGACAATTCGAGACACGGTTCTTGACGAAAAAAATCAAATCGTCGACTGTCCGGATGCGGAGGCCATTGCAGCCTTCAAACATAACATCCGGGACGAATGGCTAGCCCGGCACCTAGGGCAGGAGAAGCCGAAATCCATGGCAGCCCTCACATCGTTAATGACCCGCTTTTGTGCGGGAGAGGACAGCTGGCTAGCCCGCAGCAAGAATCTCCGCAAAAATTCTGGTAGTCCGGACACTAAGGACAACAATGGCAGGCCACGTCGAATCAAAAACAAGTGCCACATTAACGGCGACGACAAGGAGGATACGGCAGTCAATGCCGGATTCCGAGGCTCCAAACCCGGTCAACGGAAGAAGCCATTTAAAAGAACCACTCCGGGTCCGTCCAATCTGGACCGAATACTCGACCGCTCATGCCAGATACATGGCACCCCCGAAAAGCCAGCTAATCACACCAATAGAGATTGTTGGGTGTTCAAGCAGGCTGGCAAGTTAATTGCCGAACACAATGACAAGGGGCTAAATAGCGATGACGAGGAGGAGACCCGACCGCCGAACAATAGAGGACAGAAGGGTTTCCCCCCACAAGTGCGGACGGTGAATATGATTTACGCGACCCATATACCCAAGAGGGAGAGGAAGCGCGCACTACGGGACGTCTATGCGATGGAGCCAGTCTCCCAGAAGGTCAATCCATGGTCCTCCTGTCCGATCACTTTCGATCGACGAGACCATCCGACCAGCATACGCCATGGCGGATTCGCCGCATTGGTCTTAGACCCAATCGTCGATGGATTTCACCTCACAAGAGTCCTGATGGACGGCGGCAGCAGCCTGAACCTGCTTTATCAGGACACAGTGCGCAAAATGGGCATAGACCCATCCAGGATCAAACCTACTAAGACAACCTTTAAAGGTGTCATCCCAGGAGTGGAAGCCAACTGTACAGGCTCAGTCACACTGGAAGTGGTCTTCGGATCCCCGGATAATTTCCGAAGCGAAGAGTTAATCTTCGATATAGTCCCGTTCCGTAGCGCCTATCATGCCCTGCTCGGACGAACCGCGTTTGCAAAATTCAACGCGGTGCCGCATTATGCATACCTAAAGCTCAAGATGCCAGGCCCTCGTGGAGTCATTACGGTCAATGGGAATACGGAACGCTCCCTCCGAATGGAGGAACATACAGCGGCTCTCGCGGCAGAAGTACAGAGTAGCCTTCTACGACAATTCTCCAGTCCGGCAATTAAAAAGCCGGATACATCAAAGCGCGCCCGGAGCAACACTAACCAAGACCACCTGGCGCGATCAGAGCACGCGTAGCAATGCGGCCCCAGCCCTCGCCCGCGCATGATCGCAAGAATAACACTCCGTGTACATCATTACGCTTTGGAGATACCATGGGCGCAGGGGAGGGGCTTGATCACAAGGGACAAAGAGTGCCGCTCGACCACACCAGGGGCTCGAGTGCCCCCCCCTTGGGTTTACTTTTTATCTTTTCTTCTTTTTATGTATACAGGACTCTGTTAATCAGAAGCCTTGTTCGACGGCGCACTTGCCGAACTCACGATGCAACAGTCAGGGACTAAAGAAGGCTGCGACGAACAATCAGGTGGTCTCCATTACGAGCATTAAATTCGATTACATACACCAGGTCTGCAGCTCATCCCTGGAGGGGGACATGTTAATTTAGTCCAAATCCCTTGCTTACCGCACTATTTGTATCAGTCCGCTTTATTAGCAGACCGTCTTTCATAAGTAACATAGCACTTCATTTTTGCAAGTACATTACCTTTTTATTGCAATTGCGTTACCTCTTATATATGTTCATTATATGACATCTTGCACCCGTACACTTTGGTACGGCCGAATACGCCAGGGGCTTCTGTTCCTCAGATTATGGTGTAATTAAGTCCGAACACTTTCACAAGTGCGGCACCCCGAACTTATAGCATTATATGAATCAGCTCCGAATCATGTCTTGGGTCAATAGTTGGGTTTGCCCGGCTCCCATGTTTTGGTACCTTACGTTCCGTTCCGTCGGCTAAGGTAGCACTGGGAGAACCACTGCGATTGCGCCCCGGTTGAGCCGGGTTAACGCCTCAGTGGAGAAAGCTAAAACTGACTGGCATGATAAGGCGAGAGACTGGTCGCTGTTCGAGAGGTTCTTTCGGGTCCCTAAAGACTCATGCCGCTTCGAGCGAAGTTCCGGATGATGTCCGACGAAGGCGTGGATAGCGCCCCGGATTCGGTCTTCCGAATACCAGGGGCTTCGCCAAAATTTAAAATTATAGAATTCTATGGCTAAGTGAGAGTGTTCAAGCATTATAAGTCCGGTCGCCTTGTTCGTCGTGTTGAGCACCTCCCTAGATGGACCCAATAATGGGAACAAGAGTGCTCAAGCTTATCACCGAACACCCCAGCCCTTGTAGCTTGGGGGCTGAAGCCAATGACTTGCCATCTCTCAGATTTTACAAATGGCCGCACAGAAGGTAATATTTTAAATTAAATAAGCGTTGCTCATGGCGCAGATAAACGAAGTTTCCAGCGCCCAGAATAAATACACAGCGAGTTCACTCAAAAATTACATCTCGGGAGCACTCATCTGCAATATCGCAGGCTCCCTTCAGGACAACTTTATAATATCGCTCCGGCTTGCGATGCTCCTTGCCCGGTGGCGGCGGATCCGTGAGAAGCTTCTCCGCATCTAGTTTGCCCCATTGCACCTTTATGCGGGCAAGGGCCCTGACGAGCGCCTTCAATACAGGCGGAGCGCTTGATCACATCCAGCCTGGGGCATGCATCCACCAGCCGCCGCACTAGGCCAAAGTAGCTGCCAGGCATGGCCTGTCCAGGCCATAGCCGGACTATGAGGCCCTTCATGGCCTCCTCAGCTACCTTGTGGAGTTCGACCAGCTGCTTCAGCTGGTCGCTTGGGGGCACCGGATGGCCGGCCTCAGCTTACTGAGACCAGAAGACCTTCTCCGTCGAGCTCCCCTCCTCGCCACGATAGAATGCGGCGGCATCAGACGCACTACGCGGCAGATCTGCAAACGCCCCTGGAGAGCTCCGAATTCGGGTAAGTATCCGGTAATTTACATTAACATGCTTGCTCTGCATGAAAAACGCCTTACCTGCCGCTATCTTCTTCATGTCCTCTATCTCCTGATGAGCCTTCTGGGCCTCGGCCTTGGCGGACTTGGCACTTTCGAGAGCCGAGGCAAGCTCGGACTCTCGAGTCTTGGAGTCACGCTCCAAACTCTCATGCTTTTCCATGAGAGCCTGGAGCTCTTGCCGAATTTCCGCCACCAGTGCCGCTTGCTTTTCTTGCTCAGCCCGTTCTGTGGCCGCATTGCGTTCGGCCACGGACACGGCATCCTTCAGGGCTGCCACCTCGTTAGTGGCCACTGCATTACACATATTATCCTTATTAATTTTGTTTGCAACCAAAACCCTTTTCTGTAAGGTACTTATTTAAAGTGGTGTTATTCACCTTCTTTTTCCTCGAGCTGCCTCTTGGCATGGCCGAGCTCTTGCTCCGACCGCTCAAGGTCCTCCTTCAGCGCCTCGACCTCCGCCGTTAATGTGGCAGAGGTCAACAGCGCAGCCTGCAAACCCATATTGACATCTTTTTAGAAACCCTGCGTATATCATGTTAGATCCTTAGTCCGGCTTTTCTTTCCGAACACCAAACTAAGCATCAGGGGCTACTGTCTATGCGGTATTACATTACATTATTTTAAACTTCTTACCTCAAAGCCTGTTAGAAGGCTGTTGCAGGCTTCGGTCAGCCCGCCCTTGGCGAGCTGGACCTTCTTAATCACCGCATTCATGAGAGTGCGGTGTTCTTCCTCGATGGAAGCGCCTTTAAGCGCCTCCAGCAGGTTATCCGGTGCCTCCGGTTGGACGGAGGCCGCCGGCATCACGGTCCTGCCCTTCTTTCGAAGGGGCCGCTTGCCGGACTCTGGAACCACTACGGGTTCCGAGGTAGAGTCCGGCACAAAGTCCGGGAGGACGCCTGACGGCACCTCCGGAGCCTCCTCCTGACGGGTCCCTCTGTGGGATTCCGCCTCGTCGTCCTCGTCGACGCGTGGGGTAGAGGCAGTCGGGATAGAATTTACATCCGACGGCGCCAAAGACCCGCTCATCGAGTCGGGAAGATCGTCAACGGCCGGACTACAGGCAGAATGCGGCGTTAGAAGGACACTACATGGCACACAATGTACGGCATATGAATGATCTGAATGCTTACGATCCTGCCGGACGCCTGGCCCTTGGAGGCCACTCTTCCTCGCCAATATTGATGTTGGCGAAACTGTCCGGGGGGATAGTTCTCCCCCTCTTGGACCCTTCGGCCGCCCCGATTGGGGAGGCCTTCCTCTTCTTCTCCCCCTCCTCCGGGAGAGAGTACTCCTCCTCCTCATCTTCGGGGGAGGAGTCCTCGTCGTCGTCAGATGCCTGATTACGGGAACTCTTTCGAGTCCCCGTGGCCACCTTCTTGGCCTTCTTCTCCGGCACCACGTGTGGTGCCGGGACCAGCAGCCTTGCTAAGCGGGCATCCACTGGTTCTTCTGGCATGGGAGCCGGGCTGATAAGTAGCTTGGCCTTCTCCATCCATTCCTGTCAAAGGAAGAGGCAGATTAAAAACCTCGCTAGAGTCAATCTAATTATCACAAGTGTCCCGTAATGGGGTCGAATCACTTACCTCGTCAGTCGGAGACTGCGAGCTGAATCCGCGATCTTCGGTCGGGGATGCGGGGGCTTCGGCGCCCTTGAACAACACCCTCCAGGCGCCTTCGTACGTTGTATCGAAGAGCCCGCTCAATGTCTGGTGCTGTTCCGGATTAAACTCCCACAAATTGAATGCCCGTTCTTGGCATGGGAGAATCCGCCGGAGGAGCATGACCTGGACCACGTCGATGAGCCGGAGCCTATTGCTCACCAGCTTCTTGATGCAGGCTCGAAGTCCCGTCACCTCCACCGGATCACCCCACTGCAAGCCCTTCTCTTTCCAGGAAGTGAGCTGCGTGGGGATTCCAGATCTAAATTCGGGGGCCGCCGCCCATGTAGGCTTGCGCGGCTCGGTGATGTAGAACCACCCCGATTGCCACCCCTTGACGGAGTCCACGAAGGTCCCTTCTAGCCAAGGGATGTTGGGCAGCCTGCCCAACATGGCGCCTCCGCATTCCGCTTGCGTCCCCTTCACAACCTTCGGCTTGACATTGAAGGTCTTGAGCCACAGGCCGAAGTGGGGCCGGATGCAGAGAAAGGCCTCGCACACGACGATAAATGCCGAGATGTTGAGGACGAAGTTCGGCGCCAGATCGTGGAAATCCAGGCCGTAGTAAAACATGAGCCCCCGGACGAATGGATGGAGCGGAAAGCCCAGTCCGCGGAGGAAGTGGGGAAGGAAGACGACCCTCTCATGAGGCCCTGGGGTAGGGATGAGCTGTCCCGCGTCGGGCAGCCGATGCGCGATGTCGCTGGAAAGGTATCCGGCGTCGTGCAGCTTGGTGATGTCCTCCTCCTTGGCGGTGGAGGCCATCCATTTACCTCCCCCTCCGGACATATTCGGAGAAGGGTCGAGGTGGGATGCGCGAGCTTGGGCGTTGGAGCTTGAGTTCGCAGGGATGGATAAGCAAAGGAGGAAGAAGGCGTAGGTGAGAAGGTAAATCCTTATCCCTTATATATAGGCGGACGAAACAATGCGTCCCTCACCGGCCTGGTATAACTCGCTTATCTCCCAAGCACCACCATCAATGGCGCGGTTGGGTTACCCACGCACGTATTGATGAGAATCCCAGAATAAGGGGAACACGATCTCTGCTTCGACAGGACGTGCCCAGGAAACCGCTTCGCTAAACGTGCTGAAGTGGTATAGTAATTCAAACAAGGGCTTGGTAGCGGTGTGATGTCACGCCGCATAATACGTCAGCAGATTGAATCAGTATATGTGTTTTATTCTCTCTACGATTGGAATGTGGAATTTATTTTGCAGAGCCGGACACTATCCTGGTGTTCATTATCTTCTCCGAATTATTCAAGGAGGGGAACCCGCCTTGCAATGCCGAACATTATGCACGCCGGACTTATCGTCATTGAAGACCGGTTCAGGGGCTACTGAGGGAGTCCTGGACTAGGGGGTGTCCGGACAGCCGGACTATCAATATCCGCCGGACTCCCAGACTACGAAGATAGAAGATTGAAGACTCCGGCTCGTGTCCGGAAGGTACTTTCCTTGGCGTGGAAGGCAAGCTTGGCAATACGGATATGTAGATCTCCTACCATTGTAACCGACTCTGTGTAACCCTAGCCTCTCCGGTGTCTATATAAACCGGAGGGCCTTAGTCCGTAGGACGAACATTACATCTCAACAATCATACCATAGGCTAGCTTCTAGGGTTTAGCCTCTTTGATCTCGTGGTAGATCTACTCTTGTAGTACCCATATCATCAATATTAATCAAGCAGGACGTAGGGTTTTACCTCCATCAAGAGGGCCCGAACCTGGGTAAAAACATTGTGTCCCTCGTCTCTTGTTACCATCCACCTAGACGCACAGTTCGGGACCCCCTACCCGAGATCCGCCGGTTTTGACACCGACAGTGGTGATGCAGGTTATGCTAATCAGGCATCTTCTGCCCTGCAAATGCCGTCCTCTCCGTCCATGGGAGTTCAACCCGGAGGGACCTCGGATTCACCAACACTTTATGGGTGCGACACCCGTGGAGATGTACAAGCTGTTCTTCGGACTGCAGGTGGCGTGTCCGGAATTAGCCGAGGACGCAGGCCTAAGCCGCAATCGCCCGGATACTCAGGTAAATAGCTCAGAGTCCGGACATTCTGTTTATATGCCTTTCTAGAGTTCGCCTCCTGACCCATTACTCTTTACAAGAATGGGTGGCGCGATCAAGGCTGATAAGGTGTCCGGCCCCCCTCCCAGAGACCGCACTGGAGCCCGTGCTAGTCAGAATGTTGGAGGTCGCGCCCACAGAAGGGAGCGAAGGGGAAAGTAGAGGAGCTAATATTTCGCCCAAAGGGGCGTCTGAAGAGGGGGGAATTAAAAACCCCTCCCTCCAGGGGGAGAAGAGGACCGCCTCCGAAGATCCGGAAGCCAAAGCCCCTAAGCGTGGGAAGAGATCTTCACCGGGGGGTCCGGCGTCCGGAGAGAATCCGGACGCACAATCATCGCCAAAGGATCAGCCCTCCAGCGAGCCGTGAGTATGAAAAAGGGAGTTAATTAGTAAGGAAATACCTTCATTTGTGCTTCTATGGGTAACCGAAATATTTATATTGCAGTTCGGATCTGCAGCCTTCTCAGATGAGTTCATCTTCGGGGGACCTTCTTCCGGAGATGATGGAGAGTGAAACGCCTCCGTCTGCAGCGCCGTCAGATAAGGCAGGCGAGCCTGAAGTATCGTCACGGAGGGTATCCCCGAGTCCGGAGGGGCCAGAGAGTTCGACACCCACTAGTATCCGGCCGGGAGAACTGAAGAATCTGCTTGAGAGGGCGTCCATTTCAGAAGATCACCTTGCGTTGATGCGTATGGTGATTGGAAGGATTTCGTCCGCCGAGAGCCGATTGCGCAATGCCGCCATGAGTTTGCTGGCGGGATTTGAGGTACGCGAGAATGACGCACCCTTTTGTCTTTTAACAGTTTTGCACATAAAAATGCGCCCTGTATAGATAGTAGCCCCTGGGACTCGGTAGGTTATCAGAAACGACAGCGTGTCGAGGATCAAAATTGCAAGTAATGAATGCCGCCGTTCCTATGCAGGTGGCGGATAGTCCGAGGGCTAGCCGGACTAATGGGGTTGCTGAGTTGATGCGGCAACTTGACGTGGCGGATGCGGACATCGCACTTGTCAACCGGCGACTTGACGAGTCGCAAGGTAAATGAGTTCTCCGCAGTCGCTTTATTAAAGGGGTCAAAGCCCTCCTCTGATAAATTATATGCTGTTGTACAGACAGTGCTGCTGCTGTGGAGAGCCTTCGGGCCAAACTTGCTCGAGCTAAGGAGCAAGCCCGAAGGAGTGATGCGGCTGCCTCGAGGGCGGCCGAGGAGTTGAAAGCCGAAAGGGCTGCGCACTGCCTAAGCAGGGCAGAGGTGGCCGAATTGGCCATGAAAGTAAAAGATGCTGCCAACCGCAATGAGGCTCTTGAAAAGGAGCGCTTATCGGAGCGGGAAGACCTGAAGAAGGCCACCGCCGAAGCCAGCGATGCCCGCTCTGCAATGCGGGCTATGAAGGAGGAACTGCGCCAGGCCGGAGATATCATGGCTGGCAAGCCTTTTCTGCTGCGTCGCCGGTTTATGGATCAAAAGTATGCTCAATTTGAGCGGCTGTGGAGCCCGGAGGATCCGTATATGGACTTAGCTGCAAGTGCGGCTGATGCCGTTGAGCACTTCCGGAGCCAGAAGGATCACAAGACAGAAGAGCTATATTGGTCTCAATTCCATAGTCCGGATCGCTCACTTCCGTTGACAGACCGGTTGGCCGAATGGGCCGAGCTAAATAGATTGTCCGGACTTGCCATGACTGACATCGTGGCCCATGTCTGGCCAGAGAGGCCCAAGTCTACGAGCTACTTCGGCTTACTGCAGCAATTCCTTGGAGCGGTGCCGCATATAAAGGAGATGAAGCGGTCGGCCTGCATCGAGGGCGCGCGGATGGCTCTTGCCCGTGTGAAGGCGCATTGTCCGGAGATGGATGCCACCGCTGTTGCCGCCCAGGGTTCGGATGAAAGCCGGCTCCCCGCCGAGAACTATTTCGGGGAAGTTATGCGTGGCGCTCGTGTAATAGAGTCACAGTGCTCAAAAAATGTCACGTTCAAATGAACGTATTAGCTTGTAAAATGATGATTATGCTATAACTCCTTTTTATACTTGTGCGTCCCAAGTAGTAAAACTTCTCCTGTGTGGCCGTTTACGTATACATTTGTATAACTTGAAAGATTGCAGTCTTCGGCTTCAGCCCCCACGCACAGGGTGCGGGGGTGTTCGCAAAAATAGCGCGTTTTCACACTTAATCCGACGTCTCGGTCCTGTTTAAGGAGGTGGTAGCGTAGCAAACGAGGCAATCCGGACTATAATGCTTTATCACTTTCACTTAGCCAGTGGAGCTTGAGGGTGGGGCTACGATATAGCCCCTGGTGGCACCGCACTTCTCCGAATTCGGGGCGCCTATGTGCCTGACCGGGAAATGGTCCTTCGTCAAAGCGGGGAATTCTAAACATTCCGGTAGTCGATCGATTGGTTGACCAGTCTCTCGCTGTATCATGAAAGTCAGTTTTCGGCTTTCTCTACTGAGGTGCTCGCCCAGCCGAACTGGGGCACAATCGCAGTAGTTCTCCTTGTGCCGCGTTAGCCGATGATACGGAACGTAAGGCAGCAAAACACAGGAGCTGGGCAAACCAAACATTTGACCAAAGACATGATTCAGAGCTGATGCATATAACGCCTAACTCGAGACGCCGAACACTCCCTAAGGTGTTCGGTCTTTATAATAATGGGCAGAACGATGCCCTAAGCCCCTAGTGTCCAGGTACGGGCATGGTCTTCTGACGCGGCCGATGCCAAAACGTCAGGCTCCGCTTTGGCTATGGGAAGAAACCAAGGGAGAATAACAACAAGAGACAGTAAAAAAGGTTTACGCAGGGTCTTAATCTGAAAAGAATACTCACAACGGGTCCCTACTGCACGTCTGCGCCTGTGTCTCCGTTGCGCTGTTATCCTAGACGGGTATGCACGTTGTTCATCTGTAGAAAGAGAGGAACGTTTAGTTTGAAAACAATTCGTGCGAAAAAATATATGTAAAAGAAGAAATATAAATAATTAAAGCGGGGTTTGTATGAACCCGCGGTTGTTTGTGCGCGCAGCCCCTGTGAAGAGGTATGCGGCTAGGGAGCCCCTAGCCTGCTGAAGCCGGATTCGTCTATCCGAGTCTGGGGTCTTTAAGTGACCCTCGCACTGAAATGACGCCATGCGGACCGGGCATCTTGAGTGTAAGAGACGCGTAATGCGGTATGGGCGTTGAAGCGGACAAAAGCCTTTCGTCCCAAGAGTGCGTGATATCCACTTTCAAATGGGACGATGTGAAAAATTAATTTTTCGCGTCGAAAATTGTTCGGCGATCCAAACACGACTTCTAGTAATATGGAGCCTGTGCACTTGGCGTAAGGGCCTGGCGTCACTCCTTTGAAGGAAGTGCGGCTATGTCGGATTTTGGTAGGGTCTATCCCCATCCTGCGGATTGTGTTTGAATACATCAGGTTTAAGTCGCTGCCTCCGTCCATTAGGACGTTAGTAAATTGTAATCCGTCTATTATTGGATTCATTATCAAGGGAGTCCGTCCCACGTTTCGGACGCTTCTGGAATAGTCCAGGTGGTCGAAAGTGATTGGTTTTGATATCCAATCTCTATGGTCTGCTGGGTTGGACCGCGCGAAGCTCTTTTTAGAAAGTGCCGCATTATTTTTCCGTATTATCACATGAAGTGAGTTTACTGCTTTGACCCCTTGTGGGAAAGTCTTTTGTTTTCCAGTGCTCTGCTGGTGGGGTTTATCGTCTTCGCTTGACGCGTCGAGCCCCTTGTGTTCGGCGTTTAGTCGGCCGGACTGTTTAAAAACCCAACAATCCCGATGGGTATGGTTTGCAGGCTTTCCGGGGGTACTGTGGATTTGACATATCCGACCCAGAATCTTATTTAAGCTGGACAGATCGTCGCTGTCATCCTTAAGAGGCGTTGTTTTGTTGTTTGGCCGCGAGCGTTTGAATCCGGCGTTGACTGCCGTGCTCTTTGGGCTTTTCTCTTTATTTCGGCGCTGTTCTTTTCTGCGCCGTGATTTTTCGTTTCCATCCCTTATCTCGGATGTACTTGGGTCGCTGGTGCTGCATCTTGCTAGCCAGCTGTCCTCTCCCGCGCAGAAGCGGGTCATGAGGCTTGTTAGTGCGGACATTGTCCTCGGTTTCTCTTGACCGAGGTGCCTGGCAAGCCATTCGTCTCGGACATTGTGCTTGAAAGCTGCTAAGGCTTCGGCGTCCGGACAGTCGACTATTTGGTTCTTTTTAGTAAGAAACCTGTTCCAGAATTTCCGCGCTGACTCTCCGGGCTGTTGAGTTATATGACTTAGATCATCTGCGTCCAGAGGGCGGACATAAGTCCCTTGAAAATTTGCTCTAAACGCATCCTCGAGCTCTTCCCAACTTCCCATGGTGTTTTCTGGAAGGCTTTTAAGCCAATGACGGGCTGGCCCTTTGAGCTTGAGGGGTAGGTATTTTATGGCGTGGAGATCATCTCCTCTGGCCATGTGTATATGTAGTATATAATCTTCTATCCAGACTCTAGGATCTGTTGTTCCATCATAGGCCTCTATGTTTATGGGTTTAAATCCTGCTGGGAATGCATGTTCCAGCACCTCATTGGTGAAACATAGTGGGTGTGCGGCGCCCCTATATTTGGGTGTGCCACTATCTTCAGACACTTGACGTGTTGCCTTGCTTCCTGGGGCCCTCTTCTTTGGCCCGTAGATGGACCTGGCTGGGCCATCTGTCTTTCCAGGTTCATTAGTTGGTTTATGTGTGGCGCCGCTTTCAGAATTTGGCCTATCATCTGGCCGTCTATCCAACCAGGCGGCCTCTTTATTTTTTGACGGTGGACGCTCTATGGCCTCCTCGTCGAATTCTGATAGCAGCTTGCGCTTCGGGTAGCTCTTTGATTGGTGGCCATTGCCGTATTTATCTGCGGTTTTGAGCACTTTGCTCCATCTCATTCTGAGTGTGTCTTCCGCTGTTTTGAGCTTCCTCTTTTCCTTCTTCAGGCTTCTTGCAGTGTTGACGAGTCTTTTCCGAAGGTTTTTGCTCTCCGGCGGCGTGTCCGGCATGAGGTCGTCCAGACTGTTGTTTTCACCGGGCCTGGACTGATTATCTGGCTCGTCACGTTCGGACGGTTGCTTATCTGCATGTTCGTCATCCACTTGTGAGCCCTGCCGCATTGCGGGCTCCTTGGGAGCGTTGTTGTCGTCGAGGCGGGACTTAGGGCGGCGTCTGCGTCGCCGTTTTGGTTGTTTATCGGCGGGGTTATCTTCTGCCGCGGCCCGTTGGTCCTCGTCATCGCTCTCCTTTGGGGTATCCACCATGTATATGTCATATGACGAGGTGGTCTTCCAGTGCCCTGTAGGCGCTGGTTCCTGTTCGTCTCCGGCATCGTCGTCCGTAGTGTCGATGTCGTTGGAGTCGTAGTTTAGCATGTCGGTTAGATCATCGACAGTGGCTACAAAGTGGGTGTTGGGTGGGCTCTGAATTTCTTCGTCGTCCGTACCCCAACCATCCTGGCCATAGTCCGGCCAGTACTCTCCTGATAATGAGAGATGCTTTAGTGAATTCAGGATATCGCCAAAAGGCGAGTATTGGAAGATGTCCGCGGCGGTGAATTCCATAACCGGCGCCCAATCCGAATCGTTTGGTAGGGGCGCGGGAGGTTCGGAGTCCGGCAAGGAGTCCGGCGCCTCGGAATCACGAGTTTCGCAGGGGACAAGATTAGTGTTCGGCTCCATCGCCGTGGATGTTGAAGCCCCCGGGGCGGCGTCTATCCACCGGCCCTCGATCTGGGCGATCGGCTCCGGACTAATGGCCGAAGCGGATTCGTGTGCGGCCACCAAGGCACTATTCGGTGGCAGAGCTAGATCATGCCCGTCGTCACAGTGCGGCGCGTTTGGCTGTGGCTCGAGTCCGTCGAAGATCAAGTCTCCGCGGACATCGGCCGTGAAGTTTAGGTTTCCAAATCTGACCTGACGGCCAGGGGCGTAGCTTTCGATCTGCTCTAGATGGCCAAGTGAATTAGCCTGCAGTGCGAAGCCGCCGAATACGAAGATCTGTTCGGGGAGAAAAGTCTCACCCTGGACAGCGTTGTTTGTTGAAGATGCCATCGGGCCTATCGGTGACAGCACAGAGGAACTCTCAATGAAAGCACCAATGTCGGTGTCAAAACCGGCGGATCTCGGGTAGGGTTTTACCTCCATCGAGAGGGCCCGAACCTGGGTAAAAACATCGTGTCCCTCGTCTCCTGTTACCATCCGCCTAGACGCACAGTTCAGGACCCCCTACCCGAGATCCGCCGGTTTTGACACCGGCAGCGGCCCTTTATAAATCCATATAGGTTACGATGGACAAGCGAGAGGATGACACGTTGGAGCCTGTCCGCCAACAGTTTGGTAAGTAACTTCAGGCAGCAGTTTAGCAGTGTTATCGGCCTGTAGTCATTAACCGACTCGGGGGCGTGGACCTTAGGTATGAGAGTGATAAGACCATCATTGATACTTGTCAAATCCAACGAACCTTCATAGAATTGGTCATAGAGAGCATAGAAGTCATGACGGATGATTGGCCAACAAGCTTTAAGAAAAGAACCACTAAAGCCATCCGGTCCAGGCGCCCGATCAGGCGGCATTTCCTTGACAACCTTGTCAATTTCGTCATGAGTGAAAGTGAGGGAGTCCTGGACTAGGGGGTGTCCGAACAGCCGGACTATCATTATTCGCCGGACTCCAAGACTACGAAGATACAAGATTGAAGACTCCGTCCTGTGTCCGGATGGGACTTTCCTTGGCGTGGAAGGCAAGCATGGCAATACGGATATGTAGATCTCCTACCATTGTAACCGACTCTGTGTAACCCTAGCCTCCTCCGATGTCTATATAACCGGAGGGCTTTAGTCCATAGGACAACATACATTACAACAATCATACCATAGGCTAGCTTTAGGGTTTAGCCTCCTTGATCTCGTGGTAGATCCACTCTTGAACTACCCATATCATCAATATTAATCAAGCAGGACGTAGGGTTTTACCTCCATCGAGAGGGCCCGAACCTGGGTAAAACATCGTGTCCCTCGTCTCCTGTTACCATCCGCCTAGACGCACAGTCCGGGACCCCCTACCCGAGATCCGCCGGTTTTGACACCGACATTGGTGCTTTCATTGAGAGTTCCTCTGTGTCGTCACCGATAGGCCTGATGGTATATGCAACCAACGACGCTGTCCAGGGTGAGACTTCCCTCCCCGGACAGATCTTCGTATTCGGCGGCTTCGCACTGCGGGCTAATTTGCTCGGCCATCTAGAGCAGATCGAAAGCTACGCCCCTGGCTGTCAGGTCAGATTCGGAAGCCTAAACTTCACGGCCGATGTCCGCGGAGACTTGATCTTCGACGGAGTCGAGCCACATCCAAGCGCGCCGCACTGTTGCGATGGGCATGATCTAGCTCTGCCGCCGAACAGTGTCTTGGTGGCCGCACACGAATCAGCTCCGGCCATTAGTCCGGAGCCGATTGCCCAGATAGAGGGTCGGTGGATGGACGCCGCCTCGGGGGCTTCAACTTCCACGGCGATGGAGCCGAACATTGATCTTGTCCCTCGCAAGACTCGTGATTCCGAGGTGCCGGACTCCTTGCCGGACTCCGAACCTCCCACGCCCCTACCAATCGATTCGGATTGGGCGCCGGTCATGGAATTCACCGCCGCGGACATCTTCCAACATTCGCCCTTTGGCGACATTCTAAATTCACTAAAGCATCTCTCGTTATCGGGAGAGTCCTGGCCGGACTATGGCCAGGATGGTTGGGATACAGACAATGAAGAAATTCAGAGCCCACCCACCACCCACTTTGTAGCCACTGTCGACGATCTAACCGACATGCTAGACTACGACTCCGAAGACATCGACGCTATGGACGACGATGCCGGAGACGAACAGGAACCAGCGCCTACAGGGCACTGGAAGACCACCTCGTCATATGACATATACATGGTGGATACCCCAAAAGACGGGGACGGCGAAGAAACAGCGGAGGCAGATTCTTTAAAGAAATAGCCCAAGCGCCGGCGTCAGTGGCGCCGCTCTAAATCCCGCCACAGCAAGAATGGAGATTCCGGCACAGGAGATAATAATACCCCAGAAAGTGCCGAAGACAACCCCCTCCAGCAAGACTCAGCACATGAGGATGCAGAAGCAAGCCCTCACGAGAGGGCGGCAGACGAAGAGGTTGAGGATTACAACTATATGCCTCCCTCCGAAGACGAGGCAAGCCTCAACGATGATGAATTTGTCGTGCCCGAGGATCCCGTCGAACAAGAGCGTTTTAAACGCAGGCTTATCGCCACGGCAAACAGACTAAAGAAAAAGCAGCAGCAGCTTCAAGCTGATCAGGACCTGCTGGTCGATCGATGGACCGAGGTCCTCGCGGCCGAAGAGTATAAACTCGAACGCCCCTCCAAAAGCTATCCAAGACGCAAGCTACTCCCCCGATTAGAGGAGGAAGCATACATACCTCCATCACCAGCGCACGATACAGCTGACCGACCACCCCGCGGTCGTGACAGAGAGGCATCCAGGCCCCCAACCAAGACCATACCCCGGCATCGCTCCAAAAGTACGAAGCCAAGAGGGAACGCGCCGGACTTGCGAGATATATTGGAGGACAAAGCAAGGAAATCCAGATCCATCTACGGATCACGTGGGCGCCCCACAACCCATGACGAATACCGTCACACCGGATATAATAACCCCGGCCGGGCCGAACACGGCAGACAGCGCTCTCTCGAGCTGCGTCGTGATATTGCTCAATACAGAGGCGCCGCACACCCACTATGCTTCACTGACGAAGTAATGGATCATCAAATCCCTGAAGGGTTTAAACCCGTAAACATTGAATCCTACGATGGCACAACAGACCCCGCGGTTTGGATGATCGAAGATTATCTCCTCCACATCCATATGGGCCGCGGCGACGATCTCCACGCCATCAAGTATCTCCCACTCAAGCTTAAAGGACCAGCTCGGCATTGGCTTAACAGCTTGCCCGCAGAGTCAATTGGGTGTTGGGAAGACCTGGAAGCCGCATTCCTTGATAACTTCCAGGGCACCTATGTGCGACCACTAGACGCCGATGACCTAAGCCACATCATTCAGCAGCCAGACGAATCGGCCAGACAATTCTGGACACGGTTCTTGACGAAGAAAAATCAAATCATCGACTGTCCGGATGCAGAGGCCCTTGCAGCCTTCAAGCCTAACATCCACGAAGAATGGCTAGCCCGGCACCTGGGAGAGGAAAAGCCGAAATCTATGGCAGCCCTCACATCATTAATGACCCGCTTCTGCGCGGGAGAGGATAGCTGGCTAGCTCGCAGCAACAATCTCCGTAAAAATTCTGGCAGTCCGGATACTAAGGACAACAATGGCAGGTCACGTCGAAACAAAAACAAACGCCGCATTAACGGCGACGACAAGGAGGATACGGCAGTCAACGCCGGATTCCGAGGCTCTAAACCCGGTCAACGGAAGAAGCCATTCAAGAGAACCACTCCGGGTCCGTCCAATTTGGACCGAATACTCGACCGCTTATGCCAGATACATGGCACCCCTGAAAAACCAGCCAATCACACTAATAGAGATTGCTGGGTGTTCAAACAGGCAGGCAAGTTAATTGCCGAAAACAATGACAAGGGGCTAAACAGCGATGACGAGGAGGAGACCCGACCGCCGAACAGTAGAGGACAGAAGGGTTTTCCCCCACAAGTGCGGACGGTGAACATGATTTATGCAACCCATATACCCAAGAGGGAGAGGAAGCGCGCACTAAGGGACGTCTATGCGATGGAGCCAGTCGCCCCGAAGTTCAATCCATGGTCCTCTTGTCCGATCACTTTCGATCGAAGAGACCATCCGACCAGCATACGCCATGGCGGATTCGCCGCTTGGTTTTAGACCCAATCGTCGATGGATTTCACCTCACGAGAGTCCTGATGGACGGCGGTAGTAGCCTGAACATGCTTTATCAGGATACAGTGCGCAAAATGGGCATAGACCCCTCAAGGATTAAACCTACAAAGACAACCTTTAAAGGTGTCATACCAGGTGTGGAAGCCAACTGTACAGGCTCAGTAACACTAGAGTGGTCTTCGGATCCCCGAACAATTTCCGGAGCGAGGAGTTAATCTACGACATAGTCCCGTTTCGCAGCGGCTATCACGCTCTGCTCGGACGAACCGCGTTTGCAAAATTCAACGCGGTGCCGCATTATGCATACCTCAAGCTCAAGATGCCAGGCCCTCGTGGAGTCATCACGGTCAACGGGAATACGGAACGCTCCCTCCGAACGGAGGAACATACAGTGGCTCTCGCGGCAGAAGTACAGAGTAGCCTCTTAAGGCAATTCTCGAGTCCGGCCATTAAACGGCCGGATACAGCAAAACGCGCCCGAAGCAATACCAACCAAGACCACCTGGCGCGATCAGAGCACGCGTTGCAATGCGGCCCCAACCCCCGTCCGCGCATGATCGCAAGAATAACACTCCGCGTACATCATTACACTTTGGAGATACCATGGGCGCAGGGGAAGGGGCACGATCGCAATGGACCCAGAGTGCGGTTCGACCACACCAGGGGCTCACAAGTGTGCCCCCCTTTTTTTATTATTTTCCTTCTTTGTGTACACAGGACTCTGGTAACCAGAGGCCCTGTCCGGCGGCGAACCTGCCGAACTCGCGATGCAACAGTTAGGGACGAAAGAAGGCTGCGACGAACACTCAGGTGGTCTCAATTACGAGCATTAAATTCGATTATATACACCAAGTCCGCAGCTCACCCCTGGAGGGGGACATGTTTACTTAGTCCAAATCCCTTGCTTACCGCACTATTTGTATCAGTCCGCACTCATAGCAGACTTCCTTTAATAAATAATGCAGCACTTTTCAACTGCAATTACGTTACCTTTTAAATATATATGTTCATTACACGACATCTTGCACCCGTATATTTTGGTACGTCCAAATACACCAGGGGCTTGTGTTCCCCGCATTATGGTGTGATAAGTCCGAACACTTTCACAAGTGCGGCACCCCCAACATATAGCATTATATGAATCGCTCCGAATCATGTCTTGGGTCAATAGTTGGGTTTGCCCGGCTCCCACATTTTGGTGCCTTACGTTCCGTTCTGTCGGCTAAGGTGGCACTGGGAGAACCACTGCGATTGCGCCCCGGTTGAGCCGGGCGAGCGCCTCAGTGGAGAAAGCTAAAACTGACTGGCATGATAAGGCGAGAGACTGGTCGCTGTTTGAGAGGTTTTTTCGGGTCCTTAAAGACTCACGCCGCTTCGAGCGAAGTTCCGGACAATGTCCGACGAAGGCGTGGATAGCGCCCCAGATTCGGCCTTCCGAATACTAGGGGCTTCGCCGAAATTTAAAATTATAGAATTCTATGGCTAAGTGAGAGTGTTCAAGCATTATAAGTCCGGTTGCCATGTTCGCTGTGTTGAGCGCCTCCCTAGATGGACCCAAAAATGGGAACAAGAGCGCTCAAGGTTATCCCGAACACCCCAGCACTCGTGGATTGGGGGCTGAAGCCAACGACTTGCCATCTCTCAGATTTTATACACGGCCGCACAGAAGGTAATATTTTAAATTAAACAAGCGTTGCTTAATGCGCACATGAATAAAGTTTCAGCGCAAAGGATAATACATAACGAGTCTACTCAAAGATTACATTTCTGGGGCACTCATCCGCAATATCGCGGGCTCCCTTCAGGACAGTTTTATAATACATTTCAGGCGTGCGATACTCCTTGCCCGGTGGCAGTGGGTCCGTGAGAAGCTTCTCCGCATCCAACCTGCCCCAATGCACCTTTGTGTGGGCAAGGGCCCAACGAGCACCTTCAATACAGGCGGAGCGCTTGACGACCTCCACCCAGGGGCATGCATCCACCAGCCGCCGCATGAGGCCAAAGTAGCTCCCAGGCATGGCCTGTCCAGGCCACAGCCGGACTATAAGGCCCGTCATGGCCTCCTCAGCTACCTTGTGGAGTTCGACCAGCTGCTTCAGCTGGTCGCTTGGGGGCACCGGGTGTCCGGCCTCAGCGTACTGACACCAGAAGACTTTCTCCGTCGATCTTCCCTCCTCGCCACGATAGAATGCGGCGGCATCGGACGCACTACGCGACAGATCTGCAAACGCCCCTGGAGAGCTCCGAATGCGGGTAAGTGTCAGGTATTTTACATTAACATGCTTGCTTTGCATGAAAAATGCCTTACCCGCCGCTATCTTCTTCACATCTTCAACCTCCTGAAGGTCCTTACGGGCCTCGGCCTTGGCGGACTTGGCACTTTCAAGAGCCGAGGCAAGCTCGGACTCTCGAGTCTTGGAGTCACGCTCCAAACTCTCATGCTTCTCCATGAGAGCCTGGAGCTCTTGCCGCACTTCCGCCACCCGTGCCTCCTGCTTCTCTCGCTCTTCCCGCTCCGCGGCCGCACTGCATTCGGCCGCGGACACAGCCTCCTTCAGGGCTGCCACCTCGTTCGTGGCCCCTGCAATACCCATATTATCCTTGTTAATTTTATTGCAACCTAAATCCTTTTCTGTAAGGTAACTATTCAAAGTGGTGTGACTCACCTTCTTTGTCCTTGAGCTGCTTCTTGGCATGGCCGAGCTCTTGCTCGGACCTCTCGAGATCCTTCTTCAACACATTGACCTCCGCCGATAGTGCGGCAGAGGTCAGCAGCGCAGCCTGCAAACCCATATTGACATATTTTAAGCAACCCTGCGTATATCTTGTTAGATCCTCAGTCCGGCTTTTCTTTCCGAACACCGAACTGAGCATTAGGGGCTACTGTCTATGCGGTATTACATTACATAATTTTAACTTCTTACCTCAAAGCCTGTTAGAAGGCTGCTGCAGGCTTCGGTCAGCCCGCTTTTGGCAAGCTGAACCTTTTGAATCACCGCACTCATGATAGTGCGGTGTTCTTCCTCGATGGAAGCGCCTTTAAGCGCCTCCAACAAGTTATCCGGCGCCTCCGGTTGGACGGAGGCCGCCGGCGTCACGGTCTTTCCCTTCTTTCGAAGGGGCCGCTTGCCGGACTCTGGAACCACTGCAGGTTCCGATGTAGTGTCCGGTGCAAAGTCCGAGAGGTTGCCTGACGGCGCCTCAGGAGCCTCCTCTTGATGGGTCCCTCTCTGGGATCCCACCTCGGCGTCCTCGTCGGCGCGTGGGGTAGAGGCAGTCGGAAGTGAATCCACATCCGACGGGGCCAATGACCCGCTCGATGAACCGGGGAGATCGTCATCGGCCGGACTATGGACAGAATGCGGCATTAAGGACACTACGCGACACGAAAGAAATTGCATATAAAGGATCCGGATACTTACGATCTTGCCGGACGCCTGGCCCTTGGAGGCCACTCATCCTCGCCAACGGTGGTGTTGGCGAAACTGTCCGGGGGGATAGTCCTCCCCCTCTTGGACCCTTCGGCCTCCCCTATTGGGGAAGCCTTCCTCTTCTTCTCTCCCTCCTCCGGGAGAGAGTCCTCTTCCTCCTCCTCATCTTCGGGGGAGGATTCCGTCTCGTCGTTGGACGCCTGATTACGGGAACTCTTTCGAGTCCCCGCGGCCACCTTCTTGGCCTTCTTCTCCGGCACCACATGCGGTGCCGGAACCAGCAGCCCTGCTAAGCGGGCATTCACTGGGTCTTCTGGCATGGGAGCCGGGCTGATAAGTCTCTTGGCCTTCTCCATCCATTCCTGTCAAAGGAAAAGAAAGAATGAAACCCCTTTAGAATCAATTTGATTACCGCAAGTGTCCCGTAAAGGGGTTGAATCACTTACCTCGTCAGCCGGATGCTGCGAGCGAAATCCGCGATCTTCTGTCGCGGATGCGGGGGCTTCGGCGCGCTTAAACAGCACCCTCCATGCGCCTTCGTATGTCGTATCGAAGAGCCCGCTTAGCGCCTGGTGCTGTTCCGGATTGAACTCCCACAGAATGAATGCCCGTTCCTGGCATGGGAGGATTCGGCGGATGAGCATGACTTGGACCACATCGACGAGCCTGAGCTTACCGCTCACCAGCTTCTGGATGCAGGCTCGGAGTCCCGTCACCTCCTTCGGATTGCCCCACTGCAAGCCCTTCTCTTTCCAGGAGGTGAGCTGCGTGGGGATGCCAGATCTAAACTCGGGGGCCGCTGCCCATGTGGGCTTGCGCGGCTCGGTGATATAGAACCACCCTGATTGCCACCCCTTGACGGAGTCCACGAAGGCCCCTTCGAGCCAAAGGACGTTGGGCAACTTACCCAACATGGCGCCTCCGCATTCCGCTTGCGTGCCCTTCACAACCTTCGGCTTGACGTTGAAGGTCTTGAGCCACAGGCCGAAGTGGGGCCGGATGCAGAGGAAGGCCTCGCACACGACGATAAACGCTGAGATGTTGAGGATGAAGTTCGTCGCCAGATCGTGGAAATCCAGGCCGTAATAAAACATGATCCCCCGGATGAATGGGTGCAGTGGAAAGCCCAGTCCGCGGAGGAAGTGGGGGAGAAAGACGACCCTCTCATGGGGCCCAGGGGTAGGGATGAGCTGCCCCTCGTCAGGCAGCCGATGCGCGATATCACCGGAAAGGTATCCGGCGCTGCGCAGTTTGGTGATGTGCTCCTCCTTAACGGTGGAGGCCAACCATTTGCCTCCCGCTCCGGACATATTCGGAGAAGGTCGGGATGAGATGCGCGAGCTTGGGCGTTGGAGCTTGAGTACGTGGAGATGGATAAGCAAAGGAGGAAGAAGGCGTAGGTGAGAAGGTAAATCCTTATCCCTTATATATAGGCGGACGAAAACTATGCGTCCCCACCGGCCTGATAAAACTCGCTTATCTCCCAAGCACCACCACCAATGGCGCGGTTGGGTTGCCCACGCACGTATTGATGAGAATCCCGGAATAAGGGGAACACGATCTCTGCTTCGACAAGACGTGCCAAGGAAACTGCTTCGCTAAACGTGCCGAGGTGGTATAGTAAAAAACGATTCAAACAAAGGCTTGGTAGCGGTGTGATGTCACGCCGCATAATACGTCAGCAACCTGGACTGGTGTACATTTTATTCTCTCTATGGTGGAATGTGGAATTTATTTTGCAGAGCCGGACACTATCGTGGTGTTCATGATCTTCTCTGGATTATTCAAGGGAGGAACCCGCCTTGCAATGCCGAACATTATGCGCGCCGAACTTATCATTATTGAAGCCTGGTTCAGGGGCTACTGAGGGAGTCCTGGACTAGGGGGTGTCCGGACAGCCGGACTATCATTATCCGCCGGACTCCAAGACTACGAAGATACAAGATTGAAGACTCCGTCCCGTGTCCGGATGGGACTTTCCTTGGCGTGGAAGGCAAGCTTGGCAATATAGATATGTAGATCTCCAACCATTGTAACCGACTCTGTGTAACCCTAGCCTCCTCCGGTGTCTATATAAACCGGAGGGCTTTAGTCCATAGGACAACTTACATTACAACAATCATACCATAGGCTAGCTTTAGGGTTTAGCCTCCTTGATCTCGTGGTAGATCCACTCTTGTACTACCCATATCATATATATTAATCAAGCAGGACGTAGGGTTTTACCTCCATCGAGAGGGCCCGAACCTGGGTAAAACATCGTGTCCCTCGTCTCCTGTTACCATCCGCCTAGACGCACAGTCCGGGACCCCCTACCCGAGATCCGCCGGTTTTGACACCGACAGAAAGGATTAGTGAGTTGGTCAAGATTGCTGGCTCGAGGAATGATGGAGGGAAGGTTAAATTTCATGTCTGTAGGGGAAATTATCCCAAGGCGAGCCTTGTAGGTTTGAAATAGGAGAGCTTCTTTGGCAGGGTGATCATCAATCAGTGTACCATCATCCAGCTTGAGGGAAGAAATAATGTTTTTCCGAAATCTTTCCATGGCCACTGCTTGGAAAAACTTGGAGTTTTCATCCCCAAATTTGATCCATCGAATAGTACATCGCTTTTTCCAATATAGTTTTTGGTATTTGAGCGAGGTCAGCAAATGTGTTTTCAGGATGGATCGGAAATTCATTTCGGGAGTAGTCAAAAATCTTTTGTTCTCTAGCTCATCTAAATCAGCCAGAACAGCATTGCAGTTTGTGATAGCCACAGATAGACGGGAGATAGACTTACTCCAAATTTTTAAGGCACGTCTGAGGGCTATAAATTTTCGGCACAGGACTGCAGCAGCATTGTCACCCCTAACTGGACGGCTCCATATCTCATTAACCGTGTCCCTGAACCCAGGGTGTAGGATCCAATAGGATTCAAATCGGAATAGCTTAGATCGTGGTATTTTGGTCTCAATGGACACCACACAGGGAGTGTGATCCGATACAGGTTTGCCCAGGGGTTTAACTAGTGTCTTGGGATACACATTGGTCCAATGCAGAGAAGTGATGAACCAATCAATTTGCTCAAGCAGTGGGTCAGTTTGCATGTCACTCCACGTATAAGCCCTTCCTTTTACTGGAAGTTCAATTAGTTCCTGTTTGCAGATGATGTCATTGAAAGTAATCATGTCGTTAATGTTCCCTCCTGGTTTGTTATGATTCTCCGGGGCTCTTATATAGTTAAAATCACCAAGAAGTAACCAGTCTTGGACATTCGGGATGTTAACATCATAGAGCCATTGGGTGAAAGTATCTCTATCCATTCCCGTACATGGGTGAGGGAGTCCTGGACTAGGGGGTGTCCGGACAGCCGGACTATCAATATCCGCCGGACTCCAAGACTACGAAGATACAAGATTGAAGACTCCGTCCCGTGTCCGGATGGGACTTTCCTTGGCGTGGAAGGCAAGCTTGGCAATACGGATATGTAGATCTCCTACCATTGTAACCGACTCTGTGTAACCCTAGCCTCCTCCGGTGTCTATATAAACCGGAGGGCTTTAGTCTGTAGGACAACATACATTACAACAATCATACCATAGGCTAGCTTCTAGGGTTTAGCCTCCTTGATCTCGTGGTAGATCCACTCTTGTACTACCCATATCATCAATATTAATCAAGCAGGACGTAGGGTTTTACCTCCATCGAGAGGGCCCGAACCTGGGTAAAACATCGTGTCCCTCGTCTCCTGTTACCATCCGCCTAGACGCACAGTTCGGGACCCCCTACCCGAGATCCGCCGGTTTTGACACCGACATTGGTGCTTTCATTGAGAGTTCCTCTGTGTCGTCACCGATAGGCCTGATGGCATCTTCAACCAATGACGCTGTCCAGGGTGAGACTTTTCTCCCCGGACAGATCTTCATATTCGGCGGCTTCGCACTGCGGGCCAATTCACTTGGCCATCTAGAGCAGATCGAAAGCTACGCCCCTGGCCGACAGGTCAGATTCGGAAGCTTGAACTTCACGGCCGATGTCCGCGGAGACTTGATCTTCGACGGACTCGAGCCACAGCCAAGCGCGCCGCACTGTGACGATGGGCTTGATCTAGCTCTGCCACCGAACAGTGCCTTGGTGGCCACACACGGATCCGCTTCGGCCATTAGCCCGGAGCCGATCACCCAGATCGAGGGCCGGTGTATAGACGCCGCCCTGGGGGCTTCAACATCCACGGCGATGGAGCCGAACACTGATCTTGTCCCCTGCGGAACTCGTGATTCCGAGGCGCCGGACTCCTTGCCGGACTCCGAACCTCCCGCGCCCCTACTAATCGATCCGAATTGGGCACCGGTTATGGAATTCACCGCCGCGGACATCTTTCAATACTCGCCTTCTGGCGATATCCTGAATTCACTAAAACATCTCTCGTTATCAGGAGAGTCCTGGCCGGACTATGGCCAGGATGGTTGGAGTACGGACGACGAAGAAATTCAGAGCCCACCCACCACCCACTTTGTAGCCACTATCGACAAGCTAACCGACATGCTAGATTACGACTCCGAAGACATCGACGGAATGGACGATGATGCCGGAGACGAACAAGAAATAGAGCATATAAAGCACGGCAGGACCACCTCGTCACATGACATATATATGGTGGACACCCCAAAGGAGAGCGATAACGAGGACCAACGGGCCGCGGCAGAAGATGACCCCGCCGATAAACGACAAAAACGGCGGCGCAGACATCGCCCTAAATCCCGCCTCGACGACAACAACGCTCCCAAGGAGCCCGCAATACGGCAGGGCTCACAAGTGGACGACGAAGATGCAAATAAGCAACCGTCCGAACATGACGAGTCAGATAATCAGTCCAGGCCCGGTGAAAATAACAGTCCGGACGACCTCATGCCGGACACGCCGCCGGAGAGCAAGAACCTTCGGAAAAGACTCGTCAATACTGCAAGAAGCCTGAAAAGGAAAAACGGAGGCTCAAAACAGCGGAAGACACACTCAGAATGAGATGGAGCAAAGTGCTCAAAACCGCAGATAAGTACGGCAATGGCGACCAATCAAAGAGCTACCCGAAGCGCAAGCTGCTACCGGAATTCGACGAGGAGGCCATAGAGCCTCCACCGTCCAAAAATAAAGGGGATGCCTGGTTGGATAGACGGCCAGATGATAGGCCAAATTATGACAGCGGCGCCACACATAAATCCACCAACGAACTTGGAAGGATAGATGGCCCAGCCAGGTCCATTTACGGGCCAAAGGAGAAGGCTCCAAGAAGCAAGGCAACATGTCAAGTGTCCGATGATAGCGGCACACACAAATACAGGGGCACCGCACACCCACTATGTTTCACCGATGAGGTGCTGGACCATGAATTCCCAGCAGGATTTAAACCCATCAACATAGAGGCCTACGATGGAACAACAGACCCTGGAGTCTGGATAGAAGATTATATACTACATATACATATGGCCAGAGGAGACGATCTCCACGCCATAAAATACCTACCCCTCAAGCTCAAAGGGCCAGCCCGTCATTGGCTTAAAAGCCTCCCAGAAAACACTGTTGGAAGTTGGGAAGAGCTCGAGGACGCGTTTAGAGCAAATTTTCAAGGGACTTATGTCCGTCCTCCGGATGCAGATGATCTAAGTCATATAACTCAACAGCCCGGAGAGTCAGCGCGGAAATTCTGGAACAGGTTCCTTACGAAAAAGAACCAAATAGTCGACTGTCCGGACGCCGAAGCCTTAGCAGCTTTCAAGCACAATGTCCGAGACGAATGGCTCGCCAGGCACCTCGGTCAAGAGAAACCGAGGACAATGTCCGCACTAACAAGCCTCATGACCTGCTTCTGTGCGGGAGAGGATAGCTGGTTAGCAAGATGCAGCACCAGAGACCCAAGTACATCCGAGATAAGAGATGCAAACGGAAAATCACGGCGCAGAAAAGAGCAGCGCCAGAATAAAGAGAAAAGCCCAAAGAGCACGGCAGTCAACGCCGGATTCAAAAGCTCGCGGCCCAATAATAAAACACAGCCTCTTAAGGATGACAGTGACGAATTGTTCAACTTAAACAAGATTTTGGGTCGGATATGTCAAATCCACAGTACCCCCGGAAGGCCTGCAAATCACACCCACAGGGATTGTTGGGTTTTTAAACAGTCCGGCCGACTAAATGCCGAACACAAGGGGCTCGACGCGTCAAGCGAAGAAGATAAACCCCACCAGCAGAGCACCGGAAAACAAAAGACTTTCCCACAAGGGGTCAAAGCAGTAAACTCACTTCATGTGATAATACGGAAAAATAGTGCGGCACTTTCTAAAAAGAGCTTCGCGCGGTCCAACCCAGCAGACCATAGAGATTGGATATCAAAACCAATCACTTTCGACCACCTGGACTATTCCAGAAGCGTTCGAAAGGCGGGACGGACTCCCCTGATATTGAATCCCATAATAGACGGATTACAATTTACTAATGTCCTAATGGACGGAGGCAGCGACTTAAACCTGCTGTATTCAAAAACAATCTGTAGGATGGGGATAAACCCTGCTAAAATCCGACACAGCCGCACTTCCTTCAAAGGAGTGACGCCAGGCCCTTACGCCAAGTGCACAGGCTCCATATTACTAGAAGTCGTTTTCGGATCACCGAACAATTTTCGACGAGAAAAATTAATTTTTCATATCGTCCCATTTGAAACTGAATATCAAGCAATCTTGGGACGAAAGGCTATTGTCCGCTTCAACGCCATACCGCATTACGCGTCTCTTACACTCAAGATGCCCGGTCCGCGTGGCGTCATTTTAGTGTGAGGGTCACTTAAAGACCCCAGACTCGGATAGACGAATCCGGCTTCAGTAGGCTAGGGGCTCCCTAGCCGCATACCCCTTCACAGGGGGCTGCGTGCACAAACAACCGCGGGTTCATACAAACCCTGCTTTAATTATTTATATTTCTTATTTTACACATATTTTTTGCACGAATTGTTTCTAAAACTAAACGTTCCTCTCTTTCTACAGATGAACAACGTGCATACCCGTCCAGGATAACGGCGCAACGGAGACATAGGCGCAGACGTGCAGTAGGGACCCGTTGTGAGGATTCTTTTCAGATTAAGACCCTGCGTAAACCTTTTTTACTGTCTCTTGTTGTTATTCTCCCTTGGTTTCTTCCTATAGCCAAAGCGGAGCCTGACGCTTTGTGTCGGTGTACTAAAGTAGGGGGGGTACCTTAGTACCCCGAACTTGTGCACGGGCAGTCGCAGCACCCCGCGGCGAGGCTTGCCGGACGCCCGGCAAGGCTCTCCACCACTCCTTATTACTGCCATCCAAGAACAAAGTACTAGCCAAGAACACGAAGGCCCCGGCAAGAGGAGCTTGCCGGGAAGACCAACCAGGGCACCATCAGAAGACTTGCCGCGGCGCCCCGCGCGCCCCGGCAAGGCCCGGCGGCCGGCAAGCTTGCCGGCACAGCAAGAACAGGGCCGCGGCAAGGCTGCCACCCAGACTCCAGCGCACCCAGCGACGTGTCATCGCAGGGCCATCCCAAGGGCACGTGGCGAGGCGCTGCACAGCCATGCGGAGCGAGGTGGCAAACGGAGCTGACAGAGGCGCCATCGTGGCAACCAGTGGCTCACTTAACGGTCACTCCTCCTACACTGTTGGGGCGACCGGACGGGCATTTAATGCCCTTGTCCCCTGCCGTCAGAGTTAGGTAGGGGCACTGTTGTGCACTGTTGTACCAACCTGCGCTTTTACATTTCTACCCCCTCTTCCTACGCTGCCACCTGTGGGTACCCCCTTCAGACTATAAAAGGGAGGCCCATGCGCACGTAGAAGGGGTTCGATCCATTCGACACCCACAGCACCACCATACGCTCGCACGCTCGAGCTAGATCAAATAACAACACAAAGCAGCAGTAGGGGTGTTATCTCTCCAGAGAGCCCCGAAGCTGGGTAAAGATTACCCGTCTCCCCGCGCGCGCCCGACCTTGATCTGCTCTGTGCACGACCCCCGCTCCCTTGCCGAACCAGAAGGGGCCCCCAGTGCCCCATAGGTGCTCGAGGCCACAGAGACAAGCCCCGACATCTTTGGCGCGCCACGTAAGGGGCGTCGAGGTCGTGAGCATCTGATCCGGTCTCCACGCACGCTACATCAACGTCATCGTCAACATGCCACCGAAGAAGAAGCCTTCGGAGGTGGCCGCTCCGTCTACGTCGGTTCTGCCACCACCGCTGGAGCAAACGGGCGGCGGAGTGGACGCCGGCGGAGGAGCGGGCGCCGCCGGTGGGTCTCGTGTCGTCACTAGATCCAAAAACAAGGCCCCGCAAGCGTCGGCGACCGAGAAGACGCCGCACCTCTCCCGGGTGGTGCAAGGTCAACAACGCCCCGGTGCTCCTAGCACCGTGCTCGCGTTGGAACAAGGCCAACCTGGTGGGTCGCGGGACGCTCGAGGTCAGCATGCACGCCCGCATGCTGGCGCGAGCGAGATACGGTCGCCCAGACGGGGTGTGGTACCTCCCAATCCAGTTGGGAGTCCAAGCACCTCCCGCTCTTCGCGCCGTTCATCACCACCGCCACCCAAGACAGCAGAGGAAGCGCTGGCCTGAGCCCAGCTGCTTCTAGACTACCCTCCGGCGCCGCACAAGATCGACGACTGGAGTATGACCATTTACAGCCTCATCGGCTTCGCCAACGGCGACAAACCCCGGCGACCGAGCGCGTCGAGGCCCCGGCAAGGCGCCCAGGCGCAAGCCGACGCCGACAAGACCGCTGGGGGCGCCACCTCTGTGCACTCCCAGCCCCGAAGGCCAAGATCGCCGGCTCGCCGGACCAACCCCGACGGCGACACCACCGCGTCGTCGGACCCGCGAACTCGCCGCGATCAACGCCACGTCCTCCAAGAACGGCAACACGAAGACGCGCGTACCCGCATCGAGCGCCGGAGAGAAGTGCGACCTCAATCTGACCAGCGCGCTGGGCCCGCTGTCGACGCGCACGCACCCAGAGAACCAGGCGACTTGCTGTACACGGCAGGTTGCCCTGCGTTCACCTGCGAGTTGCGGCAAGTCCAGTGGCCCAAAACCAAGAATTTCAAGCCAGACGTGCCCGAGAAGTATGACGGCAGGATACACCCGTCGGAGTTCCTCAGCATCTACACCATCGCGGTGCAGGCTGCCGGAGGGCATGACGAGAAGATCCTCGCCAACTACTTCCCGCTGGTACTCAAGCCCAACGTCAGGTCTTGGCTCATGCACTTGCCGGACGGCTCCATCTCCTCATGGGCGGACCTGTGCCATCAGTTTGTCGGCGCCTTCATGGGTGGCCACAAGCCTCATGGCCAGGAAAGTGACCTCCATTTGCTCGTCCAGAAGGAGGGGGAGCCCCTGCGCAAGTATATACAAAGATTCAGCCAGGTGCAACGCAACATCCCAGACGTCCACCCTGCCGCGGTTATTAGCGCGTTTCATCAGAACGTGCGTAACCGCAGGATGAGGGAGGAGATGGCGATGTGCAAGATCAGAGATGTCAGCGAGCTTTACGCTCTGGCCGACAAGTGTGCACGAGCTGAGGAGGGGAGGAAAATCCCTGGAGAGATTGCCGGAGCAGAAGGATCTGACAGTGAGGGTGCCGCCCCGGCAAGGAAGAACCGGAGGCGGAACAACAGGAAGAGGAAAGCTAAGGATGTGCTAGCTGTTGAGCATTCCGGCAACGGAGGCGGCTCCGACAAGGCCAAGACCGACGACTCTGGCGAGGCTGTAGCAGCCGCCGACAAGCAGGATGGCTCCGGCAAGCGTTATTGCAAGATTCACCGCACCAAAGGCCATGATCTCCAAACCTGCAAAAAAGTAGAGCAGATGGCGGAGCTGCAAAAAGCAGAGTATGAGCGCCGCGATAAGGAGAGAGCCCAGGGAGGTGGCGGAGGATCCGGCAAGAAGCTTCCCTCCCTGGGGGGACTCCGCGGCAAGGCTAAGCCGCGGCAAGGAGACAGGCCTCCCCGCGGCCGCGACAAAGACGAAGATGAAGATGAGGATGAAGAGATGGAGGAAGATGAGACTGATGATAAAGAGTTTCAGAAGGCGACAGAAGTGTTGTGCATCGACGGCGGCGCCTCCCTGCACACCTCGCACCGCCAGCTCAAACAATGGGTGCGAGAAGTGAATGCAGCGGAGCCATCCGTCGAGGCACGCAGGCCTCTGAAGTGGTCCGGCACGCCCATCGTCTTCGACGTTGAGGACCACCCTGATCGTGTCACTGCGGTCGGGTGCTTGCCGATGCTGGTTTCACCAACAATCCGCAACCTCAAGGTCACGAAGATGCTGGTTGACAGCGGGGCCGGCCTGAACTTGATTTCCTCCACAGTGCTCAAGAAGCTCCAGATCCCCGACAGCGAGCTCGAAGAAACTGGTGCCTTTCAAGGAATAAATCCGGGAAGGAGCAAGCCTAAGGGGAAGATCACATTGCCAGTGACGTTCGGCAGCGAACTGAACTTCAGGACTGAGAGGGTCATGTTCGATGTGGCTGATATCCCCTTGCCCTACAACGGGATACTCGGCCGACCCGCACTCGCCAAGTTCATGGCGGCCTCTCACTATGCATACAATGTGCTCAAGATGCCCGGTCCGATGAGTGTTATCTCTGTCCAAGGCGACAAGAGGTATGCGCTCATCTGCACCGACAAGATCTACCGTGAAGCAGCGGTCGCAGCAGAGCACGAGCCACTTGCCGCTGAAGCTCCCCGGGGGAAGAAGAAAGCCAAGTCCGGCAAGAATAGCTCTGGTGCTGACTCCGGCAAGCGCACCTCCCCGGAGCGCTGCGCTGCCGTCGAGGACGCACCCTCGAGCTCCACCGGCAAGTGCGAGAAGGCGAAGGCAGACCAACCAAAGGCTAAGCCCGGCGAGAACAGCTCTGGCGCTCGCTCCGGCAAGCCCGCCTCTCCGGAGTACCGCGCTGCTGTCGAGGACGCGCCATCGAGCTCTGCCGGCCGATGAGGCAAAGAAAGCTGCCAAAACTTCGAACTTTTGAGATTGTGCTTCCTGGAAGTCCACACCTTGTATGAAGAACCCGAGCGCAGAGGGGTCGAATCGTGGTTAGGTTGCTCCGTAGATCCGCTTCGAGTTTGCTCGACGGTAAGAGCGCACCGCAACCAGCCCGCCGAGTTCTTCCCGCCGGAGGCAACACCGCCAGCGGGCTGCTGATGCCCTGCGCTCAGTGAGCGTGTTTGCACCGAAGGGTTCCCCGAAAGCGTGAGGAAGAAAACATACAAGGGGGTGGTGGAAACCAGGGAAGAAGTACGACCCCGTCGGACTGCTGAAGACAGAAAAGCTAAGTCACCCGAGCTTTTGTACAGAGCACTTTTTAGTCCTATAGCCTTGTGTTATGTCCCTCGAGCGTTTATCCTTTGTACAAAAAAAAACCTTTGCGCAGAGGAACCAACTCGGGGTTAAGTTGCGTCCTTGCTTTGTTTCCGAGTCCGCTCAACAATACAAGTGCACTGCAACTGGCCCGAGAAGGTTTCTTGCCGGATACAACACCGCCAGCAGGCTACTGACGTCCTGCACTCAGCAAGTGTGTTAGCCCCGGCAAGTTCCCTAGAAGCGTAGGGTTAAAAACGTACAAGGGATACAATGAAGCAGAGGGCGTAACATAGCAAGCCTTGCCATGGGGCAGCCTTCGTATGAGAAACTTGTGCGCGGAGGAACTAACTCACGGCTGAGTTGCATCCTTGATTTGTTTCCGAGTCCGCTCGACAATTCAAGCGCGCTACAACTGGCCCGAGAAAGTTTCTTGCCGGAAACAACACCGCCAGCGGGCTACTGATGTTCCGCACTCAGCAAGTGTGTTAGCCCCGGCAAGTTCCCTAGAAGCGTAGAGTGTGAACATACGAAGGGCAAAGCATGGCATCGCGTGGTAGAGTCACACCATGAAAGAATAGCTTATTACAGCGCTGTCTCAGTTGTTTTCGTGGCTATGATTACAGTGACAAGGAGAAGCCAGAAGGGCGCCCTGGCGCATAGGCCCCGACAAGCCAGCTTCGCTGGGGGCTGCGAGTGCCAAAGCTCCTTTGCGATGGGCCAGGGCCCCCGGAGGCCGCGCCATCGGCGACAAGAGCCAAAGAAGGCATACCAGCACCTGGGTCTTGCCGGAGCCAGAGTTGCCGGGGGCTGCGAAGGCCAAGGTTCCTCCCCCGGCAAACCAAGGTCGCTGGGGAGCTACGGAGTCAGATAAGTTTCTCATCCCTCGTCATGCGTCCTCTTGTGGCCCGGGGAAGGCGGGGCCGCGTCCTTGAACGAGTGTGCTTTGTAAAAAGAAACCTGTGCGCGGAGGAGCCGAGTCGCGGCCAAGTTGCGCCCTTGGTTTGTTTCCGAGTCCGCTCAACGACACAAGCGCGCTGCAACTGGCCCGACAAGGTTTCTTGCCGGAAGCAACACCGCCAGCGGGCTGCTGACGTCCCGCACTCAGCAAGTGTGTTCGCTCCGGCAAGTCCCCTAGAAGCATAGGGTGGGAATGTACAAAGCACAAAATCAAGTAAAGGACTTAGTCCGGCAAGCATTCCCCTCTTTTTCATTAAAAACATCCCAGTTTAGTACAAGTCCATAAGAGGATGAAAAACATGATAGAGAGGATTACAGATTTTAAATGCAGCTAAGGCCCGAAGGCTTACAAATTAAAAGATAAGGTGCCCGTAATCCCCCTCCTGTTTCTCTGTTCAGGAGGTAGGTCAAGGAGTCCCCGGCAAGAGAAGCTTGCCGGGGAGGGCGAAAGGGGTGCCTAGGAGAGCTACGGGTGCCAGAAGACACCAAGAGAACTTCCCGGGGGCCGGCCAGGAGCTTGGCGGAGGCGGAGGCGCCGGAGGCAGAGCCTGAAGACGGGGCGGCGGGACGTCAGCACACTGACGAGGGCTCCTCGCCCTCGTACTCCGACTTGACGGCCTTGCCGCCACCCCTCTTCCTCTTCCGCAGCCTCCCTACGCCAGCCGCCCAAGGAGACGGCCCCGGGGAGTTCAGAAGGCCGGCGACCCGGATGATGGGGTCGCCGGTGGCGCGCGAGGCAGCGTCTGACGCCTAGTCGGACCCGCCATCCTCGTCGTCGTCGCTGTCGCTCCCCTCCTCGTCACTCTCGCTCGAGGAGGGACCTTTGCTATCGGAGGAGCTGTCCACACAGCATCTCGCCCGAGTGCCGGAGTCCCCGAAGACCTTGACGGCGAGAAGGTCGCCCTCCATTAACTTAAAATGGAGGGTAAACCCCGCCGTCAAGCTGTGGATGCGGGCAAACGTCTTCCACCCTTGGTCGAAGTACATCACGCCGGGGGCTGGGGATACGACACTCACTCGAGTGCCGCTGATCCCGCAGCCCCTCATGCGCAACTCCAACATCTCGGGCGGATCCGGCTCCATTGCTCTCACGAACGGGGCCGGCAGCCGGAGGCGGCGACGAGGTGCTCGGCGCAGCTTGATGAAGAACTCCCAGGGGTCGTCTCCGGAGTGGACCGCCTCGAGGAAAGGAGCTGCTGGCGGAGACGGGGGAGGCGCATCGCCCCGGCCGCCTCTCCCCCGAGTGCCTCGACCGCGTCCTCGACCTCGTCCGCGGCCTCGCCCTCTCCCTCTCCCCCTCGTGGCCGGCTCGGCCACCATAGGTGCGGGATAGGGAGAGACGCGCTGCCTGGAGGCGACCCTCGCTGCCACCGTTGAAGGACCAGGATTCCCTCCCTCCATGGCGGATGGGGAGAAGAGTAGCGGAAATTGAAGACGAAGGGAGAAGAGGAAGTGCGAGACTATTGTGATCCCCTTCCGCCCCTTTTTAAAGGGCAAGGTGGGGCCTCAGCCGCCCCGGTCAGCCAATCAGGGAGCGAGGAGGGCAGAGGAGCGGGGCCGACTCGCCATCTCCGCCCGTGACGGCTCGGTCTCCCACCTTCGCCGCCCACGGCCCCCCGCGCATGTGAGCCGCATGGCGAAAAAGCAGGAGCCGGGGCGACGGGTGAAGCGACCTCGCCCTGCGCCATGATCATGGGGGAGGATGCCTTGAAGATCGCAAACGCCACCCACGTCTCCCACGACGCCGCAATCGACGCGTGCCGTTGCGGGGGAGCGCGGTGGGCGCGGAGCCCGTTGCTGTGCGGACCCAGGCCACGCGTGCCCGTGCACTGTTTTGGGCCTGGCCCAACAATGCTCGGCACCGTGTATGGCCCAGGCCCGGGGGCTCCTGTCGGTGTACTAAAGTAGGGGGGGTACCTTAGTACCCCGAACTTGTGCACGGGCAGTCGCAGCACCCCGCGGCGAGGCTTGCCGGACGCCCGGCAAGGCTCTCCACCACTCCTTATTACTGCCATCCAAGAACAAAGTACTAGCCAAGAACACGAAGGCCCCGGCAAGAGGAGCTTGCCGGGAAGGCCAACCAGGGCACCATCAGAAGACTTGCCACGGCGCCCCGCGCGCCCCGGCAAGGCCCGGCGGCCGGCAAGCTTGCCGGCACAGCAAGAACAGGGCCGCGGCAAGGCACTTGCCGCGGCAAGGCTGCCACCCAGACTCCAGTGCACCCAGCGACGTGTCATCGCAGGGCCATCCCAAGGGCACGTGGCGAGGCACTGCACAGCCATGCGGAGCGAGGTGGCAAACGAAGCTGACAGAGGCGCCATCGTGGCAACCGGTGGCTCACTTAACGGTCACTCCTCCTGCACTGTTGGGGCGACCGGACGGGCATTTAATGCCCTTGTCCCCTGCCGTCAGAGTTAGGTAGGGGCACTGTTGTGCACTGTTGTACCAACCTGTGCTTTTACATTTCTACCCCCTCTTCCTACGCTGCCACCTGTGGGTACCCCCTTCAGACTATAAAAGGGAGGCCCATGCGCACGTAGAAGGGGTTCGATCCATTCGACACCCACAGCACCACCATACGCTCGCACGCTCGAGCTAGATCAAATAACAACACAAAGCAGCAGTAGGGGTGTTATCTCTCCGGAGAGCCCCGAAGCTGGGTAAAGATTGCCCGTCTCCCCACGCGCGCCCGACCTCGATCTGCTCTGCGCACGACCCCCGCTCCCTTGCCGAACCAGAACGGGCCCTAGTGCCCCATAGGTGCTCGAGGCCACAGAGACAAGCCCCGACACTTTGGCATCGGCCGCGTCAGAAGACCATGCCCGTACCTGGACACTAGGGGCTTAGGGCATCGTTCTGCCCATTATTATAAAGACCGAACACCTTAGGGAGTGTTCGGCGTCTCGAGTTAGGCATTATATGCATCAGCTCCGAATCATGTCTTTGGTCAAATGTTGGGTTTGCCCGGCTCCTGTGTTTTGCTGCCTTACGTTCTGTATCATCGGCTAACGCGGCACCAGGAGAACTACTGCGATTGTGCCCCAGTTCGGCTGGGCGAGCACCTCAGTAGAGAAAGCCGAAAACTGACTGTCATGATACAGCGAGAGACTGGTCAACCACTCGATCGACTATCGGAATGTTTAGAATTCCCCGCTTTGACGAAGGACCGTTTCCCGGTCAGGCACACACGCGCTCCGACTTCGGAGAAGGGCGATACCACCAGGGGCTATATCGTAGCCCCACCCTCGAGCTCCACTGGCTAAGTGAAAGTGATAAAGCATTATAGTCCGGATTGCCTCGTTCGCTACGCTACCACCTCCTTATAACAGGACCGAGACGTCGGATTAAAGTGTGAAAACGCGCTATTTTTGCGAACATCCCCGCACTTTGTGCGTGGGGGCTGAAGCCGAAGACTGACATCTTTCAAGTTATACGAAAGTATACGTAAACGGCCGCACAGGAGAAGTTTTACTACTTGGGACGCACAAGTATAAAAAGCAGTGGTAACATAATCATCGATTTACAAGCTAATATGTTCATTTGAACGTGATATTTTTCGAGCACTGCGACTCTATTACACGAGCGCCACGCATAACTTCCCCGAAGTAGTGCTCGGCAGGGAGCCGACTTTCATCCGAACCCTGGGCGGGAACAGCAGTGGCATCCATCTCCGGACAATGCGCCTTCACACGGGCAAGAGCCATCCGCGCGCCCTCGATGCAGGCCGACCGCTTCATCTCCTTTATATGCGGCACCGCTCCAAGGAATTGCTGCAGTAAGCCGAAGTAGGTCATCGCCTTGGACCTCTCTGGCCAGACATGGGCCACGATGTCAGTCATGGCAAGTCCGGACAATCTATTTAGCTCGGCCCATTCGGCCAACCGGTCTGTCAACGGAAGTGAGTGATCCGGACTGTGGAATTGAGACCAATATAGCTCTTCCGTCTCGTGATCCTCCTGGCTCCGGAAGTGCTTAACGGCATCGGCCGCACTTGCAGCTAAATCCATATACGGATCCTCCGGACTCCACAGCCGCTCAAATTGAGCATACTTTCCATCCATAAACCGGCGACGCAGCAGAAAAGGCTTGCCAGCCACGATCTCTCCGGCCTGGCGCAGTTCCTCCTTCATAGCCCGCATTGCAGAGCGGGCATCCTTGGCTTCGGCGGTGGCCTTCTTCAGGTCCTCCCGCTCCGATAAGTGCTCCTTTTCAAGAGCCTCATTGCGGTCGGTAGCATCCTTTACTTTCATGGCCAATTCGGCCACCTCTGCCCTGCTTCGGCAGTGCGCAGCCCTTTCGGCTTTCAATTCCTCGGCCGCCCTCGAGGCAGCCGCATCACTCCTTCGGGCTTGCTCCTTAGCTCGAGCAAGTTCGGCCCGAAGGTTCTCCACAGCAGCAGCACCGTCTGTACAACAGCGTAAAATTTATCAGAGGAGGGCTTCGACCCTCTTAAATAAAGCGACTGCGGAGAATTTATTTACCTTGCGACTCGTCAAGTCGCCGGTTGACAAGTGCGATGTCCGCATCCGCCATGTCAAGTTGCGGTCCTCTTCTCCCCCTGAAGGGAGGGGTTTGTTCCCCCCTCTTCAGTCGCCCCTTTGGGCGAAATATTAGCTCCTCTATTTTCCCCTTCGCCCCCTTCTGTGGGCGCGACCTCCAACATTCTGACCAGCACGGGCTCAAGTGCGGTCTCTGGGAGGGGGGCCGGACACCTTATCAGCCTTGATCGCGCCACCCATTCCTGTGAAAAGTAACGGGTCAGGAGGCGAACTCTAGAGAGGCATATAAACAGAATGTCCGGACTCTGAGCTTTTTACCTGAGTATCCGGGCGATTGCGGCTTAGGCCTGCGTCCTCGGCTAATTCTGGACACGCCACCTGCGGTATGAAGAACAACTTGTACATCTCCACGGGTGTTGCACCCATAAAGTGTTGGAGAATCCGAGGTCCCTCCGGGTTGAACTCCCATAGAAGGAGAGGACGGTGTTTGCAGGGCAGAAGATGCCTGATTAACATAACTTGCATCACCACGATCAGGTCGATCTCCCTCGATTGGAGGTCTCGAATCCGGCCCTGCAGTGAGGGCACGTCTTCGGAAGGCCCCCAATTGAGCCCTTGGTTGACCCACGACATCAGCTGGCGTGGAGGTCCCGGGCGGAATAAAGGCGGCGGCTTTTGCCTGCTGCCCTTCGGAGCGGTGATATAGAACCACTCCTGCTGCCACAGTCCGAGCTCCTCTTGGAAGGAACCCTCGGGCCATGGGGCATCGGCCTTTTTTCTTATGGCCGCCCCACCGCACTCCGCTTGACGCCCCCCGATCATCTTCGGCTCCACCTTGAAGGTCTTCAACCATAGGCCGAAGTGGGGAGTGACGCGGAGGAAGGCTTCGCAGACGATAATGAATGCGGAGATGTGGAGGATGGAATCCGGAGCCAAGTCATGAAAATCCTGCCCATAGTAGAACATGAGCCCTCTCACAAAGGGGTCCGTCGAGAAGCCTAAACTCCGACGGAGGTGAGATACGAAGACAACAAGCTCACCGGGCTCAGGGGCGGGCACGGCCTGCCCTTGGGCAGGCAACCTATGTGAAACCTCGTAGGCCAGGTACTTGGCTTCACGTAACTTCAATATGTCCCCCTCCGTGACGGAGGAGGGCATCCACCGGCCCTGGAGGTCGGAGCCAGACATGGTTGAGGATCCGAAGCGCTCGAATCTGAGGCTCTGGGTGTTGGAACTGGGAGCGAGGAGGAGATTCGATGCGAGATTGAAGAACAAGGACAAGCGTTGGTCCTCTTATAAAGAGGAAAAAATACCAAGAGCCGTCTCCGTGACCGTTTGGGATTCACCTTCGATAGAGGAGGCGTGGCGACGGGAATGGTTGGGTTACCCACGCACGTATTGATGAGAATCCCGGAATAAGGGGAACACGATCTCTGCTTCGACAAGACGTGCCAAGGAAATCGCTTCGCTAAACGTGCTGAGGTGGTATAGTAAAAAACAATTCAAACAGTGGCTTGGCAGCGGTGTGATATCACGCCGCATAATACGTCAGCAGATTGAGCTAGTGTATATTTTATTCTCTCTATGGTGGAATGTGGAATTTATTTTGCAGAGCCGGACACTATCCTGGTGTTCATGATCTTCTCTGGATTATTCAAGGGAGGAACCCGCCTTGCAATGCCGAACATTATGCGCGCCGGACTAATCGTCATTGAAGCCTGGTTCAGGGGCTACTGAGGGAGTCCTGGACTAGGGGGTGTCCGAACAGCCGGACTATCATTATCCGCCGGACTCCAAGACTACGAAGATACAAGATTGAAGACTCCGTCCCGTGTCCGGATGGGACTTTCCTTGGCGTGGAAGGCAAGCTTGGCAATACGGATATGTAGATCTCCTACCATTGTAACCGACTCTGTGTAACCCTAGCCTCCTCCGGTGTCTATATAAACCGGAGGGCTTTAGTCCGTAGGACAACATACATTACAACAATCATACCATAGGCTAGCTTCTAGGGTTTAGCCTCCTTGATCTCGTGGTAGATCCACTCTTGTACTACCCATATCATCAATATTAATCAAGCAGGACGTAGGGTTTTACCTCCATCGAGAGGGCCCGAACCTGGGTAATAACATCGTGTCCCTCGTCTCCTGTTACCATCCGCCTAGACGCACAGTTCGGGACCCCCTACCCGAGATCCGCCGGTTTTGACACCGACAATGGGCCATACACATTAACTAACGTCCAACGCTGTGCTGATTGAGTACTGATAAAATCGATGACTAGCGCAAAAGGATCAGACGAAACTACCGTGCCAGAGAAGACCGAACTCTTCCAGATCGTAAGAAGCCCCCCCGAAGCGCCACGCGAAGGGACAAAAGCAAAACGATCAAATTGTTTAGGACAGCAAGTTTTAATAAACGCAAAAGAAACATCAGTCATCTTAGTCTCTTGAAGACAAACCACAGCACAACCACTGGCAGTCACAGCATTATTCAGAGCCAGTTGTTTCTTCTCGGAATTGAGCCCTCTGATATTCCATGAAAGCACGTTCCAGCAGCTCATAGGCGACATGAGAAGATAAAAACTAAGCAGAGTTGCGATGGACAGCCTCGCTCAGACATGGACAGCCTCGCTCAGACCAGCAGAGGTAGTATCAGACGTAGAGGAGGTAGCCATCCCGGCAGGTTCAATTAACAGTGCATCTTCAGTGAGAGCGGCAGCTGGTATAGCGCATCTGTTAATGCCAATGTCCTGCAGAGTAGCAATAGGAGTGGGTGGTGGAATTGCCTCTGCAGTAGAGGCAGCAGAAGAAGATGTTCCAATAGAAGGAATAACACGAGGCTTGACCTTAGAAGTGCTCCTGCGAGTGTCAGAGAGGGCTGGTACCTTGAACCCGTCATATTTGTTGGAGCGAAGGCTGCGACGAACTTCAGTAGTGGTGGTGGGAACAGCAGCCCTACTCCTGCGAGGCCGCGCGCTGGACGGAACCACCGGGTCTGCAGTGTTGTCGTCAGTCACAGCAAGGTTAACAGCGAGTGTAACATGGTCAGGGTTTCCAGGGGTGTCAGACAGAAGTGGCAACGTTGTAGTCTCAATGTGGCCATTAATGCTATCAGATTCAGGCAGTTCTTCAATAGTAACTGAAGGTTGAGCTGGAGCAATTGCAGTGGAGGAGAAGTTCAGAGTGTCCTCATTCAGTGTGACTAGAACAGAGAGCTGCACCGGGCTTGAGCGTAGACCAAATCCTTCCCTCCAGGGCCCAAATGAAGCAATCAAAGGACTAACAACCCTGAAAATGAAGGTGTTGAGGTTCTGGCGCGGGATTGGGTCATTCAGCAGCCGAGAGAGTATCTCATCACCCTGAGCAGATAAGCCAAACCTGATACCTTGTTCATGAACCTCAAGAGATATGTTAAGTGGCTCCACCTCTGGATGTGCAGTTAAAGGCATTGTTGGAACTGGCATGAAGTATATGTCTGAATGAGTGGAGCTAGAGCTGTCAGACTGAGTAATGGAGTCATTCCAAGCTTGAAAAGCATTGTCTTGAATGTTGTTTTCAGGAACAACACCATGAAGCACCGTGAGGCCCTGTGCGGCTAACCAGGCCTGATAGTTAACCAAATGAGGTGGCATAGCTGGCATAGGAGGAGCAGGAGGTTTAGGCCAGGCATCCCAGCCTTGGTTGGCATTAGCCTGATTAGCAGGAGCGCCATTTGCAGGTCCTTCATTGTTACCAGCACCTGGGGCCCCGTTTTGAACGAGCCAGTTATGCACTTGCTGCTGGTAAAGATGTTCAGCAGTTAGCTCCGGTCCAAACTGCGGATGAGGGTTGCCATCCGGCGGCGGCTGTTCTTCACCAGGAGCAAGAACCTCCTGTAGCAGGCCATTCCAGTCATTGCTGCGTAGGATCGTAATCTGAACTGTCCAGCAGTCACGCACACCGCCAAGTTGCCAAACCACAAAACTTTTAGGGATGAGGCGGAGAGTGATCACCCTGGCCTTCAAGAGGATGAACCTGCGATCCTGCCGAGGGTTGTACCAAGAAACGAGAGATCCATATCCACCTAGAGCCTTAGTGATGTAATAGTCAGTTTGGTAATCATACGGAAAGCCAAACATCATGATCAAAACCTCAGGCCCAAGAGTTGTGGTTCTTCTATTCAGAGCCTTTTTATACTGGACAAATGTGATGAGCAGATCCTCATCTTCAAGCTTAATCGGGGTATTCACCGCAGTGTCTCGCAAGAAAGAATCAACGAACCCAAAGATCCCAATGCCAAAGGGATGGTCACTGACCTCAGTAGTAAAGAGCTGAGCTTCATGGAGATGCTGCACGATCTGGTTCCGGATGGAAGCACGGCGATGCAGCGGAACGTAGGCACTAAGGGATATTAAGGCCTCCTTTTAATAGAGAACCGAAACAAAGCATTAGCACATAGTGAATACATGAAAACCTCAAACTATGGTCATCACCGGGAGTGGTCCAGATTATTGTCACTTTGGGGTTGCCGGATCATAACACATAGTAGGTGACAATACACTTGCAAGATAGGATCTAGAACACACATATATTCATAAAAACATAATAGGTTCAGATCTGAAATCATGGCACTCGGGCCCTAGTGACAAGCATTAAGCATAGCAAAGTCATAGCAACATCAATCTCAAATCATAATGGATAATAGGGATCAAACCCTAACAAAACTAACTCGATTACATGATAAATTTCATTCAACCCATCACCGTCCAGCAAGCCTACGATGCAATTACTCACGCACGGCGGTGAGCATCATGAAATTGGTGATCGAGGATGGTTGATGATGATGACGGCAACGAATCCCCCTCTCCGAAGCCCCGAACGGACTCCAGATTAGCCCTCCCGAGAGAGATTAGGGCTTGGTGGCGGCTTCGTATCGTAAAACGCGATGATTTCTTCTCTCTGATATTTTTCTCTCGGAAAGCCAATATATGGAGTTGGAGTTGGCGTCGGAGGGCCACCAGGGGGCCCACGAGGTAGGGGGGCGCGCCCAGGGAGGGGGCATCCCCACCCTCATGAGCAAGGTGTGGGCCCCCTGGTCTTCATCTTTTGCAAGGATTTTTCTTTATTTTTTCTAAGGTGTTCCGTGGAGTTTCAGGACATTCCGAGAATTTTTATTTTCTGCCCAAACAACAACACCATGGCAATTCTGCTGAAAACAACGTCAGTCCGGGTTAGTTCCATTCAAATCATACAAGTTAGAGTCCAAAACAAGGGCAAAAGTGTTTGGAAAAGTAGATATGACAGAGACGTATCAACTCCCCCAAGCTTAAACCCTTGCTTGTCCTCAAGCAATTCAGTTGACAAACTGAAAGAGAAAAAGAAAAACTTTTACAAACTTTGTTTGCTCTTGTTGTTGTAAACATGAAAAGCCAGCATTGAAGTTTCAGCAATTATTATGAACTAACCATATTCACAATTACACGTAGGTCTCACAATTACTCATATCAATAGAATAATCAGCTAGCGATCCATAATAATAAAACTCGGATGACAACACTTTCTCAAAATAATCATAACATGATATAACAAAATGGTATCTCGCTAGCTGAGGGAGTCCTGGACTAGGGGGTGTCTGGACTGCCTGACTATCAATATCCGCCGGACTCCCAGACTACGAAGATAGAAGATTGAAGACTCCGGCTCGTGTCCGGAAGGTACTTTCCTTGGCGTGGAAGGCAAGCTTGGCAATACGGATATGTAGATCTCCTACCATTGTAACCGACTCTGTGTAACCCTAGCCTCTCCGGTGTCTATATAAACCGGAGGGCCTTAGTCCGTAGGACGAACATTACATCTCAACAATCATACCATAGGCTAGCTTCTAGGGTTTAGCCTCCTTGATCTCGTGGTAGATCTACTCTTGTACTACCCATATCATCAATATTAATCCAGCAGGACGTAGGGTTTTACCTCCATCGAGAGGGCCCGAACCTGGGTAAAAACATTGCATCCCTCGTCTCTTGTTACCATCCGCCTAGACGCACAGTTCGGGACCCCCTACCCGAGATCCGCCGGTTTTGACACCGACATTGGTGCTTTCATTGAGAGTTCCTCTGTGTCGTCCCCGATAGGCTCGATGGCATCTTCAACCATCAACGATGTCCAAGGTGAGACTTTTCTCCCCGGACAGATCTTCATATTCGGCGGCTTTGCACTGCGGGCCAATTCTCTTGGCCATCTGGAGCAGATCGAAAGCTATGCCCCTGGCCGTCAAGTCAGATTCGGAAGCTTGAACTTCACGGCCGATGACCGCGGAGACTTGATCTTCGACGGACTCGAGCCACAGCCAAGCGCGCCGCACTGTGACGATAGGCATGATCTAGCTCTGCCGCCGGACAGTGCTTTGGTGGCCGCACTCGGATCCGCTCCGGCCACTAGCCCGGAGCCGATTGCCCATGTCGAGGGCCGGTGGATAGACGCTGCCCTGGGGGCTTCAACATCCATGGCGATGGAGCCGAATACCAATCTTGTCCCCTGCAAAACTCGTGATCCCGAGGCGCCGGACTCCTCGCCGGACTCCGAGCCTCCCGCGCCCCTGCCAATTAAACCGGACTGGGCGCCGGTTATGGAATTCACCGCCGCGGACATCTTCCAGCACTCGCCTTTTGGCGATATCCTGAATTCTCTGAAGCATCTCTCGCTATCAGGAGAGTCCTGGCCGGACTATGGCCAGGATGGTTGGAGTTCGGACGACGAAGAAATTCAGAGCCCACCCACCACCCACTTTATAGCCATGGTCGAAGATTTAACCGACATGCTAGACTACGACTCCGATGACATCGACGCTATGGACGACGATGCCGGAGACGAACAGGACCCAGCGCCCACAGGGCACTAGAAGGCCACCTCATCATACGACGTCTACATGGTGGATACCCCAAAAGAAGGGGATGGCGAAAAAGCAGCGGAGGAAGATTCTCTAAAGAAGCAGCCCAAACGCCGGCGTCAGCGGCGCCGCTCTAAATCCCGCCACAACAAGAATGGAGATTCCGGCACGGGAGACAATAACACTCCGGAGAGTGCCGAAGACGATCCCCTCCTGCAAGACTCAGCGCAGGAGGACGCAGAAGCAAGCCCTCACAACAGGGCGGCAGGCGAAGGGGTTGAGGATGATAACTATATGCCTCCCTCCGAAGACGAAGCAAGCCTCAACGATGATGAATTCGTCATACCCGAGGATCCCGTCGAACAAGAGCGCTTCAGACGCAGGCTCATAGCCACGGCAAATAGCCTAAAGAAAAAGCAACGACAGCTCCAAGCTGATCAAGATCTGCTAGCCGATCAATGGACTGAGGTCCTCACGGCCGAAGAGTATAAACTCGAATTCCCCTCCAAAAGTTACCCAAGACGCAAGCTGCTCCCCCGATTAGAGGAGGAAGCATACATACCTTCATCACCAGCGCACGACATGGCTGACCGACCACCCCATGGTCACGACAGAGAGGCATTCAGGCCCCCAGCCAAGACCGTACCCCGGCATCGATCCAAGAGTACGAAGCCAAAAGGGAACGCACTGGACTTGCGAGACATATTGGATGACAAAGCAAGACAATCCAGATCCATCTATGGATCACGTGGGCGCCCCACGACCCACGACGAATACCGTCACGCCGGACATAACGCCGGCCGGGCCGAACACAGCAGACAGCGCTCCCTCGAGCTGCGTCACGATATTGCTCAATACAGGGGCGCCGCACACCCGTTATGCTTCACTGACAAAGTAATGGATCATCAGATCCCCGAAGGGTTCAAACCCGTAAATATCGAATCTTACGATGGTACAACAGACCCCGCGGTGTGGATCGAAGATTATCTTCTCCACATCCATATGGCCCGCGGCGACAATCTCCACGCCATCAAATATCTCCCACTCAAGCTTAAAGGACCAGCACGGCATTGGCTTAACAGCCTGCCCGCAGAGTCAATTGGGTGTTGGGAAGACCTGGAGGCCGCATTCCTTGATAACTTCCAAGGTACATATGTGCGAGCACCAGACGCCGATGACCTAAGCCACATTATTCAGCAGCCAGACGAATCGGCCAGACAATTCTGGACACGGTTCTTGACGAAGAAAAATCAAATTGTCGACTGTCCGGATGCGGAGGCCCTTGCAGCCTTCAAACATAACATCCGGGACGAATGGCTAGCCCGGCACCTGGGGCAGGAGAAGCCGAAATCCATGGCAGCCCTCACATCGTTAATGACCCGCTTTTGTGCGGGAGAGGACAGCTGGCTAGCCCGCAGCAACAATCTCTGCAAAAATTCTGGCAGTTCGGACACTAAGGACAACCACGGCAGGTCACATCGAATAAAAAACAAACGCCGCATTAACGGCGATGACAAAGAGGATACGGCAGTCAATGCCGGATTCCGAGGCTCCAAACCCGGTCAACGGAAGAAGCCATTTAAAAGAACAACTCCGGGTCCGTCCAATCTGGACCGAATACTCGACCGCTCATGCCAGATACATGGCACCCTCGAAAATCCAGCTAATCACACCAATAGAGATTGTTGGGTGTTCAAGCAGGCTGGCAAGTTAATTGCCGAACACAATGACAAGGGGCTAAATAGCGACGACGAGGAAGAGACCCGGCCGCCGAACAATAGAGGACAGAAGGGTTTCCCCCCACAAGTGCGGACGGTGAATATGATTTACGCGACCCATATACCCAAGAGGGAGAGGAAGCGAAGCCGCACTACGGGACGTCTATGCGATGGAGCCAGTCGCCCCGAAGTTCAATCCATGGTCCTCCTGTCCGATCACTTTCGATCGGCGAGACCATCCGACCAGCATACGCCATGGCGGATTCGCCGCATTGGTCTTAGACCCAATCGTCGATGGATTTCACCTCACAAGAGTCCTGATGGACGGCGGCAGCAGCCTGAACCTGCTTTATCAGGACACAGTGCGCAAAATGGGCATAGACCCATCCAGGATTAAACCTACTAAAACAACCTTTAAAGGTGTCATCCCAGGAGTGGAAGCCAACTGTATAGGCTCAGACACACTGGAAGTGGTCTTCGGATCCCCGGATAATTTCCGAAGCGAAGAGTTAATCTTCGATATAGTCCCGTTCCGTAGCGGCTATCATGCCCTGCTCGGACGAACCGCGTTTGCCAAATTCAACGCGGTGCCGCATTATGCATACCTAAAACTCAAGATGCCAGGCCCTCGTAGAGTCATTACGGTCAATGGGAATACGGAACGCTCCCTCTGAACGGAGGAACATACAGCGGCTCTCGCGGCAGAACTACAGAGCAGCCTTCTACGGCAATTCTCTAGTCCGGCAATTAAAAAGCCGGATACATCAAAGCGCGCCCGGAGCAACACTAACCAAGACCACCTGGCGCGATCAGAGCACGCGTAGCAATGCGGCCCCAACCCCCGCCCGCGCATGATCACAAGAATAACACTCCGCGTACATCATTACGCTTTGGAGATACCATGGGCGTAGGGGAGGGGCTTAACCACAAGGGCCAAAAAGTGCGGCTCGACAACACAAGGGGCTCATGCGAGCGCCCCCCTTGGTTTTATTTTTTATCTTTTCTTCTTTTGCGTATACAGGACTAGAAGCCCTGTCCGACGGCGAACTTGCCGAACTCACGATGCAACAGTCAGGGATTAAAGAAGGCTGCGATGAACACTCAGGTGGTCTCCATTACGAGCATTAAATTCGATTACATACACCAAGTCTGCAGCTTATCCCTGGAGGGGGACATGTTTATTTAGTCAAAATCCCTTGCTTACCGCACTATTTGTATCAGTCCGCTTTATTAGCAGACCTTCTTTCATAAATAACACATCACTTCCTTTTTGCAAATACATTACCTTTTCATTGCAATTGCGTTATCTTTTATACATGTTCATTATATGACATCTTGCACCCGTATACTTTGGTACGGCCGAATACACCAGGGGCTTCTGTTCCCCAGATTATGGTGTGATTAAGTCCGAACACTTTCACAAGTGCGGCACCCCGAACTTATAGCATTATATGAATCAGCTCTGAATCATGTCTTGGGTCAATAGTTGGGTTTGCCCGGCTCCCATGTTTTGGTACCTTACGTTCCGTTCCGGCGGCTAAGGTAGCACTGGGAGAACCACTGCGATTGCGCCCCGGTTGAGCCGGGTTAACGCCTCAGTGGAGAAAGCTAAAACTGACTGGCATGATAAGGCGAGAGACTGGTCGCTGTTCGAGAGGTCCTTTCGGGTCCCTAAAGACTCATGCCGCTTCGAGCGAAGTTCCGGATGATGTCCGACGAAGGCGTGGATAGCGCCCCGGATTCGGTCTTCCGAATACCAGGGGCTTCGCCGAAATTTAAAATTATAGAATTCTATGGCTAGCTGAGAGTGTTCAAGCATTATAAGTTCGGTTGCCTTGTTCGTCGTGTTGAGCGCCTCCCTAGATGGACCCAACAATGGGAACAAGCGACCTCAAGTTTATCACCGAACACCCCAGCACTCGTGGCTTGGGGGCTGAAGCCAACGACTTGCCATCTCTCAGATTTAACAAACGGCCGCACAGAAGGTAATATTTTAAATTCAACAAGCGTTGCTCATGGCGCATATAAACAAAGTTTTCAGCGCACAGGATAAAAACACAGCAAGTTCACTCAAAGATTACATTAAGGGGGCATTCATCTGCAAGATCGCAGGCTCTCTTCAGGACAACTTTATAATATCGCTCCGGCGTGCGATGCTCCTTGCCCGACGGTGGCGGATCCATGAGAAGCTTCTCCGCATCCAGTTTGCCCCATTGCACCTTTATGCGGGCAAGGGCCCGACGAGCGCCTTCAATGCAGGCGGAGTGCTTGATTACATCCAGCCTGGGGCATGCATCCACCAGCCGCCGCACTAGGCCAAAGTAGCTGCCTGGCGTGGCCTGCCCAGGCCACAGCCGGACTGTGAGGCCCTTCATGGCCTCCTCAGCTACCTTGTGGAGTTCGACCAGCTGCTTCAGCTGGTCGCTTGGGGGCACCGGATGGCCGGCCTCAGCGTACTGAGACTAGAAGACCTTCTCCGTTGAGCTTCCCTCCTCGCCACGATAGAATGCGGCGGCATCAGACGCACTACGCGGCAGATCTGCAAATGCCCCTGGAGAGCTCCGAATTCGGGTAAGTATCCGGTAATTTACATTAACATGCTTGCTCTGCATGAAAAACGCCTTACCGCCGATATCTTCTTCATGTCCTCTATCTCCTGATGAGCCTTCTGGGCCTCGGCCTTGGCGGACTTGGCACTTTCGAGAGCCGAGGCAAGCTCGGACTCTCGAGTCTTGGAGTCACGCTCCAAACTCTCATGCTTTTCCATGAGAGCCTGGAGCTCTTGCCGAATTTCCGCCACCAGTGCCGCTTGCTTTTCTCGCTCAGCCCGTTCTGTGGCCGCATTGCGTTCGGCCACGGACACGGCATCCTTCAGGGCTGCCACCTCGTTAGTGGCCCCTGCATTACATATATTATCCTTATTAATCTTGTTTGCAACCAAAACCCTTTTCTGTAAGGTACTTATTTAAAATGGTGTTATTCACCTTCTTTTTCCTTGAGCTGCCTCTTGGCATGGCCGAGCTCTTGCTCCGACTGCTCAAGGTCCTTCTTCAGCGCCTCGACCTCCGCCGTTAATGCGGCAGAGGTCAACAGCGCAGCCTGCAAACCCATATTGACATATTTTTTCAGCAACCCTGCGTATATCTTGTTAGATCCTTAGTCCGGCTTTTCCTTCCGAACACCGAACTAAGCATCAGGGGCTACTGTCTATGCGGTATTACATTATTTTAAAACTTTTTACCTCAAAGCCTGTTAGAAGGCTGTTGCAGGCTTCGGTCAGCCCGCCATTGGCGAGCTAGACCTTCTCAATCACCGCACCCATGAGAGTGCGGCGTTCTTCCTCGATGGAATCGCCTTTAAGCGCCTCCAGCAGGTTATCCGGCGCCTCCGGTTGGATGGAGGCCGCCGGCGCCACCGTCCTGCCCTTCTTTCGAAGGGGCCGCTTGCCGGACTCTGGAACCGCTGCGGGTTCCGAGGTGGAGTCCGGCACGAAGTCCGGGGCGCTGCCTGACGGCACCTCCGGAGCCTCCTCCTGGCGGGTCCCTCTGTGGGATTCCGCCTCGTCGTCCTCGTCGACGCGTGGGTTAGAGGCAGTCGGGATGGAATTTACATCCGACGGCACCGAAGACCCGCTCATCGAGTCGGGAAGATCGTCAACGGCTGGACTACGGGTAGAATGCAGCGTTAAAAGGACACTACATGGCATGCAATGTACGGCATATAAATGATCTGAATACTTGCGATCCGGCCGGACGCCTGGCCCTTGGAGGCCACTCTTCCTCGCCAACATTGATGTTGGCGAAACTGTCCGGGGGGATAGTTCTCCCCCTCTTGGACCCTTCGGCCGCCCCGATTGGGGAGGCCTTCCTCTTCCTCTCTCCCTCCTCCGGGAGAGAGTACTCCTCCTCCTCCTCCTCCTCGTCTTCGGGGGAGGAGTCCACGTCGTCGTCAGACGCCTGATTACGGGAACTCTTTCGAGTCCCCGTGGCCACCTTCTTGGCCTTCTTCTCCGGCACCACGTACGGTGCCGGAACCAGCAGCCTTGCTAAGCGGGCATCCACTGGTTCTTCTGGCATGGGAGCCGGGCTGATAAGCAGCTTGGCCTTCTCCATCCAGTCCTGTCAAAGGAAGAGGCAGATTAAAAACCTCGCTAGAGTTAATCTAATTACTGCAAGTGTCCCGTAATGGGGTCGAATCACTTACCTCGTCAGTCGGAGACTGCGAGCTGAATCCGCGGTCTTCGGTCGCGGATGCGGGGGCTTTGGCGCCCTTAAACAGCACCCTCCAGGCGCCTTCGTACGTTGTATCGAAGAGCCCGCTCAACGTCTGGTGCTGTTCCAGATTAAAGTCCCACAGATTAAATGCCCGTTCTTGGCACGGGAGAATCCGCCGGAGGAGCATGACCTGGACCACGTCGACGAGCCGGAGCCTATTGCTCACCAGCTTCTTGATGCAGGCTCGAAGTTCCGTCACCTCCACCGGATCACCCCACTGCAAGCCCTTCTCTTTCCAGGAGGTGAGCTGCGTGGGGATTCCAGATCTAAATTCGGGGGCCGCCGCCCATATAGGCTCACACGGCTCGGTGATGTAGAACCACCCCGATTGCCACCCCTTGACGGAGTCCACGAAGGTCCCTTCTAGCCAAGGGACGTTGGGCAGCTTGCCCAACATGGCGCCTCCGCATTCCGCTTGCGTCCCCTTCACAACCTTCGGCTTGACGTTGAAAGTCTTGAGCCACAGGCCAAAGTGGGGCCGGATGCAGAGAAAGGCCTCGCACACGACGATAAACGCCGAGATGTTGAGGACGAAGTTCGGCGCCAGATTGTGGAAATCCAGGCCGTAGTAAAACATGAGCCCTCGGACGAATGGATGGAGCAGAAAGCCCAGTCCGCGGAGGAAGTGGGGAAGGAAGACGACCCTCTCATAAGGCCATGGGGTAGGGACGAGCTGCCCCGCGTCGGGCAGCCGATGCGCGATGTCGCTGGAAAGGTATCCGGCGTCGCGCAGCTTGGTGATGTCCTCCTCCTTGGCGGTGGAGGCCATCCATTTGCTCCCCCTCCGGACATATTCGCAGAAGGGTCGAGGTGGGATGCGCGAGCTTGGGCGTTGGAGCTTGAGTTCGCAGGGATGGATAAGCAAAGGAGGAAGAAGGCGTAGGTGAGAAGGTAAATCCTTATCCCTTATATATAGGCGGACAAAACTATGCGTCCCTCACCGGCCTGGTAAAACTCACTTATCTCCCAAGCGCCACCATCAATGGCACGGTTGGGTTACCCACGCACGTATTGATGAGAATCCCGGAATAAGGGGAACACGATCTCTGCTTCGACAGGACGTGCCAAGGAAACCGCTTCGCTAAACGTGCTGAGGTGGAATAGTAATTCAAACAAAGGCTTGGTAGCGGTGTGATGTCGCGCCGCATAATACGTCAGCAGATTGGATCAGTATATATGTTTTATTCTCTCTACGTTGGAATGTGGAATTTATTTTGCAGAGTCGGACACTATCCTGGTGTTCATTATCTTCTCCGGATTATTCAAGGGAGGAACCCGCCTTGCAATGCCGAACATTATGCACGCCGGACTTATCGTCATTGAAGACTGGATCAGGGGCTACTGAGGGAGTCCTGGACTAGGGGGTGTCCGGACTGCCATACTATCAATATCCGCCGGACTCCCAGACTACGAAGATAGAAGATTGAAGACTCCGGCTCGTGTCCGGAAGGTACTTTCCTTGGCGTGGAAGGCAAGCTTGGCAATACGGATATGTAGATCTCCTACCATTGTAACCGACTCTGTGTAACCCTAGCCTCTCCGGTGTCTACATAAACCGGAATGCCTTAGTCCGTAGGACGAACATTACATCTCAACAATCATACCATAGGCTAGCTTCTAGGGTTTAGCCTCCTTGATCTCGTGGTAGATCTACTCTTGTACTACCCATATCATCAATATTAATCAAGCAGGACGTAGGGTTTTACCTCCATCGAGAGGGCCCGAACCTGGGTAAAAACATTGCGTCCCTCGTCTCTTGTTACCATCCGCCTAGACGCACAGTTCGGGACCCCCTACCCGAGATCCGCCGGTTTTGACACCGACACTAGCCCTTTCTGAGACCGCAAAACATAAATGCAGAGCACCTTTAAAGATCATGGACTGACTAAACATTGTAATTCATGGTAAAAGAGATCCAGTCAAGTCATACCGAATATAAACCAATAATAATGAATGCAAGCGACAGTGTGCTCTCCAGCGGGTGCTTTTTAATAAGAGGGTGATGACTCAACATAAAAGTAAATGGATAGGCCCTTCGCAGAGGGAAGCAGGGATTTGTAGAGGTGCCAGAGCTCGTTTTTGAAATAGAGATAAATTATATTTTGAGCGGCATACTTTCATTGTCAACATAACAACTAAAAGACGACGATATCTTCCATGCTAAACAGATTATAGGCGGTTCCCAAACAGAATGGTAAAGTTTATACTCCCCTTCCTCCACAAGCATCAATCCATGGCTTGCTCGAAACAACGAGTGCCTCCAACATTCAACGGGTCCCAAGGGGAGTTTTGTTTGCAGTTATTTCGATTTAGTTTGCACAAAGCATGGGACTGGGCATCCCGGATACCAGCCATTTTCTCGTGAATGAGGAGCGGAGTCCACTCCTCTTGAGAATAACCCGCCTAACACGAAAGATAAGGGCAGCTCTAGTTGACATATGAGCTATTCGAGCATGCAAAACAGAATGTTTATTTGCAGGTTTAGAGTTTGGCACATACAAATTTACTTGGAATGGCAGGTAAATACCGCATATAGGTAGGTATAGTGGACTCATGTGGAATAACTTTGGGGTTTAAGGAGTTTGGATGCACAAGCAGTATTCCCGCTTAGTATAGGTGAAGGCTAGCAAAAGACTGTGAAGCGACCAACTGAGAGAGCGACAACAGTCGTAAACATGCATTAAAATTAATTCACACCGAATACAAGCATGAGTAGGATATAATCCACCATGAACATAAATATCATGAAGGCTATGTTGATTTGATTCAACTACATGCGTGAACATGTGCCAAGTCTAGTCACTCATTACATTTAAAGGAGGATACCATCCCATCATACCACATCATAATCATTCTAATAGCATGTTGGCACGCAAGGTAAACCATTATAACTCATAGCTAATCAAGCATGACACAAGCAACTATAATCTCTAAATGTCATTGCAAATATGTTTACGTCATAATAGTTGAATCAGGAACGATGAATCATCATATTTACAAAAACAAGAGAGGTCGAGTTCATACCAGCTTTTCTCTTCCCAATAAGTCCATCATATATCATCATTATTGCCTTTCACTTGCACGACCGAACGGTGTGTATAATAATAAGAGTGCACATGCATTGGACTAAGCTGGAATCTGCAAGCATTCAACTCAAGAGAGAAGACAAGTAAGATGGGCTCTAGGTTAAATAAACAATCATGCATATAAGAGCCACTAAGCATTTCCTATATGGTCTTCTCAACCCCCAAAAGAAAGAAAAGAAAAGAAAAACTATTTACACGGGAAAGCTCCCAACAAGTAAAAGAAGAACGGGAAATATTTTTGGGTTTTCTTTTTAATTCTACTACAAGCATGAAAAGTAAACTAACTAATTTTTTTGATTTTTCTTAAAGTTTAACAAACACACAAGAAGAAAGCAGGAAAAAGAAATTTAAACTAGCATGGATAATACAATGAAAAAGTATGAGCACCGACATCTAGCAATGAGTGTGTGTGAACATAAATGTAATGTCGGTGGGAAATACGTACTCCCCCAAGCTTAGGCTTTTGGCCTAAGTTGGTCTATTGCCAGGGATGGCCTGGCGGAATCCGTAGGTGAAGCTGGGGTCGTAGTGTGACGAAGAAGACTCTGACTGCCACTGGCTGGCAGCCTCCTCTGGATCCCAATAATAAACAGATAGTCGTGGAGGCTCATCTTGTGGCTCCGGCTCCGGGGTTGGTGCAGGGTTTCGATAGGCTTGAATAGCCGACCATGGAACGATGTGAGGTTCTGCAAACAAGTTAAACAAAGAAGGAGCAGGCAAAGTAATAGTCTCAGGGTGATGTTTATCCAAGTATAATTTATATTTGAGCTCCCCATCGCGACTCTTAACAAGAAAATCATGCACTATCATACTCTTGTAATCTAAATAAGCACGGGGCAGCACTGTTTCTTCTTTCTCCGCATGCCTAATAGGTATTTCAAAATGTTCAGCAAGGCGTGAAGCATAAATGCCTCCAAAGATGGGGCCGTTAGTGCGGTTCAAACTCAACCATCTAGCAACAATTCCACCCATACTAACAGAGTTATTGTGGTATAAACCATGGAGCAAAATAATAATATCAGGAATACTAAGGTTTCCCGAGTTCCCACGTCCAATCAAGCAACGACTAGCAAATAAGGCAAAGTAGCGTAAAACAGGATAATGTATGCTAGTGATCCTCGCGTCAGAAACCTTCATGGTTTCTCCCACCGTGTTAGTGTTAATAAAAGCTTCTACTTCATTACGGTGGGATTCATCTAAGGTGCCCTCAAAGGGTAATCTGCAAACCTCGCAGAATTCAGCTAATGTCATCTCTTTGACAACGTCATATAAATGAAACTCTACTGTTGGAGGTGATTTCTTAGGGAAAAAGTAGAAGTTTTGCACAAAAGTATTCGTGAGTAAGAGATACTGATGACGTTGGTCGTGGAGGAAGTTGGTGAGGCCGGCGTTCTCAATCAATAAATAGAAATCCTCATAAATCCCGGCTCTCCTCAAGAAGTCATTGGAGGGTCATTTACACGGCCAGACCTCCGCGGTGCGAGGCAAATTAAATTTGGGCTTCTCCTCTTCTTCCTTTTGTTTTTCTTTAGAGCTTCGGCTCGACGAGCCCCTCAAAAGTCTCTTCATTATTTCCGAAACAATCTGAAATTTTTAGTAACTTCAAATAAAAGTGAACCAACTTCAATAAAATTGATAGTAACAACTCCCACAAGTGCCTAGAGCCTATATAAAGCATTGGAACTACTTGGAACCATATAAATTTGACATGCAAGCTTGAGAACATGGTCACCTATGCAGCACAAATTTGCAATGAATAAAGAACTAGAACAAAAACTAATTGGACCAATGGAGGAGTCACATACCAAGGAACAATCTCCCCAAGCAGTTTTGTGAGAGGTGCTTTGAGCAAGGAGATCGAAAATCACGGCAACGGGGGCTGGAACTCGTGCTTGAGTTGGTTTTTCATGTTTGTGTGAGGCAGGGGAAGAAGATGGGTGCAAGAATAAGTGGAGGAGGGCCACCATGGGCCCATGAGGCAGGGGGGCACGCCCAGGGGGGTAGGGCGCGCCCTCCACCCTCGTGGCCAGGTGGCAGCTCCCCCCGTGGTAATTTTTGCACAGTAAATTCTCAAATATTTCCGAAAAAATCATATTAAATTGGCATGGCATTCTGAGGACTTTTATTTTCGGGATATTTTTATATTGCACGGATAAGTCAGGAAACAGACAGAAAAATACTATTTTACTTTATTTCAACTAAATAACAGAAAATATAAAGAGGGTACAGAAGGTTGTGCTTCTAGTTTCATCCATCTCGTGATCATCAAAATGAACCCACTAACAATGTTGATCAAGTCTTGTTAACAAACTCATTCCGAATAATCCCGGAACCGGAGAAATTTTGAATGACACTAAGTTAACTCAATGGGGATATGAAAATCCCCAACAATAAGAATATCATACTTCTTCTTGATAGTAGGGAGAGGAAATTCGAAACCTCCAAATATAATCGATGGAACTTTTCCATTAGAATTAATACTATAAACTTGAGGTTGTTTCCTCGGGAAATGTACTGTGTGCTCATTGCCATTAACATGAAAAGTTGCATTGCCTTTGGTGCAATCAATAACAGCCCCTGCAGTATTAAGGAAAGGTCTTCCAAGAATAATAGACATACTATCATCCTCGGGAATATGAAGAATAACAAAGTCCGTTAAAATAGTAACGTTCGCAACCACAACAGGCACATCCTCACAAATACCGACAGGTATAGCAGTTGATTTACCAGCCATTTGCAAAGATATTTTAGTAGGTGTCAACTTATTCAAGTCAAGTCTACGATATAAAGAGAGAGGCATAACACTAACACCGGCTCCAAGATCACATAAAGCAGTTTTAACATAACTTCTTTTAATGGAGCATGGTATAGTAGGCACTCTGGGATCTCCAAGTTTCTTTGGTATTCCACCCTTAAAAGTGTAGTTAGCAAGGATGGTGGAAATTTCAGCTTCAGGTATCTTTCTTTTATTAGTAATAATATCCTTCATATACTTAGCATAAGGATTTGTTTTGAGCACATCAGTTAATCGCATACGCAAAAAGATGGGTCTAATCATTTTAGCAAAGCGCTCAAAATCCTCATCATCCTTTTTCTTGGATGGTTTAGGAGGAAAAGGCATGGGTTTCTGAACCCATGGTTCTCTTTCTTTACCATGTTTCCTAGCAACGAAGTCTCTTTTATCATAACGTTGATTCCTTGATTGTGGGTTATCAACATCAACAGCAGGTTCAACTTCTACATCATTATCATTACTAGGTTGAGCATCAACATGAACATTATCATTAACATTATCACTAGGTTCATGTTCATCACCTGATTGTGTTTCAGCATCAGAAACAGAGATCTCATTTGGATTCTCAGGTGGTTCAGCAATAGGTTCACTAGAAGTTTGCAAAGTCCTATCATTTTTCTTTTTCTTCCTCTTAGAAGAACTAGGTACATCAATATTGTTTCTCCGAGAATCTTGCTCGATTCTCTTAGGGTGGCCTTCAGGATACAAAGGTTCCTGAGTCATTCTACCAGTTCTAGTAGCCACTCTAATAGCATAATCATTTTTCTTACTATTCATTTCATCAAGCACTTCTTTCTGAGCTTTAAGTACTTGTTCTACTTGAGTGGTAACCATAGAAGCATGTTTGCTAACAAGTTTAAGTTCACCTCTAATATCAGCCATATAATCACCCAAGAGTTTAATCATATAAGTATTATGTTTTAATTGTCTACCAAAATAAGCATTAAAGTCATCTTGTTTAAACATAAAGTCATCAAACTCATCCAAGCACTGACTAGCAATTTTAGTAGGAGGGACTTCAGTTTTATCATATATAGAGAGAGAATTTACCTTTACTACCTGTGTCGGGATATCGGGAGGTTCTTCATTAAATAAGTAATTGAGATCATATACTTCTTCAACAGGCGGTAAATTAAGACCATGTATTTCTTCAATAGGAGGTAAGTTCTTAACATCTTCAGCTTTAATACCTTTTTCTTTCATAGATTTCTTTGCCTCTTGCATATCTTCGGGACTGAGAAATAGAACACCTCTCTTCTTCGGAGTTGGTTTAGGAATAGGCTCAGTAATTGGCTCAGGAACTAGATCAGGAGGTAGCTCGGGAGGTGCCCAATTATTTTCATTAGCCAACATATTATTCAATAGAATTTCAGCGTCATCCGGTCTTCTTTCCCTGAAAAGAGAACCAGCACAACTATCCAGGTAATCTCTGGAAGCATCAGTTAGTCCATTATAAAAGGTATCAAATATTTCAGGTTTCTTAAGAGGATGATCAGGCAAAGCATTAAGTAACTTGAGAAGCCTCCCCCAAGCTTGTGGGAGACTCTTCTTCAATTTGCACAAAATTGTATATTTCTCTCTAAGCAGCTTGTTTCTTATGAGCGGGGAAATATTTAGTAGAGAAGTAATAAATCATATCATGGGGACTTTGCACACAACCAGGATCAATAGAATTATACCATATCTTAGCATCACCCTTTAATGAGAACGGAAATATCTTGAGTAAATAAAGGTAGCGCGATCTCTCATTATTAGTAAACAGGGCAGCTATATCATTTAACTTAGTAAGATGTGCCACAACAGTTTTAGATTCATAACCATAAAAAGGATCAGATTCAACCAAAGTAATTATATCTGGATCAACAGAAAAATCATAATAATCCCGATCAGGAACACAGATAGGTGAAGTAGCAAAAGCAGGGTCGGGTTTCATTCTACCTCTAAAAGATTCTTTACTCCATTTAACTAGCAACCTCTTAAGTTCACGTCTATCTTGGCAAGCAAAAATAGCTGCTGAAGATTCAGCATCAAAAAGATAACCCTCAGGAATAGCAGGCATAGGTTCATCATCACTAACATCATCGTGTTCAGGTTCAATAATTTCTCTTTCTCTAGACCTAGCAATTTGCTCATCAAGAAATTCACCAAGTGGCACAGTAGTATCAAGCATAGAAGTAGTTTCATCATAAGTATCATGCATAGCAGAAGTGGCATCATCAATAACATGCGACATATCAGAATCAATAGCAGTAGTAGGTTTAGGTGTCGCAAACTTACTCATAACAGAAGGAGAATCTATTGCAAGGCTAGATGGCAGTTCCTTACCTCCCCTCGTAGTTGAGGGTAAAATAGCAGTTCGATCATCTTTCAAGTTCTTCATAGTGTCCAACAGATATAAATCCCAAGTGACTCACAGAATAGAGCTATGCTACCCGGCAACGGCGCCAGAAAAAAGTCTTGATAACCCACAAGTATAGGGGATCACAACAGTTTTCGAGGGTAGAGTATTCAACACAAATTTATTGATTCGACACAAGGGGAGCCAAAGAATATTCTCAAGTATTAGCAGCTGAGTTGTCAATTCAACCACACCTGGAAACTTAATATCTACAGCAAAGTGTTTAGTAGCAAAGTAATATGATACTGGTGGTAACAGTAACAAAAGTAAAGACAGCAAAAGTAATGTTTTTGGTATTTTGTAGTGATTGTAACAGTAGCAACGGAAAAGTAAATAAGTGTAAACCAGTATATGGAAAACTCGTAGGCACTGGATTAGCGATGGATAATTATGCCGGATGTGGTTCATCATGTAGTAGTCATAACATAGGGTGACACAGAACTGGCTCCAGTTCATCAATGTAATGTAGGCATGTATTCTGTATATAGTCATACGTGCTTATGGAAAAGAACTTGCATGACATCTTTTGTCCTACCCTCCCGTGGCAGCGGGGTCCTATTGGAAACTAAGGGATATTAAGGCCTCCTTTTAATAGAGAATCGGAACAAAGCATTACCACATAGTGAATACATGAACTCCTCAAACTATGGTCATCACCGGGAGTGGTCCCGATTATTGTCACTTCGGGGTTGCCGGATCATAACACATAGTAGGTGACTATAGACTTGCAAGATAGGATCTAGAACACACATATATTCATGAAAACATAATAGGTTCAGATCTGAAATCATGGCACTCGGGCCCTAGTGACAAGCATTAAGCATAGCAAAGGCATAGCAACATCAATCTCAGAACATAATGGATACTAGGGATCAAACCCTAACAAAACTAACTCGATTACATGATAAATCTCATCCAACCCATCACCGTCCAGCAAGCCTACGATGCAATTACTCACGCACGGCAGTGAGCATCATGAAATTGGTGATGGAGGATGGTTGATGATGACGACGGCGACGAATCCCCCTCTCCGGAGCCCCGAACGGACTCCAGATCAGCCCTCCCGAGAGAGATTAGGGCTTGGCGGCGGATCCGTATCGTAAAAATCGATGATTTCTTCTCTCGGATTTTTTTCTCCCCGAAAGCCAATATATGGAGTTGGAGTTGGCGTCGAAGGGCCACCAGGGTGCCCACGAGGTAGGGGGCGCGCCCAGGGGGGCGCCCCCCGCCCTCGTGAGCAGGGTGTGGGCCCCCTGGTCTTCATCTTTTGCGAGGATTTTTCTTTATTTTTTCTAAGGTGTTCCGTGGAGTTTCAAGACATTCCGAGAATTTTTATTTTCTGCACAAAAAAACAACACCATGGCAGTTCTGCTGAAAACAGCGTCAGTACGGGTTAGTTCCATTCAAATCATACAAGTTAGAGTCCAAAACAAGGGCAAAAGTGTTTGGAAAAGTAGATACGGCGGAGACATATCATAGGCCCACAGGTCAGCCTCCCAACCGGTGCGCCCCAGATGTCAGTGGGAGCAATCATTTTTTTTCACGTAATAAGGAGGCAGTTGATTGCGTGCGGCCAGGCCAGCGGAGGGAGTAGGGTGGACCGGGCAAGCCTACGCGGCATCACCGCGGGCCACAAGAGGAGGGAGCAGGTAGTCCCACCGGCGCTAGTTAGGCGGCTGGAGCAGGAATATCAGAGATTGAAGAAGCATGCCGGCCGTTGGATGGACATCCAACACTCACTTCTGCTAGAATCATGTGTTGACTCACAAAGCCTTGCGTAAACAAGTCAGCCTCGAAATCTGTGTCGTGTATAGCCCATTTGCTATTATTTTTATATTTTTTTACTCATTTTCGAATTCATATGGAAATTATTGCAGCTCGTTTTCCATTTTAGAATTGCTGCCCATTTTCTCGTCAGTACCAGGGTTAAAGAATTAACTAAATATGTGCGAAATTTTGAAAATTCGCAAATTTTGTCTGGGGAACAAAATATTCTTAATCCAAAAATTAGTAGCCATACTAGAACAAATTTAAAAATAAATTAGTACCATGTCATGTTAAATCCAATGAAATACTATATAATATCAGTGAAGAACAAAAACAAAAAAAGAAACAAATATCCCATTTGCTATTTTTTGGAATTTTCAACCCCTTTGATATTACTTTTAACAGACACTGACCATACTCTTTGGCCAGGCCGGAATGCATCCCTCCTCATCTTGAAAGATTTGCAGCCCAGTAAGTCGAAGAAAACAAATAGGCCTAGCTTGGGTATTCTTCAAAAAGAAATACTGGGCTACCTATTTTCCCAAAGAAAAAGCTGCTAGGCTGGTCACGTTATTAGACGGGCCACAGAGACGGCACAACCCAGTTTATAGCCTGCTCCTCCGAATTACTACTTAAAAAAAGTTGTGCAATTCTGTCATTAATTGACTATACGTTAAAAATGATGTCGGTCCCAGATATCAGCAGGGTGGATTAGAGTAAAAAAATGAGGGGTGCATCTGAGTAGTAAAAGAGGCGCTTGCTTCTGTTCGGGAGTGGACTTGGTGGGTCCATACTGTCATACTCACAACTACAGTTCTCTCCCGATTCACTATGTTGACAGGGACCATTTCGAAAAAAACTATGTTGACAGGGCCGGACGGCGGTGCCGCGGCGAGCGCACCAAGGCGGAGGATAAAGTGCTATCGCCAATGTGCTGGGCTGGGTTGGACATTCTTATTGAAAAATAAAAATGGACCGGAACTATTTACGACATTGACTATGATTTGCATGGGTCCACTGGTTGCAGGAAGAAAATGTTGGGAGAAAAAAGACTGGTCGATATCTTTGCCAAAGGATAATATCGACTGAATGTAACGACACTATCATAGGAAATAATATCCTCTTGTTAAATCATGAATTTAAAGAACAGGTGCATGAGCATTTAGCTTTATTTATTTATTTACTTATTTATGTTTAGGGGACCATGAGCATGTACCTGGGCCGGATTCATGTGAGAGCCTCCTTTCCAGTTAATTATGGGCTCCTCTATTGGGCCTTTATCAGTGGGCTGCATGTTATCAACAAGTGGAAAATGTGTTTCGTATGTAAAATAGTATGCATTACGTACGGTATGGGGCACTAAGGATCGAAACGTGCAAGGACATCCAAAACATCGTGTTTGTCGTTCTAACAACACATTTATTCAACCAACAGACGAAATATACTACTGATTGTACATTGAAAACAGCAGCAGCAACAACCAGGGCTGGGGTGCAACAGAAGTAGTAAGCAGGCCAGAAGAGTGAAGACGCACCTCTCTCTTCCAAACCAAACATCAGCCATTATTACAAAAGGGCTACCAAAAAAGAACAAGTGTATGCATCAAACTAAATAAATATCCTACTACACCAAGTGTACACATCTAACTAACTGGCTCAGTTAGATGTTACTATTTATTAAGCTGTGGAGATTGGCTGACGGCTTGAACCAGATGGGTGCCTGACGGGGGAAACTCCAGCTAGCAGGTCGAAGGCTGATACTTGCGACCCTCTCTCCTACTTTGGGCTGCAGAGCGTGGCGGCACATACCAGGGTATGGTGCATGCAGAGACGCATGATATGATGTGTACACACAGTTTTTCCTGATGAACGAAACTGCGCTACCATCATCATCCTTGCCGTTGGTTATCTCCTGGTTAATCGGATAATTCAGTCCGACAAACAGAGAGTGTGTACCAAGGCTACTTACCAGCCTCCAGTCAAAAATTCCTGAAGCTCCAGAGAAGCTGGGATCCTCCTCAAAGACCTTGCAGTGACTGTGGTTGTATTCCGTGAAACAACACGTCTGGTACGTGCGAACGATTGATGATCGAGCCAGGAACCACCTGCAACTACCATGCCGCTTTTCTTTGAAAGGTTCTGGGATTAGGAAGGGTAGGGACACCAGGCGGCCTACAACATCATATCAAATTGGAGTCAAATAAAAAAGGGCTCTTGATTTAGTCAATCTTAAGAACAACATGTTATGTGCATGAATATTTTTTCAGTAAATGTTGACAGTAATATAAGCAAGCCATCATGATATCATAGGAAAGTAACATACTGCTGTAACAGCCGATTGTAGCGATGACTGGAATAGGCCAGCAATACGTCCAGCCATCGAAGGAGTCGACAGTGTAAATGAAGCCCTTGTGTTCAATGGCATCAGAGAACCATGGAGGATGTATGATCCTGTGATGGACGTGCAGATTTATCCACTTACCGTAGTGACCCGTCAGATAGGCGAGACCGCGATTGAAGAACGCAATTAGCCTGAAGTCTTTATAATTCACAGATCTTGTGGGCACTTGGCAGATTACAACCTTGAGCAAATCAAACTTGGTATCATGTTGGCTACTGTAAGCTTCTGAGTATTCTGGGCTGCGGTGCCAAAGTAGTGCAGTGTTAATCGAAGGAAGGTGGATCAATCGCCGGGAGTAGACCTCCACAAGCATCCAGCTGCCGCGACCATCGACAAGCACCATCCAAGATGTGTTCATGCCGACCCAGTACATACCGTTAATGTAGTTGAGGGTGACGGGGATCGGATCGCAGTCAAGGGGGTTGATGCTCGCCACCCTACGATTGTTATGCTGCGTGACACGCCGTTTCTAAAGATCAGGCGGCATCAGCAAGCAAGGAGCTGGCTTAAAAAGCTCCGCCCTGAGGGGTTTGAGTAAACGGTACAGCCCCGACGAGCACGCGGCGAGTGGCATGGTACTGAGATTGTCCACACACGATACAATGAGCTTGATTACCTCTATGGGGAGCGAATTCCATCCACTCTTTCGGCGGACGCTGCTCGGTTCTGCCATTGTTAGTGCTTGGGTTTCGGACAAGGGGGGAGGCGCCTTAGCGGGGATGGAATATTGGACGAGATTATGTGCGGACAAAGATGGAGAAGCAAATATGTGCTGCGGGAAGTGGACAGGTGATGATGACTACAGCATGTCGCTTGACTTACGAGACACATACCAGCAGCGTAGGGTCATATCGATGCCAGACAACTTGCTTGAGTGATCACAGTACTGGTACTCCCTACAGTACCTACTACAGTACTATGCCCTAACTTGCTTGAGTAGAGTAGTAGAGTACTCTGCTCTACTACTAGCACCGGAGGAGTAGTTAATTCTAATCTAAAATAGTTACAAACTTCAATGCCCGAGCGTGGAACGACTATGAACCGTGCTCAAAGACCGTGTCTACGTGGTGTTTGGAATTATATGCAAACAAATAGCAAGATGCCCGTGCATTGCACGACACACCATCATCACCAACTCGGTTTTTTCTCTACTCCTACTCCTATAAAAGACTCAGTTGGTGATGATGGAGGCGAGGAGGCGTGTTCAGCTGGGCGTGCAGCGGACGGCGCAGTACTATTCGATTTGTTATAAAAAAACAAAGAAGAGTAGTAGAGATAGAGACTTAGAGAGGAGCACGAGGTTGTGGGAGATAAGGATGAACGAGGCAAGGCCTTATCTGTAAATGTGGAGAGAGGTGCGGGTATCTTTTGTAAAATTATCATAGTTGGCTTTCTATCTGTCGGATATAGATCGGACGGTCTATATTACAAGATGGCAGGCATACCATCATCACCAACTCGGTTTTCTATAAGAGTAGATATAGATAGATAGAGACTAGGGACTACTAGTAAGGACACCATCTATTGCTTCGTCTGCTACTCCTGCGCTCCATTCAGCGGCCGCAACGTCCCCTACAGCCACTCCCTCCTGTGCTCCATTCGGCAGGCTCTGTTGAAATTTGGGGAGCGCACTCTTGCGACTGCTGGCAGCCACGACTTCACCGACGACGACTTCTTCCCCGACCTCGGCAACCTTTTCCTCAACGACATGGGCGACAACCTCAATGCCAACGGTGCTGCTCCCATTGCACCGTATGTGTTTCTGTCGTTCCTGTTTGAAATCGTGGTAGAATTCATGTTTCTACTATGTATCCTACTACTATGCTAGTCCACATGATTAGTTTCATCTCTGTTATAGCCGTCATGATTTATTTTGTGCTTATTCGGATTAAATCTCGTAGTAACTTGCTCATATATTAAACTAGCGCAACGTCCCCACCAGCCACTCCCGTTTCATGGACGGCCTGGTTGATGCCTCCAAGGAGCCCTTCGTCTACTGCTATGAGTGCCCGATGCCGTTTTGTGGCTTGCCGGCGGACATGGTACATTACCTCACAGATGCGTGCAGCAGTCACTATTGGCCCTTGGCGGAGAACATCAAGTACGAGACGTGCTACCCGTTCACCATGCCGGAGTCACTAGAGGATCACCGCCGCCTGCTAGTCTCGGAGGAGGATGGCAGCGTCTTCCTCTTGATCGTGGGCACCAACGAGGCCCGCGCAGACCGCTGCCCCGTCTCTGTAGTGTGCGTCAGGGGCGACGCCGCTGACGCTAACACTGACACGAGGCCGATGTACGGGTGCGTGGTCACTGTTACTACCCCTCCGGGTCACGTGGGCGGTGACACCGGCCTCATCGAACGGACTTGGACTCTCTGGAGCTAGGACTTTCCCGCCGATGTGGACTTGGAAAACCCGTGGCATCCTTTACCCGCCAATGCGGTGCACGGGGACTCCAAGGAGGTTCACCTGGACATACGCATTATCAAGTTAAATGTTGATCATTAGTCTTCGCTAATGTAATCCGCTGTTTAAGCATGTGGAGACTTCCATGCATGATCTTGCTCTATTGGAGTATCGCGCATGAATAAAAGTGTATCCGTTTATGGTTTAGTCTAGAATCTTCCATGTATGAACTTTTACTACAGTATCGGTGAAAGACTTACTATGAGCCATTTCTTACATCTCCTCTGCCCCCTTCCAAGTCATCCTGATTTAATCCCTCCGTCTAGGTGTATAAGGGCATGGTTAATATTACTTAATAGTATATCCAACTGTTGACTATAAGAAAGTGCCATGTCATCTGTAGCCAACGTGTATAACAATCGATACTCAAAAACTAATTCTTAAAGATCATTTCTTGCAAAGCATAATAAGTGTTATTTCTTCACAAGTTTTGGATGCAGGTTGAACAGTTGAACGCTTTTGTTTGAAAAAGATACCTTTTATCTATTTCACCTAGATGTTTGTGAGCTCTAGAGATGAAATAATATTCGAAGAAACCTATCGATACCCGTTACACATGAAATGACCCCCACATTCTTTGTCAAAATAAACAACTCCCCGATCAATGCATTTCACTCTTCGGTGCAACGCACAGGCACCTTACTACTATAGATTAGTACGACCAAAAATTGAACTAACATTATATATAGTACGATAAATGCTGATGCATGTCACCTAAAATTATATCATTCAAAACTATGTTCAAGTACGAATCCAACGATATAGTTTTTGTTGACATGCACTAACATTTTGTTAGTTAAATCCTCACTCAAATTCAATGGGGGACTAACAAACCACGACCGATGTAGTACAAGTGTAGAGGGCGGCGCTGCACGGGAGTCTCACCCCACTTGTGCCGCGGTAGTAAAGCCGTCATATCACAAAACCCAACCACTGCCAGTAATAAGTGGTCTGGTAAAATAAACAGACAAGCAACCATCACATCCCTCCGTATTTTTTGCATTTCATCTCTCTGCATTTACTTTCTTCGGTTCATCTCGCACACTCGATCCTTGGCTACTACTCCTAGTATCCCTAGCTACTACTCCTAGGGCCAGTTCTTTTTGCGGCTTAAAAAATAAGCCGTCTCTTCCCCAGCTTTTCCTATAAGAGCATGGTTAATAATAGAGCCTGCTGCTGGCTATATAGATGAGCCATGTCACTTAAAACCATCATAAAAGCCCACTAGTACAATAGACTGGTTATTAGATCGGCTGTCCAGTGACTTCAATTAGTATTTACTTATTTAAAGCATGCATGCTATTGGGTTATAAGGCTGCATGCAAAGCTCTTTTTCTAGTGTTCTGTGCTACAGCCGGGTGATAGCCCAAGCGCCGGCTCCACTCTCTCTCTTCTTTACTCTCTCTTCCACATAGGATTCTCATTCCTTGGCAACTGTTATAGCCAGCTGACTAGGCATTTTGTACTTGCTCTAAGGCTGGCCATAGTGGGGGTAACATACCCGGTAACATATGCACTTGGGACTAGCAAACATGCTTATGTGGCACACAATTAAAGAAGAAAGAGAGGGTTAGAGTAACATAGGTAGATACCATATCATGTTAAATGTTGTACTACTTTGTGTCATGCATGGCAATAAATATGGTGAGCTATGATACTATGCACTATGGAGGTAGTATCATATACTAGTATCATATGCATGATACTAGTATATGATACTCCCCACTATGAGTAGCCTAAGACTAGTCATAGTGGAGAGTAACATTAAGGCGCCTCACTCATTTATTTGGGCTTCTAAACTACTAGTACTACTAGTACTCCCTTCATTTTTATATACAAGGTCACAAACTCAAATTACAGGTACCAAGATAAAAATCAATGTGTGCTTTACAAGTCATTTTTTTCTTGTTTACCGGGTTAATTAATAGGGTGCATGCACATTGAAGAAATTGAGTGGCCATGAGAGAGGAAGTACTAGATGAGTTTGTCATTATCATCCACTACATGCATGCTAGTAATTAAGCCATGGGTTACTAGTACGAGGAAACATCATTAATATTTGTCTCGATTACTGTTGGTGGCCTTGTATAGATGCAAAATGTATTTTTTTATAGTGGCCTTGTATACAAAAATGGAGGGAGTACCTCCGTCCTGGTTTATTCGTCACTGAGGGAGTCCTGGACTAGGGGGTGTTCGGACAGCCGGACTATCATTATCCGCCGGACTCCAAGACTACGAAGATACAAGATTGAAGACTCCGTCCCGTGTACGGATGGGACTTTCCTTGGCGTGGAAGGCAAGCTTGGCAATACGGATATGTAGATCTCCTACCATTGTAACCGACTCTGTGTAACCCTAGCCTCCTCCGGTGTCTATATAAACCGGAGGGCTTTAGTCCATAGGACAACATACATTACAACCATCATACCATAGGCTAGCTTCTAGGGTTTAGCCTCCTTGATCTCGTGGTAGATCCACTCTTGTACTACCCATATCATCAATATTAATCAAGCAGGACGTAGGGTTTTACCTCCATCAAGAGGGCCCGAACCTGGGTAAAAACATCGTGTCCCTCGTCTCTTGTTACCATCCGCCTAGACGCACAGTTCGGGACCCCCTACCCGAGATCCGCCGGTTTTGACACCGACATTGGTGCTTTCATTGAGAGTTCCTCTGTGTCGTCACCGATAGGCTTGATGGCATCTTCAACCAACAACGCTGTCCAGGGTGAGACTTTTCTCCCCGGACAGACCTTCGTATTCGGCGGCTTCGCACTGCGGGCCAATTCTCTTGGCCATCTGGAGCAGATCGAAAGCTACGCCCCTGGCCGTCAGGTCAGATTCGGAAGCTTAAACTTCACGGCCGATGTCCGCGGAGACTTGATCTTCGACGGACTCGAGCCACAGCCAAGCGCGCCGCACTGTGACGATGGGCATGATCTAGCTCTGCCGCCGAACAGTGCCTTGGTGGCCGCACACGGATCCGCTTCGGCCATTAGCCCGGAGCCGATCGCCCAGATCGAGGGCCGGTGGATAGACGCCGCCCTGGGGGCTTCAACATCCACGGCGATGGAGCCGAACACTAATCTTGTCCCCTGCGAAACTCGTGATTCCGAGGCGCCGGACTCCTTGCCGGACTCCGAACCTCCCACACCCCTACCAATCGACCCGGATTGGGCGCCGGTTATGGAGTTCACCGCCGCGGACATCTTCCAATACTCGCCTTTTGGCGATATCCTGAAATCACTAAAACATCTCTCATTATCAGGAGAGTCCTGGCCGGAATATGGCCAGGATGGTTGGAGTACGGACGACGAATAAATTCAGAGCCCACCCACCACCCACTTTGTAGCCACTGTCGATGATCTAACCGACATGCTAGACTACGACTCCGAAGACATCGACGGAATGGACGACGATGCCGGAGACGAACAAAAAACAGAGCATATAAAGCACGGGAGGACCACCTCATCGCATGACATATATATGGTGGACACCCCAAAGGAGAGCGACAATGAGGACCAACGGGCCGCGGCAGAAGATGACCCCGCCGATAAACGACCAAAACGACGGCGCAGGCGCCGCCCTAAGTCCCGCCTCGACGACAACAATGCTCCCAAGGAGCCCGCAACACGGCAGGGCTCACAAGCGGACGACAAACATGCAGATAAGCAACCGTCCGAACACGACGAGTCAGACAATCAGTCCAGGCCCGGCGAAAACAACAGCCCGGACGACCTCATGCCGGACACGCCACCGGAGAGCAAGAACCTTCGGAAAATACTCGTCAGTACTGCAAGAAGCCTGAAGAAGGAAAAACGGAGGCTCAGAACAGCGGAAGACACACTCAGAATGAGATGGAGCAAAGTACTCAAAACCGCAGATAAGTACGGTAATGGCCACCAATCAAAGAGCTACCCGAAGCGCAAGCTGCTACCAGAATTCGACGAGGAGGCCATAGAGCCTCCACCATCCAAAAATAAAGGGGTTGCCTGGTTGGATAGACGGCCAGATGATAGGCCAAATTCTGACAGCGGCGCCACACATAAACCAACCAACAAACTTGGAAGGATAGATGGCCCAGCCAGGTCAATCTACGGGCCAAAGGAGAAGGCCCCAAGAAGCAAGGCAACATGTCAAGTGTCCGATGATAGCGGCATACGCAAATACAGGGGCGCCGCACACCCACTATGTTTCACCGATGAGGTGCTGGACCATGAATTCCCAGCAGGATTTAAACCCATAAACATAGAGGCCTACGATGGAACAACAGACCCTGGAGTCTGGATAGAAGATTATATATTGCATATACACATGGCCAGAGGAGACGATCTCCACGCCATAAAACACCTACCCCTCAAGCTCAAAGGGCCAGCCCGTCATTGGCTTAAAAGCCTCCCAGAAAACACTGTTGGAAGTTGGGAAGAGCTCGAGGATGCGTTTAGAGCAAATTTTCAAGGGACTTATGTCCGCCCTCCGGATGCAGATGATCTAAGTCATATAACTCAACAGCCCGGAGAGTCAGCGCGGAAATTCTGGAACAGGTTCCTTACCAAAAAGAACTAAATAGTCGACTGTCTGGACGCCAAAGCCTTAGCAGCTTTCAAGCATAATGTCCGGGATGAATGGCTTGCCAGGCACCTCGGTCAAGAGAAACCGAGGACAATGTCCGCACTAACAAGCCTCATGACCTGCTTCTGTGCGGGAGAAGATAGCTGGCTAGCAAGATGCAGCACCAGCGACCCAAGTACATCCGAGATAAGAGATGGAAACGGAAAATCACGGAGCAGAAAAGAGCAGCGCCGGAATAAAGAAAAAAGCCAAAAGAACACGGCAGTCAACGCCGGATTCAAAAGCTCGCGGCCCAACAACAAAACACAGCCTCTTCAGGATGACAGTGATGAATTGTCCAACTTAAACAAGATTTTGGGTCGGATATGTCAAATCCATAGTACCCCCGGAAGGCCTGCAAATCACACCCACAGGGATTGTTGGGTTTTTAAACAGTCCGGCCGAATAAATGTCGAACACAAGGGGCTCGACTCGTCAAGCGAAGAAGATAAACCCCACCAGCAGAGCACCAGAAAACAAAAGACTTTCCCACAAGGGGTCAAAACAGTAAACTCACTTCATGTGAGAATACGGAAAAACAGGACGGTACTTTCTAAAAAGAGATCCGCGCGGCCCAACCCAGCAAACCATAGAGATTGGATATCAAAGCCAATCACTTTCGACCACCTGGACTATTCCAGAAGCGTTCGAAACGCGGGACGGACTCCCCTGATATTGAATCCATAATAGACGGATTACAGTTTATAACGTCCTAATGGACGGAGGCAGCGACTTAAACCTGCTGTATTCAAACACAATCCGAAGGATGGGGATAAACCCACCAAAATCTGACACAGCCGCACTTCCTTCAAAGGAGTGATGCCAGGCCCTTACGCCAACTGCACAGGCTCCATATTACTAGAAGTCGTGTTCGGACCGCCGAACAATTCTCGACGCAAAAAATTAATTTTTCACATCGTCCCATTTGAAAGTGAATATCAAGCACTCTTGGGTCGAAAGGCTTTTTGTCCGCTTCGGCGCCATACCGCATTACGCGTCTCTTACATTTAAGATGACCGGTCCGCGGGGCGTCATTTCAGTGCGAGGGTCACGTAAAGACCCCGGACTCGGATAGACGAATCCGGCCTCAGCAGGCTAGGGGCTCCCTAGCCGCATACCTCTTCACAGGGGGCTGCACGCACAAACAACCGCGGGTTCATATAAAACCCGCTTTAATTATTTATATGTCTTCTTTTACACATATTTTTCGCACGAATTGTTCTCAAACTAAATGTTCCTCTCTTTTTACAGATGAACAAACGTGCATGCCCGTCCAGGAAAACGGCACAACGGAGACACAGGCGCAGACGTGCAGTAGGGACCCGTTGTGAGGATTCTTTTCAGATTAAGACCCTGCGTAAACCTTTTTTACTGTCTCTTGTTGTTACTCTCCCTTGGTTTCTTCCTATAGCCAAAGAGGAGCCTGACGTTTTGGCATCGGCCGCGTCAGAAGACCATGCCCGTACCTGGACACTAAGGGCTTAGGGCATCGTTCTGCCCATTATTATAAAAGACCGAACACCTTCGGGAGTGTTCGGCGTCTCGAGTTAGGCATTATATGCATCAGCTCTGAATCATGTCTTTGGTCAAATGTTGGGTTTGCCCGGCTCCTGTGTTTTGCTGCCTTACGTTCCGTATCATCGGCTAACGCGGCACTAGGAGAACTATTGCGATTGTGCCCCAGTTCGGCTGGGCGAGCACCTCAGTAGAGAAAGCCGAAAACTGACTGTCATGATACAGCGAGAGACTGGTCAGCCACTCGATCGACTACCGGAATGTTTAGAATTCCCCGCTTTGACGAAGGACCGTTTCCCGGTCAGGCATGTACGCACCCCCGAATTCGGAGATATGCGGTGCCACCAGGGCTATATCGTAGCCCCACCCTCGAGCTCCACTGGCTAAGTGAAAGTGATAAAGCATTATAGTCCGGATTGCCTCGTTCGCTACGCTACCACCTCCTTAAAACAGGACCGAGACATCGGATTAAGTGTGAAAATGTGCTATTTTTTCAAACACCCCCGCACCTTGTGCGTGGGGGCTGAAGCCGAAGACTGCCATCTTTCAAGTTATACAAAAGTATACATAAACGGCCGCACAGGAGAAGTTTTACTACTTGGAACGCACAAGTATAAAAAGCAGTTATAGCATAATCATCATTTTACAAGCTAATACGTTCATTTGAACGTGACATTTTTCGAGCACTGCGACTCTATTATACGAGCGCCACGCATAACGTCCCCAAAATAATGCTCGGCGGGGAGCCGGCTTTCATCCGACCCCTGGGTGGCGACAGCGGTGGCATCCATCTCCGGACAATGCGCCTTCACACGGGCAAGAGCCATCCGCGCGCCCTCAATGCAGGCCGACCGCTTCATCTCCTTTATATGCGGCACCGCTCCAAGGAATTGCTGCAGTAAGCCGAAGTAGCTCGTCGCCTTGGGCCTCTCTGGCCAGACATGGGCCACGATGTCCATCATGGCAAGTCCGGACAATCTATTTAGCTCGGCCCATTCGGCCAACCGGTCTGTCAACGAAAGTGAGCGGTCCGGACTATGGAATTGAGACTAGTATAGCTCTTCCGTCTTGTGATCCTCCTGGCTCCGGAAGTGCTCAACGTCATCAGCCGCACTTGCAGCTAAGTCCATATACGGATCCTCCGGACTCCACAGCCGCTCAAATTGAGCATACTTTCCATCCATAAACCGGCGATGCAGCAGAAAAGGCTTGCCAGCCACGATCTCTCCGGCCTGGCGCAGTTCCTCCTTCATAGCCCGCATTGCATAGCGGGCATCCTTGGCTTCGGCGGTGGCCTTCTTCAGGTCTTCCCGCTCCGATAAGCGCTCCTTTTCAAGAGCCTCATTGCGGTCGGTAGCATCCTTTACTTTCATGGCCAATTCGGCCACCTCTGCCCTGCTTTGGCAGTGCGCAGCCCTTTTGGCTTTCAATTCCTCGGCCGCCCTCGAGGCAGCCGCATCACTCCTTCGGGCTTGCTCCTTAGCTCGAGCAAGTTCAGCCCGAAGGTTCTCCACAGCAACAACACCGTCTGTTCAACAGCGTAAAATTTATCAGAGGAGGGCTTCGACCCCCTTAAATAAAGCAACTGCGGAGAATTTATTTACCTTGCGACTCGTCAAGTCGCCGGTTGACAAGTGCGATGTCCGCATCCGCCATGTCAAGTTGCCGACTTAACTCGGCAAACTCATTAGTCCGGCTGGCCCTCGGACTATCCGCCACCTGCATAGGGACGGCGGTATTCATTACTTGCGAGTTCGATCCTCGGCACACTGTCGTTCTCGACAACCTACCGAGTCCCAGGGGCTACTATCTATACAGGGCGCATTTCTATGTGCAAAAATGTTAAAAGACAAAAGGGTGCGTCATTCTTGCATACCTCAAATCCCGCCAGCAAACTCATGGCGGCATTACGCAATCTGCTCTCGGCGGACGAAATCCTTCCAATCACCATACGCATCAACGCACGGTGATCTTCTGAAATGGACGCCCTCTCAAGCAGATTCTTCAGTTCTCCCGGCCGGATACTAGTGGGTGCCGAGCTCTCTGGCCCCTCCGGACTCGGGGATACCCTCCGTGACGATACTTCAGGCTCGCCTGCCTTATCTGACGGCGCCGCAGACGGAGGCGTTTCGCTCTCCATCATCTCCAGAAGAAGGTCCCCCGAAGATGAACTCATCTGAGAAGGATGCAGATCCGAACTGCAATATAAATATTTCGGTTACCCACAGAAGCACAAATGAAGGTATTTCCTTACTAATTAACTCCCTCTTTCATACTCACGGCTCGCTGGAGGGCTGATCCTTTGGCGATGATTGTGCGTCCGGATTCTCTCCGAACGCCGGACCCCCCGGGGAAGATCTCTTCCCACGCTTAGGGGCTTTGGCCTCCGGATCTTCGGAGGCGGTCCTCTTCTCCCCCTGAAGGGAGGGGTTCTTGGTTCCCCCCTCTTCAGTCGCCCCTTTGGGCGAAATATTAGCTCCTCTATTTTCCCCTTCGCCCCCTTCTGTGGGCGCGACCTCCAACATTCTGACCAGCACGGGCTCCAGTGCGGTCTCTGGGAGGGGGGCCGGACACCTTATCAGCCTTGATTGCGCCACCCATTCCTATGAAAATTAACGGGTCAGGAGGCGAACTCTAGAGAGGCATATAAACAGAATGTCCGGACTCTGAGCTTTTTACCTGAGTATCTGGGCGATTGCGGCTTAGGCCTACGTCCTCGGCTAATTCCGGACATGCCACCTGCGGTCCAAAGAACAACTTGTACATCTCCACGTGTGTTGCACCCATAAAGTGTTGGAGAATCCGAGGTCCCTCCGGGTTGAACTCCCATAGACGGAGAGGACGGCGTTTGCAGGGCAGAAGATGCCTGATTAACATAACCTGCATCACCACGATCAGGTTGATCTCCCTCGATTGGAGGTCTCGAATCCGGCCCTGCAGTGAGGGCATGTCTTCGGACGGCCCCCAATTGAGCCCTTGGTTGACCCACGACATCAGCTGGCGTGGAGGTCCCAGGCGGAATAAAGGCGGCGGCTTTTGCCTGCTGCCCTTCGGAGCGGTGATATAGAACCACTCCTGCTGCCACAGTCCGAGCTCCTCTTGGAAGGAACCCTCGGGCCACGGGGCATCGGCCTTTTTGCTTATGGCCGCTGTCGGTGTCAAAACCGGCGGATCTCGGGTAGGGGGTCCCGAACTGTGCATCTAGGCGGATGGTAACAAGAGACGAGGGACACGATGTTTTTACCCAGGTTCGGGCCCTCTGGATGGAGGTAAAACCCTACGCCCTGCTTGATTAATATTGATGATATGGGTAGTACAAGAGTAGATCTACCACGAGATCAAGGAGGCTAAACCCTAGAAGCTAGCCTATGGTATGATTGTTGAGATGTATGTTCGTCCTACGGACTAAGGCCCTCCGGTTTATATAGACACCGGAGAGGGCTAGGGTTACACAGAGTCGGTTACAATGGTAGGAGATCTACATATCCGTATTGCCAAGCTTGCCTTCCAAGCCAAGGAAAGTACCATTCGGACACGAGCCGGAGTCTTCAATCTTGTATCTTCATAGTCTTGGAGTCCGGTGGATATTGATAGTCCGGCTGTCCGGACACCCCCTAGTCCAGGACTCCCTCAGTAGCCCCTGAACCAGTCTTCAATGACGATAAGTCCGGCGCACATAATGTTTGGCATTGCAAGGCGGGTTCCTCCCTTGAATAATCCAGAGAAGATAATGAACACCAGGATAGTGTCCGGCTCTGCAAAAATAATTTCCACATTCCACCGTAGAGAGAATAAAATGTACACTTAGCTCAATCTACTGACGTACTATGCGGCGTGTCATCACACCGCAACCAAGCCTTTGTTTGAATTACTATACCACCTCAACACGTTTAGCGAAGCGGTTTCCTTGGCACGTCCTGTCGAAGCAGAGATCGTGTTCCCCTTATTCCGGGATTCTCATCAATACGTGCGTGGGTAACCCAACCGCGCCATTGATGGTGGCGCTTGGGAGGTATGCGAGTTTTACCAGGCCGGTGGGGGACGCATAGTTTTGTCCGCCTATATATAAGGGATAAGGATTCACCATCTCACCTACGCCTTCTTCCTCCTTTGCTTATCCATCCCTACGAACTCAAGCTCCAACGCCCGAGCTCGCGCATCTCACCTCGACCTTCTCCGAATATGTCCAGAGCAGGAGGTAAATGGTTGGCCTCCACCGCTAAGGAGGAGGACATCACCAAGCTGCGCAGCGCCGGATACCTTTCCAGCGATATTGCGCATCGGCTGCCCGACGAGGGGCAGCTCATCCCTACCCCTGGGCCTCATGAGAGGGTCGTCTTCCTCCCCCACTTCCTCCGCGGACTGGGCTTTCCGCTCCATCCATTTGTCCGGGGGCTCATGTTTTACTACGGCCTGGATTTCCACGATCTGGCGCCGAACTTCATCCTCAACATCTCGGCGTTTATCGTCGTGTGCGAGGCCTTTCTCTGCATCCAGCCCCACTTCGGCCTATGGCTCAAGACCTTCAACGTCAAGCCGAAGGTTGTGAAGGGCACGCAAGCGGAATGCGGAGGCGCCATGTTGGGCAAGTTGCCCAACGTCCCTTGGCTAGAAGGGACCTTCGTGGACTCCGTCAAGGGGTGGCAATCGGGGTGGTTCTACATCACCGAGCCGCGCAAGCCCACATGGGCGGCGGCCCCCGAGTTTAGATCTGGAATCCCCACGCAGCTCACCTCCTGGAAAGAGAAGGGCTTTTAGTGGGGCAATCCGGTGGAGGTGACGGGACTCCGAGCCTGCATCAAGAAGATGGTGAGCAATAGGCTCAGGCTCGTCGATGTGGTCCAAGTCATGCTCATCCGGCGGATCCTCCCATGCCAAGAACGGGCATTTAATTTGTGGGAGTTCAATCCGGAACAGCACCAGGCGCTAAGCGGGCTCTTCGATACAACACACAAAGGTGCCTGGAGGGTGCTGTTCAAGGGTGCCGAAGCCCCCGCATCCGCGACCGAAGACCGCGGATTCAGCTCGCAGTCTCCGACTGACGAGGTAAGTGATTCAACCCCATTACGGGACACTTGTGGTGATTAGATTGACTCTAGTGAGGTTTCATTCTGCCTCTTCCTTTGATAGGAATGGATGGCGAAGGCCAAGCTGCTTATCAGCCCGGCTCCCATGCCAGAAGACCCAGTGGACGCCCGCTTAACAGGGCTGCTGGTTCCGGCACCGCACGTGGTGCCGGAGAAGAAGGCCAAGAAGGTGGCAGCGGGGACTCGAAAGAGTTCCCGCAATCAGGCGTCTGACGACGACAAGGACTCCTCCCCTGAAGACGAGGAGGAGGAGTATTCTCTCCCAGAGGAGGGAGAGAAGAAGAGGAAGGCTTCCCCAATCGGGGAGGCCGAAGGGTCCAAAAGGGGGAGAACTATCCCCCCGGACAGTTTCGCCAACATCAACGTTGGCGAGGATGAGTGGCCTCCAAGGGCCAGGCGTCCGGCAGGATCGTAAGTATCTGGATCCTTTATATGCCGTATATTTTATGTCACGCAGTGTCCTTCTAACGCCGCATTCTGCCCGTAGTCCGGTCGGTGACGATCTCCCCGACTCGATGAGCGGGTCGTTGGCCTCGTCGGATGTAAATTCCATCCCGACTGCCTCTACCCCCCGCGCCGACGAGGACGCCGAGGTGGGATCCCAAAGAGGGACCCATCAGGAGGAGGCTCCGGAGGCGCCGTCAGGCAGCCTCCCGGACTTTGTGCCGGACTCAACATCGGAACTCGCAGTGGTTCCAGAGTCCGGCAAGCGGCCCCTTCGAAAGAAGGGCAGGACCGCGACGCCGGCGGCCTCCGTCCGACCGGAGGCGCCGGATAACCTGTTGGAGGCGCTTAAAGGCGCTTCCATCGAGGAAGAACACCGCACTATCATGAGTGCGGTGATTGAGAAGGTTCAGCTCGCCAAGAGCGGGCTGACCGAAGCCTGCAGCAGCCTTCTAACAGGCTTTGAGGTAAGAAGTTAAAATTATGTAATGTAATACCGCATAGACAGTAGCCCCTGATGCTTAGTTCGATGTTCGGAAAGAAAAGCCGGACTGAGGATCTAACAAGATACTGCAGGCTGTGCTGCTGACCTCTGCCGCTTTAACGGAGGAGGTCGATGTGCTGAAGAAGGACCTCGAGCGATCCGAGCAAGAGCTCGGCCATGCGAAGAAGCAGCTCGAGGAAAAAGAAGGTGAGTAACACCTCTTTGAATAAGTACCTTACAGAAAAGGATTTTGGTTGCAAATAAAATTAATGAGGATAATATGTGTATTGCAGGGGCCACTAACGAGGTGGCAGCCCTGAAGGATGCTGTGTCCGTGGCCGAACGCAGTGTGGCCGCGGAACGGGCTGAGCGAGAAAAGCAAGAGGCACGGGTGGCGGAAGTTCGGCAAGAGCTCCAAGCTCTCATGGAAAAGCATGAGAGTTTGGAGCGTGACTCCAAGACTCGAGAGTCCGAGCTTGCCTCGGCTCTCGAAAGTGCCAAGTCCGCCAAGGCCGAGGCCCAGAAGGCCCTTCAGGAGGTTGAGGACATAAAGAAGATAGCTGCGGGTAAGGCATTTTTCATGCAAAGTAGGCATGTTAATGTGAATTACCGGATACTTACCCGAATTCAGGAGCTTTCCAGGGGCGTTTGCAGATCTGCCGCGTAGTGCGTCTGCTGCCGCCGCATTCTATCGTGGCGAGGAGGGGAGCTCGACGGAGATGGTCTTGTGGTCTCAATACGCTGAGGCCGGCCATCCGGTGCCCCCAAGCGACCAGCTGAAGCAGCTGGTCGAACTCCACAAGGTAGCTGAGGAGGCCATTAAGGGCCTCATAGTCCGGCTGTGGCCTGCACAGGCCATGCCTGGAAGCTACTTTGGCCTCGTGCGGCGGCTGGTGGATGCATGCCCCAGGCTGGATGTAGTCAAGCGCTCCGCCTGTGTTGAAGGTGCTCGTCGGGCCCTTGCCCGCATAAAGGTGCAATGGGGCAAACTGGATGCGGAGAAGCTTCTCACGGATCCGCCGCCGCCGGGCAAGGAGCATTGCACGCCGGAGCGGTATTATAAATTTGTCCTGAAGGGAGCCTGCGATATTGCAGATGAGTGCTCCCGAGATGTAATCTTTGAGTGAACTCGCTGTGTATTTATCCTGTGCGCTGAAAACTTCGTTCATATGCGCCATGAGCAACGCTTGTTTAATTTAAAATATTACCTTCTGTTCGGCCGTTTATGAAATCTGAGAGATGGCAAGTCGTTGGCTTCAGCCCCCAAGCCACAAGTGCTGGGGTGTTCGGTGATAAACTTGAGCACTCTTGTTCCCATTTTTGGGTCCATCTAGGGAGGCGCTCAACACGACGAACAAGGCAACCGGACTTATAATGCTTGAACACTCTCACTTAGCCATAGAATTCTATAATTTTAAATTTCGGCGAAGCCCCTGGTATTCGGAAGACCGAATCCGGGGCGCTATCCACGCCTTCTTCGGACATTATCCGGAACTTCGCTCGAAGCGGCGTGAGTCTTTAAGGACCCGAAAGAACCTCTCGAACAGCGACCAGTCTCTCGCCTTATCATGCCAGTCAGTTTTAGCTTTCTCCACCGAGGCGTTAACCCGGCTCAACCGGGGCGCAATCGCAGTGGTTCTCCCAGTGCTACCTTAGCCGACGGAACGGAACGTAAGGCACCAAAACATGGGAGCCGGGCAAACCCAACTATTGACCCAAGACATGATTCGGAGCCGATTCATATAATGCTATAAGTTCGGGGTGCCGCACTTGTGAAAGTGTTCAGACTTAATCACACCATAATGTGGGGAACAGAAGCCCCTGGCGTATTCGGCCGTACCAAAATATACGGGTGCAAGATGTCATGTAATGAACATATATAAAAGATAATGCAATTGCAATAAAGAGGTGTTGCATTGTTTATGAAAGAAAGTCTGATAGTAGATCGGACTGATACAAATATTGCGATAAGCAAGGGATTTGGACTAAATAAACATGTCCTCCTCCAGGGGTGGGCTGCAGACTTGGTGTATATAATTGAATTTAATGCTCGTAATTGAGACCACCTGGGTGTTCGTCGCGGCCTTCTTTAGTCCCTGGCTGTTGCATCATGAGTTCGGCAAATTCGCCACCGGACAGGGCTTCTGGTTAACAGAGTCCTGTGTACATAAAAGAAGAAAAATAAAAATGAAAAGAAGGGGGTACTCATGTGAGCCCCTGGTGTGGTCGAGCCGCACTCTAGGTCCATTCTGATCGTGCCCCTTTCCCTGCGCCCATGGTATCTCCAAAGCGTAATGATGTACGCGGAGTGTTATTCTTGCGATCATGCGCGGGCGAGGGTTGGGGCCGCATTGCTACGCGTGCTCTGATCGCGCCAGGTGGTCTTGGTTGGCATTGCTCCGGGCGCGCTTTGATGTGTCCGGCCTTTTAACTGCCGGACTTGAGAATTGCCTTAGAAGGCTGCTCTGTACTTCTGCCGCGAGAGCCTCTGTGTGTTCCTCCGTTCGGAGGGAGCGTTCCGTATTCCCATTTACCGTGATGACTCCACGAGGACCTGGCATCTTGAGCTTTAGGTATGCATAATGCGGCACCGCGTTGAATTTTGCAAACGTGGTTCGTCCGAGCAGAGCGTGATAGCCACTGCGAAATGGGACTATGTCGAAGATTAACTCTTCGCTTCGGAAATTATCCGGGGATCCGAAGACCACTTCCAGTGTGACTGAGCCTGTACAGTTGGCTTCCACTCCTGGGATGACACCTTTAAAGGTTGTCTTTGTAGGTTTAATCCTTGATGGGTCTATGCCCATTTTGAGGACTGTATCCTGATAAAGCAGGTTCAGGCTACTGCCGCCGTCCATCAGGAATCTCGTGAGGTGAAATCCATCGACGATTGGGTCTAAAACCAATGCGGCGAATCCGCCATGGCGTATGCTGGTCGGATGGTCTCTTCGATCGAAAGTGATCGGACAAGAGGACCATGGATTGAACTTTGGGGCGACTGGCTCCATCGCATAGATGTCCCTTAGCGCGCGTTTCCTCTCCCTCTTGGGTATGTGGATCGCGTATATCATATTCACCGTCCGCACTTGTGGGGGAAAACCCTTCTGTCCTCTGTTGTTCGGCGGCCGGGTCTCTTCCTCGTCGTCGCTATTTAGCCCCTTGTCATTGTTTTCGGCAATGAACTTGCCGGCCTGCTTGAACACCCAGCAATCTCTATTGGTGTGGTTAGCTGGCTTTTCAGAGGTGTCGTGTATCTGGCATAAGCGGTCGAGTATTCGGTCCAGATTGGACGGACCCGGAGTGGTTCTTTTAAATGGCTTCTTCCGCTGACCGGGTTTAGAGCCTCGGAATCCGGCATTGACTGCCGTATCCTCCTTATCATCGCCGTTAATGCGGCGCTTGTTTTTGTTGCGACATGACCTGCCATTGTTGTCCTTAGTATCCGGACTACAAGAATTTTTACGGAGATTGTTGCTGCGGGCTAGCCAGCTGTCCTCTCCCGCACAAAAGCGGGTCATTAACGATGTGAGGGCTGCCATGGATTTCGGCTTTTCCTGCCCCAGGTGCCGGGCTAGCCATTCATCCCGGATGTTATGTTTGAAGGCTGCAAGGGCCTCTGCATCCGGACAGTCGACGCTTTGATTTTTCTTCGTCAAGAACCATGTCCAAAATTGTTTGGCCGATTCGTCTGGCTGCTGAATGATGTGGCTTATGTCATCGGCGTCTGGTGGTCACACATATGTGCCTTGGAAGTTATCAAGGAACGCGGCCTCCAGGTCTTCCCAACACCCAATTGACTCTGCGGGCAAGCTATTAAGCCAATGCCGAGCTGGTCCTTTAAGCTTGAGTGGGAGGTACTTGATGGCGTGGAGATCATCACCGCGGGCCATGTGAATGTGGAGAAGATAGTCTTCGATCCAAACCGCGGGGTCTGTTGTGCCATCGTAAGATTCGATGTTTACGGGTTTAAACCCTTCGGGGATCTGATGATCCATTACTTCGTCAGTGAAGCATAATGGGTGTGCGGCGCCCCTGTATTGAGCGATATCGCGACGCAGCTCGAGAGAGCACTGTCTGCTGTGTTCGGCCGCGTCGCGATATCGCTCAATACAGGGGCGCCGCACACCCATTATGCTTCACTGACGAAGTAATGGATCATCAGATCCCCGAAGGGTTTAAACCCGTAAACATCGAATCTTACGATGGCACAACAGACCCCGCGGTTTGGATCGAAGACTATCTTCTCCACATTCACATGGCCCGCGGTGATGATCTCCACGCCATCAAGTACCTCCCACTCAAGCTTAAAGGACCAGCTCGGCATTGGCTTAACAGCTTGCCCGCAGAGTCAATTGGGTGTTGGGAAGACCTGGAGGCCGTGTTCCTTGATAACTTCCAAGGCACATATGTGCGACCACCAAACGCCGATGACCTAAGCCACATCATTCAGCAGCCAGACGAATCGGCCAGACAATTCTGGACACGGTTCTTGATGAAGAAAAATCAAATCGTCGACTGTCCGGATGCAGAGGCCCTTGCAGCCTTCAAACATAACATCCGGGATGAATGGCTAGCCCGGCACCTGGGGCAGGAAAAGCCGAAATCCATGGCAGCCCTCACATCGTTAATGACCCGCTTTTGTGCGGGAGAGGACAGCTGGCTAGCCCGCAGCAACAATCTCCGTAAAAATTCTGGTAGTCCGGATACTAAGGACAACAATGGCAGGTCACGTCGCAACAAAAACAAGCGCCGCATTAACGGCGATGATAAGGAGGATACGGCAGTCAATGCCGGATTCCGAGGCTCTAAACCCGGTCAGCGGAAGAAGCCATTTAAAAGAACCACTTCGGGTCCGTCCAATCTGGACCGAATACTCGACCGCTTATGCCAGATACACGGCACCTCTGAAAAGCCAGCTAACCACACCAATAGAGATTGCTGGGTGTTCAAGCAGGCCGGCAAGTTCATTGCCGAAAACAATGACAAGGGGCTAAATAGCGACGACGAGGAAGAGACCCGGCCGCCGAACAACAGAGGACAGAAGGGTTTTCCCCCACAAGTGCGGACGGTGAATATGATATACGCGACCCACATACCAAAGAGGGAGAGGAAACGCGCGCTAAGGGACGTCTATGCGATGGAGCCAGTCGCCCCAAAGTTCAATCCATGGTCCTCTTGTCCGATCACTTTCGATCGAAGAGACCATCTGACCAGCATACGCCATGGCGGATTCGCCGCATTGGTTTTAGACCCAATCGTCGATGGATTTCACCTCACGAGAGTCCTGATGGACGGCGGCAATAGCCTGAACCTGCTTTATCAGGATACAGTGCACAAAATGGGCATAAACCCATCAAGGAATAAACCTACAAAGACAACCTTTAAAGGTGTCATCCCAGGAGTGGAAGCCAACTGTACAGGCTCAGTCACACTGGAAGTGGTCTTCGGATCCCCGGATAATTTCCGAAGCGAAGAGTTAATCTTCGACATTGCCTTGCTTTGTCCTCCAATATGCTCGCAAGTCCGGCGCGTTCCCTCTTGGCTTTGTAGTCTTAGAGCGATGCCGGGGTATGGTCTTGGCTGGGGGCCTGGATGCCTCTCTGTCACGACCACGTGGTGGTCGGTCAGCCATATCATGCGCTGGTGATGAAGGTATGTATGCTTCCTCCTCTAATCGGGGGAGCAGCTTGCGTCTTGGGTAACTTTTGGAGGGACGTTCGAGTTTATACTCTTTGGCCGCGAGGACCTCGGTCCATCGATCGGCCAGCAGGTCTTGATCAGCTTGAAGCTGCTGCTGCTTTTTCTTTAGGCTGTTTGCTGTGGCGATAAGCCTGCGCTTGAAGCGCTCTTGTTCGACGGGATCCTCAGGTACGACGAATTCGTCATCGTTGAGGCTTGCTTCGTCTTCGGAGGGAGGCATATAGTTATCATCCTCAACCCCTTCGTCTGCCGCCCTCTCGTGGGGGCTTGCTTCTGCATCCTCCTGCGCTGAGTCTTGCTGGAGGGGATTGTCTTCGGCGCTCTCCAGAGTATTATTGTCTCCTGTGCCGGAATCTCCATTCTTGCTGTGGCGGGATTTAGAGCGGCGCCGCTGACGCCGGCGTTTGGGCTGCTTCTTTAAAGAGTCTGCCTCCGCTGCTTCTTCGCCATCCCCTTCTTTTGGGGTATCCACCATGTATACGTCATATGACGAGGTGGCCTTCCAGTGCCCTGTAGGCGCTGGTTCCTGTTCGTCTCCGGCATCGTCGTCCATAGCGTCGATGTCGTCGGAGTCGAAGTCTAGCATGTCGGTTAAATCGTCGACAGTGGCTACAAAGTGGGTGGTGGGTGGGCTTTGAATTTCTTCGTCGTCCGTACCCCAACCATCCTGGCCATATTCCGGCCAGGACTCTCCTGATAGCGAGAGATGCTTTAGTGAATTCAGGATATCGCCAAAAGGCGAGTGTTGGAAGATGTCCGCGGCGGTGAATTCCATGACCGGCGCCCAATCCGGATCGGTTGGTAGGGGCGCGGGAGGTTCGGAGTCCGGCGAGGAGTCCGGCACCTCGGAATCACGAGTTTCGCGGGGGACAAGATTGGTGTTCGGCTCCATCGCCGTGGATGTTGAAGCCCCCAGGGCGGCGTCTATCCACCGGCCCTCGATCTGGGTGATTGGCTCCGGGCTAATGGCCGAAGCTGATCCATGTGCGGCCACCAAGGCACTGTTCGGCGGCAGAGCTAAATCATGCCCATCGTCACAGTGCGGCGCGCTCGGCTGTGGCTCGAGTCCGTCGAAGATCAAGTCTCGGCGGACATCGGCCGTGAAGTTTAAGCTTCCAAATCTGACCTGACGGCCAGGGGCGTAGCTTTCGATCTGCTCCAGATGGCCAAGTGAATTGGCCCGCAGGGCGAAGCCGCCGAATACGAAGATCTGTCCGGGGAGAAAAGTCTCACCCTGGACGAGCGTTGCTGGTTGAAGATGCCATCAAGCCTATCGGTGACGACACAGAGGAACTCTCAATGAAAGCACCAATATCGGTGTCAAAACCGGCGGATCTCGGGTAGGTGGTCCCGAACTGTGCATCTAGGCGGATGGTAACAAGAGACGAGGGACACGATGTTTTTACCCAGGTTCGGGCCCTCTCGATGGAGGTAAAACCCTACGCCCTGCTTGATTAATATTGATGATATGGGTAGTACAAGAGTAGATCTACCACGAGATCAAGGAGGCTAAACCCTAGAAGCTAGCCTATGGTATGATTGTTGAGATGTATGTTCGTCCTACGGACTAAGGCCCTCCGGTTTATATAGACACCGGAGAGGGCTAGGGTTACACAGAGTCGGTTACAATGGTAGGAGATCTACATATCCGTATTGCCAAGCTTGCCTTCCACGCAAGGAAAGTACCATCCGGACACGAGCCGGAGTCTTCAATCTTGTATCTTCATAGTCTTGGAGTCCGTCGGATATTGATAGTCCGGCTGTCCGGACACCCCCTAGTCCAGGACTCCCTCAGCCGCCCCGCCGCACTCCGCTTGACGCCCCCCGATCATCTTCGGCTCCACCTTGAAGGTCTTCAACCATAGGCCGAAGTGGGGAGTTACGCGGAGGAAGGCTTCGCAGACGATAATGAATGCGGAGATGAGGATGGACTCCGGAGCCAAGTCGTGAAAATCCAGCCCATAGTAGAACATGAGCCCTCTCACAAAGGGGTCCGTCGGGAAGCCTAAACCCCGACGGAGGTGAGATACGAAGACAACGAACTCACCGGGCTCAGGGGCGGGCACGGCCTGCCCTTGGGCGGGCAACCTATGCGAAACCTCGTAGGCCAGGTACTTGGCTTCACGTAACTTCAATATGTCCCCCTCCGTGACGGAGGAGGGCATCCACCGGCCCTGGAGGTCGGAGCAGGACATGGTTGAGGATCCGAAGCGCTCGAATCTGAGGCTCTGGGTGTTGGAACTGGGAGCGAGGAGGAGATTCGATGCGAGATTGAAGAACAAGGACAAGCCTTGGTCCTCTTATAAAGAGGAAAAAATACCAAGAGCCGTCTCCGTGACCGTTTGGGATTCACCTTCGATAGAGGAGGCATGTCGACGGGAACGGTTGGGTTACCCACGCACGTATTGATGAGAATCCCGGAATAAGGGGAACACGATCTCTGCTTCGACGAGACGTGCCAAGGAAACCGCTTCGCTAAACGTGCTGAGGTGGTATGGTAAAAAACAATTCAAACAAAGGCTTGGTAGCGGTGTGATGTCATGCCGCGTAATACGTCAGCAGATTGAACTAAGTGTACATTTTATTCTCTCTACGGTGGAATGTGGAATTTATTTTGCAGAGCCGGACACTATCCTGGTGTTCATGATCTTCTCTGGATTATTCAAGGGAGGAACCCGCCTTGCAATGCCGAACATTATGCGCGCCGGACTAATCGTCATTGAAGCCTGGTTCAGGGGCTACTGAGGGAGTCCTGGACTAGGGGGTGTCTGGACAGCCGGACTATCATTATCCGCCGGACTCCAAGACTACGAAGATACAAGATTGAAGACTCCGTCCCGTGTCCGAATGGGACTTTCCTTGGCGTGGAAGGCAAGCTTGGCAATACGGATATGTAGATCTCCTACCATTGTAACCGAATCTGTGTAACCCTAGCCTCCTCCGGTGTCTATATAAACCGGAGGGCTTTAGTCCGTAGGACAACATACATTACAACCATCATACCATAGGCTAGCTTCTAGGGTTTAGCCTCCTTGATCTCGTGGTAGATCCACTCTTGTACTACCCATATCATCAATATTAATCAAGCAGGACGTAGGGTTTTACCTCCATCAAGAGGGCCCGAACCTGGGTAAAAACATCGTGTCCCTCGTCTCTTGTTACCATCCGCCTAGACGCACAGTTCGGGACCCCCTACCCGAGATCCTCCGGTTTTGACACCGACAGTCACCATTGTAATTTGTGGTAAATTTTAGCCAAAGATTTAACTGATGAAATGTTAGTGCATGTGAGTAAGTCATCTTAGGTTGTGCACCGTGACCAAGGAGGAGGGGAAAACGAGATACCTTAATGTTTATTTGCTAATTAATTGCATTGCATGCAATGAACTAACCACTGCATGTCGTGTTTGGTACTCTCAAGTCATTAAAAGCATGCACACCCTTCATCTCTTTATTGGTTTATATGTCCAGAAACAAGAAACGAGGTAGAAGTTAATGCACCACACGTAAGTATTTTGGGATTATTTGGTTTTCGCAAGATGACTTACACACATATACAGAGGGAGTACTACTAATCTAGAAGCCTAAACGAACTGGCCCCTGGTACTCCTACTAGTAGTACTAGTACTCAAGTTGGAATTCCAATTGCACGGCACAACTTGTTAGGCAAAAAATTCGATACGGGGTGTAGGAAGCGGTTTGGGAATTTGCATGCCTTTCCGACCACTGAGATACTCCGTACAAAGTACGACAGAGAAATAACCACAGAGAAGGAAGCTAAAAGTAAACAATCAAACAAGCATTTTTCCATTTGTTTTGCATTGAATCGTTTGACAAGCTTGACTAGTGCTGTTTTTCTACTTTTACAAAAACCGCATCGTAATGTTAAAAACGTGCATTTGCCCGTACATAAGTAATAGTAGTACTCCCTCCGTCTAGGTGTATAAATTCTTCCCTCGTACTTGGTAACAGTGCACAACCAAAGATGACTTATTCACCTGGACGGAGGGAGTAGCACAGTCTGCAAGCATATATAGAGAGAGACATGCAGTGCGATAGTATACAGTACTAAAGTTTGTGATGTATGCACCTACTTACAAAATGCGTACCGATACACAAGGTTTCAAAACTTTCCCTCTTACATACTTAATTAAGGACGCTAATAATTCCCGAACATTCGGGATTTATCATTTGCGTCCCAAAACTAATGAGATCATCTTACGAAACTAAATTATACTCCCTACTAAAAGCCACAGCGCTCGCAGGAGTGCTTGCGGCGCGCCACGAGTGCCCTGGTGCGCAGCCGTTTCCCAGCATGCCAACACAATGCCTCTTCCTCAGCCTCGCAACTCACGAGGTGCTGATTGGCGGCTTACCGGCAGGCGAGCGCGATCTCACCGGTGTGGTGATCCGGCGCCAGCAGGTACTCCTCCTCGCTGAAAGCGTGCACCCGGTCCATGTATTGCCAAGCGTAGATGAGGCGCTTGGGCCCGACTGCACTCATGCTTTGGCACGGGCGTCCTCTGCCACCCTCATGGCCCTTGCACGAGCCTTCTGCCAAAGAGCCAATTGCCTGACTCTCTCGGAAGCAACATAGAGCTGCCAGGTAGCTTGCCCCATGGCGCGCTTCATCGTCCTTCTTCTCCGCCTCTATTTTCATGTGCTCTGCCGGCGGCAAAGCCTCCCACATGGCGACATCCATTTCTTTCCAAAGCTCCTCAAGGCTGGGGGGCTTGGCGGGCAGCGCGGCGGGCGGCGCAGCGTCCTCCTCGTAGTGGGGAGCCGACATGCATGCTAGCGAGATTGGGAACGCCGGCGCGCCCACCTCTATACATCGCGGCGAGGAGTGGAACGCCGACGCGTCCTCCTCGACTAGTGGCAGCGAGGAACGGAACGGCGAAGCGTGACCGTCCGGGCGGTGCAGCGAGGGGCTCTTAGGGCTTGGGAGGGGCGATGCCATGGTAGTCGACGTGAGAGGGAGGGGGAGGAGATAGCGATGAACGTGAGCGTTCTTCCGAATGCCGTGGGAGGCGCAGTATTTATAGCGAGCAATGGCACACCTACGTAAGATAGGGACTGAGCTGCACTGACTTAACTGCATGTCCAGTTGCATCACTGACATGTGAGCCAGGCCCTTGTTGGGCCCATATGTCAGTGATCCAATGCACCTGCAGTTCAGTAACTGAAGCAGCGTCCTGGAAGATATGTTGCGTGATTAACGTAACAACTACGTGGGCATATTTGTTGGAGTAAATTACGGGGGAGGGAAGGGGTGGAAATATTGCTGGTCACAACAGATTGGACGAGTGTGGGGGGAGGAGAGTCATGCATGCAAAAAATTTCATACGGGGTGGAATGGTGGGACCGCCGAAGGGAGAAGGAGAGTTTGGCAGGCACATTGTTTCCACACATGGAGAGGAAAAGATTTGGAGACGAACGGGCTTCCTGCAGGTATGGGGAACGGTGCATAATAAGTCATCTTGCATGTCGGGCTAGGTATAGTCTCAAGTCATTAAAAACATACATGCCCCACATATGTTCATATTTCAAGGTGCACTAAATTATTGCATGCAATGATTAAGGCTGGCCATAATGGTGGTATCTTAGCTGGTATCATGCACACGGGAATAGCAAACATGCTGATGTGGCAAAGAATTAAAGAAGAAAGGGGGTTTAGAGTAACTGGTGTTCATGCATGCATTGGTAAACACATTTTTTGTGAAGAACGACAGCATTAGTTGAGTACTTTTGCAGACTTCAAAAACTATTCCACCGCCTCTACTATCTTGCTAAGAGTAGGTGAAATTTTTGAATTGAGCCCTTTAAACTAGAAGGGAGGTAGTGGTACTCTAATAGCTAACCTTGTTGTGATGACAAGATAGGACATGGCACGCACCTGGACGGAGGAACTAGTCTGCATTGTGCATTTAAGTTTTTTCTGAAGTCAATGTACCTCTACTTTCACCAGACTTATAGAAACATGTATCAACATTCATAATGTCAAATCAATATTTTTACACTCATCATTATAAAACATAGTTCTTATACTCATTATAATCAGTATTGTAGATATTGATATTTTTAGTATAAATTTGGTCAAACACTTTGCAAACGGTTGACGGGAGTAAAAAGGACCAGAGGGAGTATCATGCATGGAAGTAGGCAAAAAAATTGCTCATTTATAGCCGGTCGAATTCTCAAAGGGCGCGACCGCGAGAGGGAGGCGAAGGTCGTGGAGGCACGACGGTTGACGGAATTAAGTGAAGTTACTGATACGTCTCCAACGTATCTACTTTTCCAAACACTTTTGCCCTTGTTTTGGACTCTAACTTGCATGATTTGAATGAAACTAACCCAGACTGACGTTGCTTTATGTGTAGACAAGAAAAGTTCTCGGAATGTCCTGAAAATCCACGGAGGCACTTTTTGGAATTAATAAGAATTTTTGGGCGAAAGAAGTACACCAGGGGGCCCACACCCTGTCCACGAGACAGGGGGGCGCGCCCCCTCCTCCTGGGCGAGCCCCCCTATCTCATGGGCCCCCTGGACCTCCACCGACCTCAACTCCAACTCCATATATTCACGTTCGGGGAGAAAAAAATTGGAGAGAAAGTTTCATCACGTTTTAAAACACAGAGCCGCCGCCAAGCCCTAATCTCTCTCGGGAGGGCTGATCTGGAGTCCGTTCGGGGCTCCAGAGAGGGGGATTCATCGCCGTCGCCATCATCAACCATCCTCCATCACCAATTTCATGATTCTCACTGCCATGCGTGAGTAATTCAATCGTAGGCTTGCTGGACGGTGATGGGTTGGATGAGATTTACCATGTAATCAAGTTAGTTTTGTTAGGGTTTGATCCCTAGTATCCACTATGTTCTGAGATTGATGTTGCTATGACTTTGCTATGCTTAATGCTTGTCACTAGGGCCCGAGTGCTATGATTTCAGATCTGAACCTATTATGTTTTCATGAATATATGTGTGTTCTTGATCCTATCTTGCAAGTCTATAGTCACCTATTATGTGTTATGATCCGACAACCCCGATGTGACAATAATCGGGATACTTCTCGGTGATGATCGTAGTTTGAGGAGTTCATGTATTCACTATGTGCTAATGCTTTGTTCCGGTTCTCTATTAAAAGGAGGCCTTAATATCCCTTAGTTTCCGCTAGGACCCGCTGCCACGGGAGGGTAGGACAAAAGATGTCATGCAAGTTCTTTTCCATAAGCATGTATGACTATTTACGGAATACATGCCTACATTACATTGATGAACTGGAGCTAGTTCTGTGTCACCCTATGTTATAGCTATTACATGAGGAATCACATCGAGCATAATTATCCATCACTGATCCATTGCCTACGAGCTTTTCACATCTTGTGCTTCGCTTATTTATTTTTCCGTTGCTCTTATTACAATCACTACAAAACCCAAAAACATTACTTTTGCTACCGTTACCTTTATTATCATATTACTTTGCTACTGAATACTTTGTTGCAGATACTAAGATATCCAGGTGTGGTTGAATTGACAACTCAACTGCTAATACTCAAGAATATTCTTTGGCTCCCCTTGTGTCAAATCAATAAATTTGGGTTGAATACTTTACCCTCGAAAGCTGTTGCGATCCCCTACACTTGTGGGTTATCAGTTACATCCACGCGCTGGCATGGAGTGCGAACAGGCAGAAGCTATACCGTCAGGCCTACGATATGGGTCTAGTAGACATGACATCTAGTGGGCCCCGCATAGTTCTCGAGAACTCTTTGGGGGCTTGCAGCCATTTATCCACCGGGCAAGCCAACAACCCCACGTTGTTCGCACGCCCTACTCGTCCCCGTCTTCTACCTTACAACAGTTCGTTCCCAGTTGTCCCGTCCTTTCACATTAGTTCGCTCCCAGTTTTTTTTGCGGGGTACAACAGCTCAACTTCTCCTAACCCTCCTCCAAAATCATGGCCTCCCAAATCTCCATGGTCGCCGCTGAGTACCAGGTTAGAGCCATCACCAGCGATGAGTTCATCGTCATCTACACACGTGGATCCGCGACGGTGAAAGCATGGCTTGCTCGCTTCCTATGCATGTTCAACAGTTCAACGGATTAGTGGGTCGCTGGGCTAGATGTTGAGTACACCACAGTCCTGGGACGAGAGAAGGATCTAAAGGACGAAGAGAGGAAGAAGCCCGCTGTGATCCAAGTTTGCGTACATAACGTTTGCTTGGTCTACCACATATGCCATGCCGACGTTGAGTGCTAGGATTTTAAGTACTTCCTCAAAGACAAAAGAGTGAAATTCGTTACTGTAGACTTTAAGAACGACAGGGATGTCCTGCGTTGGATAGGTCTTGTTGTAGGCCAGCCCTTCGATCTCCAGAAGGCAAGCCTGGTGTCCTCCTCTCAACCTTCAATGCTGACCCTGGCAGTAGCCATGATTGATCCATCGTATGCTAAACTAAAGAAACCTCATCACGAGTTTCATCATGCATGGGAGTCGAAGACATTAGATGAAGATCACATCTTGTACGCAGCAATGGATGCCTATCTTTGTTTAAATATCTACAAGGGTTGGATGAAGAAGCAGAGCCTAGTGTCCGGTTCAAGCAAAGAAGTGTCGGTGAAGAGGAAGTGGAAGAGGGACGAGGACGAAGTCGAGGACGTGGACTCGGACTCCGAGTAGGTGGCAGTGTCGTCGCTCATGCTGGTTCTACTGCAGTGTCAAGCGGACTAGTTACATAGTTTATTTTCAAGGGTGTGTTGTGCTGAGGCCCTAGCAGAACTACATTTATGTTCTTTCTCGTTATTTGAACTCTTTAGTACGTACAGTAGTACTAGTACTATGTCTTACTATTGTTCTTCTTGAAGTTGGTACTACTGCTCATATCTTTGTGTTCCTACTGTACTTAATACGTTTGTACTAGTAGTATAACTTGGGTCAGTCAATTTGTGAAGGAAGTTCGACGGAGCAAAGGAAGAAGACGGCATAAGAGGTGGAAGAAGCCCTTCTAGCCATCCATGTAGCATCAAACGACTCACAAGAGTCGACTAACTCAAATTGCTCCTTCAGATTGCAGGATCCACGTGGCATTCAAGGTCTCGAAGGTAGATTCCGCATCCGCACCTAGTTTGCGGGCTCGACGCGCGCGCGACCAGCTTCCGCCCCGACAGCCACCATGCGCACCTCCTCCGCGCGGGCGGAGACGACAATGACACGCTAGTTCCTCCTCGCCGGTGTGCCGGAGCACGTGCTCGTTCTCCTCTTCGTACGCTGCGTGCATAGACGCGTCTCCACTAGCTGCTTGCGTGCTTGGCAGCGCGGCGGCATCGCGAGGAGGGACTGCAAACGACGTGAGCGGGCGAGCCTCCGGCTTCATGGCACAGGGATGGTGGCGACACGGCGGTGATGGGCGAGAAATTGTTGCCCGGAGCAGGCGGGCGCCGGCATGCGCAACGGCGGCGGCGGCATATTGATGAGTGCGCGTGTGGGAGCTTACTTTAGTTTTATATAAGGTTGGTCAAACTTAAAAGAAAACCATTCTAGTACATGTAAACATTAGACTTAGGCAGCGCTTTTATTAGTTAGTACCACAGCCACGATACGGAATCCTGTGCAAGCGCGTGAACCGGGGCCGCACGGTCGATCGAACGGTGCGTCACCGTGTCGCGCTCGAAGGACATCCACCGAACCTTTTTGTGTGTGTGAAAACAATCCCCGAATATTACTCAACTTTTTTTTCCTGGAAAAGTTCTTGACGCTGCAATATTTCCATATATTTGAATTTAGCTCCAGTTCGTGTTTATTTGGATTTGACGTTTTAGGTGCGCCCTAGTTTTTTTAATACTGATTTTGTGTGTGTGACTGAGAGAGAACGTGTGTATGTGTCCATATGTGTGTTGTGGCGGAAGGGCAATGTGGAGACGGTGTGCGTGTGATACAGACATAGAGAGGTGTGAATGTGCAAATGATCATGCATGAGTGAGACATAGACAGATGCCGATACGTTGTGTATACATGAGAGAACGGTTGTTTACTTGTGTGTGTGTGTGTGTGTGTGTGAGAGAGAGAGAGAGGAGCATCCGTAACACAACAACCATCTCTCTTGATTCGCCCGTCCCTCGCACGCTCGCATGCAACACATGCATCAACGCGCACATTTTGACACCCTCACCCGGCCCCTGCCCACCTCAGCCCGCACAATCTCTTCGTGAATACCCATTTCTCTCCCTAGGTTTGTTTTCTCTCAATATCTGACACACACACACACACACACACACAACACAACACACACACACACACCCTCCCCCGAGCACACAATTCATCCCCATCCAAAGTTATACGGCGACCACTCTCGCTTGTGCTTTTTTGCACCCCAACATGCACAACACCTCAATCTTCAAAGAGGGCATCGATCAGATCGAAGACGGCGACCACACAGCGCTAGAGAATGCGGGCCATTTGGAAGCAGGGTGATGTGACGACGACTGACTGACTCCTCCCCCCACCATCTCTCTCTCTCTCTTGCACAAAATTACCAATCCCTCTCTCCCCGCACAAAATTATCAATCCCTCAACCCATGAGATCCTTCCCCTCTCGTTCATGTTTTTCCAGCTCTCTCATCTAACATGTTATCTCTTCTCCTTCCACGTGTACAGAATCCGGATGCACATGCATCTCACGTATATTACATGTCTCCATCTTTCTCACAGACCTAACTTCTTCCTCTCTCTTTCTCTCTCTATCTCTCTCTCTCTCTCTGCCTCATTAGGTTTGTCTCCTACTCTCTCGTCCACATACATACAATCTTTCCCGCCCTATCTGCTCCATCTTCAAAAGCTCTCTCTGCACGTTTCATTCACACATTGGGATATGTCAAAATGTTGCTTCTATAATGGCTGATGTAGAGTTATGGTTGGTTTTGTTGCATCCTACAAAGTAATAACTATGAAATGCATTTAGATTCTCATTTGACTGTGGTTATGTGAGTTTGAGCATGTTGTGAAGTACTATAGACCTTGTATACATCTTGGGATTCGACAATGATTGTAATATTGAATTGTATAGACCATTACATTCGAAGTCAATAGGCTAATATATTTATTTCACAATTTCAACAAATGCTTTGTTCACTACAAACTAAGAAAACAAATGCGTACTCCCTCCGTTTTTATTTAAGTTTGCGTTTTAGCATTGGTCAAAGTCAAGTTTTGTAAACTCTCAGAAAGCTTATAACAAAAAATATTAACATATACAATAACAAATAAATACCATTAGATTCATTATTGAATGTACTTTCACATCATACATATTTGTTATGGTAAATGTTTATATTTTTCTATAAACTTGGTCAAACTTTAGGAAGTTTGACTTCAGTCAAACCTAATATGCATAGTTTAATACTAATACTCGCTAGTTGCTTAGCCGAATCACTCAACACGCCACACGGGGAGTTCAGTATCACAACATTTTAAGGCCGGTGGGAAAATCTCCCGCGACCCTGAGTCGAGCAGTGGGAAGTTACCATCATAGCCTTCGGAACAGGCCTACGGATGACGCTTGGTAGGGGGCTATTTTCGTAACTTCATGTTCATCCTACCCAGCCAACCCCACCTGGCACCCAGAGTAGTACACCTGAATACTCCCCATTTTATATCCCCACCGCAAAATAGACTTCTCCACGACACCGCAGCCTTCATACTCCTCCCCTTTACATTGGCGCACTCGTCCACCGCCAGTGCATCTGCCTCATCGACGACCTCGTACGCCGCACTGGAGCCGGTCCACCGTCATCGTCGTACATGGAGCCTCTTCCCCGGCATCGTCTTCCACGGTCACAAATCTGCTTCCCGGAAGCTGACACCAAGCGCAGAAGTACCACCGTCGTGGACAATGAACTGACTCCCGTTGCCGACCATGACTCACAGAGGCCACCGCGACCATCGTTCTCCTCCTCGATTGGTAATGTGTGTATTGAATCACTTAGCAGTACATGTGCAGTTCCAATTTTGTTCATACCTACCCTTCAAATTTCATGGGTGCTATTGTTCCCATAAAGTAATTGGTTATAGACTCCATTGTCCAAGAGAATATCAGCTTGTAATTGTGCGTCGCTCCTGTATCGTGCCATGCTTGGGTAGGATTTTCATCTGCAACCAGTAGTGTGGCAAATGATGGAAAGTTTTTTAGAACTAGCAAGATGCCCATGTGTTGCACGCATCAAGATGCATTTGTATGTGTAGTTTATCTTGTGGGAGAAAAGGATGAACGAGGGAAGGCCTTATTTGCAAATCTGGAGAGGGGTATGGGTATCTTTTTGCAAAATTCCCATTGGTTTCCTTCCTATCTTTCAGATATAAATCGGACAGCCTATATTGCAGGATGGCAGGCACACCATCATCACCAACTCTGTTTTTTTATAAGAAAAAAATGTATAGAGAAAAAAAAGTAGACAGTAGAGAAGTAGAGATAAATATTAAATATTAAATATTAAAAATATATAACAGTAGAGAAGATAGTAGAGATAGCAGAGACGTCAGAAAAGGATCGCGTGCACGCGGGAAAAAGCGGCCGGGCGTGCCCTAGTTTTGGCGCGCGGCGTCCAGCGCGCTTTATAAAATCCAACGCCCTCCCACCGCTATGTGCCTTCCCACCGCTCTCTCCCCGCTCTGTGCCTCGCCACTGCTCTCTCCCTGCTCTTTCTCGCCTCGCCGCCGCCGCGCCACCATGCCGCCGCGTCACCGGGACACTTGGGGATACCGCGGCATCCGCGCGCGCCCCTCCTGCGGCTTCTCCACCGAGATCCAGTTCCACAGGATGCGCCTCGGCCTCGGCAATTTTGACACCGCCAACGAGGCCGCCCGCGCGTACGACGCGGCGGCGTGGCGCCTCCGGTGGCCTCATAGAACATGGAACTTCCCCAACGTGCCGACGCGGGAGCGGGCGCAGGAGCTCGTGCCTCTGCCGCTTCTTAGCACCGACGAGGATCGTCGCGACAACCAGAGGCGGGAGCACCGTCTCGGCATTGCCGAGATGGATGAGGAAGCAAGGCACTGTGGTGCCAACACTTCCCATAGGACATCATCAATGAGCGCGAGTTCTATGCGCAAAGGAGGGCGGAGAGGGATAAGAGGAGGGCGGAGCGAGCCGCCTATTGCAAGGACAAGCGTAGGCGAAAAGCGGATGCTCAATTCAACATGAGGCTAGGAGCAGCATCGCCCTGGGAATCCGACGACGATTGGTATCTTCACGCCTATAGTCAGACATCGGAGGAGGACATCACCGAGTAGGAGTCGGACGACGAGGAGTAGTTGAATTATGTTTTTTTTATCTATCTATGCTGAGAACTTTCCTCTACTCTCTAGTCTCTACTTCTTGATCTCAGCACTGTAAACGCTTTTTTAAAGCACAGCGTGTTGTGATTCTGTTGGAGATGCTCTAACATGGCATACGAGTGCTTTAATGTTGCCCACAAGATGCGCGAGTATTACTAGTAGTATATTTTTCTTGCCATGTTGAGATTTTAAAACCATGAGTGAGAACATGCAGAGGAGCAATGAAGACCAAACAAGGGATATTGGGGACATCTTCAAGGAGCATGGCAAGTTAAAGAGGAGCTGCACTGAACCTGTAAAACGAGCTGTGGTAAGTAACACCCTTTCAATTACTTTCGTTTAGCCTTGTGTTCTTCGATGTGTATATGTTGTAGTTTCTGTTTCTCTTAAGCTTGGTGTTCTTCGATGTGTAATAAGAAGAGTCTTAATCATCCTAATGCATTCGTTTTTAGCTTGATGTAGGAAGTGGGTGTTCTCACCTTGTAGTCTTTTTTTATATTATTTTTCCTTTTGAATTCACTTCTCCGAGTTCTGTTTATCTGGCTTCTACTAAATGGATCTACGTTGCTCTGAGTATTGATCTAAAAAAGAAGTAACTTTATGTCAGGATGCAATTCCTGCGAGGAGGCAAGTATGGTCAACCTCAAGATCATGTTTCCAAAATGAGGCTGGATTACACACAAGTGCCAGTTCCCTAATGATGCTGGATTAGACACAAGGTGCAAATTCCCAGATGATGCTGCATTACACACAAGCCAGGTGGAGTCGTCAGCTGTTTGTGTCCTCGTGGCATCAGTAAAGGCTGAAAGAAAGCGTGTAGCAGCCCTAGAGAATGTAGCTGAGTTCCTGAAGAAGCGAAAAGAGCAATCAGATGCTCTCTTCAAGCAAGCCAAAGAGGAGATGGAAGACGCCAAAAATAACCTAGTAGAGGTAGAGCAGGCTAGGCGTCTCCTGCTATCTAAAATTGTTGTCAATACAAAATTTCCTTCATAATAGCTAGGTTCAAATGTTTATCCAGTTAGCATGCCTGTTGTGATGTCCGTGCATCTACTGATGTGGCACAAAATATTTTTTGGTTCATGTAATAACAGCAATTACTTTCCAAACAATAACAGACGAAGCATTGGACATGGTACAGTTTACGCGCAAGCCCGACATTCCAAGTTCAACTTCCACATGAAACTCATGTTCACAGATATCTGCACATTCATACATAATGTCCACAACCATGATTCACTTCAAAGCCAAAAAATGTGAGGAGAGTTATAAATAAAGAAAAACCTCTACTAGTTCCTGCTACCAGTGCAAGCACAACAAGTCAAGACCATGCGTAAATTAATTATATTTTAGTCATTTTTTGTGTTCTAAAATGCCTGCCGGCTCGCGGAAGGACATGTTGCTGGCACACGCGCGGATTCAATGAAGGCAGGCGGGGCAGTCTTAAGCTGGTTGCACGCAGCGAGGAGGCGTGCTCAGCCGGGCCTGCAGCGAGTGCGGCCCTCTTGGCCGGCGCACCGGTTCAATGCCTGTGCTATGAGAGGTTGCGTCCGTGTTAGAGCTATCACTCCCTCCAGTCCTTTTTTGTTTGGGTATTAACAAAATCTCGTTTTCCATTCACATTTTACAGGTAAAATTTGTGGACAAACTTTGATCTAAAGTACGATGGGGACTAGTAAACCAGAATGGAGGTAGTAGTTTTTTTAATCAAAGAAGGGTTTCCCCTTCCGATTTTCATTACTGAAAACCAGCATCTAAATCTAAACCATAGTATTTGCCCTAGAACTACCAGGTTCAACATCACGCAACATAAACCCATACAACCATATGCCAAGGAGGTACGTAGTACTATGAATTCCATTTTCGCTCCATACCAATCGTTCTAAAAACTACTTACTACTTATAATGCGCCATTGAAAATCGGAACTCTTAACCTCGCTAAAAAACGATATTTTAAACGTGGCTACTCGATCTGTGGCAACTGGCGAGCCACCGCGCTCTAAGTCATTCACCCGTGGTCCCGACCATCAACTCCTACGGATCAAATTATCACGCGAGCTGACTATTCCTACAAAGGTGCTCCACCACGTGCCCGGTACCCGCGAATGCAGCAATCGTGCACCTATGGTTTTAGGGTTTATTTGTTAACGTCGCATTTATGTAACACTCATGTGTGCGAGACAGCGAGAGGCCGACTGCGTGCGTGCGCCTCTTCTCTTTGTATATGTACTCCACCGTTTGTCTGGTGTCCAAAAAATTATAATAACTACTCGCAATGTGCCAATGCGTTGCCACACGATCAAAGTAGATTAATACATATTCACCGATTTGATAGAAAAAAATTCTAGTTTTGAAATACGTATATCACTAAAAATATGATGTTTCACTCAAAATATATTCCTTTGGCGGTTTTGATGAGCTAAGGGAGGAATGTTTCACTCAAAATATTCACCGATTCGAGAAGTGGTATATGTCTAATTTCTACTCTTACTAGCAAGATGCCCGTCCGTTGCACTGAACATCAAGATCTTGTGGGCGAAAAGGATGAAAGAGGGAAGGCCTTATCTGCAAATGTGGTGAAGAGTGCAAGTAAATTGCCGTATTTTCCTTCCTATCCATCAGATATAAATCGGACGACCTACATTGCAGGATGGCAGGCCCACCATCATCACCAACTCTATTTTTTATCCCTACTCTTATAAAAAGCATTGTCGGTGATGATCGTGTGCCTGCCATCCTGCAATATAGGCCGTCCGATCTATATCTAACGGATAGGAAGGAAACTATGGCAATTTTGCAAAAAGATACCCACACACCTCTCCACATTTGCAAATAAGGCCTTCCCTCATTCACCCTTTCCCCCCACAAGATAAACTACTCATACAAATGCATCTTGATGTTCCGTGCAACGATGGGCATCTTGCTAGTTGGCAAAAACCCCATGTGTGTGTGAGAGAGAGGGAGAGTGGAGGAGGACGGAGTGCATGTGTGAAAAATACACAAGGAGTGTGTGTGCGATAGGTATCAGCTTAAAATGAGGCAATAGTGTGTGTGTGCACGATCGAGAGGGCGTGTATCAAGAAGGGAAGAAAAATCTACATAGATACAAGGAGCGGGAAAGAGACATGTATGCGATAGTGGAATCATGAGTGTGCGGGTGTATAAACCTATCTAAAGGCTAGCTAGTCGATAAATGTTTGTGAGAGAAATATGATTCGGGGTGCGAAAGCGAGAATTTTGTGTGAGAGAGAGGGAGAGACGGTAGTCGGGAAGGGGAGTGGAAGCAGGAGTTGTGTGTGTGTGTGTTTGTGAGAGAGAGGGGGGGTTGTCTGATCGGTAAACAAATGAATAATGTCAGTCTGGGATGGAGACGAAAAGGAGACTGCAACAAATGTTGTGTCTACATGAGAGAGAGAGAGAGAGAGTAATTTAGTGTATGAGTCATATGTAGAGACATATAGGGTGTGTGAGAGAATCTCATAGAGAGAAAGACAAAGTGAAAGACGAGTGGAGACTATGTGTGTGGCGGTGAAAAAAAAGCTTAGGTACCGAGTGATACCAGAGAACAGTAGAGACGTGAGAGATAATGAAAACCGTGTAATTTATAATGATAGGGAGAGTGTGACACTTCTGAAGGGAGACGTCGAGAGACCATGTTTGCGAGGATAGGAGAAACATGAAGTGAGCATGCAGGTGAGCTGGAGAAAAGAGAGTGATAGCTACCTGAAGGAGCATGCATGCGAGAGAGATGGGCGTGAAAGGAGTGAACAAAAAAGGGATTCAAATATTTGAATTCGAGATGATGATACATGTAATCCATACTCGAACCAAAATTGATCTATCAAACATGCATACTCATATGAGTTCACGCACATCTATGCTATTTAATATGTAGATATTACTGATCCATACATTTAGTAGAACATAATTTGGTTAAATTTTTTCGAATTCAACCTTAATATTTTGAGATCATTGTATTCGTAAATCATATTATACATATAAAGGAGCAAAATTCTTTGTTGTCCTTTTGAAAGTATATATATAAAAATGATGTATATAGAATGTAATTCCAATTGAAAATGGATCCCGCCCAAAAAAATAGAATAGAAACGGGATTCGAATTGAGTTGGCACGGTAAACGTGCACTCTGCAAAATTTGAACGAAGCGGGGAAAGTCGCAGTAACCGCCCGAAACCAAAATCTGCGAGATGGAAATTACTACTGCCTATCCCTGCCACGCAAAGCCTATCTGCTGGATTTCTATAGGTTTCGATAGGGGTAGGTTTGTAATTTCATCCAAACGTGACGTAACCGCCTCTCACCCGGATTCATACACGGTGGGCGCCAAAACACAGTGTGTCCTCGGCCGAAATCGACTCCCTCCCCGATTCATATTCATGCACGGTGGGCGCCAAAAACAAACTCTCGTCGGCAAATATTCGGTGTATGCGAGATTACCGTCCTATCCCCAACCGACTAATATTGCTGTGATGTAATAGAAATTTGAAACGTGGGCTAAGTTTGTAAATTTCCTTGCATTTGAGACAAGCGCGCCCTGCATACATGGTTCCCCCTTCCTCTCTACCTCCCTTTTCCCCATTCATACTCCGTGGAAAAAACACCCTCTCCACTCCACCCTTCTCCGTCCGCCGCCGTCCGCCACCCCATCCACCGCCGTCCTCCTCCACCATGCCGGAGCTGATACGCCGACGCCCCCGTCCATTACAAGAGATCGACCTCTCTCATCCACGGCTTCGGACCGGGATCCTTGCATCCCGTCCTCTAGCTTCATCCCCGCCGTCGTCCACCTTGTCGGCGTCGCTCCTATGACCGTCTCATCCATCGCGCCCTTCCGCCACCGTCTACCCTCCTACATCTGCTTCCACGCCGCTGACAGCCATCGCTACCGCAGCACCATCAAATTTTGAGCAGATGCATACACGGCGCCGCACCAGAGGCGATACTCTTTCATATCTGCTCAACTTGTTTATCGCAGCAAGAAAATAGATCCCCACTGCTTTACTCTGATTTCTTGTCTTGGTTGCGAAGTTGCCTTTGTCCGGTTTGCACCTTCAGATCCGCCATGGTACGCTCAACACTATACTCCCAATGCATATGGTTTTCCCCTTTTATATTCCACACTAGTTAAATCACAGTAGACTAAATTTCAAAATTGGGTCAGTCGACTTTTCAGAGCTCGCCGGAGTTCGCCGGTGCGAACGAAGAGGCTCGGGTGCTTGTGGGGCCTCGCCGAACAAAGAAAACTCGACACGGGTGAGGGTTGGGGCGGGGGTGGGGGTGGGGGTGGCGGAGGAACACAGGCGGTGGGGGCCGGTGGTCCGGCCGGCGGCCCGTGCGGTGTTCTGTATGGGAAGAATGAGAGACGAGGAAGAAGAAGGGTTAGGAAACGTAGGATCTTCATCCAACCGCTTGAAATGGTCGAGAGACAGCTGGGAGTTGCATTCTTAATGCGCTCTGGTTCATCATGTGTGGGCACTGTGCAACCAACATTTTATTATCCAAAATCTGCTTGCTCTTCTTTACCATGTTCCTCTTTCGTTCTTCTTTAATATGTACTCTCTCCGTTCCTAAATAGAAGTCTTTGTATAGATTCCACCATGGACTACATATGGAGCAAAATGAGTGAATCTACACTGTAAAATGTATCTGGATACATCTGTATGTGATCCATAGTGGAAATCTCTACCAAGACTTATATTTTGGAACAGAGGGAGTATGATAGTAGTACAGTATGTTCCTTGTACTGAAGATGAGCAGGGACATTTGCAGTGTAGAGGTCTATATGGTCGGTTGTGATGGACACTTTGAGCCTCTTTGATTCGTAGGATTTTGTAAACATAGGAATAGGATTTGTAGTGACCTACCCACTTGAATCCTATAAGAATAGCAAGGAAATGCGAGGAGCTGTGTCGCCTTTGAGAGTTACACTAATATTAACAGTATCGCACCTTCAGTTGATTTTACTCTGAAGCCTTTCTAGCCATACCGGCAGTATTAGGACATATATTCCAGCAAGTTCCACTTTGCTGATTTTACTCTGATGCTTACGGTTTTCCCCGTTATATCTACACTATGATCTGTGTAGCTTCTTTGTGTCGCACTAGCAGCAGTACACTCTTGAAGCTAAACACTGCAATGACTTACAAAATTGGCACCAAGGCATTGAGTGCCATTCTGGATGCAATGAAACTCATACGCTCCCCACCTGTTGATTCTTGTTCAGAATATGATCCTAATGACTATTCTAACCTCGAGGAGTCAAAGGCAGATGGCCTGTCCTGTTCACCCATCAAGGTGCCTATTCTAATTTGGCAGGGTTTTATTGATTGCGGGTATCTTGCATATGTTGTCTTGCATTTCTTCTACTTTGTTGCACCGCCATCTACTTAGTTTACTCATCATATATGTCGAGATGCCATGCCATTCCATTATCAATACATATTCCATCTATCATCATACCATGTTTTTCCACTCAAATGTTGTTCTTGTGCATCAGACATCAAAAAGGAAGAGGGTGATTGCCGAACCTGAAGGAGCACCAGCAAAGTCCTTGAAAAACATGGTGGTGCCGGAGAAATCAGACAGCACCCCACTTATATTGACTGTACAACCAGTGACACAAAACATAGGACCGACTCCAGCAGACTGTACCCATACTTCACTGGCCACACCACTAGCCCCAACACACATGACCTGCACTCCAGCAAAAGGTATACCGATTTCATTTGCCATAGCACCAGTCGTACCACAGAAAAATCCCACTCAAGCAAAAAGTACAGCAAGACCACCGGCCAAAGACCTATCCCAACTGCAGAGACGGCCAATTCTTGCAGATTGGAACCCCATTCCATTTATTCCTAGTTTAAAAGACAATGCTTTCAATGTTGTTAGGGACTACGTGCATATATTCCCATCATGGGAAGATTATACTGAAGACAAACACCAGTTTCACATCTTCCTGTCCAACTTATGTGTAAGTGCTATTATTCATGGTTATTATTTTCCTGTTTTCTGCTGATTGAACACATCAATGATTTACATTACATTGTTGTAACTAGGCGAGGGTAGATCTGGATAGTCATGACGAGCAAAGCTTACTTGTGCTTTTCAAGGAAGCATTGCAGCAGTATCAGTGTTACCTGAGGAAATCACACTTTGATGGAAAGTCTATAAACAAATTTCCGCTGAAGTCTCTTGTGCTAAATTTAGAAGTCATTGAATGGAAAAACCTTGTTATGCACTGGTCTCGTTCCCAGGATGAGGTACTGTCTATGAAATCACATGACAATTTGAACTTCTACTTTTCCGCATGTGCTTTACTGTCAGGACCCCGACTCAATGCCACATCGATCTAGCATGTAACACCTCATATCACTTTGCGGCCTCACGCACGGTATTCCCACGGGTGTCGCCTTACCTTTGCCCGGGACCGTTTGCGCCTTTTGGCACACGTATATGATAGTGTCGCTAGCATCCATATGATAAGGAGCCCGGGCTGACATGGCTAGCCGTAAACCCAAAGTGGCACAAACTTACAGGGACAGGCATCCATGACCCAGCATCGAACGTGTCGGTCATCAGTGAGTGAATCCAGGCTGTAGCACTGGGCTAGCAGGACTCCGGTGAACCGGGCTGTAGCGGCTAACAGGACTCCGGTATTCATCGCGTGACATTTCCCCGAAGGGACAGACACAGGAACGAAGAAGGACACATGCCGGCCAGCCTAAGTGTTCCGGAGCAGTAGTAAGCTACCATGGCTTGGTGGAAACACTAGGAGACATTTCCCGGTAAGAGAGGCTACTAAAGATAAACAAGTAGATAGTCAGATCCCACACATACCAAGCATTTCAATAACATACACACAATATGCTCGATATGTGCAAATACAACATGGCATCACAACATGACTCTACGACTCAAGTATTTATTCATTAGGCTCCAAGGAGCGAGATATTACAAACATGGGTCTCATGACCCAACAATCAGAGCATACAAGTCAAAGCACAAGCGGAAGCTAACATGTCTGGGTACAGACATCTACAAATGAAAAAGGCTTAGAAGCCTGACTATCTACCAGATCCTGCCGAGGGCACAAGATCGTAGCTGAGGTAACAAGCTAAACATCGAAGTCCACGTGGAACTACTAGCGAGACTGAAGTCTCTCTGCAAAAACATAAAATAGGCAAACTTGAGTACAAATGTACCCAGCAAGACTTACATCAGAACTAACTACATATGCATCATTATCAACAAAGGGGATGGTGGAGTTTGACTGCAGCAAGCCAGCTTTGACTCGGTGGCTATCCTGAACTACGACTGCAATGTAACTCTTTTGAGGTGGCGCACACGAGTCCACATATTCACCATATCAATACACCACTATGGATCCGCTCCCGTCTCCCTACGAGAACGCCATCCATAGCACTCACGCTTATCTTGCGCATTTTAGAGTATCCACTTTCACTTGTCTATGAACTATGCAAGGGGTCCAAGTTTCCATATCCGAGGAATCCAGCTATTCGAATAGATAATGATAACCCTGCAGGGGTGTACTTCTTCACACACGCTCTCGCCACTTATCGCCCTGTACACGTCATGTACCTCAGCAACCTTCAAGCGGAAGCCGGGCGAGGGAGTCGGCCACGGCCTACCTAAACACTCAAGTCTCTCGTCCAGGTTTATCGCCTATTCGGGTTCCATCCGCAAGGAGATCCGGCCGGGGTGTCGCTCACGGCCCCAAACGATGTGTGCAGGGTTCCCAAGTCCACCATCCGAGTGCCACTTGGTACACCGGGCCACTGTGCCTAGTCTGTCCCAAGCCCACCTGTACTGGGTGCCACTTGGTAGACTACTAACACTACCTACAAACACCAGAAACTAGTTGCAACTCCTGGACAGAGAACAAGGGTGATTAAGAAGCCGAGAGGGGTCGAGTTACCGGAACCCAATGTGTGGTAGTAACTGTTCATGGATCACAAACACAGAACTCAGTTCCTGAGGACGGCTGCAATGAGACAACCCACCATGTACTCCTACATGGCCTCTCACCGCTACCTTTACCAAATCGTGTTCACACACTTAGCTCACACACAGTAGGACATGTTCACCACTTTCCAATTCATCCCTGATGAATCAGACCTGACACAACTCTAAGCAATAGCAGGCATGACAAACAAGCATGAATGAGTAGGCACATCAGGGCTCAAACAACTCCTACTCATGCTAGTGGGTTTCATCTATTTACTGTGGCAATGACAGGTCATGCAGAGGATAAAGGGGTTTAGCTACCGCAGCAAGTAACAGATGAATCGTTGTTGTCCTAATGCAGTAAAAGAGAGCAGGAGCGAGAAAGTAGGATTGTATCGGAATGAACAAGGGGGTTTTGCTTGCCTGGCACTTTTGAAGATAGTATAGTTCTTCGTCGGTGTCATCGATCACATCGTCGAACCAAGTCTATCGAGAGGGGACAAATACCGGCAACACAGAGAAAACACAATCAATGCAATGCAACAATATGATGCATGAATATGACATGGCAATATGCTATGGTTTGAGCTAATGCAACTAGCAACCAGATTAAATGAAGTTGATTTGAATCCATGATTCAAATTCAAACTCCATATGTGGATATTAAGATGCCATTTATATAATTTGTGCTAAACAGCAGCTATAAGTTGTTCTAAAATGCATGAAAATGGTACAGATGGATAGATTGGATTTTTCTGATCATTTTTCATATATAAATTATTTCATTCTGAGTTACGGTTGAATTTATATGAATTTTAGAAGTTTGTGGTATTTTCTGGAATTTCCTGTATAAAAATAAATCCAAAAAATACTTATTACGTCAGCATTGCACCAGGGTGACGTCAGCGGTCAACGGGCGCGGTCCAGGTCAAACCTGACCAGTGGGGTCCACTGGTCAGGGACTGGGGCTGGTTAGAGACACTAACAGGTGGGGCCAGTCAACACCCACGTCAGCGCGGTCAAAGCTGACGCGTGGGTCCCACTTGGTTAATCTAAACTAAACAGGAGAATTAATCTAACCTAAACAGGCGCAAGGTCCCACATGGCAGTGGCTTAAGAGGTCGATTAGAGGGGTCATTAGCAGCTAATGACGGGCCACGTCATCTCACCGGAGTTTCGCCGGCGGTGACCTCGAACCGCGGCGGAGGTCATCGGGATTTTGCTACGGCCCACGGTTTCAGGTGGGGTTTGGCTCGTTGGAACGCTGGGAGTGCACCACGTCCAACAGGGTAGGGGGCTAGGCGAGGGGAGGCCCGCAGAGACGGCAGCAACAACGGAGGCGGCGGCCGGAGCTCGGGCAAGTGGCTAAACAGCGCTATGGTGCATTATTGGGGAAGACAAGAAGTTTTACGGCCTCCTGGAGGTGCAGGGAGCACAACTAGCTCAAGAGTTCGAGCGGGGAGGCACGGCAGAGCCATGGCCGACGCCCATGGCGGATGGCGGCGCTCAGTCAAAAGGGGGCCACGGCTAGAGGACGAAAACAAGAGGGAAAACAGTGGTATATGATGCGGGGGCTCACGGTGATCTCGTAGAGACGCTCAGAGTGCTCGGGGAGGTCCTGTACGCGGCGAAATCGACGACGGCGATCCACGGCATCGAGGAAGAAGACGGCGTTGAAGGCCGCTCTACGGGGCGTCCGGGCTTGCGTGATTCATCGAGGAGAAAGAGGCGGTCGTGGCGGTCCTTCAGAACACGGAGAGAGGTCGAGGGGGAGGCTGTGGCTACGTAGGCGATGAGCGGTGGCGACGGGCTCCGCTCGGGAAGGGAGCAGAGAGGGGAGGGAGAGAGAGCTGCGAGGAGGGGAGAGGTCGAGAGGAACACGGGACTGCGTGGCGATGCCAGAGGCGTCCAGGGCATCGGGGGAGCACGCAGGCAGGCAGGAGGTGGCCGGCGCGCGTCGGGCACACGCCCGCGTCCTCCTGGCGCGGTGGAGAAGATGACTGGCAGCTGGGCTGCACAGTAGCGGGCCGCGTGGGTGGGTTGGCCTCTCTGGTGGGCTTCACAGGTGAGGCCAGGTAAGTTACAGGTACTCCCTCCTGTTCTGTTTCTATTTTAATTATTGTTTTCTATTTGTTTCAATCTGTTTTGATTTAGTTCAAGCACTAAATCATTTTTGTTTCTTCTGATAATTTTTGCAGGGACTGAAAGGAATAATCTAGAGCCCCTCACAAAATAACAGAATTATTGAAGCATTAAATATATTTATAACATATATTTGCTCCAACTCAAATACAATATGTATTAGTTCAAAGATCCAAAATGTCATGGAAAAATGTGCATCATCTCTGGTTACTGTTTCCAGCATTTTCCAAAAATGATGAATATTTTTGAAAGCCACTTTGGGCTCACTAAAAATATCTTGGTTGAACCTATTGATTTCCTTTGATGCTAGGGTTTGAAACAATCCCCATTTCAAATTTAAATGAAATTTAAACATGATGCAGCAACCAAGCTAGTCCAAGTGCATAGCAAGGCTAGGGACGTGACTACTCACCCCTACTAAACAAGAATCTCGTCCCGAGATTCAAGACGTGAGGTACGAAGACAGAGGGACACAAGCTAACATGATCTTCATGATCCAACTGCCCTCATCGTTGATATTGATTCATTGCTCCAAATTGGTCTTGACATCTTTGCTTTCGAGATCTTCATCTAACACGACGGCGACAGAAAGAAACTCTATCGAAAAGGATTATTGAAGCTCTTCATACCAGGCTAATGGCAATTCATAAACGATCGTTTGAAGGAATTCAAAGAAATGGCATACTCAGTTTGGAAAGGAAACTACGGTTATAGGGCAATTCGGCAAATGGAAGGCACATTCCAATTGATACCGAGGATGTAACCTAGTGACTGAGTGTGCTCTCAAGAACTTGAGCATTTCCATATTCATCAAGTTTTACCAACATCCGTGTCAAGGATCCTGGCAACACAACGTACTACCATGATGAACAGCGATGGACGATGCAGATGGAAAGGAAGATAACCTTCTCAGATTTCACCTTGGCGGGGCCAAGGGAGCAAAATCTGGATGATCGACCGAGAGACATTTAGCACTCCGCTTCTAATGTTCTCCTTGATATGCTAGCGCAATCCATTTGTAGATATGGTTTGATATCTAGAACATCAAGTAAAAGGTCGGACTTCGGGAGCACAAGAATCCATAAGGAACAATTACGGAAGTAAATCCTACGAAATCCTTATGGGGAAGTGGCCAACTTCCTCAATCAGGATACTACAATAAATAGGTCTTCCGGCTGGGTGTGTTGGCCATGATATCCACTTTACCGGGTTACAGAGAGACCATTATTATAGTTCTTGAGAAATGTTCCAACCATCATATCTGCCTGAGATTCAGATCTGGTTGGTGTCAGAATATTCCATACTCATCAAGTCTAGAAAGAAAAATGAAAGTTTGCAACACAAATCGACGAGATGATGTTGCGAGATTCTCAGGGAATGAACTACGATAGCAAGCTCCAAAACATGAGCTGGTTATGCTACATACATGTGAACACGTTGTCCAAGACAAGCATTACCACGTAGTAGTCTTATAATGAAACACTACCGAGTTCTGGTGGGGAACCATCATCAAGGATTTCGAAGTCTTTATGCGCGCTAGACTTCTTTTCCTTGAACAAATCAATCAGTGGCTTAGTGTGCTATGGAGTTCATATGGAACGAAGATGATCAGTCTAACAGACCACAGAATACTTTGCACGTGCATGACTGACTTGGGATGATTCCGGAGGAGGTAAAATAGGCCTCCTCAAACTCATGGCGACAACTTGCATCAAATGCACATGAATTAGAGGGACTCACTTCTTTCGTCCAAACATATGCTTCACGAACGGGTCATGAAGATAACGCTTATAAAAGTTTCCAATACTAGTTGGATGTTCAACACAGATCATGAATAAGAAAACAATGTTGCTGATGGGCTCAACAACAATTCATCCAGGTTTCCATATAGTTGGAGTTCCACAATTGTGTGAACACGGTGATAGCATTGGTCAGACCCAAAAGATACAATGGTGTATGCTCGAGGGATCAACCACGAGTAAGACAACATTACGAACATCGTTGGTTCTGAATTGATTTGATGATAGCCCATACTCAAATCAAAAATGGGTAAGACAATAGGTCCAACAACTGATCACAGGGACCAATCGATGAAGATATCATCTTTCTTCAACACACACGCACAAAGATATCCCTTTGGAATGAACTGAGTTGGCATGCTTCTATCTTCCAACTCTCCAAGTTGTTGCTTAGCTTAACCAACTAACTCGGGGTATCTGACACGGATTCTTGGAGAAGGGGTGGTTCATAGAGAAACCATCTTGATCACAAACTGAACATAGCGGTCAAGTGACGACCTGGTGATACTTCCGAGAAGATATTCAGAAAATCACGAACCACCGATATGTTAATAAGCTCGAGAACAATCTTGCTTTTCAGAGCAAGACGGTGTACTCAAATAAGCAAGGATTGGCAAAATCCTAACTCATTGATCGAAGAGTGCACCAGGAAAATGGACTAGGTAGCACACTCGGTCTTAGAATGAGGATTCAATAACCAACACGCTAAGAACTGAATTATTGTCCTTCAACTACCAAGCAACAAGGTTGCTAGGAGTATCGATTTCACACATCATGGTTCACATGTTGGCATTCAGGTTGCAACAACATGGAAGCCGAGAAATGAATAATGAGAGTGAGAAGTATCACTGTATCAAGAGTTCATAGGATGGTGTGCAATTCCTATGACTTTCTTGACATAAAGAGGGTAATACTCCGGGGTAGAACAGAACAAAAGCTGGATTGGCATTTTGATCTGCGGAGCACAACTATTTTGACCCAATCCTGGAAATGGAAAAGGGTACTGGAGTTTGTTTATCCTAGTCATTCCGGAATAGGATGGCTTGACGGACCACAAGAATACTAGGCATCGGTAACACGGATGCACAACTACTCCTGACTATCAATTGATAGACGAGGGTCGGAAGACAACTAAAAAGGGACAACTCAAAGGAACATATATCTTTCTGAGTTGTGGATGCATAGGTTAGTATGTCGAACAAGTTCAACATATTTCTTTCGGATAACCCATGCTGAAGGTAGAACTGGCAGATTCACAATATAGAATGGAGAACTCATCAAGAGCACTCTCATTGTGATCTTTTGGTTCAAAAGAACTCCTGCCAAGAATGGTTCATGGTATTTGGAAGAACGATATACCACGAACCTCGAGGCTATCACAAGGTTACTAATATCCTGAAGAGACTAGCAAACACTATCAACACGAGGTGAGTAGGGTGAATCTCGGGTTCAAAACCCAAGGAGTAGAATACCTACTACTAAGTGGCATCACGGGATGCTTCCAAAGATGATGGCCAGAATGATCACACTGGGATACTAAACATGTCTAGACTACTAGGTGACACTCTAAGACACCTAAGGTTATAATAACAACTCTAACATAAATGCCGAGGCAATAGAGTACCTCAACTCAGCAATTAGTGTGATTAACCTGGCCTAAAAGGACATCGAAACCAGAGGGAAAGGATTTTGCAAATGCATCAGACTCTTTAGAAACCTGGGATGACTCGGACAGCATAACGGTTGTAAATGCTCAAAGGATTTGAGACATACTGCAAAAATGGTGGCATAGCCACTCGGAAACTCAATATCAAGGTTTCGAGATCAACAGTTAACATACGGAAGTAGTAGGAACTTAACTGAGGCTTGAAACCAACAATCATATAAGTCTACGGATTAGTAACGCGTGATCCTGATAGAAAGATGAGAAGCCTAGTTCTTAATCCCCGTAGAAGAGAAGAGGTTGACTCAGATCAGAAGGGCATAAGGTAAAGGAGTAAAAAGAGCCTTACGTTCCATCCCACAATCAATTCCCCTACATATAACTAAAGCATTTCTAGACTCAACTTCGACCAGTTTGGCTTGGTAGTCCTACAGGCAGTCAAGCTCTGATACCAAAGCTGTCAGGACCCCGACTCAATGCCACATCGATCTAGCATGTAACACCTCATATCACTTTGCGGCCTCACGCACGGTATTCCCACGGGTGTCGCCTTACCTTTGCCCGGGACCGTTTGCGCCTTTTGGCACACGTATATGATAGTGTCGCTAGCATCCATATGATAAGGAGCCTGGGCTGACATGGCTAGCCGTAAACCCAAAGTGGCACAAACTTACAGGGACAGGCATCCATGACCCAGCATCGAACGTGTCGGTCATCAGCGAGTGAATCCGGGCTGTAGCACTGGGCTAGCAGGACTCCGGTGAACCGGACTGTAGCGGCTAACAGGACTCCGGTATTCATCGCGTGACATTTCCCCGAAGGGACAGACACAGGAACGAAGAAGGACACATGCCGGCCAGCCTAAGTGTTCCGGAGCAGTAGCAAGCTACCATGGCTTGGTGGAAACACTAGGAGACATTTCCCGGTAAGAGAGGCTACTAAAGATAAACAACTAGATAGTCAGATCCCACCCATACCAAGCATTTCAATAACATACACACAATATGCTCGATATGTGCAAATACAACATGGCATCACAACATGACTCTACGACTCAAGTATTTATTCATTAGGCTCCGAGGAGCGAGATATTACAAACATGGGTCTCATGACCCAACAATCAGAGCATACAAGTCAAAGCACAAGCGGAAGCTAACATGTCTGGGTACAGACATCTACAAATGAAAAAGGCTTAGAAGCCTGACTATCTACCAGATCCTGCCGAGGGCACAAGATCGTAGCTGAGGTAACAAGCTAAACGTCGAAGTCCACGTGGAACTACTAGCGAGACTGAAGTCTCTCTGCAAAAACATAAAATAGGCAAACTTGAGTACAAATGTACCCAGCAAGACTTACATTAGAACTAACTACATATGCATCATTATCAACAAAGGGGATGGTGGAGTTTGACTGCAGCAAGCCAGCTTTGACTCGGTGGCTATCCTGAACTACGACTGCAATGTAACTCTTTTGAGGTGGCGCACACGAGTCCACATATTCACCATATCAATACACCACTATGGATCCGCTCCCGTCTCCCTACGAGAACGCCATCCATAGCACTCACGCTTATCTTGCGCATTTTAGAGTATCCACTTTCACTTGTCTATGAACTATGCAAGGGGTCCAAGTTTCCATATCCGAGGAATCCGGCTATTCGAATAGATAATGATAACCCTGCAGGGGTGTACTTCTTCACACACGCTCTCGCCACTTATCGCCCTGTACACGTCATGTACCTCAGCAACCTTCAAGCGGAAGCCGGGCGAGGGAGTCGGCCACGGCCTACCTAAACACTCAAGTCTCTCGTCCAGGTTTATCGCCTATTCGGGTTCCATCCGCAAGGAGATCCGGCCGGGGTGTCGCTCACGGCCCCAAACGATGTGTGCAGGGTTCCCAAGTCCACCATCCGGGTGCCACTTGGTACACCGGGCCACTGTGCCTAGTCTGTCCCAAGCCCACCTGTACCGGGTGCCACTTGGTAGACTACTAACACTACCTACAAACACCAGAAACTAGTTGCAACTCCTGGACAGAGAACAAGGGTGATTAAGAAGCCGAGAGGGGTCGAGTTACCGGAACCCAATGTGTGGTAGTAACTGTTCATGGATCACAAACACAGAACTCAGTTCCTGAGGACGGCTGCAATGAGACAACCCACCATGTACTCCTACATGGCCTCTCACCGCTACCTTTACCAAATCGTGTTCACACACTTAGCTCACACACAGTAGGACATGTTCACCACTTTCCAATTCATCCCTGATGAATCAGACCTGACACAACTCTAAGCAATAGCAGGCATGACAAACAAGCATGAATGAGTAGGCACATCAGGGCTCAAACAACTCCTACTCATGCTAGTGGGTTTCATCTATTTACTGTGGCAATGACAGGTCATGCAGAGGATAAAGGGGTTCAGCTACCGCAGCAAGTAACAGATGAATCGTTGTTGTCCTAATGCAGTAAAAGAGAGCAGGAGTGAGAAAGTAGGATTGTATCGGAATGAACAAGGGGGTTTTGCTTGCCTGGCACTTCTGAAGATAGTATAGTTCTTCGTCGGTGTCATCGATCACATCGTCGAACCAAGTCTATCGAGAGGGGACAAATACCGGCAACATAGAGAAAACACAATCAATGCAATGCAACAATATGATGCATGAATATGACATGGCAATATGCTGTGGTTTGAGCTAATGCAACTAGCAACCAGATTAAATGAAGTTGATTTGAATCCAAGATTCAAATTCAAACTCCATATGTGGATATTAAGATGCCATTTATATAATTTGTGCTAAACAGCAGCTATAAGTTGTTCTAAAATGCATGAAAATGGTACAGATGGATAGATTGGATTTTTCTGATCATTTTTCATATATAAATTATTTCATTCTGAGTTACGGTTGAATTTATATGAATTTTAGAAGTTTGTGGTATTTTCTGGAATTTCCTGTATAAAAATAAATCCAGAAAATACTTATTACGTCAGCATTGCACCAGGGTGACGTTAGCGGTCAACGGGCGCGGTCCAGGTCAAACCTGACCAGTGGGGTCCACTGGTCAGGGACTGGGGCTGGTTAGAGACACTAACAGGTGGGGCCAGTCAACACCCACGTCAGCGCGGTCAAAGCTGACGCGTGGGTCCCACTGGGTTAATCTAAACTAAACAGGAGAATTAATCTAACCTAAACAGGCGCAAGGTCCCACATGGCAGTGGCTTAAGAGGTTGATTAGAGGGGTCATTAGCAGCTAATGACGGGCCACGTCATCTCACCGGAGTTTCGCCGGCGGTGACCTCGAACCACGGCGGAGGTCATCGGGATTTTGCTACGGCCCACGGTTTGAGGTGGGGTTTGGCTCGTTGGAACGCTGGGAGTGCACCGCGTCCAACAGGTTAGGGGGCTAGGCGAGGGGAGGCCCGCAGAGACGGCAGCAACAACGGAGGCGGCGGCCGGAGCTCGGGCAAGTGGCTAAACAGCGCTACGGTGCATTATTGGGGAAGACAAGAAGTTTTACGGCCTCCTGGAGGTGCAGGGAGCACAACTAGCTCAAGAGTTCGAGCGGGGAGGCACGGCAGAGCCATGGCCGACGCCCATGGCGGACGGCGGCGCTCAGTCAAAAGGGGGCCACGGCTAGAGGACGAAAACAAGAGGGAAAACAGTGGTATATGATGCGGGGGCTCACGGTGATCTCGTAGAGACGCTCAGAGTGCTCGGGGAGGTCCTGTACGCGGCGAAATCGACGACGGCGATCCACGGCATCGAGGAAGAAGACGGCGTTGAAGGCCGCTCTACGGGGCGTCCGGGCTTGCGTGATTCATCGAGGAGAAAGAGGCGGTCGTGGCGGTCCTTCAGAACACGGAGAGAGGTCGAGGGGGAGGCTGTGGCTACGCAGGCGATGAGCGGTGGCGACGGGCTCCGCTCGGGAAGGGAGCAGAGAGGGGAGGGAGAGAGAGCTGCGAGGAGGGGAGAGGTCGAGAGGAACACGGGACTGCGTGGCGATGCCAGAGGCGTCCAGGGCATCGGGGGAGCACGCAGGCAGGCAGGAGGTGGCCGGCGCGCGTCGGGCACACGCCCGCGTCCTCCTGGCGCGGTGGAGAAGATGACTGGCAGCTGGGCTGCACAGTAGCGGGCCACGTGGGTGGGTTGGCCTCTCTGGTGGGCTTCACAGGTGAGGCCAGGTAAGTTACAGGTACTCCCTCCTGTTCTGTTTCTATTTTAATTATTGTTTTCTATTTGTTTCAATCTGTTTTGATTTAGTTCAAGCACTAAATCATTTTTGTTTCTTCTGATAATTTTTGCAGGGACTGAAAGGAATAATCTAGAGCCCCTCACAAAATAACAGAATTATTGAAGCATTAAATATATTTATAACATATATTTGCTCCAACTCAAATACAATATGTATTAGTTCAAAGATCCAAAATGTCATGGAAAAATGTGCATCATCTCTGGTTACTGTTTCCAGCATTTTCCAAAAATGATGAATATTTTTGAAAGCCACTTTGGGCTCACTAAAAATATCTTGGTTGAACCTATTGATTTCCTTTGATGCTAGGGTTTGAAACAATCCCCATTTCAAATTTAAATGAAATTTAAACATGATGCAGCAACCAAGCTAGTCCAAGTGCATAGCAAGGCTAGGGACGTGACACTTACGGATCTTTTTTGTAGGAAATCTGCTCAATGAAAAATTCCGGTTTGAAAAGAACGATAGGATATCACAAATATGTTGCCCGCTGCTTTGCTCTTGTTAGTACCTGTTGTCCTGTATCACTGTACTTGCATACATACCTGGTTCATTATGTGACAGCAGTATGCACGATAGCTTGCTTATCAGTTGTTCGCTCCAAATTATCTATCTGTATGAATGGTTACATTAGTGTAGAATATATCCAATACCAATGATTTTTTTAGCTCTGCATTGTTCTTGTAAGTACATGATGTCCTTTATCAGTGTACTTATAATGACAGGTAGTTGTTCATGTACCATCACTCTGCACCTTATTTTCCTTTGCCTTCCATTTTCTACACATCATATCTATATTTACTCTTACCATAAGGTTGGTACTGAAGAAGTTTAGTTGTGCATTGCTCTTGGTTGTACCTTTTGTCTGTATCGCTGCACTTACATTTATAGCTACTTGGTTATGTAGCATCACTCTTCATCTTATCTTAAATATTCTCCATTTTTCGTATATTATCACATCTATATTTACTCTTAAAAAATGTAGAATAAAGGCAATGCTTATGATGAAGATTCTGTGGTAAACTTCTTGAATTGCCCCCCCCCCCCCCCCATCAGCATGGACAAGGCCTTTATAGAGCCTGTCTTCACCAATAATGTAAGTTTGTCCTTCTCAAGCCTTCAAACTTTGTTGTATATATTTGGTTAGGCATGACTGCAACAGCTGTTTATTTTTGGTGTTTGCATCAAATTGCATGTTTAACGTTTATTATGTAGTTCGTAAACAAAAGTTTGTCCTTCTCAATTTAAGTTTTCAGTTGTACAACCAAGTTCCTTATTCATACCATGTAAATTAAACTATACAGAGCAAGTGATCTTCTTTTGCACTGCATGTATGCTTCTGTTCTTCATCCGTAATCCAGTGGTGTGGTGAACCTACCCACTACAACACAATGTCATATTCTGCAATGTCTTAACTATGAACATGTCATATCATTCTACTATTATTTAAACTGTCTCTTTATTTGCCAATCTGAAATGGGATAAATTGACAGCACACTAACCATTGATACTTATGAGTTCTTGATCTGTAATCCAGTGGTGTCGTGAAGCTTCCAACTCCTTCACAATGTCATTTCCTGCCATGTCTTGACCTGAACAATACCATATTTTGTTAATGCAAATTTAAACTGTGTCACTTTATTCGTCAGTAAGAAATTTGATGAATTGTAAACACTGATACTTTTATGTGCAAAACCTATCATCTGTCTTCTTGTTTATCTTTCAGAGTGAGGAAGATATAAGTGTTGAACAAGCGCAGTCTCATCATCTTGCTCAGCTGCTTGCGCTGCAGCTCCCCAGCAGGGCTAACCTTTCTTGAACTCTATTGAAGTGCTGTCGGTTTTGTATATTATTTTGTCGGCATGTTTATTTGAACTAGTGGCGATCTTTGATGCCCAGTGTATGTAATAACTGTTGTCTGCTTGTGCTTTATTATCATAGTGGCGAACTTTGATGCCCAGTGGATGTAATATGCCGTAATTTCTTTATTGTATAGTCTAGGTTTTTTCATATTCATGATGCTGCAGTTATTTTACTGTATATATATCCTGTCTTCGCAGTAAACCGGCCAAACCATAAAATTACGGTACATAATCGGGCCGTCATGCAATCATGATGTATGATTCGCATCATGGGCCCCGTCATCTTGGTCCGTTAAAAGGCCAAAAGTAACTTGGCCCACTAGTAGATTCGGGCCTTTAATAGGCCGAGTAACCCCCGACCCTCTTTTCGCAAGAAAACTCAATGGGCTTTTAGGAGGCTGAGAAGTAGGTTGGGCCTGAAACGTGCCGACTAGCTCACGGGCCAGCAGTAGCCCAAAGTGGACCCCAGCCCATGATTGTGTGAATCAAATCACGTGATTTTAACCGGCCAAAATTGTCTCGGTCCTTGTTTGGCCCAATCAAATATCGGCTGCAAGCAGGCCAGATGCAAACCGGGCCGTAGTTAGGCCCAACTATATGATGGGCTTTTAACAGGCCGAAATTAATATAGGGCCGAAATGTTAAGCGGGCCCTTAACATGCAGAAACTAATATCATGCCGAATTACTAAATGGGCCTTTAGCAAGTGGGCCCAAAAGCATAGCGTCCAGTAGACGGGCCAAATCTGATATGGGCCATAATTTAGCCCAAAGCCTCTTAAAGGGTCGGACCTGATCTGGGCCGTAATTTGGCTCAGAACGTGGTAGGCTTTTAACGGGCTGGCTCTCATATGGGCCATTATTAGGCCCGGAAAGTGGCAGGCCATTAATGGACTGGATCAAATATGGGCCGACATTTGGCCCAAAACATGGCAGCCAGTTAATAGGTCGGCCTACTAGGGTCCTCAAAATCTTGTGGGCCTACAGCTGGGCCGGCCCATTAATGTCGGTGAAATCTCATGGGCCTTTAGCTGGGCCGGCCCATTATAATCCGCAAGAATCTTGTGGGCCTTTACCTGGGCTGGCCCATTATGGCACACAAAATTCTTGTGGGCCATTACTTGGGCCGGCCCATTATGGCCCGCAAAATCTTGTGGGTCTTTAGCTGGGCCAGCCCATTATGGTCCGCAAAATCTCGTGGGCCTTTAGCTGGGCCGGCCCATTATGGTCCGCAAAATCTTATGGGCCTTTAGTTAGACCGGCCCATTTAAACTTGATGGGCCGGTCCACGTGTCAACATATCATAGGCGCGTCTCGCCCATTGGATGAGTGACACCTGTGCCAACGCGGACCTAACACGTGTATCCTCGAGCCAATGATGATTTTACACGTGGAAAATCCCCATTGGTCAGGGCTGTTAACGGGTTATCAGATCCAAAACCCGACCCGACAGCTTAACGGCGTTTCATTACGGTGGATGCCACGTGTCGGTTACCCTTGACGAAAGCACTTCTGTGACGCGCGATTTATCGTCATGGAAGTGGACACTTCCGTGATGATAATTTTGGTAATGTCATGGAACACTTCTACGACATCACAGGTATGACTATCTTGATTCTGTCATAAAATCGTCATGGATGTACATGCATGACAAAAAACGCGACCTACTGTGACAAACACGTATCATCATGGAAGTGTTTTTTTTAGTGTTGTGATGGCAAAGAATAAAAACAACAGACTGCATAATAAAGGTTGCTATCACAAGGGGCAATATAACGTGATGTTCTTTTGCACTAAGGTGTTGAGCAGACAAACAAATAAGCGCATGGCAACCTCTGCTTCACTCTGCGAAGGGCCTATCTTTTACTTTTCAGTATTTACTTTTATGCAAAGAGTCAAAGTTTCTCTTTCTATTCCTTTTTATTTTTCTCTTTTGGCAAGCATCATGTGGTGAGGAAAGATCTAGACACATATGTCCAGTTAAATATGGGTAGCATGAGTTATTATTGTTGACATCACCCCTGAGGTGAATACGTTGGGAGGTGAAATGATAAGACCCTATCTTTCTATGTGTCCGGTTGAAACGTTTTGCTCATGTGTATGCGGTGAGTGTTAGAAATCATAGAAGACTATATGATGGTTGAGTATGTGGAGCTCTTACTTAGACTCTGTTGAATAAGTTGAATTGTAATTGCTTGGTGACTGAGATCATAGGCTGTTTAGTTTCAAGAGAGTTCATTGTTTGAGCATTAACATGTGAATTGGTTGCTACTTGGTCGTGAGAAGTTTTATAAGAAAGAATTGCTGTTATGATGCTAGGAAAAGTGTTTGACATTGTCATTGATCAAACTTGTGCACTTTGCTAGCATTCACACTTCATAAATTATTTCTTTTATCATTTACCTACTCAAGGACGAGTAGGAATTAAGCTGGGGGATGCTGATACGTCTCCAACGTATCTATAATTTATGAAGTATTCATGCCATGTTTACAACAATTTATATGGTTTTGGTATGATTTGCATGGAACTAACCCGGACTGACGTTGATTTCAGCAGAACTACCGTGGTGTTGTTTTTTGTGCAGAACTGAAAGTTCTCCAAACATCGTGAAACTTTCTGTGGATTTTTTTATGGATCAGAAGACTACCAATGAGCCAAAGAAGCACCTGAGGGGGGTGCCCCGAGGGGGGCACAACCCACCAGGGCGCACCTGGGCCCCCAGGCGAGCCCTAGTGGGTTGTGCCCACCTCGGTGGCCTCCCGCACCCCCTCTTTTCCCTATAAATTCCCAAATATTCCAAAAACCCTCGTGGAGACCCTATATCAGAAGTTCTACCGCCGCAAGCCTATGTAGCCACCGAAAACCCATCAGGAGCCCATTCCGGCACCATGCAGATCATCACCAGTGTCCATCTTCATCATCCCAGCGGCCACCACGATGAGGAGGGAGTAGTCCACCCTCGGGACTGAGGGTTTGTACTAGTAGCTATGTGTATAATCTCTCTCGCGCGCGATCTCGAGATGTCACGATCTTGATGTATCACGGGCTTTGTTAACATAGATGGGTCATATGATGTTTCTCCTCTTTCTACTCTTGTTATGATGAATTGAATCTTTACCCTTTGAAGTTTTGTCATGTCGGATTGAATGTTCAAATTTGAGAACACATGATATATGTCTTGCATATGAATACCTATGGTGACAATGGGGTATTATTTTGATTCACTTGATATATGTTATGGCACTCAACTTGCGGATTCCCGAGGTGACTTTGGGCTAATCTATGCATAGGGGTTGATGCACGATTTTATTATCTTTTCCCTGATAGAAACTTTGGGGTTTCCTTGTAGTTCTTTGTGTGGATTGAGTATTATGAATATTAAATTGTTTGATACATATCGTATAATTAACTCATGGGTACTCGCAGTGACATTGGGGTATCTAGGTGACATTAGAGTTGGTTGATATGTATCATATGGTGTTATTTTAGTACGAACTCTTGATTAGATCGATCAAAAAGAATAGCTTGCTGTTATTTTAGTACGAACTCTAGGATAGATTGATCGGAAAGAATAGCTTTGAGGTGGTTTCGTACCCTACAAACAATTTCTATCTTTTGTTCTCCGCTAATAGGAACTCAGGAGTGATTCTTTATTGCACTGTGAGGGATAATCATATGATCCAACTATGCTAGCATTGTTTAGAGATTGCACTAGTGAAAGTATGCACCCTAGGCCTCATTTTCCATCATTTCAGTACCGTTTGTGCTTCATTTTATTATTTACTACCTTGATGTTTTTTATTGTTCGCACTACAAAAACTAATATCTACTATCCATACTACACTTTTATCACCATCTCTTCGCCGAACTAGTGCACCTATACAAGTTGCCATTGTATTGGGTGTGTTGGGGACACAAGAGATTTCTTGTATTTGATTGCAGGGTTGCTTGAGAGAGACTATCTTCATCCTACACCTCCCACAGATTGATAAACCTTAGGTCATCCACTTGAGGGAAAATTGCTACTGTCCTACAAAACTCTGCGCTTTCAGGCCCAACACGAGTCTGCAAGAATAAAGTTGCATAGTAGACATTAGGTCCCAGTTGTTACGGAGGATAAGGACACACTTCCTTGCGTGTGAAGATATAGTTTCTGGGTCCCATCTGTCAGGGGAGTGAAAGTACATGAAGTCCCCATGTGTGGTTTTGGTAATTAAATGACAATCCTAATGGACTAATGTTTGCACTGAGATATACATTTGAAGGAAAGTTCCATTTGCAATGCATGAAGAATATTGGATGAATTGGTGGATGAAATCCATCAACATCTATATATGCATTGAGACTTGATAATGAATGACAATTCCTATGAAGAAAAAATGACATCAAGTTATATAGGAAGGTTTGTTCCATGGGTGATGCAAGAAGGATATTTAATGGATTCGGAATGAATGCCATATACATGTAGTTGTGCATCAAGATTAATCATGGAGCAAAGATTAAGGTTGACCAAGGTGAAGATCGAAGATTGAATTCAAAGATGGTCAACACACAAGCGCAAATCATGTGCCACGTGAGATCTTGTGGTATGGTAAGAATTTGTCAATTGCGCTTTCTGTACTAACCCATACTATGTGTTGCCTATGTTTTTTAGAGGAGATTCTCATGGGCTCGCATCGAGAGAGAGATTTCAAGTGTCTATGAGAGGATGACATCAAGTGTTGATGATCATGGTTGACAAGGGCAAGTTCAAGATAACTATCCTGAAGGATTACATGCTTGAAGCTTGTGGATGATCACATGATGGACACATGAAGATAAATACAAAGCAAAGCTTCCCACATTGTGTATGGGGGAGCTACTTGAATACTTCACCAATGTCTTGCCATTCAACTTGATCCAAGAAGAAACTTCAACTTCAAGCTCAAGTGAAAGGCTCGAGTCAAAGGTATTAGTTCCTTCGACGTTAGTGTTGTGGAGTGATGAACACCGAAGGAACACATACACTTAAGAATGGATTCTTGATAGCTATGTAGTGTAGACCTTTTATGATTCTTGAGTTATAGGGATCCCGCACTATTAAGAGGGGATCAAAGGGGTTCGTGATAGATTTGCTCAAGTCAACATCTTCTCTACACAATTCCACTCATATCCTATATACCAAAGAAAATCCAAAGCCAAATAGGTTACCCAAATACATGATAAAACCTTTGCATATTTTGCATCCTCCATTTTAGTTCATCTTGGGTGGTTCTCTATGTGAGGACCTGGGTTTTTTTCATAGCTTCAAAACGAGCCCAAGATCATCAAAATCGGAGTCCGGATGTAAAAGTTGTGCCTGTTTCAGTTTCTAGGCTGCAGTAGTTTGGTTTGGCCGGATCATCCGGGTCCTCTCCCATACCATCCGGTTCCTGCCCGGATCATCCGGGTTATTCGTAAAATTCATCACAGTAGCTTATTCCGCTAGCCGGATCATCCGGCTACCCACCCGGATCATCCGGGAATTGCCCGGATCATCCGGCTATGTCCCCGGACATCCGGGTATCTACTTCACCACATTGTATATTGACCTTCCCGGATCATCCGGGCATTGCCCGGATCATCCGGGTATGCGTCCAGATCATCCGGGCAGGTCAACAACTGCGGGAAATGGCTCTATTTTCTTTGGGGGTATAAATATCCCTCTCCCACTCCGGGGGAGGGTTGAGCACTTCATCCCAAATCATCCCAAGAACACAAGTGGCTCCCTCTCACTTCTCCTACACCAAATCTTAGATCCCGGAGAGATTAGTGAGTGTTCTTGAGAGTTGTTCCAATCAAAAGATAGATCCTCTCCCTCTCCCTCTTGTGTCCAAAGCAATTCGTGATTTGAGCAAGTCTTGAGCATTTCCCCCTTGATCTTGTTACTCTTGGAGGTTGGAGACTCCTAGGCGGTAGGAGTGCTCCGGTGAGGAATCAACTTGTGATTTGTCCCCCGGAAAGTTTGTGAAGGTTTGGAGGCCGCCTCAAGGTCTACCACTAGTGGTTGAGAATCGCCTTCGTGGTGATATCTCAAGGAGAATAGGGTGAGCCTTCGTGGCGTTGGTGTGCCTTCGTGGTAACATCCACCTCTCTAACGGTGACTAGCTTCCCTCCAAGGAAGTGAACATCGGGATACATCCTCGTCTCCGTGTCTTCGGTTAATTCTAACCCTGGCCACTACTTGTGGTTTACTTTGGTCTCTTGACCTTGCATTCACTATATCTTGTTGTCCTCATTATATTGTGTTGGTTACCATATCGTAGAGATTATCTAGGCCAACTCTTTATAATCCGCAATTCATACTTGCTACTATTGTTCTATCGTGTGCTTAGTGTGAATTGCTAGCTTGTAACATTAATTTCCATATCTTGTGACATAACTTGTGTAAGCTTGTAGTGCTTACTTGAGTTTCATTGTATCATTCAATTCCATATATTGTGATACAATCTGTGTAAGCATGTATTGCTTACTTGTGGTTGTGTGTATTATTCATTTATATATCTTGTGATATACATTGAGTATGTTTGTGTAACTTACATGTGCTTACTCATATCCTCGTTGTTCTCATCTTGTTTATCCTAAGTTGTTGGTGCACTTAGTTAGCCTGGTATATTTAGGATTTGTGCTTGAAAAGTATCCTCTTAGTTTATTTCCGCATTAGGATATAGCCAAATCCGTATAAGATTTTAAAACACCTATTCACCCCCCCCCCTCTAGGCGACATCGTGGTCCTTTCAATTGGTATCAGAGCCCGGTCTCTCCTTATTAGGCTTCACTGCCTAGAGAGTAACGACGTCGACTAGTGAACTAGTGCACAAAAACACTTTTGATTTGGATGGCACAAATTATCACCTATGGAGAATTCGCATGCTTTTTCACTTTCGGGCCATGGGTCCAAATGCTTTGCGAATTGTTCTCATAGGAATTTCTATTGCTAAGGATGGACATTCTCCATCTATTGAGGATATGTATCTTGATTGTGATACATGTCTTGTCATTCATCAAGCTTTAACCTTTGAAGTGTTTAAGGAGTCACAACTTGTAAGTCAGCTCATGAGACTTGGACCAAACTTGAAGATATATATAGTGGGTCCAATCTTGATGAAGATAATATTCTATTTGGGGAGTTGATGGAGGAGTTCTCCACATTTTTAAATCATGAAGAGCTCTCTATTACTTCCACCTCCGATTACTTGCACACTTCAATATCTTGCACTTCACCAACATGTGGCATGCCACAAGGTAATGACATGGTGAGTGAAGAAATATCTTGTGACGATGGTGTTAAGCTCATTTGTGATGATATGCTTGATCTCCCATGTTGCCATGATAGAAATGCCTTGGTTTCCTCTAGTTGTTCTATGACTAACCATGTAGAGGAAACCAAGAAAGATGATGCAAGCTTGATTGATGAAGAACCCTCGTCCTCAAAAGAATCATCATCAACCCCCTTTGTTCACATGTGCCTCATGGCAAGAGGTCTTCTCTTAGTGATAATGATGATAGTTGTAATGAGGATGATGATGATGACTTGACTCAAAATCTCTATGAGATTGGGAAAACTCTTCATAGAGCTAAAAATAACACTTATGTAAGGTTCCAAGATGTTCTTGCTTGCTTTAAAAAACATAATGATTTATTTCTCAATGAGCAAGCTAAAAGTGAATAGCTTGAACATGAACTTGCTAAGGCTCATGAAACGCTTAGTGACATGAGGTCTTCAAAAGAAGAGACTAAAGTTACTCATTGTAAGCTTAAAGACGATTTTGAGCTCCTTCTCCTTGAATGCAATAGTGTCAAGGTAGAGCTCATAAAACTCTCTAAGTCTCATGAGGAGCTTCAATCAACTCGTGAGAAGTCACTAAGTGCTACTTGCTCCTCGCATATTGATAATGATGTTTGTGCTACTAACTTGATTTCATGTGAAGCATCAATTTTGAAGGAGAATGTTGAGCTATGTGCTCAACTTGCTTTGCTAACAAGAAATTATGGGAAAATGGAAGAAAGTCATGCAAAGCTCTCGGGCACTCATGAGGATCTTTTAAGCTCTCATAGTAAGATAAAGTTAGCTCACGAGGCTATGGTCTCCGAGGTAAAATCTTGTGAGTCTCATGTGAACATTAGCACATCTACTCTAAATGCTTTATTGCTATGTGCTAATTCTTGCAATTCATCCACCTCTCATATTATATCCACTCATGATGAATTGCTCACCTTGTCTTGCTGCTCTAACCATGAAGTTTCTACTTCCACTAGTCCTCTTGTTTCTAGTGTTGAAACTAACCATGTAGAGGAAATTAATGAGCTCAAGGCCCAAGTCACTAGTTTGAAGAAAGACTTGGAAAAGTGTGATGTTGGACATAATTTTCACTCCAACAAGAAGTAGTCCAAGAACAAGAAGAAGGGACAAGGGAATTACAAGGATTCGGCCAACATTACTTGCTTCAAATGCAAAAAGATTGGACATCATGTGAGATCTTGCCCATTGAAGAAAAGGGCTTATAATGAGAAGCTACATGGGAAGCGGCCTCAAGCTCAATCTCAAGTCGAAGAACAGCCACTATCCATGATGAAACATGTTATTGCTCCCCAAGTTGAGAAATTAAAGAAGAGAAAAGGGAGGAAATGTTGTTATGATTGTCGTCAAAAGGGACACATAGCTTCATCATGCCCCAATGGTAACATATCTAAGCCTCCTATAGTCAATAATCATTATTCAATAAGGAAGGATATTGTTGGCAATGTGTTTGCCAAATTTGTGGGTGCCCAAAGTGGTTTCAAAGTGGACAAGACCATTTGGGTTGCCAAGACTATTGTTACTAACTTCTTAGGACCCAACTTGGTTGGGGACCATCAAGCTCAAACTTGATCAATAGGTGTGTGGAGGGCATTGGAGACTTGGCTACTTCATGAAGAAAAACTATTTTCACCATATGTTATGGTTAATGCCAAGTCAAGTGGATTATCATCATATCTATCAATCCAATGCTCCTCTTTGCGGTAACTTGTACTTGCATTGTGTACATTGAAAGTTACTAAGTCCCTTGCGTGTTTAAGTTTTGTAACTAGCATGTGCTTGTATATGTTGTGCTTCCTAATATACTTGATTCGTGTTATCTAGCATGCGTAAGTTGCTATGCACATCATATAGTTGTGTGTGTGGTTTCGAGCCTTTATTGCTTCATTAATTGAATCTTCATTGGTGTTTTTGAGATATTAATGGATCATCACATTATGGGGGAGTGCTATGATTTACGCATATCACAAACCTTAAATATGTATATATGTAGGATACCACCTAGTATTGTTAGTGCAATATTATCTAGTTACTATGTGGTATGTAAAGTTCATTTGAAACTCAAATCCTCATCCATTAATTATCCTTAGTTGGGTTTCATTTGCCTCTTATGGATAATACATGGATTATCACATTATGGGGGAGTGATATACTTTGTACATATCACTTCTCGTGTGAACATTAACAATAGAGGTTTGCCAGTTTGCCACTTAGAATTTATATTTGAGATTATCTTATATCTCTGTGGCATGCAATGCTTTGTTTGAGTATGGTATTCTTGTGCGGTTTTGCCCATGGTTATCTTAAAAATCGTATTTGGATAATCATTTGAATAGATCCATTCCAATTGTTGCTTTGCATGATGATCTATCTAATTGGAATGTTAATAATATGCTATCCAAGCATTGTGTTTATTTCTAAACTCTCATGTTATGCTTGTGTTAGTATAGATGATCATGTACTTATTTGGTTTCTACACCAAATGTCAAATTGAAACACCATTTTGTTCGAGTTCATCTTATTAGTTTGTATGGAGTTATGGTAGTTTGTTATCTCATTGTTTATAGTGTCCTATATCTACTTGAGTGAGATATTCCCATGAGTATGTGTGCAATGCATATCTTATATGCTCATTGTTTTTTCCTTGGTTCATATGTTGAACTTTGTGTGCTATCATATGTTGATTTGTCACTTTGAGTCATTTTGGCCAACATGAATGACTAGTGATGTTATTGGAAGTATTAACGGTCATGTGTTCATTTGTCCAATTTGTATCTCCCTGGATTTTGGGAGGCTTGTGCATGTGTATTTACTATGTGTAAATTCGCATGCCTTGTTTGCTTTATTTGATCCAATATATATATGGTAAATCTATCAAATTCTTAATAGCTAAGATGTGCATGATATTCAAATTCATATCGATATGCACATATTTAAGTGATTTTACCCTATGTTTTGTAGTTATGCTAACTACTTTGGTCCCAATAAGTTTGGGGACCATATTGTACTTAAATTGTTTTAGGTACGTTTGAGAAGCATTGGGTGCTTGGCTTATTAATGAAAGTGGTGGCACTATGAGGAAATTAGAGCCTAGCTCGAACCATTACCTACTACATCATTCCAATGCTATCTCGGTAACAAGTATCTACTTCATGCATACACTTCTTGCATTCAACCTTGTGTAGGTTGCATCATGGCATGAATTTCTTGACTCGTTCTTGTCATACTTGTTTCCTTTCTCAAAGAATCGCAACAATGATCTCTTGTTGCTAGTTTGTGATGTCTTTGATGGTTGTGTGTTTGGAGTTCATTAATATATGATAAGATTACATTAAACCATGTGCTATATACTTTCAAGCAAAAATCTCATTGGTATATTTTATGTCTCCCGTTTGGATATCTTATTCTTTCCTTTTGTAACTATTTCATGTGTACATCCTTCTTTGTGGATATATATCATCATGATTGTCATCTACCTAGAATCTTATACACGTGAGCCAAGTTACATCCCTAGTTGATATCCCTATTCTTTCATGTCCATCGTTTCATTCTCTTTTTATATCTTTGGTGGCTCCGTGGAAGCATTTGTTGTATGAGTGCGTGTCTTACCTCTTTGCATCTTAGTGCACTCATGTTTGGTGAAGATTGTTGTCCTCGTGCTTGTCTTGACAAGCCTATTATTTCCTATCTTCATCATGGGTTGTCACAAGCTTTGATTTTTAATTTGCTACTAGTGAGCTTGTGAAACCATTTGCTTGATGTGTTTGTGACCTTCTTAATTTTGTGTGTGTAGGAAGTACATGTCTTGCACCTTGTATCTCATTTACTCAAGACTATGTTGATGCTTAATTCTCATCCTTATACTAGTCTTCTCAAGTGCTTTGACGTGACTCACACATATCATTTTGGTTGTGCCTATTCTTAGGTTGCCTCATTTATATGTTGCTCAACCATATGTTTGTTGCAAATGCTAGGCTTCTTTTCTTATCTAGGCTTGCTTGCAATTGTTTTGTGTTCCTATTGATTTTGGGGGAGTGATGATCCTATTTTGTGCACTTGTATCCAAATACAAAAATTCTAAATAGTGCACAAATCATGGGGAGCTTCTCTATTTTCCTTAGAACACTCCTCTTCCCAAATCGTAGTATTCATTTATCCTTTTGGCTCATCGGATCTTTTGATTGCCTGCTTCACTTTGTGTTATGCAAATGAGATCAATTTGTGCCATGTGCTTTGTGCCATGTGCCTTACTATTATGACTAGGCTCAAGTTGTATAACAGTGGATTCACTTGTGGATATCATGTTCTTATCAATTGCAACCTTTCTTTTTGTGTATACGAGGTTCTTTGTGGATACATATCATGATTATTATAGGCCACTTAGAAATTTCTATACATGAAAAAGTTCATATCTTCGTATCTGATTGCATTCTATAGATTTCGAGCTCCTTTAATTGTTCATCATTGAATATGTGCATTTGTTTTCACTCACATTTTGTTATATGCACACATCAAGCAGGAACTCATACTATATTGGTCGGCTAGATGTTTTGTCTTCCATTTTGGCATTTGTTGCCAATGGGGGAGAAGTTTTGAGGGTTTAAGATAAATATCTTTTCTAGTTCTTGTTGTCGCTCATGCATATCTACCCTTGTTATATATTCTTATTGCAAGGATGAGTTTTGTATATAGAGAAATCTTCTCCTAGTTTATGTCAACCAATATATGCAATGACATTCAAAGTTCATTCACAAATTCATATATTATGGGGGAGTTTGCTCTATATACTATGGGTGTACTATCATCAAATGCTTGTGTAGTGTATTGATGATACTACAACCATCCCAAGTATACAATTTATCCTTGGATAAATTTCATGCTTGTTTAAAAATTCATTATATAAACCCTCTTGTTGAGATTGTCATCAATTACCAAAATGGGGGAGATTGAAAGTACATGTAGTCCCCATGTGTGGTTTTGGTAATTAAATGACAATCCTAATGGACTAATGTTTGCACTGAGATATACATTTGAAGGAAAGTTCCATTTGCAATGCATGAAGAATATTGGATGAATTGGTGGATGAAATCCATCAACATCAATATATGCATTGAGACTTGATAATGAATGACAATTCCTATGAAGAAAAAATGACATCAAGTTATATAGGAAGGTTTGTTCCATGGGTGATGCAAGAAGGATATTGAATGGATTAGGAATGAATGCCATATACATGTAGTTGTGCATCAAGATTAATCATGGAGCAAAGATTAAGGTTGACCAAGATGAAGATCGAAGATTGAATTCAAAGATGGTCAACACACAAGCGCAAATCATGTGCCACGTGAGATCTTGTGGTATGGTAAGAATTTGTCAATTGCGCTTTCTGTACTAACCCATACTATGTGTTGCCTATGTTTTTGAGAGGAGATTCTCATGGGATCGCATCGAGAGAGAGATTTTAAGTGTCTATGAGAGGATGACATCAAGTGTTGATGATCATGGTTGACAAGGGCAAGTTCAAGATAACTATCCTGAAGGATTACATGCTTGAAGCTTGTGGATGATCACATGATGGATACATGAAGATAAATACAAAGCAAAGCTTCCCACATTGTGTATGGGGGAGCTACTTGAATACTTCACCAATGTCTTGCCATTCAACTTGATCCAAGAAGAAACTTCAACTTCAAGCTCAAGTGAAAGGCTCGAGTCAAAGGTATTAGTTCCTTCGACGTTAGTGTTGTGGAGTGATGAACACCGAAGGAACACATACACTCAAGAATGGATTCTTGATAGCTATGTAGTGTAGACCTTTTATGATTCTTGAGTTATAGGGATCCCGCACTATTAAGAGGGGATCAAAGGGGTTCGTGATAGATTTGCTCAATTCAACATCTTCTCTACACAATTCCACTCATATCCTATATACCAAAGAAAATCCAAAGCCAAATAGGTTACCCAAATACATGATAAAACCTTTGCATATTTTGCATCCTCCATTTTGGTTCATCTTGGGTGGTTATCTATGTGAGGACCTGGGTTTTTTTCATAGCTTCAAAACGAGCCCAAGATCATCCAAATTGGAGTCCGGATGTAAAAGTTGTGCATGTTTCAGTTTCTAGGCTGTAGCAGTTTGGTCTGGCCGGATCATCCGGGTCCTCTCCCATATCATCCGGGCTTTGCCCGGATCATCCGGGTTATTCGTATAATTCATCACAGTAGCTTATTACGCTAGCCGGATCATCCGGCTACCCACCCGGATCATCCGGCTATGTCCCCGAACATTCGGGTATCTACTTCACCACATTGTATATTGACCTTCCCGGATCATCCGAGCATTGCCCGGATCATCCGGGTATGCATCCAGATCATCCGGGCAGGTCAACAACTGCGGGAAACGGCTCTATTTTCTTTGGGGGTATAAATATCCCTCTCCCACTCCGGGGGAGGGTTGAGCACTTCATCCCAAATCGTCCCAAGAACACAAGTGGCTCCCTCTCACTTCTCCTACACCAAATCTTAGATCCCGGAGAGGTTAGTGAGTGTTCTTGAGAGTTGTTCCAATCAAAAGATAGATCCTCTCCCTCTCCCTCTTGTGACCAAAGCAATTCATGATTTGAGCAAGTCTTGAGCATTTCCCCCTTGATCTTGTTACTCTTGGAGGTTGGAGACTCCTAGGCGGTAGGAGTGCTCCGGTGAGGAATCAACTTGTGATTTGTCCCCCGGAAAGTTTGTGAAGGTTTGGAGGCCGCCTCAAGGTCTACCACTAGTGGTTAAGAATCGCCTTCATGGTGATATCTCAAGGAGAATAGGGTGAGACTTCGTGGCGTTGGTGTGCCTTCGTGGTAACATCCACCTCTCTAACGGTGACTAGCTTCCCTCCAAGGAAGTGAACATCGGGATACATCCTCGTCTCCGTGTCTTCGGTTAATTCTAACCCTAGCCACTACTTGTGGTTTACTTTGGTCTCTTGACCTTGCATTCACTATATCTTGTTGTCCTCATTATATTGTGTTGGTTACCATATCGTAGAGATTATCTAGGCCAACTCTTTATAATCCGCAATTCATACTTGCTACTATTGTTCTATCGTGTGCTTAGTGTGAATTGCTAGCTTGTAACATTCATTTCCATATCTTGTGACATAACTTGTGTAAGCTTGTAGTGCTTACTTGAGTTTCATTGTATCATTCAATTCCATATATTGTGATACAATCTGTGTAAGCCTGTATTGCTTACTTGTGGTTGTGTGTATTATTCATTTATATATCTTGTGATATACATTGAGTAAGTTTGTGTAACTTACATGTGCTTACTCATATCTTGGTTGTTCTCATCTTGTTTATCCTAAGTTGTTGGTGCACTTAGTTAGCCTGGTATATTTAGGATTTGTGCTTGAAAAGTAACCTCTTAGTTTATTTCCTCATTAGGATATAGCCAAATTCGTATAAGATTTTAAAACGCCTATTCACCCCCCCCCCCTCTAGGCGACATCGTGGTCCTTTCAGGGAGGAATCATTTTTATTTTGCGAGTAATAAGGAGGCACTTCCTGTGTTCGAAGATGTAGCTGGTGGGTCCAGATGTCAGCCTCACTGACTAAAGTCCTATTCGGATGGTTGTCGTTCGTTGACCTCGTTGACCATGCCACGCCGAGAGCATCAAGGTGGTGGATGACGGCGAGGCCTAGGAAGGGAACAACGCAGAGCCAGGGAAGACGAGGCAGGTGGATGCCCACACGGAGAGGAGTACGATGGTTCACTAGTTCGGTTGTCGTGTAAGGCTGCCATCGCCATAGAATAACATGGGGTGTGGGTGAGCAGAGGGATGGCCTGGCCAGTGGTAGTATGGTCGTGCCATGAGGCTAGTGTGGCAGCACAACCGGCCATGGGAGGCTGGAGCAGACGGTACGACGGGCGCTAGTTTGGGCGGCTGGAGCAAGAAGACTAGAGGTTGAAGATGCAGCACGACCGTTGGATTAACATCCAACGGTCACTGCAGCTAGAATAGTTTATTGACTAAGTTGACAAAGCCCCGCGTATGCATAAACTTAGTAGGCCCACAAGTCAGCCTCCAAATTTGGTGGTTCCCAGCTAGCAGGGGAATCATTTTTTCGTGTAATAAGGTGGCACTTCCTTGCGTACGAAGATGTTTTCTAGTTTTTTCTATTTTCTTCTTTTTTGGGTTAGAATAAAAATAAAACAATTTAGCATCTTTGGTACAATCTATATTTTTGTGAAATGGATCATAATAAAGCTGGTGGGTCTGATGCGGCTTGAAACTGTGTCGGTATTTCGCCAAAGAGGAAAGGATGATGTAGTATAGGTACAGTAGGAATTTTAATATCCACTTGGCGTCCTTTTCAAATTCCTATTCATGAAGCATAAGACTAAGAGATAGTAGCATAATAGCATTATAACTATACATTTTCTTGTGGTTTGACTTAATTTCACCAGGCTTCTTTGCATTCTTGTGATCTTCCAATTCTTGTGAACCAAACACCTAGATTGACAAAAATGTTGTGTTTTTAAATTCTCTATTTTGCATGTGCATTCCTATCCTATACCTATGTATTTCCTACCCCTGCATTGTTAGAATCCTCCAATTCAAACAAGCCCTTATAGAATTACTTATGTGACAGATTTGTGTCAGAGAAAACCTTGTGTGGTTTGTCCCGCTTCTGCTGCGTTGTCGTCCACCCCAGCTCAGCCGTTCAAACAACGGAAGGGTTCACCACAGTAGGGAACCACCCTCTAAACTGTCTTTCGCCGCCTCAGATTTTCTTCCCCACCACCAGCAGCCACGACAACTGCATTACCATCATCAATTGATCAGATGACCTTGAGGTCGCACTCATTCTTGTCTAATTACGTTATGTATCGCTTAATACGACATGCTACTTTATCATCCTGTTGACCGATTAGACTATGAGTCAGGTCCAAACTAACACTAGTAGAAAACATGGCTTTGGTTCTAGCCATATCGGAGCAATAGTCCCGGTCGCATTATGAACCGGGACTAATGTGAGCATCAGTCCCGGTTCGAGTGGCTAGGACGTCGGCTTGGGCTCGACAGGCACCAATCCCGATTTGAATGGGGCCTTTAGTCCCGGTTCCAGACACCAACCAGAACTAAAGGGGCTAAAGGGGTTGCGGCAGGCGCGATGGCCTTTATTCCCAGTTGGTGTCTAGAACCAGGTCTAAAGGGTAGGTCTTTAGTCCCGGTTTTAGACACCAACCGGGGCTAAAGTTTTTCCTATATATATCCTCGCCCCTGCTCGCCCTATCCTCTATTTATTCACGGTAGAAGGTGGGAGGTGTGTGTGCTACTCTGTTCTCCCTTCCTATGCACATGAGGTGTTCGATAAAATGCCACGGCCACACTGAAGCTTTCTCCTCTGTACTTCCTCCAAGCTCGACCTCCAAGCTCCATTTACCCCAAGATTTGTCTAGATTTGGCAGTGCACCAATTATCCAAGTGTTCTAAAAGTTAGCAACTTCATCCTTTCATCTCTCATTCCTAGTTTAGCCCATTTCATGCTATAGAAGTAGAGTGGTTTGTGGGTTTTAGTGGAGGTGTGTATGCGGGAGTTTATTTGATTTAGATGCACAATATGAGCTCAAATTAACTTCTTAGAGTTTGCACATGTGCAGGGTGTCGTCTCGTCCCCGTCCCCGTCCTCATTGCTATCGATCGCCCGTGCCGATCTCGTTGCCGGCACTGCCATGGTGAGCCTCTTGTTATTATCTTTTTTAGCCAAAAAAATTCTTACTTGTATGATTTAGATAGCTACTTGTATAATTTTACTACTTGTATTATTGTTTGTTATTATATAGTGCCATGGTTTTGATATCTGCCCCCGTCAGCTCTTGTCCGGTCTATGATTCGGATGTGGTATATTATCTTTTATAACTATTTTTTCATTTAGTGTTTATGACAATTATGCGACCAACTTGACATAGATATTTTTATCTAGGAGGTATGTGAACCGGAAATTCTAATCGACCCTCTTGTCGAGAGATTTAATCTAGTTGAAAAAGAAAACAATTATTTGAAAGAAAATTTGAAAATAATTAAAGAGGAGAAGATGAAATTGGAGTTGCATGTTGCCGATGTCGTCGATCTACACAACATCCAGATGGATACAATGCGCTGGAAGATTAGAAAGATTAGAAAATATGTCATTGATAAAGAGGCTTGCTATCATTATGTTGTTAGATCAATTGTTACCTTAGTTGCGATTTTGATCGCATTTGTTGTTGCATTTAAATGTTTTACATAGTTGTATGTTAGTTTCAATGTATGTTTTAGATGCTTTAGATAATTGTATGTTGTTTTATAAGAACTATGTATGAACTTTATGTATTTATTTTTGCAGTAATAACATTTGATCACTACTACTTTGGTGTCAATGTGATGTACTTGTATTAATTTGGTCATTTCTCTATTCATGATGTTTTGTAATGGTTTTGATATACTTAATTATATAATGCAGATGAACTGGCAATGGGTGTAAGATGACCGATGCACTTCCGAGTACATATGGGCCTGCATAATTTTATTGATGTGGTTGAGGCAAACAGTCAAAATGGTTTTTATGTATTGTCCATGTGTTGTTTGTGAGAATACAAAGGATTACTCTTGCTCGAAAACCCTTCACTTCCACCTGCTTAAGTCCGATTTCATGCCCCACTATAATTGTTGGACCAAGCATGGAGAAAGATGGGTTATGATGGAAGATAATGAAGAAGATGGGGATGATGACAACTATCCTATGTTCCCTGAATAAGGTGATACTGCAATGGGGGAAGCTGAAGATCAGGAGGCACTGATGATCTTCGACTGGTCAGTATTGATGCATAGAGAGAATGCAAAAGTGAAAGGTTGAAGTTGAAGTTCGATCGCATGTTAGAGGAACACGAAAAAGGGTTGTAACCAAATTGCAAAGATGGCAACACAAAGCTCGATACCACACTAGAACTACTGCAATGGAAGGCAGAGAATGGTGTATCTGACAAGGGATTTCAGAAGCTACTGAAAATAATGAAGAAGAAGCTTCCAAAGGATGACGAATTTCTTGATAGTACGTATGAAGCAAAGAAGGTTCTCTGCCCTCTAGGATTAGAGGTGCAGAAGATACATGCATGCCCTAATGATTGCATCCTCTACCACGGTGAGGAGTATGAGAATTTGAATGCATGCCCAGTATGTGGGGCATTGCGGTATAAGATCAGACGAGATGACCCTGGTGATGATGAGGGCGAGCGCCCCAGTAAGAGGGTTCCTGCCAAGGTGATGTGGTATGCTCCTATAATACCGCGGTTAAAACGTCTGTTCAGAAACAAAGAGCAGGCCAGGTTGTTGCGAGGGCAACAATTTTATATGGTTTTGGTACGGTTTTATTAGAATTAACCCGGACTAATGTTATGTTCGGCAAAACTACCGTGATGTCGTTTTTTTGTGCAGAAATAAAAGACTAGGGGGTGCATCCACCCCCTAGGGCGCACCCACCCCGACTTGTGGGCCCCTCGGGCACCCCCTTGACATGAGACTGCTACATCTTGAGCTTGCGTTGGTTTTCCTTGAAGAGGAAAGGGTGATGCAGCAATAGTAGCGTAAATATTTCCCTCATTTTTTCAGAACCAAGGTATCAATCCAGTAGGAGGCTCCTCAAAAGTCCCACGCACCTACACAAACAAACAAAGAACTTGAAACCAACGCAATAAAGGGGTTGTCAGTCCCTTCACGGCCACTTGCGAAAGTGAGATCTAATAGAGATAGTATGATAAGCTAGATATATTTTTGGTATTTTATAATATAGATGCCAAAAGTAAAGATGCAAATAAAAGTAGATTGAAAGCAAATATGATAAAGGATAGACCCGGGGGCCATAGGTTTCACTAGTGGCTTCTCTCAAGATAGCATAAGTATTACGGTGGGTGAACAAATTACTGTCGAGAAATTGATAGAAAAGCGAATAATTATGAGATTATCTAGGCATGATCATGTATATAGGCATCACGTCCGCAACAAGTAGACCGACTCCTGCCTGCATCTACTACTATTACTCCACACATCGACTGACTCCTGCCTGCATCTAGAGTATTAAGTTCATAAGAACAGAATAACGCCTTAAGCAAGATGACATGATGTATAGGGATAAACTCATGCAATATGATATGAACCCCATCTTTTTATCCTCGATGGCAAAAATACAATACATGCCTTGCAACCCTTCTGTCATTGGGTAAGGACACCGCAAGATTGAACCCAAAGCTAAGCACTTCTCCCATGGCAAGAAAGATCAATCTAGTAGGGCAAACCAAACTGATAATTCGAAGAGACTTGCAAAGATAACTGAATCATACATAAAAGAATTCAGAGGAGATCCAAATATTTCTCATAGATAAACTTGATCATAAACCCACAATTCATCGGATCTCGACAAACACACCGCAAAAAGAGTTTACATCGAATAGATCTCCATAAGAGAGGGGGAGAACATTGTATTGAGATCCAAAAAGAGAGAAGAAACCATCTAGCTAATAACTATGGACCGAAGGTCTATGGTAAACTACTCACAACACATCGGATGGGCTATGGTGTTGATGTAGAAGCCCTCCGTGATCGATTCCCCCTCCGGTAGAGCACCGACGAAGGCTCCAAGATGGGATCTCGCGGATACAGAAGGTTACGGTGGTGGAAATTGTGTTTCATTGGCTCCCTGGATGTTTTCGGGGTACGTAGGCTTATATAGGAGGAAGAATTACGTCGGTGGCTGCCCGAGGGACCCACGAGAAAGGGAGGCGTGCCCTATAGGGGGGGCGCCCTACCCTCTCGTGGTCGCCTCAGCTGCTTGTTGACTTGCACTCCAAGTCCTCTCGATCACGTTCATTCCAAAAAACACGCTCCCAAAGGTTTCATTCCGTTTGGACTCTGTTTGATATTCCTTTTCTTCGAAATACTGAAGTAGACAAAAAAACAGCAATACGGGCTGGGCCTCCGGTTAGTAGGTTAGTCCCAAAAATGATATAAATGTGTAAAATAAAGCCCATAGACATCCAAAAGGGGTAATATAATAGCATGGAACAATCAAAAAAATAGATATGTTGGAGACGTATCAGATACCGACACCAAAAATTCCTATAAATATGAAAACCCTCAAAAAGAACCCTAGATCAGAAGTTCCATCGCCACAAACCTTGGTAGCCACAAAAACCAATTGGGACCCTGTTCTGGCACCCTACTGCAGGGGAAAATCATCACCGGAGGCTGTATTCATCATCCCGACGGCCACCATGATAAGGAGGGAGTAGTTCACCCTCGGGGCTGAGGGTATGTACCAGTAGCTATGTGTTTGATCTCTCTCTCTCTCCTGTTCTTGATTTCACACGTTTTTTATGTACCGTGAGCTTTGTTACTATAGTTTGAGTTTATGGTGTTCTTCCCCCTCTACCATCTTGTGATGAATTGAGTCTTGCCCTTCGAGGTTTTGTTATGTTGGATTGAGTATTGGATTTGAGAACACTTGATGTATGTCTTACGTTGGGATATCTGTGGTGACAATGGGATGTTCTATTGATTCACTTGATGTATGTTTTGGCACTCAACTCACGGATTCCCGAGGTGACATTAGGGTAATCTATGCATAGGGGTTGATGCATGTTTTCGTCCTACGTTCTCCGATAGAAACTTTGGAGTGATTCTTTGTTGCATGTTGAGGGATTGTTATATGATCCAATTATGTTGTTATTGTTGAGAGAATTTGCACTAGTGAAAGTATGAACCCTATGCCTTGTTTTCAAGCGTTGCAATACCCTTTTTGCTCACTTCCGTTACTAGTTACCTTGCTGTTTTTATATTTTTCAGATTACACAAACCTATATCTACCATCCATATTACACTTGTATCACCATCTCTTCGCTGAACTAGTGCACCTATACAATTTATGATTATATTTGGTGTTTTGGGGAGACTAGCGACTCTTTGTTGTTTGGTTGCAGGTTTGTTTGAGAGAGACCATCTTCATCCTACGCCTCCCATGGATTGATAACCCTTAGGTCTTCCACTTGAGGGAAAACTATCGGATTTCGGGTTCCGGCAGACCCTTGAGGTTCGAACACTGGGTGCGCACGAAGATCTTTCCCCTACCAGCTCACGTCTCGAGGTCTCGCAAGGATCTAAGCAAGAAAGATGAACACACAAGGGACACGAGATTTATACTGGTTCAGGCCACCATTGTGGTGTAGTACCCTACTCCAGTGTGTGGTGTGGTGGATTGCCTCAGGGGCTGATGGTGAATAGTACAAAGGGAGAACAGCCTCACGAGGGGCTGTTCTTGAGATGGTGCGATGAACTACTTGGGTGAGTTCAGTCGCTTCTCTCTCTCTCTGACCGATCTGTTTCTCTATGCCTCTACCCTGTGGTGGCTAGTCCTATTTATAGAGCGAGGCCCTGGGCCTCTTCCCAAATAATGAGCGGGAAGGGCGCCAACAATTGGCCATTTTGAAGGGGAACATCTGGTACACTTATCCTGACTAAAGTTGGTCTTCGGCTGCCAAAGGCTCTGACTATGACGTCGCCCTGGGCTCCATGATGACCTCCATCCTGCCGTTTTGCTGGTCTTGGTCTTGTTGCACCAAAACGGTAACCTTTGCCTGATGCCTTGGCCTGTGCTTGCCCCCTTTGCACCGAAAGGGAAACAAGGAAACTGCTTAGGCCGGCGCCCGCCTGGCCTCGATCGTCATGGCTTGTGTCACGGGCTCCTCGGGAGGTGCCCTGCCTTGATCTCTCCGCCTCCTCGCGAGCCTGCCTGAGGAGGCTGCTCCTGAGGAAGCTTCCAGTCGTCCACCCCGCGAGGCTTGGCCCCTCGCGACGGTTTTGAGCTTGAGCTGATGAAGCTGGGCTGCATTGGGCCCCCACCCGAGCCATGCCGTAGGCCGCAGGCAGGCAAGTCTGGGAACCCCCATTCCCAGAACACCGACAGTAGCCCCCGAGCCCAAGGCACGCCTGGACTTGGCTTAGCAGAGAAGCGAAGGGGCAAGTGCGAAGCGCCGCGGGCCCCATCAGCCTACGGCGTTGGGCGCCGCATGGCAATTGATTGGACGTGGGCGTCTCCGCTTCCCCACGATGCCTCGGCAACCGCCCATCTGACAAAAGGGGGTGCTCGGGCCAGACTTACCTGCTTTTTCTCGCTTGCCTTGCTCCAGATCCCCTTTCTCGCCCTTCTCCTTCCTGCTTCCGAAATCCTCAAGATCTGCCTCAATCCTTTCCATCTGGCAAGCCATGGCACCCCGCAAGACCCCGACAGAGGCCTGGTACTCGCCGGCTCTGGATCCCCTGAATGTGTCGGAGAGGAATCTCGCCCTTATGTGCCTGAGCACGGTGGCGCAGGGCAACGTGGGAGCGACCGTGTTCAAGGCCGGCTCTGACCAGCCTGAAGGCAAGGGGAGCACCTTCTACCCACTCTTTGTGAGCGCCATCATCGCAGGTCTGGTGCCTCCTTTTTCCGAGTTCTTCCTTGCTGTTCTTCGCCTGTACAACTTGCCAGCTCTGCACCTCCACCCCAACTACGTTCTTCTCCTGGCAATTTTCGCCTACTATTGTGAGGCTCACGTTGGGATAAAGCCCTCAGTGGCCTTGCTGCGCCATTACTTTTACCTCCGGGTTTCTCGTGGCCCCATCTCCGCATGCGCGAGTTTTATCGCATACTCCGGCTCCAACGCCATCTCGAAGCCCGGGAAGAGGATCGAAGGCTTCCGGAGCAAGTGGGTCATGGTGGACGACGGGCGCATCCACCCCCGACTGGTGCTGCCTACGGGGCAGCCCAAGGCCGTTGATGCGTGGTCCCGCGCGGAGCTTATCGAGCCCTGTGCGAGGGTGATGCTGGAGAGGATGGACGCTGACCTGAGGCCAAGCAACCTGGGGGCGGTGAAGCTGACCGGGGCCACACTCCTAAGGGAGTTCCTGGAGCACCGGGTGGCTCCACTCCGGGAGCACTCGCTCCCATTGTGGAGGCTTGGGGAAGAGGACGCTGCCCTTCGCTTGAGCTCTGCAGCCCTGGCCGACGAAGATCTGGTCGCGGCCCTCCACTCCTTGGTCGGGGGAGACGTGGCGAGGCCGGACGGTGCTCCTGTCCCCCTGTTTCTTCGCGGCGACTGGGAGCAGGTGGTGAATGCCATGCCCACCTTCAACGGTGAGGGGCTGGTGCCCGCGGTGGCTCCCGGGGATCTGACGGCATTGCCCATGGTCAATGTGTCCTCTAGCGACTCCAGCGGGAGTGAGAAGGAAGAAGAGGAGGAGGAGGAGGAAGAGTTTGACTCCGAGGTGACTGGCGGGGAGTCGGAGGAGTCCTTTCCCCGGCGCAGGTCTTGCACCCTCCGCTCCATGCTGGACGATGACGAGGCCAGCGCCAGGCGAGGAGGAGTGGATTCTCCCCTGGTCCCGAGGAAGGACAGGTCGGGGCTGGTGCCCCCAGGATCCGCTCTGGCTCCGGGGCAGTCTGAGGCTAGCTCCGGCCTTCCCGACGCGTCCTCTGCTTCCGTGCCTCACAAGGCTGACCCCAGCTGCAGGCTCTCGGGCTTCAAGTTTGGCTGGAGGCTGCTTGAGCCCGCGAGCGATGACCAATAAGTACTCGATCCGCGCTCTGCTTTGTTTCTGCCACCGAGACTTGACGTCTGCACTCTTTTGACCAGGCTGGCACCTGAGGCGAAGAGGTTGAAGGGGGCTTCTGCGGCCCTACTTGAGGCGAGTTCGTCTGCCGGGGCAGCGCCTTCATCTGCGGGGAAAGGAGGCATCGAGGCTCGTGCCTCCCCTGCCCGGTCGTCCTCGCGAGCCCAGCAGGGACACTCTGGCAAGGAGTCAGCCCCCGTGGCCCCACTGACCCAGGAGGTGCCAGGGCTTGATGCTGCCGCTGAGATGCCCAAGGCCCGAGAGGCTCCTTCCTCCCAAGCCGTGAGCACACTGCCATCCTGTCCGTCTGCTCCACCGGCTCCCGTCTCTTCTGATCCCTCCGCCGTCTTGGACCAGGCCGCCAATGAACTGAGCCAGCTGCGGGAGGACCTCCAGAGCGCGGACCCCCGCCTGGTGGTCGGGCGCCTGGAGCTAGCTTCTGGCTGGGCCCGCTCTGCCGCCTCTGTACGGGCGGCGCGGAGACAGGCTGCGTTTGCCTCCGACGAGGAGAAGCAAGCCGCCCGCCAGGCCAAGGCCACTCGCAATGCTGCCCAGGGTGATGCTGCGGATACCCGGGGCCGCTGCAAGGCGCTGGAGGTCGAGCTGCAAGACTTGCGCGAGGAGCTCGCGAAGGAGGTCTGTGTCCGCCAGGAGAAGGAGTATGAGATGAAGGCTCGAGAGGCTGTCGTCAAAGACCGGGATGCCGAGCTTGTTGACCGCCATGGCCGGTTGGAGACGCTGGAGCAGGCGCTGAAGGTGGAGAGGACCGAGCTAGACCGCAAGGCGAAGGTCCTGGCCGAGGATCGAGTGGCCTTCGCCAAGCTGGAGGAGAAGGCTCACGCCGCGCTGAAGATGCTCTATGACGGCGGCTTAGAGGACCCGTTGGCTGGCGAAGAGGACGGCCCTGCCGAGATGCTTCCCTTCCTGGTCCGTGCGCTTGAAGATGTCGCGGACGGCCTTGGCCCTACGGCCGAGGCCGAGGCGCGGGCCCTGTCATCTGCAGCGCTGACGCGCGTCCTCAGCCATGTCTACCTTCGCGACCCCAACGCCGACCTCGACAGCTTGCTGGGCCCTGTGAGCGGTGACCTCGCCGCCACTGCTGCTGAGGTCGTGAATGGCCGAGCCGAGGCTTTGCTGGGGAGGTTCTGTGCCTTTAGCATCTTGCCTAGATGCGACGCCGCCAGTTCCGCAGCTTCAGGAGGTGGAGCCTCCCAGCGTGACTCCACCACAGGCGGCGGCGCCACTGGAAAGTGATCCCTTTGCGGCTTTTGTCCTGTTTTAATCCCTGCAACATGCACCATGCCTCGTGGAGGCGTTTAAACTTGTGTTTGGTGTTGTGACACACTCTGTGGCTTGTAATATTTGCTTTTGAATTCCTTAGAATTTGCATTTCCCTCCTATTTGCCCGTGTTCTACGTCGGCAGGGCCCGGCCCCGTGCATACCTCAGCCGCCGTTAGCCCTGACCGGAAACCAGGACGGGACTAAGGAGTGAGGGGCTACGTGGCAAGTTAGGCTCCTGAGTCGCGATGCTCAGGAGTCCCCCTTGACGCGCGAACAACAAGTAGGGAAGGGAGGCGTAGGAGTGGATCTGTCGTTCTAAGTCGGCGGGGCCCGACCCCACGCATACCTCAGCCACCTTTAGCCCCGACCGGAAACCAGGACGGGACCAAGGAGTGAGGGGCTACGTGACCAGTTAGGCTCCTGAGTCGCGATGCTCAGGAGTCCCCCTTGACGTGCAAACAAGCTTTCGTACCTTGGCTCCGCTCAGGGAGGGGCGCGCGACGACCAGGTCCGAGGGACCTGGCTGGGTGGCGTGCGTTCGGGCATGGCCCGGGCGCAGCCCACGTGTCCAGCCCCCTCGCGCGGCACTCCCGAGGGGAGGCGTTGCGATGGCGCCAGACACTGAGCTCTAGGCTCCCTGTGGTTGGTACGGCAGTGGGCCGCCCTCAGTTGTTTATCACCAGCGCGGAGCATAGCGCTTCCGTATGTGTACGGGCATAGCCGCTCCTCGGCAGTGTCGTCAGCCAGCGCGGAGCATGGTGCTTCCACTGGTACGTGGGAGGGGGCTCCCCTCTGGGAGGAGCCCCCGGGGCGTGTACATCCCCGCCCTGACACGTGGCTGGCACGGTAGGGCTAGGAGAGGTGTATCTGGGCACCCGTGAGCCAGCGCGGGACTCACGAGGCCCTACCTCAAGGCGGGTTGCGCCTGGCTCTGGGCCTTTATAAATGGTGTGTTCTTGCAGGGTGGTTAGAATGCAAATGCTCTACGTCCTCAGGTCCCGGCCCTCGAGCGAGCTCAGCCGCCGCTGGTATGACAGGTCGCGATGCCGTGGGTCAAGGCCAGGGGGTGAGGGCTGGAGAGCCAGTAAGAGCCCATGAGTCGCGATGCTCAGGTACCCCCCCCCCCCCCCTTTTAACGTGCAAGCGCTTTGCATGCACGTGGAGAGGTCCGCAATAAGCAGCATATGATAACCACGGGGACCAGTTTAAGCTCGGAGGAGCAGATCCATTTAGATAGATGCATAGAAGGCAAACGCCACTGGGTCAGGCCCGAGCGGCGTGGGGATAATGCAACCCGAGGAGCGCCCCCAACAAGGTAGATAAAAAGCATTAAGCAAAACAGATACATACCGCAGGGGCGGACCCAGCGACCTAGGAATGATGCAGCCCTACGGGCGCTCCCAGCTGAAAATGGAACTTCGAAAGATGTCACCTGATACCATTGCAGAGTGAGTGTCGGAGTAGTTGACGACACGTGGTGAAGAAGCCACCCCTTACGAGCCTTCGGAGCCCTGAGCCTCGGGATGCTCTGGGGGTCCGGGCGGCTCCTCAAGGTCCATCTCCATCTCCTCCAGGAACGCGTGGTGCCTGGCCACCTGAGCTTCTAGGATGCTCCTCATAAGGCGCTGGTGGGCGGCAGCCACGTTCGGCAGGCCGAAGGGCATGCTAACGTAGCTGTGAGGTGGACCCTCACAACGCCCCACGCGTGAAGGCCAGAGGTGCTCCTGAGACGCAGCTCGGTTGAGCCATGGTACGTCGATGCAGACACGCAGCCCACCATCCTCACTCGGATGTGGGGCTACGGCGGGTAGGCGGCGACTGCCGCGCATGACTCTTGACTCCTGTCGCTCCTGAATGTTTCTCGCGATGAACTCCTGAGGGTTTGGCCCTCCTTGCCTCATGCCTTCCTGAGGGAAACGTGCCTTGAAGCATGCCTCCAAGTGGTGCCCGAGCACCTCCCTCGTGACCTTGGTGAGGTCGGTGGCCCTCCAGGAGAGAGCCCCCGAGCCCTGCCCGAGGAGGGCGCCGGGCGCGCCTTCCTATGCGACAGAGGGTGGCGCCCCTTGAACGGGTGCGGGTCCTGACGCAACGCCTCCGGAGGCGCCTACCTCGCGAGTGTTTGGGCCAGGTGAAGCCTTCTTCTTCTTAGGGACCGCCTCGGGGAGCCGCCCGCTCTTGTGATCTGGGTTTTCGATTGCCGCGGCCTGGAAGGCACGCTCAAGAGAACACACTGCATCCCTCTCCTTGCAAGGCACTGTGATGATTCCACCGCTTCCTGGCATCTTGAGGACATTGTAGCCATGGTGAGTCACTACCATGAACTTGGCCAGAGCTGGGTACCCGAGGATGGCATTGTATGGCAGGCGAATGTGGGCGACATCGAAGTCAATGAGCTCGGTGCAGTAGTTGTTGCGTTGCCCGAAGGTGACAGGAAGGCGAACTTGCCCTATTGGAACGGTGGAATCGTCGGTGACTCCTGAGAAAGGCTTGGTTGGCTGAAGCTGATCGTATGGCACTTGGAGATTGTTGAACGTCTCGACGGACAAGACGTTGAGTCCAGCTCCACGGACGATGAGGGTCCTGGTGACTTGCACATTGCTGATAACTGGGGAACAAAGCATCGGGAGGTCTCCGGCCGTTGCTGCGCACTTGGGCTGATCCGCTGAGCTAAACGTGATAGCGCACGCTGACCACCTGAGAGGGCGCGTGGCCTCAAGCTTGGGGAGGACTGCATTCACCTCGCGAGCAAACTGCTTGAAGATGCGCTGAGAGGATGGGGCCTGAGCGCCGCCCAGGATGCAAGCGATTGCGCGCGGCTCCTAGAAGCCCCTAGCCCCCTCGTCCTGGTGATGGTCTTCATTCCTCCTTGGCGGTGGTGGCATAGGAGGGAGGCTTGCGTTGCCTTGAGGGCGGTCCTCACGAGGCTGATCCCTCCAACCTCCATCGCGAGGCTGGTCCTGCCATCGGTCCTTGCGAGGCCGGTCACGCCACCCTTGGCGAGGGCCATGGTCTTCCCATCGTCCTTCACCTCTTCCTCCTCCTCGGCCATAGCCCAGGTCACTGCGGTCGGGGCGTCGGCCGATATGCCCATCTGGCACGGCCCTGAGCTCTTGACATTCATTGGTGTTGTGGGTGTGGAGGTCGTGGTACACGCAGTACCAGCTGCCCTTGGATGACTCAGGCTAATCCCTGCCTCGCTTGGTGTCTGGCTCTGCTGCGAGCATAGCAGCCCCCTTGCGCTTCACGTCCTTGACCTTGGGCTTCTTTTCTTCTGGGTCGGCAGCCGGGAGCTCGAGGAGGGAGAGGCGCCCTTCCTCAGCCCTGGCGCACTTGGTCGCCAAGTTGAACACCTCCAGTGATGTGCACAGGTCTTCATGGATTGCTAGCTCCTCTTTCATCTTGATGTCACGCACGCCATCGGAGAAGGCTGGGATGATGGCCTCCTCAGTCACCCTGGGGATCTTGAGGCGGGCATTGTTGAAGCACTGGATGTACTTTTGCAGGGTCTCTCCTGGCTGTTGCTTGATGCGGCACAGGTCACTCATGGCTGGGGGCCGGTCGCGAGTACCTTGGAAGTTGGCAATGAAGCTGGTGCGCATCTCGTCCCAGGAGGAGATCGTGCCAGGAGCCAGGTTCAGGAGCCAGGTGCGGGCACCGTCCTTGAGCGCCATGGGGAACCAATTCGCCATGACCTTCTCATCCCCGTTGGCGGCTTTGATGCACAACTCGTAGAGCTGGAGGAACTCCGCGGGGTCTGCAGTGCCGTTGTAGCGAGGAGGCGGGTCCGGCTTGAACTTGCCGGGCCACGCGACGCAACGCAGCTCGGAGGTGAAAGCGTGACAGCCTGCAGTGGCCATCGGAGCTCTCTGCTGATATGGGGCTTGCTCCTGGAGATTCTCGCGCACCGCTGCCCAGAGCAGCGCGGGGTCTTGACGTGGCGGTGCAGGGATGCGGTCAAGGCGCACCGCTGCTGGGAGCACGCGAGCACCTTCTTGGGGGCGAGGGATCTCTTGTCAGCTCCTTTCTTGTCAAGCAGGCGCCGGACGCAGTGGGTCTTGTCCTGGGGCCGCTCGCCTTGGAGCCAGGGCGCCTTCTTGGGGAGGAGGTGGTGGAGGCACCTCCTGCTCCTCGCCTCCTGCGCAGGATGGAGGGCGACGCAGGGAGAGGGACGGCATGGGAGAGCCCCCCTGCGGCGCCGATGAGCTCGGTGATGCGGGCGAGCCAGTCCTCGTAGAGGTCGTCGACGGGACGGTAGTACAGGAGCTCACACGCCAGGAGTAGTGCGGCGTGCGCGTCCATGGGGGCGCGACGGGCGTGGGACGATGAACCGGCTGGGGTCAGCGACGGGGTGGCGGTGCGGCTATCATGCTGCACCGAAGGATGCAGGGACGAGGCCTGCTGCTCGTTCCCCGTCGGGCCGGTGGCGGCGTTGGCGGCAGGCGACGGGGAACGACGGGGGTGTCCGCCGACGGGCGCCGTCTGGGCGACGCGGGTGGCGAGAGCAGCACGACGGTCGACGCGAGCTCGGCAAGCGTCAGCCACGGACACGGCGGAAGATCAGACACGACCATCGGAAGAAAGATTCCGGCGCACCCCTACCTGGCACGCCAAATGTCGGATTTTGGGTTCCGGTAGACCCTTAAGGTTCGAACACTGGGGTGCGCACGAAGATCTTTCCCCTACTAGCTCACGTCTCGAGGTCTCGCAAGGATCTAAGCAAGAAAGACGAACACACAAGGGACACGAGATTTATACTGGTTCAGACCACCATTGTGGTGTAATACCCTACTCCAGTGTGTGGTGTGGTGGATTGCCTCAGGGGCTGATGGTGAACAGTACAAAGGGAGAACAGCCTCGCGAGGGGCTGTTCTTGAGCTGGTGCGATGAACTACTTGGGTGAGTTCAGTCGCTTCTCTCTCTCTCTCTGATCGATCTGTTTCTCGATGCCTCTACCCTGTGGTGGCAAGTCCTATTTATAGAGAGAGGCCCTGGGCCTCTTCCCAAATAATGAGCGGGAAGGGCGCCAACAATTGGCCATTTTGAAGGGGAACATCTGGTACACTTGTCCTGACTAAAGTTGGTCTTCGGCTGCCAAAGGCTCTGACGATGACGCCGCCCTGGGCTCCACGATGACCTCCATCCTGCCATTCTGCTGGTCTTGGTCTTGTTGCACCGAAACGGTAACCTTTGCCGGATGCCTTGGCCTATGCTTGCCCCCTTTGCACCGAAAGGGAAACAAGGACACTACGCAGGCCGGCGCCCGCCTGGCGCCCGCCTGGCCTCGATCGTCATGGCTTGTGTCACGGGCTCCTCGGGAGGTACCCTGCCTTGATCTCTCCGCCTCCTCGCGAGCCTGCCTGAGGAGGCTGCTCCTGAGGAAGCTTCATGTCGTCCACCCCGCGAGGCTTGGCCCATCGCGAGGGTCTTGAGCTTGAGCTGATGAAGCTGGGCTGCATTGCGGCCCCACCTGAGCCACGCCGTAGGCCGCAGGCAGGCAAGTCTGGGGACCCCCGTTCCCAGAATGCCGACAAAAACTTCTACTGTCCTACAAAACTCTATGCTTGGAGGCCTAACACGAGTCTATAAGAAGAAGGTTGCATAGTGTAAGGGCATATTCATTCCCCAGTGGTTTTGGTGATTGATGACAACGCTTTTGCGGACTAATCGCGTGCGTTAAGTTCTTTCAGAGAAGCATTCATTGGCACGAGACGATTTCCTTCCCTCGGGGTTTTTACTCAAGACGGTGTAACTCCTGCGTTTCGTTGTTGGTGGACTAGTTCCGTAGGAGTCGCCGTACTATTAAGAGGGGATCCGCTTTGGTAAGACTGGGTGGAATCAACACGTACAGATCCTTCTCACACCCATCGCTTTCCCGTCGCATCTTTGGAGCTGCTCTTCTCTTCCGGTTCCCTCGTCGTCCTGTGCCAGCGGCAGTACCGCGATCTACAGCGGTAGTACCACCGGAGTCCCACAGCGGTAGTACCGCTCTGCCGAGCGGTAGTACCGCTCTCAGTGGTAGTACCGCTCCGTAGAGCGGTAGTACCGCTCGGGGGGCTCGGCCGTAGTACCGCCGTAGTACCGCGCCTACTACCGCCTCGATTCGGGACGATGTTTTCTCGTGTCGAGTTTTGCGGCACTACCAGCGGTAGTGGAAGCGGTAGTACCGCTCCCAGCGGTAGTACCGCCCCTACTCCGCGGTAGTACCGCTCTGGGGCCAGTGGCCTGGGTTTCCCCTTAGCGCGGTAGTACCGCTGAGGAGGGAGCGGCAGTACCGCTCTCAGCGGTAGTACCGCCCTTCCCCAGCGGTAGTACCGCTCTGTGCGGGACTGCTCAGTGGGGTAACGGTTGGATATGTTCCCCCACTATATAAAGAGGTCTTCTTCCTCCTTGTTGACCTACCTCTTTCCCCCAAAGCTCCATTGCTGCTCAAAGCTCCATTTTCGCCCGATCTCACTCCCTAGCCAATCAAACTTGTTGATTTGCTCGGGATTGGTTGAGAAGGCCTAGATCTACACTTCCACCAAGAGAAATTTGATTCCCCCCACTTATCCCTTGCGGATCTTGTTACTCTTGGGTGTTGAGCACCCTAGACGATTGAGGTCACCTCGAAGCCATACTCCATTGTGGTGAAGCTTCGTGGTGGTGTTGTTGTTAGGAGCCTCCGATTGTTGTGGAGATTGCCCCAACCTTGCTTGTAAAGGTTCGGTCGCCGCCTCCAAGGGCACCAATAGTGGAATCACGGCATCTCGCATCGTGTGAGGGCGTGAGGAGGATACGGTGGCCCTAGTGGCTTCTTGGGGAGCATTGTGCCTCCACACCGCTCTAACGGAGACGTACTTCCCCTCAAAAGGAAGGAACTCCGGTAACACATCCTCGTCTTCACCGTCTCCACTCTTGGTTATTTCGTGCCTTTACTTTCGCAAGCTTACTTATTGTTACATCTCTTGCTTGCTTGCTTGCTAGTTGTTATTGCATCATATAGGTTGCTCACTTAGTTGCATATCTAGACAACCTATTTGTTGCAAAGTTTAATTTGGTAAAGAAAAGCTTAAAAATTGTTAGTTGCCTATTCACCCCCACCCCCCCCCCCCTCTAGTCAACCATATCGATCCTTTCAATTGGTATCAGAGCCTCGTCTCTTTATTAAGGACTTTACCGTCCGAAGAGTATGGTTGACACCAACGATGGTGTGGAGGAACACTCCGGTGTGAATCCCATCTCATCTTCGGCCGAAGGGAGAACCTCGGTCTCTCGTGAGGAGTTCAATGTGGCTTTGGACACATTGAAAACCTCCATGATGGCCGAGGTTAAAAGCATGTTTAATGATTTCTTAGAGGGACCTAAACTATCTACCGCACCTATGAAAGTGGGTGATCCCACTAACAAGGTGACGGATGCTTTCTCCGATAAGGGGGAAGCTAACAATGAAAAGAGTCCTTCTACTAGTGGTAGAAATGGCACCGGCATCTTTGCCCATGTGGAACCCCCGGTCTATGGAGGGCCTATCCCCTCCACTCATTTAAATCATGCCGGTCCACCTCCTAAGTATGAAAAAGGTGTAGATTTTGATAATTGGGTCTATCGCTTTAAGCGTCATTTGAAACATGTGAACACTAACCTTTGGAGAGTCATTGAAGAAGGTTTTTATCCTCATGACCCAAGCAACTTCACCCCTCGAGAAGCCGTGGACAATCAATTCAATGAGAGTGCTCTCTTCATCATTCAAGATGCAATTCTTCCCGAAGATCTCCCTCACCTTCGACCCCATGTCGTGGCTAAAGAAGCATGGAAATGTGTTGAGGGCCTCTATCGTGGAAGTGCTAGCATTCAACGGTCCAACTATGAAGTGGTGCAAGATGAAGCCGACGAGTTTGCAATGAAAGAAGATGAAGAACCTCGTGAGCTCTTTCAAAGAGTAACCAAACTCGCGGTGGCACTTCGAGATCATGGAAGCAAGGACACAGATGACAATTGGATCAAGCGAAAGTTCCTCAAGGCCATGATGCCCTACAACAAAGCCATGTCCTCCGTCATTCGTCAACGACCGGACTTCCACACCATGACCTCAAGTGAAGTGTTGGATGAGTTCGTTGCAATGAGCATCTTGGACAAGACCGCCGAAAATGCGGTGCTCCGTTCTCAAAGAGCTAAGAAGCCTAACCTTGCCTTGAAGGCCAAGGTCATTGTCGAAGAAGAGGAAGAAGTGGAAGATGAGGAAAGCAACCCCGAAGACACCAAGTTCGACTACCATGAGCACATGGCCCTTGCTTCAAGACAGTTTTGGAGCAAGAAGAGCTCAAGACCCAACTTCAACAAGAATAACTCAAGCGGCGTCAAGGGCAAGCAACGAGTTAGAACTTGCTTCAACTGTGGCAATGTGAGCCATTTCGTTGCGGATTGTCCTTACGAGAAGAGGGAAGACAATGGTGGCAAGTTCATTCGGAAAGACAAAGCCAAGTCCATCCCCAACAAGAACAACTTCGCCAAGAAGACTCCCACTCGTGGGTTGGTGGTTCAAGAAGAATACCAAGAGGATGATGATGATGATGAGAATGAAGAAGCAATGGCCATGGCATCCATTGCCATTGCTACTCCTCGGGTGTCTCTCTTCGAGTCACCCAACGAAAACATCACCGCTAGATGCCTCATGGCGAAGGCTTCAAACAAGGTAACCCCCAACATCACAACCACCATCATTTCTAATCCCTCCGTGGAGGATTGCATAGATGGACATGTTGAGTCTAATGAAGAAGTGAATGAATTAGAGTTATTCATGAGTAAGCTCAAGGGAAAGTCCAAGAAGCACTTTGTTGCTCTCTTGGAACAACTTGGTGAGGCCAATGACATGATCGAGGCTCACGAAGAAACCATCTCCAAGATGGAAGGTCATAGTCGTGACTATGCCGATGAGATATCAGATCTCTCTAATGCTCTTGAGGAAGAGCGTGTGCATCGTTTGACTCTTGAGGAGTCACACAATGATGCCCATGCTAAGTTAAAGAAAGATCTTGATCATGCTCTTGTCATGTCTCGTGTGCTAACCTCCGAGAAGGCTAAACTTGGGGTTGATCATGCTAGACTCAAAGAGGAGTTTGAGATACTTGACAAGGCCCACAAGGTCTTAAAAGGTACTCATGCGAGCCTCAAAGAGTCTCATGCTCAACTCCAAGTTAAGCTAATCAAGGAAAAAGCCACCTTTCCTCATATGGTTTTAATTGATAATGCATGTGCTACTAACCCTTGTTGTGAGCATGTGCATCTTGTGGAGGAAAATGCTAAGTTGAAGGATCAACTTGAGAAGGGCCTTGTGACTTGCATTCAAGGTGAGAAAAACCTCAACGATCTTTTGAGCAATCAAAAGGAAGTTGTGGGCAAGGAAGGAATTGGGTTTGCACCCAAGTCCAAGAGCAAGAAGAAGAAGAAAAACAAGGCCAACCGTCCTCCTCCCCTCAAACAAACTTTTGTGAAAGAGGGAGACGGAGCTTCCAAGAAGAAGAAGGAGAAAGTGAAGGAAAGTGATGTTCAAAAGGGCAAGAACGTTTCCTCAAACAAAGCCGGCGACTTTAACCCTTCATATGTGTTATGCCGTGCTAGTGATGGACATGTTTATGCTAAATTTGTTGGTTCTCCGTATGAGTACATTGAATGGTCTATTTAGGTTCCCAAGGCCCTTGTTACTAACATCAAAGGACCCATTACTAAATGGGTACCTAAAACCAAGCATTGATCTCGTGTAGGTGTTTGCTTCCGGTGGGGGATCATGGTTGCTCGATAGTGGAGCAACAAATCATATGGCCGGGAGCAAGGACTTGGTGGTGGATGTGCAAGAAATTTCATCTATGCCCACCAATGTCGAGTGGGGTGATGCATCACATTCTAAGGTATTGGGTCTCGGCAAGGTTGTCATCTCTCATGATCTAACGATCGAGAAAGTCATGCTTGTTGAGTCCCTTGCATTCAATTTACTTTCCGTTCGTCAACTTGCACTCATGGGCTTTGCCACATTCTTTGATATTGATACCGTGGCCCTCTTGTGGAGCAAGACTCTTAAAGTAGCCTTTGTTGGGCATGTCGAGAACGGTCTCTATGTGGTTAACTTTTCGGAGCAACCCACTAAGACTGCGACATGCCTAATGGCTAAAGTTGACGTGGGATGGCTTTGGCATCGCCATTTAGCCCACGTCAATAGGAGATCTTTGCAAAGTCTCCTCAAGGGGGACCATGTTCGTGGACTAACGAATGTGAGTTTTGCCAAAGATCGTGCTTACAGTGCTTGTATCGAAGGAAAGCTTCATGAAAAGGCTCACCCTCCCTCAACCATCATCTACTCGAAGAGACCCTTGGAGCTCCTTCACATGGATCTCTTTGGGCCTCCATCTTTTGATAGTCTTGGAGGAAGAAAGTATTGCTTGGTGATTGTGGATGATTATTCAAGATACACTTGGGTATACTTCTTCAAGAGGAAGAGTGAGACCCAACAAACCGTCATCAACTTTGCAAATGAAGCTCAACGTCAACATAATGCAAAAATCTTGACAATAAGAAGCGACAACGGCACCGAGTTCAAGAACTACACCTTGGATGAGTTTCTTAGTGACGAGGGGATCAAGCATCAATATGCGGCACCTTATACCCCTCAACAAAATGGTGTTGCGGAGAGGAAGAACCGTACGTTGATGGATGCGGCAAGGACCATGATGGCGGAGTTCAAGTCTCCGTACAACTTTTGGGCCGAAGCCATCAACACCGCATGTCATGCATCCAATCGGCTCTATCTTCGCAAAGGCTTGAACAAGACTCCTTATGAGATCCTCACCGGCAACAAGCCCAACCTCAAGTACTTCCGGGTGTTCGGTTGTAAGTGTTTCATTCTCAAGAAAGGTGTTCGGTTGTCTAAATTTGAAGCTAGAGCTCATGAGGGCATATTTGTTGGTTATGCTACAAACTCTCATGCTTACCGTGTCCTCAACAAGTCCACCGGACTTATTGAGGAGACGTGTAATGTGGAGTTTGACGAAAATAACGGCTCCCAAGTGGAGCAAAGTGGTACTTGTGATGTAGGTGATGAAATTCCTCCCCAAGCCATAAGAAGAATGGGTATTGGTCACATCCTACCCATTGAGGAACCCCTTGTGGCCGAAGGAGAAGGACAATGCTCTACTCAAGTAGAGCCATCACCTCATCAAGATCCACATGCTTCCGAAGAACAACGTGAAGGCCCTCAACCTCGTGAACAAGACCAAGGGCAAGATCTACCTCAAGATGGTGATGAACCACTAAATGATGCCCAAGGTCAAGTTCTCCCCCTCGAGCTAGTTCAAGATCAAGATCAACCTCAAGATCAAGAACAAACTCAAGACGGCGCTCAAGATCATCAAGTCAACTCTCCTCCTTCCACACCCGAGGAGGAATTAGAGCGTCGTGCCGCGAAGATTGCTTCCAAGCTCACCTCTCAAGGCCATCTCATGGAAAATGTGGTTGGAAGCATACGCAAAGGGGTAAGCACTCGTAGACAATTAGCAAACTATTGTGAACATCACGCGTTTGTCTCTTGTGTTGAACCCCAAAAGGTCTATGAGGCACTCGAAGACCCGGATTGGCTCAATGCCATGCATGAAGAACTCAACAACTTCGAGTACAACAAGGTGTGGAGATTGGTGCCAAGACCATCCGGGAACCACAATGTCATTGGGACCAAGTGGATCTTCAAGAACAAGCAAGATGCCCATGGGAACATCATTCGCAACAAGGCAAGATTGGTAGCACAAGGCTACTCCCAAGTCAAGGGTATCGACTACGGTGAAACCTTCGCTCCCGTTGCTCGTCTTGAATCCATTCGTTTGTTGATTGCTTATGCTTCCCATCACAACTTTAAGTTGCAGCAAATGGATGTGAAAAGTGCTTTTCTTAATGGTCCAATTAATGAGTTGGTCTATGTCAAGCAACCCCCCGGGTTCGAGGACCCCTACTTTCCGGATCATGTGTATCAACTCAATAAGGCACTCTACGGCCTTAAACAAGCCCCACGTGCGTGGTATGATCACCTTACCGAGTTGCTACAAGATCGTGGGTTTGAAGTAGGGCTAATCGATCCCACTCTTTTTACTAAGAAGGTCAACGGGGAGTTGTTTGTATGCCAACTATATGTTGATGATATTATCTTTGGTTCCCCTAACAAAGCTTTCAATGAAGAATTTGCCGCTCTCATGACCTCCAAGTTTAAGATGTCTTCGATGGGAGAGTTGAAGTTCTTCCTTGGTTTCGACATCAAACAAAGAAGAGAAGGAACCTTCATCAACCAAGCCAAATACACTCAAGACATGCTTAAAAGATTCAAGCTAAGTGATGTCAAGCCGGCATCTACTCCAATGCCTACCAAGTGTCAACTAGACATCGATCCCAATGGTAAAGCGGTGGATCAAAAGGTATATCGCTCCATGATTGGCTCCTTGCTTTACCTTTGTGCATCTAGACCGGATATCATGTTGAGTGTGGGGATGTGTGCACGTTTTCAAGCCGCACCAAAGGAAAGTCACTTTGTGGCGGTCAAGCGAATCTTTCGATATTTGGCTCATACCCCAAACTTTGGCTTATGGTACCCAAGAGGAGCAAACTTCAAGCTTGAAGGTTTCACGGATTCCGATTGGGCGGGAGACAAAGTGGATAGGAAGTCCACTTCCGGAGGGTGCCAATTTCTTGGTTGCTCTTTGGTAAGTTGGTCTTCCAAGAAGCAAAGTTGTGTGTCTCTCTCGTCCACCGAAGCAGAGTATGTGGCGGCCGGTAGTTGTTGTGCTCAACTTCTCTGGATGAGGCAAACTTTAAAGGAGTACGGTGTCATTTGTGACAAAGTGCCTCTTTGGTGTGATAATGAAAGTGCCATCAAGATTTCTCTCAACCCGGTGCAACACTTCAAGACAAAGCACATTGAAATTCGGTATCACTTCATCCGGGATCACATTAGGCGAGGGGAGATCGAGCTCAAGTATGTCAACACTCATGATAACCTTGCAGATATTTTCACGAAGCCTTTGGATGAAGCAAGATTTCGCGAGTTAAGGCATGAGCTAAATATCATCGATTTGAGCAATGTGACTTGAACCCGTGCACCCCCCACCACACTCAACTTGTTGTCTAGTTTAGATGTATGCATGGACATAGGGGGAGTGTTGTTCTCTCAATGAACTCTCCCTCCCCCCATTATGCATAAAACGATCAACTCTTTCACATTAGCCACTTTTGATGGTATTTGTGCTTCAAAGACGAGTTTTGGTCATGGACCCAAGGATAATTCTTCGCGGTGCCATACCAATTGACTCAAACATAGGTGGCTCCGGCCACCGCCCTCTCTTGAGAGAGGCCAGAGCCCGCTTTTCGTTTGTTTTGTTGCCTTGAAGGTGTGGTTCTGTTTTCGTTACTCGTGTTCTTGTCTACTTGCTGATCTTTATGTGTAGTATCTTTGCTTTCCCGTGTTTTATGTTTTTTTTTGGGTCTAGAGGCATTGCTCGGTTGCTGGCGGTACTACCGCCGCTCGCGAGCGGTACTACCGCTCCCAGCGGTACTACCGCCCGCCAGCGCGGTACTACCGCTGAGAGGCGCGGGGTGGGGAGTTATATCGGGACAGGGGGAGTTTCTTCTCCCCCATACCCATTCGCACGCCCCCACGCCTGCTCTTCTTTCTCTGCAGCAACCGGCGCCGCGGGAGGGCTCCGGCGGATCTCCCTCTCCGGGCCGTCCCTCTCCATTCCGTTCGGTGGAATCGATCCCCACCTTGTCCTCTTGCCATGGATGCTGGTATTGCCCCTGTTCTTTTGTTCTTTTTGTCTAGGTTTCCAATCTAGCATCTTAGGGGCAGTAGCGATTGCATCTCTATATTTTTGGCCAAATCTAGGCTTGAGTTGGATGGAGAATGCCTCTAGGCAGTGTGGATTGATGTTTGGCTGGAGTATGTTTGAATTTGGTTGGACGGTAGTGCCAGATCTGACCACGGTAGTAGGAAACTGCTGTTTCCCCGCCCCGAGCGGTACTACCGCCCCACCAGGGTGGTACTACCGCTTGGAGCGGTACTACCGCTCTACATGGAGCGGTACTACCGCTCGTGGCGGTACTACCGCTATCAGATCGCGGTACTACCGCCCTTAACCAAATTCCACTGTATTACTGCCTTTTTGTGATATTTTGCTCGTGTTTTGTGGCTTATTCTTGTGCTTTCTGGTTGTTTGGGTGTTCTGCTGTGTGGTTCCAGGTGATGAGGTTCCTGAGCATCCGGCTCGTCGTGTCAATCCCGGCCGCGCAACGTCCAAGCGCTATCGTACTACCGAGCCTGCCGGAGGATCCTCAAGTGCTCCACCTCCACCTCCACCTCCACCTCAACTCCAGAAGAAGCCAGGAGTCAAGCCAAAGCCTGGCAAGACAGTGCCAGAAATGCCGCCAAAAGAGTTCTGGGCCAGGCGCCGCCGCAACCCGTATGATGCTGACCAAGACCCCACTTTGGTCAACCGTCCGTTCTGGAACAGGTTTCAGTTTGCTATCTTCTTCGATGTCCTCAAGGCAAAGAAGAACTTCTATGTCAACGTGCACTCCATCGACATCGACCATATGGAGCAAGATCTGGATTACTTTGGTGAAGCCCTTCAGATGTGCACTCAGCTGAACATTCTTGAGATTCTGAAATTCAACAAGGACTTTGATGCTGATATTGTGGCCCAATTCTATGCCACGGTTCACCTTGGGACTGATGAAGGCAAGACTCTCACCTGGATGACCAATGGCAAGCTGCTTTCTGTCAAATGGAAAGCGTTCATGCAGCTGATTGGGGTGCAAGATCTAGGACTTGAGTCCCCAGTTGGCTTTTGACCTCACGCCCGCTCCCATTGCACCCACAAGCAAGCTCTCTGGCCTTACTGCACTCTGAAGGTCAACCCGGATACACAGAAGGAGACCTATGAGCTGTCTGCCTATCTGGATATCCTTCACCGCATCTTCAGAGAGACTCTTTTCCCTCGCATTGGGAATTTGGATCAGGTTCACTCTTATCTTGTGGATATGCTTCTGTTCTGCCAGCGTGAGAAGGAAAATCCCACCGGAGAGTCTTTGGATATCTCTCATGTTATGTGGTCTGAGCTGCTGTCTGCTATCTCTGAGCGTAAGTGCCCGATCTATGGTCCTTTCATCATGTTACTCATTGAGAAGGCTTGGGATCACGTATACCCTATGGTGCCTCTGGAGTGTGGAGAGTTGATCTCTCACGATGTCAAGCGTCTGAGGAAGAAGGATCACACGGGCACTCCGGCCCCTAAGACTGGAGGTCCTTCGTCTGCTGCTGCTATGGAGACTGAGGAGGAGCCTGCTGCTGATGATGATGAGGATGATGACTATATACCTTCTGCGGCAGAGCCCTCGTGGGCTAAGAAGCTCAAATCTAAGATGAAGAAGCTGTTCTGCATGGAGGCTCACGGCCAGTACATGACTCATGTGGCTGAGAAGAAGGCCCGCGGTCGTCACAAGGAGCTCATGCGTCAGTTAGGTGCCACTGTCAAGAGTGGATCTGAGGACCAGCTTACTGAGGAGGAGGAGTGGATTCAGCAGCACTGCCCGTGGACTGATTCTGAGGCTGAGCACTTCCAGACTGACGACGGTGGTGCCGATGATTCGGCTGGGTTCTGATGCGTGTGTCTCTCACCTGGAGCCGTAGCATCACTCTCTTTCCTTTTTGGTGTCTCGATGCCAAAGGGGGAGAGAGTTTAGGGATTTGCGAGTGTCTTTGTCGTCTCTTTTCCGTGTCTTGTCGTGTTTTCCTCACATTTGCTTTGGTTGGTTTGTCTGTGAGACTTAAGCTCGTGTTCGTGAGTTCGAATCATATGGTGTAAGACATATGCTACCTTCCTTTCAGTAACTTTATCTATGTCTATCTAGCTCATGAGTTGCATTCTTATCTTATTATATCATCTATGCTGCTCTCATACACCATGCTTAGTTTATCGGTCTCTAACATGTAGGGGGAGCTCTGTTCCTAGTATGTGTTCTGTGCAGTCCAAAGCACTTATATAAACTAGCACACATCTAGGGGGAGCCCATCTACATGTTAGGACCGTGGGGTTTGTTTGCTTACATATATCATGCCTATGCAAATCCTGTGTTGTCATCAATCCACCAAAAAGGGGGAGATTGTAAGGGCATATTCATTCCCCAGTGGTTTTGGTGATTGATGACAACGCTTTTGCGGACTAATCGCGTGCGTTAAGTTCTTTCAGAGAAGCATTCATTGGCACGAGACGATTTCCTTCCCTCGGGGTTTTTACTCAAGACGGTGTAACTCCTGCGTTTCGTTGTTGGTGGACTAGTTCCGTAGGAGTCACCGTACTATTCAGAGGGGATCCGCTTTGGTAAGACTGGGTGGAATCAACACGTACACATCCTTCTCACACCCATCGCTTTCCCGTCGCATCTTTGGAGCTGCTCTTCTCTTCCGGTTCCCTCGTCGTCCTGTGCCAGCGGCAGTACCGCGATCTACAGCGGTAGTACCGCCGGAGTCCCACAGCGGTAGTACCGCTCTGCCGAGCGGTAGTACCGCTCTCAGCGGTAGTACCGCTCCGTAGAGAGGTAGTACCGCTCGGGGGGCTCGGCCGTAGTACCGCCGTAGTACCGCGCCTACTACCGCCTCGATTCGGGACGATGTTTTCTCGTGTCGAGTTTTGCGGCACTACCAGCGGTAGTGGAAGCGGTAGTACCGCTCCTACTCCGCGGTAGTACCGCTCTGGGGCCAGTGGCCTGGGTTTCCCCTTAGCGCGGTAGTACCGCTGAGGAGGGAGCGGCAGTACCGCTCTCAGCGGTAGTACCGCCCTTCCCCAGCGGTAGTACCGCTCTGTGCGGGACTGCTCAGTGGGGTAACGGTTGGATATGTTCCCCCACTATATAAAGAGGTCTTCTTCCTCCTTGTTGACCTACCTCTTTCCCCCAAAGCTCCATTGCTGCTCAAAGCTCCATTTTCGCCCGATCTCACTCCCTAGCCAATCAAACTTGTTGATTTGCTCGGGATTGGTTGAGAAGGCCTAGATCTACACTTCCACCAAGAGAAATTTGATTCCCCCCACTTATCCCTTGCGGATCTTGTTACTCTTGGGTGTTGAGCACCCTAGACGGTTGAGGTCACCTCGAAGCCATACTCCATTGTGGTGAAGCTTCGTGGTGGTGTTGTTGTTGGGAGCCTCCGATTGTTGTGGAGATTGCCCCAACCTTGCTTGTAAAGGTTCGGTCGCCGCCTCCAAGGGCACCAATAGTGGAATCACGGCATCTCGCATCGTGTGAGGGCGTGAGGAGAATACGGTGGCCCTAGTGGCTTCTTGGGGAGCATTGTGCCTCCACACCGCTCTAACGGAGACGTACTTCCCCTCAAAAGGAAGGAACTCCGGTAACACATCCTCGTCTTCACCGTCTCCACTCTTGGTTATTTCGTGCCTTTACTTTCGCAAGCTTACTTATTGTTACATCTCTTGCTTGCTTGCTTGCTAGTTGTTATTGCATCATATAGGTTGCTCAATTAGTTGCATATCTAGACAACCTATTTGTTGCAAAGTTTAATTTGGTAAAGAAAAGCTTAAAAATTGTTAGTTGCCTATTCACCCCCCCCCCCCTCTAGTCAACCATATCGATCCTTTCACATAGTAGACATCAAGATCTTTTCTGGTGCCGTTGCCAGGGAGGTGAGTTCTTTAATGTATATCTTTAGATCTTGCAATTGAATTATTTTTGTTTCCTGTTTTATCACCAGTTTAGTCTATAAAAGAAAACTAGAAAAAATGGAATTGAGGTTGCCTCATATTATTCATCTTTATAATGTCTTTCGTGAAAATGATGGAAAGGAAAATTGTGCTCAATTGATAGAAGAAGAATCCAATAAAATGTTTGGAATAAAATATTTGAATGATGAGTATGATTGCAATGTTGTTAGTATGCATTCTTTGAATATCCATGATGCTAATGATATGCTAATCCATAAGCTTGGGAATGCTATGTTGGATGAATATGATATTTTTAGTTCCCCTAGTTTGGTGTGCAAATTTGTTATGATGATTGCATACCTCATATTTGTGATGATTATTGTGATGATACTTATGATATAAAGAATAATGATAACCATGGAACTTGTCATCATAATTTTAATTCTCAACATGATTATGCCAATCAAGTATCACATGATAGTTATTTTGTTGAGTTTGCTCCCACTACTATTCATGAGAATAAATTTGCTTATGTGGATAGTAAAAAAAAATTCTATGCTTGTGGATCATGAAAATAATGCTTTATGTTATAGTTATATAGTTGAATTCATTCATGATGCTACTGAAAATTATTATGAGAGAGGAATATATGCTTCTAAATATCTCAATAATATCAAGTTTCCTCTCTTTATGTTGAAAGTTTTGAAGTATTGCTTGATTTTCTTTCCTATGCTAGTTGATTCTTGCTCCCAAAAATTATTTGTCACAAAATCCCTATGCATAGGAAGTGGGTTAGGCTTAAATTCGCTTTCCATGTGATTCATCATGCTCTATTTGTGTTTCAATTCCTTACTTTTATGTGAACATCACTGAAATCACCATGCCTAGCTAAAAAGGCATTAAACAAACGCATATGTTAGGAGACAACCCAACACTTATACCTACTAACATCATTAAGGTACTGTAGTAATCATGTTTTATATATTTTGTTTCATTAAAGTGCCAAGTAAAGCCTTTGGGATAGTGTGGATGATAGTTGACTTGATTCTGTGAGAAAACAGAAACTTTTGCGCCCAGTCACAGAATTGATCAGGTCTGCTGGAATGCTATAAATTCTTGAATTTTCTGCATAGGATTGATATACAAATTGTCCAAGTTGTCCTAGTCTTTCAGAATTTTTGGAGTAACGGAAGTATGGTCATTGTCCAGATCATTACAGACTGTTCTGTTTTTGATAGATTCTGTTTTTAATTCATAGTTTGCTTGCGTTAGTGTTTCCATAGTTTATATTAAATGATATAAATTTTATAAATGATAAGGTACAATAGGAATTGTGTTAGAACAATTATGAATCTTGTCTTTGAGAGTACCCAAGTGAATGATTTGCTTTATTATACTAACACATCTCACGAAATTCCGTTAAGTTTTGTGTGATTGAAGTTTTCAAGTTTTGGGTGAGATACCGATGTGAGGAGAATAAGGAGTGGCAAGACACTAAGATTGGGGATGCCCAAGGCACCCCAAGGTAATAATCAAGGAAGATCCAAGCAACTAAGCTTGTGGATGTCCCGGAAGGCATTCCCTCTTTCGTCTTCAATATTATCGATAACCTCACTTGGAGCTATATTTTTATTCGTCACATGATATGACTTTTGCTTGGAGCATCATTTTATTTTAATAGGATTTTCTTGCTATTATTTATAGTAATTTTTTTGCATCTTTTAGTTCAACAAAAATGTCAAGTATAGCCTTTACCAAGCTTATTTTGCAAGTCTATATGTTGTTGTTTTGAAAACAGAAATTTTTCTATCATTGTCTGAATTCTTCTGGAAAGTCAGAATGTGATAAAATCTTGAAATTTTTTCACAATAAGCTATAACAAATTTTATACAGTGTGGTGATTTTTCAGAATTTTGGGAGTTAGAGAAGTATGAATCTTCTTGCACTCTTTACAGACTGTCTTGTTTAGTTAGATTGTTGTTATGTTTGCATTGTTTACATATATTTTCTTGTTTAATGATTCTATTTGAGGATAGGAGTATTAAATATTTAGATGCATTTAGTATGCAATGTCAAATTATAATTTTAGTGATTATCTATAGTAGAGAATGATAAGGTTTCACATTGACTTATACTAACTTATCTCACAAGTTCTTGTTGAGTTTTGTGTGCATGAAGTTTTTAAGAATTAGGGAAACCGTGATATGATAGGAATTAAGGAGACACAAGAGATCAAGCTTGGGCTGCCCAAGGCATCCCAAATAAATATTTCAAGAAGTCTCAAACATCTAACCTTGGGGATGCCCTGGTTGGCATCCCACCTTCTTCAACAATGATCTGTCAGTTTTGGTTGAGCCTAAGTTTTTGCTTCCTCAGATGATATGTTCTATCCTTGGAATGTCATTTTATTTTCTTTTGCTTGCTATTTGAATAAAATACTTAAGATTTTTTTTTATGAAAAAGAGTCTTCACATAGCTACTTAATTATTTGACTACTCATTGATCTTCATTTATATCTTTTTGGAGTAGTTTGTCATTTAGTCTCGTGCTTCACTTATATCCTATGAGTAAATGGTTGAATGAATTGAATATCACAAATATGAAATTACATATGTTTATATGCTTATCCCATGGGGAGTAATGAATTCACATATGATAAGTATAGGTGGTAAAATTTATTGAAAGTTAGCAAACACAACATGGGTCACTTGAATAATTCATGAATGAATATTGAAGGAAGAAAGATTTCACATATAAATATACTATCTTGGACATCTTCTATGATTGTGAGCCCCATTAATTATTTTCAAACATGAGAAAATTAGTTGAATTTGGACAAGGAAGACAACGTAATGAGTTATGTTTGGGTATATTTGTATAGAAGTTATATTGTTATGGATCCTCCCACATGTGGTGCTTGCTTAGGATCTTCTGCTAGCCTTCACCTGTACTAAGAGGGAATATTTCTTGTGCATCCACTTCCTCAAACCCAAAGTTAATCTATATTAGTCCACCATACCTACCTATATGCGGTATTTAATTATCGTCCTCTACCTCTCTTTCTGCCGCTCTCTCATGAGGGCTGGCTTCTCCATCCTCCCGCGCTGAATCCTGCTGGAGGGGGTTGTCTTCGGCACTGTCCGAGGTGTTATTATCTCCCGTGCCTAAATCACCGTTTTTGCTGTGGCGGGACTTAGATCGGCGCCGCTGATGCCGGCGTTTAGGCTGTTTCTTGGAGGGGTCATCCTCCGTTGTTCCATCGCCATTCCCATCTTTTGGGATGTCCACCATGTAAATGTCGTATGATGAGGTGGCCTTCCAGTGCCCTGTAGGCGCTGGTTCTTGGTCGTCTCCTGCATCGTCGTCCATACCGTCGATGTCTTCGGAGTTGAAGTCGAGCATGTCGGTTAAGTCATCGACAGTGACTACGAAGTGGGTGGTGGGTGGGTTTTGAATTTCTTCGTCGTCCGCATCCCAACCGTCCTGACCATAATCCGGCCAGGGCTCTCCTGATAAAGAGAGAAACTTTAGCGAATTCAGGATGTCGCCAAAGGGCGAGTGCTGAAAGATGTCCGCAGCAGTGAACTCCATGATCGGCGCCCAATCGGATTCGATTGGCAGGGGCGCGGAAGGTTCGGAGTCCGGAGAGGAGTCCGGCACCTTGGAGTCGCGAGCTTCGCAAAGGACAGGGTTGGTGTTCGGCTCAATCGCCGTAGGGATAGCAGCCCCCGAGGCGGTGTCCAGCCACCCATCCTCGATCAGCGCAGTCGGCTCCGAGCTAAGGGTCAGAGCGGACACTTGTGCGGCCTCCAGGGCACAGTCTGGCAGCAGAGCTAGATCATGCCCATCGGGACAGTGCGGCGCACTTGGCTGTGGCTCGAACCCGTCGAAGATCAAGTCTCCGCGGATGTCAGCCGTATAGTTCAAACTTCCAAATCTGACCTGATGGCCAGGGGCGTAGCTTTCAATCTGCTCCATATGGCCAAGCGAATTGGCCCGCAGTGCAAAGCCGCCGAATACAAAGATCTGTCCGGGGAGAAAAGTCTCACCCTAGACCACATCGTTGTTGATGATCGGAGGAGCCATCGGGCCTAAAGATGACGACACAGAGGAACTCTCAATGAAAGCACCAATGTCGGTGTCAAAACCGGCGGATCTCGGGTAGGGGGTCCCGAACTGTGCGTCTAGGCGGATGGTAACAGGAGACAAGGGACACGATGTTTTTACCCAGGTTCGGGCCCTCTCGATGGAGGTAAAACCCTACTCCTGCTTGATTGATATTGATGATATGGGTAGTACAAGAGTAGATCTACCACGATATCAGAGAGGCTAAACCCTAGAAACTAGCCTATGGTATGATTGTTGTTCGTCCTACAGACTAAAACCCTCCGGTTTATATAGGCACCGAAGAGGGTTAGGGTTACATAGAGTCGGTTACAATGGTAGGAGATCTACATATCCGTATCGCCAAGCTTGCCTTCCACGCCAAGGAAAGTCCCATCCAGACACGGGACGAAGTCTTCAATCTTGTATCTTCACAGTCCAGGAGTCTGGCCGAAGATGATAGCTCGGCTATCCGGACACCCCCTAGTCTGGGACTCCCTCACCTATGATCAAAATCAAAATCAAAATATAATAATGAAATAAAACTCCCCCGGATCGTTGTTGGTATGCAGGGCACCCGAGGATTCGGCTCGCCATGGCTTGTGTTTGTTGGTGGAGGGGGAGTAAAAACATTACCTTTCTGTGTGGGAACTGCCTATAATGTGTCTAGCATGGAATATATTGGGAACTCTCCGTCATTACGTTGGCAATGAAAGCATACCTCTCAAAATTATATTCATCTCTGTTTTAAAAGCTTCGAGCTCTGCCACTTCTGCAAATCCCTGCTTTCCTCTACGAAGGGCCTATCTTTTACTTTTATGCAAGAGTCAGTAGTACTCCTTCTCATTTCAACCTCAGTTATTCTCTAGTTGGCAAGTATCATGTGGTGGGGAAAGATCCAAGCATATATGGCAATATAAATATATTTGATCATGAATTATTATTGTTGACAATTATCTATATGATAAATAAGTTGGGAGGCGAAACACTAAGCTCCTATCTTTCTCTGTGTTCGATGGATGCTATTTGTTCTAAAAATATGCTTTGAGTGTCAGCAATCATGGAAGAATATATGATAGTTGGGTATGTGGAATTTGCTAAATCAAAGCTCTTACATAGACCCTCCCTGAAAATAAGATGAATTGCAATTGTTTGATGACTGAGAACATACTTTGTTAGTTTTCAAGAAGGTTTATGGTCTATGCTTTAACATGTGAATAGCTTGCTACTTGATCATGAGAGACCCCCGAAGAGACCTCCGAATGGGCTAAAAATCTATGGTGATTTTTCATGGTCCAAAAGAGACCCCCAAAGCACCGGAACAGGGCCAGGGAGTGACCGAGGAGGCCACAAGCCTAGGGGGCGCGTCCACCCCACTAGCGCACGCCCCCAGCTTGTCGGCCCCTCGGGCACCCCTTGACGTGAGATCGATGCCAAAATCTATTATATACTTAAGACAAAAGTCAAACAAGTCACCACGTTCGTCCACATATGCTAATATTTTTAACACCGTTGGATTAGAATAACAATGGATGAGATTTAACGATTATTACGTAACACAGTGAAATAAACATATCAGTAATATTGAACTGTCAGGCCGACACGTTTAAGGACACAAGTCCAACCGTGCAAGATATAGATAGACATAAAAAAAGGAAAAACATAAGTTCAGAAAAAAGAAGGAAAACTGCGATGGGATAATTCCCATACATGTACGTACATGTTTGTGTTTGAGCCAAATAAGTTGTGGTGGGCCAATCCGTCCAACACTCCAAGTCGTACAAAAACTGCATGCATGTGTCCGAGTAAAATAAGGCGTGATAGGCTAATCCGCACAAAGTTCAAACCTGAGAAAACTGCATGCAGGATGTCATGCTTATGTCACACATTGATTAAGATAAATGTGCATTTGTCTTAAACTAGGCAGTATATGCATGCACGTTCACATAAGAAAAAGAACGTACGTGCATGCTAACCCCACTAATCATCAAACAAAAGCTTTTTTAGGGGTGATTAGCAAACAAAAGTTGAAGGTAGAACATGTATGTATATACGACTAAATAACAATGAAAGAGTGACTACCTCGATTTAAGCTAAAAATAAAAGAATATCAAATTTTTACTAGCGTGCTGGTATAGTCCACAGAACTGTCAAAAATTTAAAATGAATGTCAAGCTTAATGGAGCTCCCTCCAAGAAAAGAAAATCACAGTTTACAGTTTAAATTTTTTTTTCTCAGTTTAAAAGTTTAAAATAATGGCCACTGAAAGTTTTGTATCTAAGAGTGCATTGTTATTTTAAGCGGCTATTTCTAGAAATACATTCACATTTCTTCCACGGAAAAGAAGAAAGAAGTTGGACTAGCTTGATGATATAGTCCACCGCTCTGTCGAAAATGAGTGTCGAGCTTAACAAAACTCAGTTAAAAGAAAAAAAAATACAGTTTAGAATTTAAAATAATAGGTACTATACTTTCACGTCTAAAATATCATTGTTTGTGTTTCATTTCTAAAAACAGGGATTCACGTTGTTTTTCAGAAAATTGGAGTTGCATTTTCTAGATAGAAGTTTGTAAATAGAGTGAGGCCTGTAAGGATGATAAAATTGACTATAAGTATAAAATAATATATACTTACATCTATGCAAATCATCAAAGTATATTATATCCGAGGGCTAATATTTTAGGAGATGATAACATGCTTGAGACATGAAAGTTACTACTATAAAAACATGTAGTCTAAATATACAATTATCTTCTGTCATTATTTTCCCTAAATTGTAGCACCAGCCCATGCTTATTTCATCATTCAAGGACAAACTACTATCGAAAACTTATAGTTAAAATTCGTCCATATGGAAGAGAAAATCTAAGGGCTAATATTTTAGTTATTAGAAGATGATGGTCTCATGATGAAAACATGTTGTCTCACTCTTCAATTATCATGCAGTTCTCTTCAATAGTTCTTTGTCCATTGATTTGGATCATGATGGTAAGAAATTAAAGAATATAAGAGTTACGTACAACAATAGGATGTACAGATTTTAGCATACGTCACGCGCCAGGGAAAACATACAACCATGTCAACCTAGCCAAAGAAGTGCTCCGTCTATGTGTTTGCATCGGATACAATTAGGCTCGGGCCGAACGACGCAACTTGATCAATACGGCCGAATGCGTGCGTCGCATATAAAAAACGTGTATGTGTTTGTATAACATACAATTGGACTCCAACTGGACGCGGCTAATGAAGACAGAGAATGCTAATGAGTTGAGAAAAAAATAAAAAAATAATGCATCCATGTTAGTATCGGATACTAGCCTGGCAAATAGATTAGGCTCTCCCCCGCAAAAAAAAAAAAAAAAAGATTAGGCTCTGGCCGGACACATCCTATTAATTATTAATATGGATGATGACATGCATATATTAATGAACAAAAAAGAGTATAATAACCAATTAGGTAGTGCATTCTTCTTCTTTAGTAGTATTGCTGAGCCATGCCTTATTAAGTTAGTTTACATCCTTCAAATAATATTTGAAGAATCCACGATGAACTTAACAATTAATACTTTTTTCCACTAAAAATAAATGCTAAAATTAGTTAACCATGTTATTTGTAGCTCAGATAGTATATATTTAACACTAGACTAAGAATTAACCGGCACAATCAGTTTCCTCTTTCTTAAATAACCATGCTTCCTCTATGCGAACGTTATCCAAATGGAGTATAAAAACTCTTGCTGATTTGCATTGTTCCAAAATTTACGTCGAGTAAGAAAAACCAATGAGTTTTGGTATCAACAATAGCATTATGGTGAGAAACCACAAATCAGGTACGTAAGAGCAGATTCATTTGGTCAAATGTATTTTCTGTAATTATTGTTCTAAACAATATCGTTGATCCATAGGACATGGAAACACTTTACATGGGTGGGATATGGCACTTTAGCAACTTTGTTATATATGAGAAACACTTATTTGATAAGAACACAATTATTCTTACATAGGTATTTTTTTAATAACAAAGACTTTAAAGTTTGCTTATATTACTGTTATTCTTAGGTGATGAAAATACAAATCAATTTATTATATGATATTCTGAATACAAAAATCATAATGTGGGAAATAGGTTTTCGTACAAACTCGGTATGAAATATTAAATAACTACTTTTGGAAAAGCTATATCAACTCAATATTAGGTGAATAAATAATACAACTCATTCAATATGAAACTTGAAATAATAAATAAAAGGAGTTTTATTATGAACTTATAAAATCAGCAAATACTTATAACTATTTTTTATAATATAATAGCATTGGAAGTTAATAATCACTTGGGTTCATATGCGAGAGTCAACCTACAAGAGAGAAATTAAAAAAGCTAGCATTTTGATTTACACCCGATGACATGGAATTTGTAGTGACTGAAGAAATGTGTCAGGTCAGCATGCTTAAGATCTTTTGTAGCTATATATATGAACAGTATGTAGATTGATCGAATTAAAAAAAAATCATTTTATATGTCATGGATATTTTACAAGCTCAGAGTTCCAGTATACAAAGTAAAGAACACTAATGCATCATGTATAGTAACATGTAGTGATCTCTAGCTGCACTGTGCGAGCCATGTTGTTAACCGAGTAATAACCCACATATCATGTACAATGGATATGCGTAAGTACATATGATATGACAGAAGTGGTGCTTGCAATGCAGCACTAACAGTCCAAAGCAAACAATTAATCATGGCAATGTGTTGGTAGTAGATACTCCCTCCTTCGCAAAATATAAGGCCTGTTTGACTTTGCACGATCTTTGATGCATGATTTTGACCATTAATATATACCTAAATACATGGATTGAACATGTACCAATAGTATCATCGTATTGGTATTGCAAAACAATTCTGTTTCATATATCTTTATAATAATTTTGTAAGAATACAATAAGTGATGAAGACCAAAAAAGTTAACGTGCACCTTATATTTTGGGAAGGAGGGAGTATTTGGCAACAATCGAAATGATGGGCCAACTTTTTCGGAAAACAAACCAACATATGCACTGCCTTATATTGACAAACAACATCGGCAAAAAAATTGAATTTGCATGTGCTGGGGGCTAACGGAACACATCACAAGATTTTATCGGCTAGAAAATTACGCACATCAATGAAAAGAAACACACTGAGGGCTAGAGGAACAATGTCAATAGAAACCTACAAATTAGTACAAAACTCTTAAAAACTCCTGAATGAGCCATGTATTGTCGAATTTTCATTTCACTGTACCACATGGAAGTAATTACTAGCATTTACCTACATGCTAAATGGATACATTTTTTCCAAAGAATAATCATGTAGGTGAATGTTATAATGTAATAAATATCTATCTAACAGCAGACCGATATGGTCACAAACAAACATGCTAACAAACATTAAAAACTGGAAATACAAAAGGTTGCATAACAAATCTAGCCGCGCAAATGCGCGGGCCACACACCTAGTTCCAATATATGACAAAAGCCCTGAAAAGAACCCTAGATTAGAAGTTCCACCACCGCAAACCTCTGTAGACGCGAAAAAATAGTTGGGACCCATTCCGGCACCCTGCTGGAGGGGGAAATCATCACCGGAGACCATCTTCATCATCCTGGTGGCCATCATGAAGAGGAGGGAGTAGTTCACCCTCGGGGCTGAGGGTATAGATCAGTAGCTATGTGTTTGATCTCTCTCTCTCTCTCTCTCTCTCTCTCTCTCTCTCTCTCTCTCTCTCTCTCTCGTGTTCTTGATTTGGCACGATCTTGATGTACCATGAGCTTTGTTACTATAGTTGGATCTTATGGTGTTCTTCCCCCTCTACCTTCTTGTGATGCATTGGGTCTTTCTCTTTGAGGTTTTGTTATGTTGGATTGAGTATTGGATTTGAGAACACTTGATGTATGTCTTGCGATGGGATATCTGTGGTGACAATGGGATGTTCTATTGATTCACTTGATGTATGTTTTGACATTCAACACGCAGATTCCCGAGGTGACATTAGGGTTATCTATGCATAGGGGTTGATGCACGTTTTCGTCCTACGTTCTCCGATAGGAACTTCGGAGTGATTCTTTGTTGCATGTTGAGGGATTGTTATATGATCTGTTTATGTTATCATTGTTGAGAGAATTTGCACTAGTGAAAGTATGAACCCTAGGCCTTGTTTTAAAGCATTGCAATACCGTTTTTGCTCACTTTTGTTATTACCGTGTTGTTTATATATTTTCAGATTACAAAAACCTATATCTACCATCCATATTACACTTGTATCACCATCTCTTCAACGAACTAGTGCACCTATACAACTTAAAATTGTATTAGGTGTGTTGGGACACAAGAGATTCTTTGTTATTTTGTTTCAGGGTTGTCTGAGAGAGACAACGCCCACGATGCGGCTATATCTCTCACGTGTCGAGGCACGGCTTAGAGGCATAAACGCATGGTGGTTTTGTCTCAAGAAGGGTCATCTTCACACAATACAATGTAATGAACAAGAATGGGATAAAGAGTTGGCTTACAATCGCCACTTCACACAATGAACATATAACTCATACATCATTCAGAGCACACACATAGTCCGACTACGGACGAAGCCAAAAGAAAAGAAGATAACCCAACTGCTAGATCCCCGATCGTCCCAACTGGGCTCCACTACTCATCAACATGAAACAAAACATATCAATGACCAAGATCTTCGTTCAGCTCCCATCTGAGCTCGGTTACACCTGCACTGGTATCATCGGCACCTGCAACTGTTGTGACAGTATCTGGTGAGTCACGAGGACTCAGCAATATCAGAACCCTCGAGATCAAGACTACTTAAGCTTAAGGGTAGGACAAGGTAATGAGGTGGAGTTGCAGCAAGCACTAAGCAAATATGGTGGCTAACATTCGCAAATAAGAGCGAGAAGAGAAGCAACGGAATGGTCGAGAAGCTAGAAGTGATCAAGAAGTGATCCTGAAACCACTTACGCACAATCATAACACAAAGACCGTGTTCACTCCCTGGACTCCGCCGAAAAGAGACCATCACGGCTACACACGCGGTTGATGCATTTTAATTAAGTCAAGTGTCAAGTTCTCTACAACCGGATATTAACAAATTCCCATCTGACACATAACCGCGGGCACGACTTTCAAAAATTTATACCCTGCAGGGGTGTCCCAACTTAGCCCATCACAAGCTCTGACGATCAGTGAAGGATATTCCTTCTCCTGGGAAGACCCGATCAGCCTCGGAATCCCGGTTACAAGACATTTCGACAATGGTAAAACAAGACCAGCAAAACCGCCCGACTGTGCCGAGAAATCCCGATAGGAGCTCCACATATCTCGTTCTCAGGGCACACCGGATGAACACTACGTACAGCTAAAACCAACCCTCAAGTTTCCCCGAGGTGGCGCAGCAAGTGGCTCTAGTTCGGACCAACACTTAGAGAAGCACTGGCCCGGGGGGGTTAAAATAAAGATGACCCTCGGGGCTGCAGACCCCAAGGGAGGGTTATAGGTTGTTAGGCAAATGGAAAACCAATGTTGGGCCTTGCTGGAGGAGTTTTATTCAAGGCGAACTGTCAAGGGGTTCCCATAAACCTGACCGTGTGAGGAATGCAAAATCAAGGAACATAACACCGGTATGACGGAAACTAAGGCGGCAAGAGTGGAACAAAACACAAGGCATAAGGCCGAGCCTTCCACCCTTTACCAAATATATAGATGCATTTATTAACATAAGAGATATTGTGATATCCCAACATAACCATGTTCCAACATGGACCAATCTTCAAGTTCAGCTGCAACTAGCAACGCTATAAGAGGGGTTGAGCAAAAGCGGTAACATAGCCAAACAACGGTTTGCTAGGAAAGGTGGGTTAGAGGCTTGACATGGCAATATGGGAAGCATGGTAAAACAAGCGATAGGTAGCGCAGCATAGCGATAGAATGAAGCAACTAGCAAGCAAAGATAGAAGTGATATCGATGGTAATGGTCATCTTGCCTAAGATCCCGATAGGAAGAAGAACGAGTCCATGAAGTAGACGAACCGACATAGTCGAACGAATCCTCACGAATGCAATGTTACCGGAACTATCAAGGGGAAGCGCACCCGGAAAGAAGTAAACAACATGGTAAACACACAAGCATAAACATGGCATGATGCGCAACCAAGTATGATGCATGTCCGGTTTAATGAGGCATGGCAAAGTGCACAAACAAAACTACAAACTAAGTGGAGCTCAATATGCAATAAGTAGCATATTGACGAAACACCACATCCATTTATTTAGTTCACTCTCGTTTAGGTACACAACAATATTAGATGTTGTTAAACATGGCAAGAGGTGAAACATAATTAAACTAACTAATTAGGCAAGTTTAAATGAGATCGGAAACTCAAACAACAATTCCGGAAAATCCTAATGTGCATATTTCGAATTTGGTACTGTTCTGCCCTAAACCATATTTTATTGTTGTTAAGCAGTAAAACAAAGTGCACCAAGTTAATCTATGCATTTTTCCACCCCATTTACATATAAAGTTTATTAAAATTGGAGCTACGGTTATTTAGTTATGAAATAAATCATTTTAGCATGACATTTGAGCAAATAAACACAAACCGCATTTTAAACGTTTTTAACATAGATGAAAGTAGCAGAATATGAAAGTACAGGAAAAACTAAGCATTTTACATGTTTACATCATTTTAAACCGATGAACGGTTAGTGAGATATGATATGCATGAAGATAAGGGGCCAATCTGTAAACATGCAGTTTTCTGGATCATGTCTAAATTCGCAGCAGGAAAAAAAAACACATCGAGCTGAATCTGATGCATGTTGGGCCAACAGAGAGGAGCGGCTGGGGGTTTCTCACCATGTGTCATGGCCCAGCTGGAAGCCAAGGAGACCGGTTGGGCTTGGTGGATCTGGCTGCTGGCAGGCTGGATCAAACAAGGTGGAGGGGGCGCGGTCAACGCGCGCGGTCTGGCGAGCGTCGTGCTCGTTCCCGAGCAGAGGACGACAATGAGGGACTAAGAGCGGGGCGGCGGTTGGCGTCAGGAGGTGTGACGAAGGCCGGGACGGTCCGATCTGGGAGGACCCAAGGAGGAGGAGCGGTTCCTGATGGTGGCTTGAGCATCGGGCGGCCATGGAGCTCCATGTGCCCTGTGTTCCCTGCAAGAGAGAGGAAGCAGGGATATGAGATGGGGAGAGAAAAAGCAAAGGGAAGGAAGAAGAGACAAAGGCGCGGGGCGAGGGGGCCGACCTGGAGCTGCTGCTGTGGTGACGCTCGACGGCGACGGAAGGGCGGCTGCGCTCCGGTGGCTTGGACGTCGGCGACGTGACGACGGGAGAGGATGATGGGGAACGAGGCAGGGCTCGGGCAGGAGAAGCCATCCTGCTCGAGGGGCTTGGCCTCGAGTGCGATGGGGCGGCAGCAAGGTCTCTGGCTGCTGGCGACGGCCTCCGACCGTGGTTGGCGCGAGGAGCAGCAGGGAGCTTGGGTGCTGGGTTGGAGGAGATTGAGGAGAGGAGTGGCGGCTGCGGCTGGCAGATCGAGGTGGGTGGATAGATCGAAGGGGGTGCACTGGTTGGTGGCGGCGGAAATCAAGGGAGATGGTCGGAGGCAGGATGGAATGGATGGATGGGGGTGCAACGTGGTTGGTTGGGGATGGATCCCGAGGTGGAAGAAAGAGAGCCGCGATGGCGCGGATGGGACTGGCTAGACTAGGGTTAGGATAGGTTGGGTTATATAGCACGTGGAATAACTTAAGGGTTATCCGGTCCTTCCGATCAAAATCGAACGGCCCGTGATAAATAGGTTAGGTAGCCCAAATAAGAAAACGGAGATGTTTTATAGATGTTTGGGGATGATCCGGACCCATCGGTCCCGACAACCCGGTTCGGGTTCGGAGCAGTTTTTGGACACACCAAGAGGGGGTCGGTGGTTGTGCAGAGGGAGATAAGACCAATGTGTGCAAGTGTGTGGTTGGTCCATCGACTGGACAACGATAACAACGGAGAGACACGGCGACTACGAACGGACTAAGAATTTTAAGAAAACAATGCCGATGCAATGCAGATGATGACATGAGATGAAATGCATGACATGAGCAAAATGCAAAACAAAAGACAAAAACCCAACCACAAAGGAAAATAATATATCACATAGCCGGAAATGGCAAGAGTTGGAGTTACAAATATGGAAAGTTACATCCGGGGCGTTACAACACTCCACCACTACAAGAGGATCTTGTCCCGAGATCTAGAATGGCACCGGAGAGAAACGGAAGAGGAAGAGAAGAGGTAAAACTTGTTGGGGAACGTAGCAAAAATTCAAAATTTTCCTACGTGTCACCAAGATCTATATATGGACAAACCAGCAACGAGGGGAAGGAGAGTGCATCTACATACCCTTGTAGATCGCTAAGCGGAAGCATTGAAGAGAACGGGGTTGAAGGAGTCGTACTCGTCGTGATCCAAATCACCGGAGATCCTAGTGCCGAACGGACGGCACCTCCGCGTTCAACACACGTACAGCCCGGTGACGTCTCCCATGCCTTGATCCAGCAAGGAGAGAGGAAGAGGTTGAGGAAGGCTCCATCCAGCAGCAGCACAATGGCGTGGTGGTGGTGGAGGAGCGTGGCAATCCTGCAGGGCTTCGCCAAGCACCGCGAGAGAGGAGGACTACTTGGGAGAGGGGAGGGCTGCGCCAGAACTTGGGGTGCGGCTGCCCTCCCACCCCTCCACTATTTATAGGTGGGGGGGAGAGGGGGCCGGCCCCCCTAGATCCCATCTAGGGTTGGGGGCGGCGGCCAAGGGGGGAGGAGTGCCTCCCAAGTCAAGTGGAGGCCCTCCCCCTTAGGGTTTCCCCCTTCCCATGCGCATGGGCCTTGGGGGGGCTGGTGCCCCTGGCCCATTAAGGCTAGGGCGCCCCCTACAGCCCATGCTACTGTATTGGACGTGGTGGAACAATTTCCGGACCTCCGGACCCCTCCGGAATCCTCCGGAACCTTCTGGAAGCTTCCCGGTACAATACCGGAAAAACCCGAACTTTTCCCGGAACCCGAACAACAACTTTCCATATATAAATCTTTACCTCTGGACCATTCCGGAACTCCTCGTGACGTCCGGGATCTCATCCGGGACTCCGAACAACATTCGGTAACCACATACAAACTTCCTTTATAACCCTAGCGTCATCGAACCTTAAGTGTGTAGACCCTACGGGTTCGGGAGACATGTAGACATGACCGAGACGTTCTCCAGTCAATAACCAACAGCGGGATCTGGATACCCATGTTGGCTCCAACATATTCCACGATGATCTCATCGGATGAACCATGATGTCAAGGACTCAATCAATCCCGTATACAATTCCCTTTGTCTAACGGTATAGTACTTGCCCGAGATTCGATCGTCGGTATACCGATACCTTGTTCAATCTCGTTACTGGCAAGTCTCTTTACTCGTTCCGTAACACATCATCCCGTGATCAACCCCTTGGTCACATTGTGCACATTATGATGATGTCCTACCGAGTGGGCCCAGAGATACCTCTCCGTCACACGGAGTGACAAATCCCAGTCTCGATTCGTGCCAACCCAACAGACACTTTCGGAGATACCTGTAGTGCACCTTTATAGCCACCCAGTTACGTTATGACGTTTGGTACACCCAAAGCATTCCTACGGCATCCGGGAGTTGCACAATCTCATGGTTTAAGGAAATGATACTTGACATTAGAAAAGCTTTAGCATACGAACTACACGATCTTTGTGCTAGGCTTAGGATTGGGTCTTGTCCATCACATCATTCTCCTAATGATGTGATCCCGTTATCAACGACATCCAATGTCCATGGTCAGGAAACCGTAACCATCTATTGATCAACGAGCTAGTCTACTAGAGGCTTACTAGGGACATGGTGTTGTCTATGTATCCACACATGTATCTGAGTTTCCTATCAATACAATTATAGCATGGATAATAAACGATTATCATGAACAAGGAAATATAATAATAATAACTAATTTATTATTGCCTCTAGGGCATATTTCCAAAAGTCTCCCACTTGCACTAGAGTCAATAATCTAGTTCACATCGCCATGTGATTAACACTCACAGGTCACATCGCCATGTGATTAACACTCACAGGTCACATCGCCATGTGACCAACATCCAAAGAGTTTACTAGTGTCACTAAACTAGTTCACATCATCATGTGATTAAGACTCAATGAGTTCTGGGGTTTGATCATGTTTTGCTTGTGAGAGAGGTTTTAGTCAACAGGTCTGCAACATTCAGATCTGTATGTACTTCGCAAATCTCTAGGTCATATTGTAAATGCTGCTTCCACGCTCCACTTGGAGCTATTCCAAATGGTTGCTCCACTATATGTATCCAGTTTGCTACTCAGAGTCATTCGGATAGGTGTTAAAGCTTGCATCGACGTAACTCTTTACGTCGAACTCTTTATCACCTCCATAACCGAGAAACATATCCTTATTCCTCTAAGGATAATTTTGACCGCCATCTGGTGATCCACTCCTTGATCACCTTTTTACCCTCTTGTCAGACATGTGGCAAGGCACACATCAGGTGCGGTACTCAGCATGGCATACCGTATAGAGCCTATGACAAAAGCATAGGGGACGACCTTCGTCCTTCCTCTTTCTTCTGCCGTGGTCGAGCTTTAAGTCTTAACATCATACCTTACAACTCAGACAAGAACTCCTTCTTTGACTGATCCATCTTGAACACCTTCAAGATCATGTCAAGGTATGTGCTCATTTGAAAGTACTATTAAGCTTTTTGATCTATCTTATAGATCTTGATGCTTATTGTTCAAGTAGCCTAATCCAAGTTTTCCATTGAAAAACACTTTTCAAATAACCCTATATGCTTTCTAGAAATTCTATAGTGCTCCCACTCACTTCTTTGGAAATACAAGTTTCTCATAAACTTTGTATAAACCAAAAATCTTTGATCATCTTATCAAAGTGCATATTCCAACTCCGAGATGCTTACTCCAGTCCATGGAAGGATCGCTGGAGCTAGCATACCTTTTAGCATCCTTAGGATCGATAAAACCTTTCTAATTGTATCACATACGACCTTTCCTTACGAAAACTGGTAAGGAAACTCGTTTTAACATCCATCTGCCAGATTTCATAAATGCAGCTAATGCTAACATGATTCCAATGGACTTTAAGCATCGCTACGAATGAGAAAATCTCATCGCAGTCAACTCCTTGAACTTTTGAAAAACTCTTCGCCACAAGTCGAGCTTCATAGATGGTGACATTACCATCCACGTCCGTCTTCTTCTTAAAGATCCATTTATCTCAATGGCTTGCCGATCATTGGGCAAGTCCACCAAAGTCCATGCTTTGTTCCGATACAAGGATCCTATCTCGGATTTCATGGCTTCTAACCATTTGTCAGAATTTGGGCCCACCATCGCTTCTCCATAGCTCGTAGGTTCATTGTTGTCTAGCAACATGACCTCTAAGACAGGAGTGCGTACCACTCTGAAGTAGTACGCGTCCTTGTCGACCTACGAGGTCTGGTAGTGACTTGATCTGAAGCATCATGATCACTATCATCAGCTTCCACTTCAATTGGTGTAGGTGCCATATGAACAGCTTCCTGTGCCCTGCTACACACTGGTTGAAGTGATGGTTCAATAACCTCATTAAGTCTCCACCATCCTCCCACTCAATTCTTTGGAGACAAACTTTTCCTCGAGAAAGGACCCGGTTCAAGAAACAATCCCTATTGCTTTCGGATCTGAATTAGGAGGTATACCCAACTGTTTTGGGTGTCCTATGAAGATGCATTTTATCCGCTTTGGGTTCGATCTTATCAACCTGAAACTTTTTCACATAAGCGTCGCAGCCCCAAACTTTTAAGAAACGACAACTTAGGTTTCTCCAAACCATAGTTCAAACGGTGTCGTCTCAACAGAATTACGTGGTGCCCCATTAAAGTGAGTGCGGTTGTCTCTAATGCCTAACCCACGAACGATAGTGGTAATTCGATAAGAGACATCATGGTACGCACCATATCCAATAGGGTGCAACTATGATGTTCGGACACACCATCACACTATGGTGTTCCAAGCGGTATTAATTGTGAAACAATTTCCACAATGTCTTAATTGTGTGCCAAAGCTCGTAACTCAGATACTCATCTCTATGATCATATCATAGACATTTTATCCTCTTGTCACGATGATCTTCAACTTCACTCTGAAATTACTTGAACCGTTCAATAATTCAGACTTTTGTTTCATCAAGTAAATATACTCAACATCTACTCGAATCATCTGTGAAGTAAGAACATAACCATATTCACTGCATGCCTCAGCACTCATTGGACTGCACACATCAAAATGTGTTACTTCCAACAAGTTCCTATCTTGTTCCATCTTACTGAAACCGAGGCTTTTCAGTCATCTTGCCCATGTGGTATGATTTGCATATCTCAAGTGATTCAAAATCAAGTGAGTCCAAATGATCCATCTGCATGGAGTTTCTTCATGCGTATACACCAATAGACATGGTTCGCATGTCTCAAACTTTTCAAAAACAAGAGAGTCCAAAGATCCATCAACATGGAGCTTCTTCATGCGTTTTATACCAATATGACTTACATGGCAGTGCCACAGGTAAGTGGTACTATCATTACTATCTTATATCTTTTGGCATGAAAATGTGTATCACTACGATCGAGATTCAATAAACCATTCATTTCAGGTGCAAGACCATTGAAGGTATTATTCAAATAAACAAAGTAACCATTATTCTCCTTAAATAAATAACCGTATTGCGATAGACATAATCCAATCATGTCTATGCTCAATGCAAACACCAAATGACAATTATTCAGGTTTAATACTAATCTTGATGGTAGAGGGAGCATGCGATGTTTGATCACATCAAACTTGGAAATACTTCCAACACATATCGTCAGCTCACCTTTAGCTAGTCTCCGTTTATTCCGTAACTCTTTCATTTCGAGTTACTAACACTTAGCAACCGAACCGGTATCTAATACCCTGGTGCTACTAGGAGTCCTAGTAAAGTACACATTAACATAATGTATATCCAATATACTTCTATCGACCTTGCCAGCCTTCTCATCTACCAAGTATCTAGGGTAATTCCGCTCTAGTGACTATTCCCCTTATCACAGAAGCACTTAGTCTCGAGTTTGGGTTCAACCTTGGGTTTCTTCACTGGAGCAGCAGCTGATTTGCCGTTTCATGAAGTATCCCTTCTTGCCCTTGCCCTTCTTGAAACTAGTGGTTTCACCAACCATCAACAATTGATGCTCCTTCTTGATTTCTACTTTCGCGGTGTCAAACATCGTGAATACCTCAAGGATCATCATATCTATCCCTGATATGTTATAGTTCATCACGAAGCTCTAGCAGCTTGGTGGGAATGACTTTGGAGAAACATCACTATCTCATTTGGAAGATCAACTCCCACTCGATTCAAGTGATTGTTGCACTCAGACAATCTGAGCACAAGCTCAACGATTGAGCTTTTCTCCCTTAGTTTGCAGGCTAAGAAAATTGTCGGAGGTCTTATACCTCTTGACGTGGGCACGAGCCTGAAATCCCAATTTCAGCCCTCGAAAACATCTCATATGTTCCGCGATGTTTCGAAAACGTCTTTGGTGCCTCAACTCTAAACCGTTTAACTGAACTATCACGTAGTTATCAAAACGTGTATGTCCGATGTTGGCAACATCTACAAACGACGTTTGGGGTTCAGCACACTGAGCGGTGCATTAAGGACATAAGCTTTCTACTGTCCGCATAATCGCTACTGTCAACTTTCAACTATATTTTATCTAGGAACATATCTAAACAGTGGAACTAAAGCGCGAGCTTACGACATAATTTGCAAAGATCTTTTGACTATGTTCAGGATAATTAAGTTCATCTTATGAACTCCCACTCAGATAGACATCCCTCTGGTCATCTAAGTGATTACATGATCCGAGTCAACTAGGCCGTGTCCGATCATCACGTGAGACGGACTAGTCATCATCGGTGAACATCTTCATGTTGATCGTATCTACTATACGACTCATGCTCGACCTTTCGGTCTCTTGTGTTCTGAGGCCATGTTTCGTATCTACTATAAGATGCATAAACATGATAAACATCACATGCAATCAAAAAGTGACATGATATGGCCAATATCATTTTGCTCCTTTTGATCTCCATCTTCGGGGCTCCATGATCATCATCGTCACCGGCATGACACCATGATCTCCATCATCATGATCTCCATCATCGTGTCTCCATGAAGTTGTCTCGCCAACTTATTACTTCTACTACTATGGCTACCGGTTAGCAATAAAGTAAAGTAATTACATGGCGTTGTTCAATGACACACAGGTCATACAATAAATAAAGACAACTCCTATGGCTCCTGCCGGTTGTCATACTCATCGACATGCAAGTCATGATTCCTATTACAAGAACATGATCAATCTCATACATCATATATCATTCATCACATTATTCTTGGCCATATCATATCACATAGCATACCCTACAAAAACAAGTTAGACGTCCTCTAATTGTTGTTTGCATGTTTTACGTAGCTGCTATGGGTTTCTAGCAAGAACGTTTCTTACCTACGCAAAAACCACAACGTGATATGTCAATTGCTATTTACCCTTCATAAGGACCCTTTTCATCGAATCCGATCCGACTAAAGTGGGAGAGACTGGCACCCGCTAGCCACCTTATGCAACAAGTGCATGTCAATCGGTGGAACCTATCACACGTAAGAGTACGTGTAAGGTTGGTCCAGGCCGCTTCATCCCACGATGCCGCCGAATCAAGATTGGACTAGTAACGGTAAGCATTTTGAACAACATCAACGCCCACAACTACTTTGTGTTCTACTCGTGCAAAGAATCTACGCAATAGACCTAGCTCATGATGCCACTGTTGGGGAACGTAGCAGAAATTCAAAATTTTCCTACGTGTCACCAAGATCTATCTATGGACAAACCAGCAACGAGGGGAAGGAGAGTGCATCTACATACCCTTGTAGATCGCTAAGTGGAAGCGTTCAAGAGAACGGGGTTGAAGGAGTCATACTCGTCGTGATCCAAATCACCGGAGATCCTAGTGCCGAACGGACGGCACCTCCGCGTTCAACACACGTACAGCCCGGTGACGTCTCCCATGCCTTGATCCAGCAAGGAGAGAGGAAGAGGTTGAGGAAGACTCCATCCAGCAGCAGCACAACGGCGTGGTGGTGGTGGAGGAGCGTGGCAATCCTGTAGGGCTTCGCCAAGCACCGCGAGAGAGGAGGAGTACTTGGGAGAGGGGAGGGATGCGCCAGAACTTGGGGTGCGGCTGCCCTCCCACCCCTCCACTATTTATAGGTGGGGGGAAGAGGGGGCCGGCCCCCCTAGATCCCATCTAGGGTTGGGGGCGGCGGCCAAGGGGGGAGGAGTGCCTCCCAAGTCAAGTGGAGGCCCTCCCCCTTAGGGTTTCCCCCTTCCCATGCGCATGGGCCTTAGGGGGGCTGGTGCCCTGGCCCATTAAGGCTAGGGCGCCCCCCTACAGCCCATGCTACTTTATTGGACGTGGTGGAACAATTTCCGGACCTCCGGACCCCTCCAGAATCCTCCGGAACCTTCTGGAAGCTTCCCGGTACAATACCGGAAAAACCCGAACTTTTCCCGGAACCCGAACAACAACTTTCCATATATAAATCTTTACCTTCGGACCATTCCGGAACTCCTCGTGACATCCGGGATCTCATCCGGGACTCCGAACAACATTCGGTAACCACATACAAACTTCGTTTATAACCCTAGCGTCATCGAACCTTAAGTGTGTAGACCCTACGGGTTCGGGAGACATGTAGACATGACCGAGACGTTCTCCGGTCAATAACCAACAGCGGGATCTGGATACCCATGTTGGCTCCCACATGTTCCACGATGATCTCATCGGATGAACCACGATGTCAAGGACTCAATCAATCCCGTATATAATTCCCTTTGTCTAACGGTATAGTACTTGCCCGAGATTCGATCGTCGGTATACCGATACCTTGTTCAATCTTGTTACCGGCAAGTCTCTTTACTCATTCCATAACACATCATCCCGTGATCAACCCCTTGGTCACATTGTGCACATTACGATGATGTCCTACCGAGTGGGCCCAGAGATACCTCTCCGTCACAAGGAGTGACAAATCCCAGTCTCGATTCGTGCCAACCCAACAGACACTTTCGGAGATACCTGTAGTGCACCTCTATAGCCACCCAGTTACGTTGTGACGTTTGGTATACCCAAAGCATTCCTACGGCATCCGGGAGTTGCACAATCTCATGGTCTAAGGAAATGAAACTTGACATTAGAAAAGCTTTAGCATACGAACTACACGATCTTTGTGCTAGGCTTAGGATTGGGTCTTGTCCATCACATCATTCTCCTAATGATGTGATCCCGTTATCAACGACATCCAATGTCCATGGTCAGGAAACCGTAACCATCTATTGATCAACGAGCTAGTCTACTAGAGGCTTACTAGGGACATGGTGTTGTCTATGTATCCACACATGTATCTGAGTTTCCTATCAATACAATTATAGCATGGATAATGAACGATTATCATGAACAAGGAAATATAATAATAATAACTAATTTATTATTGCCTCTAGGGCATATTTCCAACAAAACTAAGTTGCTTCTTCGACAAAAGAGTGAAACCAAAGAACCTTGAGAGGTTGAACAAATTGAAAGAAAGAGTACAATGGAGATGAACAAGATTGCAAACGGTCCGTTGGACAAGAGGAACAAGGAATATGATGAGAACCAAGAGCTTAGGGGACAAGGTAGATTTTGAAGCCACTCCGGTTAAAATTAGCTGGACAAGAAATAAGAATAAAGAATTCGGGCAGCACTCCAGTTGAAAAGAGACGCATGACTTGATAAGATGAAAGAACTTGAATGAGAACACAACACTCCGGTTAAATGGATGAGCAAGAAAATAACGTGATCTTGACAAAAACGAGGTGATGGGTGAAGAGAGCAACATCACAATGCCTCTGGAACGAAAGAATAGAAGCTAGATTGTTGGGATAACAGAATGAAGAAGAAAATGCCAACTTCTGCCACAAATGAGCTTGGAAAGCACCCTTCCAAGAAGGTTACAACGGGGTTGTTGAAAAAACCAACAACGAAATGAATAAGCTTGTAGTGGGCTTATGGAAAACTTCTCAAAATTTAGGCGAAATTTTGCCACTACGAAAACAAATAATATAGTTGATCACACCAACGAGATGAAAAACCTCTTCCACCAAGAGGATAGAGAGATAACTTGGACCATAGATACGCAACACAAATAGCAACATTCCCAATGGAAGGTTTAGGTGAAATATATCCCATGATAACTCCAACAAAGAGATTGATTGGTTGAAAAGATCTCTTGAACGAATAGAAAATGGATTTAAATATGTCACTCTTGAAAACTTGTGAATAATGAAACACGAAGGGAATTGTCAAGAATGGCATAACACCACCTCAAGATATAAGGTAGAAAGAATTCCACTTCTAAATGCAAAAAGAAGAATACTTGAACTCCTCAGAACAAAACATGTGTTGAGCACCATGCTTATTTTTAGAGTATAGCTTGGCTGTTCTTAACTTCAAGAGAAATCTTGAAGAACAATTGAAGAATGAAAAAAAATCCTTGATGAACCACCATGTAGAGACTCCATGAAGAACTCTGGTAATAAAAGGATGATAACAAGAAAGAGAAGTTGAAAACACAAGGTGAAGCCTTGTAATGATTTAGATGGATCTTCGCGATGATATAATGCGGAAAACTTGGAACTCCGGAAAAGAAAAGATGAAACACTAGAAGCGAGAATTACTTCATCATGAACAATCTCCGCAAGAAAAGAATTGTATCACCTCGAGGAAATAAGAATAAGATTTATTGTTTACTTATCCTTCATCAAATTAAATTGATGACAAGCAATGGATTTGGCATACTACTTATTCTCGTAGAAAGGATTAAGAGGGATATAGCGTAAACTTGAGAAGGTATAGATGGAACCACCGGTGGGATTTGGAAACAACGAATGAATTGATATGATAACGAAGGAAGTGAAATCTTGAACGAACCACCGAAAGAATTGAAAATGAAAGTAGCAAAGGCACAATTCACCGGGAAGAGTTGGAAAACGAATGAAGATACTTGAGGGGATTCAGATACATGAGAACGAAGAGATCATGAACTGATTAGAGGGTATTTGAACGATGCACCGGCAAGATTTGGAGAACAATATCTACACGCTGAGAATGAAGAATTATGACATGATGGCCTTCAGAGGAAAGAAATAGAAACAACTCATGAAATGCTCCCGATGGTAAGAAAAGAATTGTCACAATCAAAAACAATTATGAGGATGGCATGAACCTAGAACCAAGAGGAAATCTTCTTCGGTCTTCAAAATTCGAGAATGACGATGAGAAACACCACCATGAATTGTTGAGACACTCCGGAAGGATTAAAAGAAAAAAAGGTTGAGCCAAAGATGAAAAGAATTTGAAAACGACCTTGGAGAAGGCATGTGACTGATGAAAACTCACTCTTACATCAAACTTGGAAATGAATTTGAGAATCTCTCCTGATAATTAGAAGAGTCAGGTAAGATCCTGGGAAAAGACCTATGGGTTAGGGCCCACTAAAAGATACGTCATTGAATGATTGATTGAAAGGGGGGATTGCACCGATTGAATTAAATGGCTTGAATGTGATAACAACCTCAAAATAACTTGAACGGATTGAGAATGGAAACACGAATCTTCCGAGATATCTTCAACACTGCGGATATGAACTGGGAGAGGTGAATAAATAAGAGGTGCACCGGCATGAGAAAGCATATGAAAGGACGAAAGGGATACGATCAATACCGAAAGCTTGCATTGAATCCACTAGAGAAGAAAAGAGACGAAGAATAATAAACTTGAAGCTCCGTTAGTATCTTTCACATTGATTGAAAAGAGTGAAGAGACTTCACATGAACAAATGGATACTTGATTAAAATATATGAGTCCTTGTAGAAAAGGGTGGGAGGGCGGGAAAAAACAAAGGCAACTTGGGGCAGATGGAATGGATACCGTTGAGAAAACTTAGAATTGATCTTGCGAATGTTGGAATGATCGGATGCAATTGAAGAGAAACACGCCGGTTGGAAAAGAATTAACATGACGACCTCGATGATCAAGAAGGATTAGTATTCACATAGCAATATGAGAACACCGTTTAGGAAAGCTATGGATTCAACATTTGACTTCGAAGCAACTCGAATACCACAACTCAAAAGAAAACAAAGCATTGGCTTGCAGGATAAGCCGGAACAAACATATGATAGAGATTTTGTCCGAAGTTTTCGTGGTGGGGCCCACATGGGCTCGATCGTACAACACCATCATGTACAAGGCAGTGCACATGACATACAAAGTGTCCCTGAATCAGCATAGCCAAGGATTCTTTAAGACACAATGAGACCACTGTAAAAACGGCCGTGGATAGGCGGACCACTAGACGTCGAACCCCAATCTCATATCATGCATCTGTCGGAAAGAAAAAAAACTAGAGCTACTTGATTTCCCACCTATAAAACTCCCAAAACTTTCTGGTTATGCAATCTGGTGTTGGGGATACAGGGTAAGTAATATATATCTCACCCAAACTAACAATATGTAAGGACCCCGACTCAATTCCACATCGATCTAGAATGTAACACCTCATATCACTTTGCAGCCTCACGCACGGTATTCCCACGGGTGTCGCCTTACCTTTGCCCGGGACTGTTTGCACCTTTTGGCACACGTATATGATAGTGTCGCTAGCATCCATATGATAAGGAGCCCGGGATGACATGGCTAGTCGTAAACCCAAAGTGGCACAAACTTACAGGGACAGGCATCCATGACCCAGCATCGAACGTGTCGGTCATCAGCGAGTGAATCCAGGCTGTAGCACTGTGCTAGCAGGACCCCGGTGAACCGGGCTGTAGCGGGCTAACAGGACTCTGGCATTCATCGCGTGACATTTCCCCGAGGGGACAGACACAGGAACGAAGAAGGACACATGCCAGCCAGCCTAAGTGTTCCGGAGCAGTAGCAAGCTACCATGGCTCAGTGGAAGCACTAGGAGACATTTCCCGGTAAGAGAGGCTACTAAGGATAAACAACTAGATAGTCAGATCCCACACATACCAAGCATTTCAATAACATACACACAATATGCTCAATATGTGCAAATACAACATGGCATCACAACATGACTCCACAACTCAAGTATTTAATTCAATAGGCTCCGAGGAGCGAGATATTACAAACATGGGTCTCTCGACCCAGCATTCAGAGCATACAAGTCAAAGCACAAGCGGAAGCTTAACATGTCTGAGTACAGACATCTATAAATGAAAAAAGGCGGAAAAGCCTGACTATCTACCAGATCCTGCCGAGGGCACAAGATCGTAGCTGAGGTAACAAGATAAACGTCGAAGTTCATGTGGAACTACTAGTGAGACTGAAGTCTCTCTGCAAAAACATAAAATAGGCAAACGTGAGTAAAAATGTACCCAGCAAGACTTACATCAGAACTAACTACATATGCATCATTTTCAACAAAGGGGGTGGTGGGGTTTAACTGCAGCAAGCCAGCTTTGACTCGGTGGCTATCCTGAACTACGACTGCAAGTAACTCTTTGAGGTGGCGCACACGAGTCCACATATTCACCATATCAATACACCACTATGGATCCGCTCCTGTCTCCCTACGAGAACGCCATCCATAGCACTCACGCTTATCTTGCGTATTTTAGAGTATCCACTTCAAGTTATCTATGAACTGCACAGGCAACCCAGAAGTCCTTTTCCGCCGACACGGCTATTCGAATAGATCATATTAACCCTACAGGGGTGTACTTCTTCACACACGCTCTCGCCACTTACCACCATGTACACGTCGTGTATCTCGGCAACCTTCAAGCGGAAGCCTGGCGAGGGAGTCGGCCACGACCTGACTAACCACACAAGTCTCTAGTCCAGGTTTATCGCCTATTCGGGTTCATCCGCAAGGAGCTCCGGCCGGGGTGTCACTCACGGCCCCAAACGATGTGTGTAGGGTTCCCAAGTCCACCATCTGGGTGCCACTTGGTACACCGGGCCACTATGCCTAGTCTGTCCCCAGCCCACCTGTATCGGGTGCCACTTGGTAGACTACTAACACTACCTACAAACACCAGAAACTAGTTGCAACTCCTGGACAGAGATCAGGTTGATTAATAAGTCGAGAGGGGCACTTAAGCATTCCAATGCATGGTAGTAGCTGTTCATGGATCACAAACACAGAACTCAGTTCCTGAGGACGGCTTCAATGAGACAACCCACCATGTACTCCTACATGGCCTCTCACCGCTACCTTTACCAAATCGTGTTCACACATTTAGCTCACAACAGTAGGATATGTTCAACACCATTCCAATTCATCCCCGATGAATCAGACCTGACTCAACTCTAAGCAGTAGCAGGCATGACAAACAAACATGAATGAGTAGGCACATCAGGGCTCAAATAACTCCTACTCATGCTAGTGGGTTTCATCTATTTACTGTAGCAATGACAGGTCATGCAGAGGAAAGGGGTTCAACTACCGCAGCATGTAACAGTTGAATCGTTGTTGTCCTAATGCAGTAAAAGAGAGCAGGAGCGAGAGAGTGGGATTGTATCGGAATGAACAAGGAGGTTTTGCTTGCCAGGCACTTCTGAAGATAATATAGTTCTTCATCGATGTCATCGATCACATCGTCGGTACACGTCTACTGAGAGGGGACAAGCACCGACAAACAAGGAAGAATCACAATCAATGCAATGCAGCAATATGATGCATGAATGTGACATAGCAATATGCTGTTGAATGAGCTAATGCAGCTAGCAACAAGTTAGATGGGGTTGGTTTGAACACTAGATTCAAATTCAAACTCCATATGTGCTTTCTTAAATGCCATTAAATTGAATTGTCCTAAACAGTAGTCATAACTTGATCTAACATGCATGAAAATGGTACAGATGGAAAGATTGGATTTTTCTGATCATTTTTCATATATAATTTATCTCATTATGAGTTACGGTTGAATTTATATGAAATTTTGAAGTTTTGGATATTTTCTAGAATTTTCTGAATTATTTTAAATCCAGAAAATTATTAACTGTGTCAGCATTGCGTCACTGTGATGTCAGCAAGTCAACTGCAGCTGACCTGGTCAAACCTGACCAATGGGGTCCACACGTCAGTGTCTCAGGCTGGTTTGTGTGGCCGACAGGTGGGCCTGGTCAACGGCCACGTCAGCAGGGCCAGTGCTGACGTGTGGGGCCACTGGATTAATCTAAACTAAACAGGGAATAAATTATGGTTAATTAAGGGCGCGGGCCCCAACTGTCTGTGTTACTGTGGTTAATTAACTAGGTGATTAAACCCTAATTAAGTAGCCACGTCAGCATCACCGGATCTACGCCGGCGATGACCAAACCGACGGCGAGTGCTCGCCGGACTCGCGTTAGGGATGGCAGTTCGACGTGCTGCTAGCACCAGGGGGGCCTCTCGCTCGTCCGCATCCAAAGGACCCGACGGGAGGCCGCGGGGTGGCCGGAAACGATGCCGGCGACGACCTCGCGCGGCGGCGCACACACGGGCTCATCGGGGAGGAGGCTACGGAGCACGACAGGAGGCGCGATTGGTGGCGTTGGGCAGCTGACGGCCGACTGAGCACGTAACGGTGCTCGGACGCGAGCGAAACTCGCTCTAGCCACGGCGGCTTCATGGCCGGCGGGCGGAAGCTCTTGGCTCCGACGAAAAACGAGCTAGTGGAGAGGAACGGAGGGGGAGAGCATGGGGGAAGGAGCAGGAGCTAACAAGGGGTCGGGGGAGTAGCTCAGCGGGCTCGGGGAAGCTTCTACGACAGCGAATCGAGGCGGCGGTCGTCGGTGGTCGAACTCAAAGACGAAGATGATGGCGCCTGCTCGGGGCCTCCGTGCTTCTTTCCTTCGGTGCAGAGGTGAAGCGCGAGGTGACGGATGCTTTGTATGGCTCAGGGAGGCAAGGCGACGGCGGTGGGCGTGACAGCTCACGGCGGCACGCTCGGGTGCGTGAGTAGGAGAGCGAGGGAGAGAGACAGAGGAGCGGGTGAGGACGGGGGAGAGTAGGAGGGAGCCAGGGGAGTGCGTGGCGCGCACAGGTGCGTCAGGGGAGCAGTGGAAGTAGGAGGTGGCGCAGCGCGTGTGCGCGCACGGCGGCCACACGCCCTCGTGCCCACTGGCAGGAGCTTGAAGACGGTGGGGCACTTGGTGGGCTGGCCCAGTGGTGCCAGGCCAGATGGGCTACACAGTGGCTGGGCCGCGGGTGGGTCTTCTCCCTTTCTATTTTTGTTTCTGTTTTGCTATTTTATTTTTCTGTTTTGATTTAGTTCCTAAACCAAATCATTTTTGTATCTTCTGAAAATTATTATGTGGCCTGATACAAAATTATTCAGAGCCACTCACAAGTTTTCAGAATTTTTGGAGTTATAAAAGCATTTATAGGAATTTATATCTCCAATTCAAATAAGTATTGATTTAATTCAAAAACCAAAAATGTCCTGGAGAAATGTGTATCATCTCTGGTTAAGGTTTTCACCTTTTCCCATAAATCATGAACATTTCTGAGGGCATTTTGGGTTTATTGAAGATTATTTTAGGTTGAACCTATTTGATTTGATCTAGTGCTAGGGTTTGAACAATCCCCATTTCAATCTTAAATAAAATTTAAACATGATGCACACATGGTGCTAGTCTAGTGCTAAACCAGAAGCTAGGGATGTGACACAATACCTACATCCAAGATGTATCCATCCGTCAACACATAACCAAGAAACCTTCGGAAATCGTGTACCTCAACCTTCGAAAAGCATCCATTATACTAGCTATGGCAATACTTCCGAACTCCCGCCCCAGTACTAGGTGGCGTCGAGGTTATCTTACCACTAGCTGCATAAAAGAGATTTTCGATGTCGGCAAAACTCAGGTATTTCAGAACTGCAACGATAAAATTGTGACGACAACACCTTGAAGCTCAAGTCCCCGGGACACTGCCACAACCCCTAATGTCAGGAGGCACCAAGAACAATGTTCTCGTCACAAGACCATCGGAAGGATCCCAAGATACCCGCGTGATCCTAAAAACATTTCGTGAAATTTGAGGCGAGGAAAGACAAAACCTCTACGTTGGGAAGCCTCACCAGACCGACGAAGGTACTAAGGAGTAAAAAGAATCCTATTCTCCGATATATATAATCCTAAGACTCAAAACATTTTGTTCTAGACTCAACACCGCCAGCGATTCGATCAAGCAGGGGGCTCCTAAGTCGGGGACGGCTCTGATTACCAACTTGTAATGCCCACGATGCGGCTATATCTCTCACGTGTCGAGGCACGACTTAGAGGCATAACTGCATGGTGGTTTTGTCATAAGAAGGATCATATTCACACAATCCCATGTAATGAACAAGAATGGGATAAAGAGTTGGCTTACAATCGCCACTTCACACAATGAACATATAATTTATACATCATTCAGAGCACACACATAGTCCGACTACAGACGAAGCCAAAAGAAAAGAAGATAACCCAACTGCTAGATCCCCGATCGTCCCAACTAGGCTCCACTACTGATCAACGTGAAACGAAACATAGCAACGACCAAGATCTTCGTTGAGCTCCCATCTCAGCTCGGTTACACCTAGACTGGTATCACCGACACCTGCAACTGTTGTGACAGTATCTGGTGAGTCACGAAGACACAGCAATCTCAAAACCCGTGAGATCAAGACTATTCAAGCTTAAGGGTAGGACAAGGTAATGAGGTGGAGTTGCAGCAAGCACTAAGCAAATATGGTGGCTAACATTCACAAATAAGAGCGAGAAGAGAAGCAACGGAACAGTCGAGAAGCTAGAAGTGATCAAGAAGCGATCCTGAAACTACTTACGCACAATCATAACACAAAGACCGCGTTCACTTCCCGGACTCCGCCGAAAAGAGACCATCACGGCTACACACGCGATTGATGCATTTTAATTAAGTCAAGTGTCAAGTTCTCTACAACCAGATATTACCAAATTCCGATCTGCCACTTAACCGCCGGCACGGCTTTTGAAAGTTTATACCCTGCAGGGGTGTCCCAACTTAGCCCATCACAAGCTCTCACGATCAGCGAAGGATATTCCTTCTCCTGGGAAGACCCGATCAGCCTCGAAATCCCGGTTACAAGACATTTCGACAATGATAAAACAAGACCAGCAAAACCGCCCGACTGTGCCGAATAATCCCGATAGGAGCTGCACATAACTCGTTCTCAGGGCACACCGGATGAACACTACGTACAACTAAAACCAACCCTCAAGTTTCCCCGAGGTGGCGCTGCAAGTGGCTCTAGTTTGGACCAACACTTAGAGAAGCACTGGCCCGGGGGGTTAAAATAAAGATGACCCTCGGAGCTGCAAACCCCAAGGGAGGGTTATAGGTTGTTAGGCAAATGGAAAACCAATGTTCGGACTTGCTGGAGGAGTTTTATTAAAGCGAATTGTCAAGGGGTTCCCATAAACCCGACCGCGTGAGGAACGCAAAATCAAGGAATATAACACCGGTATGACGGAAACTAAGACGGCAAGAGTGGAACAAAACACCAGGCATAAGGCCAAGCCTTCCACCCTTTACCAAATATATAGATGCATTTATTAACATAAGAGATATTGTGATATCCCAACATAACCATGTTCCAACATGGAGCAATCTTCAAGTTCACCTACAACTAGCAATGCTATAAGAGGGGCTGAGCAAAAGCGGTAACATAGCCAAACAACGGTTTGCTAGGAAAGGTGGGTTAGAGGATTGACATGGCAATATGGGAAGCATGGTAAAACAAGTGATAGGTAGCGCAGCATAGCGATAGAACAAAGCAACTAGCAAGCAAAGATAGAAGTGATATCGAGGGTAATGGTCATCTTGCCTAAGATCCCGATAGGAAGAAGAACGAGTCCATGAAGTAGACGAACCAACGTAGTCGAACGAATCCTCACGAATGCAACGTTACCGGAACTATCAAGGGGAAGCGCACCCAGAAAGAAGCAAACAACATGGTAAACACACAAGCATAAACATGGCATGGTGCGCAACCAAGTATGATGCATGTCCGGTTTAATGAGGCATGGCATGGCAAAGTGCACAAACAAAACTACAAATTAAGTGGAGCTCAATATGCAACAAGTTGCATATTGACGAAACACCACATCCATTTATTTAGTTCACTCTCGTTTAGGTACGCAACAATATTAGATGTTGTTAAACATGGCAAGAGGTGAAGCATAATTAAACTAACTAATTAGGCAAGTTTAAATGAGGCCGGAAACTCAAACAACAATTCCGGAAAATCCTCATGTGCATATTTCGAATTTGGTACTGTTCTGCCCTAAACCATATTTTATTGTTGTTAAGTAGTAAAACAAAGAGCACCAAGTTAATCTATGTATTTTTCCACCCCATTTACATATAAAGTTTATTAAAATTGGAGCTATGGTTATTTAGTTATGAAATAAATCACTTTAGCATGGCATTTGAGCAAATAAACACAAACAACATTTTAAACGTTTTTAACATAGATGAAAGTAGCAGAATATGAGAGTACAGGAAAAATTAAGCATTTTACATGTTTACATCATTTTAAACCGATGCACGGTTAGTGAGATATGATATGCATGAAGATAAGGGGCCAATCAGTAAACATGCAATTTTCTGGATAATGTCTAAATTTGCAGTAGGGAAAAAACACATCGAGCTGAATCTGTTGCATGTTGGGCCAACAGAGAGGAGGGGCTGGGGGTTTCTCACCATGGGCCATGGCCCAGCTGGAAGCAAAGGAGGCCGGTTGGGCTTGGTGGATCTGGCTGCTAGCAGGGTGGATCAAACAAGGTGGAGGGGGCGCGGTTAACGCGCGCGGTCTAGCGAGCGTCGTGCTCGTTCCCGAGCAGAGGATGACGGCGAGGGACTAGGAGCGGGGCGGCGGTTGGCATCAGGAGGTGCGAGGAAGGCCGGGACGGTCCGATCTGGGAGGACCCAAGGCGGAGGAGCGGTTCCCGAAGGTGGCTTGAGCATCTGGCGGCCATGGAGCTCCATTTGCCCTGTGTTCCCTGCAAGAGAGAGGAAGCAGGGATATGAGATGGGGAGAGAGAAAGCGAAGGGAAGGAAGAAGAGACAAAGGCATGGGGCGAGGGGGCTGGCCTGGAGCAGCTGCTGTGGTGGCGCTCGACGGCGGCGGAAGGGCGGCTGCGCTCCGGTGGCTTGGACGCCGTCGACGTGACGACGGGCGAGGACGATGGGGAACGAGGCAGGGCTTGGGCAGGAGAAGCCCTCCTGCTCGAGGGGCTTGGCCTCGAGTGCGATGGGGCGGCAGCAAGGTCTCTGGCTGCCAGCGACGGCCTCCGGCGATGGTTGGCGCGAGGAGCAACAGGGAGCTCGGGCGCTGGGTTGGAGGAGATCGAGGAGATGAGTGGCGGTTGTGGCTGGCAGATCGAGGTGGGTGGATAGATCAAAGGGGGTGCATTGGTTGGGTGGCGGCGGAAATCAAGGGAGATGGTCGGAGGGAGGATAGAATGGATGGATTGGGGCGCAGCGTGGTTGGTTGGGGATGGATCCCGAGGTGGAAGAAAGAGAGCCGCGACGGCGCGGATGGGACTGGCTAGACTAGGGTTAGGATAGGTTGGGTTATATAGCACGTGGAATAGCTTAGGGGTTATCCGGTCCTTCTGATCAAAATCGAACGGCTCGGGATAAATAGGTTAGGTAGCCCAAATAAGAAAACGGAGATGTTTTGTAGATGTTTGGGGATGATCCGGACCCATCGGTCACGACAACCCGGTTCGGGTTCGGAGCAGTTTTTGGACACACCAAGAGGGGGTCGGTGGTTGTGCATAGGGAGATAAGACCAATGTGTGCAAGTGTGTGGTTGGTCTTCGAATGGACAACGATAACAATGGAGAGACGCGGCAACTACGAAAGGACTAAGAGTTTTAAGAAAACAATGTCGATGCAATGCAGATGCAATGCGGATGATGACATGAGATGAAATGCATGACATGAGCAAAATGCAAAATGAAAGACAAAAACCCAACCATGAAGGAATATAATATATCACATAGCCAGAAATGGCAAGAGTTGGAGTTACAAATATGGAAAGTTACATCCGGGGCATTACAAGAGACCATCTTCATCCTACACCGCCCACGGAATGATAAACCTTAGGTTCATCCACTTAAGGGAAAATTGCTACTGTCCTACAAAACTATATGCTTGGAGGCCCAACATGATCCTACAAGAAGAAGGTTGCGTAGTAGACATCAGGCGCAAAGAAGACCTTAAGAAAGACATGATGTTGATAGTACCCTCTGATGGGTCGGAATGGAGAAAAATCAGGAGAAAGTGGCCGGAGTTTGCAGATGACGCAAGGAACTTTTGGTTTGGTATAAGTGCAGATGGCATTAATCCTTTTGGGGTGTAGAGCAGCAATCATAGCACCTGGCCTGTGACTCTATCTATCTATTTATAACCTTCCTCGGTTGTGCATGAAGCAGAAGTTCGTTATGATGCCAGTGCTCATCCAAGGCCATAAGCAACCCGGCAAGGACATTAAAGTGTACTTAAGTCCACTAATTGATGAACTTTTATAGCTCTGAGATATCAAAAGTGTACGTGTGTGGGATGAGCACAAACAGCAGGAATTTGACCTACGAGCATTGCTGTTTGTAACCATCAATGATTGGCCTGCTCTTAGTAACCTTTCAGGACAGACAAACAAGGGATACAATGCATGCACACATTGTTTAGATGAGAATGAAAGTATATATTTTAATAAATGTAAGAAGAATGTGTACGTGGGACATCGTCAATTTCTTCCCAGCAGGCATCCCTTAAGAAAGAAAAGCAAGCATTTCAGAGGTGAGGCAGATCACCGGAAGAAGCCTGCCCCCGTACTGGTGATGATATGTTTGATATGGTCAAGGATTTAAAAGCAATCTTTGGAAAGGGTCCTGGCAAAAAATCTGTTTCTAATGACGCTGACGGACACACACCCATGTGGAAGAAGAAATCTATATTTTGGGACCTACCCTATTGGAAAGGTCTAGAGGTCCGCTCTGCAATCTACGTGATGCATGCGACAAAGAATCTTTGTGTGAACTTGCTAGGCTTCTTGGGCGTGTATGGGTAGACAAAAGATACAACGGAGGCACGGGAGGACCAGCAATGTATGAACGAAAAAGACGACATGCATCCAAAGCAATATCAAGGTCCTACTAGCTACACTCTTACCAAAGCAGAGAAGGAAATCTTTTTTGAATGCGTTCTCGGTATCAAGGTCCCGTTTGGCTTCTCGTCGAATATAAAGGGAATAATTAATATGGCAAAAAAAATTCCAGAACTTAAAGTCTCATGAGTGGCACGTGATTATGATGCAATTGCTTCCGGTTGCATTGAGGGGGCTTCTACCAATAAATGTTTGATTAGCCATTGCGAAGCTATGTGCATTCCACAATGCAATTTCTCAGAAGGTAATCGATCCAAAAATCCTACCAAGGTTACAGAATGATTTGGTCCAGTGTCTTGTCAGTTTCGAGTTGTTGTTCCCACCATCCTTCTTCAATATTATGATGCACGTCCTAGTTCACCTAGTCGACGAGATTGCCATTCTAGGTCCTGTATTTCTACACAATATGTTCCCCTCTGAGAGTTTCATGGGAGTCTTAAAGAAATATGTTCATAACCGTGCTAGGGCAGAAGGAAGAGTCTCCAAGGGCCATGAAACAGAGGAGGTTATTGAGTTTTGTGTTTTCTTTATTCCTGACCTTAAGCCGATTGGTGTTCCTCAATCGTGGCATGATGGGAGACTGAGTGGAAAAGGCACGCTAGGAACGAATTCAATAATATGCAGGGACATGCATTCTTGGGTGCAAGCACACTACACAGTTCTACAAAATTCTACCTTGGTGCCCCCATATATCAATGAACACAATAATATTCTACGCTCCCAACATGAGAGGCAGTCTGACGACTGGATTACACATGCACACATGGCGAATTTTGGCATTTGGTTGCAAACACATCTCATGAGTACACCACCATTGGAGATGAGCTATAGTTGTTGGCCAGGACACCATTTTCGACTGTATTGACATTCCAAGGGTACAAGATAAATGGGAATACATTTACACGATCGCGCAAGATAAAAAGAGCACCAACTATAAAAGTTATATCCACTTTGATGCAGCAAACACCAATAGGGAAAAGGACACATATTATGGTTACATAGAGGAGATATGGGAACTTGACTATGGACGCGATTTTAAGATCCCTTTGTTTCGGTGCAAATGGGTCAATCTAACAAGAGGCGGGGTACAGGTAGACCCGCAGTACGGAATGACAATAGTGGATCTCAACAATCTTGGGTACACACACGAACCATTCGTCCTGGCCAATGATGTGGCACATGTTTTCTATGTGAAGGACATGTCTACCAAATCGAGAAAAAGAAAAGATAAGGAATCGAATACATCATAGGATGAGCCAAAGTGCCACATAGTTCTTTCATGGAAAAGAAACATCGTGGGAGTGGAGGACAGGACAGACATGTCAGAAGATTATGAAAAGTTTCATGAAATTCCTCCCTTCAGAGTAAAGTCTGACCCAAGCATCCTGTTAAATGATGAAGATTATCCATAGTTATGGTGCAATAAGCAAGGGACACACGCGAAGAAAAAGTAAAGACTTTCTCTCTAGTGAGTTTCCGGACTTACAGTTGGAAAATCCCACTTCAGACAAACCAGAGGGAATCTTTGTATGAGCTAGGGCATTTGACATTTGAAACATGATTTTTGAATAATTATTTATTAAGTTATGAATTTTCAATTACTATTCTCCTTTTAGTATTATAACTAGAAAGTGGCCCGCTCGATGCGTGGGCTAGGATTTTTGAAAGTTCAATTATGTGAACACATTATTCGATTTGTATAAAGGAAAAAATGCAACCAAATATGATGATATTTGTAATTTTCTAACGTGCACGGGCAACAAATTAATGAATGTAAGTTATATAGGTTATTATGTTTGAGTGAAGCAAATCTTGTCCCTAGGTGTATGTTACAACATTACTGTCCGATGGATTTAGCTCAAAGAGAATATTATTTACTTGGCAAAATTTATACCATTTGTTTTCAAATGAGTTTATGTAACTGTTTTAGTGCAAAACTATTTTGATGCCATCGCAAGTAACATTTATTGTAAATTATGTGAACTTATTAATCTTAAGGATATTTTGAACCAAAACTTGGTTTTTTATGAAATGTGAGGCATCGAACCTAACTAATCCAAGTCAAGTAAAACACTTTATACATGATTATACTTAATAAACATTCTTACCATATTTTCTTATTTATAGGACGAATATAATATTTAGATTTTTCTGTGTAAACGCTAATAGAGCGCGAATATTTCTACCTCCGGTGGAGATTTGTACATATTAGTTATCTATCGTTTACCTACTTAACTTCTAGTACTATCAGTCCCAGTGGCAGGTCTGACACAAAGACATAATATCACTTTTCGCAAATAGGTTGTGTCTTAGAAATCGACATAATCTCCAGCATGCACCTTTAGCTATAATGTCAAAATCTTTGATTATATATTGCTTGTGGGATATATTTAACAGAGAGATACGAATTATTATCATTATGAACTATTGCCCATGACAAGTCTGTTTTACATGAACAATCTATCTTTTTCTAGTAGTCGAAGTTAGATAACTTTATTGCATGTTATCAATCTCATATATTTACGAATATAATATTATTTATCTTATTTTGTTGATTAGTGATTCTAGTTAAATAAATTCATGGTCCGTCCGTACATTGACATGTCTAAGATGTGCATGGCGCACTTATCTTTTGGTTGATCACGAATGCTTCGAGTGTGAATTCTCACCTGCATTAAGCTGCACATTAAATGAAGAACCTACTTTTCTCTTGTATTCTTTCTTAAAACACACTCGTTATTCTCAAATGCTAATTCTGTTTCATTTTTCCAAGACCGCATCCCTTTAAAATCGACCTCATCTCCTAGATCAAATCATCACGGCTCTCCCTAATTTTGCGGACCTAAGTATAGAGTTTGAGAAAAAACTGAAGCTAGATCGCGCTCTAACAACTGAGTTCCAAGGAGACCGAGGTTGTCCGTTATGGGTTGATATACTTGTGCTGGGTGGTGGTTGGAATCAGAGACAATGTCATCGCGATTTGGTAACATCGGCTGTTTTCTTTTTCTTCTTCTGAATTTCCAATGCTTAGATCAAATTGTCCGTTTATTTACTTCTCATTCTTCCCTCAGTGCCCTAATTGTTGTCCCAGTAGATGGATTACACACATACTAATCCACATTGTGTTAATTCAAAATTTGTTATGATTACTTAATGAATTTTTTATTCTAAAAAGTGTTGTACTTGGTGTGTCGTGTACTCATAAAAGTAATGGTACGTTGACATTGTCTGCAATTTCCTTTCAGTCATCTGAGATCAAACTTGTTTACTAATAGAATGTAAGGTCTTGCTTGCTATTGATGAAGGTGGATTTATTTATGCCCCGCCACTATTTTCCGAGATCGATCTGAGACTGTCATCGACATTGTTAAGCCCCTTACACCATGGATATCCAACAAAATAAAGGGGTGCTATGTAAGATATATTTGATTGCATTGCAATGCATATAAAACGTAACATTCTGTGAATGCTTTTGCAACATAGGTTGGCACTATATAATACTATTTCGCATGTTATATGTTAGAACTAAGTGATTTTAAAAATATCTCTATTTTTAAAAAATTCTGAACTAAGAGTATTTATCTTAGAAAAGGACTTCAATCATGGAATAAGATCAATCATGCAAGAGTGTTGTTAAAATATCCGCTATTTAAAAAAAAGATATACTATAGTAATTCAGATTACTTATTCCTAGAAAATTACTTGAATCTCATGGATGTTTTAGATCCGTTCAGTGCTCATATCCCTTTGTTTGATGTTCTTAGCTCTACTGGCTTGTTCTTTTAGCAAGGAGATGAGCCATACTTGTTTTTCTGTATGGATGATATACACTCATAAGCATTGTTTCTGAATATTTCCCCTACTGACGATGGTATCACGTAATATCAGAAAAATCAAAGTGATAGTCCAAGAAATCTGATTTTTGTTCATGGAACTTCCTTCACTGTTGTATAGAAAAGATAATATTTCCTTCCGTTGCCGATAGCTGTCAAACGTCCAAACTTTAATGGTCTTTCATATGTATACATGGAGTCGTTTTCAAATTTCCAGTTTATTCTTGTTGGACAATTTGTTCCCAGTAGAAGCACGGATAGAACTGCATTGTGTAAAACTATATATCTTACACAGATGTTTTTTTATGAAAATTAACCAAGTGATTAGTGATATTGCGCCTTCTTAGTGATATAACCATAACCCTGCTAATAAGGTCATTACATGATCCGTTAATTGCACCTCTGAACTATGATTATTTGTCTTAGAAAAGGGATATCAATCATGGAATGAGTTCAACCATGTAAAAGTGTTGGAAAAATATCTGCTATATTTAGAAATTAGTGTATATTCAGATTACTTACTCATGGAAAAGGACTTCCATCTCTTGGATGTATGACATCCGCTCAGTGCTCATCCTCTTTGTTTGATGTTCCTTGCTCTACTGGCTTGTTTTTTTAGTAGGGATTCCAAGACACCTGCAAAACAAACATATTGATAAATTTAGTTTAGTGGCATACTCGTTTTCTGTATGTATGATCTACACACATAAGCATTCTTTCTGAATATTTCCCCTACTGAAGAAGGTATCATGTACTATCTGAAAAATCAACGTGGTAGTTCAAGAAATATGATTTTTCTTCATTAGACTTCCTTCACATATGTATAAAAAGACAATATTTTCTTCTATAGCCGATAGCTGTCATACCAAAAAACTTTAAAGGTATTAGCGCATCTGGCCGGAACAAATTTGCGTCCCTCCAGTCAAGCTTGTTCATTGCTCTTGAGTGTTCTACAGAAAGTAATCAGCAAGAAAAGACGTGCTATCAGGCTTGTGCTAACAAAGATGATAATATTGCATAGGTTAGCTTGATTGATCCGCAATTGCTTTCGGCCAGATGGGCACATACGTCTCCATCAAAGTTGTGTGTACGACTGGATGGTAACGCTGACATATGTACGTGAGTTGCGAGCCAAAAAGCAATCGGCAGCCTCATGCATGTGCGCGTCTCAACAGAATCAATCAGCTTTGTGGAGTTTGATCCAACTTGTACATCTGCAGTATTCTTCCGAAAGCACCAGCCAATAATACATCTATCAGTTGATGCGTACTTCCCCGAGAGAGAACTTCGGCGACTTTGGTCCGCAGAGATCCAAATTGTGTCAACATGGAGGAGCATGAAGGGATCTCGGGTAGAAAATATCGAACTTGAGAGCGCTGCCAAGAAATGGAAGATAACGTAGGAGATGTGTGCGGCGGCTGGTGAACACAAGGTGGAGAGGATGGATGGTGTTTTCTTTTTTAATCATAATTAGGGTAAAGGAGAAGTCTTCTTATTGGTGGCATTGGTGCGTAATTTTTTATCAAGTTATAATGATCTAGCGGTTGTGGTTTTATTTTCTACTAAATCAATGGTCGGATGTTTCTAATTTTTGTGGGATTTTCTAGTATATTTCTTATTTTTCTGGTTACCCCGTAAAGTACTCCAGGAAGTTAATCAATGAAATTAGGTCCAAACAAAATATGAATGTCTTCTGAGTATTCCAGATAAGCCGCTTGAGGTTGACAGGCATAGGCCAAGCCAAGTCCGGATGATTGGAGTTCTGGTTGCTTTCTGGTGAAACTGAGGATAACATATCAGATGGTAGGGTTATTCAAGTAACTATTTGGCATATGAAAAGCATGCTCTCTTATCGCAAATTCAGGAAAGGGTTAAAAGGTTTATCATGCGCGGTTAGTCCCGGTTGGTGGCTCCATATAAAATAACAAGGGTAATATAGACATGGCTTAAATGTCTTGACATAGATGAATATAGCAGAAGCATCGGAGATGATAAGAGAGAAACATTGTATGATATAAAGTTGGAGGTACTATGTGGTTTCTCTGATCAGAGGACCCCCTATGCCGTGCCAAGTCCAGATGAGGAGTTCTCTGGTTGCTTTCTGGTGAAACCGAGGACAACATATCAGATGGCCATTCTCGAGAAATAACCATGAAGAGATGGCCATTCTCGAGAAATAACCATGATCCAAGTTTACTTAACATGCAAGCAGAGTTGATGATATGTTGACGGCTAAGAAATCAGAGAATCCTATGAGAATATTATATTGTTTTGGCATATCTCATGAACATCCATGCACCTTTATGTTATCTTACACCAGAATTTCAAACCAACATCATGAGTATGTTGGGTTATAGCCAAAGGGCTTTAGATTCCGGAAGAAAGATTTTGACAACATTGATCGCATTATGTCATATTTTCAAAATCATATTGACAAACCACCACCTGATGCTGGCCCTTCAATGCGAAATGTTGCGGCAATGTTACCTATGAAAAATAACTTGATAGAACTATTTGTCACTCTCTGATGAAAATCTATATAACCAAACATTGCATTCATATAAGAATTCACTCTAGGAAGCATTCTAGCAATCAAAATACAATCAATAAATAAAGCAATAAAGATAACAATAAGAAAAAGCAAAACAAAACTTCAAGGAAATCCAAATAGAAACTCCTAAGGGCCGGAACTGTAGGACTAAACTACAAATAACAAAACTAGTTTTTGTCCTAAATAAAACTTAGCAGCAAAGAAAAATACTAAACTAATAACTTAACAGAAAATAAAATATAACATTATTAGTAACAGAAAATACTAAACTAAAACCTAGCTGTAGTCCCGGTTGGTGGTACCAACCGGGACTAAAGGCCTACCGCACATTCTCACACCCATATTAGTCCCACCTCGCCAAGTCACGAGCTAGTCGACCACCTTAAATATCTGGGTTGTTCAGAAGGGATAAGCATCTGACATCATTGCATCCTTTGTTAAGGATATGGACTCTTACTATAAATCTTCTAGAAGATTCATAGTAAGGGTCTATCTCCTTCACATAGGGAACATTGGTGTCGGGTTTTTTTGAATCACTATGTGTCTATGCATCAAAATAAATTAGGTTAACAAAAAGTATTAGGTTAAACTAATAACTTAACAGAAAATGAAATATAACATTATTAGATTAACAAGATTTTTGTATAATATTCTTCAATAGGAAAATGAATGAACTAATAAGCTTCTATAAAACTCTAGTTATGATCCAAATAAATTAACTTAGACTTATATAAATTTAGCCAACTAAAATTTTCATAAAGTGTTTTTTGTTAAAGAATTTAATAGCAAACAGAATTAAATCAAAACTAAGCATGTATGCTATTGTTTTTGAATCTGTTTAAAAGAAAACTAAAACTAAAATATCCTAAAAATGTCTAAAACCAAAAATAGGAAAAATAACTATAGTCCCGGTTGGTGCCCCCAAACGGGACTAAAGGCCTACCTTTAGTCCGGTACGAGCCACCAACTGGGACTAAAGGCCTGAGCTTTCGCGCCCTTAGGGCTGCTGAAATTTAGCTTTGTCCTGGTTGGTGTTGATACGTCCATTTTGCATCATGCTTTTATTTCGATATTTATTGCATTATGGGCTGATATTACACATTATGTCACAATACCTATGGCTATTCTCCCTTATTTTACAAGGTTTTACATGAAGAGGGAGAATGCCGGTAGCTGGGATTCTGGGCTGGAAAAGGAGCAAATATTGGAAACCTATTCTGCACAGCTCCAAAAGTCCTGAAACTCCACGAAAGTCATTTTTGGAATTAATAAGAATTCTTGAGCGAAGAAAGTACCAGAGGGGGCCCACACCCTGGCCACGAGGGTGGGGGGCGTGCCCACCCCTACTGGGCGCGCCCCCTGCCGCGTGGGCCCCCTGGTGGCCCTCCGGTGCCCATCTTCTGCTATATGAAGTCTTTTACCCTGGAAAAAATCATAAGCAAGCTTACGGGAAGAAACTCCGCCGCCACGAGGCGGAACCTTGGCGGAACCAATCTAGGGCTTTGGCGGAGCTGTTCTGCCAGGGAAACTTCCCTCCGGGAGGGGGAAATCATCACCACCATCATCACCAACGATCCTCTCATCGGGAGGGGGTCAATCTCCATCAACATCTTCACCAGCACCATCTCCTCTCAAACCCTAGTTCATCTCTTGTATCCAATCTTTGTATCAAAACCACAAATTGGTACCTGTGGGTTGCTAGTAGTTTTGATTACTCCTTGTAGTTGATGCTAATTGGTTTATTTGGTGGAAGATCGTATGTTTAGATCCTTAATGCATATTAATACCCCTCTGATTATGAACATGAATATGCTTTGTGAGTAGTTACGTTTGTTCCTGAGGACATGGGTGAAGTCTTGCTATTAGTAGTCATGCGAAGTTGGTATTCGTTCGATATTTTGATGAGATGTATGTTGTCTCTCCTCTAGTGGTGTTATGTGAACGTCGACTACATGACACTTCACAATTATTTGGGCCTAGAGGAAGGCATTGGGAAGTAATAAGTAGATGATGGGTTGCTAAAATGATAGAAGCTTAAATCCTAGTTTATGCGTTGCTTCGTAAGGGGCTGATTTGGATACACTAGTTTCATGCTATGGTTAGGTTTACCTTAATACTTCTTTTGTAGTTGTGGATGCTTGCAATAGGGGTTAATCATAAGTGGGATGCTTGTCCAAGAAAGGGCAGCACCCAAGCACTGGTCCACCCACATATCAAATTATCAAAGTAACGAACGCGAATCATATGAGCCCGATGAAACTAGCATGACGATAATTCCCATGTGTCCTCCGGAGCGCTTTTATCATTATAAGAATTTGTCCAGGCTTGTCCTTTGCTACAAAAAGGAATGGGCCACCTTGCTGCACCTTATTTACTTTCATTGCTTGTTACCCGTTACAAATTATCTTATCACAAAACTATATGTTACCTACAATTTCAGTGCTTGCAGAGAATACCTTACTGAAAACCGCTTGTCATTTCCTTCTGCTCCTTGTTGGGTTCGACACTCTTACTTATCGAAAGGAATACGATAGATCCCCTATACTTTTGGGTCATCAGGTGGCTACAATCGGGACTAAAGGTAGGCCTTTAGTCCTGGTCAGAGCCACCAACCGGGATTAAAGCCCTGGGGTATTTAACCGTGCCTTCTCCCTCCCCCAATCTTCCTCTCCATTCCTCCCCCGACGCCGAACCAGCACGACGCTGCCAGGCTGCTAGAGATCGCCGTCGCCTCCGAGCCTGCTCGTCGTCGCCGGACCTCATCGCCCTCCTCCTCGAGCATCAACGCCCCCGAGCCCGTCCTCATCGCTGCACCTCCTCGCCCTCCTCCCCGAGCATCGCGCCGCCCCCGAGCCTACTCCTCGTCGCCGGACATCCTCGCCCTCCTCCCCGAGCATCACCGCCCCCGAGCTCGTCCTCGTTGCCAGACCTCCTCGCCCTCCTCCCCAAGCATCGCGTCACCCCCGAGCCCGCTCCTCCTAGCGCTCTGAGCCGCCATCGTTCCCCTCCTCCTCCTATCCCCCTCTGATACATCTCCAACGTATCTACTTCTCCAAACACATTAGCCCTTGTTTTAGACTCTAACTTGCATGATTTGAATGGAACTAACCCGGACTAACGTTGTTTTCAGCAGAACTGCCATGGTGTTGTTTTTGTGCAGAAATAAAAGTTCTCGGAATGACCTGACAATCCACGGAGACAGGTTTTGGAATTAATAAAAAATATTGGCGAAAGAATCAGCATCAGGGGCCCCACACCCTGTCCACGAGGGTGCACGACGCCCCCCGGGGCGCGTCCCCCTGCCTCGTGGGCCCCCTGGGACTCCACCGACCTTAACCCCAACTCCATATATTCACTTTCTAGGGAGAAAAAATAAGAGAGAAGGATTCATCGCGTTTTACGATACGGAGCCGCCGCCAAGCCCTGAAAGTGCGTTATATCGACTAGAGGGGGGGTGAATAAGCGATTTTTATGAAATTCTTCACTGAGGAATTTGCCAGTGAGGAAATTCCTTAGCGAAGAACTATTTGCAGCGGAATATGTACTCAGAGGTAAACATAACAGATTACACACATAGTCAGCATGATGAAATGAAGACTAGAACAGAGTACAGGAAGCGTAAACACAGGATAACAAGATGAAGACAAACAGACTGAAGAAATTGAACTGAGGAATTTGTGAAAGTCTTCAGTCAAAGTCTTCAAGCACAGATATGAACAACATGCAACACAGAATGAGGAAATGGATGAGTTGACGAAATAGAACCAGTCAGTTGGTGAAGACAATGATTTGGTAAACCAGTTCCAACTGCTGTCTCAGTTGTACGTCTGGTTGGAGCGGCTGAGTATTTAAACTCGAGGACACACAGTCCCGGACACCCAGTCTCTGAGCCACAACTCAGGACACCCAGTCCTCACCGTATTCTCCTTGAACTAAGACCACGCAGGCCTCGTCCAATCACTCGTGGTAAGTCTTCAGGTGACTTCCAAACCTTCACAGACTTGGTCACTCGGCGATCCACAATTCCTCTTGGATGCTCTAGACCTTGACGCCTAACCGTCTGGAAGAAGCACAGTCTTCAAAGGTAACAAGCGTCGGATCCACGCAGGATCAATTTCTTCAGTGATGCTCAATCACTTGGGGTTTTGTGGGTTTGGTTTTGGGATTTTCCTCACTTGATGATTTTCGCTCAAAGTCCTCAGAGGATGGGTTGCTCTCAAATGACAAGTGTCAAGTTCTCTTGGAGCAGCCAACCAACTAGTGGTTGTAGGGGGCGGCTATTTATAGCCTAGGGAGCAGCCCAACATGATAAGACATAAATGCCCTTCAATGATATGACCATTAGGTGGATAAGATATTTTGGTCCGCCGGCGCGCAGCACAGCAACGGTCGGAAATTTGACTTTCAAAGTCCTCAGGGCTATCATGTTCCTCACTGTGTAGGCAATTCGCACTGGCGAATTCCTAACTCCTCAGTCAGAGCAAAGTCATCAATGACCAGAAGAACTGCGTCTCTGTCACTGAAGAATTTGACTGAACTGTATGAGATTTCCAATGGCTTCACTCGAAGGGATTGGTAGGTGTAGGATTTTGAGTTGAGCATCACATGGAAATTTTTCCTTAGTATTTCCTCGACCCCCTTTAACAGTACGGTGTTTCCTATGACTCAAGAAAGAGAAAATGAAACTACGAAAACAAAAGTCTTCACGCTTCATATTCCTCGAATGAATATCAAGTCTTCGTGGTCACACCAATTTCTTCACTTTCAAAGTCTTCAGAAAGTCTTCAGAATATCAAAGTCTTCAGTTGAAGAACTTCATTTTTAGGGGTCGACTTTCTCTGTAAATATCAAACTCCTCATAGACTTATAGACCTGTGTACACTCACAAACGCATCAGTTACTTAACCTATAAGTCTTCAATACACCAAAATCACTAAGGGGCACTAGATGCACTTACAATCTCCCCCTTTTTGGTGATTGATGACAACATAGGTTAAGTTTTCAACGGGGATAAACATATGAGGTGTAAATACTGATATTGAGGAATTTGATTGCAAGATATAGAAGAACTCCCCCTGAATATGTGCATAATGAGGAATTTGCTTTTGAGGCAGTGCACATTTGAAGAATTGAATCATGGAGAACTCCCCCTATATCTTGTAATTCATACACGCATTTGATATATATACTATGAAGAATTTGAAATGCATGATGAAATATGGTGCCTGATGAGATTCAGCATGCGTGCAATGATATTTAACGAGGAATAAGCATGTAGAATAGCACATCAAAAGTATCAGAGCTCAAATATCACATTCAGAGCTTAGTGCTTCAAAAGCATCAGAGCATAACACGTATCAAAATCAGAGCATCAGAAGCACGATCAATAGTATCAGAGCACAGTGCAAAGTCAGCACAATGCACCGTTCAAAAGTATCAGGGCACCATCGGATTTAAGATTACAACTCGATCCAATAAAAGTTTCGGAAGAACGAGAGTTGTAACTTAATAAAAACGCCCATAGTATAAACCCGCTTGAAGACTAACTCAGATTTCTCCCCCTTTGTCATCAAATGACCAAAAGGATCGAAACTAAGGACTAACGCCCCTGAAGATATTCAAGTTGATGGAGGAGCGCCAGCGTTGTCGGGGTTAGTTGTTGAAGTAGGGCCTGCCGCAGTGTCTTCCAAATCTTCATATTCATCAGTTTCGCGCGATGAAGAATAAGAACTGGCCACCAAATCAGGAACTTTGACTCTCTTGAATTTCTTCGGAGGTGGTGCAGACCAGTCATAAGCTTCCTGAAGACCCATAGTCTTCAATTCTTCCGTGGAATAGACATGATTAAGAACAGCCCAGGTGCGGTTGAGGGTTTCATGAAGGTAGTACTGGTTTTTCTTCACTGCATTATGCGTTGAGGTCATATTGTGAAGAATTGCAGCAAATTGGCGCTTGACCCATTTCTGATTGCGATCAACCTTCTGATGAAGACTAAGGAGTAACTCACGATCAGTCATCACCCTAGGTGCTGTGGCTTGAGGCTGTTGCTTGGTTGAGGTATTTACGGCAGTGTCATGCGTAGCAGAATCGTCATTGGTGGAGTAAGATGCAGCTTTGCGAAACTGACCATCCAATGGACGAGTGCCTTCATCAATTACAGCTGCTGCCTTGCCCTTGTCATCAGATGATGAAATTGGTCGCTTGAGGACTTCAATGGGCGGCAGGAAGTGAAGGAAATATGCCCTAGAGGCAATAATAAAGTTATTATTTATTTCCTTATTTCATGATAAATGTTTATCATTCATGCTAGAATTGTATTAACCGGAAACATAATACATGTGTGAATGTATAAACAAACAGAGTGTCACTAGTATGCCTCTACTAGACTAGCTTGTTAATCAAAGATGGTTATGTTTCCTAACCATGAACAAAGGGTTGTTATTTGATTAACAAGGTCACATCATTAGTTGAATGATCTGATTGACATGACCCATTCCATTAGCTTAGCACACGATCGTTTAGTATGTTGCTACTGCTTTTATCCATGACTTATACATGTTCCTATAACTATGAGATTATGCAACTCCCGTTTACCGGAGGAACACTTTGGGTGCTACCAAACGTCACAATGTAACTGGGTGATTATAAAGGAGTACTACAGGTGTCTCCAAAGGCAGATGTTGGGTTGGCGTATTTCGAGATTAGGTTTTGTCACTCCAATTGTCGGAGAGGTATCTCTGGGCCCTCTCGGTAATACACATCACTTAAGCCTTGCAAGCATTACAACTAATGAGTTAGCTGTGAGATGATGTATTACGGAACGAGTAAAGAGACTTGCCGGTAACGAGATTGAACTAGGTATTGGATACCGACGATCGAATCTCGGGCAAGTAACATACCGATGACAAAGGGAACAACGTATGTTGTTATGCGGTCTGACCGATAAAGATCTTCGTAGAATATGTAGGAACCAATATGGGCATCCAGGTCCCGCTATTGGTTATTGACCGGAGACGTGTCTCGGTCATGTCTACATTGTTCTCGAACCGTAGGGTCCGCACGCTTAAGGTTTCGATGACGGTTATATTATGAGTTTATGTATTTTGATGTACCGAAGGAGTTCGGAGTCCCGGATGTGATCACGGACATGACGAGGAGTCTCGAAATGGTTGAGACATAAAGATTGATATATTGGACGGCTATATTCGGACACCGGAAAGGTTCCGGAAGTTTCCGGAGAAAACCGGAGTGCCGGAGGGGTTACCGGAACCCCCCGGGGAAGTTATGGGCCTTAGTGGGCCAAGAGGGGAGAGAGAGGGCCGCACCAGGTGGTGGCGCCCCCCCCCCCCAGGGGAGTCCGAATAGGACAAGGAGGGGGGGCGCGGCCCCCCTTTCCCTCTCCCTCTCCCTCTCCTTCCTTCCCCCTTCCTCCTTCTTAGTTGGACTAGGAAAGGGGAGTCCTACTCCCACTAGGAGGAGGACTCCCCCCTCCCTTAGCGCGCCTCCTAAGGCCGGCCGGCCCTCCCCCTTGCTCCTTTATATACAGGGGCAGGGGGCACCCTAGAACACACAAGTTGATCCTTGAGATCGTTCCTTAGCCGTGTGCGGTGCCCCCCTCCACCATATTCCACCTCGGTCATATCGTAGCGGTGCTTAGGCGAAGCCCTGCATCGGTAGAACATCAAGATCGTCACCACGCCGTCGTGCTGACGGAACTCTTCCTCCCCGAAGCTCTGCTGGATCGGAGCCCGAGGAGCGTCACCGAGCTGTACGCTTGTCAAGAACTCGGAAGCGCCGGAGTAACGGCGCTGGGATCGGTTGGATCGCGAGGAGAACGTACGACTACTTCCTCTACGTTGTGAATGCTTCCGCTTCGGTCTACGAGGGTACGTAGACAACACTCTCCCCTCTCGTTGCTATGCATCACCATGATCTTGCGTGTGCGTAGGAAATTTTTTGAAATTACTACGTTCCCCAACAGTGGCATCAGAGCCTAGGTTTTTATGGTTTGATGTTTTGCACGAGTAGAACACAAGTGAGTTGTGGGCGATACAAGTCATACTACCTACCAGCATGTCATATTTTGGTTCAGCGGTATTGTGAGATGAAGCGGCCCGGACCGACATTACGCGTACGCTTACGCGAGACTGGTTTCACCGTTACGAGCACTCGTGCTTAAAGGTGACTGGCGGGTGTCTGTCTCTCTCACTTTAGTTGAACCGAGTATGGCTACGCCCGGTCCTTGAGAAGGTTAAAACGGAGTCTATTTGACGAAGTATCGTTGTGGTTTTGATGCGTAGGTGAGATTGGTTCTTGCTTAAGCCCGTAGCAGCCACGTAAAATTTGCAACAACAAAGTAGAGGACGTCTAACTTGTTTTTGCAGGGCATGTTGTGATGTGATATGGTCAAGACGTGATGCTATATTTTATTGTATGAGATGATCATGTTTTGTAACCGAAGTTATCGGCAACTGGCTGGAGCCATATGGTTGTCGCTGTATTGTATGAAATGCAAACGCCCTGTAATTGCTTTACTTTATCACTAAGCGGTAGCGATAGTCGTAGAAGTAATAGATGGCGTAAACGACAACGATGCTACGATGGAGATCAAGGTGTCGCGCCGGTGACGATGGTGATCACGACGGTGCTTCGGAGATGGAGATCACAAGCACAAGATGATGATGGCCATATCATATCACTTATATTGATTGCATGTGATGTTTATCCTTTATGCATCTTATCTTGCTTTGATTGACGGTAGCATTTTAAGATGATCTCTCACTAAAATTATCAAGTAGTGTTCTCCCTGAGTATGCACCGTTGCCAAAGTTCGTCGTGCCGAGACACCACGTGATGATCGGGTGTGATAAGCTCTACGTCCATCTACAACGGATGCAAGCCAGTTTTGCACACGCAGAATACTCAGGTTATACTTGACGAGCCTAGCATATGCAGATATGGCCTCGGAACACGGAGACCGAAAGGTCGAGCGTGAATCATATAGTAGATATGATCAACATAAGATGTTCACCATTGAAAACTACTCCATCTCACGTGATGATCGGTTATGGTTTAGTTGATTTGGATCACGTGATCACTTAGATGACTAGAGAGATGTCTGTCTAAGTGGGAGTTCTTAAGTAATATGATTAATTGAACTTAAATTTATCATGAACTTAGTACCTGATAGTATCTTTCTTGTCTATGTTTGTTTGTAGATAGATGGCTCGTGCTATTGTTCCGTTGAATTTTAATGCGTTCCTTGAGAAAGCAAAGTTGAAAGATGATGGTAGCAATTACACGGACTGGGTCCGTAACCTGAGGATTATCCTCATTGCTGCACAGAAGAGTTACGTCCTGGATGCACCGCTAGGTGCCAGGCCTGCTGCTGATGCAACTGACGACGTTAAGAACGTCTGGCAGAGCAAAGCTGATGACTACTCTATAGTTCAGTGTGCCATGCTTTACGGCTTAGAACCGGGACTTCAACGACGTTTTGAACGTCATGGAGCATATGAGATGTTCCAGGAGTTGAAGTTGATATTCCAACAGAATGCCCGGATTGAGAGATATGAAGTCTCCAATAAGTTCTATAGCTGCAAGATGGAGGAGAATAGTTCTGTCAGTGAGCACATACTCAGAATGTCTGGGTATTACAATCACTTGACTCAACTGGGAGTTAATCTTCCAGATGATTGTGTCATTGACAGAATTCTTCAATCACTGCCACCAAGCTACAAAGGCTTCGTGATGAACTATAATATGCAAGGGTTAGTAAAGACTATACCTGAGCTCTTCGCAATGCTAAAGGTTGCGGAGGTAGAAATCAAGAAGGAGCATCAAGTGTTGATGGTCAATAAGACCACTAGTTTCAAGAAGAAAGGCAAAGGGAAGAAGAAGGGGAACTTCAAGAAGAACAGCAAGCAAGTTGCTGCTCAGGAGAAGAAACCCAAGTCTGGACCTAAACCTGAAACTGAGTGCTTCTACTGCAAGCAGACTGGTCACTGGAAGCGGAACTGCCCCAAGTATTTGGCGGATAAGAAGGATGGCAAGGTGAACAAAGGTATATGTGATATACATGTTATTGATGTGTACCTTACTAGAGCTCGCAGTAGCACCTGGGTATTTGATACTGGTTCTGTTGCTAATATTTGCAACTCGAAACAGGGACTACGGATTAAGCGAACACTGGCAAAGGACGAGGTGACGATGCGCGTGGGAAATGGTTCCAAAGTCGATGTGATCGCAGTCGGCACGTTACCTCTACATCTACCTTCGGGATTAGTTTTAGACCTAAATAATTGTTATTTGGTGCCTGCGTTGAGCATGAACATTATATCTGGATCTTGTTTGATGCGAGACGGTTATTCATTTAAATCAGAGAATAATGGTTGTTCTATTTATATGAGTAATATCTTTTATGGTCATGCACCCTTGAAGAGTGGTCTATTTTTGATGAATCTCGATAGTAGTGATACACATATTCATAATGTTGAAGCCAAAAGATGCAGAGTTGATAATGATAGTGCAACTTATTTGTGGCACTACCGTTTAGGTCATATCGGTATAAAGCGCATGAAGAAACTCCATACTGATGGACTTTTGGAGTCACTTGATTATGAATCACTTGGCACTTGCGAACCGTGCCTCATGGGCAAGATGACTAAAACCCCGTTCTCCGGTACTATGGAGAGAGCAACAGATTTGTTGGAAATCATACATACAGATGTATGTGGTCCGATGAATGTTGAGGCTCGTGGCGGATATCGTTATTTTCTCACCTTCACAGATGATTTAAGCAGATATGGGTATATCTACTTAATGAAACATAAGTCTGAAACATTTGAAAAGTTCAAAGAATTTCAGAGTGAAGTTGAAAATCATCGTAATAAGAAAATTAAATTTCTACGATCTGATCGTGGAGGTGAATATTTGAGTTATGAGTTTGGTCTACATTTGAAACAATGCGGAATAGTTTCGCAACTCACGCCACCCGGAACACCACAGCGTAATGGTGTGTCCGAACGTCGTAATCGCACTTTACTAGATATGGTGCGATCTATGATGTCTCTTACAGATTTACCGCTATCGTTTTGGGGTTATGCTCTTGAGACGGCCGCATTCACACTGAATAGAACACCGTCAAAATCCGTTGAGACGACACCTTATGAACTTTGGTTTAGCAAGAAACCAAAGTTGTCGTTTCTCAAAGTTTGGGGATGCGATGCTTATGTGAAAAAGCTTCAACCTGATAAGCTCGAACCCAAATCGGAGAAATGTGTCTTCATAGGATACCCAAAGGAAACAGTTGGGTACACCTTCTATCACAGATCCGAAGGCAAGACATTTGTTGCCAAGAATGGATCCTTTCTAGAGAAGGAGTTTCTCTCGAAAGAAGTGAGTGGGAGGAAAGTAGAACTTGATGAGGTAATTGTACCTTCTCCCTTATTTGAAAGTAGTTTGTCGCAGAAACCGGTTTCTGAGACATCTACACCAAATAGTGAGGAAGTTGATGATGTTGATCATGAAACTTCAGATCAATTTACTACAGAACCTCGTAGATCAACCAGAGTAAGATCCGCACCAGAGTGGTACGGTAATCCTGTTCTGGAAGTCATGCTACTAGATCATGATGAACCTACGAACTATGAAGAAGCGATGGTGAGCCTAGATTCCGCAAAATGGCTTGAGGCCATGAAATCTGAGATGGGATCCATGTATGAAAACAAAGTATGGACTTCGGTTGACTTGCCCGAAGGTCGGCAAGCAATAGAAAACAAGTGGATCTTCAAGAAGAAGACTGACGCTGACGGTAATGTAACTGTCTACAAAGCTCGACTTGTCGCAAAGGGTTTCCGACAAGTTCAAGGGATTGACTACGATGAGACCTTCTCACCCGTAGCGATGCTTAAGTCTGTTCGAATCATGTTAGCAATTGCTGCATTTTATGATTATGAAATTTGGCAAATGGATGTAAAGACTGCATTCCTGAATGGATTTCTGGAAGAAGAGTTGTATATGATGCAACCAGAAGGTTTTATCGATCCAAAGGGAGCTAACAAAGTGTGCAAGCTCCAGCGATCCATTTATGGACTGGTGCAAGCATCTCGGAGTTGGAATAAACGCTTTGATAGTGTGATCAAAGCATTTGGGTTCATACAGACTTTTGGAGAAGCCTGTATTTACAAGAAAGTGAGTGGGAGCTCTGTAGCATTTCTGATATTATATGTAGATGACATATTACTAATCGGAAATGATATAGAATTTCTGGATAGCATAAAGGGATACTTGAATAAGAGTTTTTCAATGAAAGACCTCGGTGAAGCTGCATACATATTGGGCATCAAAATCTATAGAGATAGATCAAGACGCTTAATTGGACTTTCACAAAGCACATACCTTGACAAAATTTTGAAGAAGTTCAAAATGGATCAAGCAAAGAAAGGGTTCTTGCCTGTGTTGCAAGGTGTGAAGTTGAGTAAGACTCAATGCCCGACCACTGCAGAAGATAGAGAGAAAATGAAAGATGTTCCCTATGCTTCAGCCATAGGCTCTATCATGTATGCAATGCTGTGTACCAGACCTGATGTGTGCCTTGCTATAAGCTTAGCAGGGAGGTACCAAAGTAATCCAGGAGTGGATCACTGGACAGCGGTCAAGAACATCCTGAAATACCTGAAAAGGACTAAGGATATGTTTCTCGTATATGGAGGTGACAAAGAGCTCATCGTAAACGGTTACGTTGATGCAAGCTTTGACACTGATCCGGACGATTCTAAATCGCAGACCGGATACGTATTTACACTAAACGGAGGAGCTGTCAGTTGGTGCAGTTCTAAACAAAGCATCGTAGCGGGATCTACATGTGAAGCGGAGTACATAGCAGCTTCGGAAGCAGCTAATGAAGGAGTCTGGATGAAGGAGTTCATATCCGATCTAGGTGTCATACCTAGTGCATCGGGTCCAATGAAAATCTTCTGTGACAATACTGGAGCAATTGCCTTAGCGAAGGAATCCAGATTTCACAAGAGGACCAAGCACATCAAGAGACGCTTCAATTCCATCCGGGATTTAGTCCAGGTGGGAGACATAGAGATTTGCAAGATACATACGGATCTGAATGTAGCAGACCCGTTGACTAAGCCTCTTCCACGAGCAAAACATGATCAACACCAAGACTCCATGGGTGTTAGAATCATTACTATGTAATCTAGATTATTGACTCTAGTGCAAGTGGGAGACTGAAGGAAATATGCCCTAGAGGCAATAATAAAGTTATTATTTATTTCCTTATTTCATGATAAATGTTTATCATTCATGCTAGAATTGTATTAACCGGAAACATAATACATGTGTGAATGTATAAACAAACAGAGTGTCACTAGTATGCCTCTACTAGACTAGCTTGTTAATCAAAGATGGTTATGTTTCCTAACCATGAACAAAGGGTTGTTATTTGATTAACAAGGTCACATCATTAGTTGAATGATCTGATTGACATGACCCATTCCATTAGCTTAGCACACGATCGTTTAGTATGTTGCAACTACTTTTATCCATGACTTATACATGTTCCTATAACTATGAGATTATGCAACTCCCGTTTACCGGAGGAACACTTTGGGTGCTACCAAACGTCACAACGTAACTGGGTGATTATAAAGGAGTACTACAGGTGTCTCCAAAGGCAGATGTTGGGTTGGCGTATTTCGAGATTAGGTTTTGTCACTCCAATTGTCGGAGAGGTATCTCTGGGCCCTCTCGGTAATACACATCACTCAAGCCTTGCAAGCATTACAACTAATGAGTTAGCTGTGAGATGATGTATTACGGAACGAGTAAAGAGACTTGCCGGTAACGAGATTGAACTAGGTATTGGATACCGACGATCGAATCTCGGGCAAGTAACATACCGATGACAATGGAACAACGTATGTTGTTATGCGGTCTGACCGATAAAGATCTTCGTAGAATATGTAGGAACCAATATGGGCATCCAGGTCCCGCTATTGGTTATTGACCGGAGACGTGTCTCGGTCATGTCTACATTGTTCTCGAACCGTAGGGTCCGCACGCTTAAGGTTTCGATGACGGTTATATTATGAGTTTATGTATTTTGATGTACCGAAGGAGTTCGGAGTCCCGGATGTGATCACGGACATGACGAGGAGTCTCGAAATGGTTGAGACATAAAGATTGATATATTGGACGGCTATATTCGGACACCGGAAAGGTTCCGGAAGTTTCCGGAGAAAACCGGAGTGCCGGAGGGGTTACCGGAACCCCCCGGGGAAGTTATGGGCCTTAGTGGGCCAAGAGGGGAGAGAGAGGGCCGCACCAGGTGGTGGCGCCCCCCCCAGGGGAGTCCGAATAGGACAAGGAGGGGGGGCGCGGCCCCCCTTTCCCTCTCCCTCTCCCTCTCCTTCCTTCCCCCTTCCTCCTTCCTAGTTGGACTAGGAAAGGGGAGTCCTACTCCCACTAGGAGGAGGACTCCCCCCTCCCTTGGCGCGCCTCCTAAGGCCGGCCGGCCCTCCCCCTTGCTCCTTTATATACAGGGGCAGGGGGCACCCTAAAACACACAAGTTGATCCTTGAGATCGTTCCTTAGCCGTGTGCGGTGCCCCCCTCCACCATATTCCACCTCGGTCATATCGTAGCGGTGCTTAGGCGAAGCCCTGCATCGGTAGAACATCAAGATCGTCACCACGCCGTCGTGCTGACGGAACTCTTCCTCCCCGAAGCTCTGCTGGATCGGAGCCCGAGGAGCATCACCGAGCTGTACGCGTGTCAAGAACTCGGAAGCGCCGGAGTAACGGCGCTGGGATCGGTTGGATCGCGAGGAGAACGTACGACTACTTCCTCTACGTTGTGAACGCTTCCGCTTCGGTCTACGAGGGTACGTAGACAACACTCTCCCCTCTTGTTGCTATGCATCACCATGATCTTGCGTGTGCGTAGGAAATTTTTTGAAATTACTACGTTCCCCAACAGGAAGCTGCCATGGTTCAGAGTGTCAGCCTTATAGTTCAGTGAAGATCTTGCCCTTATGAATCTCATGATCCAAGGCGCATATGGCTTCAGCTCAAAAGGTGACATAGCAATATTGGCCAGAGTCCTCATGAAGAAATCATGGAAGTTGACGGGAACGCCATGAATGATATTGAAAAGCATGTTCTTCATGATGCCAACGACGTCTTCGTCATTTGAGTCATGGCCTTTGATTGGACTCATTGTCTTCGTCAAGATTCTATACACAGTCCGAGGCACATACAGCAAATCCTTGACGAGGAATTTGGTTCGAGGGGCTTGGCCTGGCTTCAATGGCTTCATAAGCACTTGCATAAAGTGATCAGACAGCTCACGTTCATTGTAGAGGCAACGAGCAGATTCATGGGGAGGATCAAGAGGAAGGACACGAAGCAATTCAGTTGCTGGTGCCTTGTAGTGAGTATTTTCAGTCATCCAATCCAGAACCCATGAGTTGATGTCTTCAGCATCTCCGGTGATGTGCAGGGTGGCATAGAACTGAAGAATGAGTTCTTCATTCCAGTCACATATATCAGTGCAGAAATTCAGCAGCCCTGCATCGTGAAGAACACGGAGTACTGGCTCGAAACACGGCAGTGATTCCATGTCCACATGAGGAATATGCTCATGGTCAAAGATCTTGTCCTTGTCAAATAGCACTGAGGAATAGAAGTTTGCTTGTGTTGGAGTCCAGAAGCGTCTTTTCCTCATTCGAGCAGAGTCATAAGGATTGTAAGCAGTGAAGAACACGTGCTCAGAAAAGAAGTCTTAAGCCTTGAATTTTTGCTTGCTTGAGAACGGATTCTTTGGCTTGGGCAGAGGAATATCAGTGATTTGCAGCACAACCTCTGGAATCGCGAGCTCAGGTTCTTCAGGCTGAGGAATTTATGGTTCCTCTCCTTGTGCAGTTTGAGGATCAGCAGTGGGTTCTTCAGCGCTAGTGGCTGGAATCTCTTCCTTGACAGACGATGTGGGATGAGTTTCTTCAGAGCCCATTTGAACAGTAGTAGCCGGTGACTGAGGAACTTGTTGAAGCGGAGTGAAGAGAGGAGTATTGGGGTGCTGACTTTCCCAAAAGTCATCGTTCATCACAGGTGTAGTGCACCCAATATCCACGTCTTCATCTTCTTTTTCAATTTCCTCAACACCTGCCTCTTCAGCTGTGAACTGAGGCACAGGTGAGGAAGCAACAGGAGTTGAAGGGAAAGCTTCCACTTCAATTTCTTCATCAAGCTATCTGAAGTAGCAACAGATTGATTTTCTTCATCTGATCCACTTGGGATCGTGTATTCTTCTCCAAAGGGAACAATTTCCTTGGATGACATGGAGGAAATGGGAATGGCATCGATAGGATTTTCAATCGAGCTGGTCATTGGCTTCATTTTCTTCGCAGCCGAAGAATTTGACGCAGCTGATGCCTTCCTTTTCTTTACTGCAGCTCGTTCTGCAGCCTTTGTCTTCTTCACTTCATAGGCAGAAGGAAGAATTGGAGTTGGTGTTGGCGCAGGAGGAGCTGAGGATTGTGGTACAGTTTCTTCAGGCACAACTGGTGCAGTTGCCCTGTTTCCTTCAGATTCTTCAGGCGCACCACTAGTGGATGCCCTGGGAATTTCTTCAGCAGCTGGAATGGAGTCATCAGCCCTGGAACTTGTGTTTTCATCAGCACGCTGAAAGTCATCAGCAGTGCTGGCATGTTCTTCAGCAGGCTGAGCAGATTCTTCAGCCTGAGGATTTTCTTGTTGCGATGGAGCTGCAACAGTTGACATTTTCTTCGTCAGAGTGACGAATCTCACCTTGTCTCCTTGCCAGTCAGCATTGTAAGCATCAAAATCCTTGCTGAGTGCTTGGATTTCTGATTGAGCTTTAAGAAGTTCTTCAGGAGTCAAGTTGATGATGTTTTTCCTCAGAAGCTTCTCCTTTCTGGCTTTTGCTCTCTTCAATTCACGAGCCTTTTCAAATTTCCATTTCTCTTCAGAGATGAAATGGTTCAGCATATGACTTTGACCAGGAGTCAGTGGCAGATCCGGAAGAGGAGTGTGTGGATCCTGATGCCACAAGTCAATGAAGTCAAGAATCTTCTTCGGATCCAAAAGCAGAGGCACACTTGTTCTTTTGGTTCTAGCGGCCTTGGTCAGTCTGTCTCTGATGATTTCTTCAAGTTCTTCATCAGAGGCTTCATCATCAGAGGGAACGTTGAATGCAACCTGTTTCTTCTTTGGACTTGGCCGAGGACCGCGTCCAGCAGTTGCTTTTGTCTTCAGCAGAGTGGGGCCTGTTGAGGACATTGGTGCAGCTGAGGAACTTGCTGAAACACCAGAAGCAATTGAGAAACCCTGAGTCCTTTGACAAGTAGCCAGATGCACAGGTGTTGAGGACTTGGAGGGAGCTGCTGAGGATTTTGCATGAGCAGCAGCAGTCTGAGGAATTTGCCGTGAGGGCGCGGCTGAGGAACTGGACCGTGAGGGCGCTGACGGTGAAGCACTTGGCTTGCGTTCAGGCTTCTTTGGCATTGATTTCCTCGGCTTGACCGAGGGCTCAGCAGCGGCAGCAGCAGCAGAATCCTCATTGAATTTCCTCACTGCCTCCTTGGCCTGTCTTGCCAATTTGGCTTGGCGCCTGGACCATTCTTCAGGAAAGTCTTCACCACTCTTGATGCTAGTGGGATCTGCGATTTGGCCAGGTGCCAAAGGAGCTCTTGGGCATGGAGGGTTCAAAGCGAATTTCCTCATGTACTTGGGAGTAACGTAGCGGTACTACCTCCATTCTCGTGCCCATCTTCTTTCTATCCTCTGTATGCGCACTTTGCGCTGATTTTTGGTCTCCTTGCCAAATTTGGATTCATCAGGTGTGCAGTAGTCTTTGTATATTTCCTCAGGAATCTCAAAGGCGGTCATGAATTCCGGTTTCTTTCCTCCCTTCTGCGGTCTCTTGCCTTCTGCCATTTTCTTCAGGTGAGGAATTTGAACAATAGAGCACTCTAAAGAAGTATGCAGTTTTTCTTCAAGGAACGCTGCAAATGAGTTAAGTTGATGAGAACCTAGTGATTCAGCAGCGGACATGAGTACCTGTGAACAGAGTGTAGGTGCGAGGAATTTGGAGAGGTCATATGCGTTCTCAGAAGATTTTTCAAAAGAAGCAAGTTTTGAGGAATTTGACCAGTTGAGCCTTGAGGAATTTCACTAAGCGTTTCGTCTTAGGTTCCAGAGTTGTACAGATTGAAAATCCGCACAATTGAGGAATCTTGAAGAAATGAATGCTTAGGGAGATAAATCAAGAACATATAGTGTGTGAGGTGTTCATATGTGAAGATTTTGAAGAGTAAAAACACCTTTGAAGATTTTCAGAAAGATTTGAGAATCAACGCGAGTAATAAAAGTGACTTTTAATTACCCGAACTGAAGAACACGATGAACAGAGATGAACTGTAGAGAAGTTCGTCATGTTAGATCTCCCACGCCCTAACTTGGCAGAGGAAGACGACTACGGCGGCGGCGGAGTGAAGATTTCCGCGACCGGCGCGAGTACGACGGCGATGAGGTCGAGGCAGTGAAGCTTTTCCTCACCGGCGGCCATGGAGTAGCGGCGGCGCTAGGGTTTGAGGGGAGCTCGAGCGAGAGACAGCGATCGAGCGGAGTAAATGAAGTGAGGAGGGTAAAGGGGTATTTATAGCCACGGTGAAAAACTGTTCGCCCGAAGATTTTGGACGAACATGCCCCTGCCCTTTCTCCTTCACGCGACGTGTGTCACCCACATACTGTGCAGATGAGATCATGTAAGATCGTGGGTGATTAAACTAATACATCGTGGGATGCGGAACGGTTTGAGCGGTAAAACCGAAAATTTTGGATAGGATTTGTTTAAAAGTGTCGTTCGCAATTTCTTCAGCTGTCAAGGACCAGTGAAGACTTTGAACGAGTTTCAATCAGAACGCACATGAAGAATTTGTGAATAGATTGGATTGAGTATTGCATAGAGGGGAAGGGTCCGATCACATTCACTTAGCAGAAATCGCAATTTGAAGAATTAGCAATAAGTGAATGCTGTAGAGGACATAAACTCACATATATATATATATAGCCAATGAAGAAAGACGACGGAAATGCTGAAGATTTTGCAAAGTTGAAGAATTTGAAAAACTGAGGAATTTCAAAAATGAGGAAAAACTCAAATTGAAGATTTTCAACTTTTGTGGTGGCGTAGCCCACCGTATAAGAATGATGATTTCAGACACCGCGTACAATTGTCGTAGGGTTCTGAGAATCAAATTCTTCATTGATTTCTTCACACTTTAGAGTGTTATTCTTCATTGATTGAGGAACAACGTTTCTTCATGTGTTGCACATCTAAGTCATCAATTATGCATAAGGGTTAGGATGTGTGTCCTTTTCAAAGAACGTTCGAAGATTCTAAGATATTTAGCTCACACCGCAACTTGCTAAATCTCTTCTCATCCAAGGGCTTGGTGAAGATATCAGCCAGCTGTTCTTCAGTCTTCACATGCTCGATGGAGATGTCACCCTTCAACACATGATCACGAAGAAAATGATGACGAATCTGGATGTGCTTAGTCTTCGAGTGCTGAACTGGGTTGTGAGCAATCTTGATGGCACTCTCATTGTCGCAGAGGAGAGGCACATTCTTCACGTTGACGCCATAGTCCTTGAGGGTTTGCTTCATCCAAAGCAGTTGAGCACAGCATGAGCCAGCAGCAATGTATTCAGCTTCAGCAGTAGACAGTGATACGCAGTTCTGTTTCTTCGAGGACCAACAGACCAAAGATCGTCCGAGGAAATGACAAGTGCCAGATGTTGACTTGCGGTCCACACGATCACCAGCATAGTCAGAGTCAGAATATCCAATGAGATCAAAAGCAGAGCCCTTGGGGTACCATAATCCTAGTGTTGGTGTGTGAGCTAGATATCGAAGAATATGCTTCACAGCCTTATGGTGTGATTCCTTCGGTGCAGCTTGAAATCGGGCACACATGCAAACACTAAGCATTATATCTGGCCTAGATGCACATAAGTACAATAAAGAACCAATCATGGAGCGGTATACCTTGTGATCGAAGTCAGTACCATTTTCATCAGTGCATAGATGACCATTTGTGGGCATAGGAATTTTGACGCCTTTGCAATCTTGCATGCCGAATTTCCTCAGTACATCTTTGAGGTATTTCTCCTGAGATATGAATATGCCATTGCGCTGCTGACGAATTTGAAGACCTAAGAAGAATTTCAACTCTCCCATCATAGACATTTGATATTCTTCACTCATCATATAGGCAAATTCATCACTATATCGTTGGTTAGTACAGCCAAAGATAATATCATCAACATATATTTGGCACACAAACAGTTCACCATCATATGATTTAGTAAATAAAGTAGGGTCAAGTGAACCGGGTGTGAAGCCATTCTTCACGAAGAATTCCTTCAGTGTGTCATACCACGCCCGAGGGGCTTGCTTGAGGCCATAGAGAGCCTTATTTAGTCTGAAGACTTTGTCAGGATTCTTGGGATCTTCAAAACCTGGGGGTTGAGCAACATATACTTCTTCCTCAAGCTTACCATTGAGGAATGCACTTTTCACATCCATTTGATATAAGATGATATCATGATGGTTAGCATAGGCAAGTAAAATGCGAATAGCCTCAAGTCTAGCAACAGGTGCAAAAGTTTCATCGAAATCAATTCCTTCAACCTGTGTGTAGCCTTGAGCTACTAGTCGTGCCTTATTCCTCACCACAAGACCATTTTCATCTTGCTTGTTGCGGTAGATCCACTTTGTGCCGATGATATTATGCTTGCGAGGATCTGGGCGGTTGACCAATTCCCAGACATTGTTCAGCTCGAACTGATGTAATTCTTCTTGCATAGCCTGAATCCACTCCGGCTCCAGAAATGCTTCATCTACCTTAGTGGGCTCTGAGATAGAGACAAAAGCATAGTGCCCACAAAAGTTAGATAAGTGTGAAGCTTTTGAGCGGGTGAGAGGACCTGGTGCACTGATGTCATCGATGATCTTCTCAACTTGCACTTCTTTTGCAACACGTGGATGAGTGGGTTGTCGCTGAGGATTTTGATCAGCATTTTCTTCACCACCATTTTCCTCATCATGTTCTTCAGGTGCATCAGCTCGATGTTCTTCACGAACAGGAATGAATTCTTCAGCAGATTCTTCAGTAGGAATGACATCCTCAGTTGCCTTGAGCTTGATAGCATCTTCAGGTGCTGGTTCATCTAACACAGAAGGTAGGTGCTCTCTTTGCGAGCCATTAGTTTCATCGAACCGCACATCTACAGTGTCAACAATCTTGTGAAGAACAATGTTGAAGACTCTGTAGGTGTGCGAGTCCTTTCCGTAACCAAGCATAAAACCTTCATGTGCTTTTGGTGCAAATTTAGAGTTGTGGTGAGGATCTCTAATCCAACATTTAGCACCGAAGACTTTGAAATAACTCACATTGGGTTTCTTGTCAGTGAGGAGTTCATAGGCAGTCTTCTTGAAGAATTTGTGAAGATATACTCTGTTGATGATGTGGCAGGCAGTATCAATTGCATCAATCCAAAAACGCTGAGGCATTTTGTATTCATCAAGCATAGTGCGAGCCATCTCAACAAGAGTTCTGTTCTTGCGCTCCACGACGCCATTTTGCTGAGGAGTATAAGGAGCAGATAATTCATGAGTAATACCAAGTTCATCAAGATAGGCATCAAGACCAGAATTCTTGAACTCAGTTCCATTGTCACTTCTGATATGCTTGATCTTCACACCAAAGTTGGTTGAAGCCCTCGAGGAAAATCGTTTGAAGACTTCCTGCACTTCATGTTTGTAAGTAACAATGTGTACCCATGTATATCGAGAATAATCATCAACAATGACAAAACCATATAGGGATGCATCATTAGTGACTGCTGAATAATGATTCGGTCCGAAGAGGTCCATGTGAAGCAATTCGAATGGACGGGTAGTGGTCATGATAGTCTTCGCTGGATACTTGGCCTTGGTCATTTTTCCGGCTTCACATGCTCCGCATAAGTGATCCTTGAGGAATTTGACATTCTCAATGCCAATGACATGCTTCTTCTTCGCAAGCGTGTTCAAATTCCTCATGCCTGCATGACCAAGTCGTCGATGCCATAGCCAGCCTTCTGAAGCTTTTGCAAGTAGACACATGGCTGGTTGTGGTCCTGTAGAGAAATCAACAATATACAGATCTCCTCTCCTAAAGCCTTCGAAGACTTTGGAATTGTCAGCTTCCATAATCACAACACAGCGATATTTGCCAAAGACAACAACCATATCAAGATCACAAAGCATTGAGACTGACATGAGATTGTATCCTAAGGATTCAACAAGCATGACTTTGTCCATGTGCTTATCCTTAGAGATAGCAACCTTACCAAGACCCAATACCTGACTTTTGCCTTTGTCAGCAAATATGATATGCTTCAGAGGTGACGGAGATAAAGGAGCATCCATCAATAGATTCTTGTCACCAGTCATGTGATTTGTACATCCACTATCAAGGACCCATTCAGTAGTTTTGGGTTGGTCATCCTTAGCTGCTTTTGCCATGAAGCAATAGGTGGGAGCGTAGCCATCATTATCTTCATCAGGCTTGTTGGTGGAATCAGTTTCTTCAGTGTTGAAGATGGACTTGCTGACGAAAGCAGTAGCAACGGCCAGACTCGCCACACCAGACTCAGATTCTTCAGACTCCTCCTCTTCATCATTTTCCTCAGATTCAGCTTCAGAGTCCATTTCCTTGCCAATGAATGCCCGAGCTTTCTTGGAGCTGCCCTTCTTGTGAGATGAAGACTTTGATGGTTTTGAAGACGAAGATTTTGATGATTTCTTCTTCTTCTTCATTTCATCAGAACTGTAGTCCTTGTATTTCTTCTTCTTCATTTCCTTTTCCCACTGAGGACAATCTTGAATATAGTGACCAGGCTTCTTGCATTTGTGGCAAAGTCTTCTCTTGTAGTCACTGGATGAAGAATCACTTCCTCTTGAGGGTTTTCCAAAGCAACCACGTCTTGTGAACTTCTGGAATTTCTTCACAAGGAGAGCTAGATCCTAGCTCAGTTCTTCAAGATCACCAAGGCTACTACCAGAATCCTCACATTCAGAGGCAGACACAACCTTAGCCTTCAGGGCACGTGGTTTGCCATAGTTTGAGCCATAGAGATCTCTCTTTTCAGCAAGCTGGAACTCGTGAGTGTTAAGCCTTTCGAGGATATCAGCAGGATCAAGTGACTTGTAGTCAGCACGCTCTTGTATCATCAGTCCCAGAGTATCAAATGAGGAATCAAGCGATCTTAGCAGTTTCTTCACAACTTCATGATCAGTGATGTCAGTGGCACGGAGGGCTTGAAGCTCATTTGAAATGTTAGTGAGGCGATCGAAGGTTTGTTGGACATTTTCGTTGTCGAGTCTTTTGAAGCGGTTGAAGAGATTCCGAAGGACATCAACTCGAGAGTCACGCTGAGTTGAGACTCCTTCATTTACTTTGGACAGCCTATCCCAGATTAGCTTGGCAGTTTCCAAAGCACTCACTCTTCCATACTGTCCTTTGCTCAGATGGCCATAGATGATATTCTTCGCTTGAGAGTCGAGTTGTTTGAATCTCTTCACATCAGTAGCGGTCAGTGTTTCAGTGACAGCGGGGACACCATTTTCCACAACATACCAGAGATCATTATCAATTGCCTCAAGATGCATTCGCATCTTGTTCTTCCAGTAGGGGTAGTCCGTTCCATCAAAGGTAGGACACCCAGCCGAGACCTTGATCATACCTGCGGTCGACATAACTAGAACTCCAGGTGGTTAAACCAAAATCACACAGAACAAGGGAGTACCTTGCTCTGATACCAATTGAAAGTGCGTTATATCGACTAGAGGGGGGGTGAATAGGCGATTTTTATGAAATTCTTCACTGAGGAATTTGCCGGTGAGGAAATTCCTTAGCGAAGAACTATTTGCAGCGGAATATGTACTCAGAGGTAAACATAACAGATTACACACATAGTCAGCATGATGAAATGAAGACTAGAACAGAGTACAGGAAGCGTAAACACAGGATAACAAGATGAAGACAAACAGACTGAAGAAATTGAACTGAGGAATTTGTGAAAGTCTTCAGTCAAAGTCTTCAAGCACAGATATGAACAACATGCAACACAGAATGAGGAAATGGATGAGTTGAGGAAATAAAACCAGTCAGTTGGTGAAGACAATGATTTGGTAAACCAGTTCCAACTGTTGTCTCAGTTGTACGTCTGGTTGGAGCGGCTGAGTATTTAAACTCGAGGACACACAGTCCCGGACACCCAGTCTCTGAGCCGCAACTCAGGACACCCAGTCCTCACCGTATTCTCCTTGAACTAAGACCACGCAGGCCTCGTCCAATCACTCGTGGTAAGTCCTCAGGTGACTTCCAAACCTTCACAGACTTGGTCACTCGGCGATCCACAATTCCTCTTGGATGCTCTAGACCTTGACGCCTAACCGTCTGGAAGAAGCACAGTCTTCAAAGGTAACAAGCGTCGGATCCACGCAGGATCAATTTCTTCAGTGATGCTCAATCACTTGGGGTTTTGTGGGTTTGGTTTTAGGATTTTCCTCACTTGATGATTTTCGCTCAAAGTCCTCAGAGGATGGGTTGCTCTCAAATGACAAGTGTCAAGTTCTCTTGGAGCAGCCAACCAACTAGTGATTGTAGGGGGCGGCTATTTATAGCCTAGGGAGCAGCCCGACATGATAAGACATAAATGCCCTTCAATGATATGACCGTTAGGTGGATAAGATATTTTGGTCCACCGGCGCGCAGCACAGCAACGGTCGGAAATTTGACTTTCAAAGTCCTCAGGGCTATCATGTTCCTCACTGTGTAGGCAATTCGCACAGGCGAATTCCTAACTCCTCAGTCAGAGCAAAGTCATCAGTGACCAGAAGAACTGCGTCTCTGTCACTGAAGAATTTGACTGAACTGTATGAGATTTCCAATGGCTTCACTCGAAGGGATTGGTAGGTGTAGGATTTTGAGTTGAGCATCACATGGAAATTTTTCCTTAGTATTTCCTCGACCCCCTTTAACAGTACGGTGTTTCCTATGACTCAAGAAAGAGAAAATGAAACTATGAAAACAAAAGTCTTCACGCTTCATATTCCTCGAATGAATATCAAGTCTTCGTGGTCACACCAATTTCTTCACTTTCAAAGTCTTTAGAAAGTCTTCAGAATATCAAAGTCTTCAGTTGAAGAACTTCATTTTTAGGGGTCGACTTTCTCTGTAAATATCAAACTCCTCATAGACTTATTTTAACGCCCTCGATGCGGCTATATCTCCCACGTGTCGAAGCACGACTTGGAGGCATAACCGCATTGAAAGCAATGTCGCAAGTGAGGTAATCTTCGCACAATCCATGTAATACATAAGGGAAAGAGATACATAGTTGGCTTACAGTCGCCACTTCACACAATACATAAATAAACATCCATCATTCAGTTTACAATCAAGGTCCGACTACGGAACCAAAATAAAAGAAGACTACCCCAAATGCAACACAGATCCCCGATCGCCCCAACTGGGCTCCTCTACTGATCGTCTGGAAATGAAACATAGTAACGACCAAGGGCCTCATCGAATTCCCACTTCAGCTCAGTTGCGCCATCTGCGCTGGCATCACCGGTACCTGCATCTGTTTTGGTAGAATCTGTGAGCCACGGGGACTCAACAATCTCACACCCGCGAGATCAAGACTATTTAAGCTCAAGGGAAGGCTGGTGTCAAAAGGTGGAGCTGCTGCAAGCGACTAGCATATATGGTGGCTACATCACAAAAGAGAGCGAGAAGAGAAGCAAGGCGCGGTCGTGAAGCTATTAGCGATCAAGAAGTGATCCTGACTACTTACGTCAAGCATAACTCCAACACCGTGTTCACTTCCCGGACTCCGCCGAGAAGAGACCATCACGGTTACATACACGGTTGATGTATTTTAATTAAGGTCAACTTCGGGTTTTCTACAACCGGACATTAACAAATTCCCATCTGCCTCATAACCGCGGGCACGGCTTTCGAAAGATAATACCCTCCAGGGGTGTCCCAACTTGGCCCATAACAAGCTCTCGCGATCAACGAAGGAATAGACCTTCACCCAAGACACTCCGATCAGACTCGGTATCCCGGTACATCAAGACATTTCGACAATGGTAAAACTAGACCAGCAAAGCCTCCCGAATGTGCCGACAAATCCCGATAGGAGCTGCACATATCTCTTTCTCAGGGCACACCGGATTGTCCAAACTTCCGATAGGCCATCCCAGAGTTGCCCCTGGTGGCCACCGGCGGCTGACAGGTTGGACCAACACTCACGACGAGCACTGGCCCGGGGGGGTAAATAAAGATGACCCTCGGGCTCGCGAAAACCCAAGGGAAAAAGGCTTAGGTGGCAAATGGTAAAACCAAGGTTGGGCCTTGCTGGAGGAGTTTTATTCAAAGCGAACTGTCAAGGGGGTCCCATAAATCACCCGACCGCGTAAGGAACGCAAAATCAAGGAACATAACACCGGTATGACGGAAACTAGGGCGGCAAGAGTGGAATAAAACACCAGGAATAAGGCCGAGTCTTCCACCCTTTACCAAGTATATAGATGCATTAATTAAAACAATAGATATCCCAAAATATCCGTGTTTCAACAAGGAACAAACTTCATCTTCACCTGCAACTATCAACGCTATAAGAGGGGCTGAGCAAAGCGGTAACATAGCCAAACAACGGTTTGCTAGGACATGGGTGGTTAGAGGTTTGACATGGCAACATGGGTGGCATGATATAGCAAGTGGTAGGTATCGCAGCATAGGCATAGCAAAAGAGCGAGCATCTAGCAAGCAAAGATAGAAGTGATTTCGAAGGTATGGTCATCTTGCCTGCAAGGTTCTCAGAGTTGTCGAAGGCTTGATCCTCGTAGGCGTTCTCAACAGGTTCCTCGTTCACGTACTCGTCTCCCGGCTCTACCCAAAGCAAGAACACAAGCAACAGAACCACAATCAAACAAGGAACAATGCACAAGCAATATGATGCAATACATGACATGCTATGCGAGATGTGATATGCAATGCATATGTATGCTCCGGAAGGAAAATGATGAACCGGGCATCAACTTGGCAAACCAAGTATGCCGCTGGAAAGATGAGAAGATTTCGATTGAAATCGATATAAAGATCACCGGAATCGGATGCACGGTTTGCAAATGACAAGCAAAACAAGAATGACGCAAATCTGCGTTTAATAGCCCGATGCTACTTAGCATGCAACAAGAAACTATGCTACAGCACCCCAACATACAAACAAAGCATATGGCAGCGATCTACAGGAGATTCTTAACAAAAGAGGAACACTGAGCTACGGCTAAATCACATCATAACATGTTCAAACAAGCATGGTGAAAGTGCAAAAAATATCAGGCTCACACACTTGGTGAATTAACATCAGGAAGGCATGTTTAGAGCAAGCAAACAACATGCTACAGGAACTTATAATAGCAAAACAAGGCATGACATGATTCTACTCAAAGCATATATCAATAGTCCCTTACTGACCATAAGCCAAAAAGGACCTTAAGAAATGATGGCACCCATGTAAACATTGCAAGTTTTATTACAGATTTCAGACTTAGCAGAAAAACTGGGCATGGCAAAAACAGATAACGAGTAGGCATGTTCGTGAGCTCGATGCACTCACTACAGAGCATCTCATGATAAACTAAGCATACACCCGTCAAGAAGACATGGCATAGAAGCTATACATGGCAAGAAAAACATCATAGCATACACGGATCAACTACAACGACCTCGTGAAAATTGAATCTCATGCAAACAATCTGCCAGGAAACATTTTGAAGCAAAAGTAGAGCACGAAAATGACATGCTAGACTACTCCATAAATGCCAACAAAGGCATGGATGGATAGAGCACATCCATATGTTCAAAACACCCTTACTGATCATGATCAAAAAGGGCATAGATCTCTCTGTAACAACATGAACATATGGCATAAAAATAACAGCAGGACAAGACAGTGAAAACACTAAGTCCCTGAAATCAGCAACATCATCATCCCTACTTTGCATGCTTGTTCTAGTCAACACATAACTCACAAAAATACATGGCATACACCTCTGGAAAGATGGCATGGCATAGTTTAACACACATGTAGGACTCAAGTTCATAGGGTGCACACATAAATCATGGCAAAAATGACAAAAGAGCTCGAGCTGATAAGATTCTGGAACTAACGATCTGAAGCCCTCTTCCAACAGCATTTCGGGCATCAAGATGAGCTCAAATGCAAATGATGCAATGGAATGAAATGATGTACTCTTCGAGGCGAACAATTTGACATATTATACGCACGAAACGGAGTAACAGGTACGGAGAGGTGATGCGATGAAAATGCAACAAAATTAATACAGAAGTAGGACTTAGTGGATTCGGGGGGAGAAGAAAGTCAACCGGATCTGGAGATCGGGCGCGCGAACCGAGGTCGACCGGAGTCGGGCTCGCCGGAGAGGGCGCCGGTGGGGTCGGGGCGGCCGGATCCGGCGATGGGGACGCCGGCGGGGTCGGGGCCGGCCGGATCCGGGCTCCGGCGGCGGTTGGTGGCGCCGGTGGAGCGGGACGGCCGCGGCTGCGTGGCCCTGAGGCGGAGGCGGGCGACAGCCGGCGGCGGACCGCTGCTGCGGTGGCCGGCGGCGAGAGCGGCGGAGGCGGACGCCGGGCGCGGCGAGCGGCGGCGCAGCGCGGGGCTCCGCGGGCGGCGGCGGGCGCGGGGCTCCGCGGGATCGGCGGCGGCGGCGGGCCGCGGGGGCCCCGCTCGGGCCGAGCGGGCCGGCGGCGGCGCGCAGCGGCTGGGCCACGTGGCAGCCCCGGAGTGGCTGCGGGCGCGGCGGCGGACGCGTCCGGCGCCGTCCGGACGTGTCCGGCGCGGGGAGAGGAGCGGGGAGCTAGGGTTAGGGTGGTTTTGACCCGGGATTTCGGGGGTAGAGGGTGTTTTTATAGGTAGAGGGAGCTAGGAGGCTCCAAGTGAGGTGCGGTTTTCGCCCACACGATCGTGATCGAACGACCGAGAACATGGAAGGGAGTTAGATGGGTTATTGGGCTGTTTTGGAGGGTTGTTGGGCTGCAACTCAAAAGAGGCCTTTGCGAGAGTGCGGTTAACCGTTGGAGTACCAAACGAACTCCAAATGACCCGAAACTTGACAGGTGGTCTACCGGTGCTATACCAGGGCCACTTGGCAAGGCTCGGTCCATTCCGAGAATGTTCGACACCCGCACACGGAAAGAAGACAAGAGGGGTGCACCGGTGCCTGTGGGAGTGTCGGATTGCAAAACGGACAACGGGGAAAATGCTCGGATGCATGAGACAAACACGTATGCAAATGAGATGCACATGATGACATGATATGAGATGCATGACATGAACAAAATGCAAAACGAAAACAAAACCCAACCACGGAGGGAATATCATAGCACAATGCCGAAAATGGCAAGAGTTGGAGTTACAAATATGGAAAGATACATCCGGGGTGTTACAACACTCCACCACTACAAGAGGATCTCGTCCCGAGATCTAGGACTGAAAGAACTCTGGATATTCGGAACGAAGGTGATCCTCGCGCTCCCAGGTGGCTTCACGATCGGAATGGTGTGACCACTTTACTTTCAGGAATTTAATTGACTTGTTGCGAGTCTTGCGCTCGGTTTCTTCAAGAATAGCAACGGGGTGCTCATGATAAGAGAGATCTTGTTGGAGGTCAATTTCTTCAAAGTTGATAGTGCGCTCAGGAATCTTGAAGCACTTGCGGAGCTGTGACACGTGAAACACATCGTGCACGTTTGCAAAGTTGGGTGGAAGCTCAAGTTGATAGGCGAGATCGCCTCTTTTGCCAATGATCTTGAAAGGACCCACGTATCTAGGGGCAAGCTTCCCTTTGATACCGAAGCGACGAGTACCTTTCATTGGAGAGACGCGGAGGTAGACATGGTCTCTGAATTCAAAAGCCACATCACGGTGCTTGTCATCATAATAGCCCTTCTGGCGCGATTGCGCGGCTTTGAGATTCTCACGAATGACTTTGCACATTTCTTCGGCTTCTGTGATCAAGTCGTTGCCAAGAAGTTGGCGTTCACCTGTCTCGGACCAATTGAGAGGAGTACGGCACTTTCTGCCATAGAGAATTTCGAATGGGGCCTTGCCCGAACTCGCTTGGAAGCTGTTGTTGTAAGAGAACTCGGCATATGGAAGACACTCTTCCCACTTCATGCCAAAGGAAATGACACAAGCCCTGAGCATATCTTCAAGGATTTGATTGACTCGCTCGACTTGGCCACTAGTTTGAGGATGGAAAGCTGTGCTGAACGAATGTTGGTGCCCATGGCCTTCTGAAAGGAGTCCCAGAACTTAGAAGTGAAGATGCTTCCACGGTCTGAAGAGATCAATTGCGGAATACCGTGCAAGGAGACAATTCTGGAGGTGTATAGCTCTGCCAGCTGAGCTGCTGTGATAGATTCTTTGACAGGAAGAAAATGAGCCACTTTAGTAAGCTTGTCAATGACAACGAAGATAGCATCATTTCCACGCTTGGACTTAGGAAAACCAGTCACAAAGTCCATCTCGATATGATCAAACTTCCATTCTGGAATAGCAAGAGGTTGGAGGAGACCTGCTGGTCTTTGGTGTTCTGCTTTCACCCTTCTGCAGACATCACATTCATTCACGAATTGAGCAATTTCTCGCTTCATTCGAGTCCACCAATATGACTGCTTGAGGTCATGGTACATCTTCGTACTTCCAGGATGAATGGATAGGAGAGAATTGTGTGCCTCATTCATGATGACTTTTCTCAGATCGCCTTTAGGAACCACAATACGGTCCTCGAAGAAAAGAGTATCTTTGTCATCCAAGCGATAGCACTTGTATTTGGAAATGCCCTTGTCAATACCACGTTTCACCTTCTTCACCATGGTATCCAGGAGTTGTGCCTCACGAATTTGATCTTCCAAAGTAGGAGAGACTATGAGGTTGGCAAGAAAGCCTTGAGGAACAACTTGAAGATTCAGCTTGCGGAAAGCTTCACAAAGATCCGGTTGGAAGGGCTTGAGAATTAGACTGTTGCAATAAGCCTTTCTGCTCAAGGCATCTGCAATCACATTCGCCTTGCCAGGAGTATATTCAATACTTGGATTGTACTCTTGAATCATTTCGACCCATCGAGTTTGCCTGAGGTTGAGGTTTGGTTGAGTGAAGATGTACTTGAGGCTCTTGTGATCGGTGAAAATGTCCATTTTCCTTCCCAACAAGAGATGTCTCCATGTTATCAATGCATGGACAACTGCCGCCAACTCAAGATCGTGAGTGGGGTAGTTCTTTTCGTTGGGCTTCAACTGGCGAGAGGTATAGGCCACAACTTTCTTCTCTTGCATTAACACAGCACCGAGACCTTGCAAGGAAGCATCACAGAAAACTTCGAATGGCTTGGATTCATCTGGAGGAGTCAAGACAGGAGCTGTGACTAGCTTCTCTTTGAGGGTGTTGAAAGCGACATCACACTCAGGCGTCCAGACATACTTGACATGCTTCTGGAGGAGGTTGGAAAGAGGCTTTGCAATCTTAGAGAAATTCTCAACGAATCTTCGACAATAGCTTGCAAGACCGAGAAAACTGCGGAGCTGCTTGACATTCTGAGGAGGTTCCCAATTCAAAACTGAAGACACCTTCTCGGGATTAACAGCGATGCCCTTGGCGGAGATGATATGACCAAGATAAAGAACTTCATCAAGCCAGAACTCACATTTGGAAAACTTCGCATAGAATTGATGTTCTCTGAGCTTGTCGAGCACCAATCGCAAATGTTTGGCATGATCCTGCTTGTTCTTGGAGAAGACCAAAATATCATCGAGATACACCAAGACGAAATCATTGGTGTAGGGGTTGAAGATAAAGTTCATCATGCGAGAGAAAGTTGGAGGAGCATTGACAAGGCCGAAAGACATGACAGTATATTCATAAGAACCATAGCTTGTTCTAAATGCTGTCTTGGGAATATCTTGTTCACGAATGCGAATCTGATGATAACCCATACGGAGGTCAAGCTTGGAGAATACTTTAGCACCTTTGAGTTGCTCGAATAGCTCATTGATGTTGGGAAGTGGATACTTGTTCTTGATTGTCTTCTTGTTCAATGGACGGTAATCGACGCAAAGTCGGTCCGTGCCATCCTTCTTCTGGACAAAAAGAACTCCACATCCCCATGGAGATGAACTCGGTCTGATCAAACCCAGACGCTCTTGTTCATCAAGCTGCTTCTTCAATTATTTCAGCTCCTTGGGACCAAGCTTGTAAGGACACTTGCAAACGGGTTCAGTGCCGGGCTCAAGATCGATAACGAATTCGACTGGCCGATGAGGAGGCATACCCGGAAGCTCTTCTGGAAAGACATCTTGGTACTCACAAACGACTGGAATCTGAGAGATAGCATCCAACTCTCCCTTCTCATTGAGAGAAAACAACCGAATGGTTTCGTCACGAGCGGCATAGATGATAACATCCTCAGAAGGGTGTGTCAATTGAATTTCCCTAGCAGCACAATCAAGCTGAGCCTTGTGCTGAGAAAGCCAGTCCATCCCAAGAATTAGATCAATATCAGAGTCACCAAGAATAATTGGTTTAGCCAGAAATCTATAGTCGCCCATCTTGATAGAAACATCCGGAACCATGTAGCTTGCGTTCATGCATTTACCCGGAGAGACAACTGCTAATGGTCTAGGCAAATCTTGGAAAGACAACTCATGCTTAGATGCAAATGGTTTCGAGATGAAACTAAGCGATGCACCAGTATCAAATAAGACTTTTGCAGGAATATCATTAACAGGAAGATTACCCATGATCACATCTGAAGAATCCTCTGCTTGAGCTGCATTCATCATATTCACCTTTGCATACTTTGGATTATGCTTGACCACTGCATTGCTTGAAGACCTCACAGGAGGAGGAGGAGGAAGGCGCCTTTGGTTATGGCATTTGTTCGCATAGTGACCCTTCTGCTGGCACTTGTTGCAGGTCACCTCTGAGAGCGGACGGTGATAAGGAGCATTTGACCTTGGAGCTTGAGGCTGAGACTTGTTCTGGTAGCTTGGGTTGGGTGGGTGGGAAGATCCACGACCACCTGAGTTCTTCTGTTGGTAAGGCTGGCGGAACGGAGGAGGAGGAAGGTAGAACTTTTGCTGCTTTGCTGCCACTTGAGAGGAAGAAGAAGACTGAACTGCATCTCTGTTTCTCTTCTTTGAAGCCTCACACTTGAGCTGAGCACCTTCTAGCTTGAGTGCCATATTGTAGAATTGATCAAACTGAGTAGGCTCAAAAAGAACAAGAGCTAACTGCAGATCCTCTCTAAGGCCACCTCTGAACTGATAGATCATACTTTTCTCATCAGGAACGTCTTGTTTAGCGAAGCGAGCCAGTTTCTGAAACTGTAAGTTGTATTCGTACACTGACATGTTTCCTTGCTTGAGATTGCGGAACTCCTCACGCTTGCTCTCAACAACACTGGTAGGAATGTGGTGAGCTTTAAAGTCCCGACAGAAATCAGTCCAAGTAATCACTCGACCACCTCTGGAATCCTTGTATTGCTGGAACCAATCAGCAGCTTGATCCTTGAGCTGAAAAGACGCGAACTTGACGTAGTCCTCAGGTCTGACATTGCTGCATTCAAAATGCTTGTTGATATCCACGAGCCAATCGTCGGCATCTGTGGCCTCGGCACAGTAGCTGAAAGACTTTGGCTGGTTGGCAAGGAACTGGTTGAGGGTAGGAAACTGTGGCTGATGATAGAACTGCCCTTGACCTTGATTCCCTTGATTGCCTTGGCCTTGGTTACGCTCTTGCATCAGCTGGATCAACAACTGAGCGTTGGTGTTAGTGGTTGCCATCAAAGTTTGCCATGCCTCCGGAGGCGGAGGTGGAGGTGGAGGGTTCGCCTGATTTCCATCACTGCGTTCCGGATTCTGACGCGTTGGCGGAGCCATCCTGAAGAGGTTGACATCCGTTAGCATCTTGATAGACAGATAGACAAGTTGAATCAACGGATAGAAATTGCAACATATAGTCTTCACAATAAACATTCGAACAGGGATGAACGAATGAATTCCAAAGTAAACATCACGTCCATAAAGTGAGAAGCCACTTGATAAGAGATTGATGATTGAAAATAAAAACAAGGTATGAATGGAACAAATATGTGGTAAGGATTACCCAATCACAAACCAAATATCTGCGGAAGAAAAGCTAGAGCTACTTGAATCCCACCTATAAACTCCCGAAACTTTCCGGTTATGCAATCAGGTGTTGGGGATACAGGGGAAGCAATATATCTCACCCAAACTAACAATCCCTACATCCAGCTGTATCCATCCTTCAACACATAACCAAGAAACCTTCGGAAATCGTGTACCTCAACCTTCGAAAAGCATCCGTTATACGAGTCGTGGCAATACTCCCGTACTCACCACAGTACTGGGTTAGCGGGGTTATCTCACCAACGGACTGCATAAAAGAGATTTTCGATGTCGGTGTACTAAACTCAGGTATTCCAGAACTGCAACGATAAAATTATGACGACAACACCTCAGAGCTCAACTCCCCGGGAGACCTCCACTAAAAAACCCCTGCTGACGGGAGGCACCAAGACAATGTTGTCATCATAAAACCATCGGAACGATTCTAAGATACCCGCGTGATCCTAAAAAAAATTTAGTGAAATTTGAGAAGAGAAGAGTCAAAACTCTACATCAGGAGACCTCACCAGAGCGACGAAGGGACTGAGGAGTAAAAAGAATTCCTAACTCTCCGATATATATAATCCTAAATGACTCAAAACATTTTTCTAGACACAACTCGGCCGCTAAAAACGATCAAGCAGTGGGGGCTCCTAAGGTCAGGGATGGCTCTGATACCAACTTTTAACACCCTCGATGCGGCTATATCTCCCAGGTGTCGAAGCACGACTTAGAGGCATAACCGCATTGAAAGCAATGTCGCAAGTGAGGTAATCTTCGCACAATCCATGTAATACATAAGGGAAAGAGATACATAGTTGGCTTACAGTCGCCACTTCACACAATACATAAATAAACATCCATCATTCAGTTTACAATCAAGGTCCGACTATGGAACCAAAATAAAAGAAGACTACCCCAAATGCAACACAGATCCCCGATCGCCCCAACTGGGCTCCTCTACTGATCGTCTGGAAATGAAACATAGTAACGACCAAGGGCCTCATCGAATTCCCACTTCAGCTCAGTTGCGCCATCTGCGCTGGCATCACCGGTACCTGCATCTGTTTTGGTAGAATCTGTGAGCCACGGGGACTCAGCAATCTCACACCCGCGAGATCAAGACTATTTAAGCTCAAGGGAAGGCTGGTGTCAAAAGGTGGAGCTGCTGCAAGCGACTAGCATATATGGTGGCTACATCGCAAAAGAGAGCGAGAAGAGAAGCAAGGCGCGGTCATGAAGCTATTAGCGATCAAGAAGTGATCCTGACTACTTACGTCAAGCATAACTCCAACACCGTGTTCACTTCCCGGACTCCGCCGAGAAGAGACCATCACGGTTACATACACGGTTGATGTATTTTAATTAAGGTCAACTTCGGGTTTTCTACAACCGGACATTAACAAATTCCCATCTGCCTCATAACCGCGGGCACGGCTTTCGAAAGATAATACCCTGCAGGGGTGTCCCAACTTAGCCCATAACAAGATCTCGTGATCAATGAAGGAATAGACCTTCACCCAAGACACTCCGATGAGACTCGGTATCCCGGTACATCAAGACATTTCGACAATGGTAAAACTAGACCAGCAAAGCCTCCCGAATGTGCCGACAAATCCCGATAGGAGCTGCACATATCTCTTTCTCAGGGCACACCGGATTGTCCAAACTTCCGATAGGCCATCCCAGAGTTGCCCCTGGTGGCCACCAGCGGCTGACAGGTTGGACCAACACTCACGACGAGCACTGGCCCGGGGGGGTAAATAAAGATGACCCTCGGGCTCGCGAAAACCCAAGGGAAAAAGGCTTAGGTGGCAAATGGTAAAACCAAGGTTGGGCCTTGCTGGAGGAGTTTTATTCAAAGCGAACTGTCAAGGGGGTCCCATAAATCACCCGACCGCGTAAGGAACGCAAAATCAAGGAACATAACACCGGTATGACGGAAACTAGGGCGGCAAGAGTGGAATAAAACACCAGGAATAAGGCCGAGTCTTCCACCCTTTACCAAGTATATAGATGCATTAATTAAAACAATAGATATCCCAAAATATCCGTGTTTCAACAAGGAACAAACTTCATCTTCACCTGCAACTATCAACGCTATAAGAGGGGCTGAGCAAAGCGGTAACATAGCCAAACAACGGTTTGCTAGGACATGGGTGGTTAGAGGTTTGACATGGCAACATGGGTGGCATGATATAGCAAGTGGTAGGTATCGCAGCATAGGCATAGCAAAAGAGCGAGCATCTAGCAAGCAAAGATAGAAGTGATTTCGAAGGTATGGTCATCTTGCCTGCAAGGTTCTCAGAGTTGTCGAAGGCTTGATCCTCGTAGGCGTTCTCAACAGGTTCCTCATTCACGTACTCGTCTCCCGGCTCTACCCAAAGCAAGAACACAAGCAACAGAACCACAATCAAACAAGGAACAATGCACAAGCAATATGATGCAATACATGACATGCTATGCGAGATGTGATATGCAATGCATATGTATGCTCCGGAAGGAAAATGATGAACCGGGCATCAACTTGGCAAACCAAGTATGCCGCTGGAAATATGAGAAGATTTCGATTGAAATCGATATAAAGATCACCTGAATCGGATGCACGGTTTGCAAATGACAAGCAAAACAAGAATGACGCAAATCTGCGTTTCATAGCCCGATGCTACTTAGCATGCAACAAGAAACTATGCTACAGCACCCCAACATACAAACAAAGCATATGGCAGCGATCTACAGGAGATTCTTAACAAAAGAGGAACACTGAGCTACGGCTAAATCACATCATAACATGTTCAAACAAGCATGGTGAAAGTGCAAAAAATATCAGGCTCACACACTTAGTGAAAATACTAACATGCCAGGAATTAACATCAGGAAGACATGTTTAGAGCAAGCAAACAACATGCTACAGGAACTTATAATAGCAAAACAAGGCATGACATGATTCTACTCAAAGCATATATCAATAGTCCCTTACTGACCATAAGCCAAAAAGGACCTTAAGAAATGATGGCACCCATGTAAACATTGCAAGTTTTATTACAGATTTCAGACTTAGCAGAAAAACTAGGCATGGCAAAAACAGATAACGAGTAGGCATGTTCCTGAGCTCGATGCACTCACTACAGAGCATCTCATGATAAACTAAGCATACACCCATCAAGAAGACATGGCATAGAAGCTATACATGGCAAGAACAACATCATAGTATACACGGATCAACTACAACGACCTCGTGAAAATTGAATCTCATGCAAACAATCTGCCAGGAAACATTTTGAAGCAAAAGTAGAGCACGAAAATGACATGCTAGACTACTCCATAAATGCCAACAAAGGCATGGATGGATAGAGCACATCCATATGTTCAAAACACCCTTACTGATCATGCTCAAAAAGGGCATAGATCTCTCTGTAACAACATGAACATATGGCATAAAAATAACAGCAGGACAAGACAGTGAAAACACTAAGTCCCTGAAATCAGCAACATCATCATCCCTACTTTGCATGCTTGTTCTAGTCAACACATAACTCACAAAAATACATGGCATACACCTCTGGAAAGATGGCATGGCATAGTTTAACACACATGTAGGACTCAAGTTCATAGGGTGCACACATAAATCATGGCAAAAATGACAAAAGAGCTCGAGCTGATAAGATTCTGGAACTAACGATCTGAAGCCCTCTTCCAACAGCATTTCGGGCATCAAGATGAGCTCAAATGCAAATGATGCAATGGAATGAAATGATGTACTCTTCGAGACGAACAATTTGACATATTATACGCACGAAACGGAGTAACAGGTACGGAGATGTGATGCGATGAAAATGCAACAAAATTAATACAGAAGTAGGACTTAGTGGATTCGGGGGGAGAAGAAAGTCAACCGGATCTGGAGATCGGGCGCGCGAACCGAGGTCGGCCGGAGTCGGGCTCGCCGGAGAGGGCGCCGGTGGGGTCGGGGCGGCCGGATCCGGCGATGGGGACGCCGGCGGGGTCGGGGCCGGCCGGATCCGGGCTCCGGCGGCGGTTGGTGGCGCCGGTGGAGCGGGACGGCCGCGGCTGCGTGGCCCTGAGGCGGAGGCGGGCGACGGCCGGCGGCGGACCGCTGCTACGGTGGCCGGCGGCGAGAGCGGCGGAGGCGGACGCCGGGCGCAGCGAGCGGCGGCGCAGCGCGGGGCTCCGCGGGCGGCGGCGGGCGCGGGGCTCCGCGGGATCGGCGGCAGCGGCGGGCCGCGGGGGCCCCGCTCGGGCCGAGCGGGCCGGCGGCGGCGCGCGGCGGCTGGGCCACGTGGCAGCCCCGGAGTGGCTGCGGGCGCGGCGGCGGACGCGTCCGGCGCCGTCCGAACGTGTCCGGCGCGGGGAGAGGAGCGGGGAGCTAGGGTTAGGGTGGTTTTGACCCGGGATTTCGGGGGAGAGGGTGTTTTTATTGGTAGAGGGAGCTAGGAGGCTCCAAATGAGGTGCGGTTTTCGCCCACACGATCGTGATCGAACGACCGAGAACATGGAAGGGAGTTAGATGGGTTATTGGGCTGTTTTGGAGGGTTGTTGGGCTGCAACTCAAAAGAGGCCTTGGCGAGAGTGCGGTTAACCGTTGGAGTACCAAACGAACTCCAAATGACCCGAAACTTGACAGGTGGTCTACCGGTGCTATACCAGGGCCACTTGGCAAGGCTCGGTCCATTCCGAGAATGTTCGACACCCGCACACGGAATGGAGACAAGAGGGGTGCACCGGTGCCTGTGGGAGTGTCGGATTGCAAAATGGACAACGGGGAAAATGCTCGGATGCATGAGACGAACACGTATGCAAATGAGATGCACATGATGACATGATATGAGATGCATGACATGAACAAAATGCAAAACGAAAACAAAACCCAACCACGGAGGGAATATCATAGCATAATGCCGAAAATGGCAAGAGTTGGAGTTACAAATATGGAAAGATACATCCGGGGTGTTACACTTATAGACCTGTGTACACTCACAAACGCATCAGTTACTTAACCTATAAGTCTTCAATACACCAAAATCACTAATGGGCACTAGATGCACTTACAAGCCCTAATCTTCCTTGGGAGGGCTGATCTGGAGTCCGTTTGGGGCTCCTGAGAGGGGAATCTGTCGCCATCGCCATCATCAACCATCCTCCATCACCAATTTCATGATGCTCACCGCCGTGCGTGAGTAATCCCATCGTAGTCTTGTTGGACGGTGATGGGTTGGATGAGATTTACCATGTAATCGAGTTAGTTTTGTTATGGTTTGATCCCTAGTATCCATTATGTTCTAAGATTGATGTTGCTATGACTTGCTATGCGTAATGATTGTCACTAGGGCCCGAGTGCCATGATTTCAGATCTGAACCTATTATGTTTTCATGAATATATGTGAGTTCTTGATCCTATCTTGCAAGTTAATAATCACCTACTATGTGTTATGATCCGGCAACCCCGAAGGGACAATAATCGGGACCACTCCCGGTGATGACCGTAGTTTGAGGAGTTTATGTATTCACTAAGTGTTTATGCTTTGGTCCGGTACTCTATTAAAAGGAGGCCTTAATATCCCTTAGTTTCCAATAGGACCCCGCTGGCACGGGAGGGTAGGACAAAAGATGTCATGCAAATTCTTTTCCATAAGCACGTATGACTATTTTCAGAATACATGCCTACATTACATTGATGAACTGGAGCTAGTTCTGTGTCACCCTATGTTATAACTGTTGCATGAGGAATCGCGTCCGACATAATTATCCATCACTGATCAATTGCCTACGAGCTTTTCACATATTTATCTTTGTTTAGTTACTTCTCCGTTGCCACTGTTACGATTGCTACAAAACTGCTACTATTACTTTTGCCACCGTTACCGTTACTTCCATACTACTTTGCTACTAAATACTTTGCTACAGATATTAAGTCTTTTAGCTGTGGTTGAATTGAAAACTCAGCTGCTAATACTTGAGAGTATTCTTTGGCTCCCCTTGTGTCGAATCAATAAATTTGGGTTGAATACTCTACCCTCGAAAACTGTTGCGATCCCCTATACTTGTGGGTTATCAAGACTATTTTCTAGCGCCGTTGTCGGGGAGCATAGCTCTATTCTTTGTCACTTGGGATTTATGTCTGCTAATCACTATGAGGAACTTGAAATATGAAACAACCAAGATTTTTCCCTCAACTACGAGGTGAGGTAAGGAACTGCCATCTAGCTCTGCACTTGATTCACCTTCTATTTTGAGTAAACATGCGACACCTGCACCTGCTATTGATTCTGATATGTCGCATGTTATTGTTGATGCCACTTCTTCTATGCATGATGCTTATGATGAAACTACTTCTCTGCTTGGTAATATTGAGCCATTAGGTGAATTTCTTGATGAAGAACTTGCTAGGGTTAGAGAGAATGAAATTATTGAAACTGATAATATTGATGAAAGTGATGTTGAAGATTCTCCCCCTAGATATGAATTGCCTGATGTACATGAGAGTTATGTTATGGATGAAGAAACTGCTAGAGACCTTTTTGCTTGCAAGGATAGATATGATCTTAAGAAACTGTTAGCTAAGCTGAAAGAGAAGTCTCTAAATACTAGAATGAAATATGACCCTGCTTTTGCTACTTCACCTATCTGTATTTCTTATAAGGATTATGATTTCTCTGTCGATCCTGAGTTAATTACTTTGGTTGAATCTGATCCTTTTTATGGCTATGAGTCTAAAACTATTGTGGCACATCTTACTAAGCTGAATGATATAGCCACCCTATTTATACATGAGGAAAAAATCGCTATTATTATATCCTTAAGTTATTTCCGTTCTCATTAAAGGGTGATGCTAAAATATGGTTTAATTCTCTTGCTCCTGGTTGTGTGCGTAGTCCCCATGACATGATTTATTACTTCTCTACTAAATATTTTGCTGCTTATAAGAAACAAGCTGCCTTAAGGGAAATATATAATTTTGTGCAAACTGAAGAAGAGAGTCTCCCACAAGCTTGGGGGAGGCTTCTCCAATTACATAATGCTTTGCCTGATCATCCTCTCAAGAAAAATGAAATACTTGATATCTTTTATAGTGGACTAACCGATGCTTCAAGAGACCACCTGGATAGTTGTGTTGGTTGTGTTTTCAGGGAAAGAATGGTTGAGCAAGCTGAATTGCTATTGAACAATATATTGAGCAATGATAATGATTGGACACTTCCCGAACCAACTCCTAAGGCAACTCCAAAGAAAAGGCGTATTCTATTTCTCAGTCCTGAAGATATGCAAGAGGCGAAGAAATCTATGAAAAAAAAGGTATTAAAGCTGTAGATGTTAAGAATTTACCACCTATTGAACAAATACATGGTCTCGATAACCCGACACATGTACTAAAGGTAAATTCTCTCTATAGATTTGATGAAGGTGATATCCCTCGTTATAAGTCTGCTAGCCAATGCTTGGATGAGTTTGATAATTTTATTGTTAAACAAGAAAGCTTCAATGCTTATGTGGTAGACAATTGAAACGTAATGCTTATATGATTGAACACTTGAGTGATTATATGTCTAGAGTTAAAGGTGATCTTAAGCTTATTAGTAAACATGCTTCTATGGTTACCACTCAAGTAGAACAAGTACTTAAAGCACATGATGATCTGCTCAATGAATTAAATAATAAGAACAATGATAATGTTGTCAGAGTTATGACTAGGGGTGGTAGAATGACTCAGGAACCTTTGTATCCTGAGGGCCATCCTAAGAGAGTTGAGCAAGATTCTTAGAGAACTAATATTGATGCACCCAGTCCTTCTAAGAAAAAGAAAAATGATAGGACATTGCATGTTTCTAGTGAACCTGTTGTAGGCACACCTGAGAATCCCAATGATATTTCTATTTCTGATGCGGAAACATAATCTGGTAATGAACATGAACCTAGTGAAAATGTTAACAATGATGTTCATGTTGATGCTCAACCTAGTAATAACAGTGATGTAGAGAGTGAACCTGTTGTTGATCTTGATAACCCACAACCAAAGAATCAACGGTATGATAAGAGAGACTTCATTTCTAGGAAGCACGGTAAAGAAAGAGAACCATGGGTTCAGAAACCCATGCCCTTTCCTCCTAAACCATCCAAGAAAAAGGATGACGAGGATTTTGAGCGCTTTGCTGAAATGATTAGACCTATCTTTTTGTGTATGCGTTTGACTGATATGCTTAAAATGAATCCTTATGCTGAGTATATGAAAGATATTGTTACAAATAAAAGAAAGATACCAGAAGCTGAAATTTCCACCATGCTTGCTAATTACACTTTTAAGGCTGGAATACCCAAGAAACTAGGAGATCCAGGAGTACCAACTATACCATGCTCCATTAAAAGAAACTATGTTAAAACTGCTTTATGTGATCTTGGAGTTGGTGTTAGTGTTATGCCTCTCTCTTTATATCGTAGACTTGATTTGAATAAGTTGACTCCTACTAAAATCTCTTTGCAAATGCTTGATAAATCAACTACTGTACCTAGCGCTATTTGTGAGGATGTGCCTATTGTGGTTGCAAATGTTACTATTTTAACGGACTTTGTTATTCTTGATATTCCCGAGGATGATAGTATGTCCATTATCCTTGGTAGACCCTTTGTGAATACTGCAGGGGATGTTATTGATTGCAACAAAGGCAATGTCACTTTTCATGTTAATGGTAATGAACATATGGTAAACTTTCCGAGGAAATAACCTCAAGTTCATAGTATCAATTCTATTGGGAAAATTTCAACGATTACTATTGGAGGTTTTGAATTCCCTCTTCCTACTATCAAAAAGAAATATGATATTCTTATTTTTGGGGACATGCATATCCCTGTTGAGGTAACCTAGTGTTATTCAAAAATTCTCCAGTTTCATGTTATTCGGAAGAAGTTTGTTAACAAGACTTGATCAACCTTGTTAGTGGATTCCTTTTGATGAGCATGAGATGGATGAAGTTAGAAAGCACAACTCTCTGTACCCTCCTTTTACTTTCTGTGATTTAGATTAAATAAAGCAAAAATAGTATTTTTCTCTCTGTTTTCTGAGTTATCCATGCAATAAAAAATACGCCAAAAATAAAAGTTCTTCAAATGTCCTGAAAATGAAGTATGATTTTTTGTAGAATATTTCAGAATTTCTGGCACTGAGAACACACCAGGGAGACCCACCATTCACCCTCCTGGGGCGCGCCCCCCTGCCACGTGGGCCCCACGTGGACCCCCTCCACTTATTCCAGCACCCACTCACTTCGTCTTCCTCCAGAAAAAATCCTTTCATAGCTCAAACTCGTGTTCTAGCTCATCTTACTGCCATTTTCGATCTCCTTGCTCAAAGCTCCATTCCCAAAACTGTTTTGGGGGATTATTCTTCGGTATGTGACTCCTCCAATGGTCCAATTAGTTTTTGTTCTACTTCTTTATTTATTGCAATTTTTTACTGTTGAGGTGACCCTGTTCTTGAGCTTGCATGTCAAATTTATACTGTCCCAAGTAGTTTTAATGCATGATATAGCCTAGGCACTTGTGGGAGTAGTTGCTATCAATCTTGTTGAGTTTGGTTCACTTTTATTCTGAGTCACTAAAAATTTCAGAAATTTTTCAGGAAAAGAAAAATGCATAGGAAAATGTACCAAGGTGGTTCTTCAAGGAAGCAAGAACCAAGGCTCGCGATACATGATCCGGACGATGAACAACCGAGGTAAGCTCAAGTACGGCCTTGTGAATGGCTGTTAGAGGAGTTTATTGTCCAAGCAGGCTTCAAGGATGAATTTGACGCGTATGTGTGTAATGCTGATCTTGAGGACTTTGTGTCAGATAAATGCCGACAGTACCACTACCTCACTGATTCCTTTGTGAGGAGGTTTAAATTTTCATCCTCACGCAATTCTCACACTATTTTATTTGATCTTTATGATAAATCATACAGTATGGACCTAGAAGATTTTAATACTGCTTGTAAACACCCACACTGGGGCAATGTTAGTGAACCTCGCAAATATGAATATAAAGACTTTCTTGCTAGTATCACTCTGGGGGAAACTAGAGAAATCGCACAAGCTACCATAGGGAGTATTCATTTTCCTTCCTGTAAGGGCATATTTATCCCTAAGTGTTTTGGTGATTGATGACAATACTCGTGCGGACTAATCGTGTGCCTTGAGTCCCTCAGATACTTCATCTTTAGGCACAAGACGATTCGGTGCCCCTCGGAGACTGTTGAAGCCGGCGTTGTTCTACGTTTCTCTTTGGTGGAGTTGAGTCGTAGGAGAGCCATACTATTAAGAGGGGGTCCGCGTCGGAAAGGTAGGGTGGAATCACACGTACACTTGTCCCTCCTTTCCTTGCACTTTGGAGCTACCCGTAGTTATCTTGGTTGTGTGAAAAACTGACGACTACTGCTGTACTTGCGGTAGTACCGCAGGTACAAGCGGTAGTACCGCGGGGCGTCACGGTAGTACCGCCCCTTTGGCGCAGTAGTACCGCGGCACCCTGTCCTAGTGCCGCTCCGGTGTGGTAGTAGGGGCGGATGTAATTTTTTACATCCGCACCCCTCACGGTAGTACCGCTCGTCCAGCGCAGTAGTACCGCGGGGGCCCACGGTAGTACCGCTCCATTGGAGTAGTAGTACCGTGGCCCTTCTGCCTAGTACCGCAGCGTCGCGGTAGTAGGCGCGGATGTAATTTTTTACATCCGCGCCGACCACGGTAGTATCGCGCCTCGCAAGCGGTAGTACCGCGTCGGTTTTTTGCACCACCCTAGTTTCTGCGGAAGTAGGCACGGATGAAATTTATTTCAGCCGCGCCCTTCCCAGGCCGTGACCCTCCTGCCTTGCGGTAGTACCGCAAGGGGGAGCGGTAGTACCGCGCAAGCGGTAGTACTGCTCCTTCCTCAGGTTTGTTTCGGCCTGTGCAGTTGCCACGGTAGTACCGTGGTGGTCCACGGTAGTACCGCGCGGCGCCGCGGTAGTACCGCGTCCTTGGAGCGGTAGTACCGTGGGTCGCGGGCAGAACTAGTGGATAACGGTTGGATTCTTTCCACGACTATATAAGGGATGTCTTCTACGTCTAGTTGACTACCTCTTCCACCTCTAAGCTCCATTGTTGCTCCAAGCTCCATTTTCGCTCGATCTCTCTCCCTAGCCAATCAAACTTGTTGATTTGCTCGGGATTGGGTGACAAGGGCCCGATCTACACTTCCACCAAAGGATATTTGATTCCCCCCACTTATCCCTTGCGGATCTTGTTACTCTTGGGTGTTGAGCACCCTAGACGGTTGAGGTCACCTCGAAGCCATACTCCATTGTGGTGAAGCTTCGTGGTGGTGTTGTTGTTGGGAGCCTCCGATTGTTGTGGAGATTGCCCCAACCTTGCTTGTAAAGGTTCGGTCGTCGCCTTCAAGGGAACCAATAGTGGAATCACGGCATCTCGCATCGTGTGAGGGCGTGAGGAGAATACGGTGGCCCTAGTGGCTTCTTGGGGAGCATTGTGCCTCCACACCGCTCTAACGGAGACGTACTTCCCCTTAAAAGGAAGGAACTCTGGTAACACATCCTCGTCTTCACCGTCTCCACTCTTGGTTATTTCGTGCCTTTACTTTCGCAAGCTTACTTATTGTTTCATCTCTTGCTTGCTTGCTTGCTAGTTGTTATTGCATCATATAGGTTGCTCACTTAGTTGCATATCTAGACAACCTATTTGTTGCAAAGTTTAATTTGGTAAAGAAAAGCTTAAAAATTGTTAGTTGCCTATTCACCCCCCCCCCTCTAGTCAACCATATCGATCCTTTCAATTGGTATCAGAGCCTCGTCTCTTTATTAAGGACTTTGCCGTCCGAAGAGTATGGTTGACACCAACGATGGTGCGGAGGAACACTCCGGTGTGAATCCCATCTCATCTTCGGCCGAAGGGGGAACCTCGGTCTCTCGTGAGGAGTTCAATGTGGCTTTAGACACATTGAAAACCTCCATGACGGCCGAGGTTAAAAGCATGTTTAATGATTTCTTAGAGGGACTTAAACTATCTACCGCACCTATGAAAGTGGGTGATCCTACTAACAAGGTGACGGATGCTTTCTCCGACAAGGGGGAAGCTAACAATGAAAAGAGTCCCTCTACTAGTGGTAGAAATGGCACCGGCATCTTTGCCCATGTGGAACCCCCGGTTTATGGAGGGCCAATCCCCTCCACTCATTTGAATCATGCCGGTCCACCTCCTAAGTATGAAAAACATGCAGATTTTGATAATTGGGTCTATCGCTTTAAGCGTCATTTGAAACATGTGAACACTAACCTTTCGAGAGTCATTGAAGAAGGTTTTTATCCTCATGACCCAAGCAAATTCACCCCTCGAGAAGCCGTGGACAATCAATTCAATGAGAGTGCTCTCTTCATCATCCAAGATGCAATCCTTCCCGAAGATCTCCCTCACCTTCGACCCCATGTCGTGGCTAAAGAAGCATGGAAATGTGTCGAGGGTCTCTATCGTGGAAGTGTTAGCATTCAACGGTCCAACTATGAAGTGGTGCAAGATGAAGCCGACGATTTTGCAATGAAAGAAGATGAAGAACCTCGTGAGCTCTTTCGAAGAGTGACCAAACTCGCGGTGGCACTTCGAGATCATGGAAGCAAGGACACGGATGACAATTGGATCAAGCGGAAGTTCCTCAAGGCCATGATGCCCTACAACAAAGCCATGTCCTCCGTCATTCGTCAACGACCGGACTTCCACACCATGACCTCAAGTGAAGTGTTGGATGAGTTCGTTGCAATGAGCATCTTGGACAAGACCGCCGACAATGCGGTGCTCCGTTCTCAAAGAGCTAAGAAGCCTAACCTTGCCTTGAAGGCCAAGGTCATTGTCGAAGAAGAGGAAGAAGTGGAAGATGAGGAAAGCAACCCCGAAGACACCAAGTTTGACTACCATGAGCACATGGCCCTTGCTTCAAGACAATTTTGGAGCAAGAAGAGCTCAAGACCCAACTTCAACAAGAACAACTCAAATGGCGTCAAGGGCAAGCAACGAGTTAGAACTTGCTTCAACTGTGGCAATGTGAGCCATTTCCTTGCGGATTGTCCTTCCGAGAAGCGGGAAGACAATGGTGGCAAGTTCATTCGGAAAGACAAAGCCAAGTCCGTCCCCAACAAGAACAACTTCGCCAAGAAGACTCCCACTCGTGGGTTGGTGGTTCAAGAAGAATACCAAGAGGATGACGATGATGATGAGAATTAAGAAGCAACGGCCATGGCATCCATTGCCATTGCTACTCCCCGGGTGTCTCTCTTCGAATCACCCAACGAAAACATCACCGCTAGATGCCTCATGGCTAAGGCTTCAAACAAGGTAACCCCCAACATCACAACCACCATCATTACTAATCCCTCCGTGGAGGATTGCATTGATGGACATGTTGAGTCTAATGAGGAAGTGAATGAATTTGAGTCCTTTATGAGTAAGCTCAAGGGAAAGTCCAAGAAGCACTTTGTTGCTCTCTTGGAACAACTTGGTGAGGCCAATGACATGATCGAGGCTCACGAAGAAACCATCTCCAAGATGGAAGGTCATAGTCGTGACTATGCCGATGAGATATCGGATCTCTCTAATGCTCTTGAGGAAGAGCGTGTGCATCGTTTGACTCTTGAGGAGTCACACAATGATGACCATGCTAAGTTAAAGAAAGATCTTGATCATGCTCTTGTCATGTCTCGTGTGCTAACCTCCGAGAAGGCTAAACTTGGGGTTGATCATGCTAGACTCAAAGAGGAGTTTGAGATACTTGACAAGGCCCACAAGGTCTTGAAGGGTACTCATGCTAGCCTCAAAGAGTCTCATGCTCAACTCCAAGTTAAGCTAATCAAGGAAAAGGCCACCTTTCCTCATATGGTATTAATTGATAATGCATGTGCTACTAACCCTTGTTGTGAGCATGTGCATCTTGTGGAGGAAAATGCCAAGTTGAAAGATCAACTTGAGAAGGGCCTTGTGACTTGCATTCAAGGTGAGAAAAACCTCAACGACCTTTTGAGCAATCAAAAGGAAGTTGTGGGCAAAGAAGGAATTGGATTTGCACCCAAGTCCAAGAGCAAGAAGAAGAAGAACAACAAGGCCAATCATCCTCCTCCCCTCAAACAAACGTTCGTGAAAGAGGGAGAGGGTGCTTCTAAGAAGAAGAAGGAGAAAGTGAAGGAAGTTGATGTTCAAAAGGGCAAGAACGTTTCCTCAAACAAAGCCGGCGACTTTAACCCTTCATATGTGTTGTGCCGTGCTAGTGATGGACATGTTTATGCTAAATTTGTTGGTTCTTGTTATGAGTACATTGAATGGTCTATTTGGGTTCCCAAGACCCTTGTTACTAACATCAAAGGACCCATTACTAAATGGGTACCTAAAACCAAGCATTGATCTCGTGTAGGTGTTTGCTTCCGGTGGGGGATCATGGTTGCTCGATAGTGGAGCAACAAATCATATGACCGGGAGCAAGGACTTGGTGGTGGACGTGCAAGAGATTCCATCTATGCCCACCAATGTCGAGTGGGGTGATGCATCACATTCTAAGGTATTGGGTCTCGGCAAGGTTGTCATTTCTCATGATCTAACGATCGAGAAAGTCATGCTTGTTGAGTCCCTTGCATTCAATTTACTTTCCGTTCGTCAACTTGCACTCATGGGCTTTGCCACATTCTTTGATATTGATACCGTGGCCCTCTTGTGGAGCAAGACTCTTAAAGTAGCCTTCGTTGGGCATGTCGAGAACGGTCTCTATGTGGTTAACTTTTCGGAGCAACCCACTAAGACCGCGACATGCCTAATGGCTAAAGTTGACGTGGGATGGCTTTGGCATCGCCGTTTAGCCCACGTCAATATGAGATCTTTGCAAAGTCTTCTCAAGGGGGACCATGTTCATGGACTAACAAATGTTAGTTTTGCCAAAGATCGTGCTTGCAGTGCTTGTATCGAAGGAAAGCTTCATGAAAAGGCTCACCCTCCCTCAACCATCATCTACTCGAAGAGACCCTTGGAGCTCCTTCACATGGATCTCTTTGGGCCTCCATCTTTTGATAGTCTTGGAGGAAGAAAGTATTGCTTGGGGATTGTGGATGATTATTCAAGATACACTTGGGTATACTTATTCAAGAGGAAGAGTGAGACCCAACAAACCGTCATCAACTTTGCAAATGAAGCTCAACATCAACATGATGCAAAGATCTTGACAATAAGAAGCGATAACGGCAACGAGTTCAAGAACTACACCTTGGATGAGTTTCTTAGTGACGAGGGGATCAAGCATCAATATGCGGCACCTTATACCCCTCAACAAAATGGTGTTGCGGAGAGGAAGAACCGGATGTTGATGGATGCGGCAAGGACCATGATGACGGAGTTCAAGTCTCCGTACAACTTTTGGGCCGAAGCCATCAACACCGCATGTCATGCATCCAATCGGCTCTATCTTCGCAAAGGTTTGAACAAGACTCCTTATGAGATCCTCACCGGCAACAAGCCCAACCTCAAGTACTTCCGGGTGTTCGGTTGTAAGTGTTTCATTCTCAAGAAAGGTGTTCGGTTGTCTAAATTTGAGGCTAGAGCTCATGAGGGCATATTTGTTGGTTATGCTACAAACTCTCATGCTTACCGTGTCCTCAACAAGTCCACCGGACTCATTGAGGAGACGTGTAACGTGGAGTTTGACGAAAATAACGGCTCCCAAGTGGAGCAAAGTGGTACTTGTGATATAGGTGATGAAATTCCTCCCCAAGCCATAAGAAAATGGGTATTGGTCAAATCCTACCCATTGAGGAACCCCTTGTGGCCGAAGGAGAAGGACAATGCTCTACTCAAGTAGAGCCATCACCTCATCAAGACCCACACGCTTCCGAAGAACAAAGTGAAGGCCCTCAACCTCGTGAACAAGACCAAGGGCAAGATCTACCTCAAGACGGTGATGAACCACTAAATGATGCCCAAGGTCAAGTTCTCCCCCTCGAGCGAGTTCAAGATCAAGAGCAACCTCGAGATCAAGAACAAACTCAAGACGGCGCTCAAGATCATCAAGTCAACCCTCCTCCTTCCACACCCGAGGAGGAATTAGAGCGTCGTGCCGCGAAGATTGCTTCCAAGCTCACCACCCAAGGCCATCTCATGGAAAATGTGGTTGGAAGCCTACGAAAGGGGGTAAGCACTCGTAGACAATTGGCAAACTATTGTGAACATCACGCGTTTGTCTCTTGTGTCGAACCCCAAAAGGTCTATGAGGCGCTCGAAGACTCGGATTGGCTCAATGCCATGCATGAAGAACTCAACAACTTCGAGTACAACAAGGTGTGGAGATTGGTGCCAAGACCATCTGGGAACCACAACGTCATTGGAACCAAGTGGATCTTCAAGAACAAGCAAGATGCTCATGGGAACATCATTCGCAACAAGGCAAGATTGGTAGCACAAGGCTACTCCCAAGTCGAGGGTATCGACTACGGTGAAACCTTTGCTCCCGTTGCTCATCTTGAATCCATTCGTTTGTTGATTGCTTATGCTTCCCATCACAACTTTAAGTTGCAACAAATGGATGTGAAAAGTGCTTTTCTTAATGGTCCCATTAATGAGTTGGTCTATGTCAAGCAACCCCCCGGGTTCAAGGATCCCTACTTTCCGGATCATGTGTATCAACTCGATAAGGCACTCTATGGCCTTAAACAAGCCCCACGTGCGTGGTATGACCACCCTACCGAGTTGCTACAAGATCGTGGATTTGAAGTAGGGCTAATCGACCCCACTCTTTTTACTAAGAAGGTCAACGGGGAGTTGTTTGTATGCCAACTATATGTTGATGATATTATCTTTGGTTCCCCTAACAAAGCTTTCAATGAAGAATTTGCCGCTCTCATGACCTCCAAGTTTAAGATGTCTTCGATGGGAGAGTTGAAGTTCTTCCTTGGTTTCGACATCAAGCAAAGAAGAGAAGGAACCTTCATCAACCAAGCCAAATACACTCAAGACATGCTTAAAAGATTCAAGCTAAGTGATGTCAAGCCGGCTACTACACCAATGCCTACCAAGTGCCAACTTGACATCGATCCCAATGGTAAAGCGGTGGATCAAAAGGTATATCGCTCCATGATTGGCTCCTTGCTTTACCTTTGTGCATCTAGACCGGATATCATGTTGAGTGTGGGGATGTGTGCACGTTTTCAAGCCGCACCAAAGGAAAGTCACTTTGTGGCAGTCAAGTGAATCTTTTGATATTTGGCTCATACCCCAAACTTTGACTTATGGTACCCAAGAGGAGCAAACTTCAAGCTTGAAGGTTTCACGGATTCCGATTGGGCGGGAGACAAAGTGGATAGGAAGTCCACTTCTGGAGGGTGCCAATTTCTTGGTTGCTCCTTGGTAAGTTGGTCTTCCAAGAAGCAAAGTTGTGTGTCTCTCTCGTCCACCGAAGCGGAGTATGTGGCGGCCGGTAGTTGTTGTGCTCAACTCCTATGGATGAGGCAAACTTTAAAGGAGTACGGTGTCATTTGTGACAAAGTGCCTCTTTGGTGTGATAATGAAAGTGCCATCAAGATTTCTCTCAACCCGGTGCAACACTTCAAGACGAAGCACATTGAGATTCGGTATCACTTCATCCGGGATCACATTAGGCGAGGGGAGATCAAGCTCAAGTATGTCAACACTCATGATAACCTTGCAGATATTTTCACGAAGCCCTTGGATGAAGCAAGATTTCGCGAGTTAAGGCATGAGCTAAATATCATTGATTTGAGCAATGTGACTTGAACCCGTGCACCCCCCACCACACTCAACTTGTTGTCTAGTTTAGGTGTAGGCATGGACATAGGGGGAGTGTTGTTCTCTCAATGAACTCTCCCTCCCCCCATTATGCATAAATAGATCACCTCTTTCACATTAGCCATTTTTGATGGTACTTGTGCTTCAAAGACGAGTTTTGGTCATGGGCCCAAGGATAATTCTTCGCGGTGCCATACCATCCAACTCAAACATAGGTGGCTTCGGCCACCGCCCTCTCTCCTCGAGAGTTTTTGTCACGTAGGGATTTCCTGTTGTTCCCTTGGTATGTGCTTGTTCTTGTGCAGTTTTGGGTTGTGTCTGTTTTTCGGTGCAAAGGCGCTTTTCTCTCTTGTTCGAAACATTCGGTGGCGTGAGCTCACGGTACTACCGCGGTAGGCCACGGTACTACCGCGGCCAACCACGGTACTACCGTTGATGGGAGCACGGTACTACCATCCCCAAGCGGCAGTAATTTTTTACTGCCGCCTGGTTGAGCGGTACTACCGCCTCGGCGCGGTACTTCCGCCCGGGCGGTACTACCGCGATGACCCGCGGTACTACCGCGCCGGTTCGAAGCGCGTGGGGATAAGATCGGGCAGGGGGAGTTCTAACTCCCCCATACCCATTCGTCCTCTTCTCTCCATGTTGTCTCTTCCTCTCTCGTGCTCACGAACGGAGCCGGCGTTCGTCGCCGGATCTCCTCCACCGGCTGCCCTCCCGTGATTCTGTCCGGTGGGATCGTTCCCCACCACGTGCTCTTGCTATGGACCAAGGTTTTTCCCCAAATCCTTCTCCATTTTGATTGTATTTGGTTCTTCTAGGTTTTGGGGGAGACTTGTATGTTCTTGAGATTCCTAGACTAGATCTCTGCAAGAGTAGGATGAAGGAGCGTGGTATTGCATAGGATTTACACTTGTATTGTTGTCTTGCACTAGATCTGATCACCGTAGCACCGCCATGGCTTCGCGGTTCTTTCTCAGATTCAAATCCTGTTGGATCCGACGCGACGCGGTACTACCGCCTGTATGGAGCGGTACTGCCGCTCTCATGGTACTACCGCCCCTAGGGCGCGGTACTACCGCGCGCCGTGCAGTACTAAAACCTTACTACTGCCCCAGCCACGGTACTACCGTGACCCCTCACGGTACTACCGCGTCTGGAGCTGTACTAAGCCTTTAGTACCACAACCCATGGCAGATCTACCGTGGCTCACATCTATCGCATGCCAACTTTCTCGTTTATCTTCTATGGGTTTCATGTGCTGTCTTATAGCCTTTGCATTGATTCTTTTCGCCTTGTTTTGGTGCTTTGCGTGTGTGTCTTAGGTGGTGGCTCTCGCCGGGCCAATCCCGTTCGTGACACTGGCTCCAAGCGTCTGCGCAACCCAGGAGAAGTTCCCGAGGGGTCATCTGCATCGAAGCGCAATGTCAAGACCACCGCTTGCAAGCACAAGGAGCCCGCCAGGGGTATGGATGAGATAGGCGCTCAAGAGTATGTCCGTCTCAGGCAGCTTCACCCCTATGTGACCCCACGCTCCACTGTTAGAGGGTGTGAACTGTTCTGGAACAAGGCCCAAACCCAGATCTACTTGGATGTCATCAAGAACAAGCAGAATACCTATGTGGAAGTGAAGTGGATTGATATGCACCACATGAGGAAGGACAAGTATCGTGACTACTTTGGGGAGGCTTTGGACTTGGTGGAGCAGTTTGGAATTGAGCATGTGATCTCTTTTCACCTGGACTATGACCCTGAGATCATCTGTCAGTTCTTTGCCTCAGTGTTCTTTCACACCAATGATGAAAGGAGGATGACCTGGATGACCAATGGCCGCAAGCAATCTGCTACCTGGAAGGAGTTCATGGATTTGCTTCACGTTGCTGATGATGGACTTGACACTCCCGTTGGTGTTCGCCCTCACGGCAATGCTGACTCTGCTAACAAGGACAAGCTCACCCCGTTCATGGTTGAGAAGACGCTCGCTACTGGCAAGACAATCTTGGTTCTCAACCCCTTCCTGGATATCATGTACCGCATTTTCTGCAACTCTTTGTTCCCACGCATCGGTGACAAAGACAAGGTTCATGCCTTCATGGTGGACATGATGCTTATGTGCGAGGAGGCTCGCTCGTCTCAGACTCAGCCACTTGATGTCTCTCACATCATGTGGTGTGAGCTTCGGTTTGCTGTATTCAACCGCAAGGTGCCTATTTATGGGCCCTACCTGTTTCTGCTGATTTCGAAGACTTGGGAGAAGATGTACCCTGAGGAGGAGTTCTTGGCTCTAGACTGGATTCGCCATGAGCCCATTTGTCTGAGGGTCAAACCCAACTGGGCTAACACCGCTACTCGTGCTGAGGCGTCTGCTGCTAGGGCTGCTGCTGTTGATGAGGATGTTGCTGGCGCTGAGGATGTTGCTGGGGGCCGTTCTGCTAGGCCCTCTCAGAGTGACTCTAGGCCATCTTGGGCCAAGAAGTTGAAGGATAAGATGAAGTCTCTTTTCTGCATGCAAGCCAAGGGACAATACAGGGCTCACGTGGAGTCCAAGGAGAGTTGTCGCCGGCACAACAAGGTCTTGCAGCTCTATGGCGAGGATGTGTCTGGCGGATCTGAGGAGCGCATCACTCCTGAGACCGAGTGGATGGAGAAGCAAGGATACAAGTGGACTGATTCTGAGGAGGACGCCGAGGAGTCCATTCCAGCTGCAAAGGAGTCTGACGAAGAGGCGTGGGACAACTTCTCTGCTTGAGCCACCTCTTGTGTGTTTAGGTGTCTTCTCTGCCTTTTTGGCGTCTCGATGCCAAAGGGGGAGAGAGTGTAGGGATTTGGATTTGCGAGTTTGTGTGTTTGCTGCTTTCAGTTGAACTCTCTGATGTTTTTATCGTTTGAACCTTGGTTATCTTACCTCGTATGGTGTAAGACATATGCACTCTATCTATCTTAGCTAGCTTGTGTTATATTGTGCTACTTTCATGCTATGCTATGCTTATCATCATGTCTTGGTCTCTAAAATATAGGGGGAGTGTTGATCCTAGTTTGTGTGCCATGCAGTCCAAAGCATTCATTTAAAGTGCACACATCTAGGGGGAGCCCCGTCTATATTTTAGAGAAGTGGGGTTTGCCACTGCTTTAAAAATATCTTATCTATGTGCAAATCCCGTGTTGTCATCAATACACCAAAAAGGGGGAGATTGTAAGGGCATATTTATCCCTAAGTGTTTTGGTGATTGATGACAATACTCGTGCGGACTAATCGTGTGCCTTGAGTCCCTCAGATACTTCATCTTTAGGCACAAGACGATTCGGTGCCCCTCGGAGACTGTTGAAGCCAGGGTTGTTCTACGTTTCTCTTTGGTGGAGTTGAGTCGTAGGAGAGCCGTACTATTAAGAGGGGGTCCGCGTCGGAAAGGTAGGGTGGAATCACACGTACACTTGTCCCTCCTTTCCTTGCACTTTGGAGCTACCCGTCATTATCTTGGTTGTGTGAAAAACTGACGACTACTGATGTACTTGCGGTAGTACCGCAGGTACAAGCGGTAGTACCGCGGGGCGTCACGGTAGTACCGCCCCTTTGGCGCGGTAGTACCGCGGCACCCTGGCCTAGTGCCTCTCTGGTGCGGTAGTAGGGGCGGATGTAATTTTTTACATCCGCGCCCCTCATGGTAGTACCGCCCCTTTGGTGCGGTAGTACCGCGGCACCCTGGCCTAGTGCCGCTCAGGTGCGGTAGTAGGGGCGGATGTAATTTTTTACATCCGCGCCCCCCATGGTAGTACCGCTCGTCCAGCACGGTAGTACCGCGGGGGCCCACGGTAGTACCGCTCCATTGGAGTAGTAGTACCGTGGCCCTTCTGCCTAGTACCGCAACGTCGCGGTAGTAGGCGCGGATGTAATTTTTTACATCCGCGCCGACCACGGTAGTACCGCGCCTCGCAGGCGGTAGTACCGCGTCGGTTTTTTGCACCACCCTAGTTTCTGCGGAAGTAGGCACGGATGAAATTTATTTCAGCCGCGCCCTTCCTAGGGCGTGACCCTCCTGCCTTGCGGTACTACCGCAAGGGGGAGCGGTAGTACCGCGCAAGCGGTAGTACTGCTCCTTCCTTAGGTTTGTTCCGGCCTGTGCAGTTGCCACGGTAGTACCGTGGTGGTCCACGGTAGTACCGTGCGGCGCCGCGGTAGTACCGCGTCCTTGGAGCGGTAGTACCGTGGGTCGCGGGCAGAACTAGTGGATAACGGTTGGATTCTTTCCACGACTATATAAGGGATGTCTTCTACCTCTAGTTGACTACCTCTTCCACCTCTAAGCTCCATTGTTGCTCCAAGCTCCATTTTCGCTCGATCTCTCTCCCTAGCCAATCAAACTTGTTGATTTGCTCGGGATTGGGTGACAAGGGCCCGATCTACACTTCCACCAAAGGATATTTGATTCCCCCCACTTATCCCTTGCGGATCTTGTTACTCTTGGGTGTTGAGCACCCTAGACGGTTGAGGTCACCTCGAAGCCATACTCCATTGTGGTGAAGCTTCTTGGTGGTGTTGTTGTTGGGAGCCTCCGATTGTTGTGGAGATTGCCCCAACCTTGCTTGTAAAGGTTCGGTCGCCGCCTTCAAGGGCACCAATAGTGGAATCACGGCATCTCGCATCGTGTGAGGGCGTGAGGAGAATACGGTGGCCCTAGTGGCTTCTTGGGGAGCATTGTGCCTCCACACCGCTCTAACGGAGACGTACTTCCCCTTAAAAGGAAGGAACTCCGGTAACACATCCTCGTCTTCACCGTCTCCACTCTTGGTTATTTCGTGCCTTTACTTTCGCAAGCTTACTTATTGTTTCATCTCTTGCTTGCTTGCTTGCTAGTTGTTATTGCATCATATAGGTTGCTCACTTAGTTGCATATCTAGACAACCTATTTGTTGCAAAGTTTAATTTGGTAAAGAAAAGCTTAAAAATTGTTAGTTGCCTATTCACCCCCCCCCCCTCTAGTCAACCATATCGATCCTTTCACTTCCATACATTACTTTGCTCTCTTTATAGGTAGATGCATTAACAGCAAAGATGAGGTTTGTCACATGTGCGTTCTAGATCTTAGTGTCCTCAAGAGTGTGGTGTTAGGTGATAAACAATATAACTTGGGGGCCATTGTTGCACGAAGGTTGCATCTTAATGGTAAAAATGGAGATTTGTTTGGTGGAATTTATGCAAGCCGTGTAGCTAATTATCTTAGTCTACCCATACATGGAAATGATATGGAGTTGCCACCTGCTTACCTAGATTATAGTGCTATAGTTCGCCATCAGTTTCTTGAGAGGAACGAATAGTTCCTCCAGTACCGAGTAATCTTTGACAGACGGCGTACTGTCCATGTTGTCCTCCCTGCTCCTACTTTCTTTAACTTTCAGGCAAAAAGGAGATATTTTATAACCAGGGAGGAGGCGAACGAATATGAGAGGAGGATGGAGGCAGCTCGCCTCCAAGCTGCAGCTCTTCAGTCAGTAGTTGTTGCATCTCTGTACAACCCCAACTACGACTTTGGATATCCGCCGCGCCAGCAGTGGCCATAGACCAACTTAGGCCAAAAGCCTAAGCTTGGGGGAGTACGTATTTCTCACCGACATTACATTCATGTTCACACACTCATGCTAGTTGTCGGTGCTCATACTTTTTCATTGTACTATCCATGCTAGTTTATTTTCTTTTCCTGTTTTCTTCTTATGTGCCTGAAAAACCTTAAGAAAAAAACAGTTGTAGCTTTTAGCTACTTTAATTACTTCCCATGCTTGTAGTAGTAATTAAAAGAAAACCCAAAAAGATTTCTCGTTCTTCTTTTGCTTGTTGGGAGCTTTCCCGTGTAAATAGTTTTATTTCTTTTCTTTCCTTTGGGGGTTGAGAGGAGAAGACCACGATGAAAATGTTGAGTGGCTCTCATATGCATTATTGTTGATCTAACCAAGAGCCCATATTACCTTGTCTTCTCCTTTGTATTAAACTAGTAGAGTGGCCCGTCCGATGTGCGGGCTAGAATTTTTAAGTTTTGTCATGATAATGCATTATTTGATATCTCTATAAAAATTTGGAACCTAATGTGATAAACATGCACCTAGCCCAATAACCACCATCTTTATGGTGTTGAACTCAATGCAAGGGCACCATATTTAGAGTTTTAAATTTAATTTTAGGGTGTCATGTTATGAGAGGGGTAATTTCTAAAAATATGTATTTGTCGTTTGCTATGTAATCATGTGAGTATGATTTGTTATGTCTGATAATATAATATTACTACCTTCATAGGCCATTGAATATGTTTATCTTATCCAGATATGTCTATCATTTACTCACTTTGTTCCAAGATACATGACCTCTTATTAATAATGTCTAAGATACAAATTTGACCATTATTTGAATTCATAATGAAAATTTGTATTCTAGTGGAATGTTGGAATACTTTCGAACAAAAATCTAATCATGTTGTTTTCTTTTGACCAATCCTTGCATCTATTTAAATCGATGGTATAAGCAAATAAGTCTTTTATCCAAAACTATGTAGAAAATTTCTTTTAAGGCAACATCTTATAATTCTAAAAAAAAAATTGTTACCTTTTCTTTCATACTTTACTCTCTATATTGCCTCTTATTCAGATAATATATCAGCCTTCACATCATCATATGCACTACCTTGTTGCAAAATTTAAGTGTACACGCCATTATACTATTTAGGTTTGACCAACAATTAGAGTGATAACATATGATTATATGAATGGTTTTCTATGTGAACCATTGGCGAGTGTGAGGTTGCTCGTTATCCACCTAGGTAATCCTTAGTATTGGCACGACCATTAATTGTGTTATTTTATTTGAAGTATATCCATGTGTGCATAATAAGTGGGTCGATGCTCACCTTTAGCAAGCAAGAATTCACACTTCCATTATTTTGCATGGGCAACATCTATTTTTTTCTAAATTAGCTCTATAGCGCAGATAAATGACACAATATCCTGATTAAAACGTTAAATTGTACATATATGTTGCTTAGCGTAACACTTCTCCAAGCGTTGTTACCGTAAAACATTCAACGCATATCTCTATCGAATGGCCGACAATCACATATGTCAACACACTATTAGACATATGTGTAGTATGATAACCGTTACAATATGGCCTCTTATATTTTGTTGAAGCATCATATCTTTTTGTGAAACTCTTCAACATTCACTTGCACATCTCCAAGTACATAAATTTTCATTCTAATTAGAAGTCCCACAAAATACCAAGGACAACTTGTCCGGGGCATTCCTCATTTATGTTACATGACTGGACCACATAGTTTTATATCATATGCAAGGGGTAGACGAATACCATTCTCAATATCATAGTGTAAGAAATTATATTATATAGAAGCATATTTAGTTAGCGTTAAATTCTATGCATTGTGCTTGGTCACTTCCTCCGCAATGGATAGTAGCTTCTTTGTAAGAAACCTAAGAGAATCATAAGTATTTCTACCAATTATCCTATAGTGTCTCATTATCATACAAAAAGATCGCCCTAAGTAGTACCAAATTCTTCCATTGGAAGATATGAAGTAACACATGGATATTCACAGGCCAAGAATGTAGGTACAACCGTACAAAACAGATAACTCGTAGGTGGCAAATTTATCCACCAATTCGGAGTGTTCAGAAAGTTTAGGACTAAAACCACTACAATATGGAATGGAGGGAGTAATAATTGTATGTACACAAACCTGACAATCTGTCACTACAAGAAATATGTCAACTAGTGACCTTCTGTCAGTGACCCTGGAAGAATTGGTCATAGAGCTATGACCATTTCAGACCAATTGGTCAAAAGCTGTTCGGGGGGCTCCAAACCCTAAACCATTGCGACCATTTTGGTCAGAAAGGTCGTAATTTCCTTACACAAAATGGTCACAAAGCAAACAGTAGTCCGCTGCCTTATTTCTAGTTGTTAATGACCAATATAGATGGTCATAGCCTTGTAGATTGTGGTGGGTTGTGATGACTAGGCGCCATCTCATCAGTTTTGCCTATGTGTCATGTCCATGTGGTAGTTTTTGCCCTAGGTTGTGAAGCAACCTATATTTCTGTTATTCCAAAAATTCCCAAAAAATTCTCATAAATGTTATGGATCATATCTTCATCAGATATGTCAAAAACATTCCTTGCCTAGTTCAAAAATAATTCAAAAATATTCATTTTCCTCTTTTGTTCAGAGCAGCACTTTGTGAAGGAAGTACCACTTTGGCATGTCCAAATGGCATCCATTTTCTACACTGCTTTCCTATGCCCAAATAACCATCCTCCACCAAATGCCAGCTCAATCCATTTATTATTTTGAGCCCAGCTTCAACATTCGTATTTATGTCCAATGTGGTACTTTGTAAAGAAAGTACCACCTAGGCTCCTCCTTTTGAGGTGAAAATTTGTGAAGACGGTCTTCTTAGTAACCGATCATCCTCAGCCAAAACTCACGCCCATTAGCCATGTGCATTTCCCGTACCGCAAATCAAACACTTGGCTGCTTATTCATGTTTGAGCATCGATCTGTCTCCTCGTGAGAATCTTATGTTGTGATTTTCTTCCTAGCACCTACCTGGGTAGTGCCAAACCCACTAGACATGCCTAGGCCGCCCAGAACACATGGCAACGCCACAGTCACACGGTGACCACGCGGCGGGCATGCGAGCTTACGCGCTCTAGAGTTGGGGCCCTCGGCCACCGTCCAAACCTTGATGTCTCGCCATCAAAACATGTATTTCTGATTAAATAGATACTTATTTACCTAGAAATGATTTTTGGAAAAAATAAAGAGCAAACTATGAGGCAGCTGCAGTTCAAATTTGACCCGCTTCCAACTAAATCTACGGGAATTTGTCTTTTTCACCAGAGGTGGATCAAAAATTTTGACACCCAACCATTTTTGTCAATTGTGCATTAAATATGGCCTAGTATTTTATAAAATTGATTAGGTCCAATTTTGCAACAAATATTTGGTAGTTCCTTCACAAAAAACCTCCTTTTGGGCACTCGGAAAATGAAAAATGAATTTTCCGTGTAAAGAAAATGAAAACTTCCTTAGGCAACATTGTTTGGAATTCCAAAATGCACCCTTGCGCAAAATATGAGATCATTTGAACAAACTATGCCATGAATGTGGCCATAAGATTGATTATTTGGCTTTAAAGCCATGAATCTTCACGCATGATAGCTCATTTCTGAGAACACTTTTTTAAAATAAGTACCGTATTACAAGTTTATTATTTTTCCTGGAAACTTGGTCACATATAATGACACAATGCGAAGGTTTTCCAATTTTTTGATTTTTTTTGAATTTTTTATGCCCGTTTCAAAATGCGGTCAAAACGGCGGGCTTGACCATTCCTAGCTAGTGGTTGAATCTTGGATTTTGTTTGTGTTTCTATGATTAAATAGATACTTATGTACCTAGAAATGATTTTTGGAAAAAATAAAGAGCAAACTATGAGGCAGCTACAGTTCAAATTTGACCCGTTTCCAACTGAATCGACGACAATTTGTCTTTTTCACCAGAGGTGAATCAAAACTTTTTACACCCAACCATTTGGTCAATTGTGCATTATATATGTCCTAGTATTTTATAAAAATGATCTGGTCCATTTTTGCAACAATTATTTGGTAGGTCTTTCACAAAAAAACCTCCTTTTGGGCACTCAGAAAATGAAAAATGAATTTTCCGTGCGAAGAAAATGAAAACTTCCTTAGGCAACATTGTTTGGAATTCCAAGATGTACCCTTGTGCACAATATGAGATCATTTGAACAAACTATGCCATGAATGTGGCCATAAGATTGATCATTTGGCTTGAAAGCCATGAATATTCACGCTTGATAGCTCGTTTCTGAGAACACTTTTTCAAAATAATTACTGTATTACAAGTTTATTATTTTCCCTGGAAACTTGGCCACATATAATGACACAAAGCGAAGGTTTTCCAATTTTTTGTTTTTTTTGAATTTTTTATACCCGTTTCAAAATGCGGTCAAAACGGCGGGAATGGCCGTTCCTAGCTAGTGGTTGAATCTTAGAAAACTTTTGATGTTTCTCTGATTAAATAGGTAGTTATGTAACTAGAAATGATTTTTGGATAAAAATTAATAGCAAATTATGAGGCAGCTGCAGTTCAAATTTGACCCGCTTCCTACTAAATCGGCGGGAATTTGTCTTTTTCACCAGAGGTGGATCAAAACTTTTTACACCCAACCATTTGGTCAATTGTGCATTAAATATGGCCTAGTATTTTAGAAAAATGATTTGGTCCAATTTTACAATAATTATTTGGTAGGTTCTTCACAAAAAAACCTCATTTCGGGCACTCGAAAAATAAAAAAAAATGAATTTTCCGTGCAAAGAAATAAAACCCCCATCCCAATATACACACATGTGCACAATATTGGTTCATTTTCATAAAATATGGTCCAATTTTCCAACAAAGATTTTATATGCTCTTAGAAAAACCATTTTTACCCTCAGGAAATAGATTTAATTCTCATTGGTGGAAAGATGTGTGCCACGGATCGATGACATGGCACACATCCATCCATCCATCCATCTATCAACATCCATCCATCCATCCATCCCACACCACGGTGCCCCCTCCCTCCTCCCATCACCCCAAACCCTAACCCACTCCCATCGATCCCCCATTCAGATCGCGCCGCCGCCTCGCAGGCACGTCCTTCCTTCCGCCGCCGCCTCCCAGGCACCTCCTCCCGTCGGCCGCCCAGGCACCTCCTCCCTTCCGCCTCCCAGGTTGTTGATCCCGCGAAGCGAACTCCCCCCCTCTCCCCTCTCCCGCCGCGCCCCCAAAAATCCGATCGGCGGCCACCCCGCCGGCGGCGCCCAATCCGAGCGGCCAGGGGTCGATTCGAGCCAGCCCCGCGAGGAATCCGAGGGATTCGAGTCGGATTTCCTCGGCGGTAGGAAGGATGATGATGGGGTTCATGGGGAAGAGGAAGGAGCTGGAGCAGGTGGTCGACGGCCTCTGCGATTTCTCCCTCTCCGGCCCCGCCGCCAAGTGCCGCCGGCTGGTGAGCGCCCTCGCCGTCCCCACGCATTCTCACCCCGTTCTCGCGCGCCTCTGCTTGCTCGAGCTCCCGTCACGCGTCCCCTGCTTGCGCGCAACTGGTTATGCTTCAAGTCGATGCTTCTGGTGCAGTTCATGCTCGGATCTGTCGTTTCAGATTGGGCAATTTTTTTTCCAGCTCTGCCGGTTGGTTGAAGTAGCTGCTGGCTGCGCATGCATGCTAGGTTCGCTACTGGCTGGGTGGAGTACATCTGTTGTATGTTGTATCAGGTGGTGGTTTGGTCTTCGGTGCATGCTGGGTGCTAACCACCCTGTAGACTTTTAGTTTTAGCTAGTGATTCATGTGTGCTAGATGGATACCAGTTTGTGTGGCACTTTGGCCGGCTGCCTTGACGTTGTGCTTCTACTGTGTTTTGAGAAGCATGGTGAATGCGCTGCCTAATTGGCTGTTACTTATCTTGCATGTGCTTCATTTCTGTCATATATTAAACAGATTGGAGTAGGAGTTGCTAGAGGGCACCGGCATGTGGTTTTGTGAAGTTTATGTATGATAAATCTAGTGGATGAGCTGGTTTGTTTGATGAATAAACCTCCAGGTAGTGTCATGCTACTGTATTTTACACAATTACAAACCCAGAGAATTAAATTAATGTAATGGTTAGATTACCTGGATTGCACTTCAGTTCATCGCTACACTTGCTATCTTCTCTATGCTAGTATGCCTACTGTCACGCCCATGGGCTGTGTCAGTGGCTATACATAAAGCAGTTCCATGCATTTGCTTGATCGATTATATATTGTAGAGTTGCAGTCAATGGCATGCTTAGTCTGCATATTCTGAAGACAGTTCATGCATATTTTCACAAAACTCTGTTCCCCTAACAGAAACCTCTTCTTTTTCTGCATAAGAGGAGATGCTGGATCCCTTTGCACTGGTTAAAGATGAAGTGTCCGAAATCTCAAACAGACTGCGTCCAACGGTGGTAGCTGAGGTGCATCCTTATCCTGAATTACACCGTGCGCGCTGTGCGCTTTGTGGCTTTGTTAACCTTGTATCTCCAACATGGATCATGACTGCAGGTACCTGAACTGACATCAGCAGCTGGATACTTCTTCAGAGCCGGAGCTGAAGGGAAAAGAACAAAGCTGGATACTCCTACTTGATATGCCGGTCCATCTCATTACTTTGCTGATGCGTCCAGGATACCGGTGTGGTACCCGGTGAAGCTGCCCCACGGTGGCTCCGGCAAGACCCTCGAGGTCGTCGTCATGCTGTTCGGGACCCCCGGTGAGAGCCTCTCTCCATGTCTTGCTGCATTTGTTATGCACAATGTATACTACTATTCTTGCTGCATGGTCATGCTATTTTTGGTTTTATCTTGGTCATCTTGTAGACTACTGCATTAGTTGGTTATTGGGGGAACACATTTCATGAGTAATTTGAGGTCTTAATTTACTGGAGTGCTAATCTTATCCTGCTTGGAAAATGGACCTTATGTTAGGTTTTATTATTAGGACTTGGGACTTGTCTGAAACTTGTTGTAGTCTTGTAGAAAAGTAAAAGTAATCAAACTCTGAATATTGGGTGCCAATGCCATGTGGGATTATCAGTCTGTGTACAAATTGTAAAATATGGTCTTGAACTCTGAAATCTGAACCTAGTAGAAACTACCGTTTCCACATTTCTTTTGTCGGTCTAGATAATTCAGTTCGTCCATTTCATAACATTTTGCTGCTAGTAGAAATTATGGAGCCTAAAATGCCAAACCAACTTCAGTCATCTCATTTCATCTTCGCAAAGAATATACTAATTAAGTTTCTAACCAACGAACAAAATTCAGGATGTATCCTACAATAGACAGTGCATAAATGCCTTCATGTTGCTGTCATTATACTGTTATTACTTGAACACATTTTCAGTCGAAAAGCATCTGCTTGAATTTCTGCTGCGAGCGTTGGCTTGGTGATTTCTGTTATTGGTTCCGTGGTCCATGGAGATTAGATGATGCTTGGCTCTAGCCATATGAACTTGTGATAAGAACAACTTCTGTCTGCGTTATACGTATATGCACCGATAGTTGAGCAATTTTTTAAGCCAGTCTGAACAAAATGGACACGCACGTCATTGCGTCCATGTGCTTGGGCCTTCTGTTGTGCTGATGCACATCAATTGTATTTCAATTGCCAACCACTCGTTTCTGTTAGGGTCAGTAGCTAACTGCTCTCTAACGCATCTGAAAATGTCCAGTAAGTGCTAGTGTCTGCCATACTATATGTATGTTTCAGTTAAAAAAACATCCAGGTCTCTGAGTTAATTGCAGATGGAGATGTCTAATAAACCAATAACCGTTGTCCTTTGTTTCCCCCAACTCCTGACATGGATTTCCATAAACTCCCTTAGTGAGAGGCGGAGCTTCAGAATTACTTGTGTTTCCCTGCTGTTTGTAACAGTTTTTAGGATAATAACTTTAACTTGCTTTACATTTAGCAATTTCAAGAATGTTACTAATGTTAAACATTACAGGTTCATCCTGTTCTTATGTTGATTGGCTTTATTATTCCTGGCAGTGAAGGTAAATGCTGAAATCCTCTAAACTACTCCAGAGATGTTCTTTCCAGCATCGACATAATTCATTTTCTTTTGTTAATAGTTACTGCTGATGGTGCTGACTATTCATGTATGCTCTCACAATCTAAACTAATTTATAGTTTTACTGAAACTGTAGTTTTTGAGTTTTACTTTGTGTTCTTATAGTTTTACTGAAACTGTAGTTTGGTCCATCTGTACACCATCTTTGGGGTCCAGGTGCACGCCTCCATGCTTGCCGGCGGCGCCCTTTCCTTCAACCTCGTCTTCCCCTCCAGCGAGCCGGACATTTGGAGGATCATGTGGATGTGGTGCATCTGGATGTTCAGCATGTAAGACATGTGTTTTCCAGCAAATTAGTTCTTTGTTGAGGATGATTTTTGGTGCTTATCTCTTGATGAAGTGAATATGTGGTGCTTACTGCCGTTCAATTGCTAAGAATTTTGTTGCTACTGTTAGGAGCAAAGTCCTGTAAGAGCTAGTATGTCTTAGTCCTAGGATCTGTTCTTGGTAGGCTTTGCAAATAGGAACATGCTGTATCTCGTATATATATTTTGTGTGCGAAGGATGTATCTTGTATGTCTTAGGCTTAGGATCTGTTCACTACAAATTTATAAATGATCATCAACCAGCAGAATGAGGATAGACAAGCAGCCTCAAGCTTATGTTGCAACAACTTGAAATGACATGTCTAAATTATTGAGAATATGTTCTTTGATTCAGTGCTGATGCACAAAAACCTTCTCTGCAATATATTAAGTCGTCATATTCTACTTCTGTAGCTATACCTTCTCTGCGAGCCCGTGACTGCGCAAACAGTATATTTGGCAATTCAATTTCAGATTGCATGTGGATCATAAACTTATACAGTATAAGCTTAGTTATTTGCATCTGTAAAATATGTTGACAAAATGTTAAGTTGGATTACCGCCTCATGTTGATGGCCTTGTTTCTAAATATTTAATAATGTTTCTTTTTGGTGATCTAATGTCGTTCAGGTTGCTGTCGCTGTGATGGAAGATCATAAGAGGCATGGAGACGCGCACCACAGCTTTAGTTGATGTTGCACCATGTTTTGGTGCTTGTGTATATGTTTTTTGCTTGTAAGCACACTTGTATGTGCTTGTGTATCTGTTTTTGCTTGTTTTAGTTGATGTTGGACGTGCAGACTTGTATGTGCTGTTGTGTGTATTTGGATGAACGATTTCTAAATTTAATCACTTAATTGAGAGAATTATTGAGTGTTTGCTGTTCAAATGTGTAAATTGGAAATTAGTGAATAAAAAGACCAAATGTTTTATTGGACCAAATAGTATATGGGCTCTAAAAAGGCTACAGCCCAAATAATAGTGGACCGGAACATTGTGCATTTCTAGAAAGCCTGAACAAAAAGGCCTAATGAAATGGTTTGCAAAAGGGCCATGGCCCAGAAAATTGAAAGTCCGAATTGTAGGGCGTGGCCCATGAAGCCGACCAGAATTAATGAGGAAAAAAATATACTAAATGGGCTAGGCCCATGTAGAAAATTGAATTGGACCGGGCTGATTCTTGTGCCACATCAGATTGCCACGTCGGATGCCTACGTGGCCTGGGGAGTCTGCTAGTGACCAAAACGAAATATTAGGCACATTTTGGTCATAAACGTCTACGACCTTCTCACAGAGAAGATCGCTATAGTCAGTTTACGACTGCCAGCTTTTGACCTTTTGTTTTTGGTCACAAAAAGGTCACAAATTGAAAACAGTGACCATTCAGTGACCAATAGTCAAGGTCACAAGTTGACATATTTCTTGTAGTGTGTAGAACCAGAAAAAGCACATAGTTAATTAACCATTTTAATTGTACGAAAGGTTCTAAGCATGGCACTCCGTTGCTTCACATTTACACCCCTATGTGACTGAAGCAACTCACAATTAAACCATAATTTAGTCGTTTTATCCCAGAACAGAAAGTTGGCAGTGTACTTCGATCTCAGAACAAAATATTGGAAAAGTGATAAGAATTATAAAGACAAGCTAGTTATATCTATGAGGGAATAATAGAGATGAAACTCTAAAGTGAGAAGAGATTATGACAGGCAAGCATATTAAATGATTAATCAACATTGGCATAAATCATTTGGTCATCTGCATTGGGAAAAACATAGGCATATACATAGATGTATGGAGTGCCGTGCACAATAGGTGCTCATAAGTCAACCTAGTGCACAAAATAATAGGTGTACTTGAGGACTGAGGAGTTGTATTTCCATCCTTATGAATTTCTGATCATCTCTAGTTTACTCACAAATCAATAGGTAACGTGCTTCTATACACAGTCTCTAATTTACCATCAGTGCAATAGCCTCAATTGTACATTATGTAAGATAAATTTACGCGACTACCTACCTTCAGTTCGAAATTCTGATTACCATGTTCTTTTGTTCCCTCATTGAAATTGAAACTACGCCAACCTACACCATGAAGGTCCCGTAAACATCTCAAATGTCTTCAGAATCCTAGAGAACACATCCATATTGTGGCAGTAAGATCCCGAGTTAGGGCATAACACTAAATTAGACATATGCAATTAGTAAATTACCAGGATGCCAAATAATTGAGCATATGTATAACTAAAAATAAAATTACTTTTCTACATCCAATTTAGGTGTTATGCAAGGACACTAAGTAGTTGAGCATATGTAGATCAAAACACCATGTGATCTAGAGCGAATCATACATGTGTAATTATTTAATCATCAAAACACTATTAGTAGGTAATTAACAGGTTAATCTTAGATGCACAAACCTTGGGCTTCATGGGATCATGAAGGCGGTGCTATTGAAGAGCTCGGTCAGAAAATCTCCAGGCTCGTTCCCCTACCATGCCCGCACAACCACGCTTTCAGTGCTGGCTCGTTCCTCGACCCATCATAATTTTCTTATTTCACTGGTTCGTTCCTCAACTCTGTTGCCTCTGTAGGTGTTGTGTGTCATCGATCTAATATCACAGACTATTTTAGTTACACCAAGTTGCAAACTCTTCCTAGCAATATCAACATACAGACCTGGACTATGCATCAGTACGTATGTACTACAACTCATGTATTTATTTACGTTTTTCGGAAACGTAGTTTACTAAAATGAACACTCATAATTCCAAGAATAGGAGAATATATGAGAAATTCTTAAGTTGCACTAACCTTTGAGCTGTATCGTCCTTGTACATTATGTCTCTGCACCACCAATTTGTACATGTAGGTTATTTTATGTTTATACCCTTACGATCCTGCCAAGAATTATTGTTGGAAATATGCCCTAGAGGCAATAATAAAAGTATTATTATATTTCAATGTTCATGATAATTGTCTTTTGTTCATGCTATAACTGTATTATCCGGAAATCGTAATACACGTGTGAACACTTAGACCACAAATGTCTCTAGTGAGCCTCTAGTTGACTAGCTCGTTGTGATCAATAGATAGTCATGGTTTCCTGACTATGGACATTGGATGTCGTTGATAACGGGATCACATCATTAGGAGAATGATGTGATGGACAAGACCCAATCATAAGCATAGCATAAAAGATCGTGTAGTTCGTTTGCTAGAAGCTTTGCCAATGTCAAGTATCTCTTCCTTCGACCATGAGATCATGTAACTCCCGGTTACCGTAGGAGTGCCTTGGGTGTATCAAACGTCACAACGTAACTGGGTGACTATAAAGGTGCATTACAGGTATCTCCGAAAGTATCTGTTGGGTTGACATGGATCGAGACTGGGATTTGTCACTCCGTATGACGGAGAGGTATCTCTGGGCCCACTCGGTAATGCATCATCATAATGAGCTCAAGTTGACCAAGGTGTTGGCCACGGGATCATGCATTACGGTACGAGTAAAGTGACTTGCCGGTAACGAGACTGAACAAGGTATTGGGATACCGACGATCGAGTCTCGGGCAAGTAACGTACCGATTGACAAAGGGAATTGCATACAGGGTTTGATCGAATCCTCGACATCGTGGTTCAACCGATGAAATCATCGAGGAGAATGTGGGAGCTAACATGGGTATCCAGACCCCGCTGTTGGTTATTGCCCGAGAGTCGTCTCGGTCATGTCTGCGTGTCTCCCGAACCCGTAGGGTCTACACACTTAAGGTTCGGTGACGCTAGGGTTAGTAGGAAGTCAAGTATGTGACTACCGAATGTTGTTCGGAGTCCCGGATGAGATCCCGGACGTCACGAGGAGTTCCGGAAGGGTCCGGAGGTAAAGAATAATATATAGGAAGTGGTGTTTCGGCCATCGGGAAAGTTTCGGGGTCTCCCGGTAAAGTACCGGGACCACCGGAAGGGTCCCGGGGGTCCACCGGGTGGGGCCACCTATCCCGGAGGGCCCCATGGGCCAAAGGGGGAAGGGAACCAGCCCACAGGGGGCTGGTGCGCCCCCCTAGGCCCACCCCCTGCGCCTAGGGTTGAAACCCTAGGGGTGGGGGGGCGCCCCACCTGGCTTGGGGGGCACTCCACCCCCCTTGGCCGCCGCCCCCCCTGGAGATTGGATCTCCAAGGGTCGGCCACCCCCCCAGGGGGCCTATATAAAGGGGGGGAGGGAGGGGGGCTGCGGTACCCCATCTCCAAGGCGCAGCCCCTCCCCTCCCCAACACTTCTCCTCCTCCGTAAGAGCTCGGCGAAGCCCTGTCGGAGTACTGCTTCTCCACCATCACCACGCCGTCGTGCTGCCGGTGGAGCTGTCTTCCTCAACCTCTCCTTCCCCCTTGCTGGATCAAGAAGGAGGAGACGTCGCTCGTCCCGTACGTGTGTTAAACGCGGAGGTGCTGTCCGTTCAGCACTTGGACATCGGTGATCTGAATCACGTTCGAGTACGACTCCATCATCACCTTGCAAGCTTCCGTGCACGATCTACAAGTGGTATGTAGATGCAATCTCTCTCCCGTTACTCGTTGCTTAGATGAACTCATAGATGGATCTTGGTGAAGCCGTAGGAAAAATTTTAATTTTCTGCAACGTTCCCCAACAGTGGCATCAGAGCTAGGTCTATGCGTAGTTCTCTAATGCACGAGTAGAACACAATTTGTTGTGGGCGTTGATCTTGTCATCTTACTTGCCTCTACTAGTCTTTCTTGCTCAACGGTATTGTGGGATGAAGCGGCCCGGACCAACCTTACACGTACGCTTACGTGAGACCGGTTCCACCGACTGACATGCACTAGTTGCATAAGGTGGCTGGCGGGTGTCTGTCTCTCCCACTTTAGTTGGAGCGGATTCGATGAACAAGGCCCTTATGAAGGGTAAATAGAAGTTGACAAAATCACGTTGTGGTGTTTTCGTAGGTAAGGAAACGTTCTTGCTAGAACCCAATCGCAACCACGTAAAAGATGCAACAACAATTAGAGGACGTCTAACTTGTTTTTGCAGCGATTGATCATGTGATGTGATATGGCCAGAAGTTGTGATGAATGATGAATTGTGATGTATGAGATCATGTTCTTGTAATAGGATTCACGACTTGCATGTCGATGAGTATGACAACCGGCAGGAGCCATAGGAGTTGTCTTTATTTTTTGTATGACCTGCGTGTCATTGAAGAACGCCATGTAAACTACTTTACTTCATTACTAAACGCGTTAGTCATAGAAGTAGAAGTAGTCGTTGGCGTGACAACTTCATGAAGACACGATGATGGAGATCATGATGATGGAGATCATGGTGTCAAGCCGGTGACAAGATGATCATGGAGCCCCGAAGATGGAGATCAATGGAGCTTGATGATATTGGCCATATCATGTCACAACTATATAATTGCATGTGATGTTTATTATGTTTATGCATCTTGTTTACTTAGGACGACGGTAGTAAATAAGATGATCCCTTACAAAATTTCAAGAAGTGTTCTCCCCTAACTGTGCACCGTTGCTACAGTTCGTCGTTTCTAAGCACCACGTGATGATCGGGTGTGATGGATCCTTACGTTCACATACAACGGGTGTAAGACAGTTTTACACAGCAAAAACACTTAGGGTTAACTTGACGAGCCTAGCATGTACAGACATGGCCTCGGAACACGGAGACCGAAAGGTCGAACACGAGTCGTATGGAAGATACGATCAACATGAAGATGTTCACCGATGATGACTAGTCCGTCTCACGTGATGATCGGACACGGGCTAGTCGACTCGGATCGTGTAACACTTAGATGACTAGAGGGATGTCTAATCTAAGTGGGAGTTCATAATTTGATTAGAACTTTATTATCATGAACTTAGTCTAAAACCTTTGCAAATATGTCTTGTAGATCAATGGCCAACGCTAATGTCAACATGAACTTCAACGCATTCCTAGAGAAAACCAAGCTGAAAGATGATGGCAGCAACTATACGGACTGGGTCCGGAACCTGAGGATCATCCTCATAGCTGCCAGAAAGCAATATGTCCTAGAAGGACCGCTAGGTGACGCTCCCGTCCCAGAGAACCAAGACGTTATGAACGCTTGGCAATCTCGTGCTGATGATTACTCCCTCGTTCAGTGCGGCATGCTTTACAGCTTAGAACCGGGGCTCCAAAAGCGTTTTGAGCATCACGGAGCATATGAGATGTTCGAAGAGCTGAAACTAGTTTTCCAAGCTCATGCCCGGGTCGAGAGATATGATGTCTCCGACAAGTTCTACAGTTGTAAGATGGAGGAGAACAGTTCTGTCAGTGAACACATCTTGAAGATGTCTGGGTTGCACAACCGTATGACCCAGCTGAACATTAACCTCCCAGATGAGGCGGTCATTGACAGAATCCTCCAGTCGCTCCCACCAAGCTACAAGAGCTTTGTGATGAACTACAACATGCAGGGGATGGTAAAGACCATTCCTGAAGTGTTCTCGATGCTGAAGTCAGCAGAGGCTGAAATCAAGAAAGAACATCAAGTGTTGATGGTCAATAAGACCACTAAGTTCAAGAAGGGCAAGGGTAAGAAGAACTTCAAGAAGGACGGCAAAGATGTTGCCGCGCCCGGTAAGCCTGTTGCCGGGAAGAAGTCAAAGAATGGACCCAAGCCTGAGACTGAGTGCTTTTATTGCAAGGGGAAGGGTCACTGGAAGCGGAACTGCCCCAAATACTTAGCGGATAAGAAGGCCGGCAACACCAAAGGTATATTTGATATACATATAATTGATGTGTACCTTACCAGTACTCGTAGTAACTCCTGGGTATTTGATACCGGTGCCGTTGCTCATATTTGTAACTCACAGCAGGAGCTGCGGAATAAACGGAGACTGGCGAAGGACGAGGTGATGATGCGCGTCGGGAATGGTTCCAGAGTCGATGTGATCGCCGTCGGCACGCTGCCTCTACATTTACCCACGGGATTAGTTTTGAACCTTAATACTTGTTATTTAGTGCCATGTTTGAGCATGAACATTGTATCTGGATCTCGTTTAATACGAGATGGCTACTCATTTAAGTCTGAGAATAATGGTTGTTCGATTTATATGAGAGATATGTTTTATGGTCATGCTCCGATGGTCAATGGTTTATTCTTAATGAATCTCGAGCGTAATATTACACATGTTCATAGTGTGGATGCCAAAAGATGTAAAGTTGATAACGATAGTCCCACATACTTGTGGCACTGCCGCCTTGGTCACATTGGTGTCAAGCGCATGAAGAAGCTCCATGCTGATGGACTTTTAGAGTCTCTTGATTATGAATCGTTTGACACATGCGAACCTTGCCTCTTGGGCAAAATGACCAAGACTCCGTTCTCCGGAACAATGGAGCGAGCAACCAACTTGTTGGAAATCATACATACCGATGTGTGCGGTCCAATGAGCGTTGAGGCTCGCGGAGGATATCGTTATGTTCTCACTCTCACTGATGACTTAAGTAGATATGGGTATGTCTACTTAATGAAACACAAGTCTGAGACCTTTAAAAAGTTCAAGGAATTTCAGAGTGAGGTAGAGAATCAACGTGACCGAAAGATAAAATTCTTACGATCAGATCGTGGAGGAGAATACTTAAGTCACGAATTTGGTACACACTTAAGAAAATGTGGAATCGTTTCACAACTCACGCCGCCTGGAACACCTCAGCGAAACGGTGTGTCCGAACGTCGTAATCGCACTCTATTGGATATGGTGCGGTCTATGATGTCTCTTACCGATTTACCGCTATCATTTTGGGGATACGCTCTAGAGACAGCTACATTCACTTTAAATAGGGCACCGTCTAAATCCGTTGAGACGACACCATATGAATTATGGTTTGGGAAGAAACCTAAGTTGTCGTTTCTAAAAGTTTGGGGATGCGATGCTTATGTCAAGAAACTTCAACCTGAAAAGCTCAAACCCAAGTCGGAAAAATGCGTATTCATAGGATACCCTAAGGAAACTGTCGGGTATACCTTCTACTTAAGATCCGAAGGCAAGGTCTTTGTTGACAAGAACGGATGCTTTCTGGAGAAAGAGTTTCTCTCGAAAGAAGTAAGTGGGAGGAAAGTAGAACTCGATGAAGTACTACCTCTCGAACGGGAAAGTGGTGCAGCGCAGGAAACCGTTCCTGTGATGCCCACGCCATCTGAAGAGGAAAACAATGATGATGATCAAGGTACTTCGGATCAAGTTGCTACTGAACCTCGAAGGTCCACAAGGACAAGTTCCGCACCAGAGTGGTACGGCAACCCTGTCATGGAAATCATGTTGTTAGACAACAATGAACCTTCGAACTATGAAGAAGCAATGGCGGGCCCGGATTCCAACAAATGGCTTGAAGCCATGAAATCCGAGATAGAATCCATGTATGAAAACAAAGTATGGACTTTGACAGACTTGCCCGATGATCGGCGAGCGATAGAAAACAAATGGATTTTTTAAGAAGAAGACGGACGTGGATGGAAATGTTACCATCTATAAAGCTCGACTTGTCGCTAAGGGTTATCGACAAGTTCAAGGGATTGACTACGACGAGACATTCTCTCCCGTAGCGAAGCTTAAGTCCGTCCGAATCATGTTAGCAATTGCCGCATACTATGATTATGAGATATGGCAGATGGACGTCAAAACGGCATTCCTTAACGGACATCTTAAGGAAGAGCTGTATATGATGCAGCCGGAAGGTTTTGTCGATCCTCAGAACGCTAACAAAGTATGCAAGCTCCAGCGATCCATTTATGGACTGGTGCAAGCATCTCGGAGTTGGAACATTCGCTTTGATGAGATGATCAAAGCGTTTGGGTTTATGCAGACTTATGGAGAAGCTTGCGTTTACAAGAAAGTGAGTGGGAGCTCTGTAGCATTTCTCCTATTATATGTAGATGACATACTCTTGATGGGAAATGATACAAAACTTCTGGACAGCATTAAGGCCTACTTGAACAAGTGTTTTTCAATGAAGGACCTTGGAGAAGCTGCTTATATATTAGGCATCAAAATCTATAGAGATAGATCGAGACGCCTCATAGGTCTTTCACAAAGCACATACCTTGATAAGATTTTGAAGAGGTTCAAAATGGATCAGTCCAAGAAGGGGTTCTTGCCTATGTTACAAGGTGTAAAATTGAGCTCAGCTCAGTCACCGACCACGGCAAAAGATAAAGAAGAGATGAGTGTCATCCCCTATGCTTCAGCCATAGGATCTATTATGTATGCCATGCTGTGTACCAGACCCGATGTAAACCTTGCCGTAAGTTTGGTTGCAAGATACCAAAGTAATCCCGGCAAGGAACACTGGACAGCGGTCAAGAATATCCTGAAGTACCTGAAAAGGACAAAGGACATGTTTCTCGTTTATGGAGGAGACGAAGAGCTCGTCGTAAAGGGTTACGTCGACGCTAGCTTCGACTCAGATCTGGATGACTCTAAGTCACAAACCGGATACGTGTATATGTTGAATGGTGGAGCAGTAAGCTGGTGCAGCTGCAAGCAGAGCGTCGTGGCGGGATCTACGTGTGAAGCGGAGTACATGGCAGCCTCGGAGGCAGCGCATGAAGCGATTTGGGTGAAGGAGTTCATCACCGACCTAGGAGTCATACCCAATGCGTCGGGGCCGATCAAACTCTTCTGTGACAACACTGGAGCTATTGCCCTTGCCAAGGAGCCCAGGTTTCACAAGAAGACCAGGCACATCAAGCGTCGTTTCAACTCCATCCGTGAAAATGTTCAAGATGGAGACATAGAGATTTGCAAAGTACACACGGATCTGAATGTCGTAGATCCGTTGACTAAACCTCTCTCGCGTGCAAAACATGATCAACACCAGAACTCTATGGGTGTTCGATTCATCACAATGTAACTAGATTGGCGACTCTAGTGCAAGTGGGAGACTGTTGGAAATATGCCCTAGAGGCAATAATAAAAGTATTATTATATTTCAATGTTCATGATAATTGTCTTTTGTTCATGCTATAACTGTATTATCCGGAAATCGTAATACACGTGTGAACACTTAGACCACAAATGTCCCTAGTGAGCCTCTAGTTGACTAGCTCGTTGTGATCAACAGATAGTCATGGTTTCCTGACTATGGACATTGGATGTCGTTGATAACGGGATCACATCATTAGGAGAATGATGTGATGGACAAGACCCAATCATAAGCATAGCATAAAAGATCGTGTAGTTCGTTTGCTAGAAGCTTTGCCAATGTCAAGTATCTCTTCCTTCGACCATGAGATCATGTAACTCCCGGTTACCGTAGGAGTGCCTTGGGTGTATCAAACGTCACAACGTAACTGGGTGACTATAAAGGTGCATTACAGGTATCTCCGAAAGTATCTGTTGGGTTGACATGGATCGAGACTGGGATTTGTCACTCCGTATGACGGAGAGGTATCTCTGGGCCCACTCGGTAATGCATCATCATAATGAGCTCAAGTTGACCAAGGTGTTGGCCACGGGATCATGCATTACGGTACGAGTAAAGTGACTTGCCGGTAACGAGACTGAACAAGGTATTGGGATACCGACGATCGAGTCTCGGGCAAGTAACGTACCGATTGACAAAGGGAATTGCATACAGGGTTTGATCGAATCCTCGACATCGTGGTTCAACCGATGAAATCATCGAGGAGCATGTGGGAGCTAACATGGGTATCCAGACCCCGCTGTTGGTTATTGCCCGAGAGTCGTCTCGGTCATGTCTGCGTGTCTCCCGAACCCGTAGGGTCTACACACTTAAGGTTCGGTGACGCTAGGGTTAGTAGGAAGTCAAGTATGTGACTACCGAATGTTGTTCGGAGTCCCGGATGAGATCCCGGACGTCACGAGGAGTTCCGGAAGGGTCCGGAGGTAAAGAATAATATATAGGAAGTGGTGTTTCGGCCATCGGGAAAGTTTCGGGGTCTCCCGGTAAAGTACCGGGACCACCGGAAGGGTCCCGGGGGTCCACCGGGTGGGGCCACCTATCCCGGAGGGCCCCATGGGCCAAAGGGGGAAGGGAACCAGCCCACAGGGGGCTGGTGCGCCCCCCTAGGCCCACCCCCTGCGCCTAGGGTTGAAACCCTAGGGGTGGGGGGGCGCCCCACCTGGCTTGGGGGGCACTCCACCCCCCTTGGCCGCCGCCCCCCCTGGAGATTGGATCTCCAGGGGCCGGCCACCCCCCAGGGGGCCTATATAAAGGGGGGAGGGAGGGGGGCTGCGGTACCCCATCTCCAAGGCGCAGCCCCTCCCCTCCCCAACACTTCTCCTCCTCCGTAAGAGCTCGGCGAAGCCCTGTCGGAGTACTGCTTCTCCACCATCACCACGCCGTCGTGCTGCCGGTGGAGCTGTCTTCCTCAACCTCTCCTTCCCCCTTGCTGGATCAAGAAGGAGGAGACATCGCTCATCCCGTACGTGTGTTGAACGCGGAGGTGCTGTCCGTTCAGCACTTGGACATCGGTGATCTGAATCACGTTCGAGTACGACTCCATCATCACCTTGCAAGCTTCCGCGCACGATCTACAAGTGGTATGTAGATGCAATCTCTCTCCCGTTACTCGTTGCTTAGATGAACTCATAGATGGATCTTGGTGAAGCCGTAGGAAAATTTTTAATTTTCTGCAACGTTCCCCAACAATTATAACTAACTTTGAGATATCCAAGCAGATCACATGCTCCCTGATAACTCGAATTTAGATGCATAATTTATAGTTTTTTTGAAAAAGACAATGAATTTACTTTATAAGTGTACAATCAGGAAGATCGCTGTTTATTCCAATTTCCACGCATACTTTACACCTTTATGGAAGGGCAATGAATTTACAATCCTAGTAATCTGGAAGATCAAAGTTCTCTTCCCTTTCTTATGGAACAGGGAGATTGAAGCTGATAGTCACATACGAGACAGAGAAGGATGGATCTCCTCTGCTTCTGTAAACAAATCACAGACATGGCCTTAGCATTAAAATGGAAGTAGTGGGGGGAAATACAACCTGCACAGCTACATGCGGCTTTGCAGACTAATGGGTATGAGACGACACATCAAACCTGATAGAGACCACCCAGAATTCAACATGTTGTGTGCACGTACATCTCAATACAGATAAATCTCTGTTCAATTGATCTCATATTTTTTAAAGCATTGCTAATCTCACCTAAGATATGGAAGGTAATCGTGTTCTGGACGTGCCTCATGAGACTTGTGGAAAAAGATCCATTGGGGGATAGACATTGTTTTCTGGGCAGTGATGGCATGCGTGAGGACATGCTGGAGGGGAGTTCCATGCTAGCAATCCAACATATCCATGCAATCCTTGCCGCTAGAATTTTTTTCCTTCCTTAGACATCTATTGCATGTTTCATCCTCATCCTCCTTTGATGGCAGATCAGGCAAGAAGATTTGCCTCATGCACTGCTATACCTGATTGGGGACATGACGGAGCTCACGCAGTAAGTCAAGGCCATCTATCTTGTGCCCTGCCGCTAGAATTTGTTTCCTTCCTTAGACATCTATTGTGTGTTTCCTCCTCTTCCTCCATTGATGGCAGACCAGGCGAGAAGATTTGCCTCATGCACTGCTATACCTGATTCGGGGCATGCCGGAGATCATGCAGTAAGTCAAGGCCATCTATCTTGTGCCTCCGCTAGTAACCGGCCAGAAGAATGTAGGGCGCTCGTGCCAGGAATAGATTAATGGAAAGGGCATGTGTACAACTTCTCTTTCTGGTTCTGCTGCACCAAGCACTCTAGAAGGAAGACATGGGGCGGCGAAGGTGAGAGCGCCGATGTTGGAAGGAGGATTGCGGGGAAGTTTGCGAGCGGCTGGTGCATGGAGCATCATGATGCAAACATGAGAGAAGGAAAATATAGATTAGGGTTTTCTTTGTTTCTTAGAGATGGTCCTATGTGGATATAGAGACGTGGGATCTCATGGCATTGGTGGGTAAATATTACTCCTAGATATAGAAACGTGGGATCTCATGGCATTGGATGCTTAATTTTTTATGGAATATGTTACACATATCTATGGTTATATAATTATAATTTTAGAGGACCCACAAAATCGAGTGCCAGTATTTTCTAATTAATGTAGAATTTTCTAGACTAATTCTCTTGCTTCTAATTAACCCACCAATCACTTTTTATATATAAATAGATACTTGCAGATTCTAGCTTAGTCCAATGCACATTCACTATTATATTATCCACACCGTTCGGTCGTGCGAGTGAAAGGCAATAATAACGATATATGATGGACTGATTGAGATGAGAGAAGCTGGTATGAACTCGACTTATCTTGTCTTTGTAAATATGATTAGTCCACCGTTCCTAATTCAACCTATTATGGATGAAACATTTTTGCAATGACAATTAGAGATTATAGTTGCTCATGCCATGCTTAATTAGCTAGGAGTTTATAATGGTTTACCTTGCGTGCCAACATGCTATTTAAAATGGTTGTGATGTGGTATGATAGGGTGCTATCCTCCTTTGAATGATTCGAGTGGCTTGACTTGGCACATGTTCACGCATGTAGTTGAAACAAAACCAACATAGCCTCCATGATTTTTATGTTCATGGTAATTTATATCCTACTCATGCTTGCTCTCATTGTTGATTAATCTTAATGCATGTTCATGACTGTTGTCGCTCTCTAGTTGGTCGCTTTCCAGTCTCTTTCTAGCCTTCACTTGTACTAAGCGGAAATACTGCTTGTGCATCCACTTCCATAAACCCCAAAGTTATTCCATATGAGTCCATCGTACCTTCCTATATGCGATATCTACCTGCCGTTCCAAGTAAATTTGAATGTGCCAAACTCTAAACCTTCAAATGAAATTCTGTTTTGAATGCTCGAATACCTCATGTATCTACTAGGGTTGTCTATATCTTCCATGCTAGGTGGGTTATTCTCACGATGAGTGGACTCCGCTCATCATTCACGAGAAAATGGCCGTTTACTGATACGTCTCCAACGTATCTATAATTTTTGATGGTTCCATGCTATTATATTACCATTTTTGGATGTTTATGGGCTTTATATTACACATTTATATCATTTTTGGGACTAACCTACTAACCGGAGGCCCATCCCATATTGCTGTTTTTTTTGCCTATTTCAGTATTTCGAAGAAAAGGAATATCAAACGGAGTGCAAACGGAATGAAACCTTCGGGAACATGATTTTTGGAACGAACATGATCCGGAGAGCTTGGAGTGCAAGTCAAGAAGCTCCCGAGGGCCCCACGAGATAGGGGGCCGCGCCCCCCCCCCCCCTATAGGGCGCCCCCTGTCTCGTGGGCCCCTCGGGTGGCCACCGACGTACTTCTTCCTCTTATATATACCTACATACCCCGAAAACATCCAGGAGCACCACGAAACACAATTTTCACCACCGTAACCTTCTGTATCCGCGAGATCCCATCTTGGAGCCTTCGCCGGCACTCTGCCGGAGGGGGAATCAACCATGGAGGGCCTCTACATCAACATCCTTGCCCCTCCGATGAGTTGTGAGTAGTTTACCACAGACCTACGGGTCCATAGTTATTAGCTAGATGGCTTCTTCTCTCTTTTTGGATCTCAATACAATGTTCTCCCCCTCTCTTGTGGAGATCTATTCGATGTAAACTCTTTTTGTGGTGTGTTTGTCGAGATCCGATGAATTGTGGGTTTATGATCAAGTTTATCTATGAATAATATTTGAATCTTCTCTGAATTCTTTTATGTATTATTGAGTTATCTTTGCAAGTCTCTTCGAATTATCAGTTTGGTTTGGCCTACTAGATTGGTCTTTCTTGCCATGGGAGAAGTGCTTAGGTTTGGGTTCAATCTTGCGGTGTTCTTACCCAGTGACAGAAAGGGTTGCAAGACACGTATTGTATTGTTGCCATCGAGGATAACAAGATGGGGTTTATATCATATTGCATGTGTTTATCCCTCTACATCATGTCATCTTGCTTAATGCGTTACTCTGTTCTTATGAACTTAATACTCTAGATGCAGGCAGGAGTCAATCGATGTGTGGAGTAATAGTAGTAGATGCAGGCAGGAGTCGGTCTACTTGTTATGGACGGGATGCCTATATACATGATCATGCCTAGATAATCTCATAACTATGCGCTTTTCTACCAATTGCTCGACAGTAATTTGTTCACCCACCGTAATACTTATGCTATCTTGAGAGAAGCCTCTAGTGCAACCTATGGCCCCCGGGTCTATCTCTTATCATATTTGCTTTCAATCTACTTTTATTTGCATCTTTACTTTTTGCATCTATACTACAAATTACCAAAAATATATTTATCTTATCATACTATCTTTATTAGATCTCACTTTCGCAAGTGACCGTGAAGGGATTGACAACCCCTTTATTGCGTTGGTTGCGAGTTCTCAGTTTGTTTGTGTAGGTGCGTGGGACTTTTGAGGAGCCTCCTACTGGATTGATACCTTGGTTCTCAAAACTTAGGGAAATACTTACGCTACACTTTGCTGCATCACCCTCTCCTCTTCGAGGAAAACCAACGCAAGCTCAAGACGTAGCAAGAAGGATTTATGGCGCCGTTGCCGGGGAGGTCTTCGCTCAAGTCAAGACATACCAAGTACCCATCACAAACTCATCTCCCTTGCATTTACATTATTTGCCATTTGCCTCTTGTTTTCCTCACCCCCACTTCACCCTTGCCGTTTTATTCGCCCTCTCTTTCCCAATCTCCTCCTCTCTTTCTCGCTTGCCTTCTTTAGTGTGCTTGTTTGCTTGTTGACCTTATGGCTGCACCCAAGGGTCCTGACCACCTTCTCAGAAGGATGGATGAGACTGAATCAAATATTACAAGCTTTATGAATTTGCAATTTGAGCATAATAATTTCTTTAGAAAAGAGCTTAAGGAACAAAAAAGTTTTTTGGGGTTTATGAACAAAGAGCTTGATGATATGAACAAAGAATTCTCTGCTGTTAACGCTCAAATTACCCGGCTTGAAAATGCTATAGCCAAAATTTCTGACAAGCAAGCCACCTTAGTCAATAAGATGGCCGCTAAACCCGAAAAATTACATGAAAATAATGATGAGGATCTTAAAGTTATTGATGCGTCTCCGATTAGATCTATGTTTTGCAATATGAATTTTGATGATTATGGGAGTGATGATGAACCCACTTTGCCTAGAAGGCTTCCCAAAAATTCGGAGTCTTTAGATCTTGATGCTAAAGTTGGTAAAAGTGAGATTGGAGAATCCTCAACTTCTAATAATATTGAACCTACTATCTTAGATTTCAAGGAATTTGATTATGATAATTGCTCTTTAAAAGGTTGTATTTTCTTGTTGCAATCCGTTGTTAATTCTCCTCATGCTTATAGTCAAAACAAAGCTTTTACCAAACATATTGTTGATGCCTTGATGCAATCTTATGATGAAAAACTTAATTTGGAAGTTTCTATACCTAGAAAACTTAATGATGAGTGGGAACCTACTATAAAGATTATAATTAAAGATTATGAGTGTTTTGCTTTGTGTGATTTGGGTGCCAGTATTTCCACGATTCCAAAAACTTTATGTGATATTCTAGGTTTCCATGATCTTGATGATTGCTCTTTAAATTTGCACCTTGCGGATTCCACAATTAAAAAGCCTATGGGAAGGGTAAATGATGTTCTTATTGTTGCAAATAGAAATTTGGTTCCCGTAGATTTTATCATTCTTGATATAGATTGCAATATTTGTTGCCCTATTATTCTTGGTAGACCTTTCCTTAGAATGATTGGTGCGATTATTGATATGAAGGAAGGAAATATTAGATTCCAATTTCCATTAAAGAAAGGCATGGAGAACTTTCCAAGAAAGAAATTCAAATTACCTTATGAATCTATCATGCGTGCTACTTATGAATTTAGTGCCAAAGATGGCACTCGTTAGATCTATCTTTGTTTTTATGCCTAGCTAGGGGCGTTAAACAATAGCGCTAGTTGGGAGGCAACCCAATTTTCTTTATGTTTTTTTGTTTTTGCTCCTGTTTAGTAATAAATCTTGCATCTACCTTCTAGTTAGATGTGTTTTTATATTTTAATTAGTGCTTGTGCCAAGTAGAACCTATAGGATAACCTACGATGATAGTTGATTTGATTCTTCTGAAAAACAGAAACTTTGCGCGCACGAATATAATTTTGTTAAATCACAGGAACGTGCTTTTAGGTTGATTCTTTTTTTGCTGTTCAATAAACAAATTTTCCAGGACTTCCTAGTTTGGTAGGATTTTTATAGTTCCATAAGTTTGCGTTAGTTACAGATTGCTACAGACTGTTCTGTTTTTGGTAGATTCTGTTTTTCGTGTGTTGTTTGCTTATTTCAATGCATCTATGGCTAGTAAATTAGTTTATAAACCATAAAGAAGTTGGAATACAGTAGGTTTAACACTAATATAAATAAAGAATGAGTTCATTGCAGTACCTTATGTGGTGGTTTTGTTTTCTTTCACTAACGGAGCTTATAAGATTTCCTGTTGAGTTTTGTGTTGTGAAGTTTTCAAGTTTTGGGTAAAGCTTTTATGGACTATGGAATAAGGAGTGGCAAGAGAATAAGCTTGGGGATGCTTATGGCACCCTAAGATATTCAAGGATAGCCAAAAGCCTAAGCTTGGGGATGCCCCGGGAAGGCATCCCCTCTTTCGTCTTCGTTCATTGGTAACTTTACTTGGAGCTATATTTTTATTCGCCACATGATATGTGTTTTGCTTGGAGCGTAGTGTATTATATTAGTCTTTGCTTTTTAGTTTACCACATTCATCCTTTCTGTACACACCTTTTGGGAGAAGCCTATTTGATTAGAATTTGCTAGAATACTCTATGTGCTTCACTTATATCTTTTGAGCTTGATAGTTTTTGCTCTAGTGCTTCACTTATATCTTTTAGAGCACGGTGGTGTCTTAATTTTGAAGAAATTGCTAGTCTCTCATGCTTCACTTATATTATTTTGAGAGTCTTTTAGAACAGCATGGTATTTCCTATTATCATAAAGTTGGTCCTAGAATGATGAGCATCCAAGTTGGGTATAATAAAAACTATCATAGAAAGTGAATTGGATGCTATGATCAATTTGATACTTGATAATTGTTTTGAGATATGAAGGTAGTGATATTAAAGTCATGCTAGTGGGGTGATTATGAATTTAAAGAATGCTTGTGTTGAAGTTTGTGATTCCCGTAGCATGCACGTATGGTGAACCGCTTTGTGATGAAGTTGGAGCATAATTTTATTTATTGATTGTCTTCCTTATGAGTGGCGGTCGGGGACGAGCGATGGTCTTTTCCTACCAATCTATCCCCCTAGGAGCATGAGCGTAGTAATTTGGTTTTTGATGACTTCTAAATTTTTGCAACAAGTATATGAGTTCTTTTGATTAATGTTGAGTCCGTGGATTATACGCACTCTTTCACCCTTCCACCATTGCTAGCCTCTCTTGTACCGCGCAATTTTCGCCGGTACCATACACCCACCATTTACCTTCCACAAAACAGCCACCATACCTAGCTATTATGGCATTTCCATAGCCATTCCGAGATATATTGCCATGCAACTTTCCACCGTTCCGTTCATATGACACGCATTACTTTTGTCATATTGCTTTTTGCATGATCATGTAGTTGACATTGTATTTGTGGCAAGGCCACCTTCATAATTTAATACATGTCGCTCTTGATTCATTGCATATCCCGGTACACCGCCGGAGTCATTCATATAGAGTCATATCTTGTTCTAGCTTTGAGTTGTAAATCCATAAAAGTATGATGATCTTCATTATTAGAGCATTGTCCTAGTGAGGAAAGGATGATGAAGACTATGATTCTCCCACAAGTCGGGATGAGACTTCGGACTTTACAAAAAGAAAAAGAAAAAAAAGAAAAGAAAAAACGAAAAAAAGAGATAAAGGCCAAAAAGAAAAGAAAAGATAGGCCAAAGAAAAAAAGGGGAAAAAGAAAGAAAAAATAAAATGAGAGAAAAAGAGAGAAGGGACAATGCTACTATCTCTTTTTCCACACTTGTGCTTCAAAATAGCACCGTGACCTTCATGATAGAGAATCTCATATGTTGTCACTTTCATATACTAGTGGGAATTTTTCATTATAGAATTTGGCTTGTATATTCCAATGATGGGCTTCCTCAAAGTGCCCTAGGTCTTCGTGAGCAAGCAAGTTGGATGCACCCCACTTAGTTTCTTTTATTGAGCTTTCATATATTTATAGCTCTAGTGCATCCGTTGCATGGCAATCCCTACTCACTCACATTGATATCTATTAATGGGCATCTCCATAGCCCGTTGATATGCCTAGTTGATGTGAGACTATCTTCTCCTTTTTTGTCTTCTCCACAACACCATTCTATTCCACATATAGTGCTATGTCCATGGCTCACGCTCATGTATTGCGTGAAAGTTGAAAAAGTTTGAGATTATTAAAGTATGAAACAATTGCTTGGCTTCTCATCGGGGTTGTGCATGATTAAATACTTTTTTGTGATGAAGATAGAGCATAGCCAGACTATATGATTTTGTAGGGATAACTTTCTTTAGCCATGTTATTTTGAGAAGACATGATTACTTTGATTAGTATGCTTGAAGTATTACTATTTCTTATGTCAATATGAGCTTTATTTTGTATTCATTTGGATCTGAACATTCATGCCACAATAAAGAAAATTACATTATGAATTATGCTAGGTAGCATTCCACATCAAAAATTCTCTTTTTATCATTTACGTACTCGAGGACGAGCAGGAATTAAGCTTGGGGATGCTTGATACGTCTCCAACGTATCTATAATTTTTGATTGTTCCATGCTATTATATTACCCTTTTTGGATGTTTATGGGCTTTATTTTACACATTCATATCATTTTTGGGACTAACCTACTAACCGGAGGCCTAGCCCATATTGCTGTTTTTTTGCCTATTTTAGTATTTCGAAGAAAAGGAATATCAAACAGAGTCCAAACGGAATGAAACCTTCGGGAGCGTGATTTTTGGAATGAACATGATCCGGAGAGCTTGGAGTGCAAGTCAAGAAGCTCCCGCGGGCCCCACGAGATAGGGGGCCGCGCCCTCCCCTGTAGGGCACGCCCCCTGTCTCGTGGGCCCCTCGGGCGGCCACCGACGTACTTCTTCCTCTTATATATACCTACGTACCCCGAAAACATCCAGGAGCACCACGAAACACAATTTACACCGCCGTAACCTTCTGTATCCGCGAGATCCCATCTTGGAGCCTTTGCCGGCACTCTGCCGGAGGGGGAATCAACCATGGAGGGCCTCTACATCAACATCCTTGCCCCTCCGATGAGTTGTGAGTAGTTTACCACAGACCTACGGGTCCATAGTTATTAGCTAGATGGCTTCTTCTCTCTTTTTGGATCTCAATACAATGTTCTACCCCTCTCTTATGGTGATCTATTCGATGTAAACTCTTTTTGCGGTGTGTTTGTCGAGATTCGATGAATTGTGGGTTTATGATCCAGTTTATCTATGAATAATATTTGAATCTTCTCTTAATTCTTTTATGTATGATTGAGTTATCTTTGCAAGTCTCTTCGAATTATCAGTTTGGTTTGGCCTACTAGATTGGTCTTTCTTGCCATGGTAGAAGTGCTTAGCTTTGGGTTCAATCTTGCGGTGTTCTTACCCAGTGACAGAAAGGGTTGCAAGACACGTATTGTATTGTTGCCATCGAGGATAACAAGATGGGGTTTATATCATATTGCATGTGTTTATCCCTCTACATCATGTCATCTTGCTTAATGCGTTTCTCTGTTCTTATGAACTTAATACTCTAGATGCAGGCAGGAGTTGGTCGATGTGTGGAGTAATAGTAGTAGATGCAGGCAGGAGTCGGTCTACTTGTTATGGACGTGATGCCTATATACATGATCATTCCTAGATAATCTCATAACTATGCGCTTTTCTATCAATTGCTCGACAGTAATTTGTTCACCCACCGTAATACTTATGCTATCTTGAGAGAAGCCTCTAGTGAAACCTATGGCCCCCGGGTCTATCTCTTATCATATTTGCTTTCAATCTACTTTTATTTGCATCGTTACTTTTTGCATCTATATTACAAATTACTGAAAATATATTTATCTTATCATACTATCTTTATTAGATCTCACTTTCGCAAGTGGCCGTGAAGGGATTGACAACCCCTTTATTGCGTTGGTTGCGAGTTCTCAGTTTGTTTGTGTAGGTGCGCGGGACTTTTGAGGAGCCTCCTACTAGATTGATACCTTGGTTCTCAAAACTGAGGGAAATACTTATGCTACACTTTGCTGCATCACCCTCTCGTCTTCGAGGAAAACCAACTTAATCTCAAGACGTAGCATTTACCAGGATGCCCAGTCCCATGCTCAAATCAAATCAAAATAAATGCAAACAAAACTCCCCCAGGATTGTTGTTAGTTGGACGGCACCCGTTCTTTCGGGCCAGCCATGGATAAACTTTACCATTCTGTTTGGGAACTGCCTATAATGTATATAGCATGGAAGATATTGAGATCTCTTGGTTGTTATGTTGACAATGAAAGTATGCCGCTCAAAATATTGTTTATCTCTGGTTCAAAACTCGAGCTCTGGCACCTCTGCAAATCCCTGCTTCCCTCTGCGAAGGGCCTATCTATTTCTTTTATGTTGAGTCATCATCCTCTTATTAAAAAAGCACCAGTTGGAGTGCACCGCTGTCATTTGCATGCATTACTATTAATTTACATTGAGTATGACTGTGACTGGATCTCTTTTACCATGAATTACAATGTCTAATCAGTCCTTGATCTTCAGGGGTGCTCTGCATTTATGTTTTGCGGTCTCAGAAAGGGCTAGCGAGATACCATCTTGTTATATCATATTATGATTGTTTTGAGAAAGTGTTGTCATCCGAGATTTACTATTATTGCTCGCTAGTTGATTATGCCATTCACATGAGTAAATATGAGACCTAAATGTTATTGTGAATATGGTTTGTTCATAATCTTTGCTGAAAACTTGAATGCCGGCTTTACATATTTGCAACAACAAGATCAAACAGAGTTTGTAAAAGTTTTTCTTTGTCACTTTCAGTTTGTCAACTGAATTGCTTGAGGACAAGCAAAGGTTTAATCTTGGGGGAGTTGATACGTCTCCAACGTATCTACTTTTCCAAACACTTTTGCCCTTGTTTTTGACTCTAACTTGCATGATTTGAATGGAACTAACCCGTACTGCGCAGTTTTCAGTAGAACTGCCATGGTGTTATTTTTATGCAGAAAAGAAAGTTCTCGGAATGACCTGAAAATCCACGGAGACACGTTTTGGAATTAAGAAAAAATATTGGCGAAAGAATCAGCATCAGGGGGCCCACACCCTGTCAACGAGGGTGCAGGGCGCGCCCCCTTGGGGCGCGCCCCTTGCCTCATGGCCCCCCTGGGACTCCACCGACCTCAACCCCAACTCCATATATTCACTTTCGGGGAGAAAAATAAATAAGAGAGAAGGATTCATCGCGTTTTATGATACGGAGCCGCCGCAAATCCCTAATCTTCCTCGGGAGGGCTGATTTGGAGTCCGTTCGGGGCTCCGGAGAGGGGAATTCATCGCCATCGTCATCATCAACCATCCTCCATCACCAATTTCATGATGCTCACCGCTGTGCGTGAGTAATCCCATCGTAGGCTTGCTAGACGGTGATGGGTTGGTTGAGATTTACCATGTAATCGAGTTAGTTTTGTTAGGGTTTGATCCCTAGTATCCATTATGTTCTAAGATTGATGTTGATATGACTTTGCTATGCTTAATGCTTGTCACTAGGGCCCGAGTGCCATGATTTCAGATCTGAACCTATTATGTTTTCATGAATATATGTGAGTTCTTGATCCTATCTTGCAAGTTAATAGTCACCTACTATGTGTTATGATCCGGCAACCCCGAAGTGACAATAATCGGGACCACTCCCGGTGATGACCGTAGTTTGAGGAGTTCATGTATTCACTAAGTGTTAATGCTTTGGTCCGGTACTCTATTAAAAGGAGGCCTTAATATCTCTTAGTTTCCAATAGGACCCCGCTGCCACGGGAGGGTAGGACAAAAGATGTCATGCAAGTTCTTTTCCAATAGCACGTATGACTATATTCGGAATACATGCCTACATTACATTGTTGAACTGGAGCTAGTTCTATGTCACCATATGTTATAACTGTTGCATGAAGAATCACATCCGACATAATTATCCATAACTGATCCATTTCCTATGAGCTTTTCACATATTGATCTTTGCTTAGTTACTTCTCCGTTGCCACTGTTCGATTGCTACAAAACTGCTACTGTTACTTTTGCCACCGTTACCATTACTTCCATACTACTTCGCTACTAAATACTTTGCCACAAATATTAAGTCTTTCAGGTGTGGTTGAATTGACAACTCAGCTGCTAATAGTTGAGAATATTCTTTGGCTCCCCTTGTGTCAAATCAATAAATTTGGGTTGAATACTCTACCCTCAAAAACTGTTGCGATCCCCTATACTTGTGGGTTATCACCCCCCGCGGTCACCGATACCGACGCCGCTATGTTGTGACTTTTTTTTTGCGGGAGAAAGTTTGATCAAGTTATGTTTATTGTGGATATGGATTTTGTATTGATTTTGCATTGTGGATGATAATTCTAATGGATGTTAATATGGATGACAATAAAGACGATTTAAAACATATATTATAAAAATGTGGATGTTAACATTTTGTATAAAAACTTGGTAAATATTTTGTATTGATTTTGTTGCATGAATAAAAATTGGTATTAATATGTATATTATAAAAAAATGTGAATCGTGTATGTGATAGGTCTATAAAAATATAGACATGTGGTGAGAGAAAAACAAAAAACAAAAAATATAGACATGTGGTGCTCGCTAGAGGAGGCCCCGACAATCGCCGGTGACACGTCCCCGACGATCGCCGGAGGAGTCCCCGACGATCGCCGGTAACAAGGCCTCAACGATCGCCGAAGGAGGCCCCGACGATCGCCGGAGGATTCCCCGATGTTAAGTGCTAATGAAAGGGGGCCGACCGGAGAGCTCACCACGGGGAGGGGGCCCCGACGATCGCCTGTGAGGAGGCCCTGACGATTGCCGAAGGAGTCCCCGATGTTAAGTGTTAAGGAAAGGGGGCCAGCCAAAGAGCTCACCACAGGGAGGGGCCCCGACGATCGCCGGTGAGGAGGCCCCGATGATCGCCGAAGGTGTCCCCAATGTTAACTGCTGAAACTGATAAAACTTGCCATTTTGATATTTTTGTGTGATTTAATGCAAGCATCATATGAATAAACTTTATAGATGTGTTTGGTGCATTTTCATGTCTATTTGTTGATGGTATTTTGCCCATGCCATGGTAAACATGTATAGGTACTGTAACAAGCTTGCAAACATGATATGATACTGTTACTGTTTTACACTTGCTGAAAACTGCTAAGTCTGAAATTGACTATTAGAAAACGTGGCAACTTTGGATGATGTTTCCCACTAATCCATTGCTCATACGCATATGATTCCTACTTGTGATTGGTCTATTTAATGTGTACTTTGATTCCATGCCATTGGTTGCCATGTAAAGTTGTCGTAGCATGACTCAATCTTGCTCTCAAGTTCTCATCATAATGTTATTGTTTTGCATTCCCAGATTTCATTAAGTCTGAAAAATAGCTTATTATCTCTCATGGTTTTAAATTGCCATGTTGTATATTTGCAGAAACTATGGAACACGACAGATGCTTAGAACAAGAAGAGATGTTGGGGAAATAATCCGCGACGGAGATGATGATATCACATCACAGTTTCTGAACGACTCCGGTGGTGAGGAATGGAGGGAGAAGACGGCTTCGGTGTTGAAATGGAGGGAGAAGATGACGACTCTAGTGTTGGATCCTTAACCATTACAAAGTTCGACGAGGTATATTTATTAAGCCTCTGCTGACTAGATGCATTAATTGATTCTTATGTACATATATTAACGCTTCATTCTTCTTTTAGCCCTCTGGATCGAGCCAACCTTCTATAAAGAGACGAGGCCCAAAAAAAGGTTGGGTGAGAATGAAAGGTTCACGATCGAAGAAGTCGCTGCAAATGGTAAACCGACTTGTCCCGAGCAGAACGCAGACCGATTAATATTAATACATCAGTGCGGAGTTGTTGTTAGAGACAACATCCCGATTATCATTCGTGAATGCAGTAAGCCAAAGGCGGACGATGGAGTTTTTTTATGTCGATGATAGATCCAAGGATGATCTTTGGATACGCTCATGACAAATTTCACCCTACTGCTAGAGGTGGATCGATAACAATGTTATAGAGCAAAAATTCGTGGCGTGGGCTCTTAAGAAGATGGCCCAACAATTGAACAACTGGAAGAAAAGATTGTACGAAGAGTATATCTTGAAAGAGAAGACTCTAGCATTCACCAGAGCAGATGATAAGTTAAAAGATCAGTAGCCCACATTTGTGGAGTACAAGACATCAGAGGTGCAACGCCCGGATAATTAAGCTACAGTGAACCTTTGTTAATGATGCCACATGACCTCGATTACTATTGTTAACCTCACGATGATTCAATCCCGTTCGAATTCAATGTTCAAAATCAAGTCAATGGTAAAAAAAATTCAAATATTAACACTATAATGTCCGGGTTGTGCCAGATATTGCATAGGGAATTATGGTGAAGAAACCACACTTTTACAAAATGCTTAAATACTCCAAAATGAATAAAACAATAAAGGAAAAATACATAAAAATAAAAGGAAAAATAAAAATAAAAAAAGAAATAAAAGGAAAAGGAACCCCCCTCGCTGGGCCTCGGCCCAGCTGACCACTGGGATAGGTAGGCCGGCCCAGCCGGCGCCTGACTCCCCCTGCATATCCCCCACCCGGGGAAATCCTAACCCGCCGAAACCCCATTCCCCACCCCACGTCTCTCACCCGCTCCCCCCGATCCACATCTGGATCGGGGCTCGATGCGCCGACTGTGCCGCCCGTTCCCCGCGACCCATCGCCGTACACCATCGCCATCATCTTGTCTGTCGCCCACCCGGCCCTAATCTCGTTGCCTCGTCCCATCGTCGCTTGCCGTCGTCCCCATCCTCCTCCCCAAAGGCCACCTCGAGCCTCGCTGCCCCCTGGTCTCTACATCGCCAGTGAGGGCCACGCCCTCCTCTATCTAATGTCCCCGCTCGCCTGTCGACCGCCCGTTCGCGCCTGGGGCTAGCCCCACGCGGCTGCCCCCTCTCTGCTCCCGCTCCCCCGCTAGCGCCACGCGGTCACCGTGCACGCCTATGCCCACGCGCACACACGCCTTGACCATGCCATTCTCCTCGCGCTGTTGCTCTGCCGCGGCCCTGCTCACCGCTCACTGGCCACGCCCCGACGCGCGCCTGCGCGCCCGCCTTGCTCCTGCGTTACCCAAAATGCACGCTCGCTTGCCCGTGTCCACCGCTCGCCGCCCGTCGCGGCGACCGCCTAGCCCGCTCCATCGTGCCATCTGCTTCCCCCGCTCACCTGCCTCACCTCGCCGCTCGCCGTGAACCGCCACTGCTGCTGCGGTGCCCCACTGCGCCCTTGTGCACCCCGCCATGGCGGCCGCCCCCAGCATCTCTGCCCGTGCCAGCACCTCTCGCTGCGCGCGCTGGCCCATCCTGCCGGACACTCCACGGCCCCAACGCCCCCCTACGGCGAGCGCCTGCATCACCACAGCCTCGCCCCACCATGGCCTCGCTGATGCCACATCCGGCACCCGGCGCCCATCTACGCCCGCTGGCCCTTGCCCGGGTTGAGTGCCTTGTGCCCGTGTGCCCGCACACCTGACCCGCTTTGGCATGGGCCACTGACATCGGGGCCCCACGCCCCAGAACGAGAATTTAGAATAATTAATTAATTAATTAAATGAAATATTAACCTAATTAATCCTTTTAATTAACTTGTTAACTACCTAATTAGTCTAACTAAATCTGTTAGTTAACTAGGAAGTCAATGACAGGGGGCCCCACCCCCTGTTGACCAGTCAAAGTTTGACTGGTCAACTGGGTCCCCTGGTCCCACCTGTCAGCCTGTGTACATTTTTGTGTACACTGTGCTGGGTACACCTAGCAATTTGACATTTATTTCAAATTAATATAATTTAGAAAATGAAAAAAACTTTAAAAATTAATATAAAATAATTCGTAACTCGGATGAAAATACTTTGTACATGAAAGTTGCTCCGAACGACGAGATGAATCCGCGTATGCAGTCCATTTGTCCATCGCACGTCCCTAGCATTACAAACATGCAACAATCCACCCATGTTTCATCTGCCCGAAAACGTCAAACACCGGGAATACTTTCCCGGATGCTTTCCCCCTTTGCCAATGGCAGCTAGTACTGCGTTAGCTCACCCTAGCATTGCTAAATGTCATGTCATGAATCTTAATGCATATGTTTGCATTGTATTCATTGTCTCTCCCCCCTCTTCTCTCTGGTAGACTACGAGACTGAAGCCGCCGCTGCCCCGATCGACTATGGTGTTGACGACCCGTCCATCTTTGTCGAGCTTCCAGGCAAGCCAACCCCCCTTGTTCATCTCGATATCGTCTACTCTTTCCCTCTACTGCTTGCATTAGAGTAGTGTTACTGTTTCATCGGTTTGATACTATAATGCTGCATAGCCTGTCCTTATTACTACTGTTGATACCTTTACCTGCAATCCTAAATGCTTAGTATAGGTTGCTAGTATTACATTAGTGGCCCTACACTCTTGTCCATCTGCCATGCTATACTACTAGGCCATGATCACTTCGGGAGGTAATCACGGGTATATACATACATACATACTACATGTTAGATGATGTGACTAAAGTTGGGTCGGCGCGTAGAGTACCCGCAAGTGATTCCGATGTGGGGGGTTGAAGGGGCAGGTGGTTCCATCCAGGTAGTGATGGGCCTAGGTTCCCGAAGGCCCATGACTGTTACTTTGTGGCAGAGCAACAGGGTAGGTTGTGACCACCTAGGAGACAGGTGGGCCTGATCCCTGGTGCGTCCGCGGATACTTCAAATAACACACTTAACGAGAGCTGGATGCTTGATATGAGTCTGGCCGGTGGCTTATACGCACTAACCACCACGCGGGAACACTTATGGGCACTCGACGTCGTAGTATTGGCCGAAGCCTCCTAGAAGTCAGCAACTTAGCGGCGCGCGCCAGGTTGGATCGCGTAATGCAACTTCCTTTATAATGGAGATTGCTAGGTCCGCTCACTAGCCATGTTCGCATCGTGCAGGTGCACAACAGGTGATGGGCCCAGACCCATGCGCACTTAGGATTTAGTCCAGTGTGCTGACCTCTCTGTTAGGCCTAGGTAGGGCTGCAACGTATTGATCTTCCGAGGCTGGGCATGACCCAGGAAAGTGTGTCCGGCCAAGGGATCGAGCGTGTTGGGTAATGTGGTGCACCCCTCCAGGGAAGTTAATCTATTCGAATAGCCGTGTCCCTCGATAAAAGGACAACCTGGAGTTGTATGCTGACCTTATGACAACTAGAACTGGATACTTAATAAAACACATGTCTTACAAGTTCCAGAGACAACCCGGTGATCGCTTTCCCACAGGGTGACGAGGGGAGGATCACCGGGTAGGATTATGCTATGCGATGTCACTTGATGCTGTACTTGCTACTCTCTTCTACATGCTTCAAGATGGAGGCTGCCAGAAGCGTAGTCTTCGATAGGACTAGCTTCTCCCCCTTCTTATTCTGGCATTCTGCAGTTCAGTCCACAGATACTACCCATTTCATTGATACCAATGCATATGTAGTGTAGATCCTTGCTTGCGAGTACTTTGGATGAGTACTCACGGTTGCTTTGCTCCCTCTTTCCCCCTTTTTTCTATTCTTCTCGGATGTTGCAACCAGATGCTGGAGCCCCGGAGCTAGACGCCACCTTCGACGCTACACCGAGGGTGCCTACTACTACGTGCAGGCCGTCGACGACCAAGAGTAGTTAGGAGGATCCCAGGCAGGAGGCCAGTGCATCTTTCATCTATATCCTAGTTTGTGCTGGCCATCTTATGGCACCTTGTTTAACTTATTTCTGTACTCAGATATTGTTGCTTCCGCTGACTCGTCTATGATCGAGCATTTGTGTTCGAGCCCTCGAGGCCACTGGCTTGTAATATTAAAGCTTGTATGACTTATTTGTGTTTAGAGTGTGTTGTCATATCTTCCCATGAGTCCCTGATCTTGAGCGTACACGTTTGCGTGTATGATTAGTGTATTATTAGTGTACAATTAAATCGGGGGTGTCACAAGTTGGTATCAGAGCTGACTGCCTGTAGGAATCCCCCTTCCACACTCCTTGGCCGAAGTCAAGGCCCACATCGCCATTGGGTGGTATTAGGTTCTTTTACTCCTCGATCTTTACTCTGGGACTCTAAACTCTCTTCTATTCGGGTTAGATGAATTTACTAACTCTAACATTAGGATCATATGACCACATTAACCCCAAAGTTGGATAAGCCATAGTTATTCCTTAGAATGGTATTTTGAATAATACCCACACTGTCATTTGCCTCCTTTGAAACATCTTTGTTTTCAGGTGGAACCCACGAGGCAGGTCGTCCACCACACGATGGCCATTGGAGTCTCAGGATCACCTGCTGTGCTAGCCAAAATGATGACCTATCTGGGTTATCACTGGCACCCTGAGTACACTGTGTACGAGGAGTACCAGGACTTTAACCAGGAGCAGTAGCGTGCCATCGTTCACCTCTTGTCTCGGGATTATAAGTCCTCTACTGTGCTGCACACCGCTCATGGTGTTGGAGTGACCATCGATATGGAAGTCCACGATGCTGCTTACGCTACTCTGACACGTCTCCGTGGCTAGTATCGGGCGTTAGACACTTCGGCTTTCAGGCACATTGCTATCGCTTCCGACGATGGTGAGGAGGGATACTACACTGCTGCCTAGTCCACCGTCACCCGAGAACCATTCCAACACCAGAACTTTGTTCTGCATGCTGATGGGTTGGATTGAGCTAATCAAGCTCTTCGCCATGAGTTGTACACCACCCGTAGTCACCTTTACCGCGCTCTTACGCTGTTGCACCCCTTTGTCCAATCTGGACAGCTGCCACGTTCTGCGGTCTACCCAGCCAGGACCGTGATGCCCCATGGTGTTGGTTGGCCAGATGTGGGAGGCTACACTTCGGCACTTGGTGCTCTTTTGTCACGCCCAATATGCGACCCTATCCTAAAGGAACTTGAATGTCCCACCAAGGATAGAAGCACATATTGGAGACGTTTTTGCAAGGTGGATATCATTACATCGTACCATTACATAATAGTTGGGGATACATACAAGAGGAACACAATGCCAAACGAATACACCAACATCATACATAAGAGCAACATTCGAATACGGATGAAGCACAAACAGAAACTCAAACGACATCCACCCTACTAGCCCAGGCTGCCGACCAGGAACCTATCCCCTAAACGAAGAAGAAGCAGAAGAAGAACTCCAAAACAAGAAAGCATCACTCTCGCATCATAATCATCGCATTACCTATACCTGCAACTGTTGTTGTAGTAATCTGTGAGCCACGAGAACTCAGCAATCCCATTACCATGGGTATCAAGACTAGCAAAGATTAATGGGTAAGGAAAGGATAGTGGTGAGGTTGTAGCAGCGACTAAGCATGATATGGTGGCTATCTTACGAATACAAGAATAAGATGAGAAGCTACGCAAACGGTCGCAAACTAGTAATGATCAAGAAGTGATCCTGAACTACTTACGTTCAAACATAACCCAAACCATGTTCACTTCCCAGACTCCACCGAAAAGAGACCATCACGGCTACACATGCGGTTGATGTGTTTTACTTAAGTCAAGTGTCAAGTTCTCTACAACCGAATATTAACAAATTTCCATCTGCCACATAACCGCGGGCACGGCTCTAAAAAATTTATACCCTGCAGGGGTGTCCCAACTTAGCCCATTATAAGCTCTTGCGACCAATGAAGGATATTCCTTCTCCCGGGAAGACCCGATCAGCCTCGGAATCCCGGTTACAAGACATTTTGACAATAGTAAAACAAGACCAGCAAGACCGCCCGAATGTGCCGACAAATCCCGATAGGAGCTGCACATATCTCGTTCTCAGGGCACAATGGATGAGACAAGCTACGAGTAAAACCAGCCCTCAAGTTTCCCCGAGGTGGCCCCACAGGCTGCTCGGTTCGGACCAACACTTAGAGAAGCACTGGCCCGGGGGGGTTAAAATAAAGATGACCCTCGGGTTTATAACTCCTAAGGGAAAGTTAGTAGGTTGTTAGGCAAATGTAAAACCAAGGTTGGGCCTTGCTGGAGGAGTTTTATTCAAAGCGAACTGTCAAGGGGTTCCCATAAACCTGACCGCGTAAGGAACAAAAAATCAAGGAACATAACACCAGTATGACGGAAACTAAGGCGGCAAGAGTGGAACAAAACACCAGGCATAAGGCCGATCCTTCCACCCTTTACCAGGTATGTAGATGCATTAATTAAAATAAGAGATATTATGATATCCCAAAATAATCCTGTTCCAACATGGAGCAATCTTCAACTTCACTAGCAACTAACAATGCTAGAGGCGCGCACGTGTCGTAGTAGAGGCACGCATGTGTCGTAGTAGAGGCACGCACGTAGCATGTACACGTACGTACAGCAGCCAGGGTGCAAGAAAGAAAATACGGCCATGTACGTACTACGGGCGGGGTCTGGAACGCCTACTCGCGCATACGTACGGCCAGGGCTCATGTACATGGCTGGGATGGAACGGAGAAACTGCGTCGTCATCGTGTTCATGGGGAGCCAACCGGCTGGATCGGAACGGAATGCGTCATCATGTTCATTGGGGGGGGGGGGCTTGCACGGAACAGCCGATGGAAACGAGGCCTAGCGTATCGTGGAGTGGAGGAAACATCCTTGTGTTCGACCTGCCACGATCGAAACGGGATCCTGTTCATCGGGAGGGGTCTAGCATATCGCAAAATTTAGGAAACAGACTTTTGTTGGATCTCCTATAGTCAAAATGGGATCCTGTTGATCGGGAGGGGTGTGGCGTACCGCACAAGAGAGGAAACAGACTTGTGTTGGAGTGCTACGGTCGAAACGGGGGTCCTGTTCATCGGGAGGGGTGTGGCGTACCGCAAAACGGGACTCCACGGGATACTGTTCATCTCCACAATCGACCTCCTCCAACCTCCACGGGCTATTGGTCATCCACCGTCGATCTCCTCCAGCCTCCACCTGCAACTGTTCATCCACGGGCTCCTGTTCATCTAGCCTCCACCACGTGCTACTCCATCGGCTACTGTTCAACCAGCCCTCTCCACGGGCTACTGTTAAACCACCCCTCCACGGGCTACTGTTCATCCAGACCTCAACAGGCTACTGTTCAACCAGCCCTCCATGGGGTCATCCTGTTCAGCCAGCCCTCCATGGGGTCCTATTCATCCAGCCGCAACCGGCTCGATCGGGGTTTTGTTCATCCAGAGGCAACACCACGGGGTCCTGTTCATCCAAACCCACCGGGAACTGTTCATCCAAACGCCCAAACAACGCTCATTGTTCATCAAGGGAAGGAGGCAGCAGGGTTCGATCGGCTTCAGTTAGCAGCAGTAGCAAAGGAATCACTTGGGTTTAGTAATGTAGCTAGTGCAATCACTCGGGTTCAGTTAGCGCCCAATGCCTCGCACACACGCGCGTACGTGTATGAGAGAAACGAGCATCGCTCGGCCCTCGACCACCCACCGTAACCGGGAACTCCCCAAAATTTTCCTCGCCCTCGCTTCTACCACGGTTTTTTCCGTCATGGACGGCCCAAAGAATGTCATGCAGCTACGTCTCCGACCCGCCCAGGACGAAAAGCCCATTTTCTGTCATGATTTTTTGTCATAGAAGTAGTAGCCCACCACATCTATCCTGGACGAAAAGCCCATTTTTTGTCATGATTTTTTGTCACAAAATGTCGTACAGATGAACATCTCTGCATTCCGTGTCATCCATTATATTCTGCACTCCTATGTCAGAGTTTTGCCATCCTTGTCTAAACCGTTGTTTTGTTTTCCTCGGATGGTCAACACCCGAAGCACCGCTGCTACCCAGGAGCAGGGTGAAGCCAGTGGGGCTAGGGATGGGAATCTCCCTCATCCACCTTCCTTGGCCGAGGTCATGTTGGAGGCTGAAACGAACAAACGTGAGACCAACCGACTACTGGAACGCATTGAGCAGAACACTGCACATCACCAGAGGAACGACTTGGTGTCTCTCAATGACTTTATCAAGTTGTACCCACCAACCTTCCATCATTCCGTTGAGCCTCTAGATGCGGATGATTGGCTCTGCGGCATCACCCACAAGCTACGTTCTGCACAAGTAGCCGAAGCTGACAAGGTCACTTACGCTGCTTATCACCTTGAGGGCCCTGCCAGCCTTTGGTGGGAGAACTATGAGGCCATGCGCCCAACTGGCCATGATACCACTTGGGCAGACTTCAACGAGGCTTTTCGTGAGCACCACATCCCGGAAGGTCTTATGGATCGTAAGAGGGAGGAGTTTTGAAACTTCACGTAGGGCAGGCTAACCGTGGATGCCTATAGCCGAGAGTTTGGAAACCTAGCATGCTATGCACCTGAAGAAGTGTCCACTGATGCCAAGAAGCAGGCGAGGTTTCGCAAGGGACTTAGCCCCGAGCTTCGCTGTGATCTTCGTCTGCATGAGTACACCTCCTTCCAGAAGCTAGTGAACAAAGCTATTAGTCCTAAGACAGGCCAGACTAACTATGAAGCTACACGCAAGCACTCTCATGATACTAGTTCCTCATCCGGTTCTGGCTCTCGGAAGCGTCGGCTGTGGGTGCCAAACATAGCTCTGCCACCCAAATTCACTTTGAGGCCATCCTATCAGGCACCTCGCCTAACCCAGCAATATGCACCGCCTAAGGCTTATGGTGGATCAGCCGCCAATGCTCCTCCATGCACCAACACTGTGACATGCTTCAAGTGCGGAGAGCCAGGTCACTACATGCGAGAGTGTCCCTAGAATAACCACCCAATTAGTTCGGAAAGGCTGTTGGCCGTGGCAAGCAAGCAGGGAAGGTGTATTATGCAAGCCAGCCACCACTGCACGTGGCCATGTGAACTGTGTCTCAGCTGAGGAGGCTCAGGATGATCCCAATATCATTCTTGGTACGCTCCTCGTTAACTTCCATCCGGCATCTGTTCTTTTTGATACTGGAGCATCTGATTCATTTATATCTAAGAGCTATGCCTGTTTGCACAACACCACATTTTGTGATATGCCCACTTCCATGGTAATTCAAACCCTGGGATCCAGATGGCAAACTTCTAGAGTAAGCCATGAGAATGAAATTCATGTCGACAGACTTGTTTTCCTTGCATCTTTGATAGCTCTCAAATCCTTGGACATAAATATCATCTTAGGTATGGATTGTATGACAGCCCATCATGCTAAGATTGATTGTTACTCTAGGACTGTTCAACTTACACATCCATCGGGCAAGGTAGTCAATGTCTTGACCCGAGTGTCTGAGCGTCAGCTCTATTCTCTCAATGCCAGTCCATTGCCAGACCTCAAAGATATTCCGGTAGTCTGTGACTTCCCGGATGTCTTTCCAGAAGAACTGCCAGGTGTTCCACCTGACAGGGATATCGAGTTCGTGATAGATCTTGTCCCAAGAACTGTCCCACTCTCGAGGAGACCCTATAAGATGGCACCCCTAGAACTAGCTGAACTCAAGAAACAACTCGATGAGTCCTTGAAAAAGGGTTTCATCCATCCTAGTTCTTCTCCATGGGCTTGTCCGTCCTCTTCGTCAAGAAGAAGGATGGTATGGATCGGATGGTTGTAGATTATCGACGCGTCATCTTGGTCACCATAAAGAACAAGTATCCGCTCCCCAGGATCAACGACCTGTATGACCAACTCGCTGGATCCTCAGTCTTTTCCAAGATGGATTTGAGGTTGGGCTACCATCAAATCAAAATCAAGAACGGGGACATTCCCAAAATGGCCTTTGTTACTCGTTATGGCCAATACCAGTACACCGTCATGTCCTTCGGTTTAACCAATGCGCCAGCCACTTTCTCTCGGTTAATGAACTCGATCTTCATGGAGTACTTGGATAAATTAGTCATGGTTTACCTTGATGATATACTCATCTACTCCAAGATGAGGAAGAACATGCCAAGCATCTAAGGCTGGTATTGATGAAACTTCGAGAGCATCGCCATTATGCCAAATCCTCCAAATTTGAATTCTGGTTGCCATAAGTGACCTACCTAGGCCAAGTAATCTCTGGTAAGGGTATTGCTATCAATCACGAGCGAGTTCAGGTCGTTCTTAATTGGACTCCACCTGAATCGGTCAAGCAAGTTCGGAGTTTCCTTGGCTTAGCGAGCTACTGCCGCCGCTTTGTCGAGAACTTCTCCAAGGTTGCTAAACCCCTAACCGAACTCCTCAAGAAAGATCAAAAGTCCGAGTGGACCCCACAGTGTGAGTAGAGTTTTCAAGAATTGAAAAGAAGCCTAACATCTGCTCCCGTACTAGTACCACAAGATTTCTCCAAGGACTTTGTTATCTATTGTGACGCCTCGCGACAAGGACTTGGTTGCATACTCATGCAATATCATCATGTAATTGCCTATGCTTCACGACAGTTGCATCCACATGAGGAAAATTATCCTACACATGATCTAGAGCTTGCAGCTGTAGTCCATGCACTCAAAACCTGGCGACATTATCTTCTTGGTAATCGTTGCGAAATCTTCACCGATCACCAAAGTCTGAAATACATATTCACCCAACCGGATTTAAACCTCAGGCAAAGACATTGGGTCGAGTTGATCACAGATTACGACTTAGGAATAACTAACACCCCGGGGAAGGCCAATGTCATGGCTGATACACTAGGTCGTAAATCTTATTGTAACAACCTGATGTTACAACAAAGTCAACCACTTCTCCATGAGGAATTTCGGAAGATTAACTTTCACATTGTTCCTCAAGGATTCCTATCAACCTTGGTGGCGAAACGTACCCTTTCGGATCAGATCATCAAAGCTTAGAAGGTAGGTCCGGGAATCTCCCGTATCAAGAGAAACATCAAGAAAGGAGTTGCAGATTGTTTCTCCGTTGATGATCAAGGTGTCGTGTACGTCGGGAACCGCTTAGTGGTTCCCAAGGTATGAAACCTGAGGCGAATGATCCTTAAGGAAGCTCATGAATCTCCTCTCACAATTCATCCCGGTAGTACTAAAATGTATCAGGACCTACACCAGAGGTTCTGGTGGACTAGGATGAAGAGAAAAATTGCTCAATATATTGCTAGTTGCAATGTCTGTCGTCGTGTTAAAGCAAAGCATCAACGCCCTGCTGGAACCCTTTAATCTTTAGCTATTCCTGAATGGAAATGGGATAAAATCGATATGGATTTCATCACCGGTATTTCCAGGACCAAGAGAGGTAATAATGCTATCTTCGTCGTCATCGATCGTCTTTCCGAAGTAGCCCATTTCCTGCCTGTTCAAGAGAGTATAACCACTAGCCAGCTAACATATTTGTATATATTTCGAATAGTGTCTCTTCATGGTGTTCCATTGGAGATTAACTCAGATCGTGGGAGTCTCTTCACCTCTCAATTTTGGGAAAGTTTCCAAGATTCTGTGGGGACTCCTCTCTCCTTTAGCACCGCCTTCCACCCTCAATCAAGTGGTCAAGTAGAGCGCGTCAATTAAATTCCGAAAGATATGCTCCGAGCTTATGTTATGCCATTCGAAATGGATTGGGAGAAATGCCTTCCATTTGCCGATATTGCTTATAATAATAGCTATCAATCTAGCTTGGGCAAAGCTCCTTTTGAAGTTCTCTATGGAAGAAGGTGTCGAACGCCTCTTAACTGGTAAGAAACTAGGGAAAGACAATTCTTTGGCCCGGATATGATCCAGGAAGCAGAACAGCAAGTTCGCATTGTTTGTGAAAAGTTGAAAACAACCCAATCTCGTCAAAAGAGCCAATATGATCGTAAACATAAGGCCATGACTTTTTAAGTCGGCGAGAAGGCTTACCTTCGGGTTACTTCTCTGAAGGGAACCAATCGCTTAGGTATCAAGGGCAAATTGGCTCCTCGCTACATTGGTCCCTTTCGCATTCTTGCCAAACAAGGAAGTTGCCTACCAATTGGAACTACCACCGCATCTTTCCAGAGTTCATGATGTCTTCCATGTTTCTCAACTCAGGTGTTGCCTCTCGGATCCTATCCATGGAGTGGACCAGGAAACGCTTGATCTCCAAGATGATCTCACATATCGGGAATATCCCGTTCGTATCCTTGGTCAAGCCGAGCGTACCACTCGATGTCATAACATCAAGTTTCTCAAGGTTCAATGGTCACACCATTCTGAGAAAGAAGCTACTTGGGAAAGGGAGGATCGTCTTCGACTCGAGTACCTCACTTTCTTTCTGGCGGATCCTAAATCTCGGGACGAGATTTTTCTGAGTGGGGGTGATTTGTCACAACCCTAGTCAATGCATGCATTAGAGTGTTTGCATCATATTTAAATTTCTCAGAAAGTTGAAACGGGGATGGAAGAAACCCACAGCACCACTTAATCCAACTAGGGTTACAAAAATACTTTTTAAATGAACCTAAAATGCCCTTAAAAAATGTTCATCATCTTTGCCTTGGTCTAGAACCTCTGACAAAAATGGTTCACATTTTTCTAGTACAGCATTGGGTCATTGAATTAAATCATATTCTATTTGCATTTGGGCATTTAAATGTTATATAATATTTTAAATGTCCAAATATTCATGAACTGAAATGTTTGCTGCTGGAAATAATTCAAACAGTGGCCACAAGCAGTTTCATAATTTTTGTGGTTGTTTTGGTATTTTTTAATAAAGCCCTAAAGTCACGGAAAAATTGAAAACAGAAAATAAATGGAGAAAAGCACTTACCAGGTAAAAACTCACCTGGCGGCCCAACTGGCGGCCCAACACTGTGCTGGCCCAAGCTAGTCAGCTGCTTCCTCCCGCCAGCCAGGCAGAGAGGGGAGCGCCCGCGTGCCCGAGCTCGCCATGCACCTCCCAGCTTGCCTGCCTCACCCTAGACGCCGTTTCGCCGCATGGATGACCTCCTGGTCGCCGTCCCAACCTCGCTGACACCCCATTCGCCCCTTGCACCTCTCCTTCGCTCCCTCCCCGCCATGGCTGACGCAGCCGCAACAGCGCCGCCGTCATAACCGCAGCCACCATCGCCTTCTCGTCGCCCCGCCGTGTCCAGGAGCTCCGCCCCCATCCACTCCGTCGAGCAGACCGAGACCCGAGCGCTCACTCGCCCCGAAGCCACTGCACCGACCTTGCTTCGCCTCGCCATTGCCAGAGATCCACTTCGCCGCACCGCTCGCTCCAGCTCGTCCCTGACCCCGCTGACTAACTCGCCGTGACCGCTGTGATATCCTGCCTCTCCTCCCCTATCCGTTCTCGCTGCCGTTCACCATAGCGACTGCACGGAGCACACCCGCACATGCCGCCGCCTGAGCTCGCCACCAACCTGGCTCCGGCCATGCAACAACCTCACCACCGTGTCCAACGCACTCACTGCACCGCGTAGGGCTTGTAGGAGCTAGCCCCGCACCTCCACGTTCACCATAGCACCGAGTTCGAGCTCGCCCGAACTCCAAGAGCCGCCAAACTCGTCACTGACATGTGGGCCCCGCACCTGGTCAAACCTACTTTAGTAATTAAACTAACCCTAATTAGTTAGTTAACTAACTGTGTCACTGACCAGTGGGTCCCACAGGTCAGGTTTGACCTGGACCGCATAGTTGACCTGCTGACGCAACGCTGGCGTAGTAATGGCCTTTTCCTGGATTTATTCTTATCCAGGAAATTCTAGAAATTGTTGCTAACCTCAATAATCATAGAAATTAATCTGTAACTCCAAATGCAAAGATTTATATATGAAAAATGATCACAAAAATCCAATCTATCCATCTGTACTGGTTTCATGCATGTTTAAGCAACATGACCTTGCTGTTTAGTTTAAAACATGATAAAGCACTATTCAAATTCATAAGTTGAGTTTGGGGTTGAACCTTTGGTTCAAAATGGCTCAAACCCATATGGTTGTAGCTGCATTAGCCCAATACACTCATTTTGCCATGTCATATGCATGCATCATACTGTTGCATATCGACGTGTATTGATTGTGTTACCGGTGTGTTCTCTGCGGTAGGTTCTGCTCCCGAGGATTTCCGTGAATATCCAACTGAAGGACAGTACCCATCTACCGATCTGCCAGGCAAGCAACCACCATTTGATCATATCGATAAAATCCCATGTTCTCGCTCCTACTCTCATTTACTGCATTTAAGACAACAACGTTTCAAACTAATGTGTGCTGTGGTAGTTGAACCCTTTTCCTCTGCATGACCTGTCATTGCCATAGTAACTAGATGAAACCCACTAGCATGTGTAGGTTTTGATTGAGCCATGTCTGTGTTTCCTACCTTGCTATGCATGCTATGCTTAGAGTCGTGTCAGGTCTGGTTCATTTGCTAGAGTGAAATGATTATGTCGGTGATGCGAGTGAAGTGTTGAACACGATTTGGTAAAGGTATCGATGAGAGGCCATGTAGGAGTACATGGTGGGTTTTTTCATTGTAACCATCCCTAAGAACTGAGATATGTATGTGTGATTTAAGATTCAGCTACTACCATGCATTTGGCCCAAAACCAATGGACCCTCTCGGCTTATTAACTGCCCTTTTTCCTCTGTCCAGGAGTTGCAAGTAGTTTCTGGTGTTTGTAGTATACTGGAGGCCGTGCGCAATGTTGAACCTCAGGGTGGGCTGTGATGCGGTAGGTACGTGGCACGGTGTACCAGGCACCCGTTTGGTGTCTCGGGAACCCTACACACATCGTTCGGGGCCGTATGTGGAAACCTCATCCAGACTAGGGACTTGAGTCTTTAGTCAGGCCGTGGCCGACACCCTCATTGGGCTTCCGCTTGAAGGTTGTCGAGTACATGTCGTGTAAACGGCGATAAGTGGTGGAAGCATGTGTGAATAAGTACACCCCTGCAGGTTTAACATCATCTATTCGAATAGCTGCGTCCGCGGTAAAGGACCACTTGGTTGTTTATACAGTTCATAGACAAGTAAATGGAAACTACTAAAAGCCTCAAGACAAGTGTGAGTGTCGTGGATGGCCCTTCCGTAGGATGACGGGAGAGGATCCGCGGTAGTGTATTGTTGTGGTGAGTAGTGGACTAGTGTGCGCAAAACATTTACAAGTTGTTGTCTCGTAGGATAGTTAGCCAAGAGTCAAAACTAGCTTGCTGCAATAAACTCCACTACCCCTTTGTTGATAATGTGCATGTATGTAGGATCTGATGTAAGTCTTGTTGAGTACATTTGTACTCATGTTTGCTTAATTACAATTGCAGAAGAGAATGTCGCCCCTTCTGAAGGGTTTTATGTAGACCTCGACGTTGATGAGTAGCTTGATGCCCAGGTGGTGACCTTGAGCATGTGAAGGGCCTTTGTAGATATATGGGCTTCTTCAAGCCTTCTTGCTTTCTAGTTGTCTGTACTCAGACAAGTTTTCTTCTGCATGTGCTTGTATGCTTGTATGACTTGAATGTCACGTCGTGTGACCCCTACCTATATGAATGATATGTAAGCCTCTCTGGAGCCTTCTAAATAAAGTACTTGAGTTGTAGAGTTTTGATGTGATGACATGTTGTATTTGCACATATCGTGCATATTTTGTGTATGATTTGAAATGCTTGTTATGTGTTGGATACGACAATCTAGTTGTTTATCCTTGGTAGCCTCTCTTACCGGGAAATGTCTCCTAGTGCCTCCACTGAGCCTTGGTAGCTTGCTACTGCTCCGGAACACTTAGGCTGGCCGGCATGTGTCCTTCGTTCCTGTGTCTGTCCCTTCGGGGAAATGTCACGTGTTGTTCCTTTAAGTCCAAGTAGCTTGCTACAACTTGGGTTCATATGTTGTTGATCGACACGTTCGTTGCTGGGTTAGTGCCACTTTGGGTTCCTGTGTCTGTCCCTTCAGGGAAATGTCACGCCTGTCCGTATAAGTTAGTGCCACTTTGGGTTCACGACTAGTCATATCGGCCCGGGTTCTTTGTCATATGGATGTTAGCGACACTATCATATACGTGAGCCAAAAGGCGCAAATAGTCCCGAGCCAGGTAAGGTGGCACCCGCGGGAGTACCATGCGTGAGGCCTCAAAGTGATATGATGTGTTACATGCTAGATCGGTGTGACTTAGGATCGGGGTCCTGACATTCATTTAATTTTGTATATGTTTTTTATTTTCTTTTCTTTTCATTACCAGTAGCGCTTTCCGCGCAAAACACGCTGCTACAATCATATTAGCGGTAGCGCCCTTTCCTGAGCTCGTTGCTACTATTCCTAGACTGTGGAGAACAGTGTCGGAATTATAGTAGTAGCGCTTCTTTCTTCTCGCACGCTACTGCTATAATCTTAGCTGCAACGCGTTTATTTTTTGGGCGCTAGTGGTAAGTAGTAGTAGTGATTCTTTTTGACACGCGCTACTAGTATGTTTCTGTGTATAAGGTTTTCCCTAGTAGTGTTAGCCCACTGGCTGTCTTCTGGCCCAAAAAATCCTCAAAAACTTTCGCTCTGTTTGGACTCCGTTTGGTATTGATTTCCTGTGACGTAAAAACATGTAGAAAACAACAACTGGCACTGGGCACTATGTCGATAGGTTAGTACCAAAAAATGATATAAAATGACTATAAAATGATTGTAAAACATCCAAGAATGATAATATAACGGCATGGAACAATAAAAAATTATAGATATGTTGGAGACGTATCAGCATCCCCAAGCTTAATTCCTGCTCGTCCTCGAGTAGGTAAATGATAAAAACAAAATTTTTGATGTGGAATGCTGCCTAACATGTTCATCACATTTCTTTTCTTTATAGCATGGACATATGGACTTTTATATGATTCAAAGCAGTAGTCTAGTTTTGACATGAAGACATTAATACTCAAGCATACCAACAAGCAACCATGTCTTTCGAGATATCAACACTAAAGCAAGTTATCCCTAGCCCATTATGCTTAATCATTGATCCATTCATGAAACACACTCGAATATTAGCTACACCCAATGCTCAAATACGATCATAGTGCCCCTTAGTTGGTGCTTTATAAGATAAGATGGAGACTCAAATTCAAAATAAAAATTGCATAAGTAAAAGAAAGGCCCTTCGCGGAGGGCAGTAGGGATTTGTAGAGGTGCCAAAGCTCAAGGATTAAATTGAGAGATAAAAATATTTTTGAGAGGCATACTTTTCCCACCAACGAAAATGACTTAGAGATCTCTATACTTTCCATGCTAGATACATCATAGGCGGTTCCGAAACGGAAAATAAAGTTTATTACTTTTTCTACCATTACTTTCACTTTCCATGGCTAACCGTATCCACGGGTGCCCTCTATACCGACACTTTCCAAGGAATTTATTATTTTACAACATAAAGTAAATTCATTATTCATTTCGGGACTGGGCATACCTAATACCTTTGTCGTAGTCTCGTGCAATGACAAGTGAATAAACACTCATCGTGAGAATAACACATCTAGCATGGAAAATATTGGTCACCCTTCACCACCTTGCGAGCGATAGAGCACACAAAAGAGAAATTTATTTTGAAAATTAGATATGGCACATGCAAATTTGCTTAGAATGGCATGGAAATACCGCATGTAGGTAGGTATAGTGGACTTATATGGCAAAACTGGTTTAAGGGTTTTGGATGCACAAGTAGTGATCATAGTTAGTGCAAAATGAAGGCTAGCAAAAAGATTGAGAAGCGACCAACCAAAAAGCGAAAAACCTCGTACCCAAGCATTAAGCATAAGTAACACCAAATAATGCACCATAAGTAGGATATAAATTTCATTGCATAACTATTGACTTTCGTGCTTGCATAGGGAATCACAAACCTTAACATCAACATTCTTACTAAAGCACAATAACTCATCAACATGACTCACATATCATATCGTCATATCTCAAAACCATTACTAAGAATCAAGTTTATTTTGTCCAATGATCTTCATGAAAGTTTTTATTATATCCTCCTTGGATATCTATCGCTTTGGGACTATTTTCATATGCTGCTTTTGATAAGCTAAAACAAATATAAGTGAAGATCATGAGCATAATTTTTCTTTCTCTCAAAATAATCTAAGTGAAGCAAGAGAGAATTTGTTAATTTTTTTACTAACTCCCAAATAAATCTAAGTGAAGCATGAGAGAATTTCTTCAAAAATAACAAAGCACACCATGCTCAAAAAGATATAAGTGAAGCACTAGAGCAAATCCATGGCTCTAAAAATTTAAGTGAAGCATAGGAGCAAGCATAGCATAATTTTTGGCTCTCTCAAAAGGGTGTGTTCAGAAAGTATTCAACACTTAAGACACAAATAAAAACAAGAAAAGACTCATATCATACAATGATCCAAGCAAAACTCATAGTATGTGACGAATAAAAATATAGTTTCAAGTAAAATACCGATGGTTGTTAGAAGAAAGCGGGGATGCCACTCGGGGGCATCCCCAAGCTTAGTTGCCTGCTACTTATTTGAATATTATCCTGGGGTTCCTCGGGCACCCCCAAGCTTAGCCTTTTTATAATCCTTATTCCTTCATCCATCGTATGATAACCCAAAACTTGAAAACTTCAATCACATAAAACTCAAACAAAACTTTCGTGAGATCCGTTAGTATAAGAAAGCAAACCACTACTATAAGTACTGTAGCAAAGCTATTTTTATTTTGTTTTTGCATTATATCTACTGTCTTCCAACTATTATATGGTAAAAACTCATCAAAGAAACCCGTAGAATCACCAAAACAAGCACACAACGCAGAGAAAACAGATCTGTCAAAAACAGAACAGTCTGTAGCAATCTGAATATTTTTAATACTTCTGTAACTCCAAAAGTTCTGAAATAAATTGGTGGACTTGAGCAATTTGTCTATTAATCTTCTTCAAAAAGAATCAACTCAAAAGCACTCTTATGTTAAAAATGACAAATAATATCGTGAGTGCAGTAGTTTCTGTTTTTCAGCAAGATCAAATAAACTTTCACCCCAATCTTCCCAAAGGCCTTGCTTGGCACAAACACTAACTAAAACACAAAAAATACAATCATAACAGTATCATAATTGTTCTAACACACAATAACATAAAGCAAAAAAGCAAAAATAAATTTTATTCATTGGGTTGCCTCCCAACAAACGCTATCGTTTTATGCCCTTAGCTAGACATAACCCGTAGGATCTAAGTTTTGTCATCCTTATCCTTGTTTCCCTTGGAGGTATTTGTGTCGGGAGGTTTTGTAAATAAGACATAAAACACATTATCCATGGAAACCTTAGCACTATCAAGTTGCTTTTCTAACATAACCCCTTTGATTTCCAGCAGTGATCCAAGAATAGTGTTGATTAACATCGTTAAAAACTTGTTGGATATATCATATATAAAACAGGGACTTGCTTTTTAATATTCTCATCAAAGATTTGGTTGTCTCCAAGCAAATGTCTTAAAGCATAATCACTATTATAGAGAATTTAATCAATCACGGGTTTTTCATGATTCATGCCATAAAAATCAAATATTTCCCTAGCTTCCCGAATTATGTAGTCAAATTCACTCATCAAAACAAGAGTGGCTAACTTTTTAGCTTCAGGATCCTTTATAACAGGAAACTCATAGAAGAATCTTTGTAAGGTAGGATGAGTACGAATAAATCTAGTTTCAAGTTTCAGAACAAGTGCCAAAATAGCTTCCACAAAAGATTTAGTCCTTTTAAGTATAGGAATATCATCAAGACTTAGTTTTCTCACACAATTGAAAAATTCTTGGATATGTTCTTTTCCCATAAATTCCCTTGCCCCAAGACAAAAGTTTTGGCATCCAGATTACCCGTATGCTCCATTTTAGGAGTTAGCCCATCATCTGTTTCTGCCATACCAAAATCACTCATGGTGACGAGTTCAAGCAAATAAGATATCTGACGAGAGAACAGCGAACCAAAAAGAGGGCGAATAAAACGGAAATTTTTTGTGAAGTGGGGGAGAGGAAAACGAGAGGCAAATGGCAAATAATGTAAATTGCGAGGAGATGAGATTTGTGATTAGGAACCTGGTTGATGTTGAAGATCCTCCCCGGCAACAGCGCTAGAAATTCCTTTTGATGTTTGCTAGAACTACGTCGGTATTTCCCCAAAGAGGAAGGAATGATGCAATATAGCGACGGTAGGTATTTTCCTCAGTGATGACAGCAAGGTTATCGAACCAGTAGGAGAACCTCCTCACACTACGTAAACTGCACATGCACACAAATAACAAATACTCGCAACCTGACGTGTTAAAGGGGTTGTCAATCCCTTTCCGGTACGGTGCCTCAAGATAGGCAAATAACGTGAGATAAAAGTGGTTGCTAGGATAAATAGATTGCAAAACAAATAAATTGCAGCAAGGTATTTTTGTATTTTTGGTTTAATAGATCTGAAAATAAATGCAAAGGAAAATAGAACACAAAGGCAAATATGATGAAAAGAGACCCGCGGGCCGTAGGTTTCACTAGTGGCTTCTCTCGAGAAAAATACCAAATGGTGGGAAAACAATTACTGTTGGGCAATTGATAGAACTTCAAATAATCATGATGATATCCAGGCAACGATCATTATATAGGCATCACGTACAAGATTAGTAGACCGACTCCTGCCTGCATCTACTACTATTACTCCACACATCGACCACTATCCAACATGCATCTAGTGTATTAAGTTCATCAAAAAACGGAGTGATGCAATAAGAACAATGACATGATGTAGACAAGATCTGTTTATCTATTTATTTAGATATAGACCCCATCTTCTTATCCTTAGAAGCAATGATACATACGTGTCGGTTCCCCTTCTATCACTGGGATCAAGCACCGTAAGATTGAACCCACTACAAAGCACCTCTTCCCATTGCAAGATAAATAGATCAAGTTGGCCAAATAAAACCCAAATATCGGAAAACAAATACGAGGCTATAAGCAATCATGCATATAAGAGATCAAAGAAGACTCAAATAACATTCATGGATAAAAACATAGATCTGATCATAAACTCAAAGTTCATCGGATCCCAAGAAACACACCGCAAAAAGGCTTACATCATATGGATCTCCAAAAGACCATTGTATTGATAATCAACAGAGAGAAAGAGAGAGAGAGAGAGAGAGAGAGAGAGAGAGATGAAGTCATCTAGCTACTAACTACCGACCTGTACGTCTACAAAGAAATACTCATGCATCATCGGTGAGGCACCAATGGAAGTGGTGAACCCCTCCATGATGGTGTCTAGATTGGACCTGGTGGTTCTGCACTCTTCGGCTGCTGGAATTGATTTTCGTCGACTCCTCTAGGGTTTCTGGAATATTGGGGTATTTATAGAGCAAATAAGCGGTTCAGGGGTAACCCGAGGTGGGCACAACCCACCTGGGCGCTCCTGGGCCCCCAGGCGCGCTCTGGTGGGTGCTTCCCCCTCGAGGCTCCCCTCAGGTGCTTTCTTGTCCCACTGGATGTCTTCTGGCCCAAATAAATCCTCAAAAAGTTTCGCTGCGTTTAGACTCCGTTTAGTATTGATTTCCTGCGATGTAAAAAACATGCAGAAAACAACAACTGGCATTGGGCACTATTGATACGTCTCCAACGTATCTATAATTTTTGATTGCTCCATGCTAATTTATCTACTGTTTTAGGCAATATTGGGCTTTATTATCCACTTTTATATTATTTTTGGGACTAACCTATTAACCGAAGGCCCAACCCAGATTTGCTGTTTTATGCCTATTTCAGTGTTTCGAGGAAAAGGAATATCAGACGGAGTCAAAACGGAATGAAATCAACTGGAGAAGTTATTTTTGGAAGGAAAGCAACCTGATAGACTTGGAGTGCACGTTAGGGCGTGCCCCCCTACCTCGTGAGCACCCCGGAGGTCCACCGACGTACCCCTTGCACCCATATATACCTACGTACCCTAAAACTTCCAGAACATAAGATATATCGGGAGTTCCGCCGCCGCAAGCCTCTATAGCCACCAAAAACCTCTCGGGAGCCCGTTCCGGCACCCTGCCGGAAGGGGAACCCATCACCGGTGGCCATGTTCATCATCCCGGCGCTATCCATGACGAAGAGGGAGTAGTTCACCCTCGGGGCTGAGGGTATGTACCAGTAGCTATGTGTTTTATCTCTCTATCTCGTGTTCTCTCTCGTGTTCCTCTATGGCACGATCTTGATGTATCCCGAGCTTTGCTATTGTAGTGGATCTTATGATGTTTCTCCCCCTCTACTCTGTTGTGATGAATTGAGTTTCCCCTTTGAAGTTATCTTATCGGATTGAGTCTTTTATGAGAACACTTGATGTATGTCTTGCCGTGATTATCTGTGGTGACAATGGGATATCATGTGCCACTTGATGTATGTTTTGGTGATCAACTTGCGGGTTTCGTGACATTGGGAACCTATGCATAGGTGTTGGCACATGTTCTTGACTCTCCGGTAGAAACTTTGGGGCACTCTTTGAAGTACTTTTATGTTGGTTGGATGAATCTGAGATCATGTGGTGCATATCGTATAATCATGCCCACGGATACTTGAGGTGACAATGGAGTATCTAGGTGACATTAGGGTTTTGGTTGATTTGTATCTTAATGTGTTATTCTAGTATGAACTCTTTTATAGATTGATCCGAAAGAATAACTTTGAGGTGGTTTCGTACCCTACCATAATCTCTATGTTTGTTCTCCGCTATTAGTGGCTTTGGAGTGACTCTTTGTTGCATGTTGAGGGCTTGTCATATTATCTATCTATGTTATTATTGTTGAGAGAACTTGCACTAGTGAAAGTTTGAACCCTAGGCCTTGTTTCCTATCATTGCAATACCGTTTACGCTCACTTTTACCACTTGTTACCTTGTTGTTTTTATTATTTCAGATTACAAAAACCTATATCTGCTATCTATTTTGCACTTGAATCACCATCTCTTCGCCAAACTAGTGCACCTATACAATTTACCATTGTATTGGGTGTGTTGGGGACACAAGAGACTCTTCGTTATTTGGTTCCAGGGTTGCTTGAGAGAGACCATCTTCATCCTACGCTTCCTACGGATTGATAAACCTTAGGTCATCCACTTGAGGGAAATTTGCTACTGTCCTACAAACCTGTGCACTTGCAGGACCAACAACGTCTACAAGAAGAAGGTTGTGTAGTAGACATCAACTATATCAATAGGTTAGTACCAAAAAATGATATAAAATGACTATAAAATGATTGTAAAACATCCAAGAATGATAATATAACAGCATGGAACAATAAAAAATTATAGATGCGTTGGAGACGTATCAGTACACCTTCTACCACAAGTCCAAAGGCAAGATTTTTGTTGCTAAGAACGGATCCTTTCTAGAAAGGAGTTTCTCTCAAAAGAAGTGAGTGGGAGGAAAGTAGAACTTGATGAGGTAATTGTACCTGCTCTCGATTTGGAAAGTAGCTCATCCGAGAAATCTGTTCCCATGATGCCTACACCAACTGGAGAAGAAACTAATGATAAAGATCATGAAATTACAGATCAAGTTGCTACAGAACCTCGTAGGTCTGGCAGAGCACAATCCACACCAGAGTAGTAAGGTAATCCTGTTCTAGAGGTCATGTTACTTGACCATGACGAACCTACGAAATATGAAGAATCTATGATGAGCCCAGATTCCGATAAATGGCTTGAGGCCATGAAATCTGATATAGGATCCATGTATGAGAACAAAGTGTGGACTTTGGTCGATCTGCCCGATGATCGGCGACCCATATTAAATAAATGGATCTTTAGGAAGAAGACTGACGCTGACGGTAATGTTACTGTCTATAAAGCTCGACTTGTTGCAAAGTGTTTTCTACAAGTTCAAGGAGTTGACTATGATGAGACTTTCTCACCCGTAGCGATGCTTAAGTCTGTCCGAATCATGTTAGCAATTGCCGCATTTTGTGATTATGAAATCTGGCAAATGGATGTCAAAACTGCATTCCTTAATGGATTTCTTAAAGAAGAGTTGTATATGATGCAACCAAAAGGTTTTGTCGATCCTAAAGGTGCTAACAAAGTGTGAAAGCTCCAACGATCCATTTATGGACTGGTGCAAGCATCTCGGAGTTGGAATATACGCTTTGATGAGGTGATCAAAGCATATGGTTTTATACAGACTTTTGGAGAAGCCTGTATTTACAAGAAAGTGAGTGGGAGCTCTATAGTATTTCTAATATTATATGTGGATGACATATTGTTGATTGGAAATGATGTAGAATTTCTGAATAGCATAAAAGGATACTTGAAAAAGAGTTTTTCAATGAAAGACCTTGGTGAAGCTTCTTATATATTGGGCATCAAAATCTATAGAGATAGATCAACATGCTTGATAGGACTTTCACAATGCACATACCTTGATAATGTTTTGAAGAGGTTCAAAATGGATTAGTTAAGGAAAGGGTTCTTGCCTGTCAAAGAAAGCACATACTCAATGCCCGATCACTCCAGAAGATAGAGAGAAAATGAAAGTCATTCCCTATGCTTCAGCCATACGTTGTATCATGTATGCTATGCTGTGTACCAGACCTGATGTATGCCTTGTTATAAGTTTAGCAGGGAGGTACCAAAGTAATCTAGGAGTGGATCAGTGGACAGCGGTCAAGAACATCCTGAAGTACCTAAAAAGACTAAGGATATGTTTCTCGTTTATGGAGGTGACAAGGAGCTTGTCGTAAATGGTTACGTCGACGCTAGCTTTAACACTAATCCGGATGACTCTAAGTCACAATCTGGATATGTATTTTTATTGAATGGTGGAGTTGTTAGTTGGTGAAGTTCCAAGTAGAACGTCGTGGCGGGATCTACGTGTGAAGCGGAGTACATAGCTGCTTTAGAAGCAGCTAATGAAGGAGTCTGGATGAAGGAGTTCATATCCAATCTAGGTGTAATACCTAGTGCATCGGGTCCAATGAAAATCATCTGTGACAATACTTGAGCAATTGCCTTGGCGAAGGAATCCATATTTCACAAAAAGACCAAACACATCAAGAGACTCTTCAACTCCATCCGAGATTTGGTCAAGGAGGGAGACATAGAGATTTGCAAAATACATACGGATCTGAATGTTGTAGACCCGTTGACTGAGCCTCTTCCACGAGCAAAACATGATCAGCACCAAGACTCCATGGGTGTTAAATTCATTACAATGTATTCTAGATTATTGCCTCTAGTGCAAGTGGGAGACTGAAGGAAATATGCCCTAGAGGCAATAATAAAGTTGTTATTTTGTATTTCCTTATTCATGATAAATGTTTATTATTCATGCTAGAATTGTATTAACCGGAAACTTGATACATGTGTGAATACATAGACAAAACACTGTGTCCCTAGCATGCCTCTACTAGACTAGCTCACTGATCAAAGAAGGTTAAGTTTCCTAGCCATGGAAATGAGTTGTCATTTGATAAACGGGATCACATCATTAGTGGAATGATGTGATGGACAAGACCCATCCGTTAGCTTAGCATAATGATCGTTCAGTTTTATTGCTACTGCTTTCTTCGTGTCAAAATATATTCCTCCGACTATGAGATTATGCAACTCCCGGACACTGGAGGAATGCCTTGTGTGCTATCAAATGTCACAAAATAACCGGGTGATTATAAAGATGCTCTACAGGTATATCTGAAGGTGTTTGTTGGGTGGGCATAGATCAAGATTATGATTTGTCACTCCGGGTATCGGAGAGGTATCTCTGGGCCCTGTCGGTAATGCACATCATATGAAGCCTTGCAAGCAATGTGACTAATGAGTTAGATGATGCACTATGGAATGAGTAAAGAGACTTGCCGGTAATGAGATTGAACTAGGTATGAGGATACCTACGATCGAATCTCGGGCAAGTAACATACCGATGACAAAGGGAATAACGTATGTTGACATTACGGTTCGACCTATAAAGATCTTCATAGAATATGTGTGAACCAATACGAGCATCCAGGTTCCGCTATTGGTTATTAACCAGAGAGGTGTCTCGGTCATACCTACATAGTTCTCGAACCCATAGGGTCTGCCGCTTAACGTTCGATGACGATATGTATTATATGAGTTGTGTGTTTTGGTGACCAAAGGTTGTCCGGAGTCTCAGATGAGATGATGGACATGACGAGGAGTCTCAAAATGGTGGAGAGGTAAATATTGATATATTGTACGAAGGTATTCGGGCACCTGAATGGTTTCGAAAAGGTTCGGGTATTTTTTAGAGTACCGGGAGGTTACCCGAACCCCCCGGAGAATTGTTGAGCCTACATGGGCCATAGGAGAGAGGGGAGGCATCCCACAAGGGGTGGCCGCCCCCCCTCCCATGGGGAGTCTAAATTGGACTAGGGGAGGGGGCACGCCTCCCTTTCCTTCTCCTCTTCCCTCTTCCTTCCCCTTTTCCCCTTCTGTGTGAAGGAAAAAAGAGGGGGGCCGAATACTACTCGGAGTGGAGTCCTAGTAGGACTCCCCCCTCCTTGGCGCGCCCCTTGTGGATGGCCTCCTCCCCTCCGCCTTTATATACGGGGGTGGGGGGCACCCAAAGGACATCAATTGTTTAGCTGTGTGCGGTGCCCCCCTCCAACGTTTACTCCTCCGGTCATATTGTTGTAGTGCTTAGGCGAAGCTTTGCGTGGATCACTTCACCAACACCGTCATCACGCCGTCGTGCTGACGGAACTCATTGACTCCTTCGTACCTCTACAAGATCAAATTCCGAGGGACGTCATCGAACTAAACGTGTGCAGAACTCGGAGGTGTCGTACGTTCCGTACATGATCGGTTGATTCGAGGAGACGCTCGACTACATCAACCGCATTACGTTAACGCTTCCGCTTTCGGTCTATGAGGATACATGGACACACTCGCCCCCTCTCGTTGCTATGCATCTCCTAGATAGATCTTGCGTGAGCGTAGGATTTTTTTTGAAATTACATGCTACGTTTCCCAACAATAAGCCCCTATCTTTCTATGTGTCTGGTTGAAACGTTTTGTTCATGTGTACGCGGTGTGTGTTAGCAATCATAAAAGACTAAATGATGGTTGAGTATGTGGACTTGCCTAAAGGCTCCGATATGTGACCCTTCCTAAAAATATGATGAATTGTAGTTGCAAAGTTGACTAAGAACATAGTTTGTTGGTTTCCAATAGAATTTATGCTTTATACCTCAATGTTGTGATGAACTGTCACTTGTTCATGAGAAGCATATGATAAAAGTTCTATGATAAAAGTTTTATGTTAAAGTTTGTTGCTGTTATAATAAGTTACTTGATGTTGCTATGTCCGTATTTTTGTTTTTATCAACACCTCTTTCTCTAAGCATGTGGACATGTTTTTCGATTTCGGTTTTCGCTTAAGGACAAGCGAGGTCTAAGCTTGGGGGAGTTGATACGTCCATTTTTCATCATGTTTTCCTACTATTATTTATGTTGTTTTATAATATAATAATGCTTTTTGGAGTAATTCTAATGCCCTTTCTCACATAATATACAAGGTATACACAAATGGGGAGAATTCTGGCAGCTAAAAATCTGGACCAGAAAAGGCTACGTCAGGCTACCTATTCCGCACAACTCCAAATGAGCTAAAACTTCACGAGGATTTTTATGGAATGAATAAGAATTTTTGGAGTCAATAAGTACCAGAGGGGGCCCACCAGGTGGGCACAACCCACCTGGGCGCACCAGGGAGCCCAGGCGCGCCCTGGTGGGTTGTGTTCACCCAGGCCCACCTCCGGTGCCCCTCTTCTGGTATATAAGTCATTTTGACCTAGAAGAAAATATGGATATGACTTTTGCGATGAAGCGCCGCCGTCTCGAGGCGGAACTTGGGCAGGAGCACTTTTGCCCTCCAGCGGAGCGATTCCGCTGGGGGAACTTCCCTCCCAGAGGGGGAAATGATCGTCATCATCATCACCAACAACTCTCCTATCTCGGGGAGGGCTATCATCATCAACGTCTTCAACAACACCATCTCATCTCAAACCCTAGTTCATTTCTTGTGTTCAATCTTTGTACCGGAACTATAGATTGGTGCTTGTGGGTGACTAATAGTGTTGATTACATCTTGTAGTTGATTACTATATGGTTTATTTGGTGGAAGATTATATGTTCAGATCCATTATGCTATTTAATACCCCTCTGATCTTGAGCATGATTATCATTTGTGAGTAGTTACTTTTGTTCTTGAGGTCACGAGAGAAATCATGTTGCAAGTAATCATGTGAACTTGATATGTGTTCGATATTCTGATGATATGCATGTTGTGATTCCCTTAGTGGTGTCATGTAAACATCGACTACATGACACTTCACCATATTTGGGCCTAAGGGAATGCATTGTGGATTAGTTATTAGATGATGGGTTGTGAGAGTGATAGAAGCTTAAATCTCAGTTTATGCGCTATTCCGTAAGGGACCGATTGGATCCAAAAGTTTAATGCTATGGTTAGAATTTATTCTTAATACTTTTTTCGTAGTGGCGGATGCTAGCGAGAGGGTTAATCATAAGTAGGAGGTTTGTTCAAGTAAGTACATCACCTAAGCACTGGTCCACCCACATACCAAATTATCAAAGTAGCGAACACAAATTAAGCCAACATGATGAAAGTGACTAGATGAAATTCCCGTGTACCCTCAAGAACACTTTGCTTATCATAAGAGACCGTTTTGGCCTGTCCTTTGCCTCAAAAGGATTGGGCTACCTTGCTGCACTTTTTTTTACTACTATTGTCACTTGCTTGTTACAAATTATCTTTCTATCAAACTACTTTGCTACTTACAATTTTAGCACTTGCAGACATTACCTTGATGAAAACCACTTGTCATTTTCTTCTGCTGCTTGTTGGGTTCGACACTCTTACTTATCGAAAAGGCTACAATTGAATCCATATACTTGTGGGTCATCATATACAACTAGTATCATCAATCTTACAATGATACATGTGATTCTACAAAAAGCAAAGCTATAATATCTTCACTAAAAGGTTCAATATTTCTTATTATTCCGTGAACTTCTCATACTGATTATAGTTTCAACTTCGGTCACAATGGCAATGTTCTTCCTTATCTGTTGAGATTAAATTCTATTGCATGTGCTCCTCTAGATTGCTATTTCTGATCCTTTGTATTATCTAAATTCAGAAAGGCGAGGTTGTTATATAGGCCCTCCACGATTTATTGATTTTCTTGTAATAAGAATTTCCACAAGAACATTTCTGAATCCTGAACAAGTATTTTTGTGTGTGTGCCGATGAATTCAAAACCAACCTTCTTTAATAAAATTTGATTTCTGTGAAGATCAGTAGCTCATAACTACCTACTGAAACCATCATTCAGATTGTTTATACAAGAGACGATAATCCTAAGGCTCGACTAAATGGCATTGTTGTTGTTTTTTAGGCATCAGACACATGTAATTTATTTCCAGTAATATCATGTCCTTGGTCTTTATTCCTATATAAACTAAATGGTGCAGAAAATAATAGTAGGACTGAAGTTGTGTGCCAACCAAGTATCAACCATGTTTCTTTATTCCTGGATATTATTTTATAGTGAGTCACTTCTTGTTTAACTTGATAAAACATCATAAATAAGTTGTAGCATCCTACCTATACGTCAACGCAACATTATATATAAAATAGTTATGTGCCATTTGTTTCAGGCCACCAAAAAGAGGATGAACACATCACAAGGATTCAAATTACAGATAACCACTGTTACTGTCATGTTCCCACATAGCAAAAAATGTGCATTCTAATCATTAGAGCCTTCATGCTTGTATAAGATCTTTTCGTAGATGTAATATATATGTAGAATCAATTTAGGTACACACACTACCTCAACAGCTTCGCTTATCTGAAGGAAATCATGCGTCAACGATTCAAAATCAATAGGCTTCAGTTGTCCTTGATTAAAACTGAGAAGTCGCAAAAATAGGTACTCAGTTCAACATTTTCAAAGAGTTAATATATCTCATAGCCATGGATGAAATCATGTTGATAGCAAATTACTCTTATTGACTACTGATAATGTTGTGCTATGGGTATTTAATGGTATCATTGCAATTTGACTGTAGCTTCCATGTCTTCCCTAGTCTCCTCTGAAGGTATCTTCTTCCGAAAAGGAGCAAAGCCACAAAAAAAGACCAATGTTTGCCAGGTTTGGCATCAGCTTTAAGTAGCAATGCAACTTTTCATATTTGTATAAAAATGTAGCAATTTTTCAGTTAATCGGTACAAGAAATTATAACAAAGTTCAGATACATGGTCAAGGATAAGAAATCAAATTGCAAAATTCAGAGATGATGTTTCATGCCGCTAAAGAAAAGTTGCTTGTTGATCACACAAATAAGTTAGTAAAGTAGTCAGTACCTTGGAAGCACTCTGATTACCCTATGGACATATAGCTTCCATGAAACCGAGCTCATATACATGGGAGATCAGGTGTCGTTCCATGGTAGCGAAGCCTACCTGCACAAATGGATTCGCATCAGTGAACAAAACAGGAAGTCAATTAAGAGCATCTCCAACAGCCGCGTTAAACTAGCGCCGCGCCGCAAATAAGTCCGTTTTAGCGCGCGCGCAACGCGGCGGGTCGCTCCAGCGGGCGCGCAAAAACGGCGCGCGCGCTATAACGAGTTGGGCGCGCTGTCAGAAACACTGTCCCGTGCGGTGTATTTCGGGCGCCCGCTACAGCGCTGCACACTCGAGCGCTCGCGCCCGCACTTCCTCTCCCACTTCCACCCCCATCCGGCCGCGCCACCGCCGCCCGCGCCCCCCGGCGACCGTTCAGGCACTTCCCCGATCTATCCCCGCGCCGCCGCGCTTCCGCCCCATCCCCTCCTAGTCCCGCCGGCGCTCGCGCGCCTCCGTCGTCCGAGGAACAGCGCCCAAGCGCTCGCTGCCACGCCGCGCCCGCAAGGTGTTTGACAAAACGCCTACAAGGTATGTATTGCTCAAACTTCATGAATTTGGTGCATGTTTTGAATTGTAGTTTTTATAGTATAGTATTGAACATTGTAGATGAGTTCGTCGTATGATTCTTCCGAAGAAGAATTTGATATGGAAGAGGAGGAGGATCTTGCAATGATCCTAGCTATGCATATCAATAAAAAACCGAAGCACGGTGGTTCGGTTATGGGTTGGGAGAAAATTTGGAGAGATAGGATTGATGCCCATAACAGATTGATGAAGAACTATTTCGTGGAGAATCCCACATACCTGGAGTCATATTTTCGTCGCTGGTTTAGGATGAGCACCGACTTGTTCAGGCGCATTGCAGAGAAACAAGCGAGCCATGACCGGTATTTCCAGCAAAGGAGGAATTAATGTCGCCGGAGAGCTCGGACAACCGCTTTGCGTATGTTGGCATACGGTATCCCGACTGATCTAGTTGATGATCACTTGGCTATGGGTGAGAGCCAAGCCATCATGTGTGTCAAGCACTTTGTAGTGGGAATTGTGCAAGTATTTTGCGAGGAGTATTTGAGATCTCCCACTGCTGAAGACGCCGCAAGGCTATTGGCGATGAACAAAGCGCGCGGCTTTCCTGACATGCTTGGCTCAGTAGATTGCATGCATTGGAGTTGGAAGAATTGTCCAAAGGCATGGCATGGGCAATTCCACGGCAAAAAAAAGGGTTCCACTATAATCCTTGAAGCGGTGGCCGATCAGGAGACTTGGATTTGGCATGCATTCTTTGGAATGCCTGGATCTTGGAATGACATCAATGTTGTCAACCGGTCACCACTGATGAATAAGATTGCAAACGGTGAGTTGCCACCTGTGCAGTTTGTAGAAAATGGCCGTACGTACAACTATGGCTATTATCTAGCGGATGACATCTATCCAAAGTGGCAAACCTTCGTGAAGCCGTTGAAAAAGCCGGAAGGTAAGAAAAATCTTGATTTTCACAATGCTCAGGCGGCGGCTAGAAAAGATGTGGAGAGAGCATTTGGGATTTTGCAAGCCCAATTTGCTATTGTGAGAGTACCGGCTAGATTTTGGGATCAAAAAATGCTTTGGTACATCATGCACGCTTGTGTGATCATGCACAACATGATCATCGAGAATGAGCGTGACCAAGATTTAGACTACTCACAGTATGAGCTCTTGGGACATCCCGTGCGAGTGCGACGGAGGGCTGAAAGGGTAGCCCGTTTTATTGCCTCCTATCATGTCATTCGGCGTCCTGCAACGCACAATGAACTTCAGAATGATCTGATTGAAGAGTGATGGGCATGGCATGGACGACAAAGAGCATGATGATTTCTGCATTCGACATTGTATTGTTCATGAACTATTTGTTGTGTTTATTAGTTGTTGTACTGAACGATAAACTATTTGTTTGAGTTGTAATGATAACGAAATTGAACTATTTATTGTTGAATTATTTTGTTTGTTTGATCATTTTTGCTCCTCTTCTTGAAATGTATATGTGATTTGTGCGACGCGCGCGTTCTATTTTTGTGCTCTGCTGGAGCAGCGCGCGCGCTGCATTATAGCGCGGCTGCTGGAGGCAGCGCTGACGGCCGCGCTAAACCAGCCGAAGCGCGCGCGGCAAACAAGTTTTTTGCGCGCGGCGCTTGGCGCGGCTGTTGGAGATTCTCTAATGGGAACACACAAGGAGTGTTCAGAAGTTGCAGTGACCAACACCTGCATGCATGGATGGGATTGGGTATAAAGTCATGGCTGAGGGTGTGCATCTTCATCAGCGGTGTCAGCCCGACCCTGTCACCGTAGTCGTAGGCATAGACGAGCAAGCCCTGCTGTCCCTGACCCTGGATCTAGGCCTCCTAATTGGTTGGCAGAGAAAATAATAAGGCACTACTAAGTAGTTAATTAGGCAATACGACATGCATGCTTGCATGCTTTGGATATAGGGCTGATTAAAGTTGCCCCTGCCCTAGTTCACAAGGCAGATCTAGCTGATTTAACACCTCCGGCAAGCACTCACGCACACAAACAGTCACAGTACTCATCTTGATTGAAGTGAAAATGTATTATATAGCACGCACACACACGAACAGTCACATTATCCTCATCTTGCTGAAAGCAAAAATGTATCATGTACTGTAAATACATACCTTGACCGGGAAAAGGTATGGTCGAGTTTCAGTAGGCAGTGTTGATGATTCATGTTGGCCTTTAGATAAGGTTTTGAACAAAAAATTTGCTTGCTGCTTGTAGAAGACAACATCCTTCTTTTCTAAAAAAGAAGACAACATCCTTCAGATCTCGACCGTCATCTAAGCACTCCGCCAATGGAAGGCCATTATTGTCAGCTTCACCATTTTGAAAAGATAACAAGACACAAGCAAAAGTGCCACCTGCACAAAAAAGCAGAGGAAAGCTAGTAAATACTTCTAACATGTTCCCTTCGGTATGTGGACCCTACTTATCCAATGACCCATATATCTCAAATAGAACAGCTTAATATCTCAAGCAACAGTGAACGTCCAACATTTTCTCCAAAGTTACAGAATATAACAGGTTCAGAGACTGTCAAGATCTAAAAATAGTGAGGGGATTTTGTAATCATATGGCAAAGGTACTAAAATTTCTTCGAATTTAAATCTTAGACATCTCGATGAAATAAATAATTTGATACATAATAGAAACTGAACTCTAACCTTTTTTTAGTTGACTTCTTGTGACTATCAACACTTTCACTTTCGGCATATGAGATATTTCTCTGCATCCTCCTCCCCCAGAAGTTCGGTATTCATAATGGGAATGAGAAAGGGAAATGTTTGGGGCCGGGGCGCTGGCCGAACGCTCGGCCGGTCGCTCCCAAACCGTTCGCGCGCTCGCTTCACGCATCTCCATCGATGGCGCATACGTGGGGGAGACGTGGCTATGGGACCACCCACCGCTCGCAGCCACACCTGCCTTATCCCCTCACAACCACCCACCGCTCACCCACACCTGCCTTATCCCCTCGATCTCCTTCTTCTCTCGTCCACCAACAAGACAGAGACTCCATTTTTGCCCCAAAAACTCAGAGTTAAGCACCACCCCACCTCACACATTAGTCATGGCCGTACATCGTTGTGTTTTGATTCCATCCCGCTCTCAGCCACCCCGTTCCTCGTGGCCGGTGAGCAACCTCCTCAGCTCTTATTTTTCATCTGGCGTGATGCTGGGACAACGGATGCCCACAAATGTTGTTGTGACCGTAGTCAGCGTTTGCTGGAACTAACCCGTAGATTTGCTACCATCGACGGTCATCAATTTTTTCGCTCGACCCCAACATCGACGTTTAGCTACGACCTGGCCAGCACCTTGCTGGAACCAGCGTCGTCATTTGCTACAACTGGCCAGGCGGCGTGCTGGAATTAGTGTTCATCGATGCTGGAACAGGATGAGCCCCTCGCTGTCGACAATTTTTTTTGCTGGAACCTGCTAGTTTGTTTGCTACAATCTTTTTCTTTGGAGTTTGCTGATGTGACTTTCTTTGTTGCATTTGGTGTTAATTTTAGCTGGAACTGACTTTTTTTTTTGCTTCAACTGACAATTAGAAATTTTTGCTACTGAGATTTTTTGCTGGATCAGTCGCTTTTGTTTTGTTACAACTGATGTTTTTTTTAGCTGGAACCGACTAAATGTTTTGCTTTAACTGAACATTTTGGTTTTTGCTACAGAATTTTTTGCTGGAGCACGGCGATGCTAGCGATGGTGCGGTGAGCCGGAGCTGGTGGTGGGAGAGTTCTTGTTACGACCATGGCTGCGGTGCATTGGAACCGGTCAACAGTTGAAGCTTGCACACAACGAATGGCCGTGCTGCAACCCCGGCGTCCGTGAGAAGAGGGACAGCAAGCTGGCAGCAGCGCTGGTGCTTCTGGGGACGACGACGCTGACAACCGCCGCATCTAGAGAAGGAGCAGCCCGACAGAGGAGGCGTGGTGCGAGGCGGCGACTGCACAGCGTCGGGGTTGGGAAGTTGGGGACGAAGAAGAAGATCAGATATGACGGTTACGCATAAAAAGATCAAACGGACAGGGTGCGATTTTGGGCCGCGCCTAATAGTCGCCATTGAGAAAACATCATTACGGCTGACAGTTTTCATATGCAACCTGGTAGGTTTTTTCCGATCAATGACTGAAATCAAAACTGAGCACATCCAAGTCTTTTCTCGAAAAATATAACCTCTTTTGATGGAGCCCTGCATAGGAAGCTTTTGCCGCTCAGGAGTTTCAGTTCGTACAACCTTAAGACATTTCGGTCGCCTCCTACTATCAATAAAATCATCACCCGAGTTCTCGCTGTCCATAAGCCACTACTAGGGAATACTTTATACACAGAATTTTACCAGCAGCGCTCTTCAAAATACAACGCTACTGCTATTTAGCAGCAGCGCGTGTCAGAAAAACGCGCTGCTGAAATAAAAATAGCAGTAGCGCGTCCCCTCTAAACCGCGCTGCTGCTCTAATTGCCATGACGTCGCCATCCAGCTAGTTATAGCAGTAGCGCCCTATACCGCACCGCGCTACTGCTAAGTTCAGCCCATAAGTTTAGTCCCACCTTGCTCCGTGAACAGGGTGCTTAAATATGTTACTTCTCAAACTATCACAACCACTTGGTCTTCACAGACCTCTATGTCTAGAATTTGTGGCCGTAATACGAGTCTTCCCCGGTTCCTACAGGAGAGGACTCATATTGACAATTCAGATTGTACACAAAAAGATCATTGATGGCCAATGTATTTTTATATTGACAGACAATGTATTTTTGCATGCTTACACTTAGCAGTAGCGCTTTTAGTAGTAAAGCGCTACTGCTAGTCCAACTTAGCAGTAGCGTGCATCCCCGCCCAGCGCTATTACTATTCTCCTTAGCTGTAGCGCGTTTTCGTACCCGCGCTACTACTAACCCGACCTTATCCCCACGCGGCCGACCCTCTCTCTCACTCACTCTCCCTCTCAGTCACTCTCGCCCGCGCCGATAACTGTCATCATCCGTCGCCACCGTCGTCCGTCCGCCACCGAGGTACTCCCTCCTTCCGCCCCTCCTCCTCCCACCGTGCCCTCCTCCCTCCTCCTCCCACCGCGCCCTCCTCCCTCCTCTGTCGGCAGCCCTCCTCCCACCGCCCCTCCCTCCTCCTCCTCCGGCCGGCCCCTCCCCCTCCTCCTCCGGCCGCCCCCTCCCCCTCCTCTCTCCTCCCTCCCTCCCTTGTCTCTGTTCTTGCAAATCGTAGGTAATTTAAATGTAGATTTTAGAATGTACACATCATAGGCTATAGGTTTTTTAATAGAATAATTTTTTTTGACTATTTTAGGTGTTTTGAATAAAATAGAAGTAAGAAAATTTAGGGTAGAACTAGGGTAGTAGAATTTTTAGCAAGTGTTTAATAGAAATAGTTTATTTAGTAAGTGATTAATATAACTAGTTATTTATATTAAGTGCTTAATAGAACTAGTTTATTTATAGTAAGTGCTTAATAGAACTAGTTTATTTAGTAAGTAGTTAATAAAACTACTTTATTTAGTAAGTAGTTAATAAAACTAGTTTATTTAGTGTTAGGATTATATATAAGATATTTTCAAATGATTTTTTTTTCATATTTTGAACCATTGAAATGCAATGACCATCGATAAGTGGCCTATGTTTTGCCGGAGTGTTGATTAATTTCCGTTCCGCAAATTTCAGGCGCTCGATATGTCCTTTTTTAGCAAAGGCCATGCTAGATTTTTTGGGTTTTGCCGTCGAGTTATAATCTTTGAATTTTGAACACAGGAGATGTCTGATGATGATGGGATCCCGGAGTGCGGGTACAGCTACGATTACCGGGGTGTGTGCGACCGGTTTCCTCACCTGCAAAATGATAGGTTTTTCACCGTGAAGCTGGAAGAGACCTTCGATATTTGTACGGTATGCAACGACAAGCTTTTCATCGTAATTAATATCATCACTTGTGTTTCTTTTGTTCAACGTGTAATTTTTGGATTTTTTTTTCAATTCGACTAGTACATCCCGTGCCATGCTAGACCATATGTATTGGAGAAGCTTAGTTTTGGTTTAGATGACTTTGAGAATGTGTAGACGAGGAGGGCTCACTTAAGAACTAAACATGATTTTGAGTTTCTGGTAAGTTCTACAATGCGGTCGATCGCTCCCATTTTGGTTGCTCTAATGGGGAAGCTCTCTGCAAAGCATATGGATTTGAGGAGGGAATGCGAATAAGATTTGATATTCGTCCCGAAGATTATGATGATGATGATAATATTGACATCTGGGTGGATGTGGATATGCCTCTAGTTTTACCTAGATGTGAGTTTGTCAAACTAAGTTGTTAAGTTCAGTAATTTATGTTGTTAATTTAAAAATATTTGGTGTTCGTCCGTACTAAAATTATTTGTTTATAATTGTCAGCTTATTTCTTATCTTCAAGAAATACTCGGAAGGTAGTAGACAACACATACTACAGCTATGATTCCAAGCTTAATTGTGAGGAGAAATGTTATATTGTCTCATTCATAGAAGATGTTGAGGCCTTCAAAACTAGTCACTCTATCAGCACAAATTATACTAGATACGTGCCACTAGTCCATAAATTGCTTGATGGTAACTTCATTGCCAAAAACTTGGTAAGATTTTGTTAATGATGGTAACTTCATTGCATACATCTATCTATCTATCTATCTATTATATACATCAAACAGAAGTAAAATAAGACACCACGTTCTTCCACATAAGATAAAATAATATACATCGTTGATTTGTAATATTTACGGTTGAGATTGAAAGATATTACGTTACATGCCCGAAGTTCAAGTTATGTGTGTTTGAACCGACACGTATATAAAGTCCAATAGGAAGTCAAAAGAAAAAGTTGGAAAGAAGAGAGGAGTTCGGATGGACATGTACACACCATGTACGGATGATGTGACGGGAGCTAACAAGCAAACACAAAAAGGAAAGGTACAACTAAAAAAGGCCTACCGTGTTATCAATTGGCAAAAAAAAACATGTTGCCGTAAGAAAAAGGAAAAATCAAGTCCGTTTGTATCCGGTTCCAATTGAAGTCTCGGCCGTCTTCCAGGTGATCAATATACTTTGTACTTCTTAAGCCTATTAGCATACCATTAATTAATAAGCCCGGTAACTAAAGAAAAAAAAATCTAGAACAAACCAATAATGATAACGACCCCCTAAAAGACCTGTAATAGTCACGTTGAATCTTAACCCCCAAAAGAAAACAATATCATGTAAAATAAAAAATTTGCTAAAAACATATTAAAAAGGAGATATCAAGCTCTTAATAGATGCATGATATCTGTCAAAAAAATAATAATAGACAAATGATATTTACTAACAAAAAAGCTCTGGATAAAGCTTCTTTGCATGAAAAATCTTATATGATCCTAAAAAAAGACGCGCGTCTTTTAAAGACAAATAAATCAAAATAAACATGTTTTTTTTACATTGGCGTACTTAATCAATTAGGCTGATATGATGCACCCTAATTATAACGTATGACCTAAAGGCAACCTAGCATAATATGTTTATGTCAAATAATAGAATCTGAAAATGACAACAAGAAAAAAGAACAGGTCGGACTACGTTGCATGTTCCAATGTCATCATGCACAACATCAGTAAATGGAACATCTTTAAAAAAAATTCCTCCTTGGGTCTCTGATAGAAAGGCAGTGCGTTCATCTGAAAAAGAAAAATATAGAGAACCATTGTGATTGTATAGTGATTGGCTTCATAATCTACACACGACAACAAAGTTAAACTAGCATTTTGCATATTCAGTGGTGTTATATAGAATGTGCACAATAAATCAATCGGCCGTAAAGCCATATCGAGCAATTGGCACTATGTTTGCATGCTAGAAATGGCATCTTCCTTTGTGAAATAAATCTCCACATACAATTATTGATTTTTGTATCAATTAAGTGGACAAGAATTTAAAACTATTTTAATAAGTCATAGTCCATGCGTCGAATGTACAAAATTTGCATTAGATATGTGGTCTAATGGCCAAAAACAATATTATCGTGTGGATAGAAGCTACCATATAGAGGATAAAAATAGCATTAGGTAAGAAGAATCAACCGACATTTGCGAATTATCATTTCTTTTTTTTGAGCATATTTGCGAATTTTCATTTCTATGTGCAAACTTGGTGTCATAGCATAAATTATAAGAGTTGGACACACAAATCATGTCCAATATGTGATAATCTGCTCAGTGTGCCAAATAGTACAATTTGACGGCAACACTATGCATGGAAACAGTGATATATATGTTGTGTCAAGACTTACGCAGCTGTAATGATTTAGAAGATTTCGATGAGCTTGCCCCGATAAAAATACTATGCTAGATGTGCGGGCCATGACACATGTTTTATATGTACGAAATTCCATTAGAGAAGTATTGTAAATGCAATATTGAACTGCTGATGAGCTAGCATGGAATAAAACATATAATTAGACTATGTTCTTTGTTCTAACCTCCCAGGAACTATATTGCAGTAAGGTGTCATTAGTGTCCAAATCGATATCGATATTGAATCATAAAAGCATATATAAAAAATAATGTGCGCAAACAAATTTAATAACATTAGCAATTAGTATATATTTTTAGATTAGATAAGAAAGAAATGACACGATATATTGGTTGTAAATTATTTCTACAGTCTTATCATCATTTATTAATTTTTACAAACATTCATATAGAAAATAATGGCCAAATTATGTACCAAAAATACTCAAAATCTAAGAACGAGAAATATCAAAATATGTAAGCCGAGTAAACACACGTCATTAAGAGAAGAAATAGAATTGTAGAACCATCTTTATTTGTACATAGATGACTGCCCAATAACATATGTAATCAAAGTGTAGACTATAAACATTTTATTTCGAAGGAACTATCACAAATATCTTGGTAATATAATTTTGATCTACACAAATGCATATTTATACAATAATAATCCGAAAAAAAGAATCTAGCCGCGCAAATGCGCGGGTGACCGTGCTAGTTATTTTTATGTAAACTACATTCCTAACTATATATGTTACTATTTCGTTTTTCAACAGACTCTCCCGAAGCAGGTTGTGCCTGACATGCTATTTACCGAAGGTGATATGCATATGGTTAGCTTACAACCAACTCCTTCGGAGGCTTACCATACTGCATAGTCGATTTTTTCAAATGATGTAAGGCTCAAAATCAAAGAATGGGGCAAAGTGATGAATGCGCACACGCAAATAATTGGAGACAAAATGAATGTGCACAAGCCACAAGTTGGAGATAGGTTTATGTCCATTCTCCATTATGGTGAAGGACCTATTTATCTATTTTATGGTATTTTAGCTAGGAGAGGGGAGTAGGTCCTAAGTATTAAGAACAAGTAGTTAGTGTTGATTATATATGACTACAATGTCTTACACTTGATGGTGATGCTGAGTAGGAGTAGCGATTATGAGTACTATGATGATGATGAGGAGGAGTTGTTATTATAACTAGTGACAAATTTGTTATATGATGTCTCATCATGGACGAAAATGATGATTATGAGGAGTTATATGACAATGATATATTATGATGATAAGTTGCTAATGATATTATGATGATGATGATAAGTTATTATGTCATTGGGTGAAAGAACCGCGGATTAGTTTCAAATGGATGGATCCAAAGTGACCATTGGTTACTTTGGATCCATGCACTTGAAACAAATCCAAGGTTCTTTCACCTAGTGATTTAATAACTCATTATGATGTAAAAACAATCTCTAAATTGCTACTGTATGAAAAATTGTATACAGGTGTATGACTACGACCTAAAATTCAAAAAAATTGAATACGTAATAATAGTAGTAGCAGTTGTTTTTGAAAGGACTACTAGTAATTAGCAGTAGCGATTGGCATGGAAAGCGCTACTACTAAGTAGATATAGCAGTAGCGAGTGCCAGTCGGCGCTACTGCTAAGCTTTAGCTGTAGCACCTTATTAGTAGCGCGCTTACCCGCGCTACTGATAGGCCAAAAACCAGTGCTACTACTAGGCTTTTCCCTAGTAGTGAGCTTATTCTAAAATTCCTGAAATTCCTATTTCACAAAGTGAGCTTAAATAATAGTGAACAAAAAGCTCGCATTACAGAAGAAGAAATTGTACACAACTGTTGAATGAGTGCAAAATTTCTAACAAAAGAACCTATAGACAAAACTGACTAAGAAAAGCATTGAGACACCTTCAAAACATGAAGATACCATTACCTTCAGAATCAATTGATTCAGCAACTGATTTAATTCAAAAAAACAAGAAATAAAAACCTAGAGGAGAAGAACTCAGGATGAGAAAGTGGAGGAGGGGTTGGCTCGGACTAGTTGACCACCATTACAAGACCTGATTGATACAACTCTCCCCGGTCGTGCTGCTACGGCTGCCGTTCGGCCGCACGAGCGGCACCGGCTTGCCCTAGACCTCCCGGAGCAGATCCCGTTGTCCCGCTGCCGCAGCATGTCGCCGACGATCTCTTTGCACTCCATGCGGCACCGGCTGGCCAAACCAGCACTGCTCCGACACGCCACCGCTTGTCCGATCGAGCTCCAACTCCACCATGACCAGATCCATCCCGCCACCTGTCTTCCTCTGCCTCGATGACTCACAACGTTGCCGCCGCCGTGCTTATTGACAAGATCCGCCAACACCGAAACGACGAGCCATGGAGGGAAGGAGGCGAGAGAGGAAGGGGCGGTGCGCATGGTAAATCTGGGGATATTTTTCTCCTTTCGTAGGGAAGGAAACGACCATCTGTACGTCTAACTCAGGGAGGGGGAGAAGGGGGTGGGAGATAAACAGAGGAGGGGACACGCCGTTAGGTAGAGGAGGGGGGTGGGAGACAGGATTATGGTTAGGGTGGGGGCAGGGGGCGCCGTTAGGTAGATTTTGTTTGCCGTCCGCTAGCTGACGGCAATGTATCTTTGCCATCCGCTTGCCGACGGCAAAGAACAGGCTAATGGTAAAAGCTACTTTGTCGTCTGCTAGCGGACGACAAAGAAGTGGCTGACGGCAAACTGCGTCATTGCCGTCAGCCATTTCTTTGACGTCTACTTTTCGTGAGCAGACAGCAAATACCTTCTTTGCCATCTGTCTCCCACCCCCTTCTTTTCCTCCCCAAGTTAGACGTACAGATGGTCGTTTCCTTCTCTACGAAAGGAGAAAAATATCCCCAGATTTACCACGCGCACCGCCCCTTCCTCTCTCGCCTCCTTCCCTCCATGGCTCGTCGTTTCGGTGTTGGCGGCTCTCGTCAATAAGCATGGCGGCGGCGACGTTGTGAGTCATCGAGGCGGAGGAAGACGGGTGGCAGGATGGATCTGGTCACGGTGGAGTTGGAGCTCGATCGGACAAGCGGTGGCGTGTCGGAGCAGTGCTGGTTTGGCCAGCTGGTGCCGCGAGGAGTGTGAAGAGATCATCGGCGACATGTTGCGGGAGCGGGACAGCGGGATCTGCTCCGGGAGGTCCAGGGCAAGCTGGTGCCCCTCGTGCGGCCGAACGGTGGCCGTAGCGGCCTGACCGGGGAGAGTTGCGTCGATCAGGTCTTGTAATGGTGGTCAACTGGTCCGAGCCAATCCCTCCTCCCACTTCCTCATCCTGAGGTCTTCTCCTCTAGGTTTTTATTTCTTTTTTTTTCGAATTAAATCAGTTGCTACATCAATTGATTCTGAAGGTAATGGTATCTTCATGTTTTGAAGGTGTCTCAATGCTTGGCATAATTGCTGAGCTAATGATCCTGTCAATTCCTACGATGATATGTTATACATTGGATAGAATTGTCTTACCTTCCTTAGTAAGACGCCATCTTAGCTAATACTCCCTCCACTCCTAAATATTTGTCTTTTTAGAGATTTCAAATGGACAATCACATACAGATGTACATAGACATATTTTAGAGTGTAGATTCAGTCATTTTGCTCCATATGTAGTCACTTGTTGGAATCTCTAGAGAGACAAATATTTAGGAACGGCGGAGTAGAAGGTAAAGCCTTTCTTCTCTTTCTTTTTTTTGCGGGGGCCTTGCTTCTCATTTCACTATTTTCCAACTCAACAATTATGCAGGTGGAATTTTGATGTTGATAAATCTCGGTCATTGAGTCTCACTCAATGCCATATTCAAAAGATCTTACGTGCAGATCCGTGCAGAATGTTACTTTCTTTATTTTTTATTTTTATTTTCTACATGTTATGTCACTCGATTGAGACATCTCAGTAAACTGAGATCTGGCCACACCCTTTTACTCCCTCCGTTCCAAAATTATTGTCTTAAATTTGTCTAGATACGGATGTACCTAATACTAAAACGTGACTTGATGCATCCGTATTTAGACAAATCTAAGATAAGAATTAGGTCTGAGATAGTATGATATAGCACCATTGCAGACCTCGACATTGCACTGTATTCAATATGAAATATATGGACCAACATGATTCCGTACGAAATTGCAAATTACATAAAATAAAATGGTAAAAGCAGCGTCATTGGTTGGGGAGGGTGAGGGGGGGGGGGGGGGGGGGGGATTATTCCAAAAGAAACATATGTAGGAGAAAATGAAAACACCAACAAATAAGGCATGCATCCATCAGAAACTGTTTTAGTCAAAGCTTGGATGGAGGTGAAAGCCAGGTAGAAATCAGTTGAATATTCGATATTTCTTGGAGGAAGGCGTCGGCGTGCTCCTCCCTCACACATTTGGCCATGACGTTGTGCTCCTCCTTGCACGGAACGCAAACCGCACAGAAGGGCAGCCCAATCCTCTCTCGGTCGTAGCTCAGTAACCTTGCCGGCGCCCCTGCGCCAAAATCAAAACCTACGCCAAAGTTTCGCCAGGATGACAAAGTAAGTAGATTGTATCCATGCAGGCGATGCTGCAACTCATCCATGATCACCTGGTCGGGCATCTTATCCTTGGCACCATGGATCATCTTCACCAGGTCTATGACGTCTCCGTTGGCCACCATGCCACTCGTCGCCATGACCAGGTGAACGGTGATGCAGTTGCCGTAGAAGCCCTTCTTTGCCGATGCATACTTGCGTGCATCAGCCGCGAAAGAGAGCATGACGACGGTGTCCGGGTCGGACAGGATTGCACGGGTCCGGCACCGCCATAGCACCGCGGCCACTGCCTCGAACACCGAGCACGGCCGCCCATGACTCATGGAGTATCTGCGTCTGATGTGATCGATTAAGCTAGAAGGTACAGTGATGTTGTGGAAGACCCTCGGGTATTGTTGGAGGGTGGCCCCAAACTGCGCGCAGTTTGCGGTGGATGGAGGCAAATCCAACCGGAGCGAGTCCGCTGATCTGAGCGGGACGACGGACGGTGATGGCAGCCCGCGGGCAAGCTCGCCGACCGCCTGGAAAAACTGCGAGAGCCCAATGCCATCGCAGAGGAGGTGGCTGCATGTTAGCCCCACGATAAACCCGCCGCAAGAGAAGACGGTCACCTGCATCAGCATCAAAGGATCGGAGTGGCTGAAACCAGCTGACTGGTAGAGGGCAAGTTCTTCTTGCAGCGATGAGTCGCACAGATCCGGCACGTCCTTGATGGCGCAGTTGGCAGATGCTGCAACGAACGGCACGCCCTCACCGGTGCATTTGATGACGATATCGCCGGAGGTGGCTCCAATGGCAAGGCGACCAGCAACAGGGTAATAGTGGACTAGTGCTTGCGAGAGTCCCCTTCTTATGGTCTCCGCAGGCTCGTGGATGGAACCCTCGAACACAAAGAACACCGTGATCGAGCCAGCGAATATTTTGTCGTAGGTGGAGAGCTCGATCTCGCTGCTGGTCGCCGTGACCGGCTCCCATGGCCGGACGACCACCAACGGGGACTTGCTGAACACCACGCTGCTCATAGCTATTAGCGTGTGCTTCTTCTCGGCCGCTCTAGTTATTTTTTCTGTTTTGGGAGTTGTGTAGTTACTGTTGGTATCCATAAGACTCAGCTAGGTTTATATATGAGAGAGATAGAATTAAAAAGCTAGCACTCGTTTCTGGAGTAACTAATAATATACAGACATTAAAATGATCATGATCCTCGCGTTGACATTAAAATGATCCTCAGGTTGATCATGATCCTCGTGTATAATACTAAAAGCTAGCACTCCTTATATTGTGCGAGCTCGAGCATGATCCTCGCGTTGACATTAGAATGATTCTGTGTCGGGTTCTCGATCAAGGACAGCACACACATTTCATACGTGCCATCCTCGCCTTGAAATAAGCATGAGCTCGAGTTACGTTCTGTGTCCTGGACAGCGGAAGCATCCTTTTCTGCAAGAGACAATGATTTTTTTTTATGTTGCTAAATGTGCATACCGCACATGCATGCCGTTTCTGCAAGAGACTGTGCAACATTGTTTGATATGTAACGATCCTCGCGTAGGCATTAAAATGAACCCGCATCGCATTCTAGTTCTAGACAACTACTAGTATAGTGGGGGCATGATCCTCACATTGACATTAAAATGATTTTGCATTATATTCCCTGAGGACAGCGCACACATCTTTTTTTTTTCTGGCGTGCGCACAGATCAGATATAGTTTGATCTAACCTAACATCACTTTATTTTAGGAAAAATGGCTAAGCTTTACTGATCAACCAAGTGTTTACAGGCGAACCAACCTGTGGTTGGATGGTTAGAGGAACTGTGGTATCCCTAGCCCACCAGGGTTCAAATTTTGGTGCTCGCATTTATTCCTGGATTTATTTCAGGATTTCCGGCGATGCGCATTCAGTGGGAGGAGACGTTCCCGTTGACGACGAGGCGCTTATGGTGACTTCGTAAATCTCAAGATGATACGCCGGCTCAGTCTTTCAGAGGTGCTCATAGGTGTAGGGTGTGCGTATGTGCGTTCATACGGATGAATGTATGTGCGTGTATATGAGCGCTTATGTCTGTGCTGATGTTCAAAAAAACCAAGTGTTTATAGGGATCATTAATGGATCGTGTCGATTTCCCAGATGAAACTATCTTCCGGACTGAGAACCATACCTACAACTAACTTATGAGAGTCGACATTTGAAGCTCTCAATTCATGATTAGAATTATGAGAAATAAAGGTTTTCAACCAGGACAACGGGGCTTTCGTCCCGGTTGGCGACGGCCTTGAGTCATGAATCACCAACCGGGACAACGAAACTGGGACTAAAGGCTTCCACCCTTTAGATCCAGTTGGCCACAACTCGGGACTAAAGTCCCTTCACGTGGCCGCGAGCGTGCGCTGGGGGCTGGAGGACCTTTAGTCCCGGTTGATGACACTAACCAGGACTAAGGCCCTTTCACGTGGCCGCGAGCTAGCGCCGGGAGCTGTAGGACCTTTAGTCCCCGTTGGTGACACCAAACGGGACTAAGGATTTTGTGTTGGGGTTTTGGGTTTTAGGGTTATGGTTTATTTTTCCTTTTCATTTTATATTTTTCATTCAATTTTTTTTCATTTCAAACATATTTTACGCTACTACATACTGTACATGTTATGCATATATATTATAATTTTTCGTACGACCATACATATATAATATAATTTCTCGTACGTCCACACACACACACATATATAGACACACAATTTGGTATGTATAATTTCTCCTACAATTTGGAGATCATTACATGCAGGCATTAGCGGCAATGGTATTCTCCGCTTTCATATATGACCTCTGTAAGCAAAAGTCCCGCAATTTTCTCTTGAATTGCTCGTATGCGGTTCTCTGGTAGGAGCTTCTCCCGCATCTCTTCCATCTTTAAAGAAGGAGATCAATATGAATATGTTAGTTATGTGTATATACACTAGTAGAAAAATGGTCAAATCTGAGACACATTAGTACCGGTTTGCATATGAGCCGGCACTAATGTGTCCATTAGTGCCAGTTCAAATGACTAGACGGGAGGAGATCTTTAGTACCGGTTCAATGCGAATCTTTAGTACCGGTTCATGCCACAAACCGGTACTAATGTGTGCTGCCCGGGCACCAGCATCTTAATACCGGTTCGTGGCACAAATCGGTAGTAAAGAGGTTGTGGCAAGGCTATTTTTAGTCCCACTTCGCTCCCCTAGCAAGATTTTGACTACCTTAAATATGTTACTTCTCAAACTATCACAAGCATTTGGTCTTCATGGAACTCTATGTGTAGGATCTGTGGCTGCAATAGAAATCTTTGCCGGTTCTTAAATCGGGGGTAGATTCTTATTGACAATTTAGATTCTATACAAAATGATCATTGATGATCAATGCATTTTTTATGTACTTCTCTATAGCAGTAGCGCGTTTTGGCTGAAAGGCGGTACTGATCAATGTATTTTTTCTGCGTTCAGATGCACAATTTAAATATGTTACTTCTCAAATTATCACAAGCATTTGGTCTTCATTGAACTCTATGTGTATAATTTGTGGACTCAATATGAGTCTTCACCGGTTTCTAAACCGTCGAGGACTCATATTGACAATTCAGATTGTAGACAAAAAGATCATTGATAATCAATGTATTTTTTATGTATATTTTTACATGTTTACGCCCTCACTCTCCCCACTCACTCGGTCTCCCCCTCAATCCCCCGTGACGTCATCAATTTCCAACATGTTCTGACATCATTTGCCTTTTTCAGTAAGCAATTTGTTTAGATCAGAGCTTCAAAACTGGACGCACTTCGTGTATAAACTGGACAATCCCTTTCGGAGTATCAGGGTTTCGGACGAGAACTCATCAGTTACACGGTTATTTCGTTTTTTTAACTTATTTGAACTTCAGACTTTTTTTGAGCCGGCATTATGCAGCATTCGAAGCGACGTCATCACAACAAAACGAACTCTGAAAAAGCAGGAAAAAAAACTATATAAAAAATTATTCAAAAATAAATAGAAAAAAATAAATAATGCAGAAAAGAAAAAAACTATATAAAGCAATAATATTCACAAAGAAACTAAATACAACAAAAAAACTACTCCGAAATAAGTAGAAGAAAAAAATAAAGCAGAAAAGAAAAAACTATATAAAAAATTACTCAAAAATAAATAGAAGAAAAGTAGAAAATGCAGAAAAGAAAAAAATTATATAAAAAATGGTTGGGGCGCTGCCTGGTGGGCCTGCCAGACCTAGGGTGTGCAAATTCAGGCCCAGAAGGGCCGGCAGACTCACAGGGCAGCGCGCCCTAGTTAGGCCCAGAAGCCTGCTATATAGAGGAGTTCGAAAGAGCAGCCGCGACTGGGTTTATAAACCAGTGCGGCTGCACTTCGCTCGGCGAGGTGGGACTAAAAATAGTGCACTGCGGGTGGCAGCGCACGACCATTAATACCGGTTGGTGGCTCCAACCGGTACTAATGTGTTGCCCTTTATTACCAGTTGGAGCCACCAACCGGTACTAAAGGCCCTCGTTTCCCGCCGCTTGGGCTGGCCAAAATAGGCCTTTAGTACCGGTTGGTGGCTCCAACCGGTACTAAAGGCCCCTCCTATATATATGGCACTTACAAAAAATCAGTTCCATCGACACTTCTTCTCCACTTCTCTCACGCGACATCTATCGCCGACGCCGCCGCGCCGCCACACCGTCGCCCCGCCGCCCTTGATCGCCACCCCCGCCACACGTCGTTGTCGTCCCTGCCGCCCCCGCCGCCTGTCGTCGTCGTCCCTGCCGCCCCCGCCGCCCGTCGTCGCCGCCCCCGCCGCCCGTCGTCGCCATCCCCGCCGCCCGTACGCCCGCTCGATCGTACCCCCCCCCCCCCCACACACACACTACACACACATGTACGTACACACCTACACACACAGGGTACTATACACACACACATATTTTTTTACTTATTTTCTGTTTTCTATTGTTTAGATGAATTAATTAATATAACTAGTTTATTTTTAGAATGTTAGAATGTTAATGTTATATGAATTAGAACTAGTTTATTTTTAGTAAGAAAATTTAGGTATATGAGATTATTTGAACTAGTTGAATTAATATAACTAGTTTATTTTTATAAGAAAATTTAGGTATATGAGATTATTTGAACTAGTTGAATTAATATAACTAGTTTATTTTTAGTAAGAAAATTTAGGTATATGAGATTATTTGAACTAGTTGAATTAATATAACTAGTTTATTTTTAGTAAATGCTTAGTTGAACTAGTTGAATTAATAGAACTAGTTTATTTTTAGTAAGAAAATTTAGGTATATGAGATTATTTGGACTAGTTGAATTAATATAACTAATTTATTTTTAGTAAGAAAATTTAGTTATATGAGATTATTTGAACTAGTTGAATTAATATAACTAGTTTATTTTTAGTAAATGCTTAGTTGAACTAGTTGAATTAATAGAACTAGTTCATTTTTAATAAGAAAATTTAGGTTTATGAGATTATTTGAACTAATTAAAATTTAGGTGTATGGGATTTAATAGAACTAGTTTATTTTAGTAAGAAAATTAATAGAACAAGTTTATTTTTAGTAAATGCTTAGTTGAATTAGTTGAATTAATATAAGTAGTTGAAATAGTTGAATTAATTGAATTAGTAAGTGTTTAGTGTTTCGCCTATATGAACATAGGAAATGTCGTCTGACGATGGAAAAGATTTCATGATGTGCGAATACTGTGAAGACCAGCGCGGCCTGTGCGACAGAAATTTCCTTGTTGATAATAGGTGATTCAGCATCAAGCTGGATGAGACCTTCAAATTCGATAAAGTAAGTCACAACGACAAGTCTGTTTTCGTAATTAAGCATGCCTTATATATGCTTCATTTGCCTGACTTATAATTTTTAATTTTCACTATTCTACTAGTGCATCACCTGCCATGCAAGAATTTTTGTCTTGCGTAAGATAGGTTTCAATGCTATGGAAACTATGGAGGTAAAGAGAGTTTACCTGAAAACTGAGCATGGTTATACTTTTAATGTCAAAGTATACAATGCAAACACGTACACCTATTTTGAATCCAAAACTTGGCAAGCACTACGCAAGGCTTATGCATTTGAGCTTGATATGGTTATCACCTTTGATATTCGTCCGAAAGATGATATTGAAGGTAAAAGAGACATATGGGTCGATGTGCAGACGCCTCCAGTTCTACCATTATGTGAGTTCTTCTCAACTATATTTTTGTCTTTGATATTGGTTATTCAAAAATAATTGACAAATAACTTCTATTGACAGCTTATTTCCATTCAAGCAAACATGTCCGGCGCTTGGTAGACAGGACCTACTACTGTCCCGGAGCTGAACTAAACTGCGAGGAGATAAGTCATTATGTTTCATGGCTTGAGGATCTTCATACTGTCAAGACAAATTTTCTTCCTGCACTTAGAAATGTTAGTACTCAAAACGTGCGACCAATAGTGATCGTATTGAACTACGGTAACATCTATTTAGGAATGATGGTAAGATTTTTACTATTTGTCCTCAGTGCATCTTTTGCATACATAATGTTTTTTGCTAAACTTTCATTGATAAGTATATTAATTAAGTACTATACGATGTTCTTCAACAGGGACTCCCGATGACAGTTGTGCCTCAGGGGATCGAGACTAAAGGTCGCATGTCAATTGTTAGCTTACAACCAAGATATCCTACATTGCACATGAGTGCATTCAGGATTTCTAGAAGCGATGAATGCTTAATAGTGAAAGATTGGAGGAAAATTGTTAACGATCGCAAAGAAGTACTAGGGGGCAGCAATGAGAAGTGCAGCCCATGATTAGGAGATAGGTTCATATGCATGCTCCAGTATGATGAATCAGGAGAGCTATCCATGTTGTATGCTATTTTACCTGAGAGAGAGCAGCAGGAGTGATTTAGCTAGTTCATGCTCTTAGTACTTGTCCTTTCATGTATGTGTTCTTCGTTCTGAACTTAATCTCAAAGAGTGATTTGCTTTTGTGGTGTTATATATGAACGCTTATAATATCATGACAATCATGTTGAACTCGATGATATTTTTGCTTCTGGTACAAGTGAATGTTTCTTCTTTAAGCTAGTGTTGGTGGTGATTAGATAGCGGTAATGACTATGATGATTAAATTGGGATAATGATGACTACGATGATTTTTAGCTATCTAGCTAGAGTATATATACTCATGTTGATGATATGATGCAAGAGTTTTTATATTAATATAATGATGATGATGAGTTATTATATCATTTAATGAAAGAAACCGCAGATTAGTTTCAGCTGGATGGATCCTACCTAAGTGATCAAGTATATGCCATATCCATATTATACTTGATCACCTAAGTATAATATGGATATGGCATATACTTGATCACTTAGCTAGTAGCTAGATCCAATGCATCCAGTCGAAACTAATCGCGGTACTTTCACCTAACGATTTAACAACTCATTATAATGTAAAACAATCACTAAATTAAATTGAAAACACAAAATTAAAAAAACAACCAAACATTTAGTATCGGTTGGTGTTACCAACCGGTACTAATGTCCTACACGCACCCGGGCCTGGCTCGTGCTACGTGGTGGCACTTTAGCGCCGGTTCATGACGAACCGTTACTAAAGGGGGGGACCTTTAGTCCCCACTCTTGAGTGCCGGTTGGCGAACCGGCACTAAAGGCCGTTACGAACCGGCACTAAAGGACGGTTCTGCACTAGTGATATATTAAATCATCATAAAAAACTATGAATATTGTTTACGTACCTGAAGTTGTCTTACGTCTCTGTGACATTCGGTCGTCATGTGAATGTTCTCGCAAATGTAGTATGTACATAAATTAGTCCTCTGTTTCTGCCTCATGCACTTTGCGAGAATAGAATTCAATCAGATAATAATCAATCATGATAATGGTATTTAAACTAATTAAAGAGATGCGCGGACATAGCTAGTAGTACTTAATTACCTTGGGCTGTCGCCAACGCAGCTCGGGTTTTCATTCACCGATAGTGATGAACCACTCCCAAACCCCGCCCGGCAAAAAAAATGAATAAAGGAGTTATTAATTACTTGGTATCAGGAAATGAACGAAAGAGGCCGATATAGTGCGATAATGATTCAAATTACCTGTCGAGCATCAAAAACACGCTGTCGTATTCTCGAGGGTATTTACCTAGTGAGTCCTGATTTTCAACAGTTACATCGGCAAGTCTAATGATTAGCAGGATCCAGTGGAACCTGTGCACGTTTATATAAGCAAGCATGCATAACTCATCAACTACACTTAACATCGAGTAAGCAAAATAGATTTATAGTACAGACAGTAACACTCACTTGAAGTTGTAAGGAAATAGTATTTCTTTTCTTGTATTTAGTGCCCTCATAAACATTAGCAAGCTATCCTCTGTTTCTTTGGCGTGGTCTTGTATCATTTTTTTGTTAATGATATATGGGTCAATGAACCCAATGTCATAGATTTCATCTCTTTTGCATTCGAGAATCGTCATTCTACATAATAGTGTACAAAAGAATATAGTCATGATAATTACATCCAATGAACGAGCCGAGCTAGAGACTTAAATTACAGAAAGAAATCACTTACATACAATAGCAACTGATGATAGATTTGTCAGGTGCGTCTTGATTGTATAACTAGAAAATTTCTGGAAACTCAATGCATAGCTGTTCATAGAAGTAATGCTCCTCCTTGACTTTCACCATGAGCATCTCTCGCCCATTCTTTACTTCTTTCATGTACCACTCATGCAATCTTCACATTTGTGGTGATAGATGTGGGACCTGCTAAGGTATGACAAGAGGGTTCCTGGGGACATATTGCCATGCTACATCAGCCACAGGGACTTCCTCGGTGCCTAGGAGTTGATCAACACGGATACCAAAGTCTCTAGCAGTGTTGGTTACCTTATCGGTAATCACCTTGAGCGGGAGGATCTTTGCCTGTTCTCCGAGCTAGGGAATTGTTCCCGCTTTTATTACTACTTCTACATCTCAACTGCTGCATTTGTTCCTCATATGACTTCCTAATAGAGCGGTCATAGTCTGATGGCCTACTCTCCACATGTGCCGGGGGTCGCTCAAGAAAGTCCACAAAGTGCTTTATGATTTTCGAGGTATTATCTCCTTTGGCAGCAGGGGTGGTTCTAGTGCGAAATGGGACTTCACTTCAAAAACCATGACCGCTCTGGTGTCCTCATCAGTCATATCATAAGCTAACTTCTTTTTGGCAGGAGGCTCGTTGTTGGCTTTCTTCTTTGGTGCTTTCTTCTGCTTTTGGCCCTGCTGGGACATAGGGGGTGCAGTCGGCTAACACGGCAGAGATCGATATGATGGAATCATGCTGGGCTCCCTCTCGAGGTGGGGTGGACTTAGAGGTGTATTGCTACTCGGAGGAGTCGCTGGCCTTGGCGCCGAGTTTGGAGACATGATGCATTCCTTTGTCCATACAATGACACCATGTATGTCTTCTCCCAGTGTCTGCTCCCCTTCACCTCCAGGAATGTCAAGGTCTAGTGAGTCATATCCCAGTAGAACTTCATCCACCCCGACGCGAACATAGCCAGCTGGAATTGGATTGCCATGGATGGTTGCTTCAGGTGCACTCGGTAAAGCACAACTGACCGCCAACTTCATGGATATGTTCTTCATGTTCTGGTGTAGCTCACAATTTTTCCTCTCTTTGATATCATCCACGGGGTAGCGAGCCAGCAATGAATCATCGGCCCGGACCCCTGTGGACCCCACGTTGTTTTTTCGCAAAGATGGGACGGTACTATCCAATGCTGGATCTACTTGCTCCTGCCATGAAGATGCCCTTTGCTAGCTAATTATATCCAGTTGCTCCTGCTGCCGTTTTAACATGCGTTCCAACTCCTCGTTCTTTGTTGCTATCTTCTGAAGCCGGTCTGCATCCTACTTCTTTTTTCTCTGATGACTTCTATAAGTGTTGTTCCACTCCAAAAACCCCTGAACCCACTGAACAATGCCTTTTCCTCGCGTTTTTCCTCCGTGTTCAGGATTCTTGAGGGCGCGTATAAGCTCGTCGTTCTCTCTCACGGGCTGGAACAACCCCTTTCTAGCATCTTCTATTGCTTCAAGTAAAGCGTTCAAGGTTGTTCTAAGATTTGCCTTTTTAATAATCTGCCCTGTCGCTGGGTCCAATTGTCCCCCATGCGCATAAAACCAATTCTTAGACCTCTTGGGCCAATCCGCTGTAACTGGAATGACCCCTTCAGCAAGCATCTTGGCCTCAGCTTCTTCCCACTTACACACGACTCTCTTGTAGCCACCTCTCCCTAGAACATGGCGATACTCTTTTTTCTCAGCATTTATCTTATTTTTCTCGACTTTTCCAGAGTTTCATTCGATTCCTTGTACTTCACAAATGCGTCCCAGTGATCTTTTATCTTCTCTAGTGCTCCAGTGAATTCTGGAGTCTTCTTTTTTGCCTTGATGTAGTATCTGTATAATCTTTTCTTCCAGCTCTAGAATTGTGTGGCTATCTTCTTAAGAGCAAACTACTAGACTTTCAACTGTTTGCCATCTATGAGACCCTCTAGTAGGTTGAAATGTGACATAAGTGTATCCCAAAGCAAATTATTCGATCTTTCGTCGACATAACTAACTCCTCGATTTTCCTTTGGCTTATTCCATTCTTGAACGGTGATCGAGATATTGTCCCTAACAATAACTCCGCATTGATTTTTAAATTTATGGGCATTCTGTTCAGGAGTGATACGTCTCCAACGTATCTATATTTTTTATTGTTCCATGCTATTATATTATCCATCTTGGATGTTTCATATGCATTTATATGCTATTTTATATTAGTTTTTGGACTAACCTATTAACCTAGAGCCCGGTGCCAGTTTTTGTTTTTTCCTTATTTTTGAGTTTTAGAGAAAAGGAATAACAAACGGAGTCCAAACGAGCTAAAAATTTGCGGTGATTATTTTTGGACCAGAAGAAGCCCACAGAGCATTGGAGTTGGGCCGGAAGAGTCTTCAGCCAACCACAAGACAGGAGGGAACGCCCTACCTGAGGGAGTCCTGGACTAGGGGGTGTCCGGATAGCCGAACTATCATCATCGGCCGGACTCCAAGACTATGAAGATACAAGATTGAAGACTTCGTCCTGTGTTCGGATGGGACTTTCCTTGGCGTGGAAGGCAAGCTTGGCGATACGGATATGTAGATCTCCTACCATTGTAACCGACTCTGTGTAACCCTAGCCCTCTCCGGTGTCTATATAAACCGGAGGGTTTTAGTCCGTAGGACACAATAACAATCATACCATAGGCTAGCTTCTAGGGTTTAGCCTCCTTGATCTCGTGGTAGATCCACTCTTGTACTACCCATATCATCAATATCAATCAAGCAGGAGTAGGGTTTTACCTCCATCGAGAGGGCCCGAACCTGGATAAAAACATCGTGTCCCTTGTCTCCTGTTACCATCCGCCTAGACGCACAGTTCAGGACCCCCTACCCGAGATCCGCCGGTTTTGACACCGACATTGGTGCTTTCATTGAGAGTTCCTCTGTGTCGTCACCGATAGGCTCAATGGCTCCTTCGATCATCATCAACAATGACGCAGTCCAGGGTGAGACTTTTCTCCCCAGACAGATCTTCGTATTCAGCGGCTTTGCACTACGGGCCAATTCGCTTTGCCATCTGGAGCAGATCGAAAGCTACGCCCCTGGCCGTCAGGTCAGATTTGGAAGTCTGAACTTCACGGCGGACATCCGCGGAGACTTGATCTTTGATGGATTCGAGCCACATCCGAGCGCGCCGCCCTGTCACAATGGGCATGATTTAGCTCTGCTGCCGGACAGTGCCCTGGAGGCCGCACACGAGTCCGCCACGACCCTTAATTCGGAGCCGGCTGTGCAGATCGAGGACGGGTGGCTGGACACCGCCTCGGGGGCTGCAACCTCTACGGCGATGGAGCCGAATACTGACCTTGTCCCTTGTGAAGCTCGTGACTCCGAGGTGCCGGACTCCTCACCGGACTCCAAACCTCCCGCGCCCCTTCCAATCGAATCCGATTGGGCGCCGATTATGGAGTTCACCGCTGCGGACATCTTTCAGCACTCACCTTTTGGAGACATCCTGAATTTGCTAAAGTATCTCTCGTTATCAGGAGGGCCCTGGCCGGATCACGGCCAGGACGGTTGGGATGCGGATGACGAAGAAATTCAAAACCCACCCACCACCCACTTCGTAGCCACTGTCGACGACCTAACCGACGTGCTAAACTTCGACTCCGAAGACATCGACGGTATGGACGACGATGCCGGAGACGAACAAGAACCAGCGCCTACTGGGCACTGGAAAGCCACCTCAACTCACGACGTATACATGGTGGATACACCAAAAGGAAGCGATAACGAGGAACAACGGGACGGGGCGAAGGATAATTCCCCCAAAAAACAACCAAAACGGCGACGCAAGCGCCGCCCGAAGTCCTGCCTCGATAACAACAGTAACCATACTGACCCAGCCGTAGAGCAGGGGGAACCAGTGGACGACGACATGCCACCAAGCAACCATCCGAACAAGATGAATTGGACGAGCAACCCATCCCCGGCGAAAACAACAGTCCAGACGATCTCACGCCGGACACATCACCAGAGCATACGAACCTTCACAAAAGGCTCGTCGCCACTGTAAGAAGCTTGAAGAAGCAAAAGCGGAAGCTCAAAACAGCGGAAGACGTACTCAGAATGAGATGGAGCAAAGTACTCAAGACCGCAGATAAATACGGCGATAGTCACCAAGCAAAGAGCTACCCGAAGTGCAAGCTATTGCCCGAATTTGATGAGGAGGCCGTAGAGCCCCCACAGTCAAAAAACAAAGAGGCCGCTTGGCCGGATAGACGACCAGATGATAGGCTAAGAGCGGCAAGCGGCGCCGCACACAAGCCGGCACACGATCCACATAAGGACCCTCGCAAAAAGGATGGCCCGGTCAGGTCCATCTATGGGCCAAAAAAGAAGGCTCCAGGAAGCAATACAACATGCCGAGTGTTCGAAGACAACGGCACACCTAAATACAGGGGCGCCGCACACCCACTATGTTTCGCCGATGAGGTGCTGGATCATGAATTTCCAGCGGGATTCAAGCCCCTAAACATAGAGGCATACGACAGAGCAATAGACCCCGGAGTCTGGATCGAGGATTAAATCCTACACATACATATGGCTAGAGGAGACGATCTCCACGCTATAAAATATCTACCCCTCAAGCTCAAAGGGCCAGCTCGGCATTGGCTCAAAAGCCTCCCAGAAAATACCATTGGAAGTTGGGAAGAGCTCGAGGATGCGTTTCGAGCAAATTTTCAGGGGACTTATGTCCGCCCTCCGAATGCAGACGATTTAAGTCACATAACTCAACAGCCCGGAGAGTCAGCACGCAAATTCTGGAATAGGTTCCTCACCAAAAAGAACCAAATAGTCGACTGTCCGGACGCCGAAGCCTTAGCAGCCTTTAAACATAACGTCCGAGACGAATGGCTCGCCAGACACCTTGGCCAGGAAAAACCAAGAACAATGGCCGCGCTAACAAGCCTCATGACCCGCTTCTGCGCGGGGGAAGACAGCTGGCTGGCAAGATGCAGCACCAGCGACCCGAGTACATCCGAGGTCAGGGATGGAAATGGGAAATCACGACGCAGAAAAGAGCAGCGCCGAAATAAGGAAAATGGCCCAAATAGCACGGCGGTCAACGCCGGGTTCAAAAGCTCTCGGCCGAATAACAAAACACTGTCCCTTAAGGACCACAGTGACGAGCTATCCAACCTAACAAAAATCCTGGATCGGATATGTCAAATCCACAGTACCCCCGGGAATCCTGCAAACCATACCCATAGAGATTGTTGGGTTTTCAAGCAGTCCGGCCGACTTAACGCCGGACACAAGGGGCTCAACACACCAAGCGAACACGATGACGAACCCCACAAGCAGCATGCCGGAAAACATAAGACCTTCCCACTAGAAGTCAAAACAGTGAACTCACTTCATGTGATAACAAGGAAAAATAGTGCGGCACCTGCTAAAGCACGCACCGCACGGTCCACCCCAGCGGAGTCCCGAAATTGGATGTCGAAACCAATTACTTTCGACCATCAGGATTACTCCAGAAGTATTCGAAATGCAAGATGGACTGCTTTGATATTGGATCCTATAATCGACGGACTATAATTTACACAAGTCCTAATGGACGGCGGAAGTGATATAAACCTGCTATACCAGGACACCATCCGCAGAATGGGGATAGACCCTACCAAAATTCGCCATAGCGGCACTTCCTTTAAAGGAGCGACGCCAAGCCCTCGTGCCAATAGTACGGGCTCCTTACTACTAGAAGTTGTGTTCGGCTCATCCGACAACTTCCGTCGCGAAAAGCTAATCTTCCATATCACCCCATTTAAAAGTGGCCATCAAGCACTATTGGGACGCGAAGATTTTGCCCGCTTTAACGCAATACCGCATTACGCGTCTCTTACACTTAGAGTGTTCCTCGACCACGGAAAAATGTGAGACTGCCTTGACAGCCACAAACTAATCCGGCCTGGCTAATCGAAGCCCCTAAAACAGGTCATTTAGACCCCGGACACGGCTAGGCGAGTCCGGCATAAACAAACAAGGGGCTTCCCAGCCGCATACCCCGTTACAAGGGGCTGTACAAACGAAGAATGAGAGCCAATAAAGCTCAATTTTATTCATTTCTTAAAGTCATACTCTTTTTTACATGTATTTTTGCACGATCTTTTTTCAGACTAAGTTCTTCTCTTTTACAGATGAAAAACGTGCTACACCTGTCCAGGATACAGCACAACGGAGACACAGGCGCAGACGTGCAGCAGGGATCCGTTCCAAGGATTCTTTTCAGATTAAGACCCTGCGTAAACCTTTTTTACTGTCTCTTGTTGCTATACATCCCCCGATTTCTTACCATAACCAAGGAGGAGGCTGACGTTTTGGCATCGGCCGCGTTAGAAGATTTCGCGCGTACCTGGACACTAGGGGCTTAGGGCATTGTTCTGCTCGTTATCATAAAGACCGAATACCTCAGGGAGTGTTCGGCGTCTCGAGTTAGGCCTTATATGCATCAGCTCCGAATCATGTCTTTGGTCAAATGTTGGGTTTGCCCGGCTCCTGTGTTTTGCTGCCTTACGTTGCGATCATTGGCTAACGCGGCACCAGGAGAACTACTACGATTGTGCCCCGGTTCGGCCGGGCGAGCACCTCAGTAGAGAAAGACGAAAACTGACTGTCATGATATAGCGAGAGACTGGTCAACCACTCGATCGACTACTAGAATGTTTAGAATTCCTTCGCTTTGACGAAGGACCGCTTCTCGGTCAGGCACACACGCGCCCCGAGTACGGAGAGCGCGGTGCCTCTAGGGGCTATATAGTAGCCCCACCATCGAGCTCCTATGGCTAAGTGAAAGTAATAAAGCATTATAGTCCGGTTGCCTAGTTTGCTATGCTATCACCTCCTTCAAAGGACCAAGACGTTGGATTAAGTGTGAAAATGCACTTTTTTGCAAACACCCCCGCACCATGTGCGTGGGGGCTGAAGCCGAAGACTGCCATCTTTCAGGTTATATATACATATACATTAACGGCCGCACAGGAGGAATTTCAATACTTGAACGCACAAGTATAAAAAGCCCTTATATTATAAATATGGTTTTACAAATCATACATGTCACTTGAACATAACATTCTTCGAGCACTGCGACTCTACTAAACGAGCATCCCGCAGGACTTCCTCAAAATAGTGCTCGGCGGGTAATCGGCTTCTATCTGAATCCCGGGATGCAACGTTGGTGGCATCCATCTCTGCCCAGTATGTTTTGACACGGGCGAGAGCCATCCGTGCACCCTCCATGCATGCCGACCGCTTCATCGCCTTGATATACGGCACCGCATCAAGGAATTGTTGCACTAAACCAAAATAACTCTTTGGCTTGGGCCTTTCCGGCCACAGATGAGCCACGACGTCCTTCATGGCAAGTCCGGACAACCTATTTAGCTCAGCCCACTCAGCCAACCGATCGGTTAACGGAAGGGGACGCTCCGGACTATGGAATTGAGACAAAAAAAGCTCTTCCATCTCGTGATCCTTTTGGCTTTGGAAGTGCACGACCGCGTCCGCCGCACTCGCCGCCAAATCCAGATAAGGATCCTCCGCACCCCACAGCTGGCCCAACTGAGCATACTTCTGATCTGTGAACTTCCTGCGCAGCAGAAAGGGCTTTCCAGCCGCAGTGTCTTCGGCCTGACGCAGCTCCTCCTTTATAGCCCTCATTGCAGAACGAGCATCCTTGGCTTCGGCGATGGTCTTCTTCAGGTCCTCTTGCCCCGCTAGGCGTTCTCTTTCAAGAACCTCATAGCGGTCGGTAGCATCCTTCAGCTTCACGGCCATTCCGGCCATCTCCTCCCTGCTTCGGCAGTGAGCAGCCTTTTCGGCTTTTAGCTCTTCGTCTGCCTTCGAGGCAGCCGCATCACTCCTTCTGGCTTGCTCCTTGGCTCGAGCAAGCTCTGCCCGAAGGCCCTCCATAGCAGCGGCGCCATCTGCATCAAGCATACATGTTGTAAGACGTAAGCATCAGCTCCCTTACCAGGTGACCGTGGAGAAACCACCCACCTTGTGACTCGTCAAGTCGCTTATGGACAAGCGCGATGTCCGCATCCGCAACGTCCAGTTGCCACTTCAATTCGGCAACTCTATCAGTCCGGCTGGCCACCGAACGCTCCGCCCCCTGAATAGGAACGGCGACATCTTAACACTGAGATTATGATCCTCGGCACGCCGTCGCTCCTGACAAAGTACCGAGTCTCAGGGGCTACTATCTATACAGGGCACACTCTATGTGCAAAACTGTCAAAAGGTATGTCATTTTTACGTACCTCAAACCCCGTCAGCAAACTTCTAACGGCCTCATGCAACCCGCTCTCAGCGGATGAAATCCTTTCAATCACCGTACTCATTAATGTACGGTGATCTTCTAAGATAGACGCCCTCTCGAGCAGATCCTTCAGCTCCTCCGGCCGCACACCAGTTGGTGCCGAACTCTCCGGCCCCGCCGGACTCGGGGAGACCCTCCGCGACGAAACCTCAGGGTCGCCCGCCCCGCCTGACGGCGCGGCAGATGGAGGCGTCTCGCTCTCCATCATCTCTGGACGAAGATCCCCCGAAGATGAGCTCAGCTGAGAAGGGCGGAGATCCGAACTATGAGATAAAAACTTCAGTTATCCTCAGAAATAAAATAGGGGCGTCCCTTATTACAAAACTCCCTTTTTTCCACTTACGGCTCGCTGGAGGGCTGATTCCCTTGGGGAGACAGTGCGGCCGGAGCTTCTCCTGGCCCAGGACCCTCCCGTGCAGATTTCTTCCCCCGTTTGGAGGCCTTGGCCCCCGGATCTCCGGAGGCGGTCCTCTTCTCCCCCTGGAGGGAGGGATTCTCGATCCCCCTTTCTTGAGAGCCTCCATAGCCACTACTAGGGAAAAGCCTAGCAGCAGCGCGGGTTTTGGGCCTATTAGTAGCGCGGGGGCCGGCGCTACTAATAAGGCGCTACAGCTAACGTATAGCAGTAGCGTGGGTGCGACCCGCGCTACTACTACATCCTTTAGCAGTAGCGCGGGTGCCAACCCGCGCTACTACTAATCTCTAATCTCTGATTTTTTTTTGAATTTTTTCGAATTTTTTTTCCGATTTTCCCCCTAATTTTCAAATTTCTGAATTATTTTAACCTCAAATCTCGAATCACCCCTCATCGCTGCTCAATTTAATCTCTAATCACCCCTCATCATTCCAAATCATCTAACTTCCCGGACGGTCACCCATCCTCTCACTACTCCAGCCTGAGCACACTTAACTTCTGGGTTCTATTCTCCCTCGTTTCCAAGTCTGCACTTGTTGTTTTCCTGACAATAGTAAGATGTCAATCCTATTAACCTCAGGAATTTAGCTTGAGCATGAAGTCACACATTTCACTGTTTGAGTTTGAAACTATTGATCTAAAAAATTAGTAACACTAATATTTCTTGAATAATTAGTTTGACCACAGTTTGACCAGATTTGACAAAAATTCAAAAAAACTAAAATAATTATTTAATAACACTAATATTCTTGAATAATTAGTTTGACCATAGTTTGACCAGATTTAACAAAAATTTAAAAAAAACTAATTTTTTTTTGAATTTTTTTGCCTCCAAATCTTAAAAGCCCCGTAACATTTTTTCTGTTAGGTTTTTGAGGATTTTAAAAATGTTTAACGGGGTTCATATAAAAAACTTTTCCATATAAAAAACTTTTTCATCCGAGTAGATAATTTTTCATATAAAAAACTTTTTCATCCGACTGAGTATGCAAAAGTTATGCCCATTTTTACAAATTCTCGAGAGATTTTGCAAATAAAGTCGAAATTCATATTTGCAAATTTTCCCATCAACTAGACCACATATCACATGGGAAACTTATTTTCTTTTATTTTTTTGACATTTTCATCATTTTCTTTTTTTTAAACTAAAAAGGCGATCCACAGGGGGGGGGGTAGAGTTTGAAAATGGGACCTTTAGTAGTAGCGCGGGATTTTAACCCTCGCTGCTGCTATGGCACCACTTAGTAGTAGCGAGGGCTAAAAACCAGCGCTACTGCTATCTCCCTTAGTAGTAGCGAGGGTTAAAAACCCGCGCTACTACTATGGCATGTCCCGCGGGGCACGGTAGAGACCGCTTAGTAGTAGCGAGTGTTAAAAACCCGCGCTACTGCTATCTACTTAGTAGTACCGAGGTTTAAAAACCTGCGCTACTAGTAAGATTATGTGTATAGGCTTTTCCCTAGTAGTGAGCAGAGGTGGTAATTTCCCTGTTTTCCCCTTCGCCCTCTTCTGCGGGCATAACCTCCAACATCTTGACTAACACGGGATCCGGCGTGATCTCAGGGAGGGGGGCCGGACACCGTATCAGCTTTGCCTTCTCTATCCACTCCTGACCAAGGGATAGCTGGTTAAAAGGCAAATCTTTGATAAATAAATGGACGGTATGACCGGACACAGGATTACTTACTTGAGTATCCGGGCGATTGCAGCTTAGGTCGGCGTCCTCGGTCAAGTCCGGACACATCTCTTGTGATCCAAAGAACAGTTTATACATCTCCACGGGTGTCGAACCCATGAAGTGTTGAAGAGCTCGCGGTCCCTCCGGATTGAATTCCCATAGACGGAGAGGACGACATTTGTAGGGCAGATAGCACCGAATCAGCATAACCTGCGCCACTACAACCAGATTGATCTCCCTTTCCTGGAGGTCTCGAATGCGGCCCTGCAAAAGTGGCACGTCCTTGGACGGCTCCCAGTCAAGCCCTTTGTTGACCCATGACGCCAGCCGTCGTGGAGGGCCCGAGCGAAAGGCGGGCGATGGCCTCTGCCTGCGGCCCCTGGGAGTGCTGATGTAGAACCATTCCTGTTGCCACAAGCCGAGCTCCTCCTGAAAAGAGCCCTTGAGCCATGGAGCGTCGGTCCTCTAGCTTATAACCGCCCCACCGCACTCTGCCTGATGCCCCTCAATCATCTTCGGCTCCACGTCGAAGGTTTTGAGCCACAAACCAAAGTGAGGGGTAGTGTGGAGGAAGGCTTCGCAGACAACAATAAATGATGAGACGTGGAGGATGGACTCCGGAGCCAAGTCGTGGAATTCCAGCCCATAGTGAAACATGAGCCCCCTCACGAAGGGATCCATCGGGAAGCCTAAACCCCGACGGAGGTGAGACACGAACACGACGCTCTCGCCAGGCTCGGGAGTGGGAATGACTTGTCCTTGGGCAGGTAACCTATGCGAAATCTCGTAGGTTAAGTACCTGGCGTCTCTCAGCTTTAGCACGTCCTCCTCCGTGACGGAGGAGGGCATCCACCGGCCCTGTAGGTCAGAGCCGGACATTGTCGAAGGTCCGAAGCGCCTGAATCTGGAGCCTTGGGTATTGGAACTCGGGGCGAGGGGCGGATTCAAGGGAGGATTGAAGAAAAGGAACAAGCCTTGGTCTCATTATAAAGGGGGAGAATACCAAGAGCCATCCCCGTGACCGTTTGGAACTCGCCTTCGATGGAGGGGGCGTGGCAACGGGCGCGGTTGGGTTACCCACGTCCGTATTGATGGGAATCCCGGAATAAGGGGAACACGATCTCTGCTTCGACAAGACGTGCCAAGGAAACCGCTTCGCTAAACGCGCTGAGGTGGTATAATAAAAATGATTCGAGTAAAAGCTTGGTTATGGTGTGACGTCACGCCACAAAATACGTCAGCAGATTGAACTTGTGTAAATATTAGTATCTCTACGGTGGTACCTGGAATTTATTTTATAGAGCCAAACACTATCCTGGTGTTCACAATCTTCTATAAATTATTCGGAGGAGGAACCCGTCTTGCAATGCCGAAGACAATATGCGCGCCGGACTCATCGTCATTGAAGCCTGGTTCAGGGGCTACTGAGGGAGTCCTGGATTAGGGGGTGTCCGGATAGCCGAACTATCATCATCGGCCGGACTCCAAGACTATGAAGATACAAGATTGAAGACTTCGTCCCATGTCTGATGGGACTTTCCTTGGCGTGGAAGGCAAGCTTGGCGATACGGATATGTAGATCTCCTACCATTGTAACCGACTCTGTGTAACCCTAGCCCTCTCCGGTGTCTATATAAACCGGAGGGTTTTAGTCCGTAGGACACAATAAAAATCATACCATAGGCTAGCTTCTAGGGTTTAGCCTCCTTGATCTCGTGGTAAATCCACTCTTGTACTACCCATATCATCAATATCAATCAAGCAGGAGTAGGGTTTTACCTCCATCGAGAGGGCCCGAACCTGGGTAAAAACATCGTGTCCCTTGTCTCCTGTTACCATCCGCGTAGACGCATAGTTCGGGACCCCCTACCCGAGATCCGCCGGTTTTGACACCGACACTACCCTCCTGGTCGCCCCCCTATCTTGTGGTTGACTCGGGGACCCCCACTGACTTGTTCCCGATGCCAACACCACTTATATATCCCCAAACTTCCATAACAGAACCTAGATCAGGAGTTCCGCCGCCGCAAGCCTTTGTAGCCACCAAAAACCAATCAGGACCCTATTCCGGCACCCTGCCGGAGGGGGAATCATCACCGGTGGCCATCTTCATCATCCCGGTGCTCTCCATGACGAGGAGGGAGTAGAGCACCCTCGGGGCTGAGGGTATGTACTAGTAGCTATGTGTTTGATCTCTCTCTCTCTCTCTCTCTCTCTCTCGTATTCTTGATTTGGCACGATCTTGATGTACCGCGAGCTTTGCTATTGTAGTTGGATCATATGGTGTTTCTCCCCCTCAACCTTCTTGTGATGGATTGAGTTTTCCCTTTGAAGTTATCTTATTGGATTGAGTCTTTAAGGATTTGAGAACACTTGATGTATGTCTTGCATGTGCTTATCTGTGTGATAATGGGATATTCACGTGATCCGCTTGATGTATGTTTTGGTGATCAACTTGCGGGTTGTGTGACCTTGTGAACTTATGCATAGGGTTTGGCACACGTTTTCGTCTTGACTCTCCGGTAGAAACTTTGGGGCACTCTTTGAAGTTCTTTGTGTTGGTTTGAATAGATGAATATGAGATTGTGTGATGCATATCGTATAATCAAACCCGCGGATACTTGTGGGGACATTGGAGTATCTAGGTGACATTTGGGTTTCGGTTGATGTGTGTCTTAAGGTGTTATTTTAGTACGGACTCTAGGGCTGTTTGTGACACTTATAGGAATAGCCCAATAGATTGATCAGAAAGAATAACTTTGAGATGGTTTCGTGCCCTACAATAATCTCTTCGTTTGTTCTCCCATATTAGTGACTTTGGAGTGACTCTTTGTTGCACGATGAGGTATTGTTATATGATCCAATTATGTTATCATTGTTGAGAGAACTTGCACTAGTGAAAGTATGAACCATAGGCCTTGTTTCGAAGCATTGCATTACCGTTTTCGCTCACTTTTGTTACTTTCTACCTTGCTGTTTTTATATTTTCCGAAACAAAAACCTATATCTACCATCCATATTGCACTTGTGTCACCATCTCTTCGCCGAACTAGTGCACCTATACAATTTACCATTGTATTGGGTGTTTTGGGGACACAAGAGACACTTTGTTATTTGGTTGCAGGGTTGGTTGAGAGAGAGACCATCTTCATCCTACGCCTCCCATGGATTGATAAACCTTAGGTCATCCACTTGAGGGAAGTTTTATGCTGTCCTACAAAACTCTATTCTTGGAGGCCCAACACAAGTCTACACGAAGAAGGTTGCGTAGTAGACATCAAGCTCTTTTCTGGCACCGTTGCCGGGGAGGTGAGTGGTTCAAGGTATATCTATAGATCTTGCAATTAAATCTTTTAGTTTTTTGTTTTATCACTAATTTAGTTTATAAAACAAAACTACAAAAAAATGGAATTGAGGTTGCCTCATATGCTTCATCTTTTAATACCTTTTGTGAAAATGATGGAAAGGAAAATTATGCTCAAGTGTTAGAAGAAGAAGTCTATAAAATGTTTGGCATAAAATCTTTGTATGATGAGCATGATTGCAATGTTGTTAGTATGAATTCTTTGAATAGTCATTATGCTAATGATATGCAAATCTACAAGCTTGGGGATGCTATGTTTGATGAGTATGATATTTTTTGTCCCCATGTTTTGATGAGAATATTTGTTATGATGAAAGCATGGCTCCTATTTATGATGATTATATTGATGAAAGTAGGTTTGGAAGGGTATCAACTTTAGGAAGTAATGATCCCACTATTTTGGAGGGTGTTGAATCTTATTGTGATAATTATGAAAGTGAATTTGGAGAGTTCATGACTTTATTTAGTGATGAATTCACTATTTCGAAGAGGTTTCAATTGACTATAAGAACAAAATTGTTATCTATGATAATTATTGTGACGACATGTATGCTATAAAGAACAATGATAACCATGAAACTTTTCATCTTTATTTTAATTTTCAATTGGATTATGCCTCACATGATAGTTATTTTGTTGAGCTTGCTCCCACTACTATTCATGAGAAGAGTTTTGCTTATGTCAAGAGTAATAAAATTTCTATGCATGTAGATCATGAAAAGAATGCTTTATGTGATGGTTATATTGTTGAATTCATTCATGATGCTACTGAAAATTATTATGAGGGATGAATATATCCTTGTAGTAATTGCAATAATATCAAGTTTCCTCTCTATGTGTTGAATGTTTTGAAGTTATGCTTGTTTTGCCTTCCTATGCTAGTTGATTCTTGTTTCCATAAGTTGTTTGCTCACAAAATCCCTATGCATAGGAAGTGGGTTAGACTTAAATGTGCTAGTCATATGCTTCATGATGCTCCCGTTATGTTTCAATTCTTATCTTTCATGTGAGCATCATTGAAATCATCATGCCTAGCTAAAAAGGCATTAAAGAAAAGCGCTTGTTGGGAGACAACCCAATATTTAACCCTACTTTTTGTGTGTGTTCACATGATTAAGCTACTGTAGTAATCATGTTTTATAACTTTTGTTTCAATAAAGTGCCGAGTAAAGCCTTTGGCATAGTGTGGATGATAGTTGACTTGATTCTCTGCAAAAACAGAAACTTTTGCGCTTAGTCCAGGAAATTTAAAAGTTCACTGGAACGTGCTTTTGATCTGAATTTTTTTACACAAGATTGATATACAAATTTCCTAGATTTTCCTAATTTTAAAATTTCTGGAGTTACACAGGTATGGAAAGTTTCCAGATTACTACAGACTATTCTGTTTTTGACAGATTCTATTTTCATTGTGTTGTTTGCTTATGTTGATGAATCTATGAGTAGTATCAGAGGGTATGAACCATGGAGAAGTTGGAATACAGTAGATATAACACCAATATGAATTTAGAATGAGTTCACAACAGTACCTAAGTGGTGATTTTATTTTCCTATACTAACGGAGCTTACGAGTTTTCTGTTGAGTTTTGTGTTGTGAAGTTTTCAAGTTTTGGGTATAGTTTTGATGGACTACAGAATAAGGAGTGGTAAGAGCCTAAGCTTGGGGACTCTCAAGGCACTCCAAGGTAATATTCAAGGAATACCCAAGCAACTAAGCTTGGGGATGCCCCAGATGACATCCCCACTTTCGTCTTCGTTCATCGGTAAATTTACTTGAGGTTATATATTTATTCACCACGAGATATGTGTTTTGCTTGGAGCATCATTTTCTTTTGTTTATATTTGCTTGCTGTTATTTAGAGACATGTTTTCTATCTTTTAGTTCAATAAAAAGGTCAAGTATAGCCTTTGCAATGCTTATTTTACAAGTCTATACGTTCTTGTTTGAAAACGGAAAGTTTGCTGTTATGTTTTGAATATTTGTGAATAGTCAGAACATGATAAAATCTTGACATTTTGACACAATGAGTAAAAACAAATTTTCTACCGTGTGGTAAATTTTCAGAATTTTTGGAGTTAGGGAAGTATGATTCCTCTTGCATTCTTTACAAACTGTTCTGTTTAGACAGATTGCTATTATGTTTGCATATGTTTCCTTGTTTAATGATTCTATTTGAGTATAGGAGTGTTAAATATGCAGAGGCATTTAGTAGGCAATATCAAATAATAATTTTAGTGATTTTCTACAGTAGATAATGATAAGGTTATTGCGTTGATTTATACTAACCTATCTCACAAGTTCTTGATGAGTTTTGTGTGGATGAAGTTTTTAAGATTTAGGGAAACCGTGATATAAAAGGAATTAAGGAGACACAAAAGCTCAAGCTTGGGGATGTCCAAGGCATCCCTAATTAATATTTCAAGAAGTCTCAAGCATCTAAGCTCGGGGATGCCCAGGTTGGCATCCCACCTTTCTTCTTCAACAATGATCGGTCAGTTTTGGTTGAGCCTAAGTTTTTGCTTCTTCACATGATATGTGCTATCCTTGCAATGTCATTTTGTTTTGTTTTGCTTGCTGTTTTAAATAAATTACTTAAGATCTAAATTTTCTTTATGAGAGAGAGTTTCACATAGTCACATAATTATTCAACTACTCATTGATCTTCACTTACATCTTTTGGAGTAGTTTATCATTTGCTCTAGTGCTTCACTTATATCTTTTTAGAGCATGATACGTCTCCGTCGTATCTACTTCTCCAAACACTTTTGCCCTTGTTTTGGACTCTAACTTGCATGATTTGAATGGAACTAACCCGGACTGATGCTGTTTTCAGCAGAACTGCCATGGTGTTATTTTTGTGCAGAAATAGAAGTTCTCAGAATGACCAGAAAATCCACGGAGCAACTTTTCAAAATTAATAAAAAATACTGGCAAAAGAATTAGCACTAGGGGTCCCACACCCTGTCCATGAGGGTGGGGGCGCCCCCCCTACGACACGCCCCCTGCCTCGTGGCCCCCCTGGACTGTTGGGGAATGTAGTAGAAATTCAAAATTTTCTACGCATCACCAAGATCAATCTATGGAGTAATCTAGCAACGAGGGAAAGGGGGGGTGCATCTACATACCCTTGTAGATCGCTAAGCGGAAGCGTTCAAGTGAACGGGGTTGATGGAGTCGTACACGTCGTGATCCAAATCACCGATGATCCTAGTGCCGAACGGACGGCACCTCCGCGTTCAACACACATGCAGACCGGTGACGTCTCCCCTGCCTTGATCCAGCAAGGAGAGAGGGAGAGGTTGGGGAAGACTCCGTCCAGTAGCAGCACGACGGCGTGGTGGTGGTGGAGGAGTGTGGCAATCCTGCAGGGCTTCGCCAAGCACCGCGGGAGTTGGGGAGGACTTGGGAGAGGGGAAGGGATGCGCCAGAACATGGGTGCGGCTACCCTCCCACCCCCCACATATATATAGGGGCAAGGGAGAGGGGGGCCGGCCCCCTCAGATCCAACCTGAGGAGGCGGCGGCGGCCAGGGGGGTTGCCTTGCCCCCCAAGGCAAGGGGGGCGCCCCCTTTTAGGGTTCCCCCAAACCCTAGGCGCCTTGGGCCCTGGTGGGCGGGCGCACCAGCCCACCTGGGGCTGGTCCCCTCCCACACTTGGCCCACGCAGTCTTCTGGGGCAGGTGGCCCCACCTGGTGGACCCCCGGCACCCTCCCGATGGTCCCGGTACGTTACCGATAGCACCCGAAACTTTTCCGGTGACCAAAGCAGAACTTCCCATATATAAATCTTTACCTCCGGACCATTTCGGAACTCCTCGTGACGTCCGGGATCTCATCCGGGACTCCGAACAACATTCGGTAACCACGTACATCTATTCCCTATAACCCTAGCGTCATCGAACCTTAAGTGTGTAGAACCTACGGGTTCGGGAGACACGTAGACATGACCGAGACAACTCTCCGGCCAATAACCAATAGCGGGATCTGGATACCCATGTTGGCTCCCACATGTTCCAAGATGATCTCATCGGATGAACCACGATGTCGAGGATTCAATCAATCCCGTATTCAATTCCCTTTGTCTAGCGGTATAGTACTTGCCCAAGATTCGATTGTCGGTATCCCAATACGTTGTTCAATCTCGTTACCGGCAAGTCTCTTTACTCGTTCTGTAACACATCATCCCGTGATCAACCCCTTTGTCACATTGTGCACATTATGATGATGTCCTACCGAGTGGGCCTAGAGATACCTCTCCGTCACACGGAGTGACAAACCCCAGTCTCGATTCGTGCCAACCCAACAGACACTTTCGGAGATACCCGTAGTGCACCTTTATAGCCACCCAGTTACGTTGTGACGTTTGGTACACCCAAAGCATTCCTACGGTATCCGGGAGTTGCACAATCTCATGGTCTAAGGAAATGATACTTGACATTAGAAAAGCTTTAGCATACAAACTACACGATCTTTGTGCTAGGCTTAGGATTGGGTCTTGTCCATCACATCATTCTGTTGGGGAACGTAGTAATTTCATAAAATTTCCTACGCACACGCAAGATCATGGTGATGCATAGCAATGAGAGGGGATAGTGTTGTCTACGTACCCTTGTAGACCGAAGCGGAAGCGTTGACGCAACGTAGAGGAAGTAGTCGTACGTCCTCCCGGTCCAACCGATCCAAGCACCGTTACTCCGGCACCTCCGAGTTCTTGACACGCGTACAGCTCGATGACGCACCCTCGATCTCCAATCTAGTAGAGGCTCTGAGGGGTAGTTCCGTCAGCACGACGGCGTGGTGACGATCTTGATGTTCTCCTGTCGCAGGGCTTCGCCTAAGCACCGCTACAATATGACCGAGGTGTAATATCGTGGAGGGGGGCACCGCACATGGCTAAGGAACGATCTCAATGATCAACTTGTGTGTCCTAGGGTGCCCCCTTACCCCCGTATATAAAGGAGGGAGGGAGGAGGTGGCCGGCCACAAGGGGGCGCGCCATAGGGGAGGGGGAAACCTACTCCAAGTAGGTTTCCCCCCCTTTTCCTTATCTTATTTGGAGGGGGAAGGAAAGAGTACTAGTATTAGGAATAAGTACTAGTAGTAGAAATAGGAAGAGGGGGAAGGAGAAAGGAAAGGGGTGGCCGGCCCCCCTCCCCAATTCGGATTGGGCTGGGGGGGGGGGGGCGCCCCCCTCCCTTGTTCCTTCTCCCTTCCTCCTACATGGGCCCAATAAGGCCCATATACCTCCCGGGGGGTTCCGGTAACCTCCCGGAGCTCCAAACTTCTCCGGAACCTTTCCGGTGTCCAAATATATCCGTCCAATATATTAATCTTTATGTCTCGACCATTTCGAGACTCCTCGTCATGTCCGTGATCATATCCGGGACTCTGAACAACCTTCGGTACATCAAAATACATAAACTCATAATATAACTGTCATCGAAACCTTAAGCGCGCGGACCCTACGGTTCGAGAACCATGTAGACATGACCGAGACACGTCTCCGGTCAATAACCAATAGCGGGACCTGGATGCCCATATTGGTTCCTACATATTCTACGAAGATCTTTATCGGTCAGACCGCATAACAACATACATTGTTCCCTTTGTCATCGGTATGTTACTTGCCCAAGATTCGATCGTCGGTATCCAATACCTAGTTCAATCTCGTTACCGGCAAGTCTCTTTACTCGTTCCGTAATACATCATCTCACAACTAACTCATTAGTCGAAATGCTTGCAAGGCTTAAGTGATGTGTATTACCGAGAGGGCCCAGAGATACCTCTCCGACATTCGGAGTGACAAATCCTAATCTCGAAATACGCCAACTCAACAAGTACCTTCGGAGACAACTGTAGAGCACCTTTATAATCACCCAGTTACGTTGTGACGTTTGGTAGCACACAAAGTGTTCCTCCGGTAAACGGGAGTTGCATAATCTCATAGTCATAGGAACATGTATAAGTCATGAAGGAAGCAATAGCAACATACTAAACGATCGTGTGCTAAGCTAACGGAATGGGTCATGTCAATCAGATCATTCAACTAATGATGTGACCTTGTTAATCAAATAACAACTCCTTGTTCATGGTTAGGAAACATAACCATCTTTGATTAACAAGCTAGTCAAGTAGAGGCATACTAGTGACACTCTGTTTGTCTATATATTCACACATGTATTATGTTTCCGGTTAATACAATTCTAGCATGAATAATAAACATTTATCATGATATGAGGAAATAAATAATAACTCTATTATTGCCTCTAGGGCATATTTCCTTCAGTCTCCCACTTGCACTAGAGTCAATAATCTAGATTACACAGTAATGAATCTAACACCCATGGAGTCTTGGTGTTGATCATGTTTTGCTCGTGGAAGAGGCTTTGTCCACGGGTCTGCAACATTCAGATCCGTATGTATCTTGCAAATCTCTATGTCTCCCACCTGGACTAGATCCCGGATGGAATTGAAGCGTCTCTTGATGTGCTTGGTTCTCTTGTGAAATCTGGATTCCTTCGCTAAGGCAATCGCTCCAGTATTGTCACAAAAGATTTTCATTGGACCCGATGCACTAGGTATGACACCTAGATCGGATATGAACTCCTTCATCCAGACTCCTTCATTGGCTGCTTCCGAAGCAGCTATGTATTCCGCTTCACATATAGATCCCACCACGACGCTTTGCTTTGAACTGCACCAACTGACAGCTCCACCGTTTAATGTAAACACGTATCCGGTTTGCGATTTAGAATCGTCCGGATCAGTGTCAAAGCTTGCATCAACGTAACCATTTACGATGAGCTCTTTGTCACCTCCATATACGAGAAACATATCCTTAGTCCTTTTCAGGTATTTCAGGATGTTCTTGACCGCTGTCCAGTGATCCACTCCTGGATTACTTTGGTACCTCCCTGCTAGACTTATAGCAAGGCACACATCAGGTCTGGTACACAGCATTGCATACATGATAGAGCCTATGGCTGAAGCATAGGGAACACTTTTCATTTTCTCTCTATCTTCTGCAGTGGTCGGGCTTTGAGTCTTACTCAACTTCACACCTTGCAATACAGGCAAGAACCCTTTCTTTGCTTGATCCATTTTGAACTTCTTCAAAACTTTGTCAAGGTATGTGCTTTGTGAAAGTCCAATTAAGCGTCTTGATCTATCTCTATAGATCTTAATGCCCAATATGTAAGCAGCGTCAAGGTATGTGCTTTGTGAAAAACTTTTATTCAAGTATCCCTTTATGCTATCTAGAAATTCTATATCATTTCCAATCAATAATATGTCATCCACATATAATATTAGAAATGCTACAGAGCTCCCACTCACTTTCTTGTAAATACAGGCTTCTCCAAAAGTCTGTATAAAACCAAATGCTTTGATCACACTATCAAAACGTTTATTCCAACTCCGAGAGGCTTGCACCAGTCCATAAATGGAACGTTGGAGCTTGCACACTTTTTTAGCTCCCTTTGGATCGATAAAACCTTCTGGTTGCATCATATACAACTCTTCTTCCAGAAATCTAGTCAGGAATGCAGTTTTTACATCCATTTGCCAAATTTCATAATCATAAAATGCGGCAATTGCTAACATGATTCGGACAGACTTAAGCATCGCTACGGGTGAGAAGGTCTCATCGTAGTCAACCCCTTGAACTTGTCGAAAACCTTTTGCAACAAGTCGAGCTTTGTAGACAGTAACATTACCGTCAGCGTCAGTCTTCTTCTTGAAGATCCATTTATTCTTCTATTGCTTGCCGACCATCGGGCAAGTCAACCAAAGTCCATACTTTGTTATCATACATGGATCCCATCTCAGATTTCATGGCTTCAAGCCATTTTGCGGAATCTGGGCTCACCGTTGCTTCTTCATAGTTCGTAGGTTCATCATGATCTAGTAGCATGACTTCCAGAATAGGATTACCGTATCACTCTGGTGCGGATCTTACTCTGTTCGACCTACGTGGTTCTGTATTAACTTGATCTGAAGTTCTATGATCATTATCATCAACTTCCTCACTAGTTGGTTTTGACGTCACAGAAACCGGTTCCTGTGATGTATTATTTTCCAACAAGGGAGCAGGTACAGTTACCTCATCAAGTTCTACTTTCCTCCCACTCACTTCTTTCGAGAGAAACTCCTTCTCTAGAAAGGATCCATTCTTAGCAATGAATGTCTTGCCTTCGGATCTGTGATAGAAGGTGTACCCAACTGTCTCCTTTGGGTATCCTATGAAGACACATTTCTCCGATTTGGGTTCGAGCTTATCAGGTTGAAGCTTTTTCACATAAGCATCGCAACCCCAAACTTTAAGAAACGACAACTTTGGTTTCTTGCCAAACCATAGTTCATAAGGTGTCGTCTCAACGGATTTTGACGGGGCCCTATTTAACGTGAATGTGGCTGTCTCTAGAGCATAACCCCAAAACGATAGCGGTAAATCTGTGAGAGACATCATAGATCGCACCATATCAAGTAAAGTATGATTACGACGTTCGGACACACCATTGCGCTGTGGTGTTCCGGGTGGCGTGAGTTGCGAAACTATTCCACATTGTTTTAAGTGTAGACCAAACTCGTAACTCAAATATTCTCCTCCACGATCAGATCATAGAAACTTTATTTTCTTGTTACGATGATTTTCAACTTCACTCTGAAATTCTTTGAACTTTTCAAATGTTTCAGACTTATGTTTCATTAAGTAGATATACCCATATCTACTTAAATCATCTGTGAAGGTGAGAAAATAACGATATCCGCCACGAGCCTCAACATTCATTGGACCACATACATCTGTATGTATGATTTCCAACAAATCTGTTGCTCTCTCCATAGTACCGGAGAACGGCGTTTTGGTCATCTTGCCCATGAGGCACGGTTCGCAAGTACCAAGTGATTCATAATCAGTGGTTCCAAAAGTCCATCAGTATGGAGTTTCTTCATGCGCTTTATACCGATATGACCTAAACGGCAGTGCCACAAATAAGTTGCACTATCATTATCAACGCTGCATATTTTGGCTTCAACACTATGAATATGTGTATCACTACTATCGAGATTCATCAAAAATAGACCACTCTTCAAGGGTGCATGACCATAAAAGATATTACTCATATAAATAGAACAACCATTATTCTCTGATTTAAATGAATAATCGTCTCGCATCAAACAAGATCCAGATATAATGTTCATGCTCAACGCTGGCACCAAATAACAATTATTTAGGTCTAATACTAATCCCGAAGGTAGATGTAGAGGTAGCGTGCCGACCGCGAACACATCGACTTTGGAACCGTTTCCCACGCGCATCGTCACCTCGTCCTTTGCCAGTGTTCGCTTAATCCGTAGTCCCTGTTTCGAGTTGCAAATATTAGCAACAGAACCAGTATCAAATACCCAGGTGCTACTGCGAGCTCTAGTAAAGTACACATCAATAACATGTATATAACATATACCTTTGTTCACTTTGCCATCCTTCTTATCCGCCAAATACTTGGGGCAGTTCCGCTTCCAGTGACCAGTCTGCTTGCAGTAGAAGCACTCAGTTTCAGGCTTAGGTCCAGACTTGGGTTTCTTCTCTTGAGCAGCAACTTGTTTGCTGTTCTTCTTGAAGTTCCCCTTCTTCTTCCCTTTGCCCTTTTTCTTGAAACTAGTGGTCTTGTTAACCATCAACACTTGATGCTCCTTCTTGATTTCTACCTCCGCAGCCTTTAGCATTGCGAAGAGCTCGGGAATCGTTTTATCCATCCCTTGCATATTATAGTTCATCACGAAGCTCTTGTAGCTTGGTGGAAGTGATTGGAGAATTCTGTCAATGACGCTATCATCCGGAAGAGTAACTCCCAGTTGAATCAAGTGATTACAATACCCAGACATCTTGAGTATGTGCTCACTGACAGAACTATTCTCCTCCATCTTGCAGCTATAGAACTTATTGGAGACTTCATATCTCTCAATCCGGGCATTCTTCTGGAATATCAACTTCAACTCCTGAAACATCTCATATGCTCCATGACGTTCAAAACGTCGTTGAAGTCCCGGTTCTAAGCCGTAAAGCATGGCACATTGAACTATCGAGTAGTCATCAGCTTTGCTCTGCCAGACGTTCTTAACGTCGTCAGTTGCATCAGCAGCAGGCCTGGCACCCAGCGGTGCTTCCAGGACGTAATTTTTCTGTGCAGCAATGAGGATAATCCTCAAGTTACGGACCCAGTCCGCGTAGTTGCTACCATCATCTTTCAACTTAGCTTTCTCAAGGAACGCATTAAAATTCAACGGAACAACAGCACGGGACATCTATCTACAAACAACATAGACAAGCAAGATACTATCAGGTACTAAGTTCATGATAAATTTTAGTTCAATCAATCATATTACTTAAGAACTCCCACTTAGACAGACATCTCTCTAGTCATCTAAGTGATCACGTGATCCAAATCAACTAAACCATAACCGATCATCACGTGAGATGGAGTAGTTTTCAATGGTGAACATCTTATGTTGATCATATCTATTATATGATTCACGCTCGACCTTTCGGTCTCCGTGTTCCGAGGCCATATCTGCATATGCTAGGCTCGTCAAGTATAACCTGAGTATTCTGCGTGTGCAAAACTGGCTTGCACCCGTTGTAGATGGACGTAGAGCTTATCACACCCGATCATCACGTGGTGTCTGGGCACGACGAACTTTGGCAACGGTGCATACTCAGGGAGAACACTACTTGATAATTTTAGTGAGAGATCATCTTAAAATGCTACCGTCAATCAAAGCAAGATAAGATGCATAAAGGATAAACATCACATGCAATCAATATAAGTGATATGATATGGCCATCATCTTCTTGTGCTTGTGATCTCCATCTCCGAAGCACCATCATGATCACCATCGTCACCGGCGCGACACCTTGATCTCCATCGTAGCATCGTTGTCGTTTACGCCATCTATTGCTTCTATGACTATCGCTACCGCTTAGTGATAAAGTAAAGCATTACAGGGCGTTTGCATTTCATACAATAAAGCGACAACCATATGGCTCCTGCCAGTTGCCGATAACTTCGGTTACAAAACATGATCATTTCATACAATAAAATATAGCATCATGTCTTGGCCATATCACATCACAACATGCCCTGCAAAAACAAGTTAGACGTCCTCTACTTTGTTGTTGCAAGTTTTACGTGGCTGCTACGGGCTTAAGCAAGAACCAATCTCACCTACGCATCAAAACCACAACGATAGTTTGTCAAGTTGATGATGTTTTAACCTTTGCAAGGACCGGGCGTAGCCACACTCGGTTCAACTAAAGTTGGAGAAACTGACACCCGCTAGTCACCTGTGTGCAAAGCACGGCGGTAAAACCAGTCTCGCGTAAGCGTACGCGTAATGTCGGTCCGGGCCGCTTCATCCAACAATACCGCCGAACCAAAGTATGACATGCTGGTAAGCAGTATGACTTATATCGCCCACAACTCACTTGTGTTCTACTCGTGCATATAACATCAAACCATAAAAACCTAGGCTCGGATACCACTGTTGGGGAACGTAGTAATTTCAAAAAATTTCCTACGCACACGCAAGATCATGGTGATGCATAGCAACGAGAGGGGAGAGTGTTGTCTACGTACCCTTGTAGACCGAAGTGGAAGCGTTGACGCAACGTAGAGGAAGTAGTCGTACGTCCTCCCGGTCCAACCGATCCAAGCACCGTTACTTCGGCACCTCCGAGTTCTTGACACGCGTACAGCTCGATGACGCACCCTCGATCTCCAATCCAGTAGAGGCTCCGAGGGGGAGTTCCGTCAGCACGACGGCGTGGTGACGATCTTGATGTTCTCCTGTCGCAGGGCTTCGCCTAAGCACCGCTACAATATGACCGAGGTGTAATATCGTGGAGGGGGGCACCGCACATGGCTAAGGAACGATCTCAATGATCAACTTGTGTGTCCTAGGGTGCCCCCTTACCCCCGTATATAAAGGAGGGAGGGAGGAGGTGGCCGGCCACAAGGGGGCGCGCCATAGGGGAGGGGGAAACCTACTCCAAGTAGGTTTCCCCCCCTTTTCCTTATCTTATTTGGAGGGGGAAGGAAAGAGTACTAGTATTAGGAATAAGTACTAGTAGTAGTAATAGGAAGAGGGGGAAGGAGAAAGGAAAGGGGGGCCGGCCCCCTCCCCAATTCGGATTGGGCTGGGGGGCGCGCCCCCTCCCTTGTTTCCTCTCCCTTCCTCCTACATGGGCCCAATAAGGCCCATATACCTCCCGGGGGGTTCCGGTAACCTCCCGGAGCTCCAAACTTCTCCGGAACCTTTCCGGTGTCCAAATATATCCGTCCAATATATTAATCTTTATGTCTCGACCATTTCGAGACTCCTCGTCATGTCCATGATCATATCCGGGACTCAGAACAACCTTCGGTACATCAAAATACATAAACTCATAATATAATTGTCATCGAAACCTTAAGCGTGCGGACCCTACGGTTCGAGAACAATGTAGACATGACCGAGACATGTCTCCGGTCAATAACCAATAGCGGGACCTGGATGCCCATATTGGTTCCTACATATTCTACGAAGATCTTTATCGGTCAGACCGCATAACAACATACATTGTTCCCTTTGTCATCGGTATGTTACTTGCCCGAGATTCGATCGTCGGTATCCAATACCTAGTTCAATCTCGTTACTGGCAAGTCTCTTTACTCGTTCCGTAATACATCATCTCACAACTAACTCATTAGTTGAAATGCTTGCAAGGCTTAAGTGATGTGTATTACCGAGAGGGCCCAGAGATACCTCTCCGACATTCGGAGTGACAAATCCTAATCTCGAAATACGCCAACTCAACAAGTACCTTCGGAGACACCTGTAGAGCACCTTTATAATCACCCAGTTACGTTGTGACGTTTGGTAGCACACAAAGTGTTCCTCCGGTAAACGGGAGTTGCATAATCTCATAGTCATAGGAACATGTATAAGTCATGAAGGAAGCAATAGCAACATACTAAACGATCGTGTGCTAAGCTAACGGAATGGGTCATGTCAATCAGATCATTCAACTAATGATGTGACCTTGTTAATCAAATAACAACTCCTTGTTCATGGTTAGGAAACATAACCATCTTTGATTAACAAGCTAGTCAAGTAGAGGCATACTAGTGACACTCTGTTTGTCTATATATTCACACATGTATTATGTTTCCGGTTAATACAATTCTAGCATGAATAATAAACATTTATCATGATATGAGGAAATAAATAATAACTTTATTATTGCCTCTAGGGCATATTTCCTTCACATTCTCCTAATGATGTGATCCCATTATCAACGACATCCAATGTCCATGGTCAGGAAACCGTAACCATCTATTGATCAACGAGCTAGTCAACCAGAGGCTTACTAGGGGCATGGTGTTGTCTATGTGTCCACACATGTATCTGAGTTTCCTATCAATACAATTATAGCATGGATAATAAACGATTATCATGAACAAGGAAATATAATAATAATAACTAATTTATTATTGCCTCTAGGGCATATTTCCAACATGGACCTCCACCGACCTCAACTTCAACTCCATACTAGTGTTGCCATACATTTTATAGAACCATACAATGACGTGGCACACCCGCAACTTCCGGTTTTATACTTTATGTGTAACAAAAATCTTTTATTAGTTCTCTGCTATCTTAGTATTCCAATTTCTGCAACTGCAAATAGGTGGAGATATTCTTAGGAGGATATTCAGGCTAGAATGTTTACGCTAGGTTTTGACCGGCTTAGGCGTGTGCATAAGCCATCTGCCTACTTAAGCTCTAGATAAGCCACAGTGTCTAAATACTCCTGGACTTTCAAATAACAAATGTAACAGAACATCACTGAATACTTGCTAATTTCTGAAACTTAACAATAAATAGCTTGAATAAACACTTCGATAAAAAAAATCACAAATTGTCACACTCCATGATCCATGAACAGAGTAATAACCACAATGCACAGCCCATGACCATTGAAAAAAAAGCTTTATGTAGCTAGAGTTCTGGATGCAAGTAGTCCAATAAATCACGTATGTATTTCTACGAGTTAGTAAAGAATTGGTAGATCCAAATTTTGAACCATATAATTATTAAACATTTGAACTAACTGGCACTTGCACAAACAAATGGACTTACGTCATGTCTGCTATGGAAGAGGACAAACAAATATCAGATTTGGAACAAAAATACATTGTCTTTTAAGGCATAATAAACTGCTAATTGCACATTATCCATTGTTTTCGTGGTTGCTGCTCCGTACACACAAAATTCAGAGAACAATACTGATCTATGTACACATATTCAGAGTGAAAAATGAACTGCTACATCTGAGCGAAAGATGGACTGCTATATCTGAGCTCAGCAAGAACACACAAATTTACTTGCATTAAGACAATACCAGGAGGGCGGTTGACGACTGGGTTGTTGATCCGACTACATGGGTGGCTCCTAATCAGAGCAGTAGTAGCGGCATGTAGGCTAGCTCGGGGCAGCATCTGGACGAGCGAACGCTCAGATTTACGGCCACCCCCACTCGATCCATGAGATGTGTATCCTCGTACATGGCGGCCAGGCTAGGTGTCGAGCACCTTGCGTGCAATAGCGGTGGCGACCTATGGAGAAACTCTAGATAGCTGCCGGATGAACTTACAGTGGGATTCAGACGACTTCCAGCAGATCAGGGAGCTTGCCATCCTCATAAACGGAGGCCAAAAAAATCAAGTATCTCACGCATAGGTTCGGCAGCTTCCTGTGCTCGAGCTCGGGGTGACCGAGGTAGGATTTGGATGGCGCGGGGCCGGAAGTGCAGAAGAACGGGGGTATTGTAGGCGGCGGTGAGAAGCGGGTTGTGGCCAGATGGAGGGCACATAGGCGCTCAGGTGGCCGGCGGGAAGGGACGGCGGACGAGAAGTTTCTAGGTGTCGATGGATACAGAGTTGGACCCGAAGGGATGGGGTTGGACGGGAGAGGAGTTCTGTAAAATTTTGGCCGGAGTGGCAGGCGTGTTTTTGCAAAAATGTCGTGCCTTGTCTTTGCATGCGTTCAATGGAAATCCGACGGTTCAAAATCGTAGATGGCAGACACACCATCACCACCAACTCAGATTTTTATAGGAGTAGAGATATTTGATTTCGCGGAGAAAAAAAATCAAAGAGAAAGTTTCATCGTGTTTTACGATACGAAGCCGCCGCCAAGCCCTAATCTCTCTCGGGAGGGCTGATCTGGAGTCCGTTCAGGGCTCCGGAGAGGGGGATTCGTCGCTGTCGTCATCATCAACCGTCCTCCATCACCAATTTCATGATGCTCACCGCGTGCGTGAGTAATTCCATCGTAGGCTTGCTGGACGGTGATGGGTTGGATGAGATTTACCATATAATCACGTTAGTTTTGTTAGGGTTTGATCCCTAGTATCCACTATGTTCTGAGATTGATGTTGCTATGACTTTGCTATGCTTAATGCTTGTCACTAGGGCCCGAGTGCCATGATTTCAGATCTGAACATATTATGTTTTCATGAATATATGTGAGTTCTTGATCCTATCTTGCAAGTCTATAGTAACCTATTATGTCTTATGATCCGACAACCCCGAAGTGACAATAATCGGGATACTTCTCGGTGATGACCGTAGTTTGAGGAGTTCATGTATTCACTAAGTGTTAATGCTTTGGTCCGGTACTCTATTAAAAGGAGGCCTTAATATCCCTTAGTTTCCATTAGGACCCCGCTGCCACGGGAGGGTAGGACAAAAGATGTCACGCAAGTTCTTTTCCATAAGCACGCATGACTATATCCGGAATACATGCCTACATTACATTGATGAACTGGAGCTAGTTCTGTGTCACCCTATGTTATAACTGTTACATGACGAACCGCATCCGACATAATTATCCATCACTGATCCAATGCCTACGAGATTTTCACATATTGTGCTTTGCTTATTTACTTTACCGTTCCTGCTGTTACAATTACTACAAAACTGCTACTATTACTTTTGCTATTGTTACCGTTACTTCCATACTACTTTGCTACTAAATACTTTGCTGCAGATACTCAGTTATCCAGGTGTGGTTGAATTGACAACTCAACTGCTAATACTTGAGAATATTCTTTGGCTCCCCTTGTGTCGAATCAATAAATTTGGGTTGAATACTCTACCCTCGAAAACGGTTGCGATCCCCTATACTTGTGGCTTATCAAGACTATTTTCTGGCACCGTTGCCGGGGAGCATAGCTCTATTCTTTGAGTCACTTGGGATTTATATCTGCTGGTCACTATGAGGAACTTGAAATATGAAAGAACTAAGATTTATCCCTCAACTATGAGGGGAGGTAAGGAACTGCCATCTAGCTCTGCACTAGATTCTCCTTCTATTATGAGTAAGCTTGCAACACCTATACCTTCCTCTGCTATGAATTCTGATATGTCGCATGTTATTGATGATGTCACCTCTTCTATGCATGATACTTATGATGAAACTACTTCTGTGCTTGATACTACTGTGCCATTAGGTGAATATCTTGATGAACAACTTGCTAGGGTTAGAGAGAATGAAATTATTGAAACTGATATTATTGAAGATAGTGATGATGAAGGTTCTCCCCCTAAATATGATTGCATGTTGTTCCTGAGGGTTATGTTATGGATGAAGAAACTGCTAGAGATTTTCTTGCTTGCAATGATAGATCTGATTTTAAGAAGCTATTAGCTAAATTGAAACAGAAAACTCTGAATGCTAGAATGAAATATGACCCTGCTATTGCTACTTCACCTATCTTTGTTACTGATAAGGATTATGATTTCTCTGTCGATCCTGAGATAATTACCTTGGTTGAATCTGATCCTTTTTATGGCTATGAATCTGAAACTGTTGTGGCACATCTTACTAAGTTAAATGATATAGCCACCCTGTTCACTAATGATGAGAAATCTTGCTACTACTATATCCTTAAGATATTTCCATTCTCATTAAAGGGTGATGCTAAAACTTGGTTTAATTCTCTTGATCCTGGTTGTGTGCATAGTGCCCATGATATGATTTATTACTTCTCTACTAAATATTTCCCTGCTCATAAGAAACAAGCTGCCTTGAGGGAAATATATATTTTTGTGCAAATTGAAGAAGAGAGTCTCCCACAAGCTTGGGGGAGGCTTCTCCGATTACTCAATGTTTTTCTTGACCATCCTCTTAAGAAAAATGAAATACTTTATATCTTTTATAATGGACTAGCTGATGCTTCCAAGGACCACTTGGATAGTTGTGCTGGTTGTGTTTTCAGGGAAAGAATAGCCGATCAAGCTGAATTGCTATTGAATAATATGTTGACTAATGAAAATAATTGGACTCTTCCTGAGCCAACTCCTGAGCCAATTCTTGAGCCAACTCCTAAACCAACTCCGAAGAAGAGGGGTGTTTATTACTCAGTCCTAAAGATATGCAAGAGGCAAAGAAATCTATGAAAGAAAAAGGTATTAAAGCTGAAGATGTTAAGAACATACCTCCTGTTGAAGAAATACATGGCCTTAATATACCACCTATTGAAGAAATACATGGTCTTGATAACCCGACACAGGTAGTAAAGGTAAATTCTCTCTATAGATATGATAAAGTTGAAATCCCGTCTACTAAGTTTGCTAGCCAATGTTTGGATGAATTTGATGACTTTATGGCTAGACAAGAAAACTTCAATGCTTATGTTAGTAGGCAATTAAAAAGTAATGCTTCTATGATTGGACACTTGAGCGATTATATGGCTAGAGTTAAGGGTGAACTTAACTCATTAGTAAATATGCTTTTGTGGTTACCACCCAAGCAGAACAAGTACTTAAAGCTCAAAGTGATTTGCTTAATGAAATAAATAATAAACATGACTTTGCTGTTAGAGTGGCTACTAGAATGGGTAAAATGACTCAGGAACCTTTGTATCCTGAAGGCCACCCTAAGAGAATTGAGCAAGATTCTCAGAGAAATAATTTAGATGCGCCTAGTCCTTCTAAAAGGAAGAAAAAGAAAAATGATAGGACTTTGCATGCTTCTTGTGAACCTGTTGTAGACACACCTGAGAATCCGAATGATATTTCTATTACTGATGCTGAAACACAATCTGGTGATGAACATGAACCTAGTGATAATGTTAATGATAATGTTCATGTCGATGCTCAACATAGCAATAATAATGATGTAGAGATTGAACCTGCTGTTGATCTTGATAACTCACAATCGAAGAATCAACGTTATGATAAGAGGGACTTTGTTGCTAGGAAGCACGGTAAAGAAAGAGAACCATGGGTTCAGAAACCCATGCCTTTTCCTCCTAAGCCATCCAAGAAAAAGGATGATGAGGATTTTGAGCGCTTTACTGAAATGATTAGACCTATCTTCTTACGTATGCGCCTAACTGATATGCTTAAAGTGAATCCTTATCCTAAATATATGAAAGATATTATTACAAATAAAAGACAGATACCAGAAGCTGAAATTTCCACCATGCTTGTGCTACCTCTTGAGCACTGCGTTGGATTTCCCCGAAGAGGAGAGGATGATGCAGTAAAGTAGCGTAAGTATTTCCCTTAGTTTTTGAGAACCAAGGTATCAATCCAGTAGGAGACCACGCACAAGTCCCTCGGACCTACACAAAACGATAGCAACTCACAACCAATGCTTAGGGGTTGTCAATCCCTTCACGGTCACTTACGAGAGTGAGATCTGATAGAGATAATATTTTTGGTATTTTTGATAGATAGATGCAAAGTAAAATTAAAGGAAAAGTAAAAACAAAGCAAGTAAATAAAGTGATATAGATTGATATGATGAGAATAGACCCGGGGGCCATAGGTTTCACTAGTGGCTTCTCTCAAGAGCATAAGTATTCTACGGTGGGTGAACAAATTACTATTGAGGAATTGACAGAATTGAGCATAGTTATGAGTATATCTAGGCAATGATCATGTATATAGGCATCACATCCAAAACAAGTAGATCAAAATGATTCTTCATCTACTACTATTACTCCACTCATCGACCGTTATCCAGCATGCATCTAGAGTATTAAGTAAAACAGAGCAACGCCGTAAGCAAGATGACATGATGTAGAGGGATAAATTCATGCAATATGATAAAAACCCCATCTTGTTATCCTTGATGGCAACAATACAATACGTGCCTTGCAACTCTTTCTGTCACTGAACAAGGACACCGCAAGATTGAACCCAAAGCTAAGCACTTCTCCCATTGCAAGAACTACCAATCTAGTTGGCCAAACCAAAAAGGATAATTCAAAGAGACTTGCAAAGATAACTCAATCATACATAAAAGAATTCAGAGAAGAATCAAATATTTTCCATAGGTAATACTGGATCATAAACCCACAATTCATCGATCTCAACAAACACACCGCAAAAACAAGATTACATCGAATAGATCTCCACGAGAGAGGGGGAGAACATTGTATTGAGATCCAAAAAGAGAGAAGAAGCCATCTAGCTACTAGCTATGGACCCGAAGGTCTGAAGTAAACTACTCACACTTCATCGGAGGGGCTATGGTGATGATGTAGAAGCCCTCCGTGGTGGATGCCCCCTCCGGCGGAGCTCCGGAACAGGCCCCAAGATGGGATCTCATGGATACAGAAGGTTGCGATGGTGGAATTAGGTTTTTGGCTCCTGTTCTGATCGTTCGGGGATACGTAGGTATATATAGGAGGAAGGAGTACGTCGGTGGAGCTCCGAGGGGCCCACGAGGTAGGGGGGCGCGCCCAGGGGGCGCCCTCCACCCTCGTGACCCCCTCGGGCACTGCTTGGAGTAGGGTCCAAGTCTCCTGGGTCACGTTCGGTTGGAAAATCACGATCCCGAAGGTTTCATTCTGTTTGGACTCCGTTTGATATTGTGTTTCTTTGAAATACTGAAAAAGGCCAAAAACAGCAATTCTGGGCTGGGCCTCCGGTTAATAGGTTAGTCCCAAAAGTAATATAAAAGTGGAAAATAAAGCCCAATATAGTCCAAAACAGTAGATAAAGTAGCATGGAGCAATCAAAAATTATAGATACATTGGAGACGTATCAGGCACCCCCAAGCTTAATTCCTGCTCGTCCTTGAGTAGGTAAATGATAAAAAAAGAATTTTTGATGCGGAGTGATACTTTGGCATAATTTCAATGTAAATCTTCTTAATTGTGATATGAATATTCAGATCCGAAAGATTCAAGACAAAACTTCATAATGACACAAAAATAATAATACTTCAAGCATACTAATCAAAGCAATCATGTCTTCTCAAAATAACATGGCAAAAGAAAGTTCATCCCTACAAAATCATATAGTTAGGCTATGCTTCATTTTCGTCACACAAAGATGTTCCAAAGTTCTATACCCCCGATGACAAGCCAAGCAATTGTTTCATACTTAAATTATCTCAAACTTTTTCAACCTTCATGCAATACATGAGCGTGAGCCATGGATATAGCACTATGGGTGGAATAGAATATGATGATGGGGATTGTGTGGAGAAGACAAAAAGGAGAAAGTCTCACATTGACGAGGCTAATCAATGGGCTATGGAGATGCCCATCAATTGATGTCAACATGAGGAGTAGGGATTGCCATGCAACGGATGCACTAGAGCTATGAATGCTCACAAAATAAAACTAGTGGGTGTGCATCCAACTTACTTGCTCACGAAGACCTAGGGCATTTGAGGAAGCCCATCATAGGAATATACAAGCCAAGTTGTATAATGAAAAATTCCCACTAGTATAAAAAAGACAACTTATGAGACTCACTACATGAGGAATGAGGTGCTACTTTGAACCACAATATATGAGACTCACTACATGAAGAACGAGGTGCTACTTTCAAGCACAATATATGAGACTCACTACATGAAGAACGAGGTGCTACTTTGAAGCACAACTGTGGAAAAAGAGATAGTAGCATTGCCCTATTTATTTTCTTTTTTTGGGGCCTTTTTTTGGGCAATACTCTAATAATGATGATCATCACACTTCTATTGATTACAACACAAGGATTACAACTCAAAACTTAGAACAAGATATGACTCTATATGAATGCCTCCGGCGGTGTACCGGGATGGTGCAATGAATCAAGAGTGACATGTATGGAAAATAATGCATGGTGGCTTTGCCACAAATACGATGTCAACTACTAGATCATGCAATGGCAATATGACAAAAGTAGTGTATGTCATGATGATGATGGTGGAAGTTGCATGGCAATATATCTCGGAATGGCTATGGAAATGCCATGATAGGTAGGTATGGTGGCTGTTTTGAGGAAGATATAAGGAGGTTTATGTGTGATAGAGCGTATCATATCACGGGGTTTGGATGCACCGGCGAAGTTTGCGCCGACTCTCAAGGTGAGAAAGGGAAATGCACGGTACCGAAGAGGCTAGCAAAGGTGGAAAGGTGAAAGTGCGTATAATCCATGGACTCAACATTAGTCAAAAGAACTCATATACTTATTGCAAAAATTTAGAAGTCATCAAAAACTCAAGTACTACGCACATGCTCCTAGGGGGATAGATTGGTAGGAAAAGACCATCGCTCGTCCCCGACCGCCACTCATAAGGATGCACAAGATAGGTACACTTCATGTTTCAAATTTGTTACACAACTTTAACCATACGTGCATGCTACGAGACTTGCAAACTTCAACACAAGTATTTATCAAATTCATAAGCACCCAACTAGCACGACTTTGATATTATCACCTCCATATCTCAAAACAATTATCAAGCATCAAACTTATCTTAGTATTCAATTCACTCAAAAGAAAGTTTCACATATCTTGAACACCAAGTATATTAACATTAAGCAAATTACCATGCTATTAAAGACTCTCAAAATAATCTAAGTGAAGCATGAGAGATCAAATTGTTTCTTTAAAAAAAATCCACCACCGTGCTCTAAAATATCTAAGTGAAGTACTAGAGCAAAAATTATCACGCTCAAAAGATATAATTGAAGCACTATGAGCAAAACTACCAAGCTCAAAAGATATAAGTGAAGCACTATGAGCAAGACTATCAAGCTCAAAAGATATAAGTGAAGCACATAGAGTGTTCTAATAAATTCTAATTCATGTATGGCTCTCTCAAAAGATGTGTACAGCAAGGATGATTGTGCAAAGACACATATAATACAAGACGCTACAAGCAAAACACATATCATGTTGGTGAATAAAAATATAGCTCCAAGTAAATTACCGATGGAAGTGGACGAAAGAGGGGATGGCTTCCGGGGCACCCCCAAGCTTTGACTTTTGGTGTAATTGGATTATCTTGGAGGTGCCATGGGCATACCCAAGCTTAGGATCTTGCCACTCCTTGTTCCATAATCCATCAAAAGAATTCACCCAAAACTTGAAAACTTCACAACACAAAACTCAACAGAAATTTCGTGAGCTCCGTTAGAGAAAGAAAACAAAAGACTACTTCAAGGTACTGTAATGAACTCATTCTTTATTTATATTGGTGTTAAACCTACTGTATTCCAACTTCTCTATGGTTTATAAACTAATTTACTATCCATAGATTCATCAAAATAAGCAAACAACACACGAAAAACCGAATCTGTCAAAAACAGAACAGACTGTAGCAATATTTAACTAACGCAAACTTCTTGAACTCTAAAAATTCTACAAAATAGGAAGTCCTGGAAAATTTGTTTATTGATCAGCAGCAAAAAGAATCAATGCAAAAGAACGTTCCTGTGATTTATCATAACTAAATTCGTGCGCGCAAAGTTTCTGTTTTTCAGCAGAATCAAATCAACTATTATCGTAGGTTATCCTATAGGTCCTACTTGGCACAAACACTAATTAAAACATAAAACCACATCAAAACAGAAGGTAGATGGATTATTTATTCCTAATCAGAAGCAAAAACAAAAAACACAAAATAAAATTGGGTTGCCTCCCAACAAGCGCTATCGTTTAACGCCCCTAGCTAGGCATAAAAGCAAGGATAGATCTAGGTATTGCCATCTTTGGTAGGCAATCCATAAGTGGCTCTCATGATAGATTCATATGGTAATTTTATTTTCTTTCTAGGGAAGTGTTCCATACCTTTCTTTAAGGGAAATTGGAATCTAATATTCCCTTCCTTCATATCAATAATTGCGCCAATCGTTCTAAGGAAAGGTCTACCAAGAATAATAGGACATGAAGGATTGCAATCTATATTAAGAACGATAAAATCTACAGGCACATAATTCCTATTTGCAACAATAAGAACATCATTAATTCTTCCCATAGGCTTTTTAATAGTGGAATCCGCAAGATGCAAGTTTAGAGAGCAATCATCAAAATCACGGAAATCTAGCAAATCACATAAAGTTTTGGGGATAGTAGAGACACTAGCACCCAAATCACACAAAGCACGAAACTCAAAATCTTTAATTATAATTTTAATAGTAGGTTCCCACTCATCATAGAGTTTTCTAGGGATAGAAACTTTCAACTCAAGTTTTTCTTCATAAGATTGCATCAAGGCATCAACAATGTGTTCGGTAAAGGCCTTATTTTGACTATAAGCATGAGGAGATTCTAGCACGGATTGCAACAAGGAAATACAACCAATCAAAGAGAAATTTTCATAATTAATTTCCTTGAGATCCAAAATAGTGGGTTTAGCAACATCACGGTTTTTATTTATTTCAATCCCACTTTCATCAATTTCATCGTCAAGATCTAGAAACTCCGAATTCTTAGAACGCTTTCTAGGTAAAGGAAGATAATCTTCAGATTCATCAAGATTCATATTGCAAAACAAAGATTTAATGGGGGATACATCAATAACTTTTAGATCTTCATCTTGATTTTCATAGGGATTGGAAGAACACGCTTTAATAAAGGCATCTTTGGAAGCACGCATCCTAGCAGTTCTTTCCTTACACTCATCAATGGAAATTCTCATGGCTTTGAGAGACTCATTGATATCATGCTTAGGAGGAATAGATCTAAGCTTTAAAGAATCAATTTCAAGAGAAATTCTATCAACGTTCCTATCCAAATCATCAACTTTAACCAATTTCTCTTCAAGCTAAGTGAGGGAGTCCTGGACTAGGGGGTGTCCGGATAGCCGGACTATCAATATCCGCCGGACTCCCAGACTACGAAGATAGAGGATTGAAGACTCCGGCTCGTGTCCGGAAGGTACTTTCCTTGGCGTGGAAGGCAAGCTTGGCAATACGGATATGTAGATCTCCTATCATTGTAACCGACTCTGTGTAACCCTAGCCTCTCCGGTGTCTATATAAACCGGAGGGCTTTAGTCCGTAGGACACAACATTACATCTCAACAATCATACCATAGGCTAGCTTCTAGGGTTTAGCCTCCTTGATCTCGTGGTAGATCTACTCTTGTACTACCCATATCATCAATATTAATCAAGTAGGACGTAGGGTTTTACCTCCATCGAGAGGGCCTGAACCTGGGTAAAAACATTGTGTCCCTCGTCTCCTGTTACCATCCGCCTAGACGCACAGTTCGGGACCCCCTACCCGAGATCCGCCGGTTTTGACACCGACATTGGTGCTTTCATTGAGAGTTCCTCTGTGTCGTCACCGATAGGCTCGATGGCATCTTCAACCTTCAACGCTGTCCAGGGTGAGACTTTTCTCCCCGGACAGATCTTCGTATTCGGCGGCATTGCAATGCAGGCCAATTCTCTTGGCCATCTGGAGCAGATCGAAAGCTACGCCCCTGGCCGTCAGGTCAGATTCGGAAGCCTACACTTCACGGCCGATGACCGCGGAGACTTGATCTTCGACGGACTCGAGCCACAGCCAAGCGCGCCGCACTGCGATGATGGGCATGATCTAACTCTGCCGCCAGACAGTGCTTTGGTGGCTGCACCTGAATCCGCCCCGGCTACTTGCCCGGTGCCGATTGCCCATGACGAGGGTCGGTGGATAGACGCCGCCCCGGGGGCTTCAACATCTACGGCGATGGAGCCGAATACCGATTTTGTCCCTTGCGAAACTCGTGATCCCGAGACGCCGGACTCCTCGCCGGACTCCGAGCCTCCCGCGCCCCCGCCAATTAAGCCAGATTGGGCGCCGGTTATGGAATTCACCGCCGCGGACATCTTTCAACACTCGCCTTTCGGCGATATCCTGAATTCTCTAAAGCATCTCTCGCTATCAGGAGAATCCTGGCCGGACTATGGCCAGGACGGTAGGAGTTCGGACGACGAAGAAATTCGGATCCCACCCACCACCCACTTTGTAGCCACTGTCGAGGATCTAACCGACATGCTAGATTACGACTCCGATGACATCGACGCTATGGACGATGATGCCGGAGACGATCAGGACCCAGCGCCCACAGGACACTGGAAGGCCACCTCGTCATACGACGTCTACATGGTGGATACCCCAAAGGAAGGGGATGGCGAAAAAGCGGCGGAGGAAGATTCTCTAGAGAAGCAACCCAAACGCCGGCGTCAGCGGCGCCGCTCTAAATCCCGCCACAACAAGAATGTAGAATCCGGCACGGGAGATAATAACACCCCGGAGAGTGCCGAAGACAAACCCCTCCGGCAAGACTCAGCGAAGGAGGATGTAGAAGCAAGCCCTCACGAAAGGGCGGCAGAAGAAAAGGTTGAGGATCACAACTATGTACCTCCCTCCGAAGACGAAACAAGCCCCAATGACGATGAACTCGAGGAGCCCGTCGAACAAGGTCTTTGCAAACGCAGGCTCATCGCTACAGCAAGAAGCCTGAAGAAGGAAAAACGGAAGCTCAACACAGCGGAAGACGCGCTCCGGATAAGATGGAGCAAAGTACTCAAAACCGCAGACAAACACGGCAACAGCCACCAATCGAAGAGCTACCCGAAGCGCAAGCTGCTCCCAGAATTCGACGAAGAGGCCATAAAGCCCCCACCGTCAAATGGCCCAGCCAGGTCCATCTATGGACCCAAAAGGAAAGCCCCAATAAGCAAAGGAACACGTCAAGTGTCCAACGATAGCGGCACATACAAGTACAGGGGCGCCGCACACCCACTATGCTTCACAGACGAAGTGCTGGAACATGAATTCCCAGCAGGGTTTAAACCCATAAACATAGAAGCCTACGATGGAACAACAGACCCTGGAGTCTGGATAGAAGACTATATACTGCATATACATATGGCCAGAGGAGACGATCTCCATGCCATAAAATATCTACCCCTCAAGCTCAAAGGGCCAGCCCGTCATTGGCTCAAAAGCCTCCTAGAAAACACTGTTGGAAGTTGGGAAGAGCTCGAGGAAGCGTTTAGAGCAAATTTTCAAGGGACTTATGTCCGGCCTCCGGATGCAGATGACCTAAGTCACATAACTCAACAGCCCGGAGAGTCAGCGCGGAAATTCTAGAACAGGTTCCTTACCAAAAAGAACCAAATAGTCGACTATCCGGACGCTGAAGCCTTAGCAGCTTTTAAGCACAATGTCCGAGACGAATGGCTCGCCAGACACCTGGGTCAAGAGAAACCGAGGACAATGACCGCATTAACAAGCCTCATGACCCGCTTTTGCGCAGGAGAGGACAGCTGGTTGGCAAGAAGTAGCACCAGCAACCCAAGTACATCCGAGATAAGAGATGGAAACGGAAAATCACGGCGCAGAAAAGAACAGCGCCGAAATAAAGAGAAAGGCCCAAAGAGCACGGCAGTCAACGCCGGATTTAAAAGCTCATGGCCGAATAATAAAGCTGAACCCATCAAGGACAACAGCGACGAACTGTGTGACCTACACAAAATTCTGGGTCGGATATGTCAAATCCACAGTACCCCCAGAAGGCCTGCAAATCACACCCACAAGGATTGTTGGGTTTTCAAACAGTCCGGCCGACTAAACGCCGAACGCAAGGGGCTCGACGCATCAAGCGAAGAAGATAAACCCCGCCAGCAGGGCACCGGAAAACAAAAGACTTTCCCACAAAGGGTCAAAGCAGTAAACTCACTTCATGTGAGGACACGGAAAAACAGTGCGGCACTTTCTAAAAAGAGCTTCGCACGGTCCAGCCCAGCGAACCATAGAGATTGGATATCAAAACCAATCACTTTCGACCACCGGGATTATTCCAGAAGTGTTCGAACCGCGGGACGGACTCCCCTGATATTAAATCCGGTAATAGACGGACTGCAATTCACAAACGTCCTAATGGACGGAGGCAGTGACTTAAACCTGCTATATTCAAACACAATCCGTCGGATGGGGATAGACCCTAACAAAATCCGACACAGCCGCACTTCCTTCAAAGGAGTTACGCCAGGCCCTTACGCCAGGTGCACAGGCTCGATATTACTCGAAGTCGTGTTCGGATCACCGAACAATTCTCGACGAGAGAAGTTAATCTTCCATATCGTCCCATTTAAAAGTGAACATCAAGCACTATTGGGACGAAAGGCTTTTGTCCGCTTCAATGCCATACCGCATTATGCGTCTCTTACACTTAAGATGCCCGGTCCACATGGCACCATTTCAGTGCGAGGGTCACTTAAAGACCCCGGATTCGGATAGACGAATCCGGACTCAGCAGGCTAGGGGCTCCCTAGCCGCATACCCTTTCATAAGGGGCTGCGCGCACAACTAACCGCGGTCTCATATAAACCTAGCTTTAATTATTTGCACTTATTCTTTCGCATTATTTTCGCACGAACTGTTTCTAAAAACTAAAATGTTCCTCTTTTTCTAAAGATGAACAAACGTGCGTACCCGTCCAGGATAACGGCGCAACGGAGACACAGGCGCAGACGTGCAGTAGGGACCCGTCGCAAGGATTCTTTTCAGATTAAGACCCTACGTAGACCTTTTTATTACTGTCTCTTGTTGTTAATCTCCCTTGGCTTCCTCCTATAGCCAAAGCGGAGCCCGACGCTTTGGCATTGGCCGCGTCGGAAGACAATGCCCGTACCTGGACACAAGGGGTTTAGGGCATAATTCTGCCCGTTACCTTAAAGTCCGAACACCTCCGGGAGTGTTCGGCGTCTCAAGTTGGGCATTATGTGCATCAGCTCCGAATCATGTCTTTGGTCAAATGTTGGGTTTGCCCGGCTCCTGTGTTTTGCTACCTTACGTTCTGTATCACCCGGCTAACGCGGCACCAGGAGAACTACTGCGATTGTGCCCCAGTTCGGCTGGGCGAGCACCTCAGTAGAGAAAGCCGAAAACTGACTGTCATGATATAGCGAGAGTCTGGTCAGCCACTTGATTGACTACCGGAATGTTTAGAATTCCTCGTTTTGACGAAGGGCCGCTTCTCGGTCAGGCACATACGCACCCCGAATCCGGAGATGTGCGGTGTCATCAGGGGCTATGTCGTAGCCCCACCCTCGAGCTCCATTGGTTAAGTGAAAGAGATAAAGCACTATAGTCCGGATTGCCTCGTTCGCTACGCTACCACCTCCTTATAACAGGACCAAGACGTTGGATTAAGTGTGAAAAAGCGCTATTTTGCGAACACCCCAGCACCTTGTGCAAGGGGGCTGAAGCCGAAGACTGCATCTTTCAGGTTATACACAAGTATACGCAAACGGCCGCACAGGAGAAGTTTTACTACTTGGAAGCACAAGTATAAAAAGCATTCATACTATAATCGTTGATATACAAGTTAATGCGCTCAATTGAACGTTACATTCTTTGAGCACTGCGACTCTATTATACGAGCGCCGCGCATAACTTCCCCGAAATAATGCTCGGCAGGAAGCCGGTTCTCATCCGAACCCTGGGCAGCAACAGCGGTGGCATCCATATCCGGACACTGCGCCTTTACACGGGCCAGAGCCATCCGCGCTCCCTCGATGCAGGCCGACCGTTTCATTTCCTTGATATGCGGCACCGCCCCAAGGAACTGCTGCAGTAGGCCGAAATAGCTCGTCGCCTTGGACCTCTCTGGCCACACATGGGCCACGATGTCAGTCATAGCCAGCCCGGACAGTCTATTCAGTTCGGCCCATTCGGCCAACCTGTCCGACAGCGGAAGAGGGCGATCCGGACTGTGGAATTGAGTCCAATATAACTCTTCCACCTCGTGATCCCCCTGGCTCCGAAAGTGCTTAACGGCGTCAGCCGCACTCGCAGCCAAGTCCATATAAGGATCCTCCGAACTCCACTGCCGCTCAAATTTAGCGTACTTGGCATCCATAAACCGGCGACGCATAAGAAACGGCTTGCCAGCCGTGATTTCTCCGGCTTGGCGCAGCTCCTCCTTCATAGCCCGCATTGCAGAACGGGCATCCTTGGCCTCGGCGGTGGCCTTCTTCAGGTCTTCCCGCTCTGATAGGCGCTCCTTTTCAAGCGCCTCGCTACGGTCGGTAGCATCCTTTAAATTCTTGGCCAATTCGGCCACCTCCGCCCTGCTTAGGCAGTGCGCAGCCTTTTCGGCTGTCAATTCTTCGGCGGCCCTCGCGGTAGCCACATCACTCCTTCGGGCTTGCTCCTTAGCTTGTGCAAGCTCGGCCCGAAGGCTCTCCACAGCAGCCGCACTGTCTGTACAAACAGCATATAACTTATCAGAGGAGGGCTTTAACCCACTCAATAAACCGGCTGCAGGGAATTTATTTACCTTGCGATTCGTCAAGTCGCTGATTGACAAGTGCGATGTCAGCATCTGCCATGTCCAGCTGTCGACTCAGTTCGGCAAATGATCAGTCCGGCTGGCCCCCGGACTATCCGCCACCTGCATCAGAACGGCGGTATTCACTACCTGAGATGTTTCGATTTTTGATCCTCGGCACGCTGTCGTCTTCGACAACCTACCGAGTCTCAGGGGCTACTATCTATACAGGGCACATTTTTTATATGCGGAACTGTTCAAAGATAAAGGGGTGCATCATTTTCGCATACCTCAAATCCCGCCAGTAAGCTCAGGGCGGCATTGCGCAGTCCGCTTTCGGCGGACGAAATCCTTCCAACCACCGTGCGCATTAACGCGCGGTGATCTTCTGAAATGGACGCCCTCTCAAGCAAAATCTTCAGTTCTCCCGGCCGGACTCTGGTGGGTGTTGAACTCTTTTGCCCCTCCGGACTCGAGGACACCCTCCGTGACGACACCTCTGGCTCGCCTGCCTCATCTGGCGGCGCGGCAGACGGAGGCGTATCGCTCTCCATCATCTCCGGAAGAAGATCCCCCGAGGATGAACTCATCTGAGACGGCTGCAGATCCGAACTGCGATATAAATATTTCGGTTACCTACATAAGCATAAACGAAGGTACTTCCTCATTAAACTTTCTCTTTCATACTCACGGCTCGTTGGAGGGCTGGTCCTTGGGTGGTGATTGCGCGTCCGGATTCTCTCCGGACGCCGGACCCCCCGGTGGGGATTTGTTCCCACGCTTAGGAGCTCTGACCTCCAGATCTTCGGAGGCGGTCCTCTTCTCCCTCTGAAGGGAGGAATCCTTGGTTCCCTCCTCTTCAGTCGCCCCTTTGGACGAAGTATTAGCTCCTTTATCTCCCCCGTCGCCCCCTTCTGTGGGCGCAACCTCCGACATTCTGACCAGCACGGGCTCCAGTGCGGTCTCTGGGAGGGGGGCCGGACACCTTATCAGCCTTGATCATGCCACCCATTCCTGTAAAGAATAAAAGGGTTAGGAGATGATCTTTTGAAAGGCATACAGATAGAACGTCCGAGCTCTGAGCTATTTACCTGAGTATCCGGGCGATCACGGCTTAAGCCTGCGTCCTCGGCCGAATCCGGACACGCTACCTGAGGTCCAAAGAACAGCTTGTACATCTCCATGGGTGTCGCGCCCATAAAATGCTGGAGAATACGAGGTCCCTCCGTATTGAACTCCCATAGACGGAGAGGACGACGTTTGCAGGGTAGGAGGTGCCTGACTAGCATGACTTGCATCACCTTGACCAGGCCGATCTCCCTTGTTTGGAGGTCTCGAATCCGGCCCTGCAGGGCGGGCACGTCCTCGGACGGCCCCCAGTTGAGCCCTTGGTTGACCCACGACATTAGCTGCCGTGGAGGTCCCGGGCGGAAGGAGGGCGGCGGCTTCTGCCTGCTGCCCCTTGGAGCGGTGATGTAGAACCACTCCTGCTGCCACAATCCCTGTTCCTCTTGGAAGGAACCTTCGAGCCACGAGGCATCGACCTTCTTGCTTATGGTCGCCCCGCCACACTCCACTTGACGCCCCCCGATCATCTTCGGCTCCACCTTGAATGTTTTCAGCCACAGGCCGAAGTGGGGGATGACGCGGAGGAAGGCTTCACAGACAATGATAAATGCGGAGATATGGAGGATAGACTCCAGAGCCAAGTCGTGGAAGTCCAGCCCGTAGAAGAACAGGAGCCCCCTCACGAAAGGATCCGTCGGGAAGCCCAATCCCCGACGGAGGTGAGATGCAAAAACGACGTATTCGCCGGGCTCGGGGGCTGGCACGGCCTGCCCAGGGGCAGGCAACCTGTGCGAAACTTCGTAGGCCAGGTACTTGGCCTCACGCAACTTCAATATGTCCTCCTCCGTGACGGAGGAGGGCACCCACCAGCCCTGGAGGTCGGAGCCGGACATTGCTGTAGATCCGAAGCGCTCGAGCCTGAAGCTCTTGGTGTTGGAACTGGGAGCAGAGGAAAGATTCGATGCGAGGTTGAAAGACAAGGACGGGCATTGGTCCTCTTATAAAAGGGAAATAATACCAAGGGTCGTCTCCGTGACCGTTTGAGATTCCCCCTTCGACAGAGGAGGCGTGGCGACGGGAACGGTTGGGTTACCCACGCACGTATTGATAAGGATCCCGGAATAAAAGGCAACACGATCTCTGCTTCGACAGGACGTGCCAAGGAAAACGATTCAAACGAGGGCTTGGCTGCGGTGTGATATCACGCTGCGTAATACATTAGCAGATTGAGCTATGTGTGTATTTTATTCTCTCTATGTTGGAATGTGGAAATTATTTTGCAGAGCCGGACACTATCCTGGTGTTCATTATCTTCTCCGGATTATTCAAAGGAGGAACCCGCCTTGCAATGCCGAACATTATGCACGCCGGACTTATCGCCATTGAAGACTGGTTCAGGGGCTACTGAGGGAGTCCTGGACTAGGGGGTGTCCGGATAGCCGGATTATCAATATCCGCCGGACTCCCAGACTACGAAGATAGAGGATTGAAGACTCCGGCTCGTGTCCGGAAGGTACTTTCCTTGGCGTGGAAGGCAAGCTTGGCAATACGGATATGTAGATCTCCTACCATTGTAACCGACTCTGTGTAACCCTAGCCTCTCCGGTGTCTATATAAACCGGAGGGCTTTAGTCCGTAGGACACAACATTACATCTCAACAGTCATACCATAGGCTAGCTTCTAGGGTTTAGCCTCCTTGATCTCGTGGTAGATCTACTCTTGTACTACCCATATCATCAATATTAATCAAGCAGGACGTAGGGTTTTACCTCCATCGAGAGGGCCTGAACCTGGGTAAAAACATTGTGTCCCTCGTCTCCTGTTACCATCCGCCTAGACGCACAGTTCGGGACCCCCTACCCGAGATCCGCCGGTTTTGACACCGACACAAAGCGTTAAAATTCTTTTGTGAATTCATAAACTCTTTAACACTACTCTCAAATTCAGAGGGCATCTTATTTAAATTTCCATAAGAGTTATTGTAGGAATTTCCGTAATTATGTTGGTGTACTAAAGTAGGGGTACCTTAGTATCCCGAACTTGTGCACGGGCAGTCGCATCACTCCGCGGCAAGGCTTGCCGGGTGCCCGCCAAGGTCCTCCGTGGTTCCTTTGGAGCCATTCAAGAACAAAGTGTTCAAGCCGAGAAGACAAGGCCCCGGCAAGAGGAGCTTGCCAGGAAGGACAAGGCCCCGGCAAGAGGAGCTTGCCGGGAAGGCCAACCAAGGCGTTTCAAGGAACTTGCCGCGACGCGCCGCACGTCCCGGCAAGGCCCGGTGAGCGACAAGCTTCCGGACGCGACAAGACAACGACCGCGGCAAGGCGCTTGCCGCAGCAAAGCCACCACTCTGTGCCCACGCTCCAGCACATCCGTCGACGTGTCGCCACGGGACCGTTCCAGGCGCACGTGGCGAGAGGCTGTGCAGCCAAGCGGTGCGAGGTGGCAAGCGGAGATGACAAGATGACCATCGTGGCAAGCGGTAGCGCCCCTAACGGTCACTTTTCTGCACTGTTTGGGCGACACAGACGGGCATTTAATGCCTTTGTCCCCTGCCGTCAGGGTTAGGTATGATACACTATGGAAGTAGGTATACCTACCGCACCTCTTTTCCATTTTTACCCTTGCATACGTTGCCACCTGTTGGTGACCCCTTGAGCATATAAAAGGAGGCCCATGCACAACGTAGAGGGGGTTCGAAACCAGAAAAACACTCACGCTCGGTCTTGTAGCTCTCGACGCTCCCGAGCAAGAACACAATATAATCCGACAAGCAGCAGTAGGAGTATTATCTCTCTGGAGAGCTCCGAAGCTGGGTAAGATCGCTCGTGTGCTTCGCCTCGATCCGCTCTTCGTGCGACCTCCGCCCCCCGCCAGACCGAAAAGGGGCCCTGCCCCATAGGTGTTCGTCCCCACGACATCTTTGGCGCGCCAGGTAGGGGGCGTACAGGTTGTGTGAACCCGATCCGGCGTTCACGCGAGCCAGATCTTCATCTTCTTCATCATCTTCATCGACATGCCACCGAAGAAGAAGGCTTTGGAGGTGGCAGCTCCGTCCACGTCGATCCCACCGCCACCGGAGCAAACGGGTGGTGGGGTAGACGTTGGCGGAGGAACGGGCGTCGACGAGGGAGCTCACGCTGCCGCCAGATCCAAGGACAAGGCTGCGCAAACCTTGGCGTCCGTACATGCACCGCGCCCATTTCAGGAGGTGCGGGGCCAACAACGTCATGGTACTCGCGGTACCATACGCTCGTTGGACCAAAATCGAGCTGGTGGATCTCAGGGTGCTCAAGACCAGCATGCACGCCAACCTGCTGGCACGAGCAAGACACGGTCGCCTGGACGGGATCTTGCTCCTTCTAACCTAGTTAGAAGTCCGAGCATATCCCGCTCCTCGCACCGTTCACCGCCGCCACAGAAGACTCCAGAAGAAGCGTTGGCCCGAGCACAACTGCTCCTGGATTACCCTCCAACGGCGGACAAGATCAACGATTGGAGGGCCACCATTCAGAGTCTCATCGGCTTCGCTAACGGCGAAACTCCACGGCAGCCGAATGCGTCGCAGCCGCGGCAAGATTGCCGGACGCGAGCCGATGGCGACAAGACCGGTGGGGGTGCAACCACCGTGCACTCTCCACCCCGAAGGCCAAGATCGCCGACTCGCCGGGTCAACCTCGACACTGACTCCACAGCGTCATCAGACCCACGAGCTCGTCACGATCAGCGCCAAGTTCTTCAAGAACGACAACAAGAAGACGCTCGCACTCGTATCGAGCGTCGAAGAGAAGCGCGACGTCAATCAGACCAGCGTGCTGGGCCCACTGTCGATATGCATGCGCCAGGGGAACCAGGCGACTTGCCGTATGCGGTAGGTTGCCCTGCGTTCACTCGTGAGCTGCGGCAGGTCCAGTGGCCCAGCACAAAGAACTTCAAGCCAGACATACCAGAGAAGTACGATGGCAGGTTGCATCCGTCGGAGTTCCTCAGCATCTACACCATCGCGGTGCAAGCTGCCGGGGGGCGCGACGACAAGATTCTTGCCAACTATTTCCCACTGGTGCTCAAACCCAATGTCAGATCCTGGCTCATGCACTTGCCGGACAACTCCATATCCTCATGGGCGGATCTGTGCCATCAGTTTGTCGGCGCCTTCACAGGCGGCCACAAGCCTCACGGCCAGGAGAGCGATCTGCATCTGCTCGCCCAGAAGGAAGGAAAGCCCCTGCGCAAGTACATTCAGAGATTCAGCCAAGTGCAGTGCAACATACCAGATGTCCACCCTGCCGCGGTCATCAGCGTGTTCCATCAGAACGTGCGTAACTGCAGGATGCGGGAGGAAATGGCGATGTGCAAGATCAGAGACGTCAGTGAGCTATACGCCCTGGCCGACAGGTGTGCACGTGTCGAGGAGGGGAGGAAACTCCCCGGAGAGAACACAGCAGCAGGAGGATCTGACAGTGAAGACGCTGCCCCGGCAAAGAAAAACCGGCGGCGGAACAACAGGAAGAAAAAGGGAAAAGATGTGCTTGTCGTTGAGCAGTCCGGCAACGGAGGTGGCGCCAAGGAAGCCGAACCTGTGGCGGCCGCCGACAAGCAGGGCGGCTCCGACAAGCAGTATTGCAAGATCCACCGCACCAAGGGCCATGACCTCCAAAGATGCAAGAAGGTCGAGCAGCTTGTCGAGCAGCAGAAAGCTGAGTACGAGCGACGCGACAAGGAGAAGGCCCAGGAAGGTACTGGAGGATCCGGCAAGAAGCGCCCCGGCCGGGGAGGACGCCGCGGCAAGGCCAAGCAGTGGCAAGGAGACAGACCTCCCCGCGGCCGTGACAAGGACGAAGATGAAGACGACGATGAAGAGATGGATGAAGATGAGGCCGACGAGCAGGAGTTTCAGAAAGCCACAAAGGTTCTGTGCGTTGACGGCGGTGCTTCTCTGCATACTTCTCACCGCCAGCTCAAACAGTGGGTGCGGGAAGTTAATGCAGCAGAACCACCAGTTGAGTCACGCAAGCCTCTGAAGTGGTCCAGCACGCCTATCGTCTTTGATATTGAGGACCACCCTGATCACGTAACTGCGGTCGGGTGCTTGCCGATGTTGGTCTCACCAACCATCCGCAACCTCAAGGTCACTAAGATGCTAGTTGACGGCGGGGCTAGCTTGAACCTGATCAACCCGGGAAGGAGCAAGCCGAAGGGAAAGATCACGTTGCCGGTAACATTTGGCAGCGAATTGAATTTCAGGACTGAGAGGGTCACTTTTGAGGTCGCTGATTTCCCATTACCCTACAATGGGATACTCGGCCGTCCAGCACTCGCCATGTTCATGGCAGCCTCTCACTATGCCTACAACGTGCTCAAGATGCCAGGTCCGATAAGTGTCATCTCTGTCCCTGGCGACAAGAAAGATGCTCTTATCTGTACCGACAAGATCTACCGGGAAGCAGCAGCCGCAGCGGATCGCAAGCCACTTGTCGCTGAAGCTCCCGGGGGGAAGAAGAAGACCAAGTCCGGCCAGAGCTCTGATGCCCACTCTGGCAAGCGCACCTCTTCGGAGTGCTGCGCTACCGTTGAGGACGCACCATCGAGCTCCACCGGCAAGTGTAAGAAGACGAAGGCAGCTCCGCCAGAGACCAAGAAGGTGTCCGCCAAGGAGGATGGCACTGGTGGTACTTTCACCATCAGTGCCACGCTCGACCCTAAATAGGAAAGCGCGCTCGTTGCTTTCCTGCGGGCGAACGTCGACGTGTTTGCATGGCAACCGTCTGACATCCCCGGTGTTCCCAGGAAAGTAATTGAGCACCATCTTGCCGTTTGTCCTCACACGTGGCCCGTCAAGCAGAAAGTCAGGAAACAAGCAGTGGAGCGCCAAGAATTCATTGCAGAAGAGATCAAGAAGTTGGAAGCAGCAGGCCTTGTCAGCGGAGTGCTCCATCCTACGTGGTTGGCCAATCCTGTAGTCGTGCGCAAGGCAAATGGGAAATGGAGGCTTTGTATCGACTTTACTGATGTTAATAAAGCTTGTCCCAAGGACCCATTTCCCTTGCCGCGCATTGACCAGATTGTTGACTCCACAGCCGGATGTGACTTGCTTTCATTTCTTGATGCATATTCAGGATATCATCAGATCTTCATGGCAGAAGAGGATGAGGAGAAGACCGCATTCATCACTCCTTGTGGCACGTACTATTTCGTACGGATGCCTTTTGGTTTGAAGAATGCTGGTTCAACATTCGCCAAAGTAGTCAATCACACTTTTGAGCCACAAATACACAGAAATGTGGAAGCCTACATGGATGACATAGTGGTCAAGAGCAAGGACAAAGCAACTCTGATTCAAGACTTAGATGAGACCTTCACAAATCTGCGCAAGATCAACCTCAAGCTTAACCCCGAGAAGTGCCTGTTCGGAGTCCCCTCCGGCAAGCTTCTCGGGTTCTTCGTGTCTCAGCGGGGAATTGAAGCCAACCCCGACAAGATCAAGGCCATTGAGCAGATAGAAGCACCAAAGCGCGTCAAGGATGTACGAAGGCTTACCGGTTGCGTGGCTGCTCTCAGCAGGTTTATCTCTAAGTCTGCTGAGCGCGCCCTGCCGTTTTTCAAAATATTGAAAAAGGCAGGTCCAATGAAATGGACTCCGGAAGCGGAGGCTGCGCTGTAGGACTTGAAGAGATACCTGTCCTCCACTCCAATACTTGTCGCACCTAAGCCACAAGAGAAGTTGTTGCTGTATCTAGCGGCAACCAATCAAGTGGTTAGTGCTGCGCTAGTAGCGGAGAGGGAGGCGGATGATGAGCCAGCAACCACGGCAAGTGCGTCCAGCAACAAGCAGGGGGCTTCCCCGACAAGCTCTGGTCCCGACAAGGATGGATCTGCGCAGACACAGGAGGTGCAGAAGAAAATGGTGCAGCGCCCAGTTTACTTTGTCAGTTCCCTTCTGCAGGGGGCTAGGTCAAGGTACTCTGGTGTGCAGAAATTGCATTTCGGCCTTCTCATGGCCTCGAGAAAGCTGCGCCATTACTTCCAAGCACATGAGATCACAGTCGTCACTCGCTTTCCGCTGAAGAGGATACTGCAGAACCCAGAAGCAACAGGAAGGATTGTCGAGTGGGCACTGGAACTGTCAAGCTTTGGCCTCAAGTTTGAGAGCACTTCAACTATCCAGAGCCGAGCATTGGCAGAATTCATAGCAGAGTGGACGCCAACACAAGATGAAGAAACTCCAGAAACGAGCATCCCCGTCAAGGAAGCGAGCAAAGAGTGGCTCATGTACTTTGATGGTGCCTTTTTGCTGCAAGGCGCTAGTGCGGGCGTGCTGCTTGTCGCACCCACCGGAGAGCACCTCAAGTACGTGGTCCAGATGCACTTTCCCAAGAAGCAAGCAACAAACAATACTGTAGGGTATGAAGGTTTGCTTGCCGGACTCAGGATCGCTGCAGACCTTGGGATCAAGAAGCTCATTGTCAGGGGTGACTCACAGCTTGTCATCTGCCAAGTAAACAAATACCATCAGAGTCCGTTGATGGAAGCTTACATTGATGAAGTGAGAAAGTTGGAAGAGCACTTTGACGGCCTGCAGATGGAACATGTTCCGAGAGCTCAGAACGACATTGCAGATGGTCTGTCAAAGTGCGCTGCACTTAAGTTACTTGTGGAACCAGGGATCTTTGTGCTGAAGCTGACTCAACCATCTGTAACACCATCAACTTGACAGAGCAAGAAGAGGAAGTTGGTTCCCGGTGACTACTTTCCGGCAGAGCTCCTCGAAGCCGGCAGTGCTGAGGAGCAGTCTGCTCCGACAAGCCCTAGGGTTTGTTCCGTTGAAGCAGACGCTCCCGACAAGTTTTGCTCCGGCAAGCTTGCCGGGGAACATCAAGCTCCGGCTGAGCCACAGGTTCTCGCCGTAGAAGCGGATGTTCCCACAACAGCATATGTGCCTTTAGTCATGTTGTCGAGCCGCAAGCTCCAGCATGGGCACAACAGATTGTCCGTTTCCTTCAGACAGGAGAACTCCCAGAAGAGCAAGAAGAAGCAGAAAGAGTAGCCCGGCAATCAAGTATGTACCAGTTTGTCGACGACACACTGTACAGAAGAAGATTCAACGGTGTGACATTGAAGTGTATTCACCGGGAAGATGGACAAAAGCTGTTGGCAGAGATACACGGAGGCATATGTGGCCACCACATTGGCGCAAGAGCACTTGCCGGCAAAGCGTTCCGGCAAGGTTTCTTTTGGCCGACAGCCCTCCAGGACGCAACTGCACAAGTAACCAAGTGTGAAGCGTGCCAGTTCCATTCCAAGCAGATACACCAGCCAGCTCAAGCTCTCCAGACGATCCCTTTATCCTGGCCATTTTCGGTCTGGGGGCTCGACATCCTCGGCCCCTTTCCCCGAGCTGTCGGGGGCTTTGAGTACTTGTACGTTGCAATCGACAAGTTCACAAAGTGGCCGGAAGTGGAAGCGGTGAGGAAGGTGACAGCACAGTCAGCAGTCAAGTTCTTCAAGTCGATTGTTTGCCGTTTCGGGGTCCCTAACAGGATCATCACCGATAACGGCATGCAATTCATGAGCCGCACCTTCATGCAGTACGTCCAAGATCTTGGCGCCAAGGTCTGCTTTGCTTCTGTTGCTCATCCGAGAAGCAACGGTCAAGCGGAGAGGGCAAATGCTGAAGTGCTGCGTGGGCTCAAGACCAGGACTTTCGACAGGCTGCACAAGTGCGGAAGAAACTAGATTGAGGAGCTGCCAGTGGTTCTTTGGTCGATCAGGACGGCGCCAAATCGAGCCACTGGCCAGACACCTTTCGCTCTAGTCTATGGAGCAGAGGCAGTTCTCCCCACGGAACTCGTATACGGATCGCCTCGAGTGCTCGCTTATGATGAGCTTGAGCAAGAGCAGCTGCGACAAGACGACGCGCTGCTCCTTGAGGAGGATCGTCTTCAGGCTGCTGTACGAGCTGCTCGATACCAGCAAGCTTTGCGCCGCTACCACAGCGGCAAAGTTAATGCCAGAAGTCTCGAGGAAGGCGACCTTGTTGTTCGGCGCATTCAGTCCGCCAAGAATTCCAACAAGTTGACGCCAAAGTGGGAAGGCCCTTATCGGGTGAAACGAGTCACTAGGCCTGGCGCTGTCCGCCTTGAGACCGAAGATGGCTTTCCGGTGAGCAACTCCTGGAACATTGAGCATCTTCATAAGTTTTACCCGTAAGGCGCGGTTGCCGGAACCTATTCCGACAACCACCTTTTGTACAAGCCTTGCCGCTGTTGCATGTAACCCTTTGTACAAAGCCGGGCGCAGACCCCGTGCATAAATAAAGCTCATGTGCTACACACATCTTGTCGATTTCGTGCTTTCTATTTTTTTGCATGTATTATCTCACACCTTGTGCAGCACATACCCCCGGTAAGCAATAACGAGCCAAAAGGGAAGGGAAGGTTCCCTCGCACACAAGTTTGCCGGGGGGGGGGGGGAGGAGAAGATAATGGTGTGGACCGGGCGTCGTTCAAGAAAGTTTTGCCTTGCCGGGACACAAACGACAGAAAAGCTAAATTGCCAAAGTTTGAGCAATCAGTTTTAAAATTTTTAAGTTATCTTCCTCGAATGATCGTGCTTTGTATGGAAAACCTGTGCACGGAGGAACCAACTCGTAGCTAGTTGCGCCCTTACTTTGTTTCGAGTCTGCTCAACAACTTAAGTGTGCTGCGACTAGCTGCGACAAGCTTTCTTGTCGGTGGCGGCACCGCCAACAGGCTGCTGACATTCCGCACTCAGCGCTCGCGGCAAGGGTGCCTGCACCGGCAAGTTCCCTAAAAGCGTAGGGTAAAAACATACAAAGGAAGTAATCAAGTAAAGGAAATAACATAGCAATTGATACCCAAAATAAAAGTTATATTACAAAGGTAACTTGTCGCAGCTCTAATAGATTGTTCTCGTAACATGACTAGCAGCGGCAAGAAAAGGAGAAAACAGGCGGCCTAATCTACGCGACCGGCATCAACCCTCCTGACTTCATTCACCTTGTCCACTATGGGTGCGACAAGGGCCTTGAGCTCTTCAAGATCAGCATCCGCCGGCAGCTTCCTGAGGACGTTGGTGAGGTTGAGGCCTGGGTTGCGGAAGGCCACCTTCACCAACACCTTCTCTAGAACTCTAGTGCAGATCGTGCGCGACTCGTCGGCCAGCTGCTTTGGGATCCTTTCCCGGAGTTGCTGGAGGGCCGTCGCCACGCCCTTGAAGAACAAAGTGAGCTTGGCGCTGGGCTAGAGGTTCTCATCGGAGGAGTACCCGAGACCCTCCAGCCCCAGCTGCACCAGCTCCTCGTCGATGACTGCAGCGATGTTCACGAGGCCCTCTGTCCAGAGCTCCACCGTCTCCCTAAAGGTGTTCTGGGTTTCGGCGGTCCTCGTCAGCAGCGCTTCGTTGGCCTTGATCTCCTCTCTCAGGGTCACCTCCTGCTCCTTGGCGCTGTCTAGCGTCTGGGTCAACGTAGCCAGCTTCAACTCCAGATCAGCATTGGAGTCCTTGGCGGCGCTCAGCTCCTTGCCCTTCTCGACGAGGCGGCCCTGCATCTCACCGTGGGCAAGGGCGTCCTTCTCCCGCTCACGCTGAAGCGCGGCAAGCTCTTCGTCCCTCGCCTTGAGATCGGCCTCTAGCTGCGTCACCTTCGTCTCCAGCTCCTTCTTGGCGGCCTCAGCAGCCGCGGCAGCATCCTTCGCCTCCTTGAGGGCCCCGCCAAGTGTTCGCTCCCACGCAGCAAGCTCCTCCTCGTGGCTATCAAGGTTGACTTTCCGCTGCGTCAACTCACCTTCCCGCACGGACAGCTCCTCGGCGGCAAGTCGCTGTTTCTCTTCGGCTTCAGCCTTCTCGAGGAGGAAGGCGTTCCGCGCCTCAATGAGCTGCGCCCTCTCCTCTGCAATGGACCGGAGGGCTTCCTGGTTGCGACTATGGAGCTCCTCCGCATGCTTCTCAATATCTACTCCCGCCAGCGCGACAAGCGCTTCCCAAGACTCCAGTTTGGCTTGTCGGGCGCGGTAGAGCGACAGCAGCCTTCGCAGCAGCTGTTCCTCCTCAGGCTCACCGCTGCTGCTGCTTGGCGCGTCGACCAGTGTCAACCCAGCAGAGGCGAGCACTTCTCCGTCAAAAACTTCTCCTTCGACTGGCTCCCTGGAGCTTGAAGCCCAGGGGAGCTTGATGAAGATACCGTCGCCAACCTTCAAGTAGGCGCCGGGCTGGGGCTCTTCGGAGCCTGGCGCTGCGTCAGCGGCGAAGGGATCGGCGGTCGACGTAGCGCCTTGCGCTCCTGCGGCCTCAGGGTCGTCAGTGCGATCACCGGACCCCTCGCCAGCTCCTGCGTCAGCAGCCTTGGCGGCCTCTTCACCGGCGGGATCATCAGCGCCGGCCTCTTCTTCGGTGGCGGCAGCATCGACAGTATCGCCGCACGCGTTCTCCTTGCCGGTGGCCTCGGTCTCCATTGGCTCCGTGGAAGGTGGATCTGGCGGACGGAAGAGGGAGAAGAGTCAAGCAAATATCCAAAAAGACAATCAGAAGAAGAACCCAAGGGGAGTTTCAAGCAAGGGGGATTACCTGTACTGGGATCTGCAGTCATGAGCTCCGCCAACAGGGGATCACTGGTGTTGCCCCTTGCCGGAGACTCCTCCCTTGCCGAGGACTTCTCCCTTGCCGGAGAATGCTCCCTTGCCGGAGAATCCTCCCTTGGCGGCATAGTCGAAGCAGATAGTATCTCAGGGGCGGCTTCAGGAGGCTCTTGGTGAGGCTGTTCTGCTCATACACAAGCAAACCAACAGTCAAGATATCAGCAAAGAAAGAACACCCATGCACGCCTAACAGCAGGAAGTAAAACTATATACTTACGCTGGGGGCTGCGCTGGGGGCTGCTTCGGGGAGTAGTTGCCGGGTCCGACAAGGTGGTCTCGGACGCACCCTCTGTTGTCACAGCGGGATCGTCCTCGATGACAACCATGGGGACCTTGGCTCTCTTCGCCGCCCTCTCGGCCAGAGTCCTGAAAAGGAAACAGTCCAGAGTAAAGCAGGTCAGATACAGGACAAAGACAGCAAGAAATTGAAGAACTACAAATACAACAAAGAGGCTTACTCCTCTTCTTCCTCGTCCGAGCTGAGTGCGGAGAGGTCGAAGTCAGGCCCACCTTCGGCGCGATGAGGCGGAGGAGTAGGTGCCCTTGGCCGCTTGGCGGGGGCAGCGGCAGTAGTCCGGGACGACCCCGCTCCAGTTGCCGCCGCGGTGCGAGGCGCTCCTGCAGCAACATTACTTGTCGCGGCGGAGCGCGTCGCGCGGCGCGACGGCTGCTGACCCGTCTGCCGCCCTGCTACATCCCCAGCCTTGCGGAGACGCCTTCTTGGTGGAGCTGGGGGCTGCGCTGATGGCTCCTCTTGCGGCAAGCTGCCTGGAGATGGCGGGCCGCTCGCACCCTCGGTAGGTTCGCTCGTCTCGGCTTCAGATTCGGCAAGCGCTTCCTCGCCGTCAAGCCACTCTCGCTCGGCAAGGCTTGCCGCCTCTGCTGCCTCTGCCTCCTCCACGGTGAACCCAAATTCACCCGCGGCAGCGGCTGCTGCCGCCTCTTTCGCCCTGGTGGCTATGTGCTGCATCTCCTCCTCATTGGTGTCGCGGGTGAGGCTTCTCTGCTCGTCTGCGCGGACCGCTACTTCCACCAGGCCGTCGAAGAACTGCTGCACGACATCATCTACAGGCTCCTGCCAAGTGGGGACGATTCCATGCGAGTCGCACTGCGGCATCATTGCGCGGATGCCACTACTAGGGAAAAGCCTATACACAGAATCTTATCTGCAGCGCGCTTCAAAATACCACGCTACTGCTACTTAGCAGCAGCGCGTGTCTGCCAAACGCGCTACTGACTTGGAAGTAGCAGTAGCGCGTTTGAGGCATACAGCGCTACTGCTATAGTTGCCATGACCTTGGCCCCCCGCTAGCTATAGCAGTAGCGCGTTACACTGTAGAGCGCTACTGCTACTTGCGTTAGCTGTAGCGCTTTTTGCCAAACGCGCTACAACTATCCCTACCTTATCCCCACGGGAGGACCGGCCCTCACTCACACTCTCACTCTCGCCCGCTACAACCGCGCGTCGTCGTCCGTCGCCGCCGCCGCCGTTCGTCCGCCGCCGAGGTACTCCCCTCCTTCCGTCCCTCCTCCATCCTCCTCGCACATCCTCCCCTCCGCCTGCGGCCGCCCCTCCCTCCTCCGCCGCCGCCCTCCTCCATCCGCCTGCGGCCGCCCCTCCTCCCTCCTCCGCCGGCAGCCCGCCTCCCACCGCCCTCGACCTCGCCGCCCCTAGCTACCTCTCCGTCGCCCCCACCCCCTGCCACTAGTTAGTACTAGATTTAGTAGTAGATGTTAATTTAGGGTTAGCTAGTACTAGATGTTAATTTAGTAGTAGTAGATGTTAATTTAGCTTAGTTAGTACTAGATTTTTAGTAGTAGTAGTGGTAGTTGAACTACTTTAGTTGTAGTTGAACTAGTTTAGTAAGTAAATTAATAAACTAGTTGAACTAGTTGAATTAACTGAACTAATCTATTTTTAGTAAGATAATTAATATAACTAGTTGAACTACTTTATGTTTAGAAAGAACTAGTTTTTTTTCTATTTATAGTAAGTTTATATTTAGTAAGAACTAGTTGAATTAATAAAACTAGTTGAACATGTTTTGTTGCTAGTGATAACTTATATGGTTTCAGGTGACCTCCGTCGTCCCCGTCACCGACCCCCTCCGACAACCCCGCCGTCATCCCAGTCACCGACGTACCCCCTCCGACATCGAGGTGAGACCAGCCAAATATCCTTGTATATTTTGTGTTGTTGCTCAAATAGGATATGTGGTTGCCCAAGTGGCCGTTCATGTTCAGTTTACATCTCCGAGTGGCCTATGTTTTGTCGGAGTGTTGATTAATTTCCGTTCCGGCAAATTTCAGGTGCTCGATATGTCCTTTTTTAGCAAAGGTCATGCCGGATTTTGTCGTGAATTCTGACATGACTTGTGCTAGAATATGTACAAGTTTAATCTTTGAATTATGATTGTAGGAAATGTCGTACTCGGACGACGACGGTCTCCCGGAGGAGTGTGACGGTCTCCCGATTGTACCGCTATGTGAGTTTATCAAACATAGTTATTAACTAATTTATATTCTTTATTTCAAAATAGTTGATAGCTTATTTCCATTGACAGCTTATTTTGATTCTTCAAAGACTGTGCGGAAGATGGTAGATAAAACCCACTACACCGAAGGCACCCAATTAACATATAAGGAGAAAAATCATCTGATCGCATTTTGTACTCTTCTTGAGAATTACAATGCCTATTATCGAACTCCTCCAAATTATGGTGAATACGTGCCACTAGTGCATGTGTTGAACAACGATAACTTCTCTGGAGATACCCTGGTAAGATTTTTTACTATTACGACATTCGTGCATTTTTTTCATACTTCTAAAACTAGTACATCATTGCTAACTACAAAGTTATTATTATGTTTTTCAACAGAAACTCCCGATGGATTGTGTGCCTCATCTGATGTGTCTGCATGGTCGCCTCTCAGTTCTGAACATACTGCCAGGTAAATCTAGGGAGCTCACCTGTGCATATCGGATTTCTAAAAACCGTGAACACATGATCATCAGAGAATGGAAGAAATGTATGGACATTCGCAAGGAGGTTCTTGGAAGTAACATTCAGCGAAAGGCAAGAATGGGAGACAGGCTAATCTCCATTCTCCATAATGGAGAGTCAGGGGCTATCTTGTTTTTTGTTATTTTACCTTAGAAAATGTAGTAGGTCTTAATCGAATGTAATAGGTCCTATGAGGTACAATATGTTTATTATGTGGTAATGTGTTAGAGTTGATAATGATGATCTTGAGGAGGTGTTATGTGATGTCAATGATGAAAACGATGATATTGAGGAGGTGTTATATGACAATGATGTATTATGATGCTAAGTTGTTAATGATATGATGATGATGATGATATTATTATATCATTGGATGAAAGAACCGCGGATTAGTTTCAAGTGGATGGACATCCACTTGAAACTAGTCCACGGTTCTTTCACCCCATGATGTAATAACTCATTATGATGTAAAAACAATCTCTAAATTCCTGTTGTATGAAAACTTGTGTAAAGGTGTATGAATACAACATGAAATAGAAAAGAAATAAAATACTAAATAGTAGTAGTAGCGCGGGTTAGGAGAAGCGCTACTACTAATTAACAGTAGCGATGTTCTAAAGAACCGCTGCTAGTAAGTCAATTTAGCAGTAGCGTGCGTCAAGCCGCGCTATTGCTAAGCATTAGCTGTAGCGCCTTATCAGTAGCGCTTGTGCCCGCGCTACTGATAGGCCCAAAACCCGCGCTGCTGCTAGGCTTTTCCCTAGTAGTGTGCGGTCAAGCGAAGAGTTGTTGCACAGCGGAACGACACCCGCCGGCAATCTGAACCACTGGGGATGATTGGGGTCGTGCTTAAACAACTCCTTGAGCATCGCATCCAGCTCCAAGACGGTGAAATTGAAGTTGAGGCCCGGGCGCAGCCTCATGATGTCCGCCGGACCCCCGAACAGCCAGGAGGGTTTCCCCCTCTCCTGCAGAGGGGCGATGCGGCGGCGAAGAAAGTCCGCGCCAACAGCGCCTACGGTGAGCCCGGCAAGCCTGAGTCGCAAGATCCGGGTGATGGCAATCTTCAGCTTGCCGTCGTCCGCGGCAAGGGCGCTCCAGTTGTTGCCGCACACTGCTGGGGTTTGGCGCAGGGCAGTGAACGGCTGCGGGTTCTCCTCGATGATCCAGCACCAATCAGCTCTCCACTCCTCCCATTTGTTGCGGAGCTCCCCCTCCAGATAGGCCTCCTTCTTGCCGACCCTCGAGATCCAGGCGATCCCGCTGGATAAGGGCTCTCCTCTCTCGACCCGGGGCATGAAGTAGTGGCGGAAAAGGGCTACGTTTGGGTGGACTCCGACAAAGTTTTCGCAAAGATGTGCGAAAACCGCCATGGTCAGGACAGCATTGGGGGTGAAATCAAGGAGGTGGAACCCGTAGGTGTTCATAATGTCACAGAAGAACTCGGAGAAAGGCGGGCAGAGCCCGAAGTAGAAGAATAGTATGAAGAAGGGGTATCCGTTTGGAACCCGTTTCGAAGCAGCGGCGGAGAGTACCTTCGTGCGCGGATGCGCTCGCGTCTCCGTCGACCAGAAGAGGTAGTACCACTCCCTCAGTTCCTCCGCGGCGAGCTCGGAGGAGAAAGTTGCCCTCTCCTTCCGCAGCGCCTCAAGCCGCAGCGCCTCGGCCGACTTCGCGCCCTTCCCGGTTTTCGGAGCCATGGCGGAGGTGGTGTGGGAGATCGAAGGCGTTGGCGGCGACGGCGGCGATGGGGGGTGGAGCGCTGCTCTCTTTCGGCCTTGGAAGCGGAGGGGAGCGGCGGAGATTTCGGAGATAGGAACAGCAAATGGTGAAGGTGGGGAAACAGCCCCTGTTTCCCCTGCTTATAAAGAGGGAGGAGGCGAACGTTATGCTTTTTCCGAATAAAGAACCACCCACGATCTCTCCCACGACGCCGCATTCGACGAGTGCCGTTAGGGGAGAGCGCGGTGGATACGGAGTAAGATACGACGTGGACCCAGGCCGCGCGTGCCCGTGCCCTGTTTTGGGCCTGGCCCAACAGCGCTCTGCACTATGTGTGGCCCGGGCCCGGGGGCTCCTGTCGGTGTACTAAAGTAGGGGTACCTTAGTAACCCGAACTTGTGCACGGGCAGTCGCAGCGCCCCGCGGCAAGGCTTGCCGGGTGCCCGCCAAGGTCCTCCGTGGTTCCTTTGGAGCCATTCAAGAACAAAGTGTTCAAGCCGAGAAGACAAGGCCCCGGCAAGAGGAGCTTGCCAGAAAGGCCAACCAAGGCGTTTCAAGGAACTTGCCGCGACGCGCCGCACGTCCTGGCAAGGCCCGGTGAGCGACAAGCTTCCGGACGCGACAAGACAACGACCGCGGCAAGGCGCTTGCCGCGGCAAAGCCACCACTCTGTGCCCACGCTCCAGCGCATCCGTCGACGTGTCGCCACGGGACCGTTCTAGGCGCACATGGCGAGAGGCTGTGCAGCCAAGCGGTGCGAGGTGGCAAGTGGAGATGACAAGATGACCATCGTGGCAAGCGGTAGCGCCCCTAACGGTCACTTTTCTGCACTATTTGGGCGACACAGACGGGCATTTAATGCCTTTGTCCCCTACCGTCAGGGTTAGGTATGATACACTGTGCAAGTAGGTATACCTACCGCACCTCTTTTCCATTTTTACCCTTGCATGCGTTGCCACCTGTTGGTGACCCCTTGAGCATATAAAATGAGGCCCATGCGCAACGTAGAGGGGGTTCGAAACCAGAAAAACACTCACGCTTGGTCTTGTAGCTCTCGACGCTCCCGAGCAAGAACACAATATAATCCGACAAGCAGCAGTAGGAGTATTATCTCTCCGGAGAGCTCCGAAGCTGGGTAAGATCGCTCGTGTGCTTCGCCTCGATCCGCTCTTCATGCGACCTCCGCCCCCCGCCGGACCGAAAAGGGGCCCTACCCCATAGGTGTTCGTCCCCACGACAAATTATTTGAAGGATTACTAGGATAAGGCCTAGGATTAAAATTCCCTCTATAAGCGTTGTTTCCAAAACTATTCATACCAACAAAATTCACATCCATAGATTCATTATTATTCTCAAGCAAAGTAGATAAAGGCATATCATTGGGATCAAGAGGAGTACTTTTAGGAGCAAACATCTTCATAAGTTCATCCATCTTTTCACTCAAAACATTGGTTTCTTCTATAGCATGCAATTTTTTACTAGAAGATCTTTTGGTGTGCCATTGAGAATAATTAGCCATAATATTATCAAGCAATTTGGTAGCATCCCCTAACGTAATTTCCATAAACATTCCTCCCGCGGCCGAATCTAAAAGATTTCTTGAAGCAGAATTCAATCCGGCATAAAAGTTTTGTATGATCATCCATAAATTCAAACCATGAGTAGGGCAATTGCGAAGCATGAATTTCATTCTTTCCCAAGATTGGGCAACATCCTCATGATCAAGTTGTTTAAAATTCATCATATCGTTCCTAAGAGTGATAATATTAGCGGTAGGAAAATACTTAGAGATAAAAGCATCTTTGAACTTGTTCCAAGAATCAATACTATTTTTAGGCAAAGATGAAAACCAAACTTTAGCATGATCTCTAAGTGAGAACGGAAATAACTTCAATTTGACAATATTGTTATCCGTATCTTTCTTCTTTTGCACATCACACAAATCAACAAAATTGTTTAGATGAGTAGCGGCATCTTCACTAGGAAGGCCGGCGAATTGATCTTTCATAACAAGATTCAACAAAGCGGTATTGATTTCACAAGACTCATCATTATTAAGCGGAGCAATCGGAGTACTAAGGAAATCATTATTATTGGTATTTAAGAAATCACACAATTTGGTATTATCTTGTGCCATGGCAACAACTAATCCAACACACAAGCAAACAGAAAGGCGACGGGAAAAAAGGCAAACGGGAAAGAGAGGAGGAGATTGGGAAAGAGAGGGCAAATAAAATGGCAAGGGTGAAGTGGGGGAGAGGAAAACGAGAGACGAATGGCAAATAATGTAATGTGAGAGATAGGTATTGCGATGGGTACTTGGTATGGTTGACTTGGTTGCGTGAGCCTCCCCAGCAACGGCGCCAGAAATTCTTCTTGCTACCTCTTGAGCACTGCGCTGGATTTCCCCGAAGAGGAGAGGATGATGCAGTAAAGTAGCGTAAGTATTTCCCTCAGTTTTGGAGAACCAAGGTATCAATCCAGTAGGAGACCACGCACAAGTCCCTCGTACCTACACAAAATGATAGCAACTCGCAACCAACGCTTAGGGGTTGTCAATCCCTTCACAGTCACTTACGAGAGTGAGATCTGATACAGATAATATTTTTGGTATTTTTGATAGATAGATGCAAAGTAAAAGTAAAGGCAAGGTAAAAACAAAGCAAGTAAATAAAGTGATATAGATTGATATGATGAGAATAGACCCGGGGGCCATAGGTTTCACTAGTGGCTTCTCTCAAGAGCATAAGTATTCTACGGTGCGTGAACAAATTACTGTTGAGCAATTGACAGAATTGAGCATAGTTATGAGTATATCTAGGCAATGATCATGTATATAGGCATCACGTCCAAAACGAGTAGATCAAAACGATTCTGCATCTACTACTATTACTCCACTCATCGACCGCTATCCAGCATGCATCTAGAGTATTAAGTAAAATAGAGTAACGCCGTAAGCAAGATGACATGATGTAGAGGGCGAAATTCATGCAATATGATAAAAACCCCATCTTGTTATCCTCGATGGCAACAATACAATACGTGCCTTGCAACTCTTTCTGTCACTTAGTAAGGACACCGCAATATTGAACCCAAAGCTAAGCACTTCTCCCATTGCAACAACTACCAATCTAGTTGGCCAAACCAAAAAGGATAATTCGAAGAGACTTGCAAAGATAACTCAATCATACATAAAAGAATTCAGAGAAGAATCAAATATTTTCCATAGATAATACGGGATCATAAACCCACAATTCATCGGTCTCAACAAACACACCGCAAAAAGATTACATCGAATAGATCTCCACGAGAAAGGGGGAGAACATTGTATTGAGATCTAAAAAGAGAGAAGAAGCCATCTAGCTACTAGCTATGGACCCGAAGGTCTGAAGTAAACTACTCACACTTCATCGGAGGGGCTATGGTGATGATGTAGAAGCCCTCAGTGGTGGATGCCCCCTCCGGCGGAGCTCTGGAACAGGCCCCAAGATGGGATCTCGTGGATACAGAAGGTTGCGGCGATGGAATTAGGTTTTTGGCTCCTGTTCTGATCGTTCAGGGATACGTAGGTATATATAGGAGGAAGGAGTACGTCGGTGGAGCTCCGAGGGGCCCACAAGGTAGGGGGCGCACAAGGGGGGCGCGCCCTCCACCCTCCTGACCTCCTCGGGCACTGCTTGGAGTAGGGTCCAAGTCTCCTGGGTCATGTTCGGTTGGAAAATCACGATCCCGAAGGTTTCATTCCGTTTGGACTCCGTTTGATATTCTGTTTCTTCGAAATACTGAAAAAGGCAAAAAACAGCAATTCTGGGCTGGGCCTCTGGTTAATAGGTTAGTCCCAAAAGTAATATAAAAGTAGAAAATAAATCCCAATATAGTCCAAAACAGTAGATAAAGTAGCATGGAGCAATCAAAAATTATAGATACGTTGGAGACGTATCAGCTTGATAATTACACATTTAAAGGTGGAATACCTAAGAAACTTGGAGATCCAGGAGTACCAACTATACCATGCTCCACTAAAAGAAACTATGTTAAAACTGCTTTATGTGATCTTGGAGCTGGTGTTAGTGTCATACCTCTCACTTTATATCGTAGACTTGATTTTAATAAGTTGACTCCTACTAAAATCTCTTTGCAAATGGCCGATGAATCAACTGTTATACATGTCGGTATTTGTGAGGATGTGCGTATTATGGTTGCAAACGTTACTATTTTAACGGACTTTGTTATTCTTGATATTCCCGAGGACGATAGTATGTCGATTATCCTTGGTAGACCCTTTTTCAATACTGCAGGGGATGTTATTGATTGCAACAAAGGCAATGTCACTTTTCATGTTAATGGTAATGAACATACGGTACACTTTCCGAGGAAACAACTTCAAGTTCATAGTATCAATTATATTGGGAAACTTTCAACGATTACTATGGGAGGTTTTGAATTCCCTCTTCGTACTGTCAAAAATAAATATGATATTCTTATTGTTGGGGACATGCATATCCCCGTTGAGGTAACCTAGTGTTATTCGAAATTTCTCCAGTTCCATGTTATTCGGAATGATTTTGTTAACAAGACTTGATCAACCTTGTTAGTGGATTCCTTTTGATGATCATGAGAAGGATGAAGTTAGAAGGCACAACCTTCTGTACCCTCCTTTTACTCTCTGTTATTTAGATTAAATAAAGTAAAAATAGTATTTTCTGTCTGTTTTCTGATTTATCCATGCAATAAAAATACCCCGAAAACAAAAGTTATGCAGATGCCTGCTACGTCTTGAGCTTGCGTTGGTTTTCCTTGAAGAGGAAAGGGTGATGCAGCAATAGTAGCGTAAGTATTTCCCTCAGTTTTTGAGAACCAAGGTATCAATCCAGTAGGAGGCTCCTCAAAAGTCCCACGCACCCACAAAAACAAACAAAGAACTCGCAACCAACGCAATAAAGGGGTTGTCAATCCCTTCATGGACACTTGCGAAAGTGAGGTCTAATAAAGATAGTAAGATAAGATAAATATATTTTTGGTATTTTATAATATAAATGCAAAAAGTAAAGATACAAATAAAAGTAGATTGGAAGCAAATATGATAAGAGATAGACCCGGGGGCCATAGGTTTCACTAATGGCTTCTCTCAAGATAGCATAAGTATTACGGTGGGTGAACAAATTACTGTCGAGCAATTGATAGAAAAGAGAATAATTATGAGATTATCTAGGCATGATCATGTATATAGGCATCACGTCTGCAACAAGTAGATTGACTCCTGCCTGCATCTACTACTATTGCTCCACACATCGACCGACTCCTACCTGCATCTAGAGTATTAAGTTCATAAGAACAGAGTAACGCCTTACGCAAGATGACATGATGTAGAGGGATAAACTCAAGCAATATGATATAAACCCCATCTTGTTATCCTCGATGGCAACAATACAATACGTGCCTTGCAACCCTTTCTGTCACTGGGTAAGGACACCGCAAGATTGAACCCAAAGCTAAGCACTTCTCCCATGGCAAGAAAGATCAATCTAGTAGGCCAAACCAAACTGATAATTTGAAGAGACTTCTGAAGATAACTCAATCATACATAAAAGAATTCATAGAAGATTCAAATATTATTCATAGATAAACTTGATCATAAACCCACAATTCATCGGATCTTGACAAAGACACCGCAAAAAGAGTTTACATCGAATAGATCTCCACAAGAGAGGGGGAGAACATTGTATTGAGATCCAAAAGGACAGAAGAAGCCATCTAGCTAATAACTATGGACTCGTAGGTCTGTGGTAAACTACTCACAACTCATCGGAGGGGCAAGGATGTAGATGTAGAAGCCCTCCGTGGTCGATTCCCCCTCCGGTACAACGCCGGCAAAGGCTCCAAGATGGGATCTCGCGGATACAGAAGGTTACGGCGGTGAAAATTGTGTTTCATTGGCCCCTGGATGTTTTCGGGGTACGTAGGCTTATATAGGAGGAAGAAGTACATCGGTGGACGCCCAAGGGGCCCACGAGACAGGGGGCGCGCCCTATAGGGGGGCACCATCCAATCTCGTGGAGGCCTCGGCTGCTTCTTGACTTGCACTCCAAGTCCCCTGGATCACGTTCGTTCCAAAAATCACGCTCCCGAAGGTTTCATTCCGGTTGGACTCCGTTTGATATTCCTTTTCTTTGAAATACAGAAATAGGCAAAAAAACAGCAATACGGGCCGGGCCTCCGGTTAGTAGGTTAGTCCCAAAAATGATATAAATGTGTAAAATAAAGCCCATAAACATCCAAAAGGGGTAATATAATAGCATGGAACAATCAAAAATTATAGATACGCTGGAGACGTATCAAGCATCCCCAAGCTTAATTCTTGCTCATGCTCGAGTAGGTAAATGATAAAAAGGAAATTTTTGATGTGGAATGCTACCTATCATAATTCTCAATGTAATTTTCTTTATTGTGGCATGAATGTTAAGATCCAAATGATACAAAATAAAAGTTCATATTAACATGAAAATGGTGATACTTCAAGCATACTAATCAAAGTAATCATGTCTTCTCAAAATAACATGGCCAAAGAAAGTTATCCCGACAAAATCATATAGTCTGGCTGTTGCTCTATCTTCATCACACAAAGTTTTTAATCATGCACAACCCCGATGACAAGCCAAGCAATTGTTTCATACTTTAATAATCTCAAACTCTTTCAACTTTGACGCAATACATGAGCGTGAGCCATGGACATAGCACTATATGTGGAATAGAATGGTGGTTGTGGAGAAGACAAAAAAGGAGAAGATAGTCTCACATCAACTAGGCGCATCAACGGGCTATGGAGATGCCCATTAATAGATATCAATGTGAGTGAGTAGGGATTGCCATGCAACGGATGCACTAGAGCTATAAATTTATGAAAGCTCAACAAAAGAAAATAAGTGGGTGTGCATCCAACTCGCTTGCTCACGAAGACCTAGGGCACTTTTGAGGAAGCCCATCATTGGAATATACAAGCCAAGTTCTATAATGAAAAATTCCCTCTAGTATATGAAAGTGACAACATATGTAGTGAGTCTCATAAGTTGTCTTTTCATATACTAGTGGGAATTTTTCATTATAGAACTTGGCTTGTATATTCCTACGATGGGCTTACTCAAATGCCCTAGGTCTTCGTGATCAAGCGAGTTGGATGCACACCCACTAGTTTTCTTTTGTTGAGCATTCATAGCTCTAGTGCATCCGTTGCATGGCAATCCCTACTCCTCATGTTGACATCAATTAATGGGCATCTCCATAGCCCGTTGATTAGCCTCGTCAATGTGAGACTTTCTCCTTTTTTTGTCTTCTCCACACAATCCCCATCATCATATTCTATTCCACCCATAGTGCTATATCCATGGCTCGCGCTCATGTATTGCGTGAAGGTTGAAAAAGTTTGAGATTATTTGAGTATGAAACAATTGCTTGGCTTGTCATCGGGGGTATAGAAGTTGGGAACATCTTTGTGTGACAAAAATGAAGCATATCCTAACTATATGATTTTGTAGGGATGAACTTTCTTTTGCCATGCTACTTTGAGAAGACATGATTGCTTTGATTAGTATGCTTGAAGTATTATTATTTTTGTGTCAATATGAACTTTTGTCTTGAATCTTTCGGATCTGAATATTCATGCCACAATTAAGAAGATTTACATTGAAATTATGCCAAAGTATCACTCCACATCAAAAATTCTTTTTTATCATTTACCTACTCGAGGACGAGTAGGAATTAAGCTTGGGGATGCTTGATACGTCTCCAACGTATCTATAATTTTTGATTGCTCCATGCTACTTTATCTACTATTTTAGGCAATATTGGGCTTTATTATCCACTTTTATATTATTTTTGGGACTAACCTATTAACCGGAGGCCCAGCCCAGATTTGTTGTTTTATGCCTATTTCAGTGTTTCGAGGAAAAGGAATATTAGATGGAGTCAAAACGGAACGAAATCAACTAGAGAAGTTAATTTTGGAAGGAAACCAACCTGATGGGCTTGGAGTGCATGTCAGGGGAGTCCCGGGCTGCCCACGAGGGTGGGGGGCGCCCCCCTGGGCGCGCCCCCTACCTCGTGAGCACCCCGGAGGTCCACCGATGTACCCCCTGCACCCATATATACCTACGTACCCTAAAACTTCTAGAACAGAAGATAGATTGGGAGTTCCGCCGCCGCAAGCCTCTGTAGCCACCAAAAACCAATTGGGACCCTGTTCTGGCACCCTGCCGGAGGGGGATCCCATCACCGGAGGCCATCTTCATCATCCCGGCGCTATCCATGACGAGGAGGGAGTAGTTCACCCTCGGGGCTGAGGGTATGTACCAATAGCTATGTGTTTTGATCTATCTCTCTCGTGTTCTCTCGTGTTCCTCGATGGCACGATCTTGATGTATCCCGAGCTTTGCTATTGTAGTTGGATCTTATGATGTTTCTCCCCCTCTACTCTCTTGTGATGAATTGAGTTTCCCCTTTGAAGTTATCTTATCGGATTGAGTCTTTATGAGAACACTTGATGTATGTCTTGCCGTGATTATCTGTGGTGACAATGGGATATCATGTGCCACTTGATGTATGTTTTGGTGATCAACGTGCGGGTTTCGTGACATTGGGAACCTATGCATAGGGGTTGGCACACGTTCTTGACTCTGCGATAGAAACTTTGGGGCACTCTTTGAAGTACTTTGTGTTGGTTGGATGAATCTGAGATTGTGTGATGCATATCGTATAATCATGCCCACGGATACTTGAGGTGACCATGGAGTATCTAGGTGACATTAGGGTTTTGGTTGATTTGTGTCTTAAGGTGTTATTCTAGTATGACCTCTTTTATAAGATCGATCCGAAAGAATAACTTTGAGGTGGTTTCGTACCCTACCATTCTCTCTATGTTTGTTCTCCGCTATTAGTGGCTTCAGAGTGACTCTTTGTTGCATGTTGAGGGCTTGTTATATCATCTATCTATGTTATTATTATTGAGAGAACTTGCACTAGTGAAAGTATGAACCCTAGGCCTTGTTTCCTATCATTGCAATACCATTTACGCTCACTTTTATCGCTTGTTACCTTGCTGTTTTTATATTTTCAGATTACAAAAACATATATCTACCATCCATATTGCACTTGTATCACTATCTCTTAGCCAAACTAGTGCACCTATACAATTTATCATTGTATTGGGTGTGTTGGGGACACAAGAAACTTTTTGTTATTTGGTTGTAGGGTTGTTTGAGAGAGACGATCTTCATCCTACGCCTCCTACGGATTGATAAACCTTAGGTCATCCACTTGAGGGAAATTTGCTACTGTCCTACAAACCTGTGCACTTGCAGGCCCAACAACGTCTACAAGAGGAAGGTTGTGTAGTAGACATCACCACTCCTTATTCCATAGTCCATAAAAGCTTTACCCAAAACTTGAAAACTTCACAACACAAAACTCAACAGGGAATCTTATAAGCTCCGTTAGTGAAAGAAAACAAAACCACCACATAAGGTTCTGTAATGAACTCATTCTTTATTTATTTTGGTGTTAAACCTACTGTATTCCAACTTCTCTATGGTTTATAAACTACTAGTCATCAACCCGTGCTACTGCACGGGCTAGTAATTATTGAAAATTTATAATAATATACATAAATTTTAAGTAATTATTTACTTTCAATTCCATATAAATTAGAACTACAGAGTTTTAAAAATTATTTTTACTACTTATTTTCATGGTGTATCAAAATATTATATTTCGATACGCCCTACAGTTAAAACATGGTGGATAATCATATACTACATATGAATTTTTTGTTATTGTCTTTGTACCACACCAAAATATGGTCACACCATTTGACATATTTAACGTCTCCTAAATTTAACAATTGCTAAATGCATATGAAGATGGCCGCTGTTTTTAACACTACTATACGTATAACATGTATGCTTTCGCTCTCTACCACTTATTATTGGCCGGTTACCCATGTTTCCACATGCATACATGTGGTTAAAATATTTTTCAAAATGTGCATGACCAACAGAAATTTTCTCTCAGTAGTTAGTTATGCCGATCACTCTCAGCCCCATCCATGCGTGCTATCGATGGGTGTGTGTGTGTGTGTACGTGTGTGTGTGTGTGTGTTATGCACGTGCATGCGCAGACACACACAGCCATATCTAACTCTTCGCCACACCCATCAGTCAAGTGATCATCAGTTCAACATGTTGATGAGATGCACAACTTGCTACGGTCCGTGGCTCGCTCAGTTCATGAGTCTTCTTGTACTTTTAAATGTTTGTAAGATTGTTCAACTTCTTGAAGTTTACTTTCAAATTCATGGAAGCCTTATATGTCTTTTTAATAATTAACTTTTTAGGGGATTTTAATAATTAACTATATTTCTACTTTTCTAATCAGATCAAATTTCACTTGGGCTGTAACGTTCTAGAATCCATCCTTGTTTTTTTAATCTAAACTTTAGTCACTATTGAATTTTCACTCGCTCAGTTTGAAGTCTGCTTGAATATTTTTAAATTTTCGCATATATCTTTAGTGGCTTAATCTTTTGTTTTGTCTAAGAATGCCCCTAATTATTGGATGCTTCTTGTAAAATTATTTAACATTTTTTAAAGTTGGTCCTTGTAACATCCCACCCTAGCCATTGGAAAAAGGAATAATGATGATTTTCATTAGGCCATGACCTCTAGCTGTGATCCTACTCAATTGTTTTCGCGAGAAGCCCGTACCCTATTCCATGATATATAGCTTTATCCATTGCAAAAAGCAAATTTTGTTCGCTCACTTCTGTGCAATCAATTTAACCGGAGCACATCTCTCTTTTTGACAACTACTATTTTTTGTTTTTTTCAAATATAAGCATTCACGTATTGTGTGCTTATTCCTCGAATATCTGATAAATATAGAACTTACACCCAGTGTCCGAACTTAAGAAATCAATCGGTTTCGGAGGCACTCGTCTGTTTAGCAATTTCAGATTTTCCAATTATCATTTAGGATTTGTTCAGTGAATATATTTGTGACATAGTTTAAAACTTTTTCAATACTAATTTCTTCATATTTTCAGAAATATATCATGTGCAAATTTGGGTACATATTCTTAAGCGTGATTTGTGGGCGTAATTAGTATGGTATATGTAACTTATACCTTGTGCGTCTGAACTTATGAAATCAGTCGGTTCCTGATGCACTCGCCCGATTTAATTATTTTGGATTATTTTTGAAGATTTTTGTTTCACACGTGCAGTTTAGCAATTTTGGATTTTTTTATATAATCTAGTATTTGTTTATTAAATATATTTCTGGCATAGATTTATAACTTTTCCTAAATTAATATCTTTGTATTTTTAGAAAACATTATCTGCTTGTCATCTACAATTTTGGGAATATACTTAAGTGTGATTTCTGAATGAAAAAAATAGTTCACATACTTAGATTTACAAAAAATACACTGAAGTAGTGTACATAGATTTATAGTGAAGAGAATATCATCCATCTGTGATGTACATATTTTTTTAGTGGAATATTATACATATATGTGTATCTAGCTGTGTTATGCATATGCACATGTGTTCATCACTACGTTTTCATTAAAAAAACGTTAACTTGCTAGCTGATTTTAATTTGCACGTTTCCTTTGTTTTAGGGAGCTGCATGTTTCCTTCCTCCTTTTTGACACCAAATATTTCCTTCCAAGTGTAATACCTATGGATTCTTGGGGTGAATTGGATCTGGCATTTAAACGCATGGACTTCTAAACACACGTTTCCATCCAACTGTGATACATATGGACTCTTGGGGAGTTTCTGTTTCTCGTTTCATTCTAAGCGCAGTATATAAGGCTTCTATTTGACGGGCAATCAGCCAGATCGTGCATTCATTCCCTTTTAGTATTATTGGCCTATATTTTTTTACATTTTCTTGTTGGAGTTTTTAACATCGGCTTTCCTTATGAATTTGCGTGAACAGATGGAGCCTTTCCTTTTTCTTTTGACGTGAGAGTTTTCTTTTTACGTGAGCCTTTCCTTCTTAATTTCTTTGAACGGATGGAGCCTTTCCTTTTTTTCTGCCGTGACACTTTCCTTCTTTTTACGTGAGGCTTTCCTTGTTGTATTTTTTTTGACATGAGGCTTTCCTTGTTTTATTTCGCTAACATTAGTCGTGTCAGATGCATTTTTTTTGTAACACGGAATCATTGTCGTTACGTAAATTTTCCTTTTATCCTGATCGTTAATCTTTCAATCTAACGGTTTAATTAATTTTGATGATGTGGATTAATGAGAGATCATTAATGGTGCCTCCAATTAGTAAATATAAGATTTTACTAGCCATAGATGCATCAAAATAAGCAAACAACACACGAAAAACAGAATCTGTCAAAAAACAGAATAGTCTGTAGCAATCTGTAACTAACGCAAACTTCTGGAAATCTAAAAATCCTACCAAAATAGGAAGTCCTGAAAAATTGGTTTATTGATCAGTAGCAAAAAGAATCAACGCAAAAGCACATATCTGTGATTTAACAAAACTAAATTCGTGCGTGCAAAGTTTCTGTTTTTCAGCAGAATCAAATCAACTATCATCATAGTTTATCCTATAGGTTCTACTTGGCACAAACACTAGTTAAAACATAAAACACATCTAGACAGAAGGTAGATGCAAGACTTATTGAATAACAGCAAGGAAAATATTGGGTTGTCTCCCAACAAGCACTTTTCTTTAAAGCCTTTTTAGCTAGGCGTTGAGATTTCAATGGTGCTCACATGAAAGACAAGAATTGAAGCACAAAGAGAGCATCATAAAACTTGTGGCAAACATACTTAAGTCTAACATACTTCCTATGCATAGGCATCTTGTAAGCAAACAAATTATCAAGGCAAGCAAAAACTAGCATATGCAAGGAAGAACAAAGAGAGGTAATTTAGTAACATGAAAATTTCTACAACCATATTTTCCTTTCTCATAGTAATTACATATAGGATCGTAAGCAAATTCAACAAAATAACTATCACATAAAATATTTCCAACACGATCCACATGCATGGGAAGTTGACACTCTTCCAAAATAGTGGGATTAACATTAACTAAAGTCATGACCTCTCCAAACCCACTTTTATCAAAAATACCATAAGATTGAATATTCTCCAATTATGTGGGATCTAAATCTGACACTCTTCCAAACCTACTTTCAAAATTATTGCAAACACTATTATCAATCTCATATTCATCATGGGGCTTAAATAAATTTTCAAGATCAAAATAAGAATCACCCCAATCATGATCATGGCAACAAGTAGTGGACATAGCAAAACTAGCATCCCCAAGTTTAGGGTTTTGCATATTATTAGCACAATCGACATCAAGAGAATTTATAGTAAAATCACTGCAATCATGCTTTTTATTCAAGGATCCGTCGTGAATCTCTTCATAAATTTCTTCATCACAATTTTCAGATTCACAAATTTCAAGCAAAACTTCATAAAGATAATCTAGTGCACAAAACTCACTAGCAGTGTGTTCATCATAATTGGATCTCTTAAAAAGATTAGCAAGCGGATGAGGATCCATAGATCTTAGGTTCTCTGTTTAGCAATAAGTAAGCATGTATTCCAACCAAACGAGCAAACGAAAGGGCAAGCGAAAAGAGAGGAGGAGATTGGGAAAGAGAGGGCGAATAAAACGGCAAGGATGAAGTGGGGGAGAGGAAAACGAGAGGCAAATTGCAAATAATGTAAATGCGAGGGAGATGAGTTTGTGATGGGTACTTGGTATGTCTTGACTTGAGCGAAGACCTTCCGGCAACGGCGCCAGAAATCCTTCTTGCTACGTCTTGAGCTTGCGTTGGTTTTCCTTGAAGAGGAAACGGTGATGCAGCAATAGTAGCATAAGTATTTCCCTCAGTTTTTGAGAGCCAAGGTATCAATCCAGTAGGAGGCTCCTCAAAAGTCCCACACACCTACACAAACAAACAAAGAACTGGCAACCAACGCAATAAAGGGGTTGTCAATCCCTTCACGGCCACTTGCGAAAGTGAGGTCTAATAAAGATAGTAAGATAAGATAAATATATTTTTGGTATTTTATAATATAGATGCAAAAGATAAAGATGCAAATAAAAGTAGATTGGAGCAAATATGATAAGAGATAGACCCAGGGGCCATAGGTTTCACTAATGGCTTCTCTCAAGATAGCATAAATATTACGGTGGGTGAATAAATTACTGTCGAGAAATTGATAGAAAAGTGAATAATTATGAGATTATCTAGGCATGATCATTTATATAGGCATCACGTCTGCAAAAAGTAGACCGACTCCTGCCTGCATCTACTACTACACACATCGACTGACTCCTGCCTGCATCTAGAGTATTAAGTTCATAAGAACAGAGTAACGCCTTAAGCAAGATGACATGATGTAGAGGGGTAAACTCAAGCACTATGATATAAACCCCACCTTGTTATCCTCGATGGCAACAATACAATACGTGCCTTGCAACCCTTTCTTTAACTGGGTAAGGACACCGCAAGATTGAACCCAAAGCTAAGCACTTCTCCCATGGCAAGAAAGATCAATCTAGTAGGCCAAACCAAACTGATAATTCGGAGAGACTTGCAAAGATAACTCAATCATACATAAAAGAATTTAGAGAATATTCAAATATTATTCATAGATAAAAACTTGATCATAAACCCACAATTCAGCGGATCTCGACAAACACACCGCAAAAAGAGTTTACATCAAATAGATCTCCACAAGAAAGGGGGAGAACATTGTATTGAGATCCAAAAAGATAGAAGAAGCCATCTAGCTAATAACTATGGACCCATAGGTCTGTGGTAAACTACTCACAACTCATCGGAGGGGCAACACTACTAGGGAAAACCTTATACACAGAACTTTAGCAGTAGCGTGGGTCAAAAAAGCACGCTGGTGCTAATTAGCAGTAGCGCGCCTGAGGAAACCGCGCTGCAGATAAAGATCTAGCAGTAGCGCGTCTTGCTGCAAACACGTTACTACTAAAATTCCCACGGCTTAGCCGATAGGCTACACATAGTAGTAGCGATATATGACGAACCGCGCTACCGCTACTTTATTTGTAGCAGCGCGTTTTAATATAAACTCGTATGCAAAAGGTTATAAAATTAAATGGAAATAAAATGGAAAGGTAATTGAAAATGAAAGGAATAGAATAAGGTGAAAGGAAAAAAATAAAATGTAAAGAAAACTAAATGAAAAAGGGGGAAAAGGGAAAGGAGTAGCAGTAGCGTGTATCACAGAACGCGCTGTAGCTAAGATAGAACACGCTACTGCTACTTCTGACTTAACCACGGGGTTCGCCCTTCCCCATGCAGCCACTTCCCCAAATCCAACTCTCTCCACTGTCGCCGCCGCCGTCGCCCGTCGGCCGCCGCGCGCTCTCCGCACCCTCTACGCCGCCCCGACCCCAGATTCAATGCCGCCCCTGCCCCCGACCTCAACGCCGCCCCGGACGCTGCCCCGACCCCGACATCGACGCCGGCCACCATCCGCCGCGCGCCCGAGCCCCGACCCCGACCTCGACGCCGCCCTGCCCCTCCCTCGTCGCAGGCACCCAAGGTGAGCACGCCCGCTCCTCCCTCTCCCCTACATCTGCCTAGGGTTTCTTTATATTTTATTTGCATCAAATTAGTTAGGGTTCATGTAAGAGTGGAAACAAATCGGATGCGGATGTGGCTCAAATGAGTTAGGGTTCATGTAAGGGTGAAAACGAATCAAATTTCTAAGATGAATCATAAAACGAGTAAAATTTGACCACTTATTTCACTTTATAGTTGGATAATTGAAATATTCGCTACCACTTTCCACCCCTATTGGTTCATCAAATTAGATGGTAATTAGGGCAGTAGTTCCTAGGTACTAATTAGTTAGTAAGAACTAGGTACTAATTAGGTACTAGAATATTTTTATTTATAGTAAGTTTATTTTTAGTAAGAACTAGTTGAATTAATAGAACTAGTTAGTAAGAACTTGTTTCTATTTTTTAGTTAAAGCAATTTTCCCGCCTCGACGTGGACGACGCCTATCCCGCATCCTCGTCGTCGAGTCGGCAGAGGACGACACCTGCTTGACCAGATCGGCCATGTCCGGGACTGGGCTCCGCCGGGGTGGTACTGGGAGGCGCTACCTACCGGGGGCCGCAGGTTGGTGAGGAGCCAGCCTGTCGTTGACCCGAACCTTCTTTGGTGGCGGTCGCGTGGGCCAGTGACGATCCAGAGGCTCGAGGACTCCGCGGAGGTGGTGCGTCACCGTGTCAGTGATGAGGATGCGCACGTCCGTCTCTACTTGTTTGCGTTGGAGCAAAGGCCGTTCTCCAATACCTGGCAGGTTCTCCGGGGATCTCACTGGAGCTATGATCCCATGATGGTTCCTTCTCTGTGGGTGTCCACCGCCTGCGCCGATACCCGTCGTGTGCTAGGGTTTTAGTTGTATTAGTGATGTTATATGTATGACACTATTCGTGATGTATTAGTGATAATATTCGACGATGTACGGACGCATGAGATGATTTACTTTTGCTTATTGAATGTATGCTAATTTGAGTCCTATAAGATATTTTGAAATGTATATCTTGTGTTGCTCAATATCCAAGTGGCCGGTCATGTTTGCAGGTTACACCTCCGAGTGGCCTATGTTTCGCCAGAGTGTTGATTCATTTCCGTTCCGGCAAATTTCAGGTGCTCGATATGTCCTATTTTAGCAAAGGTCATGCCGTATTTTTCCGTGAATTTTGGCATGACTTGTGCCAGAATATGTAGGAAACATCGAGTGCCCCGGATTTGTGTGTTGAGTATCTTGGTAGTTGTCTTTGATCGATTTTCAATTAATGTTTTAACTATGAACATAGGAAATGTATGACGACGAAAAGGATTTCGGTATTTGCAAATACTGCGAAGACGAGCGCGGCCTGTGCGACGGAATCTTCCTAGATGATGATAGGCGCTTTAGCATCAAGCTGGACGAGAACTTCGAAGTGGATATAGTAAGTCACAACGACAAGTCTTTTTTCGTAATTAAGCATGACATCTGCTTCATTTGCTTCAACTTATATATTTTTTACTATTCTACTAGCATATCCCCTGCCATGCAAGAGTTTTTGTATTGGATAAGATAGGTTTCAGTCATAGTACGGAGGAAAAGAAAGTTTACTTGAAGACCGAGCATGGTTATATTTTCCATGCAAAATTATACAATTCAGACGACTACACCTATTTTGGATGCAAAACATGGCGAGCACTATGCAAGACTTATGCATTTGAGCCTGATATGGTTATCACCTTTGATATTCATCCGGACAATGATATTGAAGGTAATACCGACATCTGGGTTGATGTGCAGACGCCTCCAGTTATACCATTATGTAAGTTTCTCAACCATATTTATGTCTTTGATATTGTTTATTCAAAAATAGTTGACAACTAATTTGTATTGTCGGCTTATTTCGGTGCAAGCAAACATGTCCAGCGCTTGGTAGACAGGACCGTATACTGTCCTGGGGCTGAACTCAACTGCGAGGAGCTCAGTCATTATGTTTCATGGCTTGAGGATCTTGATATTATCAAGACAAATTTTCTTCCTGCATTTAGAAATGTTAGTACTGAAAATGTGCAACCAATAGTGTTCGTAATGAACTACAGTCACATCTATTTAGGAAGGATGATAAGATTTTTACTATTTGTCATCAGTGCATCTTTTCCATACATTATTTTTGAAGCTAAACTTCATTGCTAAGTATGTTACCATACGATGTTCTTCAACAGGGACTCCCGATGAATGTTGTGCCTTATGGGATCGAGACTAAAGGTACCATGAGTATTATCAGCTTACGGCGAAGATATCCTACAGATTACTTTAGTGCATTCAAGATTAGCGACGGATGCTTAATAGTGCAAGACTAGACCAAATATGTGATGGGGGAGCGCAGAGAAGTACTAGGGGGCGGCAAACAGATGTGCTACCCACGATTAGGAGACAGGTTCATCTGCATGCTCCAATTTGATCAAGGAGGAGAGCTATACATGTTTTATGTTATTTTACCTAAGAGAGAGCACCAGGAGTGATTAGGTAGCTAGAAATGAGTTTGAGGATGATGATGTGCTACACTATTACTATGATGATAAAATAGCTAGTGTTGGTGGTAATGACTATGATGATTATTATTATTAGCTAGTGTTAGTGCTGATTAAATAAATATTGTTGGTGGTACTGACTATGATGATGATTAAATAGCTTGTGCTGGCGGATTAGATTCAAGTGGAGGCAACATGTGGTGCACATCGAAAGTACTACTAGTCCAAACTAGATCAAGTTTGGATTTGTAGTATACTTTTGACATGCACCACATATTGCCTCCACTTGAACCTAATCCACCTTCATTTGACACACTGTTATGGACATAATGATGTAAACCTCATAACTGGTATTGTACCAATATTTGCATGATGGTGCATACATACACTAAAAATAAAAAAAATAAAAAAATACTAGTAACGATGGACAGAAAACACGCTGCAAGTAGTTACCTTAGCAGTAGCGTGGTACTGAACAAACGCTGCAGCTATTTGTCCTAGCAGTAGCGCGTGCGGGCACGCGTTACTGCTAAGCAATAGCTGTAGCGCCTTATTAGTAGTGCGGCCTCCTGCGCTACTAGTGGACACAAAACCCGCGCTACTACTAGGGTTTTCCCTAGTACTGCAAGTATGTTGATGTAGAAGCCCTCCGTGGTCGATTCCCCCTCCGGCAGAACGCTGCCAAAGGCTCCAAGATGGGATATCGTGGATACAGAAGGTTACAGCGGTGGAAATTGTGTTTCGTTGGCTCCCTGGATGTTTTCGGGGTACATAGGCTTATATAGGAGGAAGAAGTACGTCGGTGGACGCCCGAGGGGTCCACGAGACAGGGGGCGCGCCCTATAGGGGGGGGCGCCCTCCTATCTCGTGGAGGCCTCGGCTGCTTCTTGACTTGCACTCCAAGTCCTCTGGATCACGTTCATTCCAAAAATCACGCCCCCGAAGGTTTCATTCCGTTTGTACTCCGTTTGATAGTCCTTTTCTTCGAAATACTGAAATAAGCAAAAAAAAACAGCAATACGGGCTGGGCCTCCGGTTAGTAGGTTAGTCCAAAATGATATAAATGTGTAAAATAAAGCCCGTAAACATCCAAAAGGGGTAATATAATAGCATGGAACAATCAAAAATTATAGATACGTTGGAGACGTATCATTGCCCTGCAAATTTAATATGGTTTTTTCTGGAATATTTGAGAATATCTGGCACTGAGAACATAGCAGGGGGAGCAGGCACCTGGCCACGAGGGTCAGGGGCGCGCCCTACACTCCTGGGCGCGCCCCCTGCCTCGTGGGCCCACGGTGGCCCCCCTCCACTTATTCCTGCACCCACACACTTCATCTTCCTCCCAAAAAAATCACCATCCAGCTCAAGCATGAGTTCTAGCTCATTTTGCTGCCATTTTCGATATCCTTGCTCAAAGCTCCATTCACAAACTGCTTTGGGGGATTGTTCTTTGGTATGTGACTCCTCCAATGGTCCAATTAGTTTTTGTTCTAGTGCTTTATTCATTGCAAATTTTTTCTACCTAGCTAACCCTGTTCTTGAGCTTTCATGTCAAACTTATATGGTCCCAAGTAGTTCTAATGCATGATTTAGTCTCTAGGCACTTGTGGGGGTAGTTTCTATCAATATTGTTGAGTTTGGTTCCCTTTTATTTTGAGTTACTAAAAATTTTGGAAATTTTTCAGAGGAAGAAATATGTCCAGGAAAATGTACCAAGGTGGTTCTTCAAGAAAGCAAGTATCCAGGCTTGCAATACGTGAGCAAGACGATGAACCACCAAGGGTAGCTTATGTGCGGCCTTGTGAATGGCCGTCAGAGGAGTTTATGGTCAAAGCAGGCATCAAAGATGAATTTGATGCATATGTGCGTAATGCTGATCTTGAGGACTTCATGCAAGATAACTGCCCTCAATACTATTATTTGATTGATTCCTTTGTGAGAAGGTTTCAATTTACATCTTCGCGCAATTCTCAAAGTGTGTTGTTTGATATTTAGGATAAATCATATACCATGGACCTAGAAGATTTTACTACTGCTTGTAAACTCCCCCAGTGGGGCAGTGTTAATGAACCTCGTAAATCTGAATATAAAGACTTTCTTGCTAGTATCATTGTGGGAGAATCTAGAGAAATAGCACAAGCTACCATAGGGAGCATTCATTTTCCTGCTATACATTATTTTGCTCTCTTCATAGGTAGATGCATTAATGGTAAAGATGAAGCATCTCACATGTGTGTTTCTGATCTTTGTGTTCTCAAGAGTGTTGTATTAGGTGATAAACAATACAACTTGGGGGCAATTGTTGCACGTAGGTTGCATAATAATGGTTTAGATGGAGACTTGTTTGGAGGGATTTATGCAACCCGTGTGGCTAATTATCTTGGTATACCTGTACATGAAAATGATAGGGAGTTGCCTCCCGCTTATTTAGATTATAATGCCATGGTTAGTCATCATTTTCTTGAGAGGAACGAACATACCCTCTAGTATCGACTAATCTTTGACAGACTTTGCACTGTCCATATTACTCTCCCTGCTCCTGCCTTCTTTAATTATCAGGCAAACGTAAGATATGTTATCACCAGGGAGGAGGGGAACGAATACGAGAAGAGGACGGAGGTAGCTCGCCGCCATGCTGCAGCTCGTGAGGCAATGGCTGCTGCATCTCAGTACGAGCCCAGTTACAGCTTCGGATATCCGCCAGGCTACCCATGGCCATAGACCAACTTCGGCCAAAAGCCTAAGCTTGGGGGAGTACACATTTCTCACCGACATTACATTCATGTTCACACTCTCACTCTAGTTGTCCGTGCTCATACTTTTTCATTGTATTATACATGCTAGTTTATTTTCTTTTTCTAGCTTTCTTCTTGTGTGTTTGATAACCTTAAAAAAACAAAAAAAATAGTTAGTTTACTTTCCATGCTTGTAGTAGTAATTAAAAGAAAACCCAAAAAGATTTCTCGTTCTTCTTTTGCTTGTTGGGAGCTTTCCCGTGTAAATAGTTTTCTTTCTTTTCTTTTCTTTGGGGGTCGAGAGGAGAAGACCATGATGAAAATGTTTAGTGACTCTCATTTGCATGATTGTTGATTTAACCAAGAGCCCATATTACCTTGTCTTCTCCCTTGAATTGAATGCTTGCAGCTTCCAGCTTAGTCCAATGCACGTGCACTATTATTATTATCCACATCGTTCGGTCGTGCAAGTGAATGGCAATAATGACGATATATGATGGACTGATTGAGATGAGAGAAGCTGGTATGAACTCGACCTCTCTTGTTTTTGTTAATATGATTAGTTCATCGTTCCTGATTCAGCCTATTATGAATAAACATGTTTGCAATGAAAATTAGAGATTAGAGTTGATTATGCCATGCTTAATTAGCTAGGAGCTTATAATGGTTTACCTTGCGTGCCAACATGCTATTAAAATGGTTGTGATGTGGTATGATAGGGTGGTATCCTCCTTTGAATGATTCGAGTGACTTGACTTGGCACATGTTCACGCATGTAGTTGAAACAAAATCAACATAGCCTTCACGATATTTATGTTCATGGTAGATTATATCCTACTCATGCTTGCACTCGGTGTTGATTAATTTTAATGCATGTTCATGACTATTGTCGCTCTCTAAGTTGGTCGCTTCCCAGTCTCTTACTAGCCTTCACCTGTACTAAGCCGGAATACTGCTTGTGCATCCAAACTCCATAAACCCCAAAGTTATTCCATATGAGTCCACCATATATACCTTCCTATATGCGGTATTTACCTGCCGTTCCAAGTAAATTTGTATGTGCCAAACTCCAAACCTTCAAATGAAATTCTGTTTTTATGCTCGAACAACTCATGTATCAACTAGGGCTGTCTGTATCTTCCATGTTAGGCGGGTTATTCTCAAGAGGAGTGGACTCCGCTCCTCATTCACGAGAAAATGGCTGGTCACCGGGATGCCCAGTCCCATGCTCAAATCAAATCAAAATAATTGCAAACAAAACTCCCCCAGGATTGTTGTTAGTTGGAGGCACCCGTTGATTCGGGCAAGCCATGGATTGATGCTTGTTGGTGGTGGGGGAGTATAAACTTTACCATTATGTTTGGGAACCGCCTATAATGTGTGTAGCATGGAAGATATCGAGATCTCTTAGTTGTTATGTTGACAGTGAAAGTATACCGCTCAAAATATTATTTATCTCTATTTCAAAATCGAGCTCTGGCACCTCTACAAATCCCTCCTTCCCTCTGTGAAGGGCCTATCTATTTACTTTTATGTTGATTTATCACCCTCTTATTAAAAAGCACCCGCTGGAGAGCACCGCTGTGATTTGCATGCATTACTATTAGTTTATATTGGGTATGACTATGACTGGATCTCTTTTACCATGAATTACAATGTTTAGTCAGTCCTTGATCTTTAAAGGTGTTCTGCATTTATGTTTTGCGGTCTCAGAAAGGTCTAGCGAGATACCATCTTGTCATGTCATATTATGATTATTTTGAGAAAGTGTTGTCATCTGAGTTTTATTATTATTGCTGGCTAGTTGATTATGCCATTGATATGAGTAAACATGAGACCTAAGTGTTATTGTGAACATGGTTAGTTCACAATCTTTGCTGAAAACTTGAATGCTGGCTTTACATATTTACAACAACAAGAGCAAACAGAGTTTGTAAAAGTTTTTCTTTATCACTTTCAGTTTGTCAACTGAATTGCTTGAGGACAAGCAAAGGTTTAAGCTTGGGGGAGTTGATACGTCTCCGTTGTATCTACTTTTCCAAACACTTTTGCCCTTGTTCTGGACTCTAACTTGCATGATTTGAATGGAACTAACCCGGACTGACGCTGTTTTCAGCAGAACTGCCATGGTGTTATTTTTGTGCAGAAATATAAGTTCTCGGAATGACCTGAAAATCCACGGAGCAACTTTTTAGAATTAATAAAAAATACTGGAGAAAGAATTAGCACTAGGGGGCCCACACCCTGTCCACGAGGGTGGGGGCACCCCCCCCTAGGTCACGACCCCTGCCTCATGGGCCCCCTGGACCTCCACGGACCTCAACTCAAACTCCATATATTTGCTTTCGCTTAGAAAAAAAATCAGAGAGAAAGTTTCATCGCGTTTTATGATACGGAGCCGCCGCCAAGCCCTAATCTCTCCCGGGAGGGCTGATCTGGAGTCCGTTCGGGGCTCCGGAGAGGGAGATTCATCGCCGTCGTCATCATCAACCATCCTCCATCACCAATTTCATGATGCTCACCGCCGTGCGTGATTAATTCCATCGTAGGCTTGCTGGACGGTGATGGGTTGGATGATATTTACCATGTAATCAAGTTAGTTTTGTTAGGGTTTGATCCCTAGTATCCAATATGTTCTGAGATTGATGTTGCTATGACTTTGCTATGCTTAATGATTGTCACTAGGGCCCGAGTGCCATGATTTCAGATCTGAACCTATTATGTTTTCATGAATATATGTGAGTTCTTGATCCTATCTTGCAATTCTATAGTCACCTATTATGTGTTATGATCCGACAACCCCGAAGTGACAATAATCGAGATACTTCTCGGTGATGACCGTAGTTTGAGGAGTTCATGTATTCACTAACTGTTAATGCTTTGGTCCGGTACTCTTTTTAAAGGAGGCCTTAATATCCCTTAGTTTCCATGAGGACCCCGCTGCCACGGGAGGGTAGGACAAAAGGTGTCATGCAAGTTCTTTTCCACTACATTCGGAATACATGCCTACATTACATTGATGAACTAGAGCTAGTTCTGTGTCACCCTATGTTTTAACTGTTACATGATGAACCACACCGGACATAATTATCCATCCCTGATCCAATGCCTACGAGCTTTTCACATATTGTTCTTTGCTTATTTACTTTACCGTTCCTGCTGTTACAATTACTATAAAACTGCTGCTGTTACTTTTGCTACAGTTACCGTTACTTCCATACTACTTTTGTAACGCCCCGGATACAACTTTCCATATTTGTAACTCCAACTCTTCCCATTTCCGGCTGTGTGTTGTGATATTTCCTTCGTGGTTGGGTTTTTGTCTTTTGTTTTGCATTTTGTTCATGTCATGCATCTCATCTCATGTCAGCATTCGCTTGACATCGGTACTATTTTCTTAAACTTGCATCCATTCGTTGTTGCCGCGTCCCTCCTTGCCTTCGTTATCCCTTTTGAGACCAACCATTCATTTGTTTTCCGACCATTTGAGCCTCTTTGCACAGCCACCAACCACCTCCGCAAAGTAGTCCGAAAAATTCTCCCGGACCTGACCCGGGCTGTCATGACCAATGGGTCCGGATCATCTCCAAACATCTATAAAACATCTCTGTTTCTTATTTAGACTTTCCTAACCTATCTTTTCTCGACCGTCAGATTTTGATCGGATGATCCAACTCCTCTCTTTTCCCATATATATATATATATATATATATATATATATATATATATATATATATATATATATATATATATATATATATATATATAGGGAAAATGCATCCTACTACCGGGTGTAGCTACACCCATTTCTTATATACTACCATGTGATAGTATATACTCTACTTTATTATTTTTATTATGTTCATATACTATATCTAAGACACTCCAAAGTGTCCATTTTGGACCAAACCCTATTTTCTAGGGATCCTCCTCCCCACCGCCAGTCTCACTGGTTCCCCTCAGGATCACCAGCGAACCAACCAGCGCCCGACCTCGCTGCCCCATCCATCCCATCGATCCATCTCCACCAGCCACCCACGCTTCCTCCCCGCGGCTCTCGATCCGATCTGGATCAATAAAACCCCGTCCGCCCAGCGCCCTCGCCGGAGCACGCCGCCGCTAGCGACATCGACCACCAGGCCATCCCCTGCTCCCTTCCCTGTTCTCTTTGCTGAAGCTCTCTCTGTCTCAACTGACTCCCTCTCTCTGTTCTGTGTAAACAGCGCCCGCCGTCGCCTCGTTCTGCCGTGCCCGACGCCTTTCTTGGAGCTCCAGCAGCTCGCGGGAGCACCAGCAGCAAGGTTGCTGCCCTCCCCAACCCTGCTCTCTCCCGTCGCCATCCTTCTCTCTCCCTCTTCCGTAACTCTCCGTCTCTGTGTTGCCTCGAACAGGTTGCACTACGCCGCCGCCCCGAGCTCCGATTCGGGACTCCCCTTGTCGGATCCGGACCCAGGCGCCTCCCTCGCCCGCTCCCGCGTCCGGTCGCCCTCGTCCTCGCCGTGCTGACCTCGCCAAAGACCTCGCGCGCTGCGCCTGCTGGTCTCTGCCCTTGCATCGTGCCCCTGCTTCCATCTCCGTCGCCGCCGGCTGCATCGAGCAGGTCGCTCGCCCCACGCCCGCTCGCGTTGACCAAGCCAGGCAAGCGCCAGGCTCAGCCTGCTTCTTTGCCAAGGCCTAGCCGCACCTCAACCCTCCAGCAAACCGAGCCGAAGCCCATGGTGAGGCCACCCCCCAGCGCCCCCTTTTTTCCCCTTCCGTTGGGCCAGCCAGTTTCGGCCCGTGACACGTTTTTCCCTGCTGGACGAATTTTGCTAAATATCATGTGCATGCATAATTACAGAATGCCCCTGTTTTTAATTGTTAATAACTAATTAACCATGCATCGGTTTTAAACATGTTATACATGTAAAATGCTTAGAATTTTGTCTAGTTTCACAATATGCTACTTTCATCTATGTTAAAAATGTTTAATTTGCTGTTTGTATTAATTTGCATAAATGCCATGTTAAAATGGTTTATTTCATCACTAAATAAACGTAGCTCCAAATTTAATAAACTTTATGGGGTGGAAAAATTCCTAGTTTAACATGGTGCACTTTATTTTCCTGTTTAACAACAATAAAATATGTTTTAGGGCAGAACAGTACCAAATTTGAAATATGCATATGGGGATTTTCCGGAATTGTTGTTTGTTGTTCCGGCCTCATTTAAACTTGCCTAGATAGATAGTTTTATTATGCTTCACCTCTTGCCATGTTTATCAACATTTAATATTGTTTGGTTGCTTAAACGAGATTAAACTAAATATGTCAATGTGGGGTTTTGTCAATATGTAACTCGTTGCATATTGAGCTCCACTTAACTTGTAGTATTGTTTGTTGCGCTTTGCCATGCCATGCCTCATTAAACCGGACATGCATCATACTTGATTATGCATCATGCCATGTTTATGTGATGGTTGTTTACCATGTTGTTTGCTTCTTTCCGGTTGTGCTTCTTCTCGTTAGCTTCGGCTTCATTCCGGAATTGTGAGGTTTCGTTCGACTATGTCCATTTGTCTTCTTCATGGACTCATTCTTCTTCCTAGCAGGATGTCAGGCAAGATGACAGTCACCCTGGATCTCATTACTATCATTGCTATGCTAGTTGCTTCGTTCTATTGCTATGCTGCGCTACCTATCACTTGCTCTTCAAGCCTCCCAAATTGCCATGTCAGCCTCTAACCTTTTCACCCTTCCTAGCAAACCGTTGCTTGGCTATGTTATCGCTTTGCTCAGCCCCTCTTATAGCGTTGTTAGTTGCAGGTGAAGTTGAAGATTGCTCCATGATGGATAGGATTATGTTGGGATATCACAATATATGTTATTTAATTAATGCATCTATATACTTGGTAAAGGGTGGAAGGCTCGACCTTATGCCTGGTGTTTTGTTCCACTCTTGCCGCCCTAGTTTCCGTCATACCGGTGTTATGTTCCTTGATTTTGCGTTCCTTACGCGGTTGGGTGATTTATGGGACCCCCTTGACAGTTCGCTTTGAATAAAACTCCTCCACCAAGGCCCAACCTTGGTTTTACCATTTGCCTACTTAGCCCTTTTTCCCTTGGGTTTCCGGAGCCCGAGGGTCATCTTTATTTAGCCCCCCTCCCCGGGACAGTGCTCCTTGGAGTGCTGGTCCAAACCTGGGCGATGTCCGACGCCCCCTGGGCAACCAGGGTCTATGCCAACCCAACGTCTTGCCCATCCGATGTGCCTTGAGAACGAGATATGTGCAGCTCCTATCGGGATTTGTCGGCACATCGGGCGGCTTTTCTGGTAATGTTTTACCATTGTCGAAATGTCTTGTAAACCGGGATTTCGAGACTGATCGGGTCTTCCTGGGAGAAGGAATATCCTTCGTTGACCGTGAGAGCTTGTGATGGGCTAAGTTGGGACACCCCCGCAGGGTATAAACTTTCGAGAGCCCTGCCCGCGGTTATGTGGCAGATGGGAATTTGTTAATGTCTGGTTGTAGATAACTTGACACTTGACTTAAATAAAACACATCAACCGTGCGTGTAGCCGTGATGGTCTCTTTTCGGCGGAGTCCGGGAAGTGAACACGGTTATGGGTTATGTTTGATGTAAGTAGGAGTCCAGGATCACTTCTTGATCATTGCTAGCTTCATGACCGTTCCGTTTGCTTCTCTTCTCGCTCTTATTTGCGTATGTTAGCCACCATACTTGCTTAGTCGCTGATGCAACCTCACCACTTTACCTCTTCCTTACCCTTTAAACTTTGCTAGTCTTGATACCCATGGTAATGGAATTGCTGAGTCCTCGTGGCTCATAGATTACTACAACAACCGTTGCAGGTGCATTTTATGCGATGATCATGACGCGAGAGCGATGTTACTTATTTTGGAGTTCTCCTTCTGCTTCTTCTTCGATCAGGGGATAGGTTCCAGGTCGGCAGCCTGGGCTAGCAGGGTGGATGTCGTGTGAATTTCTGTTTGTGTTTCATCCGTAGTCGGATGGTGCTCTTATGTATGATGATGTTGTATTCGTGTGGCATTGTATGTCTCTTGTATGTATCCCCATCTATTATGTAATGTTGATGTAATGATATCCACCTTGCAAAAGCGTATCAATATGCGGTTCTATCCTTGGTGGGACCTTCGAGTCTCTTTAGGATAGTATCGCATATTGGGCGTGACAAGTTGGTATCAGAGCCAAGACCGACCATAGGATCTCCCTTGATTGTTGGCTGTTGTTGAGTCTAGAAGAAAAATATTTTGAGTCATAGGATTATATATATCAGAGAGTAGGATTCTTTTTACTCCTCAGCCCCCTTCGTCGCTCTGGTGAGGACTCTCGACGTAGATGTTTTGTCTTTCCTCTCCTCTATTTTTCACAAAAAAAATTTAGGATCACGCGGGTATCTTGGGATCGCTCCGATATTCTTGTGACGAGAACATTGTTCTTGGTGCCTCCTGACATTTAAGGGTTGTGGCAGTGTCTCGGGGAGTTGAGCTCCGCGGTGTTGTTGTCACAATTTTATCATTGCAGTTCTGGAACACCTGAGTTTTGCCGACATCGAAAATCTCTTTTATGGAGTTGTTGGTGAGATAACCTCGACGCCACCTAGTACTGGGGAGTTCGGGAGTATTGCCATAGCCCGTATAACGGATGCTGTTCAAAGGTTGAGGTACACGATTTCCGGAGTTTTCTTGGTTATGTGTTGACGGATGGATACAGCTGGATGTAGGGATTGTTAGTTTGGGTGAGATATATTGCTTTCCCTGTACCCCCAACACCAGATTGCATAACCAGAAAGTTTCGGGAGTTTATAGGTGGGAATTCAAGTAGCTCCTAGAATATCTTTTCGACAGATGCATGATATGAGATTGGGTAAATCTCTATCATATGTATTTGTTCCGGCTTATTTCTGCAAGCCAATCCTTTGTTTTGTTTTGAGTTGTGGTATTTGAGTTGCTTCAGTGTCAAGTGTTGATTCCATACCTTTCAAGCGGTGTTATCATATTTCTATGGGAGTACTAATCCTTTTGATCATCGAGATTGTCATGTCAATTATTTCCAACCGGTGTGCTTCTCTTCAAGTGGATCCGATCATTCCAACATTTGTGAGATCAATTCTAAGTTTTCTCAATGGTATCCGTTTCATCCATCCCCAAGTTGCCTTTGTTTTCCCACCCTCCCACCGTTTTTCTTCAAGGACTCAGATTTCTTAATCATGTATCCTTTTATTTGTGGGAAGTCTCTTCATTCTTTTCTTTCAATGTTCTTATCCGGTGATTTCCCATGAAGATGCTCAACAGTTTCAAGTTCATCATCCTTCATTGTTGTTTCTTATCCGGTGTATCCAATTCAAGCTTTCGATATTCATCATATTCCTTTCCTCGTTTCTAATGCTTTCTCATGCCGATGCACGTCTTAATCATTCACTTCTTCCTATTCAATTGTCTGGAGTGCTGAAGATATCTCACAAGACTTGTGTTTCCATTCTCAATCCGTTCAAGATATTTCGAGGTTGTTATCTCATTCAAGACATTTAATTCAACCGGTGCAACCTCTCTTTAAAATTGTTCAACGGCGTTTTCTTTTGAGTGGGTCCTAACCCACAGGTCTTTTCCCAGGATCTTACCTGACTCTTCTAATTATTCCGGAGTTATTCTTAAATTCTTTTCAAGTGTGACGTAAGAATGGATCCCATCAGTCACATGCCTTCTCCAAGATCGCTTTCAAATTCTTTTCATTGTTGGCTCAACCTTTTAGGTTTTCATTCTTCCAGAGTATCTCAGCAATTTCGGTGGTGTTTCTCGTCGTCATTTGAAGATCGAATAAGAGTTCTCTTAAAATCTTGGTCCATTCTCTTGAAGATTCATGGTTCTAGCTTCATGCCATCCTCATAATTGTTTTTGATTGTGAATATTCTTTTCACCCATCCGGAGCATTTCATGAGTTGTTTCCATTTCTTTCCTCCGAAGGCCATCATGTCATAATTCTTCATTCTCAGCATGTAGCTATCGTTCTCCAAATCTTACCGGTGAATCGTTCAAATATCCTCTAATCAGTTCATGATCTCTTCGTTCTCATGTATCCAAATCTCCTCGAGTATCTTCATTCGTTTTCCAATTCTTCCCGTAAATAGTGCTTTTGCTACTTTCATTCTCAATTCTTATGGTGGTTCATTCAAGATTTCACTTCCTTCGTTATCATATCAATTCATTCGTTGTTTCCATATCCCACCGGTGGTTCCATCAATACCTTCTCAAGTTTGCGCTATATCTCTCTTAATCATGTCTACGGGAATAAGTAGTATGCCAAATCCATTGCTTGTCATCAATTTAATTTAGTGAAGGATAAGCATACAATAAATCTTATTCTTATTTCCTCGAGGTGATTCAAGTTATTTCCGTTTTCACTTAGAGATCGTGCTAAAGTTTGGTTTTCGTCTTTGCCTAAAAATAGTATTGATTCTTGGAACAAGTGCAAAGATGCTTTTATCTCTAAGTATTTTCCTCCCGCTAAGATCATCACTCAACTTGATCATGAGCATGTTTCCCAATCTTGGGAAAGAATGAAATTGATGCTACGCAATTGCCCTACTCATGGTTTGAATTTATGGATGATGATACAAAAAATTTATGCCGGCTTGAGCTTTGCTTCTAAAAATCTCTTAGATTCGGCCACGGGAGGCACGTTTATGGAAATTACGTTAGGAGATGCTACAAAATTGCTTGATAATATTATGGCTAATTATTCTGAATGGCACACCATAAGATCTTCTAGTAAAAAGGGCATGCTATAGAAGAAATCAATGTTTTGAGTGGAAAGATGGATGAACTTATGAAAATGTTTGCTACTAAAAATACTCCCCTTTATCCCAATGATATGCCTTTGTCTTCCTTGATTGAGAATAATAATGAATCTATGGATGTGAATTTTGTTGGTAGGAATAGTTTTGGAAACAATGCTTATAGAGGAAATTTTAATGCTAGACCGTTCCCTAGTAATCCCTCTAATAATTATGGAAATTCCTACAATAACTATTATGGTAATTTTAATAAGATGCCCTCTGATTTTGAAAATAGTGTGAAAGAATTTATGATTTCTCAAAAGAATTTTAATGCTTTGCTTGAAGAAAAATTGCTCAAAGTTGATGATTTGGCTAGGAACATTGATAGACTTTCGCTTGATGTTAATTCTCTTAAAATTGGACCTTCTTCTCCTAAGCATGATATCAATGAGTCTCCCAAAGTAATGAGAATTTCCATTGACGAGTGCAAGGAAAGAACCGCTAGATTGCGCGCTAAAAAAGAAAGCTTTATAAAAGCGTGTTCTTCTAGTCTTCGTGAAAATAATGATGAGGATCTTAAAGTTATTGATGTGTCTCCGATTAGATCTATGTTTTGCAATATGAATTTTGATGATTATGGGAGTGATGATGAATCAACTTTTCCTAGAAGGCGTCCCAAAAATTCGGAATCTTTAGATCTAGATGTTAAATTTGGTAAAAGAGAGATTGGAGAATCCTCAAATTCTAATAATATTGAACCTGCTATCTCGGATTTCAAGGAATTTGTTTATGATAATTGCTCTTTAAAAGGTTGTATTCCCTTGTTGCAATCCGTTGTTAATTCTCCTCATGCTTATAGTCAAAACAAAGCTTTTACCAAACATATCATTGATGCCTTGATGCAATCTTATGATGAAAAATTTAATTTGGAAGTTTCTATACCTAGAAAACTTAATGATGAGTAGGAACCTACTATAAAGATTAGAATTAAAGATTAAGAGTGTTTTGCTTTGTATGATTTGGGTGCTAGTGTTTCCACGATTCCGAAAACTTTATGTGATATTCTAGGTTTCCATGATCTTGATGATTGCTCTTTAAATTTGCACCTTGAGGATTCCACCATTAAAAAGCCTATGGGAAGGATCAATGATGTTCTTATTGTTGCAAATAGAAATTTGGTGCCCGTAGATTTTATCGTTCTTGATATAGATTGCAATCTTTCTTGCCCTATTATTCTTGGTAGACCTTTCCTTAGAATGATTGGTGAGATTATTGATATGAAGGAAGGGAACATTAGATTCCAATTTCCTTTAAAGAAAGGCATGGAGCACTTTCCAAGAAAGAAAGTCAAATTACCTTATGAATCTATCATGCGTGCTACTTATGAATTTAGTGCCAAAGATGGCACTCGTTAGATCTATCTTCGCTTTTATGCCTAGCTAGGGGCGTTAAACGATAGCGCTAGTTGGGAGGCAACCCAATTTTCTTTATGTTTTTTGTTTTTGCTCCTGTTTAGTAATAAATCTTGCATCTACCTTCTGTTTAGATGTGTTTTTATCTTTTAATTAGTGTTTGTGCCAAGTAGAACCTATAGGATAACCTACGATGATAGTTGATTTGATTCTGCTGAAAAACAGAAACTTTGCATGCACGAATATAATTTTTTTAAATCACAGGAACGTGATTTTGCGTTCATTCTTTTTGCTTATGTTCAATAGACAAAATTTCCATGACTTCCTATTTTGGTAGGAGTTTTAGAGTTCCAGAAGGTTGCGTTAGTTATAGATTACTACAGACTGTTCTGTTTTTGACAGATTCTGTTTTTCGTGTGTTGTTTGCTTATTTCAATGCATCTATGGCTAGCAATTCAGTCTATGAACCATAAAGAAGTTGGAATACACTAGGTTTAACACCAAATTAAATAAAGAATGAGTTCATTGCAGTACCTTATGTGGTGGTTTTGTTTTCTTTCACTAACGGAGCTTATAAGATTTCCTGTTGAGTTTTGTGTTGTGAAGTTTTCAAGTTTTGGGTAAAGCTTTTATGGACTATGGAATAAAGGGTGGCAAGAGCCTAAGCTTGGGGATGCCCAAGGCACCCCAAGATATTCAAGAATAGCCAAAAGCCTAAGCTTGGGGATGCCCCGGGATGGCATCCCCTCTTTCGTCTTCGTTCATTGGTAACTTTACTTGGAGCTATATTTTTATTCGCCACATGATATGTGTTTTGCTTGCAGCGTCGTGTATTATCTTAGTCTTTGCTTTTTAGTTTACCACAATCATCCTTGCTGTACACACCTTTTGGGAGAAGCCTATTTGATTAGAATTTACTAGAATACTCTATGTGCTTCACTTATATCTTTTGAGCTTGATAGTTTTTGCTCTAGTGCTTCACTTATATCTTTTAGAGCACGGTGGTGTCTTAATTTTGAAGAAATTGCTAGTCTCTCATGCTTCACTTATATCTTTTTGAGAGTCTTTTAGAACAGCATGGTATTTTCTATGGTCATAAAGTTGGTCCTAGAATGATGAGCATCCAAGTCGGGTATAATAAAAACTATCATAGAAAAGTGAATTGGATGCCATGATCAATTTGATACTTGATAATTGTTTTGAGATATGGAGGTAGTGATATTAAAGTCATGCTAGTTGGGTGATTATGAATTCAAATAATGCTTGTGTTGAAGTTAGCAAATCCCGTAGCATGCACGTATGGTTAAAGTTGTGTAACAATTTTGAAACATGAAGTGTACTTTGCTTGTGCATCCTTATGAGTGGCGGTCGGGGACGAGCGATGGTCTTATCCTACCAATCTATCCCCCTAGGAGCATGCGCGTAGTACTTGATTTTTGATGACTTCTAAATTTTTGCAATAAGTATATGAGTTCTTTTTACTAATGTTGAGTCCATGGATTGTACGCACTTTTACCTTTCCGCCTTTGCTAGCCTCTTCGGTACCGTGCATTCCCCTTTCTCACCTTGAGAGTTGGTGCAAACTTCACCGGTGCATCCAAACACCGTGATATGATACGCTCTATCACACATAAACCTCCTTATATCTTCCTCAAAACAGCCACCATACCTACCCATTATGGCATTTCCACAACCATTCCGAGATATATTGCCATGCAACTTTCCACCGTTCCGTTCATCATTTTCATGACATACTTTACTTTTGGCATATTGCCATTGCATGATCATGTAGTTGACATCGTATTTGTGGCAAAGCCACCAAGCATTATCTTTTTATACATGTCACTCTTGATTCATTGCACCATCCCGGTACACCGCCGGAGGCATTCATATAGAGTCATATCTTGTTCTAGTTTCGAGTTGTAATTCTTATGTTGTAATCAATAGAAGTGTGATGATCATCATTATTAGAGCATTGCCTAAACAAAAAAAAAGAAAAAAAAAGAAGAAAGGCCAAAAAAAAGAAAGGCCAAAAAAAAGAACAAAAAGAAAAAAAGAAAGAAAAAGGGCAATGTTACTATCTCTTTTCCACACTTGTGCTTCAAAGTAGCACCTTGTTCTTCATGTAGTGAGTCTCATATATTGCGCTTCAAAGTAGCACCATGTTTTTTATATAGTGAGTCTCATAAGTTGTCATTTTCTTACTAGTGGGAATTTTTCATTATAGAACTTGGCTTGAATATTCCTACGATGGGCTTCCTCAAATGCCGTAGGTCTTCGTGAGCAAGTTGGATGCACACCCACTAGTTTTCTTTTGTTGAGCATTCATTTATAGCTCTAGTGCATCCGTTGCATGGCAATCCCTACTCCTCATGTTGACATCAATTGATGGGCATCTCCATAGCCCGTTGATTATCCTCGTCAATGTGAGACTTTCTCCTTTTTTGTCTTCTCCACACAATCCCCATCATCATATTCTATTCCACCCATAGTGCTATATCCATGGCTCACGCTCATGTATTGCGTGAAGGTTGAAAAAGTTTGAGATTATTTAACACTACTAGGGAAAAGGCTAGCAGCAGCGCGGGTTTTACATGTATCAGTAGCGCGGGTACCCGCGCTACTAATACGGCGCTACAGCTAACTCATAGCAGTAGCGCGTGCACCCCCTCGCTACTGCTATACAAGTGTAGCAGCAGCGCGGTTGCCGGAAGCTCGCTACCGCTATTTGCGCTAGCGCTCTTTGGCGGGACGCGCTACTGCTATAACGGCGCTGCTGCTAACTTTTCTACACTCGCTACTGCTAATTTAAGTAGTTTTTTTTGGCATATTTGTTTTGTATTTGCACCGGCTTTGTAGAAGAATCTTTAGCACATAGAAATTTCATCATGATACACATACAAATGCCTGCGAGACCACAAATGTAATCATAGCATGTACATACAAATAGTCTCTTCATAATCATCATCCAACACAAAGTGATATCTTGTTATCATCTCGAAAATAGCAATACATGCAAGTCTCGAATACTTGCAACTACAACAACGTCATCCATCTAAACAAAGGCATAAGCAAGAAGTGCTATCACTATGAGTGAGAGCGGAACCATGCAGTACATGAGGTGGCGGTTACGAGTCCTCTCTCGCGCTAGCGTGAACCTCAAGTAACTAGCTTCTCCTTCTTGTCTGCTTTTGAAGCCTTTATGGCTGGCGCCCGTGAACCCATTCACTTGCGCCTGACACTCATGCCACTCGTTGTACACCCCCGGAACCTTCCCTTTGTACACGACATAGCATTTCCATCTCGCCATCAAGAAACTAGGTACCTGTTAGAGATGCATGTTCATGAAGAGGATGTACAATCATATATATGCAAAAAAATATACTAGAGCAACACCAAAAAAGAAAGGTTAGCAACTAGATGCAACATATACAGTACACAAATTAATTAACTAGAGGTACGCAGGTCATCGTACGCCAACTAACAAAGTAGCGTTACGCAAGTTCGGCATGGACCGTGGACATCACAAAGTTTCATCGCTACAAAAAGTATACAAGTTCAACCGACACATATCATCATCATCGGCATCATAACTCACTAGAAGTTCCATCCTTCCATATCATCGAGGACGAACCCTAGCTGCTTGAACGGCGTGAGGTCTAGACGTTGCATGCCTATGCGAGTTCGGACGTCAGCTCGCGATATAGGGCCGTGGTGGAACATCCCCTTCTCATCGACGACTTCTTTCATGATGATCGTCGCAATGTCGCTTTGGATGCGAAAGAAGTCATCTCTAAGTTTATAATTCGCTTCTCCATGAGATTCTAGCCACTTGTGGATATGATCATCATTTCTGCTGTTAATGCGAAGCTTTTGGTGATCCGTGTTGAACTGAATCATGAGATGGACGATGTAGAATCCATCCTTCTTGCTTGGTTTTGGGACATGGATGCAGGAGAAGTTAGTTTTATGCGCGAAACCCATCTTCTTGTTCCTTTGTTTCCTGATATGCACGTGGCCACCTCTATAGCTAAAGCCTTGGAGAGCATCATCTAGAATATTCATTATGTGGGTGTAGTCCTTTTTCTCGTAGTCTCTCGAAGGGTCAAAATACACGGCGTGGGAGACTTGCGGGTAAAGAACGATAAGAACGGCACGCCCGTTGCTGCGGGGAAAAGACACCTCAAATTATTCCCCATATGAGAGAGAAGGAATGATTGAAATGTACGAAAGGGTTGTCCGGAACTGACTTACTTTGGATGATAAGGCACGAGGACAATTTCCCGGTCCTTATTCTGTACCATGAAGTTTTGGAGGTACTCCCTAGCAGTTTCACGCTCAAAGTCGCCGAGACTCAAGAAAGACTCGTGCATGTAGTACGGATCCGCCACACAGATTTGCGAGACTTCTTCACTCTTCACGACGGAGCTCATATGTAGCGCAAAAAGGCGGACGATAGTAAAATCAAGCCGCCTTGTTAGAAACATCTCAAAGATATGGTCAAACCGCAGGAAGAACACCTCCGCGGGCCGTGTGTCGACGTAGCACTTCCCCTCAGGCACACGAGCCGCGTATGTCGGATATCCTGGATCCTTTGAGGCTAGTAGGCTTTTCTCAGTCGACAGCACATGGTCGTGCAGTCTCCTGAGATCCCCTGATAGTGCCTCCAGCGGTTTCGGCGGTAGCATCGGCTCGCCCGTGAGATGGAACATGACTGCACCTTTCACGGGTACATGCTCTTCAGAATGCATCGTCTGGCTGCTGTGTGCTCTGGCTTGTTTGGAGGCAGTTACCTTCCCCGATCTCTTCCTCTCCTTTTTCTTGGGCACACCTTCCAGACCCTTCCTTAACCCCTGCCCAAGTGTTCCCGGGCTAAGTACTGTACGACCCTCGCGCCCGGCTAGTTGAGCCTGTGTTGAGGCGGCATCTTCAGGCGTGTCCTGTGAGGATTTCATGAAGAGAGACTTTTTGCATTCCATGGTACGGCCCTGCCCGGGCATATCATCCATATCCTCATTAGCAAGCTGATAGCCCGATTCGTCATATGGTTGACTCATCATATCTATGTCACAGTCATACGCGTTTGTATTGAGGTAATCCATAGGGTCGACCTCCGTCTCATCATCCATTCTCTGTTCTACAGGTACATCAGCCAGTACTATTGCACCCCCTTCATCATGTCGTCCGCCGCTCTCACCCGGCACTACTACAGGAGCTGGTAATTGCGTAGGTGGGGTGGTGGTCTCCGCACATGCTTGTTGATGTGTGGTAGTTATTGGTGTGCTCTCGGCCGGCTCCAGACGAATAAGATTCTTCGGCCATAGCAGCACCCAACCCTTGCATCGTCCAATCCGCGGCGGGGTCTCGTCGTCCGCTCCCACATGCTGTACTGGAGGAGGCAAATCCTCGTGCCCCGATTTCACACTGGTCAAGCTAACCCTGAAGTGCCCAGCGGGGATCGGGTGGTTGTGGAATGTGCGTTGAGAGGGGTCCATTATCATCCCCTTTCCCACGTCCACCTTCTGGCCTTTGATCAAGTAGAGTATGGTGCATGGGGTTTCTTTCGCCTGCAAACACATATGTTTGTGGTGTAAAACAACCGAAAGGCAACAAAAATGGAATATTATCTATATATATATATATATATATATGTTGGTGCGACATGTAATTACCGTGACGGCGTCAAGCTCAGCCAAAGACGAAGGCCCACCTAGCGCGCCTGAGACTGAGGACGGGCTGCTATGAGCGGGAGCGGCTGCGAGAGGAGGCCCGGTTGCTTGAGCAAGTGATGGTGCGATGGTGTTGTTGTTCATGGAGTTGCTCGCGACGAAACTGGGCATCGGGAAATCATGTACCGTCTTGTCTGGATTTTCCTTCACCCAGTTGATGATAACTGGAACCAAGTTAGTAGCGAAATCATTTTTGCAGGCAGTTACAGCTGCATTGACTGCCTGCTGTAGCAACTCATATTTGTCCTCGGCTGCTTTTTTCGCGTCCTCAGCTGCTTTTTTCTCGACCGCAAGCTTCACCTTTGCGTCGATGTCTGCCTGACTAAACTTCTTTTTCTGCTTCTTGGCCTCCGGGCCGTCGTTGTAAAACACCTTCCACGTGGCGCCGTCTCCAGCGCCGTGCACACGACCATATTGCGGCCGCTGGTCCAACGGGAGTCCCTTAAGTTCGTTCAAGGCCCGGTTGAGAGGGGTGTCCCACTTGGGCCTCATCGGAGAAGTAGGGCTTTCGGCTGCAAGCCGGTGTTGCTTCTCCAGTAGTCTAATCAATTTCCTCGTGATCTTGTCCGTGTAAAAAACCTTTTTCTCCTTGTCCCACTTGTAGCGGGCCCTGATGAAGTCATGCTCCAAGGGGTTGGTGAACTTCGCGAAGGGGTCTGGGAGACCCGCGGCTTCACGTTCCGCGTCCTCCTTATCCCATATGGGCCTTTTACCGAGGTAGCCACGGCTTCCGAGGCGATGCTTCCCCGTGTTCCGGAGCTGAAGGCTTTTGAATTTCGCAGCCTTAGCCTTGGCTGCCTCGGTAGCGCAAGTGTCCTTGAACTTTTCGAACTCCTCTTCCGTAAGTGTCGGATTTTCCTCCAGAATCTTGGACAGGGGTTCATCAGCCTCAATAGCTCGTTTCACCCTCCCTTTCCAGGAGGCCAAATCATTGCTGAACATGCCCATGGCGTGATTGTTAATCTTTTTCATCTTCGGATCATCCCACGGTTGTTCTATGTTATCATCCCGGTCGGGGAACTTGAATCTCTTGTGCAACTTCGTTAGGAGCAACTGCGTCAAATGTTCTTTACTCCTTAAGTCATCGTCGTTGATGCTCGCGCATTCCCGTAGGATGCATCCTACTTGGTTCCCATAGCACTTGCGAGGTTCTTCCGGCTCTAACGGCTCAAACTTGCCAGGTGCCATCTTTGTGATCACAAGTCGTCCAATCCCTAGTTTGTTAGGTTTTCGTATCCTCTGCTTCTTATGCTTCCTCTTTTCGGTATCGGCATCGAGGCCGGTACCTTCCCCGCCGGTACCTTCCCCACCGGTCTCGGCGCCGCCATCGGTGCCGGCGCCGTCGGTGCCGGCGCCGTCGGTGTCGATGTCGGCGTCAGTACCATCATCGAGGCCGACCTGCAAACCTTGCTTAGCAGTCAAATAGTCGAGGTACTCTTGTTCACCATCATAATCCATCTCGTCTGCATCTTGGTCAGAAGGCCCAGTTTCTTCGTTGTTCGACATGTTTCCTATGATTAAGTGGCCTAATTTATTTCTAAAAGTATGAATAAATGAGAAATGACGTAAAAAGAAATCTATGTGCCAGCACTCGATATGCCAACTATGTAGCACAAATCATGCCTTTATTCACGGGAAATTTCGGCATGACCTTTGCTAAAAAATGGACATATCGAGCGCCTGAAATTCACCGAAACGGAAATGAATCAACATTTCGGCGTAACATAGGCCACTCGGATCATTTTCCAAACATGACTTGTCCAAAACATGACATATGCACATATCACATGTCCAGTTCAAATTTCCATATAAATTCAGCTAATTTTGAAACCTAGCTAAATTCATAACTAAATAGATGACCTAATTAATTAACATGAACCCTAGCAGAGAGGGGGGGGGGAGTTTACAGAGAGTGCAGGGGCGAGGAGGGAGGCGAGGGCCGACGGGTCGGGGGCGAGCGCGCCGGGGTCGGGGGCGAGCGCGCCGGGGTCGGGGGCGAGCGCGCCAGAGTCGGGGCCGAGCGCGCCGGAGTCGGGGGCGAGCGCGCCGGAGTCGGGGGCGAGCGCGCCGGAGTCGGGGTCGAGGGCCGGGACGGGGGCGAGCGCCGGGGCTAGCGCCGGCGCCGGCGGAGTCGGGGGCGAGCGCCGGGGCCGGGTCGGGCGCGGTGGAGCGACGGGGGCGCGGCGGAGCGACGGGGGCGCGGCGAAGCGACGGAAGAGAGAGTGGGGATTTGGGGGGAAATGTGGCGGGATGAAGCTGCGCGAGTGAAAATTTTGGGTTAAGTGGACGTAGCAGTAGCGCCTTATGCAGAAACGCGCTACTACTATGGTATGTAGCGGCAGCGGTTTATAAGAAACGCGCTGCTACTATGGTACGTAGCGGCAGCGGTTTATAAGAAACGCGCTGCTACTGTGGTATGTAGCGGCAGCGGTTTATAAGAAACGCGCTGCTACTATGGTATGTAGCAGCAGCGGTTTTGTGGAAACGCGCTGCTACTGCCGTCGCTACTGCCAGTTTTCATTTTTCTTTTCCTTTATTTTATCCCACTTTTATTTCCCGAGGGCAGTGAACGAAGGGAGGGCGATATATATTGCATCATTTGACGGTTAAATATGTATGCAAAATAGGAACATATATATTACACATCATATGGCTAAGTGTGTATACAAAATAGGAACATATATCTATTACACATCATTGGACCCATAACATACGTTTCCTCAGTGCTGACGTTTTCGTTTTTGAGTCAGCTTCTTTCCCTTCTTGTTCGTCGAAGAATAATTGAGCCCCTCATTGTGACTTTGCCTTTTCCATGGAGTGCGATTTTTCTTAGGTAACGTAGTATTGATTCTTCTTTTGACGTATACTTCATCATCGTCGTCATCTTCCCTCATTGGGTTGCCGTACTGATCATAGTCTTCCTCGTTGGCGACTCCATCCATTCCAATGATGTTCCTTTTGCCTCTCCTCACGACAACACGGCTGGGATTGCGCGGGTCAGTTATGAAGAAGCATTGTGTCACGTGCTTAGCGTGTACCCATGGCTCGTTTTTTGCGATAGCGTTGACGGTAGCGCTCTTGGCGTCGGGTATAGTCATGGTAGTGAACATCCGGCTTTCTCTTTCGACATTCTTAGCCCATCTGACACGGAACATCGTCGTGTTGTGCAGTCCAGAGTAGTCAAGCTCCCAGATCTCCTCGACCCTTCCATAAAATCGTTCAGTTGTGCCGTTGTCGCTGCCGGTCATGCATTCCATCGTCACCCCTGAGTTCTGATCATCACTGTCCATATCTTTTGCCTCCGTGTAGAACGTGTATCCGTTGATATCATATGCCTGATAGGTTACGAGGTTGGGCGAGGGGCCATGTGCTAAGGCGTATATGAGCAATCCGTCCTTAGAGCCCTCCTCCGGGGGATTAGCAATAATATGCTCTTTGAACCAATGCAGGAAAGTGGAGTTGTGCTCTCTAGTAACTTCGGCGTCCGTCCTGCATACCCCCCGGTCACGATACTTCTTTGCGATAATTTCTTTGTGCAAGTGCCACGAAAGGATCTACCTCGTCTAGGTGTTGTAACACTACCAAGTTTGCTCTGTCAAAATCGCTGCGTCGATCTGAGTATGCCACGTGCAGTTCCCTGCGACCGTTACAGTGACCATCTCCTTCGAGCCTCCCATCGTGCTTGTTAACGGGCAAACCAACACTAACACCAGGCGGCTGGTCTGCACCATATAGAAAATTCTCACAGAAAGAGATGCACTCTTGTGCCAAATAGCCCTGGACGATGCTTCCATCCGGACGGGACATGTTACAAACGAATCCTTTGATGATCCCATTCATCCTCTCAAACGGCATCATGTTGTGCAGGAATGACGGCCCCAGGTCTATTATGTCATCCACAATATGGACACACAGATGCACCATCACGTCGAAGAACGCGGGCGGGAAGTACATCTCAAGCTCATTCAGTATCACAACGATCTCTTCCTGTAGCCTTTGGAGCTGCTTCACACTGATCGACTTTCGAGAGATGACGTCAAAAAAGTTGCAGAGACCAATAACCGTTTCACGGACGTGCTTGTCCATTATCCCTCTAAGGGCAACAGGTAGTATCTGCGTCATCATCACATGACAGTCATGAGACTTCATCCCGCTGAACCTTTTCTTGTCCGTGTCTAGATATCTGCTTATCTTGCCACAGTAACCGGAACTAACTTTCACTCCCGTAAGGCACTTAAAGAATTGATTGATCTCAGCCTGACTTAAGGTGAAGCAAGAGGGGGGGCAATAATCTTCTTTCTTTAATTTCTTGCCCTTCTTCTCCCGTGCCTCTGTCTCCGTCTCTGTCTCGTCTGACATTTTACGGGGCGGCATGTGCAGATCTTCCCTGATTTTCAAATCTTGCAAGTCTTTTCTTGCCTTCGGCCCATCCTTGGTCTTATCCGGCATGTTCATCAGTGTTGCGAGCAAGCTCTCAAGGACATTCTTACAGATATGCATTTGATCTAGGCAATGAGGTGTATCGAGTTTGTGCCAGTACTCCAAGTCCCAGAACACAGACCTCGTCTTCCATACCTTCAGCAGCGGCTCTGGCGCCTTTCTCATCGTCTTTCCCGGCGCGGGGCACTCATTCCAGTTTTTCAACAGCTCATCGATTTCGGCACCGCTCCGCTTACGTGGAGGTCCTCGATGCTCAGCGTGACCATTGAATAGATCTCCACGGTTTCTCCACGGGTCGTCCTGTTCAAGCCATCTTCGATGCCCCATGTACACGATTTTCCCAGACCCGCCATCTTTCCTTGACGTTAGCTGCTGAGACGTTGTATCATCCATGCACCGCGTGCATCCGCAATATCCATGGCACACCTGGCCTGCCACATATCCGTAACCGAGATAGTCCTGCACTGTCGTGATCAGCGCGGCTCTCATGTTGAAATACTCACCTTTGCTGGCGTCCCATGTCTTGGCCGGTGTTTTCCATAACGTGTCTAACTCCTCTTGAAGTAGCCCCAGATACAAATTAATATTATTTCCTAGTTGTTTGGGCCCTTGAATAAGCATGCTCATGTGAATGTACTTCGATTTCATGCACAACCAGGGGGGGAGGTTGTACATCCATACAAACACGGGCCATGTACTATGGTTGGTGTTCTCGTTGCCAAACGGATTCATGCCATCGGTACACGCGCCGAGCACGATGTTCCTTGCATCACATTCAAAATACCGATAGAAGCTGTTCAACACTCTCCACTGGCTTCTATCCTTCACGTGTCTCAGCTTCGGATCATCTCCATCGTCGGGCTTCTTCCTCTCCACGTGCCAGCGCATTAGCTTTGCTTCCTTGGGATCTACAAAATACCTCTGGAGACGGGGAGTGATCGGTAAGTACCATACAACTTTCTGGGGACATTTCTTCCCGGCCTTCTTGTATCGAGAAGCATTGCACACCGGACAGCTTGTTTTTTCCGCGTGCTCCTTCCGATAAATTATGCAATCGTTGATGCATGCATGGTATCTAACGTGTGGCAGATCAAGAGGGCACACGATCTTCTTGGCCTCATCAACACTAGTAGGACATAGATTACCCGCGGGAAGAACATCCTTTAGGTACTTGAGATGCTCATCGAGGCTAGTGTCGGTCCATTTGTTTTTAGCCTTCGTCTTCAGGAGTTGGAGCGTGAAACTCAACCGGGTCACCTCAGGATTGCAACCATCATACAATGGAGTGTTCGAGTCTACCACCAGTTGCTCCAGCTTAGCCTCCTCTCTAGAAGCAGCTCTCTCAGTACTCGTCTCCTTGCGAAGCAATGCTTGAACATGAGGGTCCCGCACAATTGAACTTAGTACCGACGAACTCTGCTGCGTGGAGTCCATGTCGTTCTCTCCGCCGCCATGTCCGGCCCCTTCTCCTCCGCCATGTCCGGCCCCTTCTCCGCCGCCATGTCCGGCCTCTTCCCCGCCGCCATTATCGATCATCTCTTCGTCTTGCCCCGTGTCATCATTTCCTGCCCCGTCGGCATCCTCAACATCGTCATCCTCATCTTCAATTATCCACCTAGTATAGCCATCCATGAAACCAGTCATGAGCAGGTGCGCTTCGACACGACCATCGTCATGGGGGTCGAGCCAAACTATTCCTTTGCATTTTCGACACGGACATAAAACCTCTGTCCGGTTATTTTCTTTCATGTCTTGCACCGCCGACCGCAACCACCTGTCCACCATCGTTCCACTGACCATCGTCAACTCTGCACGGTAATAATAAAAAAATTGATTGTAAAAATGCATGCATGCATCAAAGTCATAAAAAAAATTTGGCATGACCTTCCCTAAAAATAGGACATATATGGATCTAGAGTTTGCCCGGAATTCGCCGAAACGGAAATAAATCGACATTTCGGCAAAACATAGGCAACTCAAAAGCACAATTTGGCGGCGTCAACTCATGCCACACACACAATTTCCACAAACATATCACACACACATAAACACATTTCCATTTTGCAAAAGCATGAAAGTTTCATCACCTCTAGCTATCTTGATGGCCGAAGATGATGTTGTAGGGAGATCAAAAGTGCACAAATTAAGCTCTTCTTGACAAAGATAGATCTAGTTAGGGGGCAAATAGGTCACTTAACTAAATCCTACATCTACCTAGCTACCTAATTTGGAAGGAGACAACTTCAACTAGTGGAGGGGGAAGGAAAAAGAGAAAGGAGATGCATTAATGGAGGTGGTGTAGTTATGTAGGAGTAATGAAGAGAGAGAAGGTGGATAGAGAAGAGAGGGAGTAATGGGGGAGAAGTATTGAGAAGAAGAAGAGTGAGAGTGGGAGCATGTGGTGGAGGGAAGAGAGGAGAGGGGGAGGTAGGGGGGGAAGGGAAAAAAAGTGAGAGTGGGAGCATGTGGTGGAGGGAAGAGAGGAGAGGGGGAGGTAGGGGGAAGGGAAAAAAGCAAGGGGGAGGGGAGGGACGGTTTGGGGGTTGCTGGGGTTAGCAGTAGCGCTGGTGAGAAACCGCGCTGCTGCTAAAAACTTAGCAGCAATGCGCTTTCAGGTAAGGCGCTACTGCTAACTGGGACAAAAAATGGCGGCAATTTGAAACTTACCAGCAGCGATCTCGAGGAAACCGCGCTACTACTATGCACTTAGCAGTAGCGCTGTTTCCGGGACCGCGCTACTGCTACTTAGAGGTGGGGGAACACCGCCGGTCGATATTTGTAGCAGCGTGTTTCTGGCCGAGCGCGCTACTGCTAAATATTTAGCAGCAGCGAGTTTACGCGAAGCGCGCTACAACTACTTACCAGCAGCGCTCTATTTTGAACCGCGCTGCTGCTAAGATTCTGTGTATAGGCTTTTCCCTAGTAGTGTAAGTATGAAACAATTGCTTGGCTTGTGATTGGGGGTATAGAAGTTGGGAACATCTTTGTGTGACGAAAATGAAGCATAGCCTAACTATATGATTTTGTAGGGATGAACTTTCTTTTGCCATGATATTTTGAGAAGACATGATTACTTTGATTAGTATGCTTGAAGTGTTACTATTTCTTATGTCAATATGAACTTTTATTTTGTATTCATTTGTATCTGAACATTCATGCCACAATAAAGAAAATTACATTATGAATTATGCTAGGTAGCATTCCACATAAAAAATTCTCTTTTTATCATTTACCTACTCGAGGACGAGCAGGAATTAAGCGTGGGGATGCTTGATACGTCTCCAATGTATCTATAATTTTTTATTATTCCATGCTATTATATTACCACTTTTAGATGTTTATGGGCTTTATTTTACACATTTATATCATTTTTGGGACTAACCTACTAACCGGAGGCCCAGCCCATATTGCTGTTATTTTGCCTATTTCAGTATTTCGAAGAAAAGGAATATCAAACGGAGTCCAAACGGAATGAAACCTTCGGGAGCATGATTTTTGGAAAAAAAACAGATCCGGAGAGCTTAGAGTACAAGTCAAGAAGCTCCCGAGGGCCCCAGGAGATAGGGGGCCGCGCCCCCCCCCCCCCCTGTAGGGCGTGCCCCTGTCTCGTGGGCCCCTCGGGCGGCCACCGACGTACTTCTTCCTATATATACCTACGTACCCCGAAAACATCCAGGGTCACCACGAAACACAATTTCCATTGCCGTAACCTTCTGTATCCGCGAGATCCCATCTTGGAGCCTTCGCCGACACTTTGCCGGAGGGGGAATCAACCACGGAGGGCCTCTACATCAACATCCTTGCCCCTCCGATGAGTTGTGAGTAGTTTACCACATACCTACGGGTCCATAGTTATTAGCTAGATGGCTTCTTCTCTCTTTTTGGATCTCAATACAATGTTCTCCCCCTCTCTTGTGGAGATCTATTCGATGTAAACTCTTTTTGCGGTGTGTTTGTCGAGATCCGATGAATTGTGGGTTTATGATCAAGTTTATCTATGAATAATATTTGAATCTTCTCTGAATTCTTTTATGTATGATTGAGTTATCTTTGCAAGTCTCTTCGAATTATCAGTTTGGTTTGGCCTACTAGATTGGTCTTTCTTGCCATGGAGAAGTTCTTAGCTTTGGGTTCAATCTTGCGGTGTTCTTACCCAGTGACAGAAAGGGTTGCAAGACACGTATTGTATTGTTGCCATCGAGGATAACAAGATGGGGTTTATATCATATTGCATGTGTTTATCCCTCTACATCATGTCATCTTGCTTAATGCGTTACTCTGTTCTTATGAACTTAATACTCTAGATGCAGGCAGGAGTCGGTCCATGTGTGGAGTAATAGTAGTAGATGCAGGCAGGAGTCGGTCTACTTGTTATGGACGTGATGCCTATATACATGATCATGCCTAGATAATCTCATAACTATGTGCTTTTCTATCAATTGCTCGACAGTAATTTGTTCACCCACCGTAATACTTATGCTAACTTGAGGGAAGCCTCTAGTGAAACCTATGTCCCCCGGGTCTATCTCTTATCATATTTTCTTTCAATCTACCTTTATTTGCATCTTTACTTTTTGCATCTATCTTATAAAATACCAAAAATATATTTATCTTATCATACTATGTTTATTAGATCTCACTTTCGCAAGTGGCCGTGAAGGGATTGACAACCCCTTTATTGCGTTGGTTGCGAGTTCTCAGTTTGTTTGTGTAGGTGCGTGGGACTTTTGAGGAGCCTCCTACTGGATTGATACCTTGGTTATCAAAACTGAGGGAAATACTTACGCTCTTTGCTGCATCACCCTCTCCTCTTCGAGGAAAACCAACGCAAGCTCAAGACGTAGCAGCTACCTCCAAACCTGTACCAGTCAGACAAAATCATCCGTGCTCTTAAGATGCCCTATGAGAAGATACATTCCTGTGAGAAAGGATGTGTCTTATTTAGGCTTCAGTAGGAGGACTTGAACTATTGTCCCATTTGCAATTCTTCCAGGTATGTTGTGGTAGACAACTGTATGGGTGAGAAGACGCAGACCAAAATACCCGTTAATGTTCTTCGGTATATGCCAATCGTACCAAGACTTCAACGTCTTTTCATGGTCCAAGAGACGGCCAGACAAATGACATGGCACAAAACGAGCAAAAGAACCGAACTAGATGCAGATGGGAATGTGATGATGGTGCACACATCGGATGGTGAAGCGTGCAAGCGCTTCGATGCATTACATAAGGAAAAAAACGGCAGATCCAAGGCATCCTCGATTCGCTGTCAGCACAAATGGGTTCAGTGTGTTTGGTCAGATGGCAGCCCAATACAGCTGTTGGCCCGTGTTTGTCATTCCACTCAATCTCCCCCCCGGGCAGATTATGCAAATAAAGAACATTTTCCTGACGTTGATAATTCCAGGGCCCAACTATCCAGGGAAGAATATGAATGTGTACATGTAGCCGCTTAAGGACGAATTGCAAGAAGCTTGGGATAATGGGTTCAAGACATACGACGCCTTTAGCAAAGAGAACTTCATAATGCGTTCCTGGTACATGTACTCGACGCATGACTTGTCGGCGTATGCGCTATTCGTTGGCTGGTGTGTGCATGGAAGGTTCCCATGCCCCACATGCAAGGTAGCTCTTGAGTTTTGTTGGCTGACGGCGGGGCACAAGTATAGTTGCTTCGACTTGCATAGACAGTTTCTAGATCCTCGCCATAAGTTCAGGAAAGACAAGAAGAACTTCATGAAAGGTAGAGTTGTCAAACACTCTGCACCACCTGCGTTGATAGGCCAACAGACCCTAGAGCAGTTAAATGCTCTCGAGCCGGATCCAGAGCATCCAGGGTATTTAAAGGGGTATAATAAGGAACACGCCTGGACTCACAAGGCATGCTTCTGGGATCTGCCTTACTTCAAAGACCTCCTTTGCCCACACAACATCGATGTGATGCACACTGAAAAGAATATCGCCGAAGCCATTTTTGGTACGTTGTTCGGCATATAGGGGAAATCAAAGGATAATACTAAGGCTACAGATGATCAAGAGGATCTCTATGATAGACCGTTACAAAACATGCAAGAACCGAAAGGAAAGCGGAACTGGAAGAGGCCAAAGGCATGGTTCAATCTTGGAAGGCCAGTTATGAAGGAAACTATTTTGTGGGTGAAAATGCAGTTGATGTTCCCCGATGGGTATGCAACAAATCTAAAGAGGGGAGGGAGTCTTGATAAATTGAAAATATTTGGTCAAAAAACTCATGATTGGCACATATGGATTGAGCGGATAATGCCGGTGATGTTGCATGGCTCCATCCCTGAGGATGGATGGCTAGTACTGGCAGAGTTGTGCTATTTCTTCCGTGTTCTTTGTGCGAAAGAACTATCGCCTGGCCTCCTAGAAGAAATGGAACAGTTGGCACCGGAGTTGATCTGCAAGTTAGAGTGATCTTTCCACCAAGCTTTTTTAATCCAATGCAACACTTGATTTTGCATCTCTCGACCGAGGCACGATTGGGGGGGCCCGTGCAAAATTGTTGGTGCTACTCAACTAAGAGGATGCAGAAGACGCTTCAAGCAAAATGTGAAAATAAAGGTAGAATAGAAGCATCGATGGCCGAGGCATTCATCACTGAGGAGGCGTCAAACTTTGTGATAGCGCACTACAAAGCCAAAAATCATCATTTGCATAATCCGAAGCCTCGGTACAATGCTGACGAGCCTAAAAAGGGTCAATCTAACCTCAGTCTATTCAAAGGGAATCTTGCACCATCCAGTGCTTGGAAACCAGTATCGTTGGATGTTGAAGAATGGCGGACCATTTCGATGTATCTCTTTAACAACCAAACAGAAGTGTGGCCGTACATCGAGTAAGATCTCGTTACATTGTTTCGCAACTTCTAATTTCTTTGAACTGCTCTTATTCCTGGATATTTGATGCAGTCGATACGTCACCATATTCTTGTATGGAGCGGTGATCCAAAAGGATTCCGTCGAAGAGTATGAGCTTCTGGCAAAGCAAGGAGGCGAATATCCCGGTTTCATCTCTTGGTTCAAAAAAAGGGTAATTTCCATTAGACCCTTTCATTTCTTTGGCTAATTTGTGACGAATGCAACAATCCTTTCGTATTAAACTTGTAGGCTAATTTGGAGATTATGGATGCCGAATTGGGACAAGTAGCTAATGGTTTCGATTATAAGGTCCGTTCATTTGACAATTATGACATCAACGGGTATCGCTTTCGTACCTATGGAAAAGAGCTATCTATGGCCGACCGAAAGTCTACAAATTGTTGTGTCTCTGCTATCGGCGAAGGAGGTGTCGAGTATTATGGAAGAGTTGAAGCAATTTATGAACTTCAATTCTATGGTAAAAACCCACCGAACGTCGTAGTCTTCAGATGTTATTGGTTCCAGCCCAGGGAGGCTAGAAGGACTCATGAACATATAGGGCTAGTCGAAATCAAACAAAGCACCCATTTGGATGTTCCCGATGTCTATATTACTACTCAACAGGCAACCCAAGTTTTGTATCTACCGCGGGCCTGTCGAAGTGATCCAAATCTCAGTGGATGGGATGTCGTTTATGAAGTCTCGCCATGTGTTAGACCACCTCCCCCCAATGAAGAGGATTATGAACGTCACATTAACAAAGACACATATGACGAAGGAGAATTCTTCCAAGAAACACGTCTTACCAAAAAACGTTTCAAGAAACGCTCTACTCCACCCTAGGACATTGAAGTAGACAACGATAGTGAATCCAACCCTGAGCCGGAACAAGAAGAGCCAAAAGAAGAAGTTACTGCTGCAGATGACCTGTCAATGCTTGAACAATTACGTAAAGGTGGCCTTCCACATGATGATGCATATATTAATGATGATGATGACCACGTCATTACCGATAGTGATGATGATGATGCATTTATTAATGATGATGATGAGCACGTCATTACCGATGGTGGTTATTAGGTATTCAAATTTTTATGTTGTACTTTGTATGATTTATATAGTTGGTATGTATAATTTTCTTACTTTGTATGATTGTTTGTTATACATAGTGCCATGGTCTTGATGTCCGTCCCCATCGGCCCTCGCCCGCTTTATGATTCAGATGTGCTAAATTCTCTTTCATAACTATTTGTTGCATTTCGCATTTATGACAATTATGGCCATCAAGTTGACATAGAGATACTTTAATCTAGGAGATGTTGGGTAACGTGGTAATTTCAAAAAAATTCCTACGCGCACGCAAGATCATGGTGATGCATATCAACGAGAGGGGAGAGTGTTGTCCACGTACCCTCGTAGAAAGAAATAGGAAGCGTTAGAACAACGCAGTTGATGTAGTCGTACGTCTTCACGGCCCGACCGATCAAGCACCGAAAGCACGGCACCTCCAAGTTCTTGCACACGTTCAGCTCGATGACGTCCCTCGAACTCCGATCCAGCCGAGTGTCGAGGGAGAGTTCCGTCAGCACGACGGCGTGGTGACGATGATGATGTTCTGCCGTCGCAGGGCTTCGCCTAAGCACCACTACGATATTATCGAGGAGGACTATGGTGGAGGGGGCCACCGCACACGGCTAAGAGATCAATGATCAATTGTTGTGTCTATGGGGTGCCCCCCTCCCCCGTATATAAAGGAGTGGAGGAGGGGGCCGGCCAAGGGGGGTGGCGCGCCCTAGGGGGGGAGTCCAACCCCACTGGGAGTAGGACTCCCCCCTTTCCTATTAGGAAAGAGGGAAGCAAGAGGACGGGGGGAGGAAGGAAAGGGGGGCTGGCCCCCTTCCCAATTCAGATTGGGCTTGGGGGGTGCCCCCTCCTTTGCTCCTCTCCCCTCCTTTCCACTAAAGCCCAATAAGGCCCATATACCTCCCGGGGGTTCCGATAACCTCCTGGAGCTCCGGTATTGTCCCAATCTCACCGGAACCTTTTCGGTGTCCAAATATAGTCACGCAATATATCGATCTTTATGTCTTGACCTTTTCAAGACTCCTCGTCATGTCCATGATCACATCCGGGACTCCGAACAACCTTCGGTACATCAAAACTCATAAACTCATAATAAAACTGTCAATGAAACCTTAAGCGTGCAGACCCTATGGGTTCGAGAACTATGTAGACATGACCGAGAACCGTTTCCGGTCAATAACCAATAGCGGAACCTGGATGATCATATTGGCTCCTACATATTCTACGAACATCTTTATCGGTCAAACCGCATAACAACATACATTGTTCCCTTTGTCATCGGTATGTTACTTGCCCGAGATTTGATCGTCGGTATCCTAATACCTAGTTCAATCTCGTTACCGACAAGTATCTTTACTTGTTACGTAATGCATCACTCTGTAACTAAGTCATTAGCTACATTGCCTGCAAGGCTTATAGTGATGTGCATTACCGAGAGGGCCCAGAGATACCTCTCCACCAATCGGAATGACAAAAACTTATCTCAAAATATGCCAACTCAACATGTACCTTTGGAGACACCTGTAGAGCTCCTTTATAATCACCCAGTTACGTTGTGACATTTGGTAGCACACAAAGTGTTCCTCCAGTAAACGGGAGTTGCATAATCTCATAGTTGTAGGAACTTGTATAAGTCATGAAGAAAGCAATAGCAACATACTAAACGATCAAGTGCTAAGCTAACGGAATGGTCAAGTCAATCACATCATTCTACTAATGATGTGATCCCGTTAATAAAATGACAACACATGTCTATGGTTAGGAAACATAACCATCTTTGATTAATGAGCTAGTCAACTAGAGGCATACTAGTGACATTATGTTTGTCTATGTATTCACACATGTATTATGTTTCCGGTTAATACAATTCTAGCACGAATAATAAACATTTATCATGAAATAAGGAAATAAATAATAATTATTATTGCCTCTAGGGCATATTTCCTTCAGTCTCCCACTTGCACTAGAGTCAATAATCTAGTTCACATCGCCATGTGATTTAACACCAATATTCATATCTGTATATGATTAACACCCATAGTTCACATCTTCATGTGACCAACACCCAAAGGGTTTACTAGAGTCAATAATCTAGTTCACATCGCTATGTGATTAACACCCAAAGAGTACTAAGGTGTGATCATGTTTTGCTCGTGAGAGAAGCTTAGTCAACGGGTCTGTCACATTCAGAGCCGTATGTATTTTGCAAATATTCTATGTCTACAATGCTCTGCATGGAGCTACTCTAGCTAATTGCTCCCACTTTCAATATGTATCCAGATTGAGACTTAGAGTCATCTAGATCGGTGTAAAAGCTTGCACCGATGTAACTCTTTACGACGGCTCTTTTATCACCTCCATAATCGAGAAATATTTCCTTAGTCCTCACTAAGGATATTCTTGACCAATGACCAGTGATCTACTCCTAGATCACTATTGTACTCCCTTGCCAAATTCAGATCAAGGTATACAATAGGTCTGGTACATAGCATAGCGTACTTTATAGAACCTATGACTGAGGCATAGGAAATGACTTTCATTCTCTTTTCTATTTTCTGCCATGGTCGGTGAGGGAATCCTGGACTAGGGGGTGTCCGGACAGCCGGGCTATCATCGTCCGCCGGACTCCAAGACTACGAAGATACAATATTGAAGACTCCGTCCCGTGTCCGGATGGGACTTTCCTTGGCGTGGAAGGCAAGCTTGGCGATACGGATATGTAGATCTCCTACCATTGTAACCGACTCTGTGTAACCCTAGCCCTCTCCGGTGTCTATATAAACCGGAGGGCTTTAGTCTGTAGGACAACATACATTACAACAATCATACCATAGGCTAGCTTCTAGGGTTTAGCCTCCTTGGTCTCGTGGTAGATCCACTCTTGTACTACCCATATCATCAATATTAATCAAGATGGACGTAGGGTTTTAACTCCATCGAGAGGGCCCGAACCTGGGTAAAAACATCGTGTCCCTCGTCTCCTGTTACCATCCTCCTAGACGCACAGTTCGGGACCCCCTACCCGAGATCCGTCGGTTTTGACACCGACATTGGTGCTTTCATTGGGAGTTCCTCTGTGTCGTCGCCGATAGAGCAGATGCCTCCACCCATCTTCAAAGATGGTGTTTTCGCCGAAGGGGCCTTGGCCGCCGGCCAAACTATCCGGCTAGGTGGTTTTCTTATGACCGCCTGTCCGGCCGCCGCTTTGACAATGACTTCTCAAGTCGTCAGAAGCAATCTTCGCGTCAGCCCGAAAGCTGCCGAACAGCTGGATCCAATAGAGCTCTCGTCTGTTAACGAGCTCTTGGACCGCATCGCTGCCCTGGGAGTCGCTACGGACTACAACCAGATTGGGCTTAAAACCGATCTGAGAGAGATTAACTCTCCCCAGGCCAACCACCACGTCGCAGTGGTAGAGGAGAAATACGGCAACTCTTTGCATGTATTGAAAACTTTTCATGTCCGGATTCCCGAACCCTCCATGCCAGATTTCCGTGGAGGAATGGACTTCGATCGAGCATTGAACTTAAAATCATGCATCGCTCCGGACTCGCTGGATTGTGTCCAGCAAACCAAGCTTCCAAATTCGGAAACCCCTCGGCCTTCGAGCCCCAAGATGGGCAGGGATCCGGATTTTAGTCCACCCACCCGCCCAGACATATGCGATCTATCTCTAATACGGCAAGAGCCCGCTGAAACAGTACATCACTACTGGGCCAGATTCCTCCTGGTTATGGACAGGATAAAGGACTGCCGAGAGGAAAACGCAATCTCAATCTTCTGCAATAACTGCACGGACAAGGGAATAATAAACGCCATTGATCGTCGCAGAATTACGCGCTTCACCGATCTGGCATCCATAGTAGGAAAGTACTGTGCGATGGAGAGTTTCCGGAAAACCGAAAGTCAATTTTGGGATAATCCGGCCCCAAACCCAGTCCGCAGCAAAAGGGCACCTTACACTCAGGCCCCAGATGCAAAAACGAAAAAACAAAAACCCAATAAGGGAAACGGAACCGTACTGGAGGGATGGCTCAATGGACCCTGTAAGCTTCATAGTACAGAGGGAGCCGTCCCAACACATAGCCTTTGAGCATGTTGGATATTACGGCAGGTGCCAAAAGTGGCGAGGAGCTTCTAGCTCCGGGAAACCACTCCAACAATACCAGTACGGTATCAACAGTCTTCGAGACCTTTGCATCAAACAATATGCGAAAGCGAACAATCCGCGGACTCGCTGAAGTCTACCAAGTAGCAACAGCAAATCCATGGAGCGACACAACTATTACCTTCAACGCCAGCGACGAGCCTAAATTCCGAACAGCCAGAGCGCCAGCTGCACTGGTACTTAGTCCCATAGTGGACGGCTTTCGACTGACAAAAGTCCTCATGGATGCCGGCAGCGGACTAAACCTCATTTACGAGGAAACTCTGCGAAAAATGGAAATCGATTGGAACCGTATTGAGCGAAGCAGCACAACCTTTAGAGGAATAATCCCTAGCCGGGAAGCGCGCTGCACCGGAAAAATCACACTCGATGTGGTGTTCGGCTCTCCGGACAATTACAGATCCGAAGAAGTCACGTTCCAAGTGGCCCCGTTCAGCAGCGGATATCACGCCATATTAGGACGAGAGGCATTCACAATTTTTCAAGCAGTACCTCACTACGGGTACATGAAGCTCAAAATGCCTGGGCCCAGCGGAATAATCACTCTCGTTAGTGATCCGGACATAGCACTCCACGCCGAAAACAAGACAGCCGCACTATCCCTCGAGGCACTATCCGAAGCCTTAGCGGCAGAAGAACTCACCACGCTGCACTCCACGGTGAACAGGGACGATGTGATACTCGATAAAAGATCCAAGTCCACCTCCTTCAAACCAGCAGATGAAATAACAAAATTCCAGGTCCATCCAATGGACCCAACAAAGACGGCCTCCATTGGGGCACAATTGAACCCCAAAGTAGACGCCGCACTGCATGAATTCCTTCGGGAAAATTGGGACATCTTCGCCTGGCATCCTTCGGATATGCCCGGAATCCCACGCAGGTTGGCAGAACACAGCCTAAACATCCTAAAAGGATTTAAGCCAGTCAAACAGGCTCTTCGAAGATTTTCCGAACCCAAAAGACAGGCAATGGGAGAAGAGCTAGCCAAACTATTGGAAGCCGGATTCATCAGAGATATCAAACATCCGGACTGGCTAGCAAATCTGGTAATGGTACCAAATAAGGACAAATCCTGGCGCCTCTGTGTCGATTTTAAAGACCTCAATAAGGCTTGCCCGAAGGATCCCTTCCCTCTCCCCCGCATCGACCAAATTATCGATGCTACCGTGGGGCACGATTCATTGTGTTTCCTCGACGCATACTCTGGCTACCATCAAATCAAGATGGCAGAAGCAGACCAAGCCGCCACGGCATTCATCACCCCTTATGGACCATTCTGCTTCAACATGATGCCCTTCGGACTTAAAAACGCCGGCGCAACATATCAGCGCATGATCCAAACAGGTCTGGCCACCCAGATCAGCAAAACAGTCGAGGCATACGTAGATGACGTAGTCGTCAAAACAAAACACGTCGAAACTCTAGTAGACAATTTGAGGCTCACATTCGACGACCTCAGAGCATATGACATCAAGCTGAATCCGGAAAAATGCGTTTTCGGTGTACCAACCAGAAAGCTACTGGGCTTCATTGTATCCCGTAGAGGAATCAAAGCAAACCCGGCTAAAATCCGAGCTCTGTCACAATTGGATATTCCAAAAGACCTCAAACAAATACAAAAATTAACAGGATGCGTGGCAGCTCTAAGCCACTTTATCTCCCGTCTAGGAGAAAAGGCGTTGCCCCTTTATCGCCTCCTCAGGCGCACCGAACACTTCGAGTGGACGGACGCTGCCACTGCCGGACTCGAAGAAATAAAGGCCATATTGGCAACCAATCCGGTCCTGGCCGCGCCCAATCTGGGCGAACCAATGTTGTTATACATCGCGGTCACACATCAAGTTGTAAGCGCGGTACTCATCGTCGAACGAGAGACAACAGGGCATAAATTCCCTCTTCAAAAACCAGCGTATTATGTATCCACTGTATTAACCCCCTGCAAATCCTGTTACCCGCACTATCAGAAGATAGCATATGCGGTGTTCATGGCGTCCCGGAAACTCCGGCACTACTTTCAAGAGTGTTCGATAACAGTGGCCTCTGAAGTACCACTCAATGACATTATAAATAACCGCGACGCAACGGGCAGGATTGCAAAATGGGCCATTGATCTCTTACCATTCGACATAACTTACAAACCTCGGCGAGCTATAAAGTCACAAGTTTTGGCTGACTTAGTCGCCGAATGGACCGAAGCCGAACTCCCTAAAGAGTATGGCGCATACTCCAACTGGACTATGCATTTCCACGTCTCGAAAATGTTGGCCGGACTGGGGGCTGGCGTCGTATTGACGTCCCCAACCGGAGATACAGTCCAGTATGTACTTCAAATAATGTACACGGACTCCAACAATGCAGCCGAATACGAGGCCCTGTTACATGGTCTCCGGATGGCAGTCTCCATGGGCGTTCAACGCCTAGAGGTGCGCGGGGATTCAAACCTTGCAATATCCCAAATAAACGGAGACTTTGACGCCAAGGATCCGAAAATGGCAGCATATCGCAACGCTGTCCTAAAAATGTCAGCTCGGTTTGAAGGACTTGAATTCCATCACATAGCCCGAGATAATAACCAAGCGGCCGACGTACTAGCACGGATCGGTGCGAAACATGATGTTGTCCCTCCAAATATCTTCCTGGAACGGCTCTTCAAGCCATCCGTACTATGGGAAGAGGAGCCCGGTAGTGACAAACCGGAAAAAACCGCACCAATCGGTGATTCAGCAGATGACATAACACCTTCAGCCCACGTCATAATGGTAGTAATCGCCGCATGGACAGAACCTTTCCTAGCCTAATTACTTGGGCAGGAACTTCCCGAAGACCAAAACGAGGCCCGCTGCATAGTCCGGCGATCGAAAGCCTACAAGGTCCATGAGGGAGAACTTTATAAGAAAAGTACAACCGGAGTCCTTCAGAGGTGTATCTCCGAAGAGGAAGGGCGAAACCTCCTGGCTGAAATTCATGCCGGACTAGGCGGACACCACGCAGCAGCCCGGGCCCTTGTAGGAAAGGCATTCCGTACAGGATTTTATTGGCCGACGGCCCGGGCAGACGCGCAGGACTTAGTCCAGCGATGCGTTGGTTGTCAGCTCTTTGCTAATCAGAGCCATATGCCACCCACCGCCCTCAAAACCATACCCATTACCTGGCCGTTCGCGGTCTGGGGGCTTGACATGGTTGGACCCCTTAAAGGGGGAACCCACAAGCAAAGGTACCTATTGGTCATGGTGGATAAATTCACCAAATGGATAGAGGCCAAACCGGTCAAAACGGCAGAGTCTGGACCAGTGATAGACTTTATATCAGGGGTAGTACACCGTTACGGAGTCCCCCACAGCATCATCACCGACAATGGCACGAACTTCACAGCCGACGAGGTTAAGTCATGGTGCAAAAATATGGGCATCAAGCTCGACTACGCTTCAGTTTATCACCCTCAAACCAACGGTCAAGTGGAACGAGAAAATGATCTAATAATGAGCGGCATTAAAACCAGACTAGTGAGGTCACTTACTAAATCCGACACACAATGGGTCGAGGAGCTCGACTCCGTACTCTGGGGGCTGCGGACAACGCCTAACTGTACTACCGGATTCACACCATTTTTTATGGTATACGGCGCAGAGGCAGTCTTGCCCTGTGACATTATTCATGACTCACCTCGAGTGCGCATGTATGAGGAAAGAGAGGCGGAGCTTGATCGGCAGTATAGCTTGGACACATTGGAGGAAGAACGTGACGTTACGAAGGCTCGTTCCGCATTTTATCAGCAGCAGGCCCGAAGATATCAAAGCAGAGAAGTACGGGCCAAGACTTACAACGCTGGTGAACTAGTTCTACGCCTGCTGGACAAGAAAAAGGACAAGCTCAAGCCCAAATGGGAGGGCCCCTTCATTATCGATCAAGTCCTGACCGGCGGAGCATACCGTCTACGAAATGCGTCGGACAACCGACTCGAGCCGAACCCATGGAACGCAGCCCGCCTCCGATGATTCTATGCCTAGCGCCGGACTAAGAGTTCGTCCCCTTCCCCCGTCCAAACTTTTACACTTCGGCTGTCTTTTGTTTCTCTTTTTATGCCTTTTTATTTAAAAGCCCTTATGGGCCTATTTTCGCATTTTTCGCATACGCATGATGTGCCATCCGCACTCATTATTCCTGGGGGCTTCTTTTACAGAAGCTCAATTACACGGGTTTCATACCCGGCACATGTGTCAAGCTTCCACATGTACCTTTTACTCGCCATTATATGCATCGATATGACTTAAGTTTTGGCCAAGCTGGGTTGCCTGGCTCCTGTGCTTACCCCTACGTTCCCGATTGTTCGGCTAGGAGGTAAAGGGAGCACCTCTGCGATTGTTACTGCCGGGTCAGCCGGATGTGTACCACAGACTGGGTGAAGCCGAAAGCTAGCGTTCTTAAGGGAATATTCGGTCGGTGACTTAAAAGATGACTTTTTACCTATTTATCTATCTGCCCCCAGATGCTTTACTGCTTTCTTTGCAGTCCGGACATGCACTTTAGGGCATGCCTCCCAGGGAAAGGAACCCTTAATGAAACTATTCTCCCTGGAAGATGTTTCTTACTAACCATGTAATATAACATAACTAGTTGGGCACTTGTCTGATAAAGCACTAATGACCCCTACGCCTGGTCTCCATGCATACCACGGTTGTTTTTTAACCAAGAAGGTATTCGGACACACTCCGGACTCTAGGGTCCCGAGGTTGAAGTGAAAAGGTCGGCAAAGACAAACGATCTACAATCCGGCTAGAAGGCATTTCACATGTCACTTTAAAGGATAACATACATGATCAAATTTACTGATTGTATTCCTCCACAATCCCGTCTAACAGTCTGTCTAATTTACAGTCCCGTTGGGAAAATTTAGCAGCCAACTCTACTTGGCTGTATACTAAACTCACAGGGATCTCCTTCCCATCGAGCCCCACCGGTCCAACTTCGGCCATGTGGTTGGGATCCGCCTTCTTGTACCGCGTCTTCACCATGGCCAAGCCTCCCTGGCACCTTGACGGCACGCCAAAATTTTCCACAAACGGAAGCACCGCCGCACTCCCTACAGCTTCTCCGCAAGCTCCCTGAGGCCCTCGGGTAGGGTGAGGGCTGGCCATAAAGCCTGAACGACGCCACTCATTGCCTGCCGAACCCGTTCGAGCAGTTGCAGCAGCTCGGGAAGTTGATCGCCCGTTGATACGGGCATCTCCTCCGCAGGGCGACCTGTGAGTATACCTAAAAGACATACTATGTCAATTCGCTTCTTTGCGGAACTCTTCTTTTAAAAGGAGTTCGCTCAAGCACTTACTGTAAATGTCGCGACGAAGCCGCTGATTCTCCTTAACGGAGCCGGACAGCTTGGCCCGAGCGCCTTTCAGCTCTTCTCCGAGCTTGGCGTTGGCATCCTGGAGCTTGTTCCTTTCTTGCTGCACCCTATTCAGCACACTCTCGCCGGCCTTCAGCTGGCACAGCAATGCTTTCTTGTCCGGATCTTGTCCGGCGGCACCTGCAATGTCGTTATTAGACTTGCGCGCACGCCACACAGCGCTTATATTTATTAATGAAAATGTGTTACCAGGAGGGGTCTCTGCGTCTCCTCCTGCGGCAGCAAGTGCGGCCTCAAGTTGGGCCTTGCAATCTTGCACCTCCCGAGACAGCTGGGCATTCTTCTCGGTAAGGGCCTGCGTTTTCAAATGATCCTTAAATCAGTTAACATAACTACTTTAAGTCTCGGGGGCTACTGGTATATACAACCATTAAAATTCCCTTACCCATATGTCTTTCACATACTGCTCCGTGGCTCTGGTAAAACCATCTTGAGCGGCACGGAGATGCGCGTCCCCTGCGTTAAAGGCATCCAATGCCTCAGGGGAGAAGCACGCTTCACGAAATACTGTCCGGCGGCGCCTATGGTTCATGGCGCTCTCCACCTCAGACTTGGTGGCGGACAGCCTGTCGGTGTCCTCTGTTGGAGAAGGATCCGGCCCGCGTCTTGCGCTTGCCTCCCCCTCTAGGCCGGGCGCTGGAGCCTGGCCGGTGTAGGTTGGATCAGCAACTTCTGCACCCGCAGTCCGGCGAGCGCTTTTTCTCCTACAAAGATCATGAGCACTTAGGCGTTTCCTAGGAACGTTGCTCTAAAAATTCAAATACGAGCTATACCTTTGCGGCGACGTTTCCGCCCGCACCGCGCTCCTTTTCCGCCTGCTGGTCTGGACTGGCCTCCGTTGGTCAGCCGCCGCGGCTTCCCGCCGTGAAGGCACTTCCTGCAAAATACCATCATTCGCCAAGGTTAGAAATGGGCAGGGAAGAGATAATGGTGTCATGACTTCGGTCGCGGTCACCTGGGAAGCCGGACATAGTCCGGGTAGTCCGCCGTAATGGCGACCAAAGCATTGTCTATGCTGAGCTGGTGAAACACCCCGTCGATCAGCTCCACCTTGATGTCCGGATCCTCTTTGGAGGCCGGATCCAAGGATCTTTCTGGATCCTCAGGTTGCGGAGCAGGACTCACCATGTCCTCCATAGTCCGGCGTAGACCCTGCGCCGAAGACACAATGTAAAGAAGCTTAAACTTCGAGAGAATGGGTTGAGCCTTTAAAGGTGTTCGCTTACCCATCCTCTAGGGTTGATCATGGAAAACCCATTCAAAGGGTTCGTTCGAAGGAAGTCCTCCTTTTCCCCCTTATACAGGCCGGAAAGGATCTCTATTAGATCCTCGGTCGAATCCGGCCCTTTGCGGCCGTGACGGGTGGCATCGTCCTCCCCGTTGAAATCCCACAAGGGTGGCCTCTGTACTGCAATGGTTGTACCCCCCGCATGATGCATGTCGTCATGACTCCAATCATGGTCAACCTGGAATGGGCCAGTAATCTTATTCGGCCCATCAAGTAATGGACGCTCTTGTCTTCCTCCAATCGGGGGCTCCGTGGGCGCCAACTGAGGCGTTTCTTCAGGGGAGCAGCACTAAACTCCGGGAGGCCAATCCGGACTGGGTCCGGCAGCGGAGCATCTCCTATATAAAACCACTCTGAGGGCCAGTCTTCGGACGCCTTCTTGCGAGTAACGGATGGGTATCCGGTCCCGGCGATGCGCCATACTTCGGCGCCGCCCACTTGATATATGGACCCCTCGTGAGAACGGGGTACGAGGCAGAACAGCCTCTTCCACAATGCAAAATGGGGCTCAATGCCCAGGAATAGCTCACAAAGAGCTACGTAGCCCGCGATATGCAGGACAGAGGCGGGCGTGAGGTGGTGGAGCTGGAGTCCGTAGAACTCCAGGAGCCCGCGGAGGAACGGATGTATTGGGAATCTGAGTCCCCTTATCAGATAGGGGACGAAGCATACTCGCTCCCCCTTATTGGGGCTTGGGGTAGCCTCCGCTTGCCTCCCACCTTGATAAGTAACCAGCCCGGCTCGAACCGGGATCATGAAGGCCGGAGGGAGATATCCCCCCTCTTGGAGCTTCACTAGCTCGTTGTGCGAAACAGAGCACCTCCTCCAATCCCCTGGCGGTGGGCTGGGAGCGCGAGCAGAAGAGCCGCGTCAACGGTCCATGATGGAATGGATTTTTAGGTCGAAGGCGCTTCGATGAAGTATTCGCAGGAGGAAGACGGTGTGGTTTGGATCTGGATTCCTGCCTCTTTTGTAGGCGGACGACTCGCACAACTAGGGGGTGAACGCAAAAGACGCCCTGGCTTTTCGCATTCGTGCGACGCGTGGAAGAGGGCCATTATTTGGCGTAGAAGCCGAGGAACACAGTATTCAAGATGAAGCCGGATATTGTTCGGCAGATACATGGAATTTGAAGGGAGAACCCGCCTTGCAACGCCGAAGACTATAAACGCGCAGGACTTATCATCATTGAAGCCTGGTTCGGGGGCTACTAAGGGAGTCCTGGACTAGGGGGTGTCCGAACAGCCGGACTATCATCGTCCGCCGGACTCCAAGACTACAAAGATACAAGATTGAAGACTCCGTCCCGTGTCCGGATGGGACTTTCCTTGGCGTGGAAGGCAAGCTTGGCGATACGGATATGTAGATCTCCTACCATTGTAACCGACTCTGTGTAACCCTAGCCCTCTCCGGTGTCTATATAAACCGGAGGGCTTTAGTCCGTAGGACAACATACATTACAATAATCATACCATAGGCTAGCTTCTAGGGTTTAGCCTCCTTGATCTCGTGGTAGATCCACTCTTGTACTACCCATATCATCAATATTAATCAAGCAGGACGTAGGGTTTTACCTCCATCGAGAGGGCCCGAACTTGGGTAAAAACATCGTGTCCCTCATCTCCTATTACCATCCGCCTAGACGCACAGTTCGGGACCCCCTACCCGAGATCCGCCGGTTTTGACACCGACAGTCGGGATTTGAGTCTTACTCAATTTCACACCTTTGCAACACACGCAAGAACTCTTTCTTTGACTGCTCCATTTTGAACTACTTCAAAATCTTGACAAGGTATGTACTTATTGAAAAACTTATCAAGCGTCTTAATCTATCTCAATATATCTTGATGCTCAATATGTAAGTAGCTTTACTGAGGTCTTTCTTTTAAAGAACTCCTTTCAAATACTCCTTTATGCTTTCTAGAAAAATTCTACATCATTTCTGATCAACAATATGTTACTCACATATATTTATCAGAAAGGCGGTAGTGCTCCCACTCACTTTATTGTAAATATAGGCTTCACCGCAAGTCTGTATAAACCTATATGCTTTGATCAACTTATCAAAGCATATATTCCAACTCTGAGATGCTTGCACCAGTCCATAGATGGATCGCTGGAGATTTCCCATTTTGTTAGCACCTTTAGGATTGACAAAACCTTCTAGTTGCATCATATACAACTCTTCTTTAAGAAAACCATTAAGGAATGCAGTTTTGACATCCATTTGCCAGATTCCATAAAATGTGGCAATTGCTAACATGATTTGGAAAGACATAAGCATCGCTACAGTTGAGAAAATCTCATTGTAGTCAACACCTTGAACTTGTCGAAAACCTTTTTGCGACAAGTCGAGCTTTGTAGATAGTAACACTACTATAAGCGTCTGTCTTCCTCTTCAAGATCCATTTATACAATATGGCTTTCCGATCATCGGGCAACTCCACCAAAGTCCACACTTTGTTATCAAACATGGATCCCATCTCAGATTTCATGGCCTCAAGCCATTTCGCGGAATATGGGCTCATCATCGCTTCCTCATAGTTCGTAGGTTCATCATGGTCTAGTAACATGACTTCCAGAACAGGATTACCATACCACTCTGGTGCGGACTGTACTTCGGAAGACCTACGAGGTTTTGTAGTAACTTAATCTGAAGTTTCATGATCATCATCATTAGCTTCCTCACTAATTGGTGTAGGAATCACTAGAACTGATTTCTGTGATGAACTACTTTCCAATTCGGGAGAAGGTACAAATTACCTTATCAAGCTCTACTTTCCTACCACTCACTTGTTTCGAGAGAAACTCCTTCTCTAGAAAGGTTCCATTTTAGCAACGAATATCTTGCCTTTGGATCTGTGATAGAAGGTTTACCCAATAGTTTCCTTTGGGTATTCTATGAAGATGCACTTCTCCGATTTGGGTTCGAGCTTATCAGGTTGAAACTTTTTCACATAAGCATCGCAACCCCAAACTTTAAAAACGACAACTTTGGTTTCTTGCCAAACCACAGTTCATAAGGCGTCGTCTCAACGGATTTTGATGGTGCCCTATTTAAAGTGAATGCAGCTGTCTTTAATGCATAACCCCAAAATGATAATGGTAAATCGATAAGAGACATCATAGGTCGCACCATATCTTATAAAGTGTGGTTACGATGTTCGGACACACCATTACGCTATGGTGTTCCAGGTGGCATGAGTTTGTGAAACTATTCCACATTGTTTTAATTGAAGACCAAACTCGTAACTCAAATATTCTCCTCCACAATCAGATCGTAGAAACTTTATTTTCTTGTTACGATGATTTTCCATTTCACTCTGAAAATCTTTGAACTTTTCAAATGTTCCAGACTTATGCTTCATCAAGTAGATATTCCCATATCTACTCAAATCATCTGTGAAGGTCAGAAAATAACGATACCTGCCGCGAGCCTCATCACTCATCGGATCGCATACATCAGTATGTATTAATTCCAATAAGTCTGTTGCTCGCTCCATTGTTCCGAAGAACGGAGTCTTGGTCATCTCGCCCAAAAAGGCACGGTTCGCAAGCATCAATTGATTCATAACCAAGTGATTCTGAAAATTCATCTTTATGGAGTTTCTTCATGCGCTTTACACCGATATGACCCAAACGGCAGTGCCACAAATAAGTTGCTATCATTATTAACTTTGCATCTTTTGGCATCAATATTATGAATATGTGTATCACTATGATCGAGATCCAATAAACTATTTTCATTGGGTGTATGACCATTGAAGGTTTTATTCTTGTAAACAGAACAACAATTATTCTCTGACTTTAAATGAATAACCGTATTGCAATAAACATGATAAAATCATATTCATGCTCAACGCAAACGCTAAATAACATTTATTTAGGTTTAACACTAATCTCGAAAATATAGGGAGTGTGCGATGATGATTATATCAATCTTGGAACCACTTCCAACACACATTGTCACTTCCCCTCAACTAGTCTCTGTTTATTATGTAACTCCTGTTCCGAATTACTAATCTTAGCAACCGAACAAGTATCAAATACTCAGGGGATACTATAAACACTAGTAAGGCACACATCAATAACCTATATATCAAATATACCCTTGTTCACTTTGCCATTCTTCTTATCCACCAAAAATTCAGGGCATTTCCGCTTTCAGGGATCATTTCCTTTGCAGTAGAAGCACTCAGTTTCAGGCTTTGGTCCAGCTTTGGGCTTCTTCACGGGAGTGACAACTTGCTTGTCATTCTACTTGAAGTTCCCTTTCTTTCCCTTTTCTTGAAACTAGTGATCTTGTCAATCATCAACACTTGATGTTCTTTCATGATTTCTACCTTCGTTGATTTCAACATCACGAAGAGCTCGGGAATCGTATTCATCATCCCTTGCATATTATAATTCATCACGAAGTTCTACCAACTTGGTGATGGTGACTAGAGAACTCTGTCAATCACTATCTTATCTGGAAGATTAACTCCCACTTGATTCAAGCGATTGTAGTACCAAGACAATCTGAGCACATGCTCCCTAGTTGAGCAATTCTACTCCTTTTAGCTATAGAACTTGTTGGAGACTTCATATCTCTCAACTCGGGTATTTGCTTGAAATATTAACTTCAATTCCTGGAACATCTCATATGGTCCATGACGTTCAAAACGTCTTTGAAGTCCCGATTCTAAGCCGTTAAGCATGGTGCACTAAACTATCAAGTAGTCATCATATTGAGTTAGCCAAACATTCATAACGTCTGCATCTGCTCCTGCAATAGGTCTGTCACCTAGCGGTGCATTAAGGACATAATTCTTCTGTGCAGCAATGAGGATAAACCTCAGATCACGGATCCAATCCGCATCGTTGCTACTAACATCTTTCAACACAATTTTCTCTAGGAACATATTAAAATAAACATATGAAAGCAACAACGCGAGCTATTGATCTACAACATAATTAGAAAAATACTATCAGGACTAAATCATGATAAATTAAAGTTCAATTAATCATATTACTTAAGAACTCCCACTTAGAGAGACATCTCTCTAGTCATCTAAGTGATCACGTGATCCAAATCAATTAAACCATGTCCGATCATCACGTGAGATGGAGTAGTTTTCAACAGTGAACATCACTATGTTGATCATATCTACTATATGATTCACGCTCGACCTTTCGGTCTCTGTGTTCCGAGGCCATATTTGTATATGCTAGGCTCGTCAAGTTTAACCTGAGTATTCCGCGTGTGCAACTGTTTTGCACCCGTTGTATTTGAACGTAGAGCCTATGACACCCGATCATCACGTGGTGTCTCAGCACGAAGAACTTTCGCAACGGTGCATACTCGGGGAGAACACTTCTTGATAATTAGTGAGAGATCATCTTATAATGCTACCGTCAATCAAAGCAAATAAGATGCATAAAGGATAAACATCACATGCAATCAATATAAGTGATATGATATGGCCATCATCATCATGTGTTTGTGATCTCCATCTCTGAAGCACCGTCGTGATCACCATCGTCACTGGTGCGACACCTTGATCTCCATCGTAGCATCATTGTCGTCTCGCCACCTATTGCCTCTACAACTATCGCTACCGCTTAGTGATAAAGTAAATCAATTGGCGGTTGCATCTATCTTCTATCTATTATATAATTAAAACATAAGTCAAATAAGACATGACATTCGTCCACATATGATAATATTATTTGCACCGTTTGATCAAAAAAATAACGGCTGAGATTTAATATTTTTACGTAACATGTTAACATGTACAACCCAATATATTGGACTAGGATGTTGTCATGTGTACGGAGACATGCAGGCATCCGATGCCTAGAAGTCCAGAAAGCACATGTACTACATGCACTAATTACCATCCTAATCCAACACTTACCAAAATATTAATTCTGTCTGGCCGGATTGGACATAATCGGTCGAGGTGAAAGATTTCTTCTCACAAGCCGAACGAGACTGCGTTTTTTTCCTACGACCTGGCAGGACGGGGTGCACATAAATGTCAAGCTCACCACCCAGAGCTCCTATTAGTTGCATGTATGCATCATTAAGCCACTAAATCATGCACATGCATGTCAGCCTCACCATCTAAATGTTATCAGTTCCATATACTCTGCACGGCACACATGCATAGTTACTGACTGTACTGTGAACACACAGACACACATAAAAAACAGCCCGGTACATTAGGAGACAAAAAAATTATTATGCAAAATTCGGCATCAATTCTTTCTATGCAAACTGCTCCTTGCTATAATGCTTTATTTGCACCTTAAGTTCCAGAAGACATTCACATGCATGTCAGCCTCACCATCTAAATGTTATCAGTTCCATATACTCTGCACGGCACACATGCATAGTTACTGACTGTACTGTGAACACACAGACACACATAAAAAACAACCCGGTACATTAGGAGACAAAAAAATTATTATGCAAAATTCGGCATCAATTCTTTCTATGCAAACTGCTCCTTGCTATAATGCTTTATTTGCACCTTAAGTTCCAGAAGACATTCATAACTACTTAATCAGGACTACATCTATCTATTATATTATTTTGATAGTTTGGAATTGCTTATCACGTTATAGCTCGCATACAAAATAGAAAAGGAGGTCAAAAGTACGGCTGTGATTTATCTCTCACGTTTTAGCAAAAGCGATGAGTTAAAGGTCCATCAATGCAAAAAAAAAAAAACAGTTCATGTCTAATACGGCTATGCACCTGTTGGAAAAAAGGGTAGAGTCCATATCTAATACGACTATGTACCTGTCATGTGTCATGTTTTTTTTTGGAAAAGTATGTTTGCCATTTGCTGGAAGGAAGTAGGTACAGTGTACCAGTCAAAAAAAAAAGGTACGTATAGTATACATCTCCCACGTTGTTTTAGCATAGGCGATGAGTTAAGAGTCCAGCGATGAAAAAAAAGAACGAATTCTATGTCCATGAATCCATCACATGCATGACCAAAGACAAAAAACAATTGATATACTTTTTGTAAGAACACGCACAAGGAAGCTGATTGGTTTCCGGCAAGAACACGCACTATCACAACTGATTGGTCACCGGCAAGAATACGCATGGCATATGGCTGATCGATTTTCGGCTACACTTTTTTTTCACGTGTGCAAGTTGAGAATCACAAACATCCATTGGCACATATGGCATCTATTCAAAGGCTCGACTAAAATAGACATGAGCACACTGTGCATGCGTACACGTCTGGACACCTGGCCAATCACGAGTAGAATAATATAGACAGTGACGATGCCAAATGTGGCACTAGAGGAACATATACATTGATGTGGATAATGCTCACATGCCCGTTGTCCAGTGAATAGTAGACACCGACATATTAGATCATTGGAAAATGTCGGAGATGCCATGACGGACAGATGGAAGGCATGGCAAGTACGCCATCATCTTACTGCACGTACTCTATGTCTGTTAGATGCCTTCATCCCAACATGTTTCATAAATCAAAGTTTGTAGGTACACTGTAACTAAAAAATTATCACCATGGCATCCCCCGCCAGAAAACAACTTTGGCTTACAACAAGTTGAGTGAGGTGACTATATGGTTAGTGTGAAAGTAATGCAAATGAGATACCACAACAAAAAGGTCATTGAGAAGAGAAGATTAAGTGTTTATTTATGATATATGCATAATGTTCTATTCTATATAACAAGGTTATGAAAAGAAAAAAATATATGGACCATTCAATTAAAAATAAATGTTCCCATGGAAAAACATTTAAAGGAAAATCTAATATAAAATAGATGTAAGGTCAAAAAAAACATAGAGTCTACCAATGTGTATGTTAAAGTGATATTCCTATTCTTGATACTCCATCCCACAAAACAGTGTTATAGAGAAGAGAAAAATTAGTGTTTAATATACAAATAGTCTAGCTATAACGAGGTCATAAAAAAATATGGACCATGTAATAAAAAATAAATGGTCCCATGGAAAAACAACTAAAGTCAAATCTAATACCAAAAGAGAAGTAAGGCAAAAAGTATGTGAAGAGTCTAGCTGTGCATAAAATATTGTATGTTCAAGACATATTTCTATTTTCGATACTCCATATCACTTAGGGTTATTTAACATAGGTAGGGGACAGATCTAAGTCAAAGTAATCCTCCTTTGAAACGGTTTATATTCCCCTTAGATCGAGCATAATACAAGTAACCAGTAAGAGCATAGAGACCCATCTTATGTTCTTTTTATAAACAAAAACTACAATGGACTAAGTATGCTCATCCCAAAATAAGTATTCAACTGAGAAATCCATCATCGCTAAGTCGCAAAGGGAGGTGATACAAATGAAAAAAAATTATTTTAATATGTTTAACAAACACACACACCTTTTGAGAAACATCAAGTGCATAATCTAGCCGCGCAAATGCGCGGGTCACCATGCTAGTTTCATACAATAAAGCGACAACCATATGGCTCCTACCAGTTGCCGATAACATGGTTACAAAACATGATCATCTCATACAATAAAATATAGCATCACATCTTGACCATATCACATGACAACATGCCCTGAAAAAAAAGTTAGACGTCCTCTACTTTGTTGTTGCAAGTTTTACGTGGCTGCTATGGGCTGATGAGCAAGAACCGTTCTTACCTACGAATCAAACCCACAATGATAGTTTGTCAAGTTAGTGCTGTTTTAACCTTCGCAAGGACCGGGCGTAGCCACACTCGGTTCAACTAAAGTTGGAGAAACTGACACCCGCCAGCCACCTGTGTGCAAAGCACATCAGTAGAACCAGTCTCGCGTAAGCGTACGCGTAATGTCGGTCCGGGGCGCTTCATCCAACAATACCGCCGAACCAAAGTATGACATGCTAGTAAGCAGTATGACTTGTATCGCCCACAACTCACTTGTGTTCTACTCGTGCATATAATATCTACGCATAAAACCAGGCTCGGATGCCACTGTTGGGTAACATAGTAATTTCAAAGAATTTCCTACGCACACGCAAGATCATGGTGATGCATAGCAACGAGAGGGGAGAGTGTTGTCCACGTACCCTCGTAGACCGAAAGCGGAAGTGTTAGCACAACGCGGTTGATGTAGTCGTACGTCTTCACTGCCCGACCGATCAAGCACCGAAAGCACGGCACCTCCGAGTTCTTGCACACGTTCAGCTCGATGACGTCCCTCGAACTCCGATTCAGCCGAGTGTCAAGGGAGAGTTCTCTCAGCATGACGGCGTGGTGACGATGATGATGTTCTACCATCGCAGGGCTTCGCCTAAGCACCGCTATGATATTATCGAGGAGGACTATGGTGGAGGGGGGGCACCGCACACGGCCAAGAGATCAATGATCAATTGTTGTGTCTATGGGGTGCCCCCTCCCCCGTATATAAAGGAGTGGAGGAGGGGCCGACCAAGGGGGGTGGCGCGCCCTAGGGGGGAGTCCAACCCCCACCGAGAGTAGGACTCCCCCCTTTCCTATTAGGAGAGGGAAGGAAGAGGAGGGAGGGAGGAAGGAAAGGGGGGGCCTTCCCTATTCGGATTGGGCTTGGGGGGCGCGCCCCCTCCTTTGCTCCTCTCCCCTCCTTTCCACTAAAGCCCAATAAGGCCCATATACCTCCCGGGGGGTTTCGGTAACCTCCCGGAGCTCCGGTATTGTCCCAATCTCACCCGGAACCTTTCAGGTGTCCAAATATAGTCATCCAATATATCGATCTTTATGTCTCGACCTTTTCGAGACTCCTCGTCATGTCCGTGATCACATCCGGGACTCCGAACAACCTTCGGTACATCAAAACTAATAAACTCATAATAAAACTGTCAATGAAAGCTTAAGCGTGCGGACCCTACGGGTTCAAGAACTATGTAGACATGACCGAGAACCTTTTCCGGTCAATAACCAATAGCGGAACCTGGATGCTCATATTGGCTCCTACATATTCTACGAAGATCTTTATCGGTCAAACCGCATAACAACATACATTGTTCCCTTTGTCATTGGTATGTTACTTGCCCGAGATTCGATCGTCGGTATCCTAATACCTAGTTCAATCTCGTTACCGGCAAGTCTCTTTACTCGTTACGTAATGCATCATTCTGTAACTAACTCATTAGCTACATTGCTTGCAAGGCTTATAGTGATGTGCATTACCGAGAGGGCCCAGAGATACCTCTCCGACAATCGGAGTTACAAAACCTAATCTCAAAATACGCCAACTCAACATGTACCTTTGGAGACACCTGTAGAGCTCCTTTATAATCACCCAGTTACGTTGTGACGTTTGGTAGCACACAAAATGTTCCTCTGGTAAACGGGAGTTGCATAATCTCATAGTTGTAGGAACTTGTATAAGTCATGAAGAAAGCAATAGCAACATACTAAACGATCAAGTGCTAAGCTAACGGAATGGATCAAGTCAATCACATCATTCTCCTAATGATGTGATCCCGTTAATCAAATGACAACACATGTCTATGGTTAGGAAACATAACCATCTTTGATTAATGAGCTAGTCAACTAGAGGCATACTAGTGACATTATGTTTGTCTATGTATTCACACATGTATTATGTTTCCGGTTAATACAATTATAGCATGAATAATAAACATTTATCATGAAATAAGGAAATAAATAATAACTTTATTATTGCCTCTAGGGCATATTTCCTTCAGTAGATATGTGAACCGGAATTTGAAACTGACCCTCTTGTCGAGAAGTTAAATTTAGTTGAAAAAGAAAATGAGTATTTGAAAGAAAAAATTAAAAGAATTGATGAAGAGAAGATGACATTGGAGTTGTATGTTGCCGATGTCATTGATGATCACAAGATGAAGATGAATGCAATGTGCTTGAAGATGGATGCAATGCGCCTGAAGCTTAAGAAGATTAGAAAATATGCCATTGATAATGAGGCTTGGTGTAGCGACCAGACCTTAAAAAGTCTGATATCTGTGCATCAATGTCATCCCTGAATCGGTAATGCTTACACGCACAGTACTTGAAGGATTTATAACAGAGTAGCAATCACAGAATTATTACATCGAATGTCTCAAAAGAGAACTTATTATAATAAATATGGCTTAAGGCCATCTAAATACGATAACAACGGAAGGCTTGGAAGATAAAGTGAGTCCATCAACTCCAACGGCATCACTGAGTGAAAGATCACGACCTAAGGCACCTTACTCGTATGTAACTTTTCGAGTAGATGATTTTTCATATATAAAACTTTTTAATCCGAGTTCGTATGCAAAAGTTATGCCCATTTTACAAATTTTCAGAGAGATTTTACAAATAAAGTCGAAATTTATATTTGTAAATTTTCCCAACAACTAGACCACATATCACATGGGAAACTTATTTTCTTTTATTTTTTTGACATTTTTATCATTTTTTTTATTTTTTTTTTGAAACTGAAAAGGTGGTCCACGTGGGGGGGGGGGGGGGGGTGCATTCGGTGTAAGCTGGGAAAACTACTAATGGCGCACCGTGGGGTGGTGCGCCATTAGTAGTTAAACTAGTAATGGCGCACCACAACCACGGTGCGCCATTACTAGTTTTGAAAAAAAAAATTTGAAATTTTGTTTGAAATTTTTTGAAAAAAACTTAGTAATGGCGCACCAGTGGACAGTGCGCCATTACTAGTTAAAACTAGTAATGGCGCACTGTCCACCGGTGCGCCATTACTAACAAAAATTTTATAATTTTTTTTATAATTTTTTTTTACTTCTTTTTTCAAAATTTCTAATGGAGCACGGTGGGTGTGGTGCGCCATTACTAGTTAAAACTAGTAATGGTGCACCACACCCATGGTGCGCCATTAGAAGTTTTGAAAAAATTAAAAAACAAATTTTTTTTACTAATGGCGCACCGTGGGATGTGGTGCGCCATTAGTATTTGGAAACTAATGGCGTACCAACACATGGTGCGCCATTAGTATATAGTAATGGCGCACCACATGTCTGGTGCGCCATTAGTGTCAATTCCATCTATAGCCCTTTTCCTAGTAGTGTGAGCAAGAACCGTTCTTACCTACGAATCAAACCCACAATGATAGTTTGTCAAGTTAGTGCTGTTTTAACCTTCGCAAGGACCGGGCGTAGCCACACTCGGTTCAACTAAAGTTGGAGAAACTGACACCCGCCAGCCACCTGTGTGCAAAGCACATCAGTAGAACCAGTCTCGCGTAAGCGTACACGTAATGTCGGTCCAGGGCGCTTCATCCAACAATATCGCCGAATCAAAGTATGACATGCTAGTAAGCAGTATGACTTGTATCTCCCACAACTCACTTGTGTTCTACTCGTGCATATAATATCTACGCATAAAACCAGGCTCGGATGCCACTGTTGGGTACCATAGTAATTTCAAAGAATTTCCTATGCACACGCAAGATCATGGTGATGCATAGCAACGAGAGGGGAGAGTGTTGTCCACGTACCCTCGTAGACCGAAAGCGGAAGTGTTAGCACAACGCGGTTGATGTAGTCGTACGTCTTCACTGCCCGACCGATCAAGCACCGAAAGCACGGCACCTCCGAGTTCTTGCACACGTTCAGCTCGATGACGTCCCTCGAACTCCGATTCAGCCGAGTGTCGAGGGAGAGTTCTGTCAGCACGACGGCGTGGTGACGATGATGATGTTCTACCGTCGCAGGGCTTCGCCTAAGCACCGCTACAATATTATCGAGGAGGACTATGGTGGAGGGGGGCACCGCACACGGCTAAGAGATCAATGATCAATTGTTGTGTCAATGGGGTGCCCCCCTCCCCCGTATATAAAGGAGTGGAGGAGGGGCCGACCAAGGGGGGTGGCGCGCCCTAGGGGGGAGTCCAATCCCCACCGAGAGTAGGACTCCCCCCTTTCCTATTAGGAGAGGGAAGGAAGAGGAGGGAGGGAGGAAGGAAAGGGGGGGCCTTCCCTATTCGGATTGGGCTTGGGGGGCGCGCCCCCTCCTTTGCTCCTCTCCCCTCCTTTCCACTAAAGCCCAATAAGGCCCATATACCTCCCGGGGGGTTTCGGTAACCTCCCGGAGCTCTGGTATTGTCCAATCTCACCCGGAACCTTTCAGGTGTCCAAATATAGTGATCCAATATATCGATCTTTATGTCTCGACCTTTTCGAGACTCCTCGTCATGTCCGTGATCACATCCGGGACTCCGAACAACCTTCGGTACATCAAAACTCATAAACTCATAATAAAACTGTCAATGAAACCTTAAGCGTGCGGACCCTACGGGTTCGAGAACTATGTAGACATGACCGAGAACCGTTTCCGGTCAATAACCAATAGCGGAACCTGGATGCTCATATTGGCTCCTACATATTCTATGAAGATCTTTATCGGTCAAACCGCATAACAACATACATTGTTCCCTTTGTCATCGGTATGTTACTTGCCCGAGATTCGATCGTCGGTATCCTAATACCTAGTTCAATCTCGTTACCGGCAAGTCTCTTTACTCGTTACGTAATGCATCATTCTGTAACTAACTCATTAGCTACATTGCTTGCAAGGCTTATAGTGATGTGCATTACCGAGAGGGCCCAGAGATACCTCTCCGACAATCGGAGTGACAAAACCTAATCTCAAAATATGCCAACTCAACATGTACCTTTGGAGACACCTGTAGAGCTCCTTTATAATCACCCAGTTACGTTGTAACTTTTGGTAGCACACAAAGTGTTCCTCTGGTAAACGGGAGTTGCATAATCTCATAGTTGTAGGAACTTGTATAAGTCATGAAGAAAGCAATAGCAACATACTAAACGATCAAGTGCTAAGCTAACGGAATGGGTCAAGTCAATCACATCATTCTCCTAATGATGTGATCCCGTTAATCAAATGACAACACATGTCTACGGTTAGGAAACATAACCATCTTTGATTAATGAGCTAGTCAACTAGAGGCATACTAGTGACATTATGTTTGTCTATGTATTCACACATGTATTATGTTTCGGTTAATACAATTATAGCATGAATAATAAACATTTATCATGAAATAAGGAAATAAATAATAACTTTATTATTGCCTCTAGGGCATATTTCCTTCAGTAGATATGTGAACCGGAATTTGAAACTGACCCTCTTGTCGAGAAGTTAAATTTAGTTGAAAAAGAAAATGAGTATTTGAAAGAAAAAATTAAAAGAATTGATGAAGAGAAGATGACATTGGAGTTGTATGTTGCCGATGTCATCGATGATCACAAGATGCAGATGAATGCAATGTGCTTGAAGATGGATGCAATGCGCCTGAAGCTTAAGAAGATTAGAAAATATGCCATTGATAATGAGGCTTGGTGTAGCGACCAGACCTTAAAAAGTCTGATATCTGTGCATCAATGTCATCCCTGAATCGGTAATGCTTACACGCACAGTACTTGAAGGATTTATAACAGAGTAGCAATCACACAATTATTACATCGAATGTCTCAAAAGAGAACTTATTATAATAAATATGGCTTAAGGCCATCTAAATACGATAACAACGGAAGGCTTGGAAGATAAAGTGAGTCCATCAACTCCAACGGCATCACTGAGTGAAAGATCACGACCTAAGGCACCTTACTCGTATGTAACTTTTCGAGTAGATGATTTTTCATATATAAAACTTTTTAATCCGAGTTCGTATGCAAAAGTTATGCCCATTTTACAAACTTTCAGAGAGATTTTACAAATAAAGTCGAAATTTATATTTGTAAATTTTCCCAACAACTAGACCACATATCACATGGGAAACTTATTTTCTTTTATTTTTTTGACATTTTTATCATTTTTTAATTTTTTTTTAAACTGAAAAGGCGGTCCACGGGGGGGGGGGGGGGGGGGGTGCATTCGTTGTAAGCTGGGCAAACTACTAATGGCGCACCGTGGGGTGGTGCGCCATTAGTAGTTAAACTAGTAATGGCGCACCACAACCACGGTGCGCCATTACTAGTTTTGAAAAAAATATATAATTTTTTTAAAAAAAATTTGTTTGAATTTTTTTGAAAAAACTTAGTAATGGCGCACCAGTGGACAGTGCGCCATTACTAGTTAAAACTAGTAATGGCGCACTGTCCACCGGTGCGCCATTACTAACAAAAATTCTATAAATTTTTTTATAATTTTTTTTACTTCTTTTTTCAAAACTTCTAATGGCGCACGGTGGGTGTGGTGTGCCATTACTAGTTAAAACTAGTAATGGCGCACCACACCCATGGTGCGCCATTAGAAGTTTTGAAAAAATTAAAAAACAAATTTTTTTTACTAATGGCGCACCGTGGGATGTGGTGCGCCATTAGTATTTGGAAACTAATGGCGTACCAACACATGGTGCGCCATTAGTATATAGTAATGGCGCACCACATGTCTGGTGCGCCATTAGTGTCAATTCCATCTATAGCCCTTTTCCTAGTAGTGTGAGCAAGAACCGTTCTTACCTACGAATCAAACCCACAATGATAGTTTGTCAAGTTAGTGCTGTTTTAACCTTCGCAAGGACCGGGCGTAGCCACACTCGGTTCAACTAAAGTTGGAGAAACTGACACTCGCCAGCCACCTGTGTGCAAAGCACATCAGTAGAACCAGTCTCGCGTAAGCGTACGCGTAATGTCGGTCCGGGGCGCTTCATCCAACAATACCGCCGAACCAAAGTATGACATGCTAGTAAGCAGTATGACTTGTATCGCCCACAATTCACTTGTGTTCTACTCGTGCATATAATATCTACGCATAAAACCAGGCTCGGATGCCACTGTTGGGTAACATAGTAATTTCAAAGAATTTCCTACGCACGCGCAAGATCATGGTGATGCATAGCAACGAGAGGGGAGAGTGTTGTCTACGTACCCTCGTAGACCGAAAGCGGAAGTGTTAGCACAACACGGTTGATGTAGTCGTACGTCTTCACTGCCCGACCGATCAAGCACCGAAAGCACGGCACCTCCGAGTTCTTGCACACGTTCAGCTCGATGATGTCCCTCGAACTCCGATTCAGCCGAGTGTCGAGGGAGAGTTCTGTCAGCACGACGGCGTGGTGACGATGATGATGTTCTACCATCGCAGGGCTTCGCCTAAGCACCGCTACGATATTATCGAGGAGGACTATGGTGGAGGGGGGCACCGAACACGGCTAAGAGATCAATGATCAATTGTTGTGTCTATGGGGTGCCCCCCTCCCCCGTATATAAAGGAGTGGAGGTGGGGCCGACCAAGGGGGGTGGCGCGCCCTAGGGGGGAGTCCAACCCCCACCGAGAGTAGGACTCCCCCCTTTCCTATTAGGAGAGGGAAGGAAGAGGAGGGAGGGAGGAAGGAAAGGGGGGGCTTCCCTATTCGGATTGGGCTTGGGGGGCGCGCCCCCTCCTTTCCACTAAAGCCCAATAAGGCCCATATACCTCCCGGGGGGTTTCGGTAACCTCCCGGAGCTCCGGTATTGTCCCAATCTCACCCGGAACCTTTCAGGTGTCCAAATATAGTCATCCAATATATCGATCTTTATGTCTCGACCTTTTCGAGACTCCTCGTCATGTCCGTGATCACATCCGGGACTCTGAACAACCTTCGGTACATCAAAACTCATAAACTCATAATAAAACTGTCAATGAAACCTTAAGCGTGCGGACCCTACGGGTTCGAGAACTATGTAGACATGACCGAGAACCATTTCCGGTCAATAACCAATAGCGGAACCTGGATGCTCATATTGGCTCCTACATATTCTACGAAGATCTTTATCGGTCAAACCGCATAACAACATACATTGTTCCCTTTGTCATCGGTATGTTACTTGCCCGAGATTCGATCGTCGGTATCCTAATACCTAGTTCAATCTCGTTACCGGCAAGTCTCTTTACTCGTTACGTAATGCATCATTCTGTAACTAACTCATTAGCTACATTGCTTGCAAGGCTTATAGTGATGTGCATTACCGAGAGGGCCCAGAGATACCTCTCCGACAATCGGAGTGACAAAACCTAATCTCAAAATACGCCAACTCAACATGTACCTTTGGAGACACCTGTAGAGCTCCTTTATAATCACCCAGTTACGTTGTGACGTTTGGTAGCACACAAAGTGTTCCTCTGGTAAACGGGAGTTGCACAATCTCATAGTTGTAGGAACTTGTATAAGTCATGAAGAAAGCAATAGCAACATACTAAACGATCAAGTGCTAAGCTAACGGAATGGGTCAAGTCAATCACATCATTATCCTAATGATGTGATCCCATTAATCAAATGACAACACATGTCTATGGTTAGGAAACATAACCATCTTTGATTAATGAGCTAGTCAACTAGAGGCATACTAGTGACATTATGTTTGTCTATGTATTCACACATCTATTATGTTTCCGGTTAATACAATTATAGCATGAATAATAAACATTTATCATGAAATAAGGAAATAAATAATAACTTTATTATTGCCTCTAGGGCATATTTCCTTCAGTAGATATTTGAACCGGAATTTTAAACTGACCCTCTTGTCGAGAAGTTAAATTTAGTTGAAAAAGAAAATGAGTATTTGAAAGAAAAAATTAAAAGAATTGATGAAGAGAAGATGACATTGGAGTTGTATGTTGCCGATGTCATCGATGATCAAAAGATGAAGATGAATGCAATGTGCTTGAAGCTGGATGCAATGCGCCTGAAGCTTAAGAAGATTAGAAAATATGCCATTGATAATGAGGCTTGGTGTAGCGACCAGACCTTAAAAAGTTTGATATCTGTGCATCAATGTCATCGCTGAATCGGTAATGCTTACACGCACAGTACTTGAAGGATTTATAACAGAGTAGCAATCACACAATTATTACATCGAATGTCTCAAAAGAGAACTTATTATAATAAATATGGCTTAAGGCCATCTAAATACGATAACAGCGGAAGGCTTGGAAGATAAAGTGAGTCCATCAACTCCAATGGCATCACTGAGTGAAAGATCACGACCTAAGGCACCTTAGTCGTCGTTTGAAAAGTATGCAACATGAACGTCACAGCCCGAAACGGGTCAGCACATGGAATATGTTGGCAATGTTACACAAGAGAGTAATGAACAGAATAATGCTATCACTACATGCATATTTGGCGGGTGGAAAGCTCTATGGCTACAGTTTTGCATAAAGCCAATTTTTCCCTACAACAAAAAAATGAATTTTATTTAGCTATCATGGTGGTTGTTAAACATTGAGAAGGTTCACCCAACTCAATCCCAATTAAGCATCATCATTAAACCCAATCAAATTATATTAAGAGTGATGAGATCCACATGATAATCCAAGAACTAGATACTCAAAAAGTCCATAACTGGGGACACGGCTAACCATGATTAGTTTATACACTCTGCAGAGGTTTGTGCAATTTTCCCCTACATCTGCTAGCCCACCACTGAAAGAGGTCTTGAAACTTACTCAACTATGCTAGAGCCCATAATAGCTTGTGGCTGCACATGGATGTTTCTAGCATGAACAATCTTATGATCAATTTGAGCCTGGGTGGCGGTCCATAGGAGAATCACACGGTACCCCGGGATTTCCAAAAAAACAGGAAACACTGGGTTCCCCAGGTGCCTCAATCCACCCAGATGTGTATTAAAGTAGCCACCTTAAGTTAACCATTAAATAAAAATACTCACATATGTCATGGATACACTGACCCAATCCACGTCTAGTGGCATAGCATAGCAATATAAGCAACGTAGAAGTAACTCCCAAAGGTTTGATAATAAACAGGACAATATGTACTACCTCATCTACTTCCCAAAACCCACATGTTAATCAGATCCTAACCATGCAATTGTTTGAGGATTGATCTAATGCAATAGAAATGGGTAGTAAAGAGGTATGATCAAAATGTTACTTGCCTTGCTGATGATCCGGGAAACCTAGAGACTCGTAGTAGCACACTTCGCACTCCGGGTACTCTATCGCAAACAAACAAGCATACAATAAGCACTCAACTAGAAGCATGGGTAAAACTCAAATAAAAGAGATAACCAGAAAGTTCAACTTAAGAACTCCGGTTTGCAAAAAGAATCAAATCCAACGAAGCAACGAAACTCAAACTGCGAAAGAAACAAGCTTCGTTTACTAAACTGGACTTAAGAAAATTTTTACAGTAGCAAAAACTTGCTTAAGTTGGTTAAACAGAAAGAGGGCCTCGAGACGAAACTCTAGGCGCTTGAATTGCCTGATTCTGATAAACGAGCAAAAAGATAAACTAAAACAAAAATCAGGGCAGAAATCGCGACAGAAAATAATCGCGGAAAATCCATGGAAAAGAAAATTTGACGAACAGGCTAACAAACGAACGTTCGCAGTCTACGGTTAACGGGTGAAAACCGTTCGTTAAAACGAACATACAAACGGGCATTTGCTAAATAACTAAACCAGGAAAAAAATAAAACCGACCTAATAAAATAAATAAATAAATGCATCTAGGTTTTTCGAATAAAACCAAACGGTTTTTAGGATAAAATCGACGTCTACCTCGGTTCGCGTGACGGCGGCAGGGTCGGCGGTGAGGGCGGGCGGCGACGACGGCGTCCGGCAGCGGCGAAACGGGCGGCGGCGGCGGCGAGGCGTCCAACGGCGGCGGGGTGCGGGGCTAGGGCGGGGCTAGGGTTTCGGCTGCTCAGGCCCTCGCCACTTAAAGGGTCGGCCGGGCTGCAGTCCTAGTCGGGCACGACCCAGCTAGGTCGGTGGAATTTTTTTTACATAATTCCGCGCGTAGATAAACAAATAAAAGAAATACTAAACGGACTCACTACTAGGAAAAGGGCTATAGATAGGATTGACACTAATGACGCACCAGGGAAGTAGTGCGCCACTACTATATAGTAATGGTGCACCAGTTGGTGATGCGCCATTAGTGTGGAAGACACTAATGGCGCACCAGACACATGGTGCGCCACTAGTAATAATTTTTTTCCATTTTTCCATACATACTAATCGCGCATCCGGTCGAAGTGCGCCATTACTAGTTCTAACTAGTAATGGCGCACCAGGTAGACAGTGCGCCATTACTGTATTTTTTTTATTCTTTTTTTTGCAAAACTACTAATGGCACACCGTTTCACAGTACGCCATTACTAGTTTAAACTAGTAATGGCGCACTATGACTCGGTACACCATTAGTATATATATTTTTTTTACTTTTTTGCAAAACTACTAATGGCGCACCATCTGCAGGTGCGCCAGTAGTAACCAGGCATACTAATGGCGCATTTGCAGGTGGTGCGCCATTAGTAACCTGGGACCCCAACAAGATATTTTGGACAGCCACACCTACCCACTCACATTCCCCACTTCATTCCCTCCACCTCCTTCTCCAAGCTTTCGGCTGCCTCCTCCTCACCTCATTTGCACCATAGATTCATCAAAATTAAGTGGTGAAATTACATTTTTTGATAGGTAAGTAAGGGGAAAGCTATCTTCATGTTGTAGATCTACTTTTTTTCACCCTAGCTCGCTCCAACAACGTGCACATGCACTTTTTGTGGCCTAGCTAGATCTATGTATGTTTCTGATGTTGAATATGATTGTGGTGTTGCATATATGTTTGTGTTTGCAGGTACCGGTATTTGAAATGCGATAGTTGCCAATATTTTGCCGGAATGTTGATTCATTTCTGTTTCGGCGAGAATTTTGGCACTATGCATTCTTTTTGGTCCTATTTTTAGGGAAGGTCATGCCAAATTTTTTTTGGTTCTAAAATATCGTTTTGCTCTACCCCGCAGGCAACCATGGTCCGCACGATGACCGAAGGCATCGTGAATAGGTTTTTGAGCTCCGCGAAGGCCGAGATGCTTCAAAAGAACGAGACGGAGATAAGATGTCCGTGTCGAAGATGCAAGCTGAAGAGCCTTATTGCGGACCCGGATTCCGGGCAGGTGCGTGACCACCTGCTCTTGTGTGGTTTCATGGATGGCTATCGGTGGCAAGGTGATGAAGATGACTATGAAGTCGTCCATGGGGGCCGGGCAAGAAATGAGGAAGGGCAACAAGACAACCACCGCGGCGAGGGAGGGCGAGAAGACGAAGAATCTCCAGGACATGACCACGACGGTGATGCTGTACATAGTCATCATGTAGAAGATGTCGTACATGATGATGAGGAAGATCAAGACGAAGGGCATGATCATGAAGATGAAGATGCCGGAGCAGACGATGATGGAGTCTGGGTGCAGGACCCTCATATTCAAGAGTTGGTCTGCCCTCAACAGGCACTTCGGCAGGCTCGCTGTATGGGGTCACCGTGAGGGTCGCCGCGAAATGCATGTCGACTTCGAGGGTCGACTCGCCGACTTTATAAGAGCAAACCTAGTCGCGCTACAACACATAGACGTGATCGATCCTTGGGTGGTAGAGCACAAAACCTTTATTGAGAAGACGTACAATGACCGAGGCCAACAGAGGACGGACGGAGATATAATCAAAGAGCACAACTCATGTTTCACGCGTTGGTTCAAGCGGAGGCTTCTGTCGTACCCTTTACATGAGGATTCTTCCGTGGAAGAACAACTCATATTCGCCTTGTCACAGGGCACCGAGCACAACTTGATGACCTATGAGGCGTACGATATCAACGGCTACATATTCTACATCGAGAACAAGGACATGAAGAGCGATGGTTATCAGAACTCCGGGGTAACAATGGAATCCTACACCGACAACGACAAGGACAGATACTACGGAAGGATCGAGGAGATCTGGGAGCTGAGCTACGCTGGAGAGAAGGTCCCGATGTTCCGTGTCAGATGGGCCAAGAGCATCCTAAAAGAAGACCGGTATTTCACCACCATGGTTATACCCGAAGCCAAATCCAAGACCGCGGGCGCAAACGTCACCGCGAAAAATGAGCCATGGGTACTGGCTTCCCAAGTGGACCAATGCTTCTTCATTACCGACCCGCCAAATCCCAGTCGTGTTGTCGTGAGGAGAGGTAAAAGGAAGATCATCGGAATGGATGGAGTAGCCAATGAGAAAGACTTCGACAAGTACGGCGACCCGAAGATCGAACATGACAACGACGATGAAGTAGCAGCACACACCACAAGAAGAAGCAGGACCACCCTACCTAAAGGACATCCGTTCCACAGAAGAACTCCATTTGCGAAAAAGAAGGACAAGAAGATTGTGAACAGATAGCTAGCTAAGATCGATTGTATTTAAATCGTAGTCTTCATTTCTCGGGCACTTTTTGATATCATGAATATTTTTAAATTTCATGGGCACTTTTTGAATTCATGAATATTTTTTCAAATTTGATGATATTTTTTCATATTCAGTATGAAAAAATATTGAATATTCATGAGGACACTCGATCTCGATCCCCCTCCCTCTCGATAGCCATCTGATCCCCCTCGCTAGACCCCCCTCGCCGCCGAGCACCCCCCGCACCCTCCCCCGCTCCACCGCCGCCGAGCACCCCCCCGCACCCTCCTCCACTCCACCACCGCCGAGCACCCCCCGCACCCTCCCGCGCTCCACCGCCACCGAGCACCCCCCGCACCCTCTCCCGCTCCACCGCCGCCGCCGACACCCCGCACCCTCCCCCACTTTTTGATGATATTTTCAAATAACAAATTTGATGATATTTTCAATTAACAAAAATAGATGATATTTTCAAAAAAATTGATGATATTTGATGATATCTTCTGTTCTAGTCCTCATGAAAATAACAAATTTCATAAAAAACAAGAAATAACGAAAAAAAAGTTACTAATGGCGCACCCTAGGTGGGTGCGCCATTGCTGTCAGAAAAAAATGTTACTTATGGCGCACCAGAGGTGGGTGCGCCATTGCTATAAGAAAAAAACTACTAATGGCGCACCATAGGGTGGTGCGCCATTGCTATAGTGTCTAGCTGGATACCCCTTCGCCCGATCCCCCCTTCCCTCTCCCCCTCGCCAGTTCCCTCTCCCTCGATCCACCGCGCCGCTCCTTCCCTCGTCCCTCCCTCCACCGCGCCGCCACCGCCGCTGCCCCGACCCACTGCGTCATAGCCGCCCACGCGCCCCCGCCGCCTCCCTCTCCGACCCCAAGCTCCCCTTCAAAGTGTGAGTACAGATCCCCCTCTCTTCCTCCTCCTCCCACCCCTCCTCCAACCAGATCTCGTCCTAATCCGCGTGTGTCATGCGGTGGCCTCGCAGGTTTAGCATGCCGGAGGCGGCACCCTTCACCGCGGTGCTCAAGTTCGCCGCCGAGGAGTTCAAGGTCCCGCCCCAGACCAGCGCCATCATCACCAACGGTATGGTCCCCCGCCTCCGCCCCTCCGCGCGTCCTCCCGTCGGATTCTGTAGGGACCGTGGTGCTCTTGGTTGCTCTGGTGCGGTTTAGATTAGGTCCGTCACGAGACTCTATCATCGGGTTGTGGTTTTACCGAGGAAGTGGTAGATAATCCGCGGCTTCTCTGCTCGGTGGGATTTGTCTTTATGTTGGAATGATTGATAGTAATATAGGTGTTCTGTAGGTTCAAATATGCCTGTGAATTTGTGGGAGAAAGAGAGTTAGTGTAGAGCAGTACATCCAAGAAAATATGCCTGTGAATTGTTATGCACAATGTACATACACGTGTAGGTTCAAATATTTTCTGTAGGTTCAAATATTTTCTGTAGGTTCAAATATTTTCTGTAGGTGTACTTCAATGGTACATCTACTTTTTTGTCTGTGAATTGTAGTGCTAGTGTACGTCCTGATCCTAAACAAAAAAGTAGAGCCAATGAGCCAACCCGTACATACGTGTACGTGTATACCAAGTAAATATGCCTGTGAATTGTTATGCACAATGTGCAGATGTTTGTGTAGATCAGTACATCCAAGAAAATAGTTCATCAATAGTACTTCAATGCACCAGTAGTTTCCTCAAATCTTAATCAAGATAAATAGCTATTTAATGTGGGCATTTGCTGCCACACTTCTTTTTTTATATATCAAGAAGTCTGGACTGCTTGGTTTATTTTCCTTTGGTTTCTTTTCAGGTATCTGGTCTGAAATCAATTACTTCTAAGCATTTAGCTTTAGCAAGTCAAATTATCAGTTTCATACATTCTTTGATTCCAGTTAAGCATTTTTTCCCTACCTTCTATCTTTTTGCTGCACTGTTATTTATTGTATCCATACTTTCTGTTAATTTTGCCAGAACATAGAGTTCTGAAGGCTGACTATCCTGTCACTTCAAGTGATTGTGGGTTGCATTATCTTATCTTATTATATGTTTTTAGTTGATTATTTTTGTGTCTTGATTTGTTGGTGGGATGAAGGTTTGGAAAACTGGAAACCAGGGTCCTTAAAAAGATATCTACAGAAATATAAGCTGGAGCGCTTTTGTCTCTCCCTAGAACTGTTGGTATTTGAGTAGCTAGATGTAGAAGGGTAGGGAACAACACAAACTTGAAAAAGTAGATGCAATAGCTAGTTTCCAGCTTAGGGACCAGTACCAGGTGTGTTGTTCCCCTTTGTTTATCTAGAGCCTGATTCATGTGATGGTGATAGCCTGATAGGCAATAGATTTATTTTGGTACAAGTAAACTGCCTTCCAGCCAACCAGAACTAACATTGCATCTAATTAATAAATTCACCAAATATGCAACATATACCCCAAGAGCCATCCTCTTCTTGCTACACCCAATATTTACTTAGGGAAAAGAAAATGCAAATGTCCATGTTGAAACAGTTTTTCTAGGAAATTGTCATGAAACATCCCCCTCTTTAGTTACAAGCATTGCTGCTCTAATCGGTTGGGTATGCATTAAAAATTCAGTCTAAAAGTCAGTTAAAGTTTTAGTTTTAGAGTAATTTTCAGTTTGTAAAACTGAGAAGTGTATTTTTCTATTTTGAAACTTAGTGTAACTATTTTCAGTCATGCAGGTTGTAACTTGAACTTGAAGAACTCCTTAGATAGTTTTTTAGTCTCGTTATACAAAACAAGCTGAAGTTTGAAACCTATTTCTCCTAAGCAGACACTGAAAAATTGCAAATAAGTAGACACTGAAAATTGCAGCCATGTTAAAGTGTCATTTCATTTGGGAGCAGTAACTATAAGAAAAGGAAGTGAGTTGAATTGCAAAAAATGGAAGGTGAAATGAAAAGAACATTGCTCTATGTGAAAACTGTATGTGCAATCTACAAATGTGAAAAACTGTATGTGCTATCATAGGTGATGTGCTGTCAAAAACTGTATGTGCAATCTCCAGAACAATTATGCTTATGTGAAAACTGTATGTGCAATCTCCAAATGTATCATCATAATGTAGGTGTTGTGTTGTGTGATTCTTCATGCTGAGAACTTCAGGTTTTTCAACTTGCTGGACTATATGTTCATTGTTACTACTTGTGATGATGCTGCTGTACTATTTGGGAATTTTGTCCACTTGTCATGCTGCTGTTGTACCCCGAGAGGCCCTTGAGTTTGCCGGAATGTCGATTAACTTCCGTTCCGGCAAATTTTGGTACTCCATATGTCCTATTTTCAGCAAAGGTGATGCTGAAATTTTTCGTGAATTTTAGCATGACTTTGCTAAAAATCGGACATATGGGGTACTTGCTACTAATGCATGGGCCGGGGTATCTTAGTACTTAATTAAGTAGGATCAACTGCCCCTTTATTCTTGCTGCATTAAACCATAGGTGGCAATAGAGCCAACAGATTAGGCCCAACATAGAATTCTCCTCAGCATTGATAAACCCTAGATGATAAACCCAACATATGTGGCAATAGAGCCAAGTGATTAGTGCCAAGTGATTAGGCCCAACCTAGGGTGCCTCGGCATCGATAAACCCTAAATGATGAAAACTTAACTTTTAGGATGCCTCGGTGTCGATAAACCCTAAATGATGAGACCATGATCTTGTTCCTTGACAATAACCAACTTTTTGACCAAACTGTTTTCCTATTTAGAGCGAAACATGGCCAACCACGATGAGGCCAGCGGTTCGGGCGGCAAGCAATTCTGGGAGCTGTCCCAGGAGATGGAGGAACAACCTCACCGCTATGAGGACGCCGCGGAAGACACCGATCCTGACTACACAACCCCTAGTGGCGTCGGGGAGGACACCACTTATGGTGCCGCCGAGGATGCCACCACTGATGATGGCGGCACACACACAGATGGCAGCCAACCGAAGAAGCAAAGGAAGGACCGGCGCCCGAATGCGCTCCGCACCCTGAAGGAGGAATTCACTCAAGTGACTCCGACGGGCATCCAATGGAGCCCAAACATATAGTCAAGGGGTACTCGCTTCAGCTCGGGTGCATTTTCTGGAGCACCGTCTCGATCAACACCAAGAACCTTAGGAATAAGGACCACGGGAATTTGCGCAACCTCCTCTACACGAAGATGCACGAACGATACAAGTTCCCCGCCGAATTTGAAAACACACGCCTCTCAGGGAATAAAGTGAACAGTGCCGCCCTCACGAGGATGAGCACGGCCCTGTCTACTTGGAGAAGCGCGGTGAAGAGAATGATTGATAATGGTGATAGTTATGAGAAGATCAATGCGAAATATCCTTTGGTGAGCGAAGATGAGTACAAGAAGTTCAAGATCAAGTGCGAGAGCAGCGCAACCTCCGAATCAAGTCAGTGGGGGAAAGAAATGTGGGAGTTGAACTTAGGGGAACACAAACTCGGTCCCGGCGGTTACAGAGTGGCGGAGCCTATATGGGACAAGGAGGACGCGGAGCGTGCCGAGCAAGGCCTACCGCCCCGCTTCGAGAAATACAGCGGTGACAAGCACACCAGGAACTTTGTCAGGGCCCGGTACAAGGAGGACCCGATAACAAAGGAGCTTACCACGAATCCGAAGACCAGGGCGCTTGAGCTTGTTCTGGTAAGGAATACACCCCCGTGTAATTAGCTCCATATGGTTGCACTATAATTAATCCCCAATATTTCTAAATGGTTCACGTTCCTTTCGGAGGACACTGAAAGCAGTAGTGCGAGGTCGTCTCAGAGCTCCCCTTTCGACACCCCTTTAAATAGGGCGTTGAACGTAATGAAAAACAAGGATAAGCTCACTAAGCCGACGTCAGCTAGTCGTGTGGCCGGCAAAGGCTTGCCACAAAATGGGGGTCATACTATACCGCTGGTGTGCGGAAGGAGAAAAAGACCAGCTCGGAAAGCCAAACGCGCGAGGTTGAAGCACTCAAGGCACAAGTGGCGCAGATTCCAAAGCTTGTCCAAGAGCAAGTGGAACAACAACTGGGAACGAAGCTCAACGCCATGGTGCCTACATTGATTCATGGGCTGACGACGTGGATTGCGGGCGGCCAACAGGGGCCTCCCCCGGTTCCCAGCTTCACAGCCAGCAACTCGCACAGCGCGTAGGCGGTGCCATTAGTGTCTCCGGCGGCGCCATTGGTGTCTCCGGCGCCGGCACGGGCATTGGATCTGAATGCACCTGGGTGTACGCCGGCAGGCACCTCGCCAGCAAGCGCCCCCTCCATCAGTTGCACGCCCGCCGTTGGCAGTGCCTCGACATTAGCCGAGCTCAACGGCATCACGGTAACTAAGCCTCTCGGTCGATGACTTCATCTCCTTGCCTTTGACTGGGCATCCCTGACGCCCTATACATGTTTTCGTAGGGCGCCGCCTACGTTCCTTGCACTCTTCTGCACTTCGTGGGCGTCGAGTTGGTCGATGTCGCCAAGGGCAGAATCGTTCAACTGGGCAACCCCATGTTCCACAGTAATCCGATGCCACCCACTGTGTATAGGGTTGAAGTGGTTCGGGTGCTGCCAGGCTGCGACGAGCTGTTACCTCCGATTCGACCCGCAGGGGCCAACGAAGAAGATGAGATGACCCTCAGCGCCTGCGTAAACTGGCCCCTGCTTTGGCCGAAGAGCCAGATTCGTTTGGGGGCGGGGGACACCACCCCACAGAAAAGACCGCCAATCGTGCCGGCGCCAAGCCATGGCAAGAACGCCGCAACGCTACCGGACCTGCCGGACATCCCTATGCCAGACATCCCTATGGCACAGGATCCGAACAGCCCTATGGCACAGGATCCGGATGGCGACGACAACGACGACTATACATTTACCAAAGTCGATAAGTACTTTGCCGAACATGGGTATGCTGACGAGTTCTGCGGGCCTCTTTCTCAAGAACCCAACCAAGACGACCGCAATCTAGCTAGTACGGCGGAGAAATCCAATTGCAACAGGCGTCGTCTGGCGTTCAGTTCTCAGGAGACGCCTCCAGCTCCCGCCTTCACCGAGCCTCAGATAGCTAAGGTGCGAAATATTATCAGTCCCAACACGCTGAAGAAAGCGGTCTGTGAGCAGAACTCGGTCCCATTATAGGAGATCAAGAAGAAGGGATGGAAACGAAAGACTAACAAGGGCGCTGGTGCGAGCCAGCCCGCACCGAGTTCGATCCGTGCTCAGGACGGGCCACCTTCACCTAAGGATATCTCAAGGAGGGTGCATGTGGCGGGTAGGGCGATGCTACCGCCAAATATGCTCAATGCTGCAACCGGTGCTATGCGGAGTCTGCACGACAGTGTTCTTTCTTTGGAGAAGTGGCGTCTCAGGGAGAATGATGTGGCATACCCGGTTTTCATGGTCAAGGTGCCAGAGGGCAAGGGCTTTGTGGATGGTGACATCGGGAGTATGATCGTCCTGCAGTTTGATGACATCTTTGCTGTGTTTAACCTTCATCCGCTGCACTACACCTTCGTTCGGCTGTTTTCACTGAGTATGGAGATGCGGATCATTAGAGACAAGACCCCGGACATTGTGATAGTTGACCCCTTCTACATGCGTGCCAAGCACTTGAGCAGCGCTGGAGACCGCCAAGTTGCGAGTTCACACCTCGAAGGTGTCACTCTGGCAAACCCAGATAAGGATAACTTCCTTGTGGTTTACTTTCCCGAGTAAGTCATCCCTTAACCGCCCTGTAACATATGATTTCTTAGATTTCAATCGTTCTTTTTTCTAACATTCCGTGTTCTGTGCAGTGACACACATTGCACACTCATCCTCTTAAGCCCGAAATATTCCATGGCCACGTATTTCGACCCGAACCGTAACTCCAAGATAGACTACACAAATGTCAAGAAAGTTCTTGATGATGTTCTCCCCGGCTACGCCAAATCTGGAGGCACCTTCACCAGGGCAGTTCGTAAGTACGACAAGCAGATGTTCTCACACAATATGAAGTTCTGCTGCGTCAAGCAGCCGCCTGGCGGTCAGAAGGATGCCTACTACGCCCTCCATCACATGCGGGCGATTGTAAGGGACCATCATCACCTTCTGCTACCAGATAATCTCAAAGATTGGGCCACGAACTTGTCGGCAATCCAGGACGCGGACCTCAGACAAGAATTCTTTCGCATCCAGTCAGAGTTTGCGGACATCATCCATCAAGATGTCCTTCATACCTCGGGGCGGTTCTTCCTCAGATATCAACCGTCCAACAATTGCAGGGTGACAACGACCGCGATTTCATGACCATCACGACAGACGGCAGCTTCATCCACGCTCCTGTCCGATGAGTTGAGTCGAAAGTAGTGATGTGTAGTTCTGAAACATTGATTGGCTCATGTTGTAATTAAACTTTAATGAATTCGTATGTCTCTTTGGTTTGGACAGTCGTTCAACTTAGATGTAATCGATGCTATTTATTAGTAGGACCATGAATCGTGCTATTAATGTCTTGCTTTTCTCTTCCGATCCTTTTGTTGCATACTTACATATTGCTTATGTATTGTCTGTTGTTTGGCTTGTGCATAGAGATGCCGTCGTATGTCGTGTACAAGGGTAAGGTTCCTGGAGTCTACGACGACTGGGAGGAGTGTCGGAGACAGGTTCACCATTTCAGCGGTAACAGTTACAAAGGGTACACCACCACTAGGGCGGAGGCCGAATCTAGATATGCCCGGTATCTAGCGGGAGAGAGGAGGGAGCGTTGAAGGAACCGGATGAAGGCCAGTTTGATCGCGATGATGCTCATCGTGATGACCACAACTCTCTTCTATGTGATGGTAGTTTAGATCATCGATATCGACTTGTAATGTGAAGACAAACTCGATACTCGTGGTCTTGAGACTTGTAATGTTTTATCTTTGTTTGGTCTTTTGAATTCGGAGACTAATATGATGAATTGTATTCGGAGACTAATCTTCTATTCTATTCGATGAATCTGATGTTGTTATGTGCTGTTGTCTATATTCTGTCCAATAATATATTTTGTAACCTGTGCAAAAATCAGAAAAGTAAAAAAAACAAATATTCATACTAATGGCGCATCACCACCAGGTGCGCCATTAGTATGCCAAAGGATACTAATGGCGCATCAACACAGAATGCGCCATTAGTATGACAAAGCACATGCTTACGTATGGCCCCCCGGGAGGCACACTAATGGCGCATGGTGTTACATACTAATGGCGCACTGCTTGGTGCGCCATTAGTATACCAGATACTAATGGTGCACCAGTGGTGCGCCATTAGTAAAGAATACTAGTGGCGTGGTACTAATGGCGCACTGGTAATGCGCCATTAGTAGGCAAAACCAGTGCGCCACTAGTAGGCCTTTTTCTAGTAGTGACTCCAAAAATCCTAAAATAAATTTTCCCCGTCCTCTAAAAATATAGCGGACAAAGTGAACATTTATTTGGGCCTCTAATGCAATTTTGAAAAACGCATATTTTTCCTAATTCAAAAAAATAGCGATAAAGCTCCGAAAAAAAATTCTTATTTGATTTTAACATTAAATCTCCAATATTTCTTTATTTTTGGGAAGTCATTTTATCCCCTCTCTTTTAGTTTTATAAAAGAAATATTCGAAGAGAAAATAATTAAAATCAAAAGATCCTCGTTTCAAAATTTGAGAAAACTCAAATATGAAAATAACGAAATCCCCAACTCTCTCCGTGGGTCCTTGAGTTTCGTAGAATTTCTCGGATCAAGCCAAAATGCAATAAAATATGATATGCAATGATGATCTAATGTATAACATTCCAAATTGAAAATTTGGGATGTTACAAACCTACCCCCTTGAAATGAATCTTGCCCTCGAGATTCGGGTTGGCTAGAAAATAGGTGAGGGTGATCCTTCCATATGTCTTCCTCTCGCTCCCAGGTGGCTTCATCTTCGGTATGGTGGCTCCACTGGACCTTGCAGAACTTTATAACCTTGTTGCGTGTGACTCGGCTGGGAAACTCGAGAATCTTCACTGGTTTCTCCTTGTAAGTCAAATCGCTATGCAACCGAGTCGCTTCCAGTGACACTGTATTTGTCAGAGGAATATCAGCCATCTCTGCGTGGCACTTCTTCAGCTGGGAAACATGGAACACATCGTGAACTCCTGACAATCCTTCGGGCAACTCCAACTGGTAAGAAACTTCTCCCATACATTCCAAAACTTTGTATGGTCCCACAAAACATGCTACTAACTTTCCCTTAACTCCAAAATGCTTAACTCCTCGAAGTGGGGACACCCGAAGATAAACTCTGTCTCTGACTTTGCAAACTGTCTCCTTGCGTTTAGAATCCGCATAGCTCTTCTGCCTGTATTTAGCTACCTTGAGTCTATCGTGAATCAGCTTAACCTTCTCTTCAGACTCTTTAATTAAATCTGGTCCAAACAACTGATGGTCTCTGTCGGTGTCAAAACCGGCAGATCTCCGGTAGGGGGTCCCGAACTGTGCGTCTAGGCGGATGGTAACAAGAGACAAGGGACACGATGTTTTTACCCAGGTTCGGGCCCTCTCGATGGAGGTAAAACCCTACTCCTGCTTGATTGATATTGATGATATGGGTAGTACAAGAGTGGATCTACCACGAGATCAAGGAGGCTAAACCCTAGAAGCTAGCCTATGGTATGATTGTTGTAATGGTTGTGTGTCCTACGGACTAAAACCCTCCGATTTATATAGACACCGGAGAGGGCTAGGGTTACACAGAGTCGGTTACAATGGTAGGAGATCTACATATCCGTATCGCCAAGCTTGCCTTCCACGCCAAGGAAACTCCCATCCGGACACGGGACGAAGTCTTCAATCTTGTATCTTCATAGTCTTGGAGTCCGGCCGATGATGATAGTCCGGCTATCCGGACACCCCCTAGTCCAGGACTCCCTCGGTAGCCCCTGAACCAGGCTTCAATGACGATGAGTCCGGCGCGCATATTGTTCGGCATTGCAAGGCGGGTTCCTCCTCCGAATAATTCATAGAAGATAGTGAACACCAGGATAGTGTCCGGCTCTGCAAAATAAATTTCAAATTCCACCGTAGTGAGAATAATATGTACACAAGTTCAATCTGCTGTCATATTTTGTGGCGTGACGTCATGCCACTACCAAGCCTTTACTTGAATCGTCTTTTATTATACCACCACAGCGCGTTTAGCGAAGCGGTTTCCTTGGCACGTCTTGTCGAAGTAGAGATCGTGTTCCCCTTATTCTGGGATTCCCATCTATACGGACGTGGGTAACCCAACCGCGCAATTGATGGTGGCGCTTGGGAGATAAGCGAGTTTTATCAGGCCGGTGGGGACGCATAGTCTTCGTCCGCCCATATATAAGGGGATAAGGATCCACCTTTTTTACCTACGCCTTCTTCCTCCTTTGCTTATCCATCTCCGCGCACTCGAGCTCCAGCGCGCAAGTCCGCGCATCTCGTCTCAACCTTCTCCAGCCATGTCCGGAGCGGGAGGCAAGTGGATGGCCTCCTCCGTTACGGAGGGGCACATCGAAAAACTGCGCGGCGCCAGATACCTGTCCAGCGGCATCGCGCACCGGCTGCCCGACAAGGGGCAGCTCATCCCCACCCCCAGGCCCCATGAGAGGGTCATATTGCTTCCCCACTTCCTCCGCGGACTGGGCTTCCCACTTCATCCCTTCGTCCGGGGGCTCATGTACTACTACGGCCTGGACTTCCACGATCTGGCGCCAAACTTCATCCTCAACATCTCGGCGTTTATCGTCGTGTGTGAGGTCTTCCTCTGCATCCAGCCCCACTTCGGCTTGTGGCTAAAAACCTTCAATGTCAAGCCGAAGGTAGTGAAGGGCGTCCAAGCGGAGTGCGGAGGCGCTATGGTGGGAAAAATGCCCAACGTCCTCTGGCTCGAGGGCGCCTTCGTGGAAGCCATCAAAGGGTGGCAATCGGGGTGGTTCTATATCACCGAGCCGCGGGACCCTAAATGGGCAGTGGCCCCCGAGTTCAGATCTGGTACCCCCATGCAGCTCACCTCCTGGAAAGAGAAGGGCTTGCTATGGGGCAGTTCGAAGGAGCTAACCGGACTCCAGTCCTGTCTCTAGACCCTGGTGAACAAGAAACTCAAGCTTGTCAACGTGATCCAGGTCATGCTCGTCCGCCGGATTCTCCCCAGCCAGCAACGGGCCTTCAATCTGTGGGAGTTTGATCCGGCACAGCACCGGACCCTTAACGGGCTCTTCGACACAACGTACGAAGCTGCCTGGAGGGTGCTGTTCAAGGGCGGAGAAGCCCCCGCATCTGCAACTGAAGATCGCGGATTCAGCACGAAACGCCCGGCCGGTGTGGTAAGATATGTTATCCTTTATGGGATATTTATTTCTTTCATAGTTTGACTCTATTGTGGGATCTAAAATTCCCAATGCCTTTAACAGGACTGGTAGAGGACGTCCGGACAGGTTAACTGTCCGGCTCCCCTCCCCGAAGACCCAGCGGATACCCGTTTAACGGGGCTGCTAGTCCCGACACTTTATGTGGTGCCGGAGAAGAAGGCCAAGAAGAAGGCCACGGGAACCCGAAGGAGTTCCCGGCGCCAGGTGGTATCGAACTCGTCGTCCGATGGCTCCGAGGCGGACTCCTCCCCCGAAGACGAGGAGGAGAAAGAGGACTCTCCCCAGGAGGGGGAGAGAGGAAGAGGAAGGCTTCCCCAACAGGGGAGGCCGAGGGGTCCAAGAGGGGAAGGACCCTTCCTCCGGACAGCTCCGCCAACACTAACGTTGGCGACGAAGGGTGGCCCTCAAGGGCCAAGCCTCCGGCAAGATCGTAAGTATCCGGATCCATGAATGATTTATAATTTCTCTTTTGTGCCACATAGTGTCCTTCTAATGCCGCACACTACCTGTAGTCCGGCCGAGGATGATCTTCCCGCTTCATCAAGCGGGTCCTTGGCTCCGTCGGATGCAGATTCCATTCCGACCGCCTCCACCCCTCGCGATGCTGAGGACGCCGAGGTGGGATCCCAGGAGGGGACCCGCCAGGAGGGGGAGGCTCCGGAGGTGCCACAGGGCAATCTCCCAGACTTCGTGTCGGACTCCGCGCCGGAACCCGCAGTGGTTTCGGAGTCCGGCAGGCGGCCCCTTCGTAAGAAGGGCAAGACCGTGACACCAGCAGCCTCTGTCCAACCGGAGGCGCCGGACAACTTGCTGGAGGCGCTCAACGGCGCTTCCATCGAGGAAGAACACTGCACTATCATGAGTGCGGTGATTCAGAAGGTTCAGCTCGCCAAGAGCGGACTGACCGAAGCCTGCAGTAGCCTTCTAACAGGCTTTGAGGTAAGAAGTTTTGAAATATGTAATGTAATACCGCATAGACAGTAGCCCATGATGCTCGGTTCGGTGTTCGGAAAGAAAAACCGGACTGAGGATCTAAAAAAGACATACGTAGGAGTTCTAAAAATTATGTCAATGTGGGTTTGCAGGCTGCGCTGCTAACCTCTGCCGCACTGACTGCGGAGGTCGATGCTTTGAAGCAGAACCTCGAGAGTTCCGAGAACGAGCTCGGCCTTGCCAAGAAGCAGCTCGAGGACAAAGACGGTGAGTAACACCGTATTAAATTTGTACCTTACAGAAAAGGATTTTGGTTGCAATGGAAATGACAAGGATAACGTGGGCACTGCTGGGGCCACGAACGAGGTGGCGACCCTGAAGGAGGCCGTGTCCGCGGCCGAACGTAATGCGGCCGCGGAACGAGCGGAGCGAGAGAAGCAGGAGGCGCGGGTGGCGGAGGTGCGGCAAGAGCTCCAGGCTCTCATGGAGAAGCATCCGAGTTTGGAGCGCGACTCGAAGACTCGAGGGTCCGAGCTTGCCTCGGCTCTTGAAAGTGCCAAAGCCGCTAAGGCCGAGGCCCATAAGGCCCTCCAGGAGATTGAGGCGGTGAAGAAAATAGCGGCGGGTAAGGCATTTTTCATGCAAAGCAAGCATGTGAATGTGAATTACCTGTTACTTACCCGAATTCGGAGCTCTCCAGGGGCGTTTGCAGATCTGCCTCGCAGCGTGTCCGATGCCGCCGCATTCTACCGGGCCGAGGAGGGGAGCTCGACGGAGAAGGTCTTCTGGTCTCAGTATGCTGAGGCCGGACATCCGGTGCCCCTTAGCGACCAGCTGAAGCAGCTGGTCGAGCTCCACAAGGTAGCCGAGCAGGCCATGAAGGGCCTCATAGTCCGGCTGTGGCCTGAAGAGGCCATGCCTGGGAGCTACTTCGGCCTCGTGCGGCGGTTGGTGGATGCGTGCCCTTGGGTGGAAGTCATCAAGTGCTCCGCCTGTATTGAAGGTGCCCGTCGGGCCCTTGCCCGCGCAAAGGTGCACTGGGGGAGGCTGGATGCTGAGAGGCTTCTGACAGACACGCCGCCGGCGGGCAAGGAGTATCGTACACCCGAAATGTATTATAAGAGTGTCCTGAAGGGTGCCCGCAAGATTGCGGATGAGTGCCCCAAAGATGTAATATTTGAGTAGACTCGCAATGTGTTATCCTGTGCGCTGAAAACTTTGTTCATATGCGCTAAGCAACGCTTATTAATTTCAAATATTACCTTCTGTGCGGCCGTTTATCAAATCTGAGAGATGGCAAGTCGTCGGCTTCAGCCCCCAAGCCACGAGTGCTGGGGTGTTCGGGATAAACTTGAGCGCTCTTGTTCCCATTTTTGGGTCCATCTAGGGAGGCGCTCAACACAACGAACAAGGCAACCAGACTTATAATGCTTGGACACTCTCACTTAGCCATAGAATTCTATAATTTTAAATTTCGGCGAAGACCCTAGTGTTCGGAAGACCGAGTTCGGGGCGCTATCCACGCCTGGGCCGGACGAAGCCGGTTCCTCGCTCTAAGCGGCATAAGTCTTTAGGGACTCGAAAAGACCTCTCGAACAGCGACCAGCTCTCGCCTTATCATGACGGTCAGTTTTAGCTTTCTCCACTGAGGCGCTCGCCCAGCTCAACCGGGGCGCAATCGCAGTGGTTCTCCCAGTGCTACCTTAGCCGATAGAACGGAACGTAAGGTACCAAAACATGGGAGCCGGGCAAACCCAACTATTGACCCAAGACATGATTCGGAGCCGATGCATATAATGCTATAAGTTCGGGGTGCCGCACTTGTGAAAGTGTTCGGACTTATCACACCATAATGCGGGGAACATAGGCCCCTGGTGTATTCGACCGTACCAAATTGTACGGATGCAAGATGTCATAAATGAACATATATAAAGAAAAGGAATGCAATTATAAGCGAAAAGTGATGCATTGTTTATTCAAGGAATTCTGCTATGAGTGCAGAACAATACAAATAGTGCGGTAAGCAAGGGTTTGGACTATTAGACATGTCCCCCTCCAGGGGTAGGCTGCGGAATGGTGTGTTAAACAGATTTAATGCTCATAATGGAGACCACCTAAGTGTTCGTCGTAGCCATTGTTCCTCCCTGGCTGTTGCATCGTGAGTTCGGCAGATCTACTACCGGACAGGGCCTCTGGTAAACGGAGTCCTGTGGAAAAAAAAGAGAAAAAAAAGAAAGTGACACACGTGGGAGCCCCTGGTGTGGTTGAGCCGCACTCTGGGCCTTTCGTGGTCGTGCCCCTCCCCCTATGCCCATGGTATCTTCAGAGCGTAATGATGTACACGAAGAGCTCGTCTTGCAATCATGCAAGGGCTGGGGTGGGGCCGCATTGCTACGCGTGCTCGGAACGTGGCAGGTGATCTTGATGTATGTTACTCCGGGCGCGTTTAGTCATGTCCGGTCGTTTAACGGCCGGACTCGAAAATTGCCTTAAGAGGCTGCTCTGTACTTCTGCCGCGAGAGCCGCTGTGTGTTCCTCCGTTCGGAGGGAGCGTTCATTGTTTCCGTTGACCGTGATGACTCCACGAGGGCCTGGCATCTTGAGCTTAAGGTATGCATAATGCGGCACCGCGTTGAACTTTGCAAACGAGGTTCGTCCGAGCAGGGCGTGATAGCCACTGCGGAACAGGACTATGTCGAAGATTAATTCCTCGCTTCGGAAGTTATCCGGGGATCCGAAGACCACTTCCTGTGTGACTGAGCCTGTACAATTGGCCTCAACACCTGGTATGACGCCTTTGAAGGTCGTCTTTGTAGGTTTAATCCTTGAGGGGTCTATGCCCATCTTGCACACTGTATCCTGATAAAGCAGGTTCAGGCTGCTGCCGCCGTCCATCAGGACTCTAGTGAGGTGAAATCCATCGACGATTGGGTCTAAAACCAATTCGGCGAATCCGCCATGGCGGATACTGGTGGGGTGGTCCCTTCGATCGAAATTGATCGGGCAAGAGGACCATGGATTGAACTTCGGGGCGACTGGCTCCATCGCATATACATCCCTAAGTGCACGCTTCCGCTCCCTCTTGGGTATGTGGGTTGCGTATATCATGTTAACCGTCCGCACTTGTGGGGGGAAACCCTTTTGTCCTCTACTGTTCGGTGGCCGGGTCTCTTCCTCGTCGTCGCTATGCAGCCCCTTGTCATTGTTTTCGGCAATTAGCTTGCCTGCCTGCTTGAATACCCAACAATCTCTGTTGGTGTGATTAGCTAGCTTTTCGGGGTGCCATGTATCTGGCAAGAGCGGTCGAGTATTCGGTCCAAATTGGACGGACCCGGAGTAGTTCTTTTGAATGGCTTTTTCCGCTGACCGGGTTTAGAGCCTCTGAATCCGGCGTTGTCTACCGTATCCTCAGTGTTATCGCCGTTAATGCGGCGTTTGTTTTTGTTGCGACGCGACCTGCTATTGCGGTCCTTGTTGTCCGGACTGCCAGAATTTTTGCTGAGGTTGTTACTGCAGGCTAGCCAGCTGTCCTCCCCCGCACAGAAGCGGGTCATGAGTGATGTGAGGGCTGCCATGGATTTCGTCTTTTCCTGTCCTAGGTGCCGGGCCAGCCACTCGTCGCGGATGTTATGTTTGAAGGCTGCGAGGGCCTCTACATCCGGACAGTCGACGATTTGATTTTTCTTTGTTAAGAACCGTGTCCAGAACTATCTGGCCGATTCGTCTGGCTGCTGAATTATATGGCTTAGGTCATCGGCGTCTGGTGGTCGCATATATGTGCCCTGGAAGTTGTCAAGGAATGCGGCTTCCAGGTCCTCCCAAGACCCAATTGATTCTGTTGGCAAGCTGTTAAGCCAATGCCGAGCTGGTCCTTTAAGCTTGAGTGGGAGATATTTGATGGCGTGGAGATCGTCACCACGGGCCATGTAGATGTGAAGGAGGTAGTCTTCGATCCAAACCGCGGGGTCTGTTGTGCCATCGTAGGATTCAATGTTCACGGGTTTAAACCCTTCAGGGATTTGATGATCCATTACTTCATCTGTGAAGCATAGTGGGTGTGCGGCGCCTCTATATTGAGCAATATCACGACGTAGCTCAAGAGAGTTTTGTCCGCTGTGTTCGGCCCGGCCGGAGTAGCTGTATCCGGCGCGACGGTAGTCCTCGTGGGTCGTGGGGCGCTCGCGTGATCCGTAGATAGAACTTGATTGTCTTGCCTTATCCTCCAATATATCCCGCAAGTCCGGCGCATTCCCCCGTGGCTTCGCGCTTTTCGAGCGGTGCCGTGGTACGGTTCTGGCGGAGGGCCTGGATGCCTCTCTGTCGCGGCCACGAGGTGGTCGGTCTGCCGTATTGTGCACTGGTGATGAAGGTTTGTATGCTTCCTCCTCTAGTCGGGGGAGCAACTTGCGTTTTGGGTAGCTTTTGGAGGGGCGCTCGAGTTCATACTCTTCGGCCGCGAGGACCTCAGTCCATCTGTCGGCCAGCAGGTCTTGATCAGCTTGAAGTTGTTGCTGCTTTTTCTTTAGGCTGTTTGCCGTGGCCATTAGCCTGCGTTTGAAACGCTCCTGTTCGACGGGATCCTCGGACACGACGAATTCGTCGTCATTGAGGCATGTAATTTTCATCCTCCTCGTTTGCTGCTCTCTCCTGAGGGCTGGCTTCTCCGTCCTCCTGTGCTGAATCTTGCTGGAGGGGGTTGTCTTCGGCAATCTCTAGGGTGTTGTTATCTCCGGTGCCGGAATCTCCATTCTTGTTGTGGCGGGATTTAGAGCGGCGCTGCTGACGTCGGTGCTTGGACTGTTTCTTAGAGGAATCTGCCCCCGCTGCTTCTTCGCCGTCCGCATCCTTCGGGGTGCCAACCATGTATATGTCGTATGACGAGGTGGTCTTCCAGTGCCCCGTAGGCGCTGGTTCTTGATCGTCTCCGGCATCGTCGTCCATACCGTCGATGTCTTTGGAGTCGTAGTCTAGCATGTCGGTTAGATCATCGACAGTGGTTACAAAGTGGGTGGTGGGTGGGCTTTGAATTTGTTCGTCGTCCGCATCCCAACCATCCTGACCGCAGTCCGGCCAGGGCTCTCCTGATAGCGAGAGATACTTTAACGAGTTTAGGATGTCGCCAAAAGGCGAGTGCTGAAAGATGTGCGCAGCGGTGAACTCCATGACCGGCGCCCAATCGGATTCGATTGGCAGGGGCGCAGGAGGTTCGGAGTCCGGCAAGGAGTCCGGCACCTCGGAGTCACGAGCTTTGCAAAGGACAAGATCGGTATTCGGCACCATCGCCGTAGAAGTTGCAACTCCCGAGGCGGTGTCTAGCCACCTGTCCTCGATCTGCGCAGTCGGCTCCGAACTATGGGTCAGAGCGGATTCGTGTGCGGCCTCCAAGGTACTGTCCGGCGGTAGAGCTAAATCATGCCCATCGTGAGAGTGCGGCACGCTCGGCTGTGGCTCGAATCCATCGAAGATCAAGTCTCCACGGATGTCAGCCGTGAAGTTTAGGCTTCCGAATCTGACCTGATGGCCAGGGGCGTAGCTTTCGATCTGCTCCAGATGGCCGAGTGAATTGGCCCGCAGTGCAAAGCCGCCGAACACAAAGACCTGTCCGGGGAGAAAAGTCTCACCCTGGACGGCGTTGTTGTTGATTGAAGAAGCCATCAAGCCTATCGGTGACGACACAGAGGAACTCTCAATGAAAGCACCAATGTCGGTGTCAAAACCGGCAGATCTCGGGTAGGGGGTCCCGAACTGTGCGTCTAGGCGGATGGTAACAGGAGACAAGGGACACGATGTTTTTACCCAGGTTCGGGCCCTCTCGATGGAGGTTAAACCCTACTCCTGCTTGATTGATATTGATGATATGGGTAGTACAAGAGTGGATCTACCACGAGATCAAGGAGGCTAAACCCTAGAAGCTAGCCTATGGTATGATTGTTGTAATGGTTGTGTGTCCTACAGACTAAAACCCTCCGGTTTATATAGACACCGGAGAGGGCTAGGGTTACACAGAGTCGGTTACAATGGTAGGAGATCTACATATCCGTATCGCCAAGCTTGCCTTCCACGCCAAGGAAAGTCCCATCCGGACACGGGACGAAGTCTTCAATCTTGTATCTTCATAGTCTTGGAGTCCGGCTGATGATGATAGTGCAGTTACCCGGCCACCCCCTAGTCCAGGACTCCCTCAGTCTCCAACCTCATCCCACAACAACGGTGTCCTGCACCTCCTTCCGTACAAAGCTTCGAAAGGGGCCATCTTCAAACAGGCTTGATAACTGTTGTTGTATGAGAACTCTGCAGATGGCAAATTGCCGTCCCAACTAGATCCATAATCTAGCGCACAAGCTCTCAACATGTCCTCCAGAATCTGATTGACTCTCTCGGTCTGTCCATCTATCTGTGGATGAAAGGTTGTACTGAACTCTAGCCTGGTACCCAAAGTTTCATGCAACTGATTCCAGAACTTTGAGGTAAACTGGGTTCCTCTCTCTGATACAATGGTCCTCGGAACTCCATGCAGACATACGATCCTGGTCATGTATATGTTTTCCAACTTAGCACTGGTTTAAGTGGTCTTCACTGGGAAGAAATGAGCTACTTTCGTCAAACGATCGACTACAACCCATATCGAGTCATAGCCAGAACGAGTCCTGGGCAATCCCGTGATAAAATCCATGCCTAGCTTATCCCACTTCAATTCGGGTATCGGCAATGGCTATAGCAATCCCACTGGCTTCTGATGTTCTGCCTTCACTCTCTGACATACATCACAAACTGCTACATACTCCGCAATATCCTTCTTCATTCCGGTCCACCAGAAACTATCCTTCAAATCCAAATACATCTTGGTATTTCCTGGGTGAATCGAATACGGCGAATCATGGGCCTCCTGCAGAATCAACTTCCTGATCTCCGGATCATTAGGCACATATACGTGGTCCTCAAACCATAAGGTATCGTGCTCATCCTCACGAAATCCCTTAGCTTTTCCTTTGCTCATCCTTTCCTTTATCTCGGCAATCTCCTTGTCCGTCTTCTGAGCTTCTCTGATCTTATCCATCAAAGTAGACTGAATCTCCAATGCTGGTACATAGCCTCTTGGAACTATTTCCAAACATAGCTCATGAAGATCCTTTGCTAACTCCTGGGGTAACTCTCCAGTCATGAGTGTGTTGACATGGCTCTTGTGACTCAACGCATCGGCTACTACGTTAGCCTTTCCGGGATGATAATGCAACCTCATATCATAATCCTTAATGAGCTCCAACCATCTCCTTTGCCTGAGATTCAACTCCTTCTGCGTGAAGATATACTTCAAACTCGTGTGATCCGTGTACACCTCACAATGGTTTCCGATGAGAAAATGTCTCCATCTCTTCAACGCATGCACTATGGCTGCTAACTCCAAATCATGTGTAGCATAATTCAACTCATGGGGTTTAAGCTGTCGTGAGGCATATGAAACAACTCTTCCCTCCTGCATAAGCATTGTTCCAACTCCTTGACGAGAAGCGCCACAATACACTTGATAATCTTTGCGTTGATCTGGAAGAATCAACATTGGTGTTGTAACCAAGTGTTTCTTCAACTCCTGGAAACTAGCCTTACATTCCTCAGTCCATTTGAACTTGGTGTCCTTCTTCAACAACTCCGTCATGGGCTTTGCAATCTTCGAGAAGTTCTCAATGAATCTCCGGTAGTATCCCGCGAGTCGAAGAAAACTCCGGATCTCTCCAACTAACGTGGGTGCTTCCCAGTTTGTCACAGTGACAACTTTGGTCGGATCTACTGCTATTCCTTCTCCAGATATAACATGTCCGAGGAATCGAACTTCCTTCAACCAAAACTCACCCTTGCTGAACTTGGCACATAACTAATGTTCCCTGAGCTTCCCAAGTACCAAATGCAAATGCTCCTTATGCTCCTCTTCATTCTTCGAGTAAACCAGAATATCATCAATGAACACCACGACGAACTTATCCAAAAACTCCATAAACACCTTGTTCATCATGTTCATAAAATAGGCTGGTGCGTTAGTCAGACCAAATGACATAACGGTATACTCATATAGCCCATACCTTGTGGTAAAAGCTGTCTTAGGTATTGAGGGAGTCCTGGATTAAGGGCCCTCGGACAGCCGGACTATATACTTTGGCCAAACTGTTGGACTATGAAGATACAAGATTGAAGACTTTGTCCCATGTCCGGATGGGACTCTCCTTTGAGTGGAAGGCAAGCTTGGCAATTCGGATATGTAGATCTCCTTCTCTGTAACCGACTCTGTGTAACCCTAGCCCCCTCCAGTGTCTATATAAACAGGAGGGTTTAGTCCGTAGGACAACAACAATCATAATCATAGGCTAGCTTCTAGGGTTTAGCCTCTACGATCTCGTGGTAGATCAACTCTTGTAATACTCATATCATCAAGATCAATCAAGCAGGAAGTAGGGTATTACCTCCATCGAGAGGGCCCGAACCTGGGTAAACATCGTGTCCTCCACCTCATGTTACCATTAGCCTTAGACGCATAGTTCGAGACCCCCTACCCGAGATCCGCCGGCTTTGACAGCGACATTGGTGCTTTCATTGAGATTTCCACTATGCCGTCGCGATAGGGCTTGATGGCTCCTTCAATCATCTTCAACGACGCGGTCCAGGGGGAGGTTTCCCCCTCCCCGGACAAATCTTCGTATTCGGCGGCTTCGTACTGCGGGCCAACTCGCTTGGCCATCTGGAGCAGATCGATAGCTACGCCCCTGGCCATCAGGTCAGGTTTGGAAGCTTGAACTATACTGCTGACATCTGCAGAGACTTGATTTTCGACGGATTCGAGCCCGAGTCAGGTGCGCCGAATAGTCACGACGAGCATGACTTAGATCTGCCATCGGACAATGTTCCGGAGACCGCGCCTGTGGCAGCCCCAGGAATCAATCCGGAGCAGATAGTGCCATCCGAGGACGGGTGGATGGACCCCGCCATGGAGGTCGCACACTCATCGGCGTTGGAGCTAAACATTGTTCTCACCTCCTATGAGGTCGGTATCGTCGGACCCCCGGACTCGTCTCCGGTTACAGGATCTGAACCACGTACGTCCGTTCCTATCGAATCTGATTGGGCACCGGTCATGGAGTTCACCTCGGCGGATATTTTTCAGCACTCGCCCTTGGGTGATGTGCTAAATTCATTAAGGTCTCTTTCCTTCTTGGGAGATTCTTGGCCGAATTATGTCTGGGTCGAGTGGGAAGCGGACGATGAAGAAATTCGTTCCCCACCCACCACCCACTTAATAGCCACTCTCAATGACTTAACCGACATGCTCGACTTCAACTACTAAGATATCGATGGTATGGACGACAATGCAGGAGAAGAACAGGAACCACCGCCTATCGGGCGCTGGACAGCCACCTCATCATATGATATATATATATATATATATATATATATGGTGGACACCCCAAAGAAAGCAATGGCGATGAGACAACGGAAGATAACCCCTTGGAGAAGCAATCTAGGCACCGGCGTCATAGGCGCCGCTCCAAGCCCCGCCATAGCAAAAATAATGATACCGGTACAAGAGATAACAATCCGGATGGTGCCGAATACAAAAACAATCCTGCCCAGCCAGGCTTCGAGCAGGCCGAGCAAGAGAATGGGCAAGCCAGCCCTAAGGAACAGGCAATAGAAGGAGAATTAGAGGATGGTAATTACATGCCTCTCTCCGAAGACGAAGTGAGCCTTGGCGACAAAGAATTCATCATGCCTGAGGATCCCGTCGAGCAGGAGCGCTTCAAACGCTGTCTTATGGCCACTGCAAAAAGCCTAAAGAAAAAGTAGCAACAGCTTCAAGCTGATCAAGATCTGCTAACTGATAGATGGACCGAGGTCCTGGCTGCCGAGTAATACGGACTCGAGCGCCCTACCAAAAGTTACCCAAAGCGCAGGTTGCTACCTCAACTTGAGGAGGAGGCGTTAAAGCCCACACTACCAGCGCATGATGCAGCTGACCGGCCACCCCATGGCCGAGACAAAGCGGCGTACCAGCCCGAAGTCCAGACTGCACCCCGTCGCCAATCAAACAATAATACTAAGGCCCGGGGCTACACGAAGGACCTACGAGACGTATTGGAAAACAAAGCAGGATAGTCAAGATCGATCTACGGATCGCGGGGGCACGCCACAACGCATGACGATGACCGTCACGCCGGATACACTAAACAGAAGCCCGGCCGGGCCGAATACAACAGACGAGATTCATTTGAACTACGTCGGGATATAGCCCGGCATAGAGGCGCCGCACACCCCCTATGCTTCACTGATGAAGTAGTGGATCATGAATTCCCAGAAGGGTTTAAACGCATGAACATTGAATCATATGATGGCACAACAGACCCCACGGTATGGAATAAAGATTTTCTCCTACACATTCACATGGCCCGCGACGATGACTTACATGCCATAAAGTACCTACCACTTAAGCTCAAAGGACCGGCTCGGCATTGGCTGAATAGCCTGCCAGCAAGCTCCATTGGCAGTTGGGAGGACCTGGAAGACGCATTCCTTGACAACTTCCAGGGCACTTACGTGCGACCACTGGATGCTAATGACTTAAGTCACATAACCCAACAGCCCAGAGAGTCATCCAGGAAATTCTTGACTCGGTTCCTAACTAAAAAGAACCAAATTGTCGACTGTCCGGATGCCGAAGCCCTAGCAGCCTTCAAGCATAACATCTGTGACGAATGGCTCGCCCAACACCTCGGCCAAGAGAAGCCAAAATCCATGGCAGCCCTAACGACACTCATGACCCGCTTTTGTGCGGGCGAGGACAGCTGGCTGGCTCGTAGCAACATCACACCAAAAAACTCCAGCGATTCAGACGCCAGAGACACCAATGATAAGCCACAACGCAATAGATACAAGCGTCGCAACAATGGCGACAACACCGAAGACACGGCAGTCAATGCCAGATTCAGAGGCTCTAAATCCGGACAGCGGAAAAAGCCATTCAAAAGAAACAATCCGGGCTCGTCCAGTTTGGACTGCATACTTGATCGCTCATGTCAAATTCACGGCACCCCCGATAAACCAGCCAACCACACTGACAGAGAATATTGGGTGTTCAAACAGGCTGGCAAGTTGAATGCCGAAAACAAGGAAAAGGGGCTGCATAGCAATGACGACGAGGAGCACCGGCTGCCAAACACAGGAGGACAGAAGAAATTCCATCCCCAGGTGAAAACGGTGAATATGATATATGCAACCCATATTCACAAGAGGGAACAGAAGCGTGCACTAAGGGACGTCTATGCGATTGTGCCAGTCGCCCCAAAGTTCAACCCATGGTCCTCTTATCCGATCACTTTCGATCGCAGGGACCATCCTACCAGTATCCGTCATGGCGGTTCGGCCGCATTGGTCCTCGACCCCATCATTGACGGATTCCATCTCACACGAGTCCTAATGGACGGTGGCAGCATCCTAACCTGCTCTATCAGGATACAGTGCACAAAATGGGAATCGACCCCTCAAGGATCAAGCCCACAAAAACCACCTTCAAAGGTGTCATACCAGGTGTGGACGCCTGTTGCATGGGCTCAATCACACTGGAAGTGGTCTTCGGATCTCCAGACAATTTCCGAAGCGAGGAGTTAATCTTCGACATCGTCCCCTTCAGCAGTGGATATCATGCACTGCTCGGATGAACCATATTTGCCAGATTCAATGAGGTACCGCATTACGCATACGTCAAGCTCAAAATGTCAGGACCTCGCGGGGTTATAACAGTTAATGGAAACACAGAGCGTTCGCTCCGTACGGAGGAGCACACGGCGGCCCTCGCGGCACAAGTACAAAACAGCCTTCTTAGGCACACAGCCAATTCGGCGATAAAGAACCTGGACACCGTCAAGCGAGTCCGGAGTACCCCGCAACAGGATCATCTGGCACATCCAGAGCTCGACTAGCAATTCGGCCTCCGTCCTAGACCCAGTCAAGCGGCGAAGTTTGTGCCACGCGTACATAATTACGCACTTAAAGTACCATGGGCATAGGCGGAGGCACGACTATGACACGGTCCACAATGAGGTTCAACCGCCCAGGACCCAGGCATCATTACACCTTTTTTCTTTCAGGTCCCCATCTTCGGGAGGCGCTTCCGATAGACCGACTATCGGACACATAGCAGGAGAGACACACCAAGAAGAAAAGAAGCTGGGGCATACAAGGGAATCCTCAGGTGGTCTCTGATAACGATCGTTATACCTATTTTACATACCCGCACACAACTCGCTCCTGGTCAGGATGTGTCAAACAGTCCTATTTTGCTTATCGCACTATTTGTATATGTACGCTTTGACGTATTATTTGAATAATAAGGTAAAATAGTGTACCGCATCAACTTACTATTACTTTTCTTTACCCCTTTCCTCTACTGCACATTTATTACACCCGTACATCATGGTACGTCCAGTTTGCCAAGGGCTTCAGTGTACCCCATAACATGGCAAGAAAAGTCCAAACACTCTCGACAGTGCGGCACCCTGAACTTATAGCATTATATGCATCAGCTCCGAATCATGTCTTGGGTCAATAGTTGGGTTTGCCCGGCTCCTATATTTTGGTACCTTACGTTCCTCTATATCGGCTAAGGTAGCACAGGGACAACTACTGCGATTGTGTCCCGGTTCTTCCGGACGAGCACCTCAGTAGAGAAAGCCGAAAATTGACTGTCATGGTCAGGCGAGAGCTAGTTGCTATTCGAGAGGTCTCAAATCCTTAAAGATTTTTTCCGCTTCGGCCGAGGAATTGGCCTTGTCCGATTTAAGCATATAAAGCTCCCCAAGTTCGGCCTTCCGAATAGTAGGGCCTTCGCCAAAATTTAAAATTGTAGACTTCTATGGCCAAGTGAGAGTGATAAAGTTGTATAGTCTGATTGCCTTGTTCGTTGCGTTAAACACCTCCTTAAAAGGACCAAAAATTTGGATAAAGAGTGTTTATATTTATCCCGAACACCCCGGTACTAGTTACATGGGGGCAGAAGCCGACGACTGGCCAACTTTCAAGATTTTATAAACGGCCGCACAGAAGGTAATTTTTAAAATTAACAAGCGCCATATAGCGCACATGAACTCGTTTTCATATTACATGATGATATGAGTACATTCATTCAAATATTACATCCTTAGCACATTCATCCGCCACAAGGCGGGCACCCTTAATGACATTGTCATAGTATTGTTCAGGGTGGCGATGCTCCTTGCCCTTCGGCGGCCCCTCTATCACCAGCTTCTCGGCATCAATCTTCGCCCAGTGCACTTTCGCACGGGCCAGGGCCTTGCGCGCACCTTCAATGCAGACGGATCGCTTAATGACTTAAAGCCGCGGACACGCATTTACAATATGCTTGACAAGGCCGAAGTAGCTGCCGGGCAGGGGCTCATCAGGCCACAGCTGGACTATGAGGTCCTTCATGGCCAGTTCAGCCGCCTTGTGAAGTTCGACCAGTTGCTTCAGCTAGTCGCTCAGGGGCATCGGATGTTCAGCCCCAATATATTGGGACCAAAACAGCTCCGTCGAGCTCCCTTCCTCAGCTCGGTAGAACTCTGCAGCATTAGGGATCCTGTGCGGCAGATCTGCGAACACTCCTGGAGAGCTCCGAATTCGAGTAAGTAAATGGAAAGTCTCCTTCACATGCTTGCTTTGCATAATGAAAGCCTTACCCGCCACCATCTTCTTGGCTGCCTCAATCTCCTGGAGGGCCTTCTGGGCTTCGACCTTGGTGTCTTGTGCGCTCTGACGAGCCTTCGCAAGCTCCGACTCTTGCGTCTTGGAGTCACACTCCAAGGACTCGAATTTTTTGACAAAGTCTCGGAGCTCTTGCTGGACCTCATCTACCCGAGCCTCCTGTTTTTCGCGCTCGGTGCGCTCCTTGGCCGCTTTGTCTTCGGCCTTGGATAGTGCCTTCTTAAGGGCCGCCACTTCGGTTGTGGCCCCTATTAAAATTCATAATGCTTCTATTAGCATCAACGATTTTTTCCTTTATATAACACACGGACGGGGTATCACTTACCTTTGTTCTCTTCGAGCTGCCTCTTCACGAGGCCGAGCTCTTCTTCGGCCCGTCCCAGGTATTGCTTCAGTTCGGAAACCTTCACAGTGAGGGCGGCGGCGGCCAGCAGTGACGCCTGCTTATTCACATAGACATAATATGATTAGACTCCTGGAGATGATATTTGATCCTCTGTTTGGCCTTTCTTTCCGAACACCAAATAGAGCATCAGGGGCTACTATCTATACTGTGATGTTTTCTCATAATTTAATTACTTACCTCAAAGCCTGTCAGGAGGCTGACGCAGGCTTCGGTCAATCCGCTCTTGGCGGACTTGACCTTCGCAATCACCATACTCAAAAGAGTGTGGTGTTATTCATCAAGGGAAGCGCCCTGAAGCGCTTCCACCAAGTTATCCGATGCCTCTGGATGGACAGAGGTCATCGGCACAGGTGGCTCGCCCCCTTTAGCAAGGGGCTGCCTACCCGAATTCGGAACCACTGGAGGTTCCGGTGCAGTATCTGGCTGGGGGCCAAGCTTGTTGCGGCCCCCTCATCAAAATCCATGGGGATCTCCCCCCTCCACCCATGAGCCCGGCATCGGGGGTTTCGCCTTGAGTTGCCCCCAGAATTATCTCCCCCTGGCCCTGTATCCTCTGAGACAACACTTCAGCATCGTCCGCAGGCCGGGGAGTGGAGGCCGTCGGGAGCGAATCACTGTTCATTGTCGACGAGCTCAAAGACCCATCCGAGGAGGATAAGCAGATGCAGGCTTTGGACGGACTGCACGAACATATTTTAACATGACAAGAAGCCATAAAGCTAACCATGCCAGCAGTATTATGGTATCCGGATACGTACGACTTCGCCAGGGGCTTGTGCCTAGGTAGCCACTCCTCGTCGCTGTAGACGGCTGTTGTGGAGTGGTCCGGAGGGAGGGTCCTTCCCTTCTTGGACCCTTCGGCCTCCCTGGACGGGGCGGCCTTCCTTTTCTTCTCCCCCTCGGTTTGGGGGAGGGGGTTTTCCTCTTCCTCCTCCTCGTTTTTGTTGGAGGAGTACGCCTGGGTGTCTTCAGACGATGATTCCGACACAACGTTGCGCCGGAGACCTTTCCTGGTCCATGTGGCCTTCTTCTTGGCCTTCTTCTCTGGCACCTCATAGGGCACCGGAAATAGCATCTCCGTTAGGAGAGCAGTTGTTGGATCTTCAGGCAACGGAGCTGGGCAGTCGATCCGCTCCGCTGTCGCCACATAGTCCTATTAAATCAGTATGATGGCTTAGATTCCTGCCACGGACATACTGAGGAAAGGCACATCCTGTGAAATATAGAGAGCTTACCGTATTGGCGGGGCGCTTTGCGCTGAGTCCACGGTCCTCGGTGGTGGGAGGAGGTACTTCAGCGGCCTTGAACAACACCTTCCAGACGTCTTTGTGCGTCATGTGGAAGAGCTCTCGCAGCGTCTGATGTTTGGCCGAATCGAACTCCCACATGTTGAATGCCCATCTTTGACACGGGAGGATCCGGCGGAAGAGCATGACCTGGACCACGTTGACAAGCTTGATCTGTTGGGGAACGTAGTAATTTCAAAAAATTTCCTACGCACACGCAAGATCATGGTGATGCATAGCAACGAGAGGGGAGAGTGTTGTCTACGTACCCTCGTAGACCGAAGCGGAAGCGTTCACAACGTAGAGGAAGTAGTCGTACGTTCTCCTCGCGATCCAACCGATCCCAGCGCCGTTACTCCGGCGCCTCCGAGTTCTTGACACGCGTATAGCTCGGTGACGCTCCTCAGGCTCCGATCCAGCAGAGCTTCGGGGAGGAAGAGTTCCGTCAGCACGACGGCGTGGTGACGATCTTGATGTTCTACCGATGCAGGGCTTCGCCTAAGCACCGCTACGATATGACCGAGGTGGAATATGGTGGAGGGGGGCACCGCACACGGCTAAGGAACGATCTCAAGGATCAACTTGTGTGTTCTATGGTGCCCCCCTGCCCCTGTATATAAAGGAGCAAGGGGGAGGGCCGGCCAGCCTTAGGAGGCGCGCCAAAGGAGGGGGGAGTCCTCCTCCTAGTGGGAGTAGGACTCCCCTTTCCTAGTCCAACTAGGAAGGAGGAAGGGGGAAGGAAGGAGAGGGAGAGGGAGAGGGAAAGGGGGGCCGCCCCCCCCCCCTCCTTGTCCTATTCGGACTCCCCTGGGGGGGGGGCGCGCCACCACCTGGTGCGGCCCTCTCTCTCCCCTCTTGGCCCACTAAGGCCCATAACTTCCCCGGGGGGTTCCGGTAACCCCTCCGGCACTCCGGTTTTCTCCGGAAAGTTCCGGAACCTTTCCGGTGTCCGAATATAGCCATCCAATATATCAATCTTTATGTCTCGACCATTTCGAGACTCCTCGTCATGTCCGTGATCACATCCGGGACTCCGAACTCCTTCGGTACATCAAAATACATAAACTCATAATATAACCGTCATCGAAACCTTAAGCGTGCGGACCCTACGGTTCAAGAACAATGTAGACATGACCGAGACACGTCTCCGGTCAATAACCAATAGCGGGACCTGGATGCCCATATTGGTTCCTACATATTCTACGAAGATCTTTATCGGTCAGACCGCATAACAACATACGTTGTTCCCTTTGTCATCGGTATGTTACTTGCCCGAGATTCGATCGTCGGTATCCAATACCTAGTTCAATCTCGTTACCGGCAAGTCTCTTTACTCGTTCCGTAATACATCATCTCACAGCTAACTCATTAGTTGTAATGCTTTCAAGGCTTAAGTGATGTGTATTACCGAGAGGGCCCAGAGATACCTCTCCGACAATTGGAGTGACAAAACCTAATCTCGAAATACGCCAACCCAACATCTGCCTTTGGAGACACCTGTAGTACTCCTTTATAATCACCCAGTTACGTTGTGACGTTTGGTAGCACCCAAAGTGTTCCTCCGGTAAACGGGAGTTGCATAATCTCATAGTTATAGGAACATGTATAAGTCATGGATAAAAGCAGTAGCAACATACTAAACGATCGTGTGCTAAGCTAATGGAATGTGTCATGTCAATCAGATCATTCAACTAATGATGTGACCTTGTTAATCAAATAACAACCCTTTGTTCATGGTTAGGAAACATAACCATCTTTGATTAACAAGCTAGTCTAGTAGAGGCATACTAGTGACACTCTGTTTGTTTATACATTCACACATGTATTATGTTTCCGGTTAATACAATTCTAGCATGAATGATAAACATTTATCATGAAATAAGGAAATAAATAATAACTTTATTATTGCCTCTAGGGCATATTTCCTTCAGTCTCCCACTTGCACTAGAGTCAACAATCTAGATTACATAGTAATGATTCTAACACCCATGGAGTCTTGGTGTTGATCATGTTTTGCTCGTGGAAGAGGCTTAGTCAACGGGTCTGCTACATTCAGATCCGTATGTATCTTGCAAATCTCTATGTCTCCCACCTGGACTAAATCCCGGATGGAATTGAAGCGTCTCTTGATGTGCTTGATCCTCTTGTGAAATCTGGATTCCTTCGCTAAGGTAATTGCTCCAGTATTGTCACAGAAGATTTTCATTGGACCCGATGCACTAGGTATGACACCTAGATCGGATATGAACTCCTTCATCCAGACTCCTTCATTAGCTGCTTCCGAAGCTGCTATGTACTCCGCTTCACATGTAGATCCCGCTACGACGCTTTGTTTAGAACTGCACCAACTGACAGCTCCTCCGTTTAGTGTAAATACGTATCCGGTCTGCGATTTAGAATCGTCCGGATCAGTGTCAAAGCTTGCATCAACGTAACCGTTTACGATGAGCTCTTTGTCACCTCCATATACGAGAAACATATCCTTAGTCCTTTTCAGGTATTTCAGGATGTTCTTGACCGCTGTCCAGTGATCCACTCCTGGATTACTTTGGTACCTCCCTGCTAAGCTTATAGCAAGGCACACATCAGGTCTGGTACACAGCATTGCATACATGATAGAGCCTATGGCTGAAGCATAGGGAACATCTTTCATTTTCTCTCTATCTTCTGCAGTGGTCGGGCATTGAGTCTTACTCAACTTCACACCTTGCAACACAGGCAAGAACCCTTTCTTTGCTTGATCCATTTTGAACTTCTTCAAAATTTTGTCAAGGTATGTGCTTTGTGAAAGTCCAATTAAGCGTCTTGATCTATCTCTATAGATTTTGATGCCCAATATGTATGCAGCTTCACCGAGGTCTTTCATTGAAAAACTCTTATTCAAGTATCCCTTTATGCTATCCAGAAATTCTATATCATTTCCGATTAGTAATATGTCATCTACATATAATATCAGAAATGCTACAGAGCTCCCACTCACTTTCTTGTAAATACAGGCTTCTCCAAAAGTCTGTATGAACCCAAATGCTTTGATCACACTATCAAAGCGTTTATTCCAACTCCGAGATGCTTGCACCAGTCCATAATTGGATCGCTGGAGCTTGCAGACTTTGTTAGCTCCCTTTGGATCGATAAAACCTTCTGGTTGCATCATATACAACTCTTCTTCCAGAAATCCATTCAGGAATGCAGTCTTTACATCCATTTGCCAAATTTCATAATCATAAAATGCGGTAATTGCTAACATGATTCGGACAGACTTAAGCATCGCTACGGGTGAGAAGGTCTCATCGTAGTCAATCCCTTGAACTTGTCGGAAACCCTTTGCGACAAGTCGAGCTTTGTAGATAGTTACATTACCGTCAGCGTCAGTCTTCTTCTTGAAGATCCACTTGTTTTCTATTGCTTGCCGACCTTCGGGCAAGTCAACCAAAGTCCATACTTTGTTTTCATACATGGATCCCATCTCAGATTTCATGGCCTCAAGCCATTTTGCGGAATCTGGGCTCACCATCGCTTCTTCATAGTTCGTAGGTTCATCATGATCTAGTAGCATGACTTCCAGAACAGGATTACCGTACCACTCTGGTGCGGATCTTACTCTGGTTGATCTACGAGGTTCTGTAGTAACTTGATCTGAAGTTTCATGATCAACATCATCAACTTCCTCACTATTTGGTGTAGATGTCTCAGAAACCGGTTTCTGCGACAAACTACTTTCAAATAAGGGAGAAGGTACAATTACCTCATCAAGTTATACTTTCCTCCCACTCACTTCTTTCGAGAGAAACTCCTTCTCTAGAAAGGATCCATTCTTGGCAACAAATGTCTTGCCTTCAGATCTGTGATAGAAGGTGTACCCAACTGTCTCCTTTAGGTATCCTATGAAGACACATTTCTCCGATTTGGGTTCGAGCTTATCAGGTTGAAGCTTTTTCACATAAGCATCGCATCCCCAAACATTGAGAAACGACAACTTTGGTTTCTTGCTAAACCAAAGTTCATAAGGTGTCGTCTCAACGGATTTTGACGGTGTTCTATTCAGTGTGAATGCGGCCGTCTCAAGAGCATAACCCCAAAACGATAGCGGTAAATCTGTAAGAGACATCATAGATCGCACCATATCTAGTAAAGTGCGATTACGACGTTCGGACACACCATTACGCTGTGGTGTTCCGGGTGGCGTGAGTTGCGAAACTATTCCGCATTGTTTCAAATGTAGACCAAACTCGTAACTCAAATATTCACCTCCATGATCAAATCGTAGAAATTTAATTTTCTTATTACGATGATTTTCAACTTCACTCTGAAATTCTTTGAACTTTTCAAATGTTTCAGACTTATGTTTCATTAAGTAGATATACCCATATCTGCTTAAATCATCTGTGAAGGTGAGAAAATAACGATATCCGCCACGAGCCTCAACATTCATCAGACCACATACATCTGTATGTATGATTTCCAACAAATCTGTTGCTCTCTCCATAGTACCGGAGAACGGGGTTTTAGTCATCTTGCCCATGAGGCACGGTTCGCAAGTGCCAAGTGATTCATAATCAAGTGACTCCAAAAGTCCATCAGTATGGAGTTTCTTCATGCGCTTTATACCGATATGACCTAAACGGCAGTGCCACAAATAAGTTTCACTATCATTATCAACTCTGCATCTTTTGGCTTCAACATTATGAATATGTGTATCACTACTATCGAGATTCATCAAAAATAGACCACTCTTCAAGGGTGCATGACCATAAAAGATATTACTCATATAAATGGAACAACCATTATTCTCTGATTTAAATGAATAACCGTCTCGCATCAAACAAGATCCAGATATAATGTTCATGCTCAACGCAGGCACCAAATAACAATTATTTAGGTCTAAAACTAATCCCGAAGGTAGATGTAGAGGTAACGTGCCGACTGCGATCACATCGACTTTGGAACCATTTCCCACGCGCATCGTCACCTCGTCCTTTGCCAGTGTTCGCTTAATCCGTAGTCCCTGTTTCGAGTTGCAAATATTAGCAACAGAATCAGTATCAAATAAACAGGTGCTACTGCAAGCTCTAGTAAGGTACACATCAATAACATGTATATCACATATACCTTTGTTCACCTTGCCATCCTTCTTATCCGCCAAATACTTGGGGCAGTTCCGCTTCCAGTGACCAGTCTGCTTGCAATAGAAGCACTCAGTTTCAGGTTTAGGTCCAGACTTGGGTTTCTTCTCCTGAGCAGCAACTTGCTTGCTGTTCTTCTTGAAGTTCCCCTTCTTCTTCCCTTTGCCTTTCTTCTTGAAACTAGTGGTCTTATTGACCATCAACACTTGATGCTCCTTCTTGATTTCTACCTCCGCAGCCTTTAGCATTGCGAAGAGCTCAGGTATAGTCTTTAATAACCCTTGCATATTATAGTTCATCACGAAGCCTTTGTAGCTTGGTGGCAGTGATTGAAGAATTCTGTCAATGACAGAATCATCCGTAAGATTAACTCCCAGTTGAGTCAAGTGATTGTAATACCCAGACATTCTGAGTATGTGCTCACTGACAGAACTATTCTCCTCCATCTTGCAGCTATAGAACTTATTGGAGACTTCATATCTCTCAATCCGGGCATTCTGTTGGAATATCAACTTCAACTCCTGGAACATCTCATATGCTCCATGACGTTCAAAACGTCGTTGAAGTCCCGGTTCTAAGCCGTAAAGCATGGCACACTGAACTATAGAGTAGTCATCAGCTTTGCTCTGCCAGACGTTCTTAACGTCGTCAGTTGCATCAGCAGCAGGCCTGGCACCTAGCGGTGCATCCAGGATGTAACTCTTCTGTGCAGCAATGAGGATAATCCTCAGGTTACGGACCCAGTCCGTGTAATTGCTACCATCATCTTTCAACTTTGCTTTCTCAAGGAACGCATTAAAATTCAACGGAACAATAGCACGAGCCATCTATCTACAAACAACCATAGACAAGCAAGATACTATCAGGTACTAAGTTCATGATAAATTTAAGTTCAATTAATCATATTACTTAAGAACTCCCACTTAGACAGACATCTCTCTAGTCATCTAAGTGATCACGTGATCCAAATCAACTAAACCATAACCGATCATCACGTGAGATGGAGTAGTTTTCAATGGTGAACATCTTATGTTGATCATATCTACTATATGATTCACGCTCGACCTTTCGGTCTCCGTGTTCCGAGGCCATATCTGCATATGCTAGGCTTGTCAAGTATAACCTGAGTATTCTGCGTGTGCAAAACTGGCTTGCACCCGTTGTAGATGGACGTAGAGCTTATCACACCCGATCATTACGTGGTGTCTCAGCACGACGAACTTTGGCAACGGTGCATACTCAGGGAGAACACTACTTGATAATTTTAGTGAGAGATCATCTTAAAATGCTACCGTCAATCAAAGCAAGATAAGATGCATAAAGGATAAACATCACATGCAATCAATATAAGTGATATGATATGGCCATCATCATCTTGTGCTTGTGATCTCCATCTCCGAAGCACCGTCGTGATCACCATCGTCACCGGCGCGACACCTTGATCTCCATCGTAGCATCGTTGTCGTTTACGCTATCTATTGCTTCTACGACTATCGCTACCGCTTAGTGATAAAGTAAAGCAATTACAGGGCGTTTGCATTTCATACAATAAAGCGACAACCATATGGCTCTAGCCAGTTGCCGATAACTTCGGTTACAAAACATGATCATCTCATACAATAAAATATAGCATCACGTCTTGACCATATCACATCACAACATGCCCTGCAAAAACAAGTTAGACGTCCTCTACTTTGTTGTTGCAAATTTTACGTGGCTGCTACGGGCTTAAGCAAGAACCAATCTCACCTACGCATCAAAACCACAACGATACTTCGTCAAATAGACTCCGTTTTAACCTTCTCAAGGACCGGGCGTAGCCATACTTGGTTCAACTAAAGTGAGAGAGACAGACACCCGCCAGTCACCTTTAAGCATGAGTGCTCGTAACGGTGAAACCAGTCTCGCGTAAGCGTACGCGTAATGTCGGTCCGGGCTGCTTCATCTCACAATACCGCTGAACCAAAATATGACATGCTGGTAGGTAGTATGACTTGTATCGCCCACAACTCACTTGTGTTCTACTCGTGCAAAACATCAAACCATAAAAACCTAGGCTCTGATACCACTGTTGGGGAACGTAGTAATTTCAAAAAAATTCCTACGCACACGCAAGATCATGGTGATGCATAGCAACGAGAGGGGAGAGTGTTGTCTACGTACCCTCGTAGACTGAAGTGGAAGCATTCACAACGTAGAGGAAGTAGTCGTACGTTCTCCTCGCGATCCAACCGATCCCAGCGCCGTTACTCCAGCGCCTCCGAGTTCTTGACACGCGTACAGCTCGGTGACGCTCCTCAGGCTCCGATCCAGCAGAGCTTCGGGGAGGAAGAGTTCCGTCAGCACGACGGCGTGGTGGCGATCTTGATGTTCTACCGATGCAGGGCTTCGCCTAAGCACCGCTACGATATGACCGAGGTGGAATATGGTGGAGGGGGGCACCGCACACGGCTAAGGAACGATCTCAAGGATCAACTTGTGTGTTCTATGGTGCCACCCTGCCCCTGTATATAAAGGAGCAAGGGGGAGGGCCGGCCGGCCTTAGGAGGCGCGCCAAAGGAGGGGGGAGTCCTCCTCCTAGTGGGAGTAGGACTCCCCTTTCCTAGTCCAACTAGGAAGGAGGAAGGGGGAAGGAAGGAGAGGGAGAGGGAGAGGGAAAGGGGGGCCGCGCCCCCCCCTTCTTGTCCTATTCGGACTCCCCTGGGGGGGGCGCGCACCACCACCTGGTGCGGCCCTCTCTCTCCCCTCTTGGTCCACTAAGGCCCATAACTTCCCCGGGGGGTTCCGGTAACCCCTCCGGCACTCCGGTTTTCTCCGGAAACTTCCGGAACCTTTCCGGTGTCCGAATATAGCCGTCCAATATATCAATCTTTATGTCTCGACCATTTCGAGACTCCTCGTCATGTCCGTGATCACATCCGGGACTCCGAAATCCTTCGGTACATCAAAATACATAAACTCATAATATAACCGTCATCGAAACCTTAAGCGTGCGGACCCTACGGTTCGAGAACAATGTAGACATGACCGAGACACGTCTTCGGTCAATAACCAATAGCGGGACCTGGATGCCCATATTGGTTCCTACATATTCTACGAAGATCTTTATCGGTCAGACCGCATAACAACATACGTTGTTCCCTTTGTCATCGGTATGTTACTTGCCCGAGATTCGATCGTCGGTATCCAATACCTAGTTCAATCTCATTACCGGCAAGTCTCTTTACTCGTTCCGTAATACATCATCTCACAGCTAACTCATTAGTTGTAATGCTTGCAAGGCTTAAGTGATGTGTATTACAGAGAGGGCCCAGAGATACCTCTCCGACAATTGGAGTGACAAAACCTAATCTCGAAATACGCCAACCCAACATCTGCCTTTGGAGACACCTGTAGTACTCCTTTATAATCACCCAGTTACGTTGTGACGTTTGGTAGCACCCAAAGTGTTCCTCCGGTAAACGGGAGTTGCATAATCTCATAGTTATAGGAACATGTATAGGTCATGGATAAAAGCAGTAGCAACACACTAAACGATCGTGTGCTAAGCTAATGGAATGGGTCATGTCAATCAGGTCATTCAACTAATGATGTGACCTTGTTAATCAAATAACAACCCTTTGTTCATGGTTAGGAAACATAACCATCTTTGATTAACAAGCTAGTCTAGTAGAGGCATACTAGTGACACTCTGTTTGTTTATACATTCACACATGTATTATGTTTCCGGTTAATACAATTCTAGCATGAATGATAAACATTTATCATGAAATAAGGAAATAAATAATAACTTTATTATTGCCTCTAGGGCATATTTCCTTCATGATCTTCTTGCTTATCATATTTTTAACGCAATTCTGGAGTCCGGTCAGCTCCGCAGGCGCACCCCAAGCTAAGCCCTTCCTTTTCCAGGATGTAAGCCGCATGGGGATGCCAAATTGAAATTCGGGGACCGCCGCCCAGTTGGAGTCGCGTGGCTCGGTGATGTAGAACCACCCCGATTGTCACCCCTTCACGGTCTCCACGTAGGAGCCTTCGAGCCAAGTGACGTTGGGCATCTTGCCCACCATGGCATCTCCGCACTGCGCTTGCTGGCCGACCACTATCTTCGGCTTCACGTTGATGATCTTCAGCCACAGGCCGAAGTGGGGCTTGATGCGGAGGAAAGCCTCGCACACGACGATAAATGCCGAGATGTTGAGGATGAAGTTGGGGGATAGGTCGTGGAAATCCAGCCCGTAATAGAAGATGATCCCACAGACAAATGGGTGGAGGGGAAATCCCAGTCCGCGGACAAAGTGGTCAAGGAACACAACCCTCTCGTGGGGTTCTGGAGTAGGGATGATCTGGCCTTCGTCCGGGAGCCGGTGCGCGATGTCTGCGGCTAAGTATCCGGCCTCCCGGAGCTTCATGATCTCCTCCTCCATAACGGAGGAGGTCAACCACTTGCCTCCCGCTCCGGACATGTCTGGAAGGGCTTTATGGAGAAGGTGAGAACTTGGGCGCTAGAGCTCGAGAGTGCGAGAATGGATGAGCAAAGGAGGAAGAAGGCGTGGGTGAAAATGGGAATCCCTATCTCTTTATAAAGGCGGTAGAAACTGTGCGCCTCCCCACTTGCCCGTTAAAATCGCTTATTCCCCAAGTGCCACGATTGATGGCGCAGTTGGGTTACCCACGCCCATATTGATGAGAATCCCGTGATAAGGGGACATGATCTCTGCTTTGACAAGACGTGTCAAGGAAACCGCCTCGCATTATGTGCAGAAGCTGGTTGTGAACAACGGTTCGAATAATGATCGGACCGTGGCATGATGTCATGCTATGAAAAGTTGTCAGCAAATTAGATTTGTGGAATATTGTGCTCTCTACGGTGGTTTGTGGAATTTGTTTTGTAGAACCGGACACGATTCTCATGTTCAAAATCTACTATGAAGTACTCGGAGAAGGAACCCGCCTTGCAATGCCGAAGACAATCTGCGTGCCATACACATCGTCATTGAAGCCTGGTTCAGGGGCAACTGAGGGAGTCCTGGATTAAGGGGTCTTCAGACAGCCGGACTATATACTTTGGCCGGACTATTGGACTATGAAGATACAAGATTGAAGACTTTGTCCCGTGTCCGGATGGGACTCTCCTTTGCGTGGAAGGCAAGCTTGGCAATTCGGATATGTAGATCTCCTTCTCTGTAACCGACTCTGTGTAACCCTAGCCCCCTCCGGTTTCTATATAAACCGGAGGGTTTAGTCCGTAGGACAACAACAATCATAATCATAGGCTAGCTTCTAGGGTTTAGCGTCTACGATCTTGTGGTAGATCAAATCTTGTAATACTCATATCATCAAGATCAATCAAGAAGGAAGTAGGGTATTACCTCCATCGAGAGGGCCCAAACCTGGATAAACATCATGTCCCCCGCCTCCTGTTACCATTAGCCTTAGACGCACAGTTCGGGACCCCCTACCCGAGATCCGCCGATTTTGACACCGACAGGTATGTCCTGCTCTCAAATCTTCAACTGGCGGTATCCTGATCACAGATCGATCTTGGAAAATACTTTAGCTCCTTGCAACTGGTCAAACAAATCATTGATCATCGGCAGTGGGTACTTGGTCTTGATTTTCACTTCATTCAACCCTCGATAATCAACAACCATCCTCAACGATCCATCCTTCTTCTCCACTAGAAGCACTAGTGATCCCCAAGGTGACGAACTTGGGCGAATATAGCCTTTATCCAGTAACTCCTTAATCTACTTCTTAATTTCCTCCAAATCCTTTGCGGGCATCCTGTACGGTCTCTTAGATATTGGCCCTGTGCCTGGCAAAAGCTCAATCGAAAACTCAATGTCTCTATCCGGTGGCATGCCTGGCAACTCTTCTGTAAATACATCAGGGAAATCCTTCACCACTGGTACTTCCTCCTATACAACTCCTGATAAGGAATTCACTTGAGTCCTTTTCGGCACATGTTGGGATACATACTTAATTCTCCTTCCTTCTGGGGTGGTGAGCATAATCGTTTTACTGCGCAATCGATGTTTCCTCCATACATCGATAGCCAATCCATACCCAAAAATCACATCCAAACCTTGTGACTCCAAAATTATTAGGTCTGAGGGGGAAACATGCCTACCTATGGTCAATGGCATTTGAAAACATCCTTGGCTTGCCATATATTCCGCTCCTGGCGAGCTTACTAACATAGGTGCTCTAAGAACTTTGGTGGGCAGTTTATACTTATCCACAAATCCCCTTAATATGTATGAATGCAATGCACTAGTACCAAAAGAATGATTGCAGTAAATGACTTAACCAAAAACTTACCTATTACTGCATCTGGTTGTGCTTCAACCTCCTCCATGTTAACGTGGTTCACTTGTCCCCTGTTGAAAGGGTTGGGCTTCTTCCCAGAGCTTTCATTTCCATTTCCATTCTTAGCTTCAGGACATTCATTTGCATAATGTCCAGTCTTCTGGCACTTGTAGCAAGTAATATGACTTAGGTCCTTCTTGGCGGGCGTTGCTGGGTTGGAACGGTTCTGTCCATTGCTTCCTCCATTACCATTCCCATTTTTGGGGCCACTATGGTTGTGCGAACTTCCTCCATTGTGGTTGTGACCTCCATGGTTATGCTGAAAAGGTCCTCCCGAGTTCGGGGTAAAACAAGGCCTCTGCAGAGCTCCAGAATTGTACTTCCCTTGTCCATACTTCCTCTTGCGGTTGTCAATCTGCTGCTGCTTCCCTTCAATCATGAGAGCTCGATCTACCAACTCCTCGTAGTTGTTGAAGGTTGCCACCATCAATTGCATGCTCAGCTCATCATTCAGTCCTTCCAGAAACTTCTCCTACTTAGCTGCATCCGTAGCAACGTCATCAGGGGCATAACGTTCTAACTTACTAAAATCATCCACATACTGGCCAACTGTGCGTCCTCCCTGGCGCAAGTTGCAAAACTCATGCTTCTTCATGGCCATAGCTCCTGCTGAAACATGGGAAGTACAGAAAGCCTAATGAAACTGGTCCCATGTGACAGTGTCGACAGGGTAAGTGGCTGTGAAATTTTCCCACCATGATTTTGCGGGTCCATCAAGCTGATGTGCGGCAAAACACACTCTCTCCGCATATGTGCATCCTGCGGTGGTCAGCTCCATTCCAATCTTGCGGAGCCAATCATCTGCAACTATCGGCTCAGTGCTACTGGAGAACACCAACGGATTCAGCCTCAAGAAACGGGCTAAGTGATCAACAGGTGGTGGTGGTGGGTTGTTGTTGTTGTTTTTGTTCCCCTGATTCTGATTCTGGACTAGTATCTGCATCAGTGCATTCTGCTGCTAGATCAACTGAGTGACCTCCGGTGGGAAAGCAAATCCATTGTCGCGTCTCGGAGGCATCTGATGGGTTTAAAAAGATGGGAATATAGAATAGAATGAGATCTAGGGGGAAAACACTACCCATATGCACATGAGACAAACACAATCATATCACTTCAATCAATTCAATCAAGGGCATACAACGGTCTAACTATCGTTACAAAAGTGCTCGGACTATACTATATACATGGAGGAATACTACTATTGTTATGGTGGTTGACTAGAAAAATTAATCAGTCGAGGACTCCATGATATCTACTCCAGCTTCATCAACATAGTCATCATCGCTATCATCGGGGTCCGAGTCGGTGTCGTCGATGATGATGTAGTTCTCCGGGCAAGTGGAATTGTCGTCTTCTCCTCCTGGCGCGGGGTCTCCCATGAATACTGCTAGCTTCTTTGTCAGATCATCATTCTTCTCCACGAGTATTGTCATTTCCTCCTCATATCCATCGCGTGTAGTCTTGAGTTCTCCTTTCAGCTCCGTGATCCTGGTCATTGCCTTCTTCAGATCTATTATGCCTGCGCACATCTGGTTCTCCTAGCGACGAATGTGCTGGTTTAACTCCTGGATGAAGGCTGCAATAGATCTATCCTTCCTAGTGCTGATCATCTCCCATTGCTCATCTCGGCGCCCACAAATCCGGTAGATAGTATCTTTGAGATCCTTGTGGTAAACTTCTCCAATGCGTCCCATGGTGATGTGGGATGCCATGCTCTTTCCTAAAGTCCAGGTTGGTGCATCAAAGGAAAACTCTATGGGCTCAATGACTGGCATGAATGTCCTTCCTAGAACTTTGAACTCGAATCATCCAACGCTCCTCTTCTGGTAAAGTGGTGATGTAGGTCCCGGTGAAACTTGGTATTCCGATGTTTGGGTATCTAGTAACTTCCTTCAAGTGCTGTCCAAAAGGTGTTTCTTCATCCGGTTGCACGAACTTGTTCCTTGCATCCGCCATCCTAAAGAGTATAAAAAGGGAGAGGAGTCAGAAATGAGAAGAGAGTAGTGATCTAGGGCTTTAGCTTACTGGTCGTGTCCTACAGTCAGCATGTGCTCCGATACCATCTTGTAGCAAGCAGACCTCAAATAGTCTGATCTCTGTGCATCAGTGTCATCCCTGGATCGGTAATGATGACGCGCACAGTACTTGAAGGATTTATAACATAGTAGCAATCACACACTTATTCCATCGAATGTCTCAAAAGAGAACTTATTACAATAAATATGGCTTAAGGCCATCTAAATACGATAACAGCGGAAGGCTTGGAAGATAAAGTGAGTCCATCAACTCCAACGGCATCACTAAGTGAAAGATCACGACCTAAGGCACCTTACTCGCCGTCTGAAAAGTCTGCAACATGAACGTTGCAGCCTGAAACGGGTCAGCACATGGAATATGTTGGCAATGTAACACAAGAGAGTAATGAACAGAATAATGCTATCACTACATGCATATTTGGCTGGTGGAAAGCTCTATGGCTACAATTTTGCGTAAAGCATATTTTTCCCTACAACAAAGAAATGAATTTTATTTAACTATCATGGTGGTTGTTAAACATTGAGAAGGTTCACCCAACTCAATCCCAATTAAGCATCATCATTAAACCCAATCAAATTATATTAAGACTGATGAGATCCACATGATAATCCAAGAACTAGATACTCAAAACATCCATAACCGGGGACACGGCTAACCATGATTAGTTTATACACTCTGCAGAGGTTTGTGCACTTTTCCCCTACATCTGCTAGCTCACCACTGAAAGAGGTCTTGCAACTTACTCAACTATGCTAGAGCCCATAATAGCTTGTGGCTGCACACGGAAGTTTATAGCATGAACAATCTTATGATCCCTTTGAGCCTGGGTGGTGGTCCATAGGAGAATCACACGGTACCCCGGGATTTCCATAAAAACAGGCAACACTGGGTTCCCCAGGTGCCTCAGTCCACCCAGATGTTTATTAAAGTAGCCACCTTAAGTTAACCATTAAATAAAAATACTCACATCTGTCATGGATACACTCACCCAGTCCACGTCTACTAGCATAGCATAGCAATATAAGCAACGTAGAATTAACTCCCAAAGGTTTGATAATAAACAGGACAATAGGTACTACCTCATCTACTTCCCAAAACCCACATGTTAATCAGATCCTAACCATGCAATTGTTTGAGGATTGATCTAATGCAATAAAAGGGGTACTGTCGTGGAATTAACACGTCAGATGTCCTTAGTGTGAGGACTTAGTCGCGAGGCCAACGCATATATGTGGTAGCTTGAGAGGGGTTGAGCGGAATCGAGAGACGCAACACAAGACAAGGGTTTAGACAGCTTCGGGCCCCGGGAAACATCATCCGGTAAAAACTCTACATGTTGTTTGAGGGTAGATCTCATTATCATCACGAGGGAGTCGCCGTAAACCGGCTCACCTTTAGTTGTGTCTAGCCCTAAAGATTGTTTCTTGCTTGTCCCTCTTTGGGGAGCCCTGCCCCTCCTTATATAAGTTGAAGGGGCGGGTTACATGTCGAGTCCAACTCGGACTTTAACTTAAACTATTTTGACTTCCTTTCCTGGGCTTCTCAACGTCTGCCGGTTTAACATTGTCTGCCGGTTTAACATTGTCTGTCGGTTTAACAACGTCTGTCGGTTTAACAATGTCTACCGGTTTAACAATGTCTGCCAGGTTATGATTGACTTAACCCCTGCGGTGCTACCATCTGTCTTAACTCTGCCGGTTTAACACTTGCTAGTTTACCGTCTGTCTTAGCCATCTGCCGGTTTAACACCCGCCGATTTACCGTCTGACTTAGCCATCTGTCTTAACTGTCTGCCGGTTTACCATCCGCCGGATTACCAAGTCCCGGCCGGTTTACGACTCCGGCCGAGTCATACCGCGGGGTATATCCCCGACATTAGCCCCCAGTTTAATTTGGATTTATCCATGTTAAACTGATCCTGAACATCCTTAAGTCCTTGTCAGTTCCTTCTTCTAGAAAATCCGGTTTAACAGGCCAGCTTCATAATCAGTTTTCTGACATTGGTTTCTCATAGAAAATATATTTTTGAAGAATAACTCCTTTGATTCAGCTCCCAATGCTTAAAAACAATATTGGTCCTTGAAATACTCATCTGATCTTCAGCCGGTTTAAGAATGTAAAATTTGCCGGTTTACAAATATTGATGGCACCGGATCATAACTGTTTGTTGACATCAGCTTTTGAAAATATACCTCTTATATACCCATCACTTGTAGCCCTCAAATCTTAAGAAGGTAACGTAGTAACAGCTTAAGATTTGCTTCAATATGAATGTCACAAGCTTGAAGAAATCCAGTTTGTTCATCTCAATCACTAGTCAGAATTGAGTATTCCACATATGTAGCCCCCAAGTGCCGGGTTGTCATGCTTGCAACAACCTGGGACTTGTAACTTCCTGATGCTCATAAAAACTTCAACCAGTGTAGCCCCCAAGGGTCGGGTCATTATGCAATAATGAGCAGGGACTTTGTAAATATAATCATCTAAACGTTAACAGCAACGGTGTAGCCCCCAAGGGCCGGCTCAGTAAGATAATATTAAGCTGGGACTTGATATATATTTCAATGAAAATAACCTCATACAATATAACCCCCATCATGGGGCTTGAATCCATGTCCACAAGGTTAAGAGCCTTGTGCTCTACCAACTGAGCAGTGGACAATGTAATGGATAAAAAACTTTGTACCTTGACTTGTTGACAGAAGCAATTGGTAGCCCCCAAGGGCTGGCTCATTACGATGTGAGGAGTCGGGTCTTCAATAAGGTGAGCAAACAATGACTTTGCATTAGCCCCCAAGTGCCATGGTGCATGCTTGCAGCGACATGAGACTTGTGTATTTGATGTAATCTCAACTTAAATAATGTAGTCCCCAAGTGCCGGGTTGTAAGCCTGCAGCAACTCAGGACTACTTCCTCCATTGTAGAATAAATCATATCCATTGATAAATAATAACCACTGCGCTAAAAGCGACTTTGAAAACCTCAATCATAATATTGGTTATTGATAACCATAATAAAAATCCAGCCATGTTCGCTATTAAAGATTTGAATAATATAATCCAATGATTTATAAGCACATGATTCCAATGGCGCAATCCAAATATATACTGGCGACTGATAGTCCAAAGCCAGGCCGGGTCAATAAACACCGGTTTGATAATAAGGTCTGTCAACGTGTAGTTGAAAACCAAGCCGGTTTAAAGAATACCGGGCTAATAAGATGACCGACCAGGTCAAGAAAATCGGTTTAACATAAAATTTATCAATAAAAAAGTGATAAACGCAAATAAAACTGTTGGGGATATTACTACTGGGCGTGAACCGGCCTACCTGGGCCGGGTTAACTTCATTAGCAGTATAAAGATGATTAAGCAGATGAAGGCCCAAGTCCTGTAGTCGGTTTAGAACCTGTAGCCGTAAACCGGCTTGGTATGCAAACTTGTAATGTAAGTTAGGAATAGAGAGAGACCAACCCGGATACGAGTATGAACCGGTGTTGGGACTCTATGGACCGACGGGCGTCACCCGTGTATATAAGGGCACGACCCGGCGGCGGTTCAGGAACAAACAACAACAACTCGAGCCTAGGCGAAGCTTATTTGCTCCCTAGTCATCGAGACCACATCAATCCCATCACAACTAGACATAGGCTTTTACCTTCATCGAAGGGGCCGAACTAGTATAAATCCTTACGTCTTTGTGTCTGCTTTAACCCCTTCAAGTTAACCCGTAGCGATGGCTCCATGACTAAGTCCTTCCATAAGGACATCTGCTGTGACAAAACCACGACAGTTGGCGCCCACCGTGGGGCTATCGCATGATGGTTTGATGATCTTGGAGGGCAAATTCGAAGGACTCGAAGGCTATGCTGTGCGCCGGATGACCAAGAGTCGTCGTGGCAAGCTCTACATCGACGATGCAGGATGGGGTCCCGAAGCCAGCTCGATCGAGTACGGGTACCGGGTCCCCTTTGGTGGCATACACGTTTTTATTGGCAAGATTGGTGAGCCTGGGCCTGAGCCGGACATATGCACCGACCTCGTCGAGACGGCTCAGCGTGCAAGATCTACCTAGGTTAAACCGGCCGTGAAGCGTGCCTTCGTGGGAGTCATCCACGGAGGAGAGCATGAGGACGAGTCAGAATACGGTAGCGAGACCGTCGTCTATTCCGGCGACGAGTCCTCAACCGGGGAGACCGAATCATAGTACCAGTTGCAACATGACCAGATTAGGGGCTGTTCCATGGCGACAGTATTCCGGACCCCCCTGATCAGATCAACCGGGTTGGAATATTCATGGCTGGCACGCAGGCGGCAAATCACTCCTCAACCGCAGCAGCAATGTTCTCCGGATCAACAGCGGCAGTGGCAGCAGGGGCAAGGGGCCTCGTGCGCCCACCGGATCAAGTTCTATCTGACCTGTTTGATGCACTAGCTGTACTTATGGCAGAGGCCAATCCGGCGGATCAGGAGGCCCATGATGCAGAGGTTGCAAAGGTGAGAGAGCAGATCGTACAGGCCAAAGCCGACCTGGCAGCAGAGAAGGACAGGATGACTGCAGAGCGGGCCGCTTTGGATGCCCAGGCCTATAAGCTCATGCTCGACCAGAACGCATCACAGGAGGTCTTGAAGCGGAAGCACAAATCACGCCTGCCGTTAGGGTTCGACCCTAGAAATCTCTTTCACACTCCGGAAGCCGGAACCAGCAATCCGCCGGGGCACCGGGAGGTAAACCGGGTCAAGGCACCAGGGCCAGGAGCGACGGTCCAACCCCGCCTGATGGAACCTCCTCGACAGAACATTGTGATTCCTCCGCCGGTCCAGACACCTCCGGGTCATTATTCTAATCCTATGGACAATCTTGTCGCAGCTGCTGCATGATTAGAAGCTATCCCGATCGAAGGAGACTCTCCGCAAGCAATAGAGACGCGCCGGGTTAAGGAGCTTCTCCGGACCGCTTTGATTCAGTAGGAGGCATATTCATACAGCCGCGATCGGATTCATTCCACACCCCGTCCAAGCCGGAGCTATAGTAGGCGCATGGATGAACCGGCCGTATCAAGCAATGCGCGGAGCCGTGAAGCGGCCCATGGCAATAACCCGGCAGGTGGTGTTTGCGATGCTCAGGATGTAGTGGACCGGGCCTGGGCACGAAGGGAGGCCGAGTTAGCAGCACAGAACAAGGCGGGTCAGCTTACACCGGTTCGTCCTACCACCTCTGCCGGGCCAGGGGTCGCATCTAGCTTGGGAGTGCCCTGTTTAGTCCCCGCTTTACGCAATGTACGCCTGCCCAAAGACTTCAAGGGTCCACGCAAGGTGCCGAATTACACCGCTGATTTATCTCCAGAAGCGTGGGTAGAGAGTTATGAGATGGCCATGGAGATGCTGGATGTGGATGAGACCGCGTGTGCAAAGTACTTCACCATGATGCTTGAAGGCACGGCCCGTACTTATTTGAAGAGCCTGCCGCCTAACTCTATCAATTCATGGGCCCAGTTGCAGACCCGGTTTATTCAGAATTTCAAAGATACGTGTAAGCAGCCTAAGTCCATAGTAGACTTGGCGGCTTGTGTTCAGGAGGACGGAGAGTCAACAACCCATTGGGTTCGCCGCGTTTCGGAAGTCTTGCACTCGTCTGACAGGATCAATGCTGACTCTGCGATCTTAACCCTGGAGGGCAACTGCCGGTTTAAGCCTCTAAAGTTGAAGTTGGGGCGTATGAAGCGGTTCTGTAACGACATGGGAACTCTCATGGCTGTTTTAGTGAAGTATGCTGATTCTGATAGTACCAAGGATCCCGAGACTGACAATGATGAAGCAGGGAAGGGAAAGAAGAACAGCAACTCCAAGGGGCATCAGCACAAACCGGCGAGCCATGGGAACGGAGGCAAGCGTAAAGCGGATGGCAGCATGGACTTTGTGGCTAACACTAATGCGCAGGACAAGGGTCAGCGGCGCAGAGGTAAAGCGGCGAATCGTAGTGGGGCTCCAAATCCTAACCCGGATCGCTTGAACTATTTGTTGAATCAGCCTTGTCCAAAACACGGGACAAAGGAGGCGCCGGCTAACCACCTTTGGAAGGATTGTTACATTATGCAGGAATTTAAAAACTCTAATGCCTTCCGGTATGACCATGGGTCAGGTGGTGGCTCAGGATCCGGTTTCCATGGGCCGAGTCACGATGGAGCTTCCGGTTCAGGTTTTAATTAGGGCGGTCATAACAACCAGAATAATCAGAGCAGTCAAGGAGGTTACAACTAGCAGCAGCACCAGCAGCAGTCGGGTTATCAGAGCCATCCAAAACCATTGAACAATGGACAGTATCACGTTTTCACAACCAGTTTGGATAAGCACGACCGGAAACTCCACAAGCGAGCGGTGAACTCTGTTGAACCGGCCGTACCACATTATTTACGTTGGTCGGAACAGCCTATCGTGTGGAGCAGGGAGGATCACCCACCCCGGGTTGACAATCCGGGCCAGTTGGCGTTAGTGGTAGACCCTCAGGTGGGAGGTTATAAATTCACCAAGGTGCTCATGGATGGAGGGAGCAGTATTAACATCCTGTACTATGAGACATTCCGCCGCATGGGGCTAACAGACAAAAATCTCAGACCATCTAATACGGTGTTCCATGGTGTGGTGCCTGGCAAATCAGCATATCCTGTTGGTAAGATAGCCCTGGAGGTGGCTTTTGGGGACGAGCATGATTCCCGATCCGAAACACTAACCTTTGAGGTGGTGAAAATCCGGAGCCCGTATCACGCCTTGTTTGGGCGGCCGGCTTATGCCAAATTCATGGCACGGCCTTGTTATATCTATTTGCAGCTCAAGATGCCGGGTCACAAAGGGACAATAACGGTTCCTGGGAGCCGCAAGATTGCCTTGGAATGTGAGGAAGGTGATGCGGCCTATGCAGAGTCGGTTTGTGCCACGAAGGAGTTGAAATATTATAGGGACAACGTTGATCCGGCGGACATGACCCCTTTGAAGAAGCCGACAACAGAGCATGATTCAGATCTGAAGTTCAAATCAGCAGCTGAGACCAAGCTTGTTGACTTCGTGCCCGGCGATTCGTCCAAGCAGTTCACTGTCAGTGCCAACTTGGACCCTAAATAGGAAAGCGCGCTCATCGAGTTCATCTGTGAGAATCGGGACATTTTTGCATGGAAGCCTTCTGACATGCCAGGTGTACCGAGAGAACTCGCTGAGCACACTCTTAATGTTGATCCCAAGTATAAACCGGTAAAGCAATTTCTCCGCCGGTTTAACGAAGAAAGGTGCAAAGCTATTGGAGAGGAGGTGGCCAGGCTCTTAGCAGCTAGCTTTATCATTGAAGTGTTCCACCCAGAGCGGCTTGCTAATCTGGTGCTGGTCCTTAAGAAAAATGGCACTTGGCGTATGTGTGTAGATTACACGGATCTTAACAAGGCTTGTCCAGCGGATCCTTTTGCCCTCCCCCGCATTGACCAGATTATTGATGCCACAGCGGGTTGTGAGCGTTTGAGTTTTTTGGATGCGTATTCTGGGTATCATCAAATCAAAATAGCGGTGAAGGACTAGGAGAAGACGGCGTTTATTACTCCCTTTGGAGCCTTCTGCTATGTATCTATGCCTTTTGGGCTCAAGAGCACCCAAGCCACTTATCAACGGTGTGTACAGAACTGCCTGCATAAACAAATCGGCCGTAATGTGCATGCCTATGTGGATGATATTGTAGTCAAGTCAAGGCAGAAAGAGACGCTGGTTGATGATTTGAAGGAAACCTTTGACAACTTGCGGGTTTACAAGATGATGCTTAACCCGGCCAAATGTGTCTTTGGTGTTCCGGCAGGCAAGTTACTGGGCTTTCTTGTGTCCAACAGAGGAATTGAGGCTAATCCGGAGAAGATTACGGCTATCACCTCCCTGGCTAAACCGAAGTGTATCAACGATGTTCAGTGTTTGGCGGGTCGGATTGCCGCGCTGAGCCGGTTTATCAGTCACCTCGGAGAGAAGGCCATCCCCTTATACCAGATGCTGAGAAAGACAGATCAATTCATCTGGAGTCCGGCTGCTGATGAAGCATTGGAGGACTTGAAGCGGCAATTAGCCAATCTGCCCGTTCTTGCAGCTCCGGTCGTTATTGCTATACGTAGCAGCCAATGCTCGCGCAGTTAGTGTGGCTATTGTGGTAGAACGCAAGGAGGCAGGCAAGGAGTATCTGGTTCAGCGGCCGGTTTACTATATCAGCGAGGTGCTTATTGAATCCAAGCAAAGGTATCCGCATTGGCAGAAGCTGGTATATGGAGTTTTCATGGCAAGCCGGAAGTTGAAGCAGTATTTCCAAGGGCACCCCATCACAGTGGTCAGTTCAGCTCCCTTGGGCGATATCATACAGAACCGGGAGGCGACTAGCCGGATTGCCAAGTGGGCCATAGAACTCGGGCCACACGGATTGAAGTACGTACCTCGGACGGCGGTGAAGTCTCAAGCGCTTGTTGATTTCATCAATGATTGGACTGAGTTGCAAGCACCAGAGGAGAAGTCGGATCACACATATTGGACTATCCATTTTGATGGATCCAGGAAATTGGAGGGCTCGGGGGTTGGAGTCGTATTAACTTCCCCACGAGGTGATAAGTTTTGTTATGTTCTCCGCTTAATGTTCCCTTGTACTAATAATGCAGCTGAGTATGAAGCTTTGCTCCATGGTCTCCGGATGGCTAAGGAGATGAATCTAAGTCGGGTTAAGTGCTTCGGTGACTCGGACCTCGTGGCTCAACAGGTGTCTGGCACTTGGGATTCTAAAGACCCACTTATGGCTGCATATCGTCGTGAGGTGGATATGGTTGCGGGTCATTCAAGGGTTATCAGGTGGATCACGTGGATCGTCGAAAAAATGAAGCGGCGGACGCTTTAAGCCGGTTGGACTCTCAGCGTAAACCGGTCCCGCCTAATGTCTTTCTTGATGTGTTGCACAACCCGTCAGTCAAGCTCCCGGGTGAAGCGGATTTGGCTATTCCTGATCCGGAGGCTCAATTGGTGGCAGCCCTGCATATTATACCGGATTGGACAGTTCCTTATCTTGCGTACATGAACCGGGGAGAGTTGCCAGAGGATGAGACTCTAGCCAGGCAGATATTCCGGCGATCCAAGTCTATGACCATTGTCAATGGCGAATTGCATCATTGCAGTGTATCAGGGGCGTTTCAACGCTGCGTCTCTCCTGAGGAAGGTTGTGAAATTTTACGCGAAATCCATGAAGGGGACTGTGGTCACCACGCCGGTTCAAAGTCTCTGGTGGCTAAGGCATTTCGTCACGGGTTCTACTGGTTGACAGCTCATGCTGATGCGGAGGACTTGGTTAAACGGTGTGATGGCTATCAGAAATTTTCAAGGCGTGCTCATGTGCCGGCTCAAGAATTGAGGATGATTCCAATTACTTGGCTGTTTGCAACATGGGGGCTAGATATGGTCGGACCTTTTAAAAGGTCCAAGGATAAGAAAACCCACCTTTTGGTGGCAGTTGACAAATTTACCAAGTGGGTTGAAGCGGAGCCTGTTAGCAAGTGAGATGCAGCTACAGCAGTGCAGTTCATTAAAAAGGTGATTTTACGGTTTGGCTTTCCACACAGTATCATTACTGACAATGGTACCAATTTATCCAAGGGTGCTATGAAGGAATTCTGTGAGCGTGAGCACATCCGACTTGCTGTATCGTCAGTGGCTCACCCCCCGTCCAATGGGCAGGCAGAACGAGCTAATCAAGAGATCTTGCGAGGCATCAAACCCTGGCTTATGGTTCCATTGCAAAGAACACCGGGTTGTTGGGTTGAAGAGCTACTGTCTGTGCTATGGAGTATCAATACTACACCCAACCGATCTACAGGATACACACCGTTTTTTATGGTATACGGAGCAGAGGCGGTTCTCCCTAGCGATATCCGGCATGATTCGCCTCGTGTAGCGGCTTATGTTGAAGCAGACAATGAGACAACACGGCAAGATGCTTTGGACCTATTAGATGAGGAGCGTGACATAGCGGCTGCTCGCTCGGCGATTTATCAACAAGATCTTCGTCGCTATCACAGTCGCCGGGTCAGAACCAGAGCTTTTCAAGAAGGAGATTTGGTGCTTCGGCTCATCCAAGACCAGACGGATATGCACAAGTTATCCCCACCTTGGGAGGGACCTTTCGTGGTCAGCAAGAATCTGTATAACGGGTCGTACTATCCGATTGATATTCGAGAGCATAAAGACTCACGCACATCAGAGGAGGAGACCAACAGGCCGTGGAACATAGCTCATCTTCGGCCTTACTACACTTGAGCCATTGGCTCTATCTATGTACATATTATGACAGTGTATATATTATCATTGATATAATAAAACCGAAGCCTCAGCTAAAGCGGGGTCTCTGTCCTTTCATATCATGTGTGATTACATGGAGTTGTTTTGTCTTAAAGCGGCCTCCGGTTTACCCCTTGAAATTTGCTTTTCAAAAAAGCTTTGTGATATCACCAGGGGGCTTGGTCGTGTCTGAACCAATGCAACACCTCTTGATAGGCGAAAGCCACCAGATCACTTGGGGACATGGTCAAATCTGAACCAGTCACGCCTCTTGATCGGCCTAAGGCCACAGAATCACTTGGGGGCTTGGTCGAACCCGAACCATTGCCATGCCTTTTGATCGGCATAAATGCCATGGTTTCATTTGTGGACCTGGCTGACTTGAACCATCGCCACACCTATTGGGGGCTTGGTCCTATCCGACCATGGTAACACCATCTGATCAGCTTAGTAAAGCATGTTTTTGCAAACGGTTTTATCATTGCCTTTGCTTCCATATTTCTTTTATGATTATTCTTCGATTTTTGTTGTGTTTCCTTTATACCAACAACACTTGTTAACCGATTCAGCTGACGGAACTCGACTCATTTTTAATCCGGAGGAATATGCCCAGTTCAACTTTCATGTTAACATCATGGAGTAACAGGGGGGCTTACAATGACCCAGCACGGTTTACATGGTAAGCCAGCATTTTAATACACTGGAGTTGTTTTTTCTCCTTTGATGGTAATGGTTTATAAAACCTCCGTTTCAAGCCTGGCTAAGCCAACTTCATGCCTAGCGATGGCAGGTATTTTGTATTGCATATTTGATTATATGTCTTAAATACATTGATGATATATATATATAAAGGTCATAAACTGGCTGGCGGTATAACCGCCATCGCAGTTCAAGATTTTCTGATTGCAAGAAATATAAATTGAGGATTTCAAGCAAAAGCATCAGTACTTATGCACGAAGGCATATTTAAAGCAAGAGTATTTGCTATTCTATTAAAAGGCAACGCGGTGCCCAAATAAGATCATTGTTGTTCTGGCGGATCATAATAAAGCAGTTATTTAAACCGGTTTCCGGTTCAAGCCTGCTCATCGCCCCGGTCTGATGGTTGTGGGTTGTCCCGCGCCGCTTCAGCTTCCTCATCTCTATCCATTGGCTGGAAATCAACAGTGGTCCAGTCGATTCCCATTAAAGCTTGAAAGACAGCCTCTTCATGGATCAGAGAAGACGGTTCAATATCAGGAGCGTAAGTATGCTTACGGATTGGAGGAATCAGATTCTCCGCTTCAGGAATTGGTGCAGCCACTCGTTTGTTCTGATCATTATATTGAGCTTGATAATGCGACAAGTCTGCCTCTTCAGCCAATTGGCAAGCCAGAGGGAGCACTATACGGTTTATCGTCCTCAGATCATCTTCATTGAACTCTGAACCGTCTTCCTTCAAGCTGGGATAGCCTTGAGCTGCCTCAACAGGATCGAAATCCGGCACCCATGCTTTTGCTCGGATCAAGGCATTAATGGCTCCGGTTCGAGCAGCAGATTTTTTTAGTTCTTCAATCCGAGCAGGAAGCATTGACAACCTCTTCAGAGTATCTTGAATTAAAATGGGTACCGGATTGTTATGAGATGCAGTGGTGATGATCCGCTGCGCTCCGGTATACAGCTGTTCAATTAGAGTGTAGGCAGCCTTCAACTTCTTCCGAACATCTGACCCTAAGTGACCAATGCGTGAACCTGCAACAATACAGGAAAGATCACAAACCGGATCTATTATAAGAAGGCCAAAGTTGTCAAAGAAACCAAAAGGAGTTTACCAAAGATAGCAGTGGTCATGGCATGTACTTGCCGCTTTATGGCGGTCAGCTCATCCACCACCGGTTTAAGGGCAGCTTCAGCGTTTTCAGCTCTTTTTATTAAAGCGGCCTTCTCAGTGGCCCAATCAGCCTGCTCCTTCTTGAAGCCCTCCTTCAGCTGTTCCGTGATGCTCAAAGCACTGGTTAATTCCTCCCTTGCTTTGTCGGTTTCGGCTTGTTGGGTTTTCAGAGTTTCTTGTAGATCAGTAATCCGGTCCTCTTTGATCCTCACTTCAGCCTGCATCAAGACAGTGCTTGGCTTTAAACAAAGGGTATAAGAATTTGAAGTACCAACCACATAACAAGTTATACGCTTGATACTTGGGGGCTAATGCATCTTCAATCTTCATCTATTACTAAATCGCAAAGTCCCAAGCTCAATACAGGTATTCAACTTGGCACTTCGGGGCTAATGGCTATTTGCTCAGTTATGTTCTGATGTTAGAATCTTTATTGGAGTCCCGGTTTAACTATACTAAGTTGAACCGGCCCTTGGGGGCTACATTGATGGATTTCAAAGTATTGAGGACTATATTAAAGTCCCAGCTTGAAGAAGGTTACAAACCGGCCCTTGGGGGCTAGGAGGATTAATACAGTGGCAGTAATTAAAGAAAGAAGAAGCACAAGGAAGTTACCTCAAATTTATCTCTCATCATCTTTACCAGGCCAGCTTCACAGTCACGACTAGTATATAGCCAGTTCAAGTAACCAGAATGAAAATCTTGGGCATTCAGAGCAGCATACGTTTCCAGATCAACATCCCATTTGCCTTTGTTCATGGCAGAAAAATCTTCTTTGACAGTATGCTTAGCTAAAGCGACAGGATTCCCTAGTTCAAAGCGGCCTGCGCCGGTAATTACAACGTCATCATCCTTGGACTCGCCGGTTTGCATTGGCGCTGTCGGTTTATCGGCAGGTTTTGAAGAACTGCGGGATCTTTCAATCCGGACGGAGCTGGCAGGCTGGTCAACAGGGACGGAAGTATTGATAGGCCTTTTCTCAGTAATAGAATCATCTTGCAAGGGAGGATCATTAGGGACATCTTCATGAACGAACGCTTCAAGATCTGGTGCTTTATCCTGTTCAAGGGCAGCATCTTCCTCGGCCGCTTTATCCAGGCGGGCTTTCTTGCTCGGTTTAGGTTTAGCCCTGAAAGAGAAACAAAGAGTCAAGGAACAGCATAAATTATAACGCAGTATACTAGAAGCATATGTTCAGCCTAGCTTACCCAAGAACCGTTTTCAGTGGTGGCAGCTGAGTGGCCGATGATTCACCAGAGGATGAATGAGAAGTAACCTGATAATCGGAGTCGGATGGATTAAGAGGTTGACGGATGAAACCCGCTTTAGGATAGAAATTAATAAAAAGGTCGGAGACCTCTGAGCGCCATTTTCGAACTGGACTGTTTGGTAAACCGACGGAGGTAACTACCTGGTCGCTGTGCCGGGTTGTGCGGCGAGCTTCATGTTGCTGAGTCTTCATAAGAAATTTGGGATCCAAGTAAGCAAGAGGATGAGAAAATTTAACTTTCCAGTTTGCCTGGCAAAGTTTTGGCAAAGGCAAAGGATCTGAATCAGAAGAGAGAATAGTTACCTCAGCGACATCAGCATTACTGGCTTCAGCGTCGTCCTGACAAGTATCATCATCAATAAGGCGTGTAAAAAGTAAGCCTAGTGAATCGAGTTCTACATCAAGGTCCGAGTTACCCACATCATCATCAACAGCCGGATCAGATGAAGCGGTGGTTTTCCTCTTTTGAGCAGGCCTCTTGACAGCCTTAGTCTTTGGCCGGGTTGACCGTTCCGTTTTCTCTGGTTTTTCTTGTGGAAGCTTCTTGCTCCAAAACGGATTATCACCCTGAGTAAGCAGCAGTTGATGTTAGACAGAAATAGCAATAACAGGTTCAGTAAAAAATGCAATCAAAATCTTACAGCTGGCGGTTTATTGGTAGCACAGAAAGGGAGCAGTCCGGTTTGAGCGCAGAGGTGTTCCGGTTCGTTCAACATTTTCTTCACAGCCTCTGTGACTTCATCATCTGAGAGCTGGATGTTGGTGTGTCGGAGTGGGTCATCGACGCTACCAGTATACTTGCACATTAAACCGGAGCGCCGGCTGAGAGGCAGTATGCTCCATGATATCCAGCAGCGTGCGAGATCTATTCCTGTTAAACCATTGGCCATGAAGGCCCGGAGCTTGGATAGTTGCGGAGTGTATTTACTTCTCTCATTAGCACTTAACCTTTGTGGGAAGGGGTGTGTATTGCTGAGCTGCTCCAGACGAAAGCCAGGCAAAGGATTTTCATTGTCAGGGGAGGTATCTTTGCAGTAGAACCATGTTGAATTCCACTCCTTGGGGTGACTGTGTAGTCTGGCGTGGGGATAAGTGATCTCTTTCCTTTTCTGAATTGCCATACCGCCCAATTCAGTATTGGGACCATCAGTGAATTCCGTGCGGCGGTTTAGGTGGAAACAGTCTCTAAACAATTCAACTGTGGGTTCCTCTTGAAGGTATACCTCACAGAGCACGTCGAAGTGACATAAGTTGGTAACAGAGTTGGGGCCAGTGTCTTGCGGGTGGAGTTGAAAATTGGCTAACACATCCCAGTAAAATTTAGAGCCGGGCGGTTTGAAGCCCCGGGCTAAATGGTCCGCAAAAATCACAACGGACATTCATCACCAGGAACCCTCCAGTGGATAGTATCTTTGCTGTCTAAAGCGCCGATCAAGACTAAATTATCCAACTGAGTTTCTGTGACGCGAGAAGGAACCCAGTTGCACTCATATACTTGTTTGGCCATGGTGAGATCTACAAGAAATAGGTGATTCCCGTTCAAGAATATGTTGGATAAAAGAAGGCGCTGGTATGAACAATGCTAAACCGGAGGTAGTATATTTAAACCGGATTTCTATGAAGTGGCATCATATGGCTAAAGAATTCTGGCGGTTCAACAAGGGACTAATGGTATATACCGGTTTATTAACTTTTTCTATATTAAGTTAAACCGCCTGATTTAAACATTGAAAGCAATTGAGGTTGCGGATGGCTAAGTATGCAGAAACAGGTTTCACAAGGTCTTATTGCAGCAATGGATCTGAAGCAAGTTCAGAAAAACAGAAAATATTCAAAAGATTAAAGCAGAACGGAAGTGAATCAATGGGCATGTATGTAGATGAGATCTATGGACTTGAGCATGAAACTACAGGCGGATGCTAAAAAGCTACTGCAAATCATAGCAGAGTTTCACAGATCTATCCAGGAGTCTGGGTACGAGCATGAACAAGTGATGAACACGGCAAGAACACGAAACCCTAGAACAGATCTATGTTAAGAAGAACAGAAGGCTTACCAGAATCGAGGAAGACGCGGAAAACTACCACAGTGCTCTGGTGCGTTTAGGTTGATGCAGCGGCCCAAGACGGCGGCAGCGGAGCTCCGAGGCTGGCGACGCGAGGAAGATGAAGAGAAAGAGACGAAGGGGAGAAAAGGAAATGACCCTTCAGTCCTATTTATAAGGCAAAAGACGTGTGTCAAGCGCGCGAATCCAGGAGCCACAAAATTCGGAAGTGGAGCTGCTGCCTTGGGTATCGCAGATCTATTAATGAAAGAAGGCATAATAAATGTTAACTTCGTGATGACGTCATGCCGGTTTACAGCAATCGGAGATGATGACGACATGGCGGTTTACCAATTACCAGAAGATGTTGAAGACAAAGATTTTTGTGAAGGATTGACATGAACCAGTTCAAATAAATCTGGGGCCTAATGTTGGGGATATTACTACTGGACGTGAACCGGCCTACCTGGGCCGGGTTAACTTCATTAGCAGTATAAAGCTGATTAAGCAGATGAAGGCCCAAGGCCTGTAGTCGGTTTAGAACCTGTAGCCGTAAACCGGCTTGGTATGCAAACTTGTATTGTAAGTTAGGAATAGAGAGAGACCAACCCGGATACGAGTATGAACCGGTGTTGGGACTCTATGGACCGACAGGCGTCACCCGTGTATATAAGGGGACGACCCGGCGGCGGTTCAGGAACAAACAACAACTCGAGCCTAGGCGAAGCTTATTTGCTCCCTAGTCATCGAGACCACATCAATCCCATCACAACTAGACGTAGGCTTTTACCTTCATTGAAGGGGCCGAACTAGTATAAATCCTTACGTCTTTGTGTCCGCTTTAACCCCTTCAAGTTAACCCGTAGCGATGGCTCCACGACTAAGTCCTTTCATAAGGACATCTGCCGTGACAAAACCACGACAAAAACCGTGTAGTCGAGGCTTTTTGAGGGCTGCCAGGCCCAAATGCGAGGCTTTTTGTGGGCTGCCAGGCCGCTGAGTTGAACCATTTAACAAAGCCTTTTAAGATGGACCTCCAACTAACCAATCACCGTTTTAACTTTGACAAGTGCAGGGTATCAATGAGAGTAACTGTCAAATGTTCGAAGGGTCGTGCCAGGATGACCTGGATAGGAGTGTCTTACTTAATGAAGGCAGGTTAACCCGGGGATTTAGGTAAATATACCAGGCTTCCAAGCCGTGGGTCGATACCCAGCTACAAGGGTCCATTCAAACTCCTTGGTATTTGACACAAGGAGCCCCCAAGTAACGTGATGAGCTGTGCTCATTGGGTGCCTATGTTTGAGTTGTGCGTAGCAACAAGACTCTCTTTGGCCCCTTGGGTGTGAAGCTTCCAAGCTTTGTTGTGGCATGATAGCCGGATTAATGGACAGAACTCCGCTTTGTTAGCTGAAGCCCCCATGTAACCAATAATATGATAAGCCAATAAGGCGGGATACCCATGTTGAACCGTGCATCATGGCAACAGGTCCTCTTCGGCAACTTTTGGAAGAGGTAAATTCTTCTTGAACCGGGATTTTGAACCGGATTTTGAGAGTGTCAGAGCTTTGCGGGAGATAGATTTCCCTTGAACCGGATTGTAAACCGGATATTTGGAGAGCTTCAACGTTTTGAGAGAAACATGTCTCTTGAACCGGATTTTGAACCGGATATCCTTTCTGATGACCCGGAACTTTTTCATTGAGCCGGGATTTGTAACTCTCATATACTTTTTAAGCCGGAAATTCTCTGACGGCCTTTAAATTTTCATCAATATAGCAGTAGCCTCCGGGACCGGGTTATCTTTCCCTTCAACATACTGGGGCACTTGAATTTGCTGAAACTGGCAAGACTTGATCATAACAGAAGATATATATCATCGTAGCCCCCGAGTCTTAAGATGACTCAAGGAGTTGTCTTGAGATTCTTCATACTTGACCATAGCAGAAGGTATATATCATTGGTGTTGATAATGCGATGTAAATCCATAGAAGGTTGGGGTGACTGCGGCGGGTTATAAATGATCCCGGATGAGCCGTGTCAGCAACTCGGCCAATGGTTTCTTCCAACTGATTGTTTGAAGATAACCCAACGTTAGTGGCAGCGACTTGTGCATATATCCATTGAACTACCCAGCATAGACGGCAGTTGATGACAATTTGCTTCCAGTTTGTTGGAAGAAAACCGGGCTACCCAAGTTGTGACTTGCTCATATTCAATAAATAGCTCATGCAGCCACGGCCCGGTGTGTTGATGTAGACCGGACCACGGGGGCAGACGACAAAGCTGACCGCAGCAGCAGAAGCGGCACAGAGAGATGAGTCGGTCGCGGTGTTGTAAGCCGGCACGGGCGGCAGAATCGGCTGTGGGAGGGAATTGTCTGTGATGTTGTAAAGCGGCACAGACGGGTGAGCCAATCGCGTTGTGAACCGGTGCGGATTAGTTAACCGGCCATCCGTTCATCAGGTAATGTGACACGGAGGAAAATGCCGTTGTAGAACGTTGCCAGCTCATGCTCCATATCCGCAGTATAAATGTAATTGTCCTGCGTATAAAAAATACAGCAAGGCGTAGTAGTTGTTTGTGAAAGAGATCAACATGCGCTTAACAAACAATATACAAACAATATACAGGATAAATTTCACCTGATTACTTGGGCGACAACTCTGTATACAGACCCTGTCTCTAGGTCCAGCTTGCCCTTAAAATATTCAATCATGGTCTTTCTTCTTTTCCTCACGTGATAAGATATCATGACGACCTTGCATCAGCAACATTTTTATCTTGGACTGCTCTTGGGCTCTCCTCCGAAGTGCCTTGTCATGAAACATCTGACTGTAAAGGTCCAAATTATTAGAACTTCAGCAGGATGTTTGAGTGCTATGAATCCTGTCGCGGGCATGTACTGCACCCGCATATTCATTATGCACCAGCAGCGTCATTCGAGGCATGCCGTATGTCCACTATGCACCCATATGTTCAACCTTATCAGGTGATTTCGGAGGTAACAAGTTGTCGCAGCCTGGCAGCACTCAAACCAGTTGAACCCTAAACAAGTTGGGTGGCATCTGGGTACCGTGGAACAAGGGGTTGCCCGGTTGAACGATTTTGCCCTTGGCGACATCGACCAACTCGTTGTTCACGAAGTGGAGGAGAGTGCACGGAACGTCGGCGGCGCCCTGCGAAAACATGTAGGGCGTCAGGGATGCCCAGTCAAAGGCAAGGAGATGAAGTCCTCGGCCGAGAGAGGCTTAATTAGTTACCGTGATGATGGCGTCGAGCTCGGCTAATGTCGACGCACCGCCAACGGCGGGCGTGCAGTTGACGGAGGGGCCGCTTGCTGCAGAGGTGCCGGCCGGCGTACACCCGGGTGCATTAAGCTCCCGTGCCGGCGTCGGAGACACCAATGCCGCCTCCGCCGGAGGCACCAATGGCCCCGCCATCGCATTATGCGAGTTGCTGGCCGTGAAGCTAGGAATCGGGGGCGGCCCCTGTTGGCCGCCCGCAATCCACGCACTCAACCCCGAGATCAAGGTAGGCACAATGGTGGTGATCGTCGCTCCGAGTCGTTGTTCCACTTGCTCTTGGACAATCTCCGGAATCCGCGCCACTTGTGCCTTGAGTTCTTGAACCTCTCGCGCCTGGCTTTCCAAGCTGGTCTTTTTCTCCTTCCGCACACCAGCGGTATAGTATGACCCCCATTTTGTCGACGAGCCTTTGCCGGCCACACGACCAGCTGACGTCGGCTTACTGAGCTTATCCTTCTTCTTCATTACATTCAACGCCCTATTTAGAGTGGTGTCCCAAGGGTTGCTCTTACTCGACCCCGCGCTACTGCTTTCAGTCGCCTGCGGAAGGAATGTGAACCATTTAGAAATTTGGCTTCATTAATTAGAATGCAACCATATGGAGCTAATTATGCGGGGGTGTATTCCTTACCAGAACAAGCTCAAGCTGCCTGGTCTTCGGATCCGTGGTAAGCTCCTTTGTTTTCGGGTCCTTCTTGTACCGGGCCCTGACAAAGTTCCTGGTCAGCTTGTCACCGTATTTATCGAAGAGGGGCGGTAGGCCTTGCTCGGCACGGTTCGCCTCCTCCTTGTCCCATATAGGCTCCGCCACTCTGTAACCGCCGGGACCGAGTGTGTGTTCCCCTATATTCAGCTCCCGCATTTGTTTCCCCCACTCACTTGATTGGGAGTTTGCGGTGCTCGAGCAATTGATCTTGAAGTCGTTGTAGTCATCTTCGGTGATCGAAGGATTTTTCTCCTTGATCTTCTGATAACTCTCACCTTTCTCGATCATTTTCTTCACATTGCTTTTCCAAGTAGACAGGGCCTTGCTCATCTTCGTGAGGGCAGCATTGTTCACTTTATTCCCTTTGAGGCTTGTGTTTGCAAATTCAGCAGGGAACTTGTATCGTTGGTGCAGCTTCGTGAAGAGGAGGTGGCGCAAATTCCCTCGGTCAGGATGCCTCAGGTTCTCGGTGTTGATCGAGACGGTGCTCCGGACAATGCACCCGAGCTGAAGCGAGTACCCCTTGACTATTCGTTCGGGCGCCGTTGGATTCCCGTTGGAGTCCACTTCAGTAACTTCCTCCTTGAGGGTGAGGAGCACGATCGGGCGCCGGTCCTTCCATTGCCTCTTCGGTTGGCTGCCATCTGTGCGGGCGCCGCCATCATCAGTGGTGGCATCCTCGGCGGCACCATCAGTGGTGGCATCAGTGTGGTCATCCTCGGCGGCACCATCAGTGGTCTCAGGATCGGTGGGGAAGGCGGCGGCCTCATACAAGTGAGGTTGTTCCTCCATCTCCTGGGACAATTCCCAGAATGCCTTGCCGCCCGAACCCCCGGCCTCATCGTTGTGGGCCATGTTTCTCTCTAAATAGAAACAAAGTTTGGTCAAAAAGTTGGTTATTGTCAAGGAACAAGATCATGGTCTCATCATTTAGGGTTTGTCGACACCGAGGCATCCTAAAATCTAAGCTTTTATCATTGAGGGTTTTTCGACGCCGAGGCACCCTAAAAGCCTAAGCTTTCATCATTTCGGTTTTTATCGACACCGAGGCACCCTAAAAGCCATGCATTAGTCACAAGTTCGCCGGGGCACTTGATCCTACTTAATTAACTACTACGATACCCCGGCCCATGCATTAGTCACAAGTACCCCATATGTCCTATTTTTAGCAAAGTCATGCTAAAATTCACGGAAAATTTCAGCATGACCTTTGCTGAAAATAGGACATATGGAGTACCCGAATTTGCCGGAATGGAAGTTAATTGACATTCTGGCAAACTCAAGGGCCTCTCAGGGTACCTGCAAAATCATTATCCCAGGTGGACATGGATGCAATGTCACATGTCACATGGATCCCACACCCACAGGAGCTCTGCTAACAAATGTGCTCTGCTTCAACACAAATGTGCTCTGCTTCAACACATTGGAAACTGAGTTCTGACTGCTACAAATTCAGTTTTCAGATACCAGCAATGAGGAGCCTACATGGTACCATTTTGTTATCCTAGGAAGAACAGCATGAGCCAAACAAGTAAATGGAAAACATGTTTCCTCAACAAGCAAAAAAGGGAAAATGCAATTTATGGCACATAGATGTTGATCCACTAACATTCATAAATTTCAGATGAGAAAACAGCAGGCATTGCCCATGCAGTATTTACTGCTAACCAGGGAGAAGAGGTTCTTATTTTCACTCCCAACAACAAGCAGGAAAACGTCTACATCAATGCACTCGGACGAAGAAAGTGCAGCATACATATAGTTCATAACAGAGTGCACTGTGTGCAGAAACAGGAAGCGTACTATCAATCATCCACATATTTTTCGACAAAGATCAATCATCTATATAGTAAGGGATAGCTAAATTCGCACTTAACTAAACAAACTATCCCTCAAGTTATGCTATGAAAACATATTCAGTTTTTGAGACACCAACAATTAAGAACCTACAGACAAGTATTAAGAGAGCAGCTACACTAGGATTAAAGAAATTGACTCCTAACTACTACCCAGTTCAGCGTTGAGACTCCACCAATTAAGGTCCTACATAGTAATAGACCATCTAAAATAGCATTCCACTACTACCCACTACAAGCAGTATGTGCTAAACTAGCATGTCACTACTACAGACTAGATTGGAAACTGGGTCCTAGCAGGTACATATTCAGTTTGCAACATAACCAATCAAGACCCTACAAGGTGCCACTTGTTCATCCTACCAAGAACAGCAGCATCCAGAAAAGCCCTATATTTCATGCACTCTGCTTCTACACAAATGTGCTCTGCTCCTAGCTAGTTTTAGTTCAGATCTGATTACTCTTTGCTCTTATCCTGGTTTAGATCTTGTGGTAATTAAATAAAAGTCCGTATATGCAATTGCAGACCAAAACAAAACTACAATTAACAGCCCCTGTTTTATTGCAAGTAAATTTGCTATCTTATACTCCCTCCTCTCTGGATTAGAGATCCTGCGTGTAAATCTAGGTTGTCTATTTTACCAACATAACAATACATATCACAAAAGTTATATCGTTAGTAGAAAGTACAATAAATCTTCGGCAAGAACCAGTAAGGTCCATATAGGGCTCTGGCTCCAACTATATCATGTTTTATTTAAACACAGTATGTTTCAATTCCTCCTATATACAAATCTTGAGCAAGGACCAGCATATAGTATATGTCAACGATTCCGCAAGCAAGAACACGAGGCTTACTTGAGATCCAAAGAGTAGCTACCGGACTAGAGATATCGGGAACTAAACTATCAACGAAAACAATCACAGCAACTAAATCGCTCCAGCACAAAAACGAAACGATAAAGATCAACGATCCGTAGAGCCACGCGTGAGGAGCCGTAGGGGAGGGAGGGAGGGAGGGAGGGGAGGGGAACCTTTCTTGGGCTGCTGGCGATGGGGATCGCTGCTTCTGCTACGACGGCGGAGGCCGCGCTTCCGCTCCTTGGTTCGGGGCGGCGGGGCGACGGACGGTGGTGTCGGGGCGGCGGGGCGACGGTGGTGTCGGGGCGGCGTCGAGGGCGGCGGGGCGATGGTGGTGTCGGGGCGGCGCTGGGGCGGCGGGGCGACGGTGGCGTCGGGGCGGCGTCGAGGGCGGCGGGGCGACGGTGGTGTCGGGGCGACGCTGGGGCGGCGGGGCGACGGTGGCGCCGAGGGCGGCGGGGCGACGGTGGTGTCGGGGCGGGGCGACGGTGGCGTTGAGGGTGGCGGGGCGATGGTGGTGTCGGGGCGGGGCGACGGTGGCGTCGGGAGAGGAGATCGGGGAAGGGGATTGCGGGCGAGGGCGAGGGAGAGAGAGGGGATCGGTATGAAGTAGGGGCGCACAATACTAATGGCGCACCACCCCTCGGTGCGCCATAAGTACATACATGCTAATGGCGCACCTCACCCTGGTGCGCCATTAGTATTTTTTTTCTGCTCGAGCCAACAGTTATCTACCACCTGACCTAATACACGTCAAGTCTTCTCTACTAGCTCGACTGGTCAGCAGCTAGTTCTCACACCAGGAGGTCCTGTGTTCGATTCCCAGGCTCCACAAACTTTTTTTATGCATTTAAAATGTTGTTTGATACTTATTTGTGTTTAAATATGTTCAAACTTGTTTAAATCATAACAGTAATATTTTTTTTATAAGACAGTAATAATTTTTTAAAAAATATCATCAAACATTAATGCCGGTGGAGCGGGGAGGGTGCGGGGGGTGCGGGGGGTCGGCGGCGGCGGTTGAGTAGGGGAGGGGTGCGGGGGGTCGGCGGCGGCGGTTGAGTAGGGGAGGGGTGCGGGGGGTCGGCGGCGGCGGTTGAGTAGGGGAGGGGTGCGGGGGGTCGGCGGCGGCGGTTGAGTAGGGGAGGGGTGCGGGGGGTCGGCGGCGGCGGTTGAGTAGGGGAGGGGTGCGGGGGGGTCGGCGGCGGCCGTTGAGTAGGGGAATCGAGAGGGTGCGGGCGGTCGGCGGCGGCGGTCGGTGGACCGGATCTGGCGAGGTGGGATAGCGATCGAGATGGAGGGGGATCGAGATCGAGTGTCCATGAAATTAACAAATATTCATGATAGTTCAAAAGTGCCCATGAAATACAATCGAGAAATGAAGTCTACGATTTAAATACAATCGATCTTAGCTAGCTATCTGTTCACAATCTTCTTGCCCTTCTTTTTCGCAAATGGAGTTCTTCTATGGAACGGACGTCCTTTAGGTAGGGTGGTCCTGCTTCTTCTTGTGGTGTATGCTGCTACTTCATCATCGTCGTCATGTTCGATCCTCGGGTCGCCGTACTTGTCGAAGTCTTGCTCATTGGCTACTCCATCCATTCCGATGATCTTCCTTTTGCCTCTCCTCACGACAACACGACTGGGCTTTGGCGGGTCGGTAATGAAGAAGTATTGGTCCACTTGGGAAGCCAGTACCCATGGCTCATTTTTCGCGGTGACGTTTGCGCCCGCGGTCTTGGATTTGGCTTCGGGTATAACCATGGTGGTGAAATACCGGTCTTCTTTTATGACGCTCTTGGCCCATCTGACACGGAACATCGGGACCTTCTCTCCAGCGTAGCTCAGCTCCCAGATCTCCTCGATCCTTCCGTAGTATCTGTCCTTCTCGTTACCGGTGTAGGATTCCATCGTTACCCCGGAGGTCTGATAACCATCGCTCTTCATGTCCTTGGCCTCGGTGTAGAATGTGTAGCCGTTGATATCGTACGCCTCATAGGTCATCAGGTTGTGCTCGGCGCCCTGTGACAAGGCGAATATGAATTGTTCTTCCGCGGAAGAATCCTCATGTAAAGGGTACGACAGAAGCTTCTGCTTGAACCAACGCGTGAAACATGAGTTGTGCTCTTTGAGTATATCTCCGTCCGTCCTCTGTTGGCCTCGGTCATTGTACGTCTTCTTAATAAAGGTTTTGTGCTCTACCACCCAAGGATCGACCACGTCTATGTGTTGTAACGCGACTAGGTTTGCTCTTTCAAAGTCGGCGAGTCGACCCTCGAAGTCGACATGCATTTCGCGGCGACCCTCACGGTGACCCCATCCAGCGAGCCTGTCGAGGTGCCTGTTGACGGGCAGACCAACGGGGTTCTCGATGCCTAGATAATTCATGCAGTAGGAGATGCACTCTTCGGTCAGAAAGCCCCTGGCTATGCTTCCTTCTGGACGTGACATGTTGCGAACGTATCCTTTGATGACACCATTCATCCTTTCGAACGGCATCATGCTGTGCAGGAACGTCGGCCCGAGTTGGATGATATCCTCCACTATATGGACCAGCAGATGCACCATAACGTCGAAGAATGCGGGCGGGAAGTACATCTCAAGCTCGCATAGTATCACCATGATCTCTTCGTGTAGCCTTCTGAGTTGCCTCACGCCAATCGACTTCCGAGAGATGACGTCAAAGAAGTTGCATAGGCCAAATAGCATTTCACGGACGTGCGCGTCCATGATCCCATGGATTGCAACTGGAAGTATCTGCGTCATCAGCACGTGACAGTCGTGAGACTTCATCCCGCTGAACTTCTGCTTCACTGGGTCTAGGTATCTTCTTATCTTCCCCGCGTAACCGTAAGGAGGTTTTACTCCTAGGAGGCAGGTGAAAAACTGCTCGATCTCCTCCTGACTTAGAGTGAAGCACGTGGGAGGGTAGTCATTTCCGGTCTTCTTGGCCTTTTTGCCTTTGCGACGACTTTCTGTGTCCTGCTTCGCCTCATCATCATCATCATCATCATCATCATCATCATCATCATCATCATATATAGCGTGAAGCTCCTGCCTGATGCCCATTGATTTCAAGTCTGCCCTTGCTTTCGGCCCATCTTTGGTCCTCTCTGGCATGTTGAGCAGGGTACCAAGCAGACTCTCGCACACGTTCTTCGTGATATGCATGACATCAAGGCTGTGAGGCACACGGTGGATCTTCCAGTACGGCAAGTCCCAGAAAACAGACCTCGTTTTCCATACCTTCAGTAGCAGCTCTGGCGCCTTTTGCTTCTTTCCCGGCTCTGGCGCTTTTTGCTTCTTTCCCGGCAGTGGGCAGTCTTTCCTATTTTTCAACAGCTTGTCTATTTCCACGCCACTCCTCGTACACGGGCGTTTTCGGGGTTCGGTTTCACCATCGAACAGATCCTTGCGTTTCCTCCACGGGTCATCGTCACGAAGCCACCTTCGATGTCCCATGAACACGGTTTTCAAAGACCCGGGATCTCTATCTAGCTGGCGATACGTTGTGTCATCCATGCACCTTACGCATCCAGAAAATCCGTGGACTACCTGCCCCGCAAGATATCCGTAACCGAGATAGTCGTGCACCGTCGTGAGCAGTGCGGCTCTCATAGGGAAATATTCTTTCTCTGCAGCGTCCCACGTATTGGCTGGCGTTTTCCACAACGTGTCAAGCTCCTCTTTCAGCAGCCCCAGATACAGATTGATGTCGTTCCCTGGTTGTTTCGGCCCTTCAATTAGCATACTCATGTGAATGTACTTCCTCTTCATGCACAACCAGGGGGGAAGGTTGTACATCCACACAAACACAGGCCAGGTGCTATGTGTGCTTCTCTGGCTGCCAAACGGATTGACTCCATCGGTGCTCGCGCCCAGCACGATGTTCCTTGGATCGTTCCCAAATTCTGGGTATTCGAAGTTCAACGCTTGCCACTGGCTCGCATCCTTAGGGTGACTCAGCATCTTGTTTTTTTTTATCTATCTCCGGATCATTTGCGTCATCTTCTCACTTCTTCTCCTCCCTATCCGCGTGCCAACGCAGGAGCTTTGCTACCTTAGGGTCCGCGAAATACCGCTGCAGACGAGGAGTGTTCGGAAAGTACCACACCACTTTTCGAGGAGCTTTCTTCCTCTTCTTGTATCGAGTGACACCGCACACCGGACATATGGTAGACTCCGCGTGCCCGTCCCGATAAATGATGCAATTGTTCATGCACACATGGTATTTCACGTGCGGTAAATCCAGAGGACACACGATTTTCTTCGCCTCCTCCAAACTGGTCGGGCACTTGTTCCCCTTGGGAAGACGTTCGTGCCAGAATGACATGTTCTCGTCGAAGCATGCGTCGGTCATTTTGTGTTTTACCTTCATCTCCAGAGCCATGAGCGTTACTTTCAGGCGGGTATCCTCGGGCCTGCATCCTTCATACAATGGAGTAACCGCGTCTAACTCAAGTTGATCCATCTTGGCTTTCTCTCGGGCGGCAGCTCTTGCGTTATCCGTCTGCTTGAGAAGCAGCTCTTGAATATGAGGGTCCTGCACCCAGCCCATCGATGGTCCAGCGTCGTCTGCTCCGCCGGCATCATCATCATGTCCTGCATCTTCTACATGATGACTGTGTACAGCATCACTGTCGTGATCATCTCCTGGGGATTCTTCGTCTTCTCGCCCGCCCGAGCCGCGGTGGTTGTCTTGCTGCCCTTCCTCATTTCTTGCCCGGCCCCCATGGACGACTTCGTAGTCATCTTCATCACCTTGCCACCGATAGCCATCCATGAAACCACGCAAGAGCAGGTGGTCCCGCACCTGCCCGGAATCCGGGTCCGCAATAAGGCTATTCAGCTTGCATCTTCGACACGGACATCTTATCTCCGTCTCGTTCTTTTGAGGCATCTCGGCCTTCGCGGACCTCAAAAACCTATCCACGATGCCTTCGGTCATCGTGTGGACCATGGTCACCTGCGGGGTAGAGCAAAACGATATTTTAGAACCAAGAAAAAATTTGGCATGACTTTCCCTAAAAATAGGACCAAAAAGAATGCTTAATGCCAAAATTCTCGCCGAAATGGAAATGAATCAACATTCCGGCAAAATATTGGCAACTATCGCATTTCAAATACCGGTACACCTCCAAACACAAACACATATGCAACACCACAAACATATGCAACACCACGAACATACATAGATCTAGCTAGGCCATAAAAAGTGCATGTGCACATTGTTGTAGGGAGAACAACATAAATATAGCTTCCCCCCTTACTTACCTAGCAAAACAAGGTAACTTAACCACTTAATTTGAATGAATCTATGGTGGAAATGAGGTGAAAAAGAGGAGGCACCCGAGACAAGGAGGAGGCGGTGGAGAGAATGAAGTGGGGAGAAAGTGAGTGTGGGAGGAGAGGCTGTCCAAAATATCTTGTTGCTGCCCACTTACTAATGGCGCACCAACAACAAATGCGCCATTAGTAACCTGGATTACTAATGGCGCACCCCCTGGTGGTGCGCCATTAGTAGTTTTGCAAAAAAAACATACTAATGGCGCACTCCGCCACGGTGCGCCATTACTAGTTTAAACTAGTAATGGCGCACCGCGTGTGAGTGCGCCATTAGTAGTTTTGCAAAAAAGGAATAAAAAAATAATAAAAAAATAACATTAGTGGCGCACTTTCTGGCTGGTGCGCCATTACTAGTTACAACTAGTAATGGCGCACTTCCTGTGGATGCGCCATTAGTATGTTTGGACAGGCGCACTAGTTCAAAAAAAAAATTGATACTAATGGCGCACCGTGGGCAAGGTGCGCCATTAGTAGTTTCAACTCTAATGGCGCATCAGAAGGTGGTGCGCCATTAGTATATACTATGGCCCACCACTTGTCTGGTGCGCCATTAGTGTCAATCCCATCTATAGCCCTTTTTCTAGTAGTTCCTTGTTCTTTCTCTCTCGTTCTTCGTTCGTTCTTCGTGTTGAAGGGCAGCGATCCTCGAGGCTCTAGGGGCGGGCGAACCGACCTAGGGCAGCCCATAGCCGCCGCGTGTCCAGACGGGGTCCCTCCCGGACGCGTGGGGTTTCGGGTCCTGAAAAGCACCCGCCGGATTGCTTGCGTATCGCGCTTCCGGACGGGTCTCCTTCGGCGTGAGCTGCGGTGCATCACCCTCGGCGTCGGAGGTACACGGTGACGTGTTCGTGTGCGAACACACTTTTTGGCGACTCCGCTGGGGACGAAAGATCAAGAATCATCATCAACTATGTCTAATCTCCCCAAGCCCTCAGAAGTTGACGTCGATAACATCATTAAGCCCGATCTTGATGAACTATCGGATGAACATCGCCAAGCCTATGAAGCGCGCAAGAAGCAGCGTGAAGAGGCTTTTGAGGTGCTCAAGAAGAAGCGCGAGGAGGAGGATTTGGAAGCGTTTCTATCAAGTTTCAAGAAGGACCGTCAAGGCAACATCACTCCGGTTGGAAACGTCAATTTTCCTCCCCTCATCGACGAACAAGATGTAATCACTGTGAGTAAAGTTTTTTTCTCCAGAGCAAGTGGCTGTGATTGAAAGTCTTGTTAGTAAGGGTAATGTGATGGCATATAATTCTTTTGTGGCTAGTGCTAATGCTCAGAAAAATATGCCTCCATCATCTAGTGGTACTATTGGTATATCTGAAAACCCTAGTCCAATTTTACCTATTTCATCGGCACCACCTATGCAACAACAATATAATATGCTGTTGAATTTTTATCCTACTCAAACCAACCAGCTTGTGGCTACACCTACATACCCTAATAATATTATGAGTGTGCCCAATTCGGCGTCAATGCCGAATCACTTTGTCACACCACCCATAGGAGCAAGCATGTTTGGTCTTCCGCCGAATTATGGTTCGGCGCCCATCCCACAAGTTGCACCAATAGCTAGTACTCAGGTTGCTCCTATGTCATTGCCACAAACATCATCTACATCGGATCCAATTTTAGCTAAATTAAGGGAGGATTTGCATAAGATGTTTCTAGAAACTTTCGGAAACGAGCCGAAAGTAAAGAGTCGTGTGTATCAAAAGCCTTATCCCGAACACTTCGATGCAATTTCTTACCCTCAAGGTTATAAGGTTCCTGATTTTGTTAAATTTAGTGGTGAGGGTACGAAAACAACTTGGGAGCATGTGAGTCAGTATCTAGCACAGTTGGGTGAAGCAGGTTCCAAAGAAGAGTTGAAAGTACGTTTATTTCCCTTATCTTTAACTGGCACCGCATTTTCATGGTTTGCTACTTTACCACATGGCTCAATTCTCTTATGGTCGCTGTCGGTGTCAAAACCGGCGGATCTCGGGTAGGGGGTCCCGAACTGTGCGTCTAGGCGGATGGTAACAAGAGACGAGGGACACAATGTTTTTACCCAGGTTCGGGCCCTCTCGATGGAGGTAAAACCCTACGTCCTGCTTGATTAATATTGATGATATGGGTAGTACAAGAGTAGATCTACCACGAGATCAAGGAGGCTAAACCCTAGAAGCTAGCCTATGGTATGATTGTTGAGATGTAATGTTGTGTCCTACGGACTAAAGCCCTCCGGTTTATATAGACACCGGAGAGGCTAGGGTTACACAGAGTCGGTTACAATGGTAGGAGATCTACATATCTGTATTGCCAAGCTTGCCTTCCACGCCAAGGAAAGTACCTTCCGGACACGAGCCAGAGTCTTCAATCTTCTATCTTCGTAGTCTGGGAGTCCGGCGGATATTGATAGTCCGGCTGTCCGGACACCCCATAGTCCAGGACTCCCTCAGTCGCAATTAGAGCAAAAGTTTCATGATCACTTTTATAGCGGCGATAATGAGCTAAAGTTGTCACATCTTACATCGGTTAGGCAAAAACACGATGAATCGGTCACCGATTATGTCAAGAGATTTAGAGACATAAAAAACCGATGTTATAGCTTAGTGATAACTGAGAGAGACTTGGCAGATCTTGTTCTTAATGGTTTGAAAACTCACATTAAAGAGAGGTTAGAAAGTTATGAGTTTTTGAACATTAATCAAGTCTTACAAAAAGCTTTGGCTCAAGAGAGTCGAAGTAAAGAGATTCATAGATCTACAACTGATCGTCCTAGAATGCATATGATTGAACACAATGATGATAATTCGGACGATGAGGTTGATGTCTATACTACTGAATTCATTTGGTCCTCAAAGGCCAAACCCTATATGTGCAATGCTCTTAAGCCGATTCGCAAGAATTGTGATGAGGATATGAGGTTTACTTTTGATATATCAAAGTGTGATAAAATATTTGATGCTCTCTTGCAAGACAAGATGATTAGAATATCACACACCATACCGCCGTTTGAGGTGCTAAAATGGCGTGCTTATTGCAAGTACCATAATTCATTTTCTCATGCTACTAATGATTGCAATGTTTTTCGATGACAGATACAATCGGCCATTAATCACGGACGATTGAATTTTGCTGAGATGCAAGTTGATAAACAACCCTTCCCGATAAACACCATCGACTTGGAAGGGAAGAAAATGTTAATTCGGCCTAACATAGCCGAATCCGCTAATAAAGATAATGTTGTTATTGGTGAACCCAGGAATAGCACGGAGGGCGACAAGGTCTTGGGAAGAAAGATTGTGCTTGAGAAGCAACCCGATGGCAAGGAAGTGTTGAAGATCACTAAAAAAATGCTCACTCGGGGGGCAACCACAAGTGCAAGAGGATACTCGTGTTAAATTGATCAAGCCTAAGAATTCAGAAGTTGGCAAGGGGAAAAAGAATGAAACTAAGTACAAGAAAATCAAGCCAACTTTTGATATGTTGCTATCCAAATATGCAAGTCAAGCGTCCGGTTCTAGCTCTAATCGGCCATCACATTCAAAGCATTCAAGATCGCCTCTGGAGCAAGAGTTTCAACGCTATGCAAGGCCATATGGGTCATGGGCACCGACACCATGGATGTCCCAACCCTGCTATGCGCCATATTACATGGGAGGCTTCAGTGGAGGATGGGGGCAGCCCCCAATGGCTCCTTATGCTTTTCATATGGGGCGGGCAACACCTAGAAGGCCTGCTCGCGAGAGGCTTTATTATCCCACACAAGGCCGTTTGAGCTATGGTGCTAATCGGTCAACAAAAATTTCTCCAAGTAAGGCCGACAAAAAAGTGTGGCGTGTTAAGTCATCTAATGCGGAAATTGTAGGATGTGACAAGCAAAAGGAGATCGAAAAGCCGGTTGTTGGTAATCTGGCTACTTCTAATGGTGATATTGTTATTGTTTAGCAGGGTTCGATGGTTAATGATCATGAGGCAAGCACAAGCAAGACCAAACCAAGGGATCCCAAATATACTCAACCTAAGTGGTGTCCTCCCGGTTTAACTAAGACCATAAAAAGGAGGTTACAACGCATGAGGAACCACGAGAAGGTAGAACACAAAGAGGAGAGGCAAAGGGACGAATTGTTTAGTGAAATTCGGCCCATAGCACTCACAAAACAAGTGTGGAGGCCTAAACAAAAACAAAACACAGATGCTTCTACATTAGCTATAGCAACACCTTCGCCACCAAAAGAGGATGATGCGACCCCTATTACATCATCTACACTACCTGAAACATCCCCTTCAATTGAGGAATCTTTAAGCCCAATATACACATTGGGAGATGAAGATGAGATGGTGGATTATGAATCTACGCCGGTTCGGGAAGGTATGGATATTAATATGGTATATTACTTACCTGCCGAGTTTCGTGCTATAGGTGAAGAAGGGGAGGTAGCCCAGCTGAATTTTGGTCCTAAGAATGCTATTTTCGAGAAGCCAAGAGAACCGGTGAAACACTGGAAGCCATTGTACCTCAAAGGTCATATTAACGGATTGCCGGTTGCTAGGATGCTCGTTGATGGTGGGGCTATGGTAAATCTTATGCCCTACTCGGTCTTCAAAAAGTTGGGGTTAGATGATGATGCATTGATGAAGACCAATATGGTACTTAATGGATTCGAGGGTAAAGAAAAGACAGAGGCCAAAGGTGTGATGTGCATGGAACTCACCGTGGGAAGCAAAACTTTGGCCACCATATTCTTCATCGCCGAGGTGCAAGGTAACTATAATGTTATATTAGGTCGCGATTGGGTTCATGCTAACCAATGTGTGTCGTCTACCATGCATCAATTTTTAATACAATGGATCGATGATGAGGTAGAAATCATTCACGCGGATAATTCGGCTTGTGTTGCTTTGGCCGATACATCGGTGGATTGGAATCATCCCGATGTAACTTGCTTAACAGGGCGTGACCTCTCGAAGTTTGATTTCCTTAGTGCTACAAGGAACGGGTTCATTCCCATCTCTTTAAAGCCGATTGGTGGTAATCGGTTACAAGGTATGATGTGAATAAGAAGTTAAAATCAACGGCCGATATATAACTATGGCCCTTAGCATAAATATGGCCGATACATAATTATCGTCCTGAGAAAAATAAATGGCTGATGGAGTGTTGACATCGTCCTTAGAACAAATACATTGCAAATTATTTTTCGGCACGCAAGTTTTGCCGAAAAACAGGGGGGCATGTGTTGACACCAGATTTTGGCACGGTCAATAACTTATTTAAGATGGCCTCAAATGGATATGTGATCTTCATGAAAGAGTTCCGTATTGTTGATATGAACATCTTTGAAGTTTGGGTCATCGCTGTCCGATTTCATCTCGAAGGCCGAAACTATGCTCAAAGTACTAAGAACTTATATTCAGAGTACAGTTTGGCCGATTAAGCCCCCAAGACGACCTCAAATGGGAAAATGATCTACACAGATTGTCTTCGTCTCGTCGAAACGATTGATTTTGATATAAAAATCGTCCAAATCCGAGTTCATATGCAAAAGTTAGAGCAATCGGAGTGCAGCCCTGTCACGAGGCGAAATATGGCGCGCCCCACCAGACGCCATGTCTAATTGGTAGCGCGAGTAAAGAGATCTTTTGCGCGAGCTATTTGACCCTCAAGATTACCTCTGATAAAAAAACGTTCAACATGAAAGTTGTTCGTATCGTCGAAACGGTCAAGATTGCTTTTGGACTCGTTTTCATCCAAGATCGTTTACCACCACAAAAAAGACCCGCAAGGTGCAGCCAGTTTAAACCGAACAGTTTTGAAAAGTTCGGACAAGACCAATCCGAATTTGACTAGGGTTTTGGACATGAATCCAAGCCTTTTCCTTGCACAGGAAGTCCAGCCGCCTCTTATATACTTAAGGGGTGACGGCCGATTGAACAACAACACACAATCGCAAAACTCATCTACTTTTTACCCTAGTTTTACATCCCTCCCTTGTTCTTTCTCTCTCATTCTTCGTTCGTTCTTCGTGTTGAAGGGCAGCGATCCTCGAGGCTCTAGAGGCGGGCGAACCGACCTAGGGCAGCCCATAGCTGCCGCGTGTCCAGACGGGGTCCCTCCCGGACGCGTGGGGTTTCGGGTCCTGAAAAGCACCCACCGGATTGCTTGCGTATCGCGCTTCCGGACGGGTCTCCTTCGGCGTGAGCTGCGATGCATCACCCTCGCCGTCGGAGGTACACGGTGACGTGTTCGTGTGCGAACAAAGGGGTGAAGCAGAGCAAATTAAGGTGATTTTAACAGTGCGTGGCCGAGCAGCAGCAGTGAACTGATGCGGGGGCGGAGTGACGAGGCAGTGGCGGTTCAGCGCGGGGGGACTCAAAACGTGACGGAAACGCGCCGGCGATAACACGGTGGCGAGGCGGAGCGATAATTAGGCGACCCGTGACCAGCGGCGACTCAGAGCGAGCTGGTGCGGCGCGAGAGCGGCTGGAGCCACAGGCGCGGCGACAGGCGACAGGCGGCCCGTTCCGGAGGCGCAGCGGGGGCACGGGCGGTGGAGAAGTCCTCGTCCGTCTCTGCTTCAGGGTCATGGTAATTCAGCGATTTGAAGCCGCGCGCAAAGCTAAACCGTTCAGGCGAGCCAGCGGAAGTGGAGGCGGATCAGCCCGGTGGTCGACGGTTGATGAGGCGGCCGGCAGTTTGGAGCGGAGGTGGCTGGCCGTCGAAGGCAAGACGCAGGCGACCGCAGTTTAGATGGGCAGCGGCTCAAGGCCGCAACGGGTTACTGTCATCAATTCCCGATACGATGGCGGTAGCCGGGTTGGCCTGTGGTCGGAGGTGGCGCGATTGGCCTGTGGCGACTCAGGCAGCGACGGCAGCCGGCTTGGCAGCGGCAGCATAGCAGCTTTGACGGAGAAAGGCCCAAAGGCGGATTTTTTGCGGGATTGACTTGGGAGCGACTCGGCGCCCGTTCCCATAGCGAGACAGAGATCGGTGCGGGCGATTCTCAGCCGGGGGTAGCTGTACGGAGCATCTCAAGGCGGAGGCGACTCACGGGCGTGGCGGTTTGAGGGAAGTGGATTCTCTAACATCCTGAAGGAATGTCATGAAGCTACAGTGACATGTGTATGTAAAACGAAGAAGAGATGTCACGAACTACAGCGGAACACTGTAGCAATCACTGTGCGTATTTACTGTAGCACGTACAAAAAAAATCAAAAAATAATTTTATTGCGCCATAATTTTGTTTGTATGTAATTTTTGTAAATGTATACAGTAGATTTGTAATTTGCAAATTAATTATAATCATTTTAGGCTTAACATATGGATGTGAAGAAGTGATGTCACGGTTACTGTAGCTTACGCGACATCCCTTCAGGATGTTAGAGGATCCGCTTCCGGTTTGAGCAGCGTGAGGCAGAGGCCCGTGGCAGGAGACTTGACAGCGGCAGCGAGTAGAACCATGGCAATGGGGCGACTTGACGCGCGGCGAGGGCGCGGGTGGTTCAACCTTATCACATGGTGAGTTGGTGACTCGACGCTCAAATGCGGAGGCGGCTTGTCGGCAGCGTGGCAAACCAGGGCAGCAGCTTGACGGCACCGGCGGCTTGACGGCCACGGCGGGGTGAGCTTGGTCGCGGAGAAGGGAGGAGCACGGGGCGCAATTAGCGTAAACCGGTCTCCGGCGAGTTAGCTGCGGAGGAGTTATCAGTACAGCCGATGAAATATGATATGAGGACGAGATGGCGGCAAGCCGGCCTTCCAGCCGAAGCGACGCGAGGCCGGCGATTCAGGGCCATGGCGACTCATAGATGGCGGAAGTCAGCCCGGGCGTTCCGTCTTTTCGGTTTGTTCGGTCCGGTCTTTTCGGTCTTCTAATAATTCGGTCTTTCATAATTGAGGACCGAAATAATTTCGGTCTTTTCGGTTCTTAACTATTCGGTCTCCGGTCTTTACAATTCGGTCTTCGGTCCCGACCAAACAGACCAAATTAATTAGTACAATTCAGATTCATGATACTTCCAGTACAATTCTATGTCTATATTTTACAGGAAATAACAAGATTCATATCTGACACGAAGTAAGAAGATTCATGATTTATGTTCCAGCAACAAGATTCATGTATGCATATCATTTATATTTGACAGAAAGTAAGAAGTTAAAAAGCAACAACATTTACATTTGACAAAAAGTGAGAAGACAACAACCAACACCATTTATATTTGACACAAAGTAATAAGACCACAAGCAACAACAGCCCATGGAATATTGGAATCGACAAGCAGCAAACAGCAGACAACCATCACTTAGTACTTGATAACATAGTACTTGACATCAAACAAATCAATTTTGGCACCACCATGGACCTTGTGCTTTCCCTTCACCTTGTCCCCAAATTCTTCAATTGTCTCTGCAACAAGTCAAGTATTCAGTAAAATTTCATAATCTTAGTGTTGGTAACATCTTCTGCTAGTTCATGGAAAAGTTGGTTGATTTCTAGCATGCGAGGAGAGTGCTGGAGTGGAGTGTGTTTAGTTGATGAAAAACAGAGAGTTCTGGAGTGGAGTGTGTTTGGTTGATGACAAATGCAATCAGTACCTAGTACAGTTTTGAAAATAACTACAAGATGAGGAACAAACAATCAAACAAATTACTATGTGTGCATCATGATGTTCAGATTCAGATTCGGCTATATATCTACAAAAGAGAAAAAAGATACTCACTATTAGAGCAGATAGCAACAATACAATTTGACAATGATAAAAACTAAAAAGAACTAGCCACATAAACATAATAGGACATGGATTTAGATGGCTATTATGCTGGGTGTGCTCACATGATTAGTTTCACAACAGGAAGGATAGTGGGTTCTGATGACAGATATAACAAATTAGCCGCAGCTAACATTGGAAGGCATGTACCTAATTTGTTTTCATGGGAATCACAGATGATGTACATAGAGACATGAAGCAGATGCTCACCTTCAGCTGCGATGTGAAGAAATGAAGGAGGGCAGTAGGCAGCGAGCCGACGAACAGAGTTGAAGAAGACGGGTGCTGATGAGTGGTGATGGACTGCAGCTGCTGAACCAGTCATCGGGGCAGGGAGCACCGGCGGTGGACGGCCATGTCGTGGGCGGTGGAGCAACTGACGGGGGCTCGGGGATGGCGGTGCGGGGCGCCAGTCTCAACTGGTTGGGGCCTTGTCGGGGTGTCGATCTTCATTGGTCAGGGGCGCGCCGCGCGCCCCGATGCGGCGGTCGTCACCGGCGGCGGACGGCCGTGTCGTGGGCAGTGGAGCGACTGACGGAGGGTCGAGGATGGCGGCATGGGGCCCCGGTCTCCACTGGTTGGGTCGGGGCTCGGGGCGCCGATCTTCGTCGGCATGGGCACGCCGCACGCCTCGATGCGGCGGCCATCACCGGCTCACATCTCATGGGCATGGGGCGTCGGGCCACAGCGGTGGGCGACGGGCGGCGGCTAGGGTTCCTAGTGGGAGAGGGTAAGAGGAATGAGAGTGAATTGGCTGCCGGATGCGTTCCTGTGAACCGTGATGTGAGGAGGAGCAGAACTAAGGAGGAGGACGTGTACTCGTGTTGTGTGTGACCATTGGGCTGACCACATGGGCCTCTTGCGTATGGGCTATTCAGTCTATATGGTCTATTCGGTCCTAGAGACAGTAGGACCGATCAGACGGTCTCGGTCTTTTCGGTTTCAGTCTTCGGTCTTCGGTTTTTAAGGGTGACCACTTGGCCGGGCAGCCGGTTTGAGGCTAGCTGGTGACTCGGCTGTGTCGAAGCCAAGGCGAGCGGTGGCGAATCTCTCCGAGGCCGGTTGAGCCATGGAGGCGAGCTGGCGGGTCAACGGCGCGACCGAACAGGGCGTGTCAAGACGCAGCCGCATATCGTCTTCAAAAATTAGTAGTACTCCGTAGATATCTCCACTTCCGGGTCGTGGTCCTCTTTCCTTACCTTAATTCTTGAATTAACTTCTTGGTAACTTCCTCCATTGGGCTGTACTAACGCTTGATGTGATGGAAACAATACATTACTGTCTGTATACTTGTGACTTGATGCGTGACCTCTGCCATCATGGCTTTTCGCGTTGGGGAGTAGCAGTACTGGCTGATGCCCTCGGGACTTGAACTGTGTCTAATCAGTAAAAAGGTTGCGGAAGAAGTGATAATCTCGGCGACTTCAAGCAATTTGGATATGTATGGACAAACAGCCGGTTTAATTCCATGTTGAATCGAGATCTTCGTATGCTGGCAGCTCTCCTTCTTTCTGTAAACCGGACAAGCACTATTACCAACAGTGATTGTTCTGATCTCCCCCAATTAGTCTCAAACTCGGCGGGTTATCATCGCACATGTAACGGGCGCTGAACCTGCAACCCTAATTTTTTTAACTGTTTGTCAGACTTCTTCTGCGCCAGCTCTTTTTCATCGAGCTCATCACGAACTTCTCGATCCTGAAATAGATCCCTCCAAGATTCTCAACACCACCGTGCGCAAGCCCCACGGTGGCGCCAACTGTCGTGGAATTAACACGTCAGATGTCCTTAGTGTGAGGACTTAGTCGCGAGGCCAACGCATCTATGTGGTAGCTTGAGAGGGGTTGAGCGGAATCGACAGACGCAACACAAGACAAGGGTTTAGACAGCTTCGGGCCCCGGGAAACCTCATCCGGTAAAAACCCTACATACTGTTTGAGGCTACATCTCATTATCATCACGAGGGAGTCGCCATAAACCGTCTCTCCTTTAGTTGTGTCTAGCCCTAAAGATTGTTTCTTCCTTGTCCCACTTTGGGGAGCCCTGCCCCTCCTTATATAAGTTGAAGGGGCGGGTTACATATGGAGTCCAACTCAGACTTTAACTTAAACTATTTTGACTTCCTTTCCTGGGCTTCTTAACGTCTGCCGGTTTAACATTATCTGCCGGTTTAACATTGTCTGCCGGTTTAACAACGTCTGTCGGTTTAACAATGTCTGCCGGGTTATGATTGACTTAACCCCTGCCGGTGCTAACATCTGTCTTAACTCTACCGGTTTAACACTTGCCGATTTACCGTCTGTCTTAGCCATCTGCCGGTTTAACACCCGCCGGTTTACCGTCTGACTTAGTCATCTGTCTTAACTGTCTGCCGGTTTACCATCCGCCGATTTACCAAGTCCCGGCCGGTTTACGACTCCGGCCGGGTCATACCGCGGGGTATATCCCCGACAGGTAGTAAAGAGGTATGATCAAAATGTTATTTGCCTTGCTGATGATCCGTGAAACCTAGAGACTCATAGTAGCACGCTTCGCACTCCGGGTACTCTATCGCCAACACACAAGCATACAATAAGCACTCAACTAGAAGCACGGGTAAAACTCAAATAAAAGATCTAACAAGAAAGTTCAACTTAAGAACTCTGGTTTGCAAAAAGAAACAAATCCAACGAAGCAACGAAACTCAAACTGCGAAAGAAACAAGCTTTGTTTATTAAACTGGACTTAAGTCAAATTTTACAGTAGCAAAAACTTGTTTAAGTTGGTTAAACAGAAAGAGGGCTTCAAGACAAAACTCTAGGCGCCTGAATTTCCTGATTCCGATAAACGAGCGAAAAGATAAACTAAAACGAAAATCAGGGCAGAAATCGCGATAGAAAATAATCGCGGAAAATCCCTGGAAAAAGAAAAACTGATGAACAGGCTAACGAACGAACGTTCGCTGCCTGCGGTTAACGGGTGAAAATCGTTCATTAAAATGAACGTACGAACGGGTGTTCGCTAAATAACTAAACCAGGAAAAAAATAAAATCGATCTAATAAAATAAATAAATAAACGCATCTAGGTTTTTCGAATAAAACCGAACGGTTTTTAGGATAAAACCGACGGCTACCTCGGTTCGTATGACGGCGGCGGGGTCGGCGGAGAGGGCGGGCGGCGACGACGACGTCCGACGGCGCCGGAACGGGCGGCGGCGGCGAGGCGTCCGGCGGCGGCGGCGGCTGGCGACGCTGGCGGCGATGGCGGGGTGCGGGGTTGGGGCGGGGCTAGGGTTTCGGTGGCTCGGGCCCTCGCCTCTTAAAGGGCCGACCGGGCTGGAGTCCTAGTCGGGCACGGCCCGGTGAGGTCGGTGGGATTTTTTTAATAATTCCGCGCGCAGAAAAACAAATAAAAAATACTAAACGAACTCCAAAAATCCTGAAATAAATTTTTCCCGTCCTCTAAAAATATAGCGGACAAAGTGAACATTTATTTGGTCCTCTAATGCAATTTCTAAAAACGCATATTTTCCTAATTCAAATAAAATAGCGATATAGTTCCGAATAAAATTCTTATTTGATTTTAATATTAAATCTTCAATATTTCTTTATTTTTGGGAAGTCTTTTTATCCCCTCTCTTTTATTTTTTAAAAGAAATATGCAAAGAGAAAATAATTAAAATCAAACGATTCTCTTTTCAAAATTTGAGAAAACTCAAATATGAAAATAACGATATCCCCAACTCTCTCCGTGGGTCCTTGAGTTGCGTAGAATTTCTCGGATCAGACCAAAATGCAATAAAATATGATATGCAATGATGATCTAATGTATAACATTCCAAATTGAAAATTTGGGATGTTACACTTGGTATCATTATGCCGTTGGATCAATTGTTACCTTAGTTGCGATCTTCATCATATTTGTTGTGATGAGGGTAAGTTTTCTCTAATGTTTTGCTTTACAAATGGATACTTAGCTTACTTTCCTCCTAAATGGCATAATTACCTAAGTTAGATAAAAAATGAGCTATACTTAGCTTATTCAGTTCATTTATGACATACTTAGCATACTTAGGTCAAAAATGGTATGATAATCTTTGTTACCTCCAAAATGATATAGACTTAGTTTATTTTCCTCGAAAATGACATAATAACCTTACTAAGCTCCAAAATGATCTATTTACCTAACTTAGCTCTAAAATGACCTACACTTAGCATTTTTACCTAGCTTAGCAATAAAATGGCATTTTTACTTACCTTAGTTAGAAAAAGAAGAAGATAAAGAAGAGGAGAGGAGAAAAAGAAAGAGAAGAAAAAAATCTTCTTCTTCTTCTTCTTCTTCTTCTTCTTCTAACTAGTCTTCTTCTTCTTCTTCTTCTAACTTCCATCTTTCCCAATTTGCAGATTTCTTTACATGAGGAAGGCTTGGATTCATGGAGTGTACTATTCTTCTGGTGCTTCCTTGTTGTTTATGAAAACTTGTTTGGATATGTATGTCTATATGGATATGTTGTTGGAAACTTGTTTGTGGTTATGTATATATGGATATGTTGGACTTTGTTGAACTATGTTGTTGGATTTGATGAAATACGTTGTTGGACATGCTGTTGGATATGTTGGATATGTTGGATATGTATGCATGTATATCTGTGTTTGAAACCATGTCTAATTAATTGGATTAAAATTAAAACAGGGGATGTATAGCCTCTTTGCCGTCCGCTAGCCGACGGCAAATAGCTTTGCCGTCCGCTACACACGGCAAAGAGGACACGTGGCAGTCACCTGTGCAAACCGGGAACACTGGCTGCCTATTTCGTCATTTTGCCGTCTGCAAGCGGACAGCGAAGTGACCAAATAGGCCTGCCAAACAGGGCCATCTATGTCGTCCGCTGGCAGACGGCATAGCTGGCCACGTGGCAGCTTCCCAGTGCTGCCCTAGCGAAGCTCTTTGCCGTCTGTCAGCGGACGGCAAAGAGCACCGTTAACCCCCTAACGGCTCTCACCCACACCGTTGTCATCCGTCGTCGTTGCCGTCTGCTGGCCTCGGATGGCGGACGGCACAATCCTTTGCCGTCTGTTTCTGCGAAGCAAACGGCAAAGAAGGCCTTTGCCGACACATGTTCAGCCAGACTGTTTGCCGTCCGCTGGCTAACGGCAAAGGACTTTGTCGTCCGGGATCTGTGCCTTTGCCGTCCGCCATGGCGGACGGCAAAGAAGATGATTCTAGTAGTGCTACTAGCAACCAAGGGGGAGGGGTTCCGGTTCAAGTCCAAATGCAAACTTGAATCAACCTTCTTCGTAGCAAATAACTTAAGAGCCTTGTCTAGTGATTCGGCCACCGTCTCCTTGTATGCAACCCAACGTTGCTCGAGTTCACACGCATTGCCTTCCAACGGATGTGCATTCCAGAACCAACATTATGCCTTACTTCCAACTCAACGATATCACTAGGGTTCATCCAATTCAAATATTTCCTCAATTGTTCCAAGACCTCCGCAAAGCTAGGACTATGATCAAATACCATGTCAAGCTCATCCGGATCCGTTTCAATATTGCCTTTCAAGAAGGCATCTTTGTCCACATGATGAACAAACACACATGTTCTTCCCATCCCTATAAGCATTCAAACAATAAAACGTAACATATCTTCCATGAGTACTAATGCGAAGATTAACACGGGATACAAACCTAACATAGATATGAAACAACAACCCTAACCCTAACCCTTGCCCCAACATAACAACACCCATAACCCTAACCCTAACATACTAACAAGCCTAACCCTAGCACCAACACAACAAGACCCATAAGAATAACCCTAACATACTAACAACCCTAATCTTAGGAAATTGGCAAACAAACATCTAATATCTCCATACAAATCTCTAGCTCCATAAAAAACTAGGGTTTCCCCAAACTAGCAACCAATGAGCAATTGTTGATATTTCTTGGATCAAAACAAGGGGGTCGTAGGAGATTACCTTGAGGGGGGGGGGGATTGGGTTCGAAATCCACGGATAAAATCTTCAAATTTGGAAGATTTGGAGAAGGATTTGAGAGGGGGGAGAGATGGGAAGAGGGGGCAAATCTAGGATGGGGATGGGTTTGGGGGTTGGGGTGCGGGCGGGGGGGGGGGGGGGGGGGGGGGGGAGGGAGGGAGTGGAGGAGGAGGGGCAGCCAGCCAACTAGTAACAGACAGTGCAACGCCTACAGGCTAGGCGCTACACAGCTCTGAGGCGTTGCGCTGCTCGGTGCGGGCCCCGGGGGAGCCATGCTGGACAGACGTGCAACGCCTGCGAGCTAGGCGCCGCACCATAGGATTAGGATGTGGCGCCTTCGTGTCGGGCGCCATTCAAAACAGTCAACTGAGTGATTTTTTTTCCAGAGCAATTCATTTTGTGAAATGTACTTGTCCACAGGTTAAAATTGTCAAATTTGACGCTAGCACGGGCATGAAACTGGCGACAGAGCGGAAACAAAAGAAAAGAAAGCAGCCGCGGACCAACCAAACGACACAAGACTTGATCGGAGTGGGAAAAACGACAACAGACTTTCCTCGCTCTAAAGTAGTCTTTTTTCTCATTTGATTCTCCTTTGCTGCGTGCATGTGGGCATCCACACACAGCGCCCAACTCAGGGGGCATACAAAAGCCATAGGCATCTCTGCATTAAGAGAAAATGAAAATGAATATTTTCTGAGGGGGAAAATGAAAATGAATATTAACAGAGTAAATATCAGATAATCATAATTTTTGTGTTATACATTCGCCCACTTAGCAATTATTTTACTTTTTATCAATGGTCGCGATTTCTCGGGCAGATTACTTTAGATCACCCAAACTACTGAACTAAAGTAGGCGCTGATTTAGTTGCAAACGTCGCTGCTAGCTGCCATGAACCCTTGCGGCACCGGTCAAGTTCGGTCAATGACTCAAGTACCAAACTCGATAGAAAAAAAATGGTAATTGGTTAAAAAGCTTTTTCAGGAGTAGCAAAAAAATTGGCACTGGTTGGCATTTCTGCTATCTTTTGGGCCATTTGGAGATGTAGAAATGATATTGTGTTTGAAAAGATATCGATTAGTGATCCAGTTGTGCTGATCAAAAATTAAGTATGTCACTAGATAACAAGTTGGGCTATTTTGCAGATAGAGGAAAACAAAATGATGCTGGCAGCAAGACTTATCAGGGCATGGCCAATGGGTAGCTTCAACCTAGTGGTCCGCAGGTCCATGTAGGCTCGGAGCTTGGTTCGGACTAAAAGCAACAGCCTCGCAGGCGATGGCGTAGCCTACAGAAGAGCCAGCCTCTTGGGCTGTAAAAGCTGAGAGAAAGCAAGAAAGAAGAAGGTAGGCTGATGCATGCAAGAAAATAGGTAGAGAGAGGGAAAAGAAAACAGCATGCATGTGAAGGGGATTGGTCCCCTACCGAGTATAGCCTGCGTTGGCTAGAATCTTTCACAAACGGTGGCTCTATTACTTTTTTATTAGATAAATAGCTGAGGCAGCATGAGGGTGATGTCTCCATTGTACATGCCCTCAAACAAGTGGCAAATGAGATGTGCGGAGCTTCGCAAGTGTGACGTCCGGGATTGCTTTGCAATTGTGGCTAAAAGATTGCTCCTTCACGGTCTCCCGTGTCGATCAAGCTCTAGCAAGTGTGGTGGAAAACTTGATTCCTTGAAGCATCGGTTCGTTTTAGCTAATCACCTAACCCCAATTCTCTATGTTTACTTTATTTGCTAAAATTTGTCCTCATCTATAGCATAATCTTCACTTTCTCACCACTAAAGGATTTTAAACATATAGTTTGAAAGTTAATTTATTTTGACTCTTACTGATATTTTAAGCCATTAATAGTTGCAAAAAAATATAGTTATAAATATCATCTACTGATGATTGATTTTGATATGGATGATCTACATACCTGAATGGTTTACCTAATATTTACCTTGCCGTCTAAGGCCTCGTTTGACATGCAGAATTGTTAAAGGGTAGGGACATGAAAACTAGAGGAATAGGATATCATGTCCAGTGAAATCCCACGGATTGCAAAACAGACGAATTCTCACACAACTGCTATTTGATTGTTATACAGGAAAACCAATGAACTCATGAGCGAGGCACCGGCACGCGCACACGCGCGTTTTCCTTGAAGTTTGACCTCATTTTGTTTTTCCTGCGAAACTGAACTATGGAACATAATACTGTAAATCGAACAACATCGCAGGAAAGTTTCTAGAAGATCTAAATCCTACAAAAAAATCGTGTGCAAATCCTATAAATCAGACGAGCCCTAAGGTGTCAGTATCAGCAAATTCGAAGCAGCAGTCCACAAATCAACTGAGTGCTCCTATTTGACGCCCTTTGGCGTCCAATAGTTGAGCTTTCGCACAGGTCATCCTAATTGGGTTGGCCCAACAGTGAGATAACATTGTACATAGCAGCACACTGCAGCGAATTTTTTCAGCCTTTTTAGTTGGTTTTACATACTAAAATGCGGACTTTTTGGAACAAGAACATTTTTTAAAAATTTCAGCCAATTTTGATTTCTTCAAACAATTTTTAAACATTTCCAACATTTCCTTAGTTTACATGAAGATTTTTCTAATATACGGTGAACATTTTTGTAAGTATATTATGAACATTTTATCAATACATGTTGAAAATATATGATAAATAATTTTATAATACATATTGAGTATTGTTTGAAATTCCAGACAATTTTGAACAAATATTTAAATATCTGAAAAATGCAAACATTTTTATTGAAATTGTGGAAGATATCTTTAATTGTGAAAGTTTTGAATTTCTGAACAAAATTTAACATTTATTTAATTTCTAAATTTTTTGAAAACACGAACATTTTGTTGGAAAAGAACAAAATAAATGATTTGGTTTTGAATTGTTCAAAACAAAAAAAATACCGAACAAAAAACCACTTACAAAAGAACACAAAACATGTTCGAGTGAACAACAAACAAAACTAGAAGTAAAAAAATGAGCCATACCAATAGCAAGCCCCCCCTCACCCCCCCACACACGGAGAAAAATACCCAGAAATGGGCCGGTCCACCTCACCCCGCCACAAATAAGATTGGCCGAATCAACTAGTCAAATACTCTATTCTCAAGGATCCAGGTCTAGTCTAGAGAGTTTACCAGATGTGATTTTATCTTTGAAGGCCGATAGATGAATGTTGATGCTCATAATTTACTTAAATTTGGTACTTCCTTAGGCGCAAAGGCACCACTTGTGGCTCGGTGTACCCCATGATCTCTATGTTATTCCTGTAAGCCCAAACACCATTCAATAAAGTTTGGTTTATCTCTCAGAAAAATACTCTATTCTCAAAAAAATAGCCAAATACTCTTTGTGTCAAAAGAAAACTAGAGATCATCTGAGTGTAGTCCTCTCGATAAACAAGTGGAATGTTATCTTGTGTAAGGTTTTATTTTGTACTTGGGCTCAGTTAGGCTGACTCGTCCCTTTGACCTCAAAATGATCAAACAAAATAAAGAAAAACAAAAGTTAAAGTGAAGTGAAAAAAACTTTAACTATGCTTGAAAATATAAAAAAGTTTGACCATATTTATCATGAATGAACACACACACAAATAAAAAGTACACCACGCCTTAAATAGAATTACACCAAGCAATTGATAAAGATTCTCAGGTCCACACGCTTGGGAACAGTAGCACGAGCTTGCTATGTTAAACTGGTTTGGTGAAATCTAGCAGTACTAAGTGTGGGCATGCTAAATCCCTGTCGTGCAGCTGTTGGTGGCAAAATTTCGTGTTCTGGCCCTTTTGTGGTATAAATTCAGGATCTGGCCCCTGTTTGAATTTTTTTCGACATTTGGCCATTTTTCCTACCGCCAAAGGGCTCGGCGGTAGGATTACATAGCCTACCACCACGGTGCTTGGCGGTAGGCAACTAGTCCACATCAGCAACGCAAACGGCCGCCGTCCCCCTCCGTTTTCACCGTACCGCCGCAGGTCCTGGCGGTAGGTTGTCTGATCCTACCGCTAGGGACCCTGGCGGTAGGGTGCAAACAGTTATTTGGTGCGGCCGCCCACCCCCACCCCCTTGCCCCACCAACACCCACCCGCCCCAACCCCCAAGAACAGAGAGGAACCGCCTCTCTCGCCCCTCTCTCATCTCCTCCACCTCCCTCCTTCGATCTTCTTTGTTTCTTCATCGTTTTTGCAGATCGAGATGGCTCCGAAAAGAGAAAAGTAAGCTCCTTCGATTTCTCCAATTAGTCTTAGTCAAATAGCTTCCGGTTCGTCACATTGTTTGATTCAAATCACTCCCTTTTTTGAACTAGATTTGATTTTTTAACCTTAGGATTGATTTCGGTTGATTCTAGGTGTTATATTGTGTTAGATATGAACTCTAGTGACTAGTTGGTATGGTTGTGTGAAGATGAACCCTAGTTCATATTTTTTGTGGAGGATTTTTTTATATGATGCATGTTGGAGGAATTTGTTGTGATATGATGATGCATGTTGATATGCTATGATCCAAGTAGTGGATGTAGTTGGAGAAAAAATGTTGAACCCTCAAGATGAACCTTTGGTTCATAATTTTTTCTGTTAATTTTTTTTATGATATGATGAACATTGGAGATATTTGTTTTGATATTAGGATGCATGTGGATGTTATATGATGCAAGTAGTGGATTTTGTTTGAGTAAAAATGGTTAGCCCCTCAAGATGAACCCTAGTTCATGGTTTTTGTTTTTGAAAAAAATATGATATGATGCATGTTGGATGTTGCTGGAGAAATATGATATGATATGATGCATTTGAACCTTGGCGATTGCATCTTGATATATGTATTTTATTTATTTTTTAACCTTGGTGATTGCATCTTGATATATGTATTTGATTTAGTTCATGCTCATGTTAAAAAAATCTTCATAATCTTATACAAAGATTGAACTCGTAGGTTTTTTTGGATGTGATGAACCTTTGTGATGCATCTATATGTTTCCTAGTTCATGATGAACCCTAGTTCATGTTAAAAATTCTTTTGATATGCTTATGCTTATGTTTATGCAATTTTTTAGGAGGCCGCCTCTTGCGAGCGACATCGGCATTAAGTACACCATGCTTGACACTAGGTTCGACAAGGGTCACCGTGCTCGTTTCATTGAGAATGGAGTGGTAATTACCATTCTTAAACCAAATCTTTTGAATTGATCAAAACAAGTTGCTAACTATTATGTCTATGCTAATTATGCTTTGGTTCTTGATTTTCACAGATGCTCCCGCCACTGCGGATGAGGGCTCACCAGACGACCGTTAAGATGGAGTATGACGGGAGGTATGCACCATTCTATAGGGGAGCCCGACTATTGGATTTCGTCCTGCAGTTCAAGCGTAAGCCGCCGACGCTCGTCCACTCAGCTCTCATGGCTTTGATCGACTGGTGGCGGCCAGAGATGCACAGCTTCCACCTTCCATGTGGGGAGATGACCGTGACCCTCCAGGATTGGGGGATGATTATGGCCCTACCACTTGATGGTCGTGCTCTCAGAGGACGAGTGGAGAGGACGAACTGGCAAGATAGGGTTGTCGACCTCATCGGTGACTGCCCCCCTCCCCCCCGCTAAGAACAACCGGAATTCCAGCGTACCACTACCATGGCTCCTCAAGTACCGAAGCAAGTGCCCTAAATATGTCGAACCCGGGTTGGTGGAGCTGTACGCCAGGGCCTACCTGTGGTATCTTCTCACCGAGATAGTGTTTTCAGACTGCTTCGGGAACTCTGCCCTATGGATGTATCTCGACTTCTTAAAGGACTGGGATGCGGGGTACAGCTGGGTGGCCGCCAGCCTCGCCTACCTATACCGTTCGGTAAGTGAATATCACTTTGTTTCAAATATCATGGATGTGTGCTGCTTTAGATTATGACATCTTATCATCTATACTTGTTTTGCATTTGACGACGCGACCCAGAGGGCGGAAGACACGTCCGGTATGTGTTGATGTGTATGGGCCCTCTCCATTTGGATGTGGGAGCAAATCCCAGTGAGCCGTCCGGAGAAGCTGCGCTCGCGTGCATGGACGGACTATGGCGAAGATGACGAAGATGATCGGTACCCGACCGTTGCATACGCTTGGGACGTGGGGCGTGTCCACACGGGCGAATCCATGGCCTTGTACAAGGTCTTCAACAACGAGCTTGATGCTCTGACGGTTTTTTAGGTATAAGAACTAGATTTTGAATAGTTTTGATGACACTTTCACTTGAGCTTACCATTGTTTGGTACTAGGTTACTTGGCGGCCGTATGATGATGAATGAGAGTGGGGGTTCAAGCTGAACAGCATGTGCAAGCAGGACCGGCTTCTCTGGCAATGCATCGTACCCATGATTTGTGTCTATGTCGTGGAGTACCACTTGCCACAGTGCATTGCCGTGCAATTTGGTAAGGCGCAACGCACACCACCAACCGGCATCGTCACCGATACCGGTGGCTACGACCTACACCTGTGAGTACCACCAGGCGTCCTCATCGATACCAAGTTCTTGTTTTGATGTTTTACATTCATTCTTAGGGTGTTCTACATTCTTTCTTACGTATTGCAGGATGAGCAGGCAGAAGAATCAGTCAATCATAGATTGGGAAGACCAACATGCGACATACATGAAGGGATGGAACGAGTGGAAAACTCGCAAAGATGTGGAGAGGAAAGTGATTGACTGGAATGAGTACGAGGATCACATGTTGTGACGCCCGGATAATTAAGCTACACTGATCCCCCGATAATGATGCCATGTCACCTTGGTTACCGTTGATAAACTTCGACAATTCAAAACCGAAACAAATTCAAAATTTAATTAAACTCAAAAAAGAGGTTTTCAAATATTAAAACAAAATTGTTCGGGAGGTGACAAATAATGCATCAGTAATTATGGTGGAGAAACCACACCTGTATAAAATATTTAAATACTATAAAATAAATAAAATAGTAGCGAAAAATAATATTTAAAATACTTTCAAATATTAAATAATTACGAAACTATGTTAGCTTGGGTAGCAAGTTAATGTGGCAGTGGAATATTTGGTAACATCAAATTAGGTGCAATTTTGGTAATTTGCTAAAAAAAAGGAAACTAAAAGAAAATAAATAAAAAGGAAAAGACAAACAGAAAACAAAATAAAGAGAGAAAGCAACCCCCCTCCCTGGACCGAACCCACCTGGGCCGGCCCACCTAACCCACCATTGCCAGCCCAGTTACCCCCTCGCACCGGTCTCTCTCCCCCGCCCTGTTCCTCGGTCTCAGACTGCTACAGGGGCTCGTCGCCGCCCGACCACCTCGCCGGCAACGCCGCGCGTGGATAAGAGCGCCCCCTCCGGCTCCTCGAGGCCTCCCCCACCTACCTCCACTCACTCATAGATTCCCCTTGCCCTCTCCGCCCGCTCCTCGCCTCTCCCCCTCGTTCCCCATCGACGCTCCAGCGCGGTCGCCACCGTTCTCCGTCGTCCCCGCGGCTACCAGCGTCCCCGAGCCTGGCAACCGAGCTTGGGAGGCGCACCGTCCTCCGCTTCACCGTCCTCGTCCATCAGCTGGAGTCGAGGAGGTCGGCGACGTCGGCATCGCCCTCTTCCCCTTCTCGGTGGTCACCGACGATCACCAGAGCCACAGGCCTCCCTCTGCGCTCCCGTTCACTCGAGGGCCTCCGTGTGCCGCGCCGTAAGCCTCCGCACCCTCCTCCTTCCTCTGGTTCCTCCTCATGCACCGTAGATGGCTCGCGGTGCCGCCGTCGCCATTGCTGCATGCGGCCTCGTCCGCGAGCTCATTGCGCTCACTCCGTCCATCTCCGAGCCAAGCCGTGGCCTTCGTCGAGTTGCCGGAGGTCCGTAGAGCCTGCTAGCGCCGTTTGTCAACTAGAACGTAGCCCGTAGCGTGGTTTTCGGAGATGCCCGTATTCCGGCGCCGCCCGCGGTCGTCGTTGAGCTCCACTACGGCCACCCCCGCACCTGGGATCACTCTAGATCGACGCGGGACGATCTACTCGTTCGAACGCCACCGAAAACGTGCGGAATGGTGCACTGTGCTGGAAATCCGAGCAACTCCGGCGAACTTCCGCCGTGGAAATGGTCGCCGGCTTGATTCCGGCGACGTCACCGACGTCGCACCCGCGTGGCACCGCCTGGGTCACGGACTGGTGGGCCCTTGGCCCCACCTGTTGACCAGTTGACTGAGTCAACTGCTGACTGGGCCGCCCCTGTCTCACTGACCTATGGGCCCCACCTTAATAAACAAATAAAAATAAATAGATTATTTGCTAATTAATTAAAATAGTTAATTAAACACTAACCTCTCACTGACTACCGGGCCCCACCCGCTAATTAACCCATTTAGTTAGGTTAAACCCCCCTGTTAGTGTCCTAACAATGACATGTGGGTCCCACTGGACCCACCTGTCTGTTTTGACTGGTCAACCGACCAGTTGACCTGCTGACATCACTCTGATGTCACGCCTGTGTCATCATTCACTATTTTGGATAATGTTGGATTTAAATAAATAATTAAAATCAGAAATAATTTAAATCTTTAGAAAATCATATCTTTTAATCCGTAACTCGGATGAAAATACTTTCTACATGAAAGTTGCTCAGAACGACGAGACGAATCCTGATACGCAGCCCGTTCGTCCGCTACACACCCCTAGCATACCGAACACGCAACTTTCCCCCTCCGGTTCACCAGTCCGAAAACGCGAAACACCGGGAATACTTTCCCGGATGTTTTCCCCCTTCGTCGGTATCACCTACTACCGCAATTGGGCACACCTAGCATCGTTACTTGTCTTGTCATGCATCGATATGCATTTGTTTGCATTGTATTCATTGTTTCTTCCCCCTCTTCTCTCCGGTAGACTACGAGACCGATGCTGCTGCTGCCCAGTTCGACTACAGAGTTGACGACCCCTCCTTCTTGCCAGAGCAATCAGGCAAGCCCCCCCCCCTTGATCACCAGATATCGCCTATTCTTCTCTATACTGCTTGCATTAGAGTAGTGTAACATGTTACTGTTCGGTTACTCCTATTTTGTTGCATAGCCTGTCATTGTTGCTACAGTCATTGATACCTTACCCGCAATCCTAAATGCTTAGTATAGGATGCTAGTTTATCACCATTGGCCCTACATTCTTTTCAGTCTGCCTTGCTATACTATTGGGCCGTGATCACTCGGGAGGTGATCACGGGTATATACTATACATACATACATACTACAGATGGTGACTAAAGTCGGGTCCGCTCGAAGAGTACCCGCGAGTGATTCACGGATTTGGGGGCTGAAAGGACCTTTGTCCCGACGGCCCTCTGTGTCGATCTTTGTGGCGGAGCGACAGGGTAGGTTGAGACCACCTAGGCGAGAGGTGGGCCTGGCCCTGGTCGGCGTCCGCGGTTGCTTCATAATAACACGCTTAACGAGATCTTGGTACTTGATCTGAGTCTGGCCATTTGGTCTATACGCACTAACCAACTACGTGGGAAAGATATGGGCACTCGACGTCGTGGTATCAGCCGAAGCCTTCTTGACGTCAGCGGCGGAGCGTCGCGCGCCGGATTGGACTGGAACGCCTACTCTTATATAAGGGAGGCTAGGTCTGCTTCTGGCCGCCCTCGCAACGTGCAGGTGTGCAATGGGCGATGGGCCCGGACCCCTGCGCGCATAGGATTTCGACCGGCGTGTTGACCTCTCTGTTGTGCCTAGGTGGGGCTGCGACGTGTTGATCTTCCGAGGCCGGGCATGACCCAGAAAAGTGTGTCCGGCCAAATGGGATCGAGCGTGTTGGGTTATGTGGTGCACCCCTGCAGGGAAGTTTATCTATTTGAATAGCCGTGTCCCTTGGTAAAAGGACGAACCGGAGTTGTACCTTGACCTTATGACAACTAGAACCGGATACTTAATAAAACACACCCAGACAAGTTCCACAGACAACCCGGTGATCGCTTTTCCGTAGGGCGACGAGGGGAGGATCGCCGGGTAGGATTATGCTATGCGATGCTACTTGGAGGACTTCAATCTACTCTCTTCTACATGCTGCAAGACGAAGTCTGCCGGAAGCGTAGTCTTCGACATGATTAGCTATCCCCCTCTTATTCTGGCATTCTGTAGTTCAGTCCACCGATATGGCCCTTTACACATATACCCATGCATATGTAGTGTAGCTCCTTGCTTGCGAGTACTTTGGATGAGTACTCACGGTTGCTTTCTCCCCCCCTTTTCCCCCTTTCCTTTCTTTCTGGTTGTCGCAACCAGATGCTGGAGCCCAGGAGCCAGACGCCACCGTCGACGACGACTACTACACTGGAGGTGCCTACTACTTCGTGCAGGCTGCTGACGACGACCAGGAGTAGTTTAGGAGGATCCCAGGCAGGAGGCCTGCGCCTCTTTCGATCTGTATCCCAGTTTGTGCTAGCCATCTTATGGCAACTTGTTTAAACTTATGTCTATACTCAGATATTGTTGCTTCCGCTGACTCGTCTATGATCGAGCACTTGTATTTGAGCCCTCGAGGCCCCTGGCTTGTATTATGATGCTTGTATGACTTATTTATGTTTTTAGAGTTGTGTTGTGATATCTTCCCGTGAGTCCCTGATCTTGATCGTACACGTTTGCGTGCATGATTAGTGTACGATTGAATCGGGGGCGTCACAAGTTGGTATCGGAGCCGACTGCCTGTAGGAATCCCCTTTCCACACTCTTTGGCCGAAGTTGAGTCTAGTCGACGAAAATTGTTTTACTAACTTGGCTGTGCGGCCCATGGGCCCACGTCGCCATTGGGTGGTATTAGGATCTTTTACTCCTTGTCTATACTCGGGGACTCTGATCTCTCTTCTATTCGGATTAAATGATTTTTGCTAAATCTAACATTAGGATCTCGTTATCACTTTCACCCGGAGAGCCCCTTATTACTGATGATCGTCTGCTGCACGTGAAGACCCTGAAGATACTCTTCGATGTTAACCCGAGAACTTGTGTTCATCGCATTTGCAATTCCCCTTCCACCGTCAACCCTTATGGATAACTACTTGCAGTTGTTATTCTTACATTCATCCCCAGTTGGTCTTGTTATTACCAGATACCCCGAAACACTCGTCGTTGTTTCGATAATCCTTTGAGCTTACTGCCTTGCTGTTCTCTGTCACCTGAATACCCCTATGGATAATTCTCGCACTTATCGAGTATCCGCTCATCCCCCAGTTGTTCATGTGTTTCACAATGGTCTTCGAAATACTATTCGATCCTCTAAAAATCCTTAGTAGCTTATTGCTCTGCCATACTTGTCTACTTGCATGATGGATGCTTTCCATATGTCTGGCAATATTCGTTAGTATTCTTAGGCACTGTCATTTTGATCCTTTTGATTCAACATGAGTGCGAATGCACGCAATTATCAGTTGATCCTTTTAAATTATCTTTCCAGCTCAGACGTCATTTTAAACATGAGCTGGTTCTCGAGCAAACTATTTGTCGCCAATTGTGCTTCCGGTCTATCCAACTTATCCATCCTTGATCAGAGCGACTGCTTCTGATCCTTTGTTTTGGAAATCATAATTCCTTTGTTATCTAAGCATCGAATTATTCCGATGTTCTATAGTATGATGCTCGTGCATTCTTTCTTCCTTTGATGGAGTACCGATACTCACATCAGCTCCGTTGTGGATCACCCGATCCATTGTTGGATTGTTATCCGACAGTGTCCTTCATAGTCAATCACCTTGTGAATTCTTCCCCTGATACATAGTGCCTTTGGTAAGTTGTATCATCTGCTTGGCCAACCATGCTCTGCTTTCGAGCTGGTGGTACTTACTATTGAAGCTTGTGGTATATGTTTCCACGATACCCTGACGGGTTGAACCTATACCTTCCTTATTATGTGTGAACTCAAAGTTTTCACGAGTCATACTCTTCTGGTATTTTGCTAGATAAAATTTCAACATTACAACTTCTTCGAAAATGAGAAGTGAATGAAAGGTTATGCATTAGAGGAGTGGGAGTCGACCTTGAACTTTGTGTTTATGCCCATGGATACGATGTAGATCGTATCATTAAAGCTTCTCTTAAATTAATTATCCCATTGGTATAAGTTCATCTTATATCTGGGATCTGGCCTTTTGCAATCGTGGTTCCGACCATGTTCTCCTTTAAATACCATTTCTTGTGCAAGTTTAAGCACTTGTCTTCTGCGGAGTAATATCCCAGTCCAACCTCTACTTTGACTTGTCGTCGAGTATCACCCCCTGGTATCTCAAGATTATCATGGGACTGCATAACTTCTTATGAGTTCTTCATCAAGTGCTACATTCTCATTGATTCCAATTTTTCACGGGCTCTAAGTTATTAAACACTCAAAGACACCGATAACTGACTCGAGTCCGCATCGTGATTAAACAACTCTTAGTAATCTTCTTTGCTTACGAGTTTGTACGCGATCACGTCTTCCCTAGCCTGATCGGCTATATCATTACCGTGCTAAATTTTAACTGTGCTACCCGGTCCTTCTTCCCGGAGCACAAAATTTTTCGACGATGAGCTAAGCTTACGTCGATCTTCCTCGTCATATCAGTTCGCCTTGAACAACAATCTTGATTACAAGTTTGTGTCCTACCCATGGTTCCAATAACCTTCCGCTACCTCATTCCTTTGACTTGATGTCGTCGCTGATTGATTACATCTTCATGAAATCTCTCGACAATGTGTCGTGATCATCATCAACATTATGAGCTCTTCCAGGATAACAATTGAATTCATGATGAGAAATACCATCCTTGCCCTCGATGATTTGTGTTGTCATCGACCACTTTATTGCCTTCCCTCCAACACAAACTTGTTTGTGTTCTGTGTTATACCTTGAGTTCCTTGCTATCCAGCATTTGTTCTTCCTTACCTTGGAGTATTACCATCTTTTATGTCAAGAATGTTGTGAGAATTTCACCACCTCTTAAAAATTCTTGATATAGTAATACTTCTCGTCATCTCCGTTCATTTCTTGGTCCCCATGTTGTTCCAACCGGAATACTGACAATCAAACTATGATGAGTGAATTCAAAACTTCTAGCAACCCTATTGCTTTGAAGTGAATGGACGATAGTTTCATTCTAAGTCTTTTGGTTATCAAATCACCATTATAACATTGATCGTGCTACTTAGTCCATACTTCTAGGTGCACTTCCGATCAATGTTTAATTGTGGATGTTTTTCCTCGAGCATACATCATTGTATCATTTGATCTAACTAATGTTATCTCCTTGTTCACATAGTTGTGGAAATCCATCTTTTTGAAAATCTCAATGAATTGTCGCTGAGTTCATCAGCCACCTCCCCATTCTCTCCTTGGTTTAATGATGAACTCTTGTCTCGGAACTCACTTCCATAGTTCATTTCCCGAGAATCTCACATTGTTGTCTCGTCAATTGGTGTCGCACCTTCTCTTCTCAGGCATCCTAAGTCTGAGGTATCCTGACACCAATCAGATATGAATCTCGGTCGGATATGATGGTTGGAACATATTTTCAAAAGTTATAACATTGGTATTTATATAGCCTGGTAAGGTGATGTCATACCTAGCACACCTGGACGGAGGACCCATTGTTAAGTTCTTCCTTTTTAGCAAGGTTAACCATTCTTCCATGAGGAAATTGTAAGGCTTATTCTATAAGATGTTCCTGATGGATCTCTTGTGTATCCAAAGTCTGACCTTTGCTTGCGGACCATGTCAATATTATCTCAAAGCATGTTCTGGTACTCCAAGCTTCAATAAAGAACATTGGAAGCACAATGCTAAATTTTCTTTATCCATTATCCAAGCACCGTTGTATGGGTAATGTCATGAAATTTCTCTCCCCTACCTAAAGAGTTTCTACATTATATCATGTCATGGATATCATGCTCTGCTTGTCCTCGGGAAGGTTATACCCTTGAAATATGTGTTTAAAACACATTCTCCTTTCCATCATTCTGTTTAATCTGATAATCATATTTTCCTTTCCATTGGTCGGTTTAACGTTGCTTGTGATCTATATGATCTAAGCAGTAATATTCTCCTGCTTATGTAAACACCCCCAGTGTACAATTCTATCAGCAAGACCCTGTTGCATTTGTCGATAACATTCCAGTAGCCACCGATGGACGAGAACTTTGCCTATTGGTCCGCCTCGTTTCAACGAGCAGGAAAATGGTTCTCTTCGTCCCTCGCCCTTGGTACCGACGTTGTTGCTGACATATAACTGACAGGCTACCCTCTGACATGCCTTGCAATCATGACCGTGGAAGATGTCACCGCCCTTCCTACTTTAACCCACATGGTGGGCCCATAACCCATAGTTTCACCGGACAAAAACCTGACTCTCCTGTACACCCCCCGTTTCCAAAGTTATTCCTCACGCTTGGCTTTGTATGTAATTCACGAGCCACCTTCCAGAGATCATCAATTCTGGTATGAAACACAATACTTATGCCCGTTGCTCTGAACCCCTTCACACTTTGTTTCAGGCAACGAATGATTGCCTATGCGTTTGAAACTTCTATTTTGCACCTTCTTACTTGGCTCACGATATTTTCTTAAGTTTCAATTTGAGAGTTGCTATCCGCCACCCTCCCCGATGTTATCGACCAGATAGTCGACCTTGCAGAGGTCTGTTCTCCCGGAATGCCAGCTCTTTATTCTTTCGTAAGTATGATGGAGTTCTCGAAGAAAGGACGCCGACTTCATCATGATGACCTAAAGCAGAGAAATGAAGACATCAATATATTGGACCGACCTCTTCGAGAAGAGCAAGCCAGGATGAGAAGACCCATTAGATTCGTTACCAAACCTTCCCCCCCTTTCACTACCTCTTAAATCTCAGGACGAGATTTCTTGTAGTGGAGGAGAATTGTGACGCCCGGATAATTAAGCTACACTGATCCCCCGATAATGATGCCATGTCACCTCGGTTACCGTTGATAAACTTCAACAATTCAAAACCGAAACAAATTCAAAATTTAATTAAAGGCAAAAAAGAGGTTTTCAAATATTATAACCAAATTGTTCGGGAGGTGCCAAATAATGCATCAGTAATTATGGTGGAGAAACCACACCTGTATAAAATATTTAAATACTATAAAATAAATAAAATAGTAGCGAAAAATAATATTTAAAATACATTCAAATATTAAATAATTAAGAAACTATGTTAGCTTGGGTAGCAAGTTAATGTGACAGTGGAATATTTGGTAACATCAAATTAGGTGCAATTTTGGTAATTTGCTAAAACAAAAATAAAAGGAAACTAAAAGAAAATAAATAAAAAGGAAAAGACAAACAGAAAACAAAATAAAGAGAGAGAGCAACCCCCCTCCCTGGACCGAACCCACCTGGGCCGGCCCACCTAACCCACCATTGCCAGCCCAGTTACCCCGTCGCACCGGTCTCTCTCCCCCGCCCTGTTCCTCGGTCTCAGACCGCTATAGGGGCTCGTCGCCGCCCAACCACCTCGCCGGCAACGCCGCGGGTGGATAAGAGCGCCCCCCTCCGACTCCTCGAGGCCTCCCCCACCTACCTCCACTCACTCACAGTTTCCCCTTGCCCTCTCCGCCCGCTCCTCGCCTCTCCCCCTTGTTCCCCATCGATGCTCCAGCGCAGTCGCCGCCGTTCTCCTCGTCCCCGCGGCTACCAGCGTCCCCGAGCCTGGCAACCGAGCCTGGGAGGCGCGCCGTCCTCCGCTTCACCGTCCTCGTCCGTCAGCTGGAGTCGAGGAGGTCGGCGATGTCGGCATCGCCCTCTTCCCCTTCTCAGTGGTCACCGACGATCACCAGAGCCACAGGCCTCCCTCTGCGCTCCTGTTCACTCGAGGGCCTCCGTGTGCCGCGCCGTAAGCCTCCGCACCCTCCTCCTTCCTCTGGTTCCTCCTCATGCACCGTAGATGGCTCGCGGTGCCGCCGTCGCCATTGCCGCATGGGGCCTCGTCCACGAGCTCATTGCGCTCACCCCGTCCATCTCCGAGCCAAGCCGTGGCCTTCGTCGAGTTGCCAGAGGTCCATAGAGCCCGCTAGCGCCGTTTGTCAACTAGAACGCAGCCCGTAGCGTGGTTTTCGAAGATGCCCATATTCCGGTGCCGCCCGCGGTCGTCGTTGAGCTCCACTCCGGCCACCCCCGCACCTGGGATCACTCTAGATCGACGCGGGACGATCTACTCGTTCGAACGCCACCGAAAACGTGCGGAATGGTGCACTGTGCTGGAAATCCGAGAAACTCCAGTGAACTTCCGCCGTGGAAATGGCCGCCGGCGTGATTCCGGTGACGTCACCGACGTGGCACCCACGTGGCACCGCCTGGGTCACCGACTGGTGGTCCCAGGGCCCCCCCTGTTGACCAGTTGACTGAGTCAACTGCTGACTGGGCCGCCCCTGTCTCACTGACCTATGGGCCCCACCTTAATAAACAAATAAAAATAAATAGATACTTTGCTAATTAATTAAAATAGTTAATTAAACACTAACCTCTCACTGACTACCGGGCCCCACCCGCTAATTAACCCATTAAGTTAGGTTAAACCCCCCTGTTAGTGTCCTAACAATGACATGTGGGTCCCACTGGACCCACCTGTCTGTTTTGACTGGTCAACCGACCAATTGACCTGCTGACATCACTCTGATGTCATGCCTGCGTCATCATTCACTGTTTTGGATAATGTTGGATTTAAATAAATAATTAAAATTAGAAAATGATTTAAATCTTTAGAAAATCATATCTTTTAATCCGTAACTTGGATGAAAATACTTTCTACATGAAAGTTGCTCAGAACGACGAGACGAATCTAGATACGCAGCCCGTTCGTCCGCTACACACCCCTAGCATACCGAACACGCAACTTTCCCCCTCCGGCTCACCAGTCCGAAAACGCGAAACACCGGGAATACTTTCCCGGATGTTTTCCCCCTTCGTCGGTATCACCTACTACCGCGATTGGGCACACCTAGCATCGTTACTTGTCTTGTCATGCATCGATATGCATCTGTTTGCATTGTATTCATTGTTTCTTCCCCCTCTTCTCTCCGGTAGACTACGAGACCGACGCTGCTGCTGCCCAGTTCGACTACGGAGTTGACGACCCCTCCTTCTTGCCAGAGCAATCAGGCAAGCCCCCCCCCCCCTTGATCACCAGATATCGCCTATTCTTCTCTATACTGCTTGCATTAGAGTAGTGTAGCATGTTACTGTTCGGTTACTCCTATTCTGTTGCATAGCCTGTCATTGTTGCTACAGTCATTGATACCTTACCCGCAATCCTAAATGCTTAGTATAGGATGCTAGTTTATCACCATTGGCCCTACATTCTTGTCAGTCTACCTTGCTATACTATTGGGCCGTGATCACTCGGGAGGTGATCACGGGTATATACCTCTGTTGGAAAAGGCAGTGCCTAGGAGACGCTTAGGCACGCCTAGGCGCTAGGCAATGGCAAAATGCCTCGCCTAGGGCATAAATGGAGGTCTAGGCAGGGCAAGCAAGGAATTTCCTACCCAAGCAAGAAATCATGCCACATACTACACTAATATGCCAAATGGGTTATATTCCAATGATAGTAGATGATAATTAACTTATTTATATGCCCTAAACTAATATCAACACCAATATAATAATCACAAATACAGTACGAGTAAAAACTATATTATTGCCTAGGACGCACCTAGGGCGCTTAGGCACCGCCTAGGCACTAGGCGAAGGCCAACCGCCTCGCTTACGCCTACCGCTTTTTCCAACCTCTATATACTATACATACATACATACATACATACATACTACAGATGGTGACTAAAGTCGGGTCCGCTCGAAGAGTACCCGCGAGTGATTCACGGATTTGGGGGCTGAAAGGACCTTTGTCCCGACGGCCCTCTGTGTGGATCTTTGTGGCGGAGCGACAGGGCAGGTTGAGACCACCTAGGCGAGAGGTGGGCCTGGCCCTGGTCGGCGTCCGCGGTTGCTTCATAATAACACGCTTAACGAGATCTTGGTATTTGATCTGAGTCTGGCTATTTGGTCTATACGCACTAACCAACTACGTGGGAAAGATATGGGCACTCGACGTCATGGTATCAGCCGAAGCCTTCTTGACGTCAGCAACGGAGCGGCGCGCGCCGGATTGGACTGGAACGCCTACTCTTGTATAAGGGAGGCTAGGTCTGCTTCCGACCGCCCTTGCAACGTGCAGGTGTGCAATGGGCGATTGGCCCGGACCCCTGCGCGCATAGGATTTAGACCGGCGTGTTGACCTCTCTGTTGTGCCTAGGTGGGGCTGCGACGTGTTGATCTTCCGAGGCCGGGCATGACCCAGGAAAGTGTGTCCGGCCAAATGGGATCGAGCGTGTTGGGTTATGTGGTGCACCCCTGCAGGGAAGTTTATCTATTCGAATAGCCGTGTCCCTCAGTAAAAGGACGACCCGGAGTGGTACCTTGACCTTATGACAACTAGAACCGGATACTTAATAAAACACACCAAGACAAGTTCCACAGACAACCCGGTGATCGCTTTTCCACGGGCGACGAGGGGAGAATTGCCGGGTAGGATTATGCTATGCGATGCTACTTGCAGGACTTCAATCTACTCTCTTCTACATGCTGCAAGACGGAGGCTTCCAGAAGCGTAGTCTTCGACAGGATTAGCTATCCCCCTCTTATTCTGGCATTCTGCAGTTCAGTCCACCAATATGGCCCTTTACACATATACCCATGCATATGTAGTGTAGCTCCTTGCTTGCGAGTACTTTGGATGAGTACTCATGGTTGCTTTCTCCCCCTTTTCCCCCTTTCCTTTCTTTCTGGTTGTCGCAACCAGATGCTGGAGCCCAGGAGCCAGACGCCACCGTCGACGACGACTACTACACTGGAGGTGCCTACTACTACGTGCAGGCTGCTGACGACGACCAGGAGTAGTTTAGGAGGATCCCAGGCAGGAGGCCTGCGCCTCTTTCGATCTATATCCCAGTTTGTGCTAGCCATCTTATGGCAACTTGTTTAAACTTATGTCTGTACTCAGATATTGTTGCTTCCGCTGAGTCATCTATGATCGAGCACTTGTATTCGAGCCCTCGAGGCCCCTGGCTTGTATTATGATGCTTGTATGACTTATTTATGTTTTTAGAGTTGTGTTGTGATATCTTCCCGTGAGTCCCTGATCTTGATCGTACACGTTTGTGTGCATTATTAGTGTACGATTGAATCGGGGGCGTCACACATGTTGTGGTACGATGATGGCATCAAGCATCGTCTGCGTCTGAGGCCCCAGTGGACAACAACAGATGCCGAAGACCTGTTCGATGACACCTCCAAGAATGAAGTATACAATGAGAGCATTAGAGAGTTTAAAGGCAGGTTTAGGGAATACCGACCCCTCATGAACAGAGTGGTAAGTTGTTTTTATCTGTTTTCAACCGACGGTTGGATGAAATCAACACTGACACATTTGATTACTTTGCAGTTTTCGGAGCTGAACAAAATCATTTTTGAAGCCTCTGATGCGCTTAGTTCTATCTGTCGTGGTACTAAGTCTGATAGTAAGAATAGGGGGTACGTATGAGGAGGCGAGGCCCTAGCTATGGCGAGGTTGTACACACGAGTTTATGAGTTCAGGCCCCTCTCGGAGGTGGTAAAAGCCCTACGTCTCGGTGCCCTGAGGCGGCCGACTAGAATATGGGTGTGTGTCAAGGGGTGCGAACCCTTGTCCCAGAGGAGGGGGTGACTTATATAGAGTGCGTCACTCCCCCTCCCTAGAGGAGGGGAGTGACTCCTGGTCTTCTGTACTTCGAGTGGACTCCTGTATGGTTGAATGACTCCATCAAGGTTGAGTGAAGTGGGGGTATCCGAGTGAGGTGACTGGTCGAGTGGATTGCACTAGGCGGCTTCAGTTGATACTTCCTACTGTGCTTTGAATGTCTTTGCTTCTAGGGTAGTGACCTTGGGTGGGGTGTATAGGTCAGGCTTATGACCCTACCTTAGGTCTATGGCGTCGTCATTATCCCCTAAATGGATTGAGGTCCGAGTGGAAAGAAAGTTGATGTTGAACCTTCCTTGATTATTGTGCTTCATAAGTATTCATACTGGGTTTGAGGCCCATGTTGAAACTTCGGCTTCATTTCAGTCGCCTTGATCGATTCAGATGTTGTCGAGTGAACTTGTGCTGGCACTCATTGAATGTTGTTATGATGCGAAATCTTTCGTGCGATTGGTTACTACAGATCCCGGATCTCACGGGATTCGAAAATTTGGGGAAGCGCGCAAGGCGGAGCGCGCCGTAGTAAGCGGGATGGATAGACAGGGGTGCCTCGATCTCCGTGCCACCTTTTTTGCCATGTACCCGGCGTGCGACTGTTGTGGGATTTGACAGGATTTCTACGGCCCACGCGTCAGCCACTCGGAAGTAGGCCCTTAAAATGCGCCGGGGCCGAGGCGTTTGCACAGTGCGCTCCCATTCCCCTTCTTCCTTCTCTCGCTCTTCACTGCATCTTCCTCCGCCCTCGATGCTGCCGCTCCGCCAGTGCGCAGCCCGCCACCATGGTGAAGGATAAGACGGCAGCACTGGAGCGCGCAAAAAAGGCGATGGGGACGGCGAAGGGCAAGAAGATGAATCGGGGGTCGTCGTTGAGGTCTGCGCTGCCGCTGGGCTGGATTCAGGGAGATTGGATCCGATCTACGCTCCGGCCAGAGGATCTGGAAGAGTTGGCTACCTCTGGTTTGATCACCGCCGGGGCCGCGAGGTTGCCGGAGGGGGAGACAGAGCCTTAGCCGCGGTCGAGTGAGTGTGTCCTTCCTGCTACCCATCTCGACCGTGGCCTCTCCCTTCCTCCGCATCCTTTTTTCGGGGCTTTCTAAACTTTTTCGGTGCTCAGCTTCACCACCTTTCTCCCAATACCATCACGTATCTCACTGCGTTCGTGTCCATGTGTGAGAACTTCTTGGGTTGTCGACCGCACTGGGGTCTCTTCAAACACATTTTCACAACCCGCTCCCAAACCGTGAAGAAGGCGAATCCGAGTGACGAGAGGACGCATGTGATCCAGATGTGCAGGGGTCTAGGGATCCAGATGAGGAAGAGGAGCACTTTTCCTACCATGACACTTCCCGAGTCAGTCAGGGGCTGGCAGTCGACCTGGTTCTACTGCCAGGATATTGCGACCCCTGGTCAGTCGATCGGTCTTCCTCCTTTTTTCCCTAGATTTTGCCCAACAGCCTTATTCACTGACCATGACCGCAGTGGAGAAAGTAGAAACGGACATGTTGGTCGAGAGGGTAGTCCAGTTGGTCCGTCAGGGTGTAACTGGCATGGATTTGTTGGAGGTATTTCTCAGTCGACGCATCCAGCCGCTCCAAGCTTGTGACCACTCGATGTGGATGTACTCGGGTGCCAATGACACCGCTCGGGTTCACCCAGAGGATGTTATGGATGAGACAGTGGCCCTGTGGCTGAAGAGCATTACCGAAAACAAGGATAACCCCAGGGGAGCCAGGAGAGTCAATCCATTCGACACTGACAACCAGCCGGACAAGGTTTGATCCTTGCTACCGAGTGTACTTCAATCTGTCTCATAACTGTTTTTGAATCCGACTAATGTTTGATTAACATCTTGCCTTGCAAGTTTACACTAAGATGCATGCGATGCCAAATGGGGAACAAGCCCAGGAGCAAGTTCAGGACGGAGCGGATAGCGCCAAAGAAAGTGGTGAGTGGCAGTCCCCAGATGACGACGATGAGAAGGTGAGTGACGAATTGGACGATGAAGAGGAGGAAGTCAACTCACCACCTCGCGCCGAGCGCCGATCCAAGTAGTTCCATGATCCAGTGGGTGGGCGTGGCAAGACTGCGGCTCCGAGTACGCAAGCGCATAAGCGGACTCGGACTTCGACTCTGGAGCCTTTAGAGAAGGTTGCCAAGCAGCCCAAGGTTGCCCCATCAAAGTCTCGGAAGACCTTGCCCAAGATCAAGATGGACGTTCCCATTGCTTCTGTGTGAGTGTTCTGCCTTTCTGTGTTCCCTTATTAGCTCATACTCCTGCTCTGACCGAGTGGATAGTGAACCTTTCAGTGCTGCAACTTCCAGGACCTCCATGGGAATTGACAAGGCTCTGGGTGATGAGGAGAGTGATGACGCGGCCACTTCCAAAGCTGGTACGCTCTTGCCATCTTAAATTTGTTTTGTCGACTGGATTATCTATCGATTGTTCCCTTATGGTTGCCTTTTGTTGCAGCTCCGCGGGACGTCATTGAGCTTCCAGACGATGAGGAAGAAACACCTCTAAAAGACACGGGAAGGAGGGGCAGGGCTTCATGCAGGAGGACGGCTGCAGGCCAGGGGACTCAGTCGACATCCGTACCAGAGATAGTGGTCCAGCGATCCGGAGATCCGGCTCGGGCCAATGTTTCTTTTGCCAATCCACTGTTAACTGAACGTCCCTCAGCGTCGACTGCTCAAGTCTCTGCTTCGCCTGCATAGCTCCATGCTTCAGATCCTGTGATCGCTCCGATTGTATTGCCGTCATCACTCTTTGCTGCATACCACACTCCATACGACCCGCCGAGTGCCGCCAGGGAAGCCCTTCTCCAGGCAAACCTTGTGATGGAGCAGATGAAGATGGTGCACGTGGCCAGTCAGGTTGCCTACAATGCCAGCACCGCTCTACAGGTCAATGTCAAGGTTAGTTGGTTTCCGATTGGTCTCTCGATTAGTGGTAGTTGCAACTGCTGCTTCATTGTTCATAAGATGTCCCTGGATGAGCGTTTTGGACCCTTTATGTGCATCTATCATGGGTCTGCATTTTGCATCCAATCACCCACTGGGTGTTTTGACTTAGTGTTGAATAGTACTTCCACTTGATTCGACCAGGTTGAGTCGAGTGTTTTTCTGAACCAGTGGGGCCATGCAGAGTGCACCCACTGGGTGTATACCCCGAGAACGCGGTCGACTGCTTGTAGTCGGCTGGGGTCCGAGAATCTCTCTTTTTCCTTTTTTTGCATACTCATGCTGGGCAGACCATGCAGAGTGAAAAACAAGGGGCACGTCAAGTGCACCCACTGGGTGTAGTCCTCGAGACTACTGTTGAATGTTTGATTCGGCGGTAGTATTAGAGCAACCGTCGCTGTGATTGACTTTTGTTCCTACTAACTGACATATCTTATTTGCTGACCACAAAAAATTGTGATCATGGAGCTCAATTTGCTGAACTGGAGAAGAAGAAGATCAGCCTCAACTTCGATCTGGAGCTAGCCAAGAAAAATCTCAAGAAGGCACAGGAAGAAGCAGCTATCATGGGAGGTAATAATTCGTCAACTGTCCACCTTATGACTCTTTTTTTCTTTTAGTCTCTTGAACCGAGTGACACCACTCGAACCGATGTGCGTAGTGAAAACCGTCAACTCCAAGCTCGTTTAAAGAATGTTATTTCTTTAGAGAAAATGAAGCAGGCTTTGGAGAAGAAGGATCAAGACCTTGCCGCAGCTCAGAAGGAGGCGCGAGAGAAAACGACACTTGCCGATAAGAAGCTGGCCTCATTCAACAAGTTGGAAGAGGATAACTCCAAGTTGAAGATTGCTGTTATTGAAGCTAACCAGGAGGTCACGAGCCTGAAGAAGGACAAGGAAAACTTGACTGACGAGGTTGGAAGTCTCAAGGCCAAGAAGGGAACTGGAGGCTTATCTAGGATAGCTCGCTGAGAAGCTGGTCTTGAAGCTTGAACGTATTTCCTTTTGTCCGACTGATTTGTCGATGTCGACTGACACGTCTTGTTAAACTGTCGACTCACCGCTTTTCCGACTGCGCAGAACTTTGTCAAGACTTTGAACCAGAGACTGGGCGGGTCGAGACAGGTCTTGACCCCATAAACTCTCCTATCAAAGATGACGTTGCGATGAGCGTGCTGCGATTGGAGTCTCGTTTGGACAGTGTTGTGGATTATCTCGCGCGTCTGAAGATGGCAATGTCGCGGATCGACGCTGAACTCTGGCCTCAAGCGGAACTCCCAAAAGATCTCGAGTCTCTGATGACTCGACTGAACCAAATCCCTGGTCGAGTGCAGGAGTCGAAGAAGTCGTCTGCTTGTTGTGGCACAGATGTTGCACTGTCGTTGGTCCGAGTCCACTATAAGGATGTCACAGAAGACAAGCTGGGGGCTCTCAAGGTTGTCAACACTAAGAAGCTCAGCTTCCAGTCCTTCATGGACACCTTCCTTGACGCTCCCACTCGTATCGTAGACAGCATCGACCTTGACAGCTTCGTCGAGCCAGCAAGTCCTCCTCTTGCCGAGTGAACAAACATTATGCTCCACCTTTATTTTCCTCGGAATGCCGAGTGGTTTTGTAACCGTTAAACTCTTTCAGGCCTGATGCCTGAGTACTTCTGCCCGTTGCAGTTCTGAACTTTTGCGGGATTTATATGAACTTGGTTTTCTTGGAATACGAAAGCTTTGCCTTTATCGCTTTTGAATGTCTTTCGATTCCGAGTGAAACTTGATCCTTTCACCTTTCGTCGAGTGACCCTGACGATGTGTTCAGTCGACACCTCATTGTCCTTGCGGATCGGGATGGAGCATACGTTGTACTTGTGACGCAGCTCCGATGTTGTGTTCAGTCGACACCTCGTTATCCTTGCGGATCGAGATGGAGCGTACGTTGTATTTGTGACGCAGCTCTGACCTTGCATTCAGTCGACACCTCGTTGTCCTTGCGGATCGAGATGGAGCGTACATTGTACTTGTGATGCAGCTCTGACGTTGCATTCAGTCGACACCTCGTCATCCTTGCGGATCGAGACGGAGCGTATGTTGTACTTGTGACGTAGCTCAGAGGATCTTTGTGACTTAGGCGAGTGCGGGGTTGTAGCTAAGCCTCCGAGAGGGAGGATTGCTCTCCACTCGGAGTGTTTTTCAACCTAGACGAGTACGGGGTCGTAGCTAAGCCCTCGAGTGGGAGGATTGCTCTCCACTCGGAGTGTTTTTAACTTAGGCGAGTACGGGGTAGCAGCTAGGCCCCAGAGTGGGAGGATTGCTCTCCACTCGGAGTGTTTTTAACTTAGGCGAGTACGGGGTCGCAGCTAAGCCCCCGAGTGGGAGGATTGCTCTCCACTCGGAGTGTTTTCAAACTTACGCGAGTACGGGTTCGCAGCTAAGCCCCTGAGTGGAAGGATTGCTCTCCACTCGGAATGTTTTTTAGCTTAAGTGAGTACGGGGTCGCAGCTAAGCCCCCGAGTGGGAGGATTGCTCTCCACTAGGAGTGTTTTTAACTTAGGCGAGTTCGGGGTCGCAGCTAAGCCCCCGAGTGGAGGATTGCTCTCCACTCAGTGTGTTTTCAAACTTAGGCGAGTACGGGCTCGCAGCTAAGCCCCCGAGTGGGATGATTTCTCTCCACTCGGAGTGTTTTTTAACTTAGGTGAGTACGGGGTCGCAGCTAAGCCCCCGAGTGGGAGGATTGCTCTCCACTCGGGTGTTTTTAACTTAGGTGAGTTTAGGGTCGCAGCTAAGCCCCCCGAGTGGGAGGATTGCTCTCCACTCATAGTGTTTTTTAACCTAGGCGAATCAGGTTCACGGCTAAGCCACCCACTGGGGGTTTCGGACACAAATGATTACGGGAAATCAATCATTAAGATACTGCAAAAGTCTTGTCTCTGGTAAGCAAACCGAAGTACTCTTATTACAACTCGTCGATCCGAGTGATTTTAGGTATAGAACGGGCAAAGTAGCTCTGCATTCCATGCGCGTGGCTCGTCCATGTTCTTGGCTACGTTGTAGATGTGGTATGCTCTGTATTGAAGCACCTTGGTGATGATGAAGGGACCTTCCCAGGGCGGAGCAAGCTTGTGAGGCCGTTTCTGATCCACTTGGAGCACAAGGTCTCCTTCCTGGAACGCTCGACCTCTAACATTGCGGGCATGGAATCGACGCAGATCTTGCTGATAGATGGTCGACCGAATCAGAGCCATATCACATTCCTCTTCTAGGAGATCAACCGCGTCTTCGCGTGCCTGCTCTACTTCAGATTATGAGAAGAGTTCCACCCGGGGAGCGTTGTGTAGCAAGTCACTCGAAAGCACAGCCTCGGCGCCGTACACTAGGAAGAAAGGGGTTCGGTCAGTCGACCGGTTTGGCGTCGTTCTCAGCCCCATAGGACGGATGGTAACTCAGTCACCCAAGCTCTGGCAGCGTGTTTGAGGTCGAGCATTAGTTGGGGCTTTAACCCTTGAAGGATCAGACCATTCGCCCTTTTTTCTTGCCCACTCGACTGCGGGTGTGCAATAGATGCGTAGTCGACCCGAGTGCCTTGGGAAGCACAGAACGCCTTAAACTCATCAGAACCAAAATTGGAGCCGTTATCTGTGATAATGTTGTGAGGAACTCCATATCTGAATATCAACTCCTTGATGAAACTGACGGCGGTGCTTGAGTTAAGGTTTTTGATGGACTTGGCTTCGATCCACTTAGTGAACTTGTCGACTGCCACGAGCAAATGAGTGAAACCACTTCTGTCGGTCTTGAAGGGTCCAACCATATCTAACCCCCAGACTGCGAATGGCCAGACGAGTGGAATAGTCTTCAAGGTAGACGCAGGCTTGTGAGACATGTTGGAGTAGAACTGGCAACTTGCGCACTTGCCGACTATATCTTTTGCCATCTCATTTGCACGCAGCCAATAGAATCCTGCTCGGTATGCTTTGGCCATGATGGTCCGAGAGGACGCATGGTGACCACAGGTCCTGATAACCCACAAGTGTAGGGGATCACAACAGCTTTCGAGGGTAAAGTATTCAACCCAAATTTATTGATTCGACACAAGGGGAGCCAAAGAATATTCTTGAGTATTAGCAGTTGAGTTGTCAATTCAACCACACCTGGATAACTTAGTATCTGCAGCAAAGTGTTTAGTAGCAAAGGTGGTATGATAATAAAGGTAACGGTAGCAAAAGTAAAGATAAATGTTTTTGGGTTTTTGTAGTAGTTGTAACAGTAGCAACGGAAAAGTAAATAAGCGAAGAACAATATGTGAAAAGCTCGTAGGCAATGGATCAGTGATGGATAATTATGCCGGATGCGATTCCTCATGTAATAGCTATAACATAGGGTGACACAGAACTAGCTCCAATTCATCAATGTAATGTCGACATGTATTCCGTAAATAGTCATACGTGCTTATGGGAAAGAACTTGCATGACATCTTTTGTCCTACCCTCCCGTGGTAGCGGGGTCCTAACGGAAACTAAGGGATATTAAGGCCTCCTTTTAAAGAGAACCGGAACAAAGCATTAACACATAGTGAATACATGAACTCCTCAACTACGGTTATCACCGAGAAGTATCCCGATTATTGTCACTTCGGTGTTGTCAGATCATAACACATAATAGGTGACTATAGACTTGAAAGATAGGATCAAGAACACACATATATTCATGAAAATATAATAGGTTCAGATCTGAAATCATGGCACTCGGGCCCTAGTGACAAGCATTAAGCATAGCAAAGTCATAGCAACATCAATCTCAGAACATTGTGGATACTAGGGATCAAACCCTAACAAAACTAACTTGATTACATGGTAAATCTCATCCAACCCATCACCGTCCAGCAAGCCTACGATGGAATTACTCACTCACGGCGGTGAACATCATGAAATTGGTGATGGAGGATGGTTGATGATGACGACGGCGACGAATCCCCCTCTCTGGAGCCCTGAACGGACTCTAGATCAGCCCTCCCGAGAGAGATTAGGGCTTGGCGGCAGCTCCGTGTTGTAAAACGCAATGAAACTTTCTCTCTGATTTTTTCTCCCCGAACGTGAATATATGGAGTTGGAGTTGAGGTCGGTGGAGGTCCAGGGGGCCCACGAGATAGGGAGGCGCGCCCTACAGGGGGGCGCCCCCTGTCTCGTGGACAGGCCCTGGCCCCCCTGGTGTATTTCTTTCGCCTAGAAATTCTTATTAATTCCAAAAAGTACCTTCGTGGATTTTCAAGACATTCCGAGAACTTTTCTTTTCTACACATAAAACAACATCATCGCAGTTCTGCGGAAAACAGCGTCAGTCCGGGTTAGTTTCATTCAAATCATGCAAGTTAGAGTCCAAAACAAGGGCAAAAGTGTTTGGAAAAGTAGATACGTTGGACTTGTTTTGGACTCTACTTTTCCAAACACTTTTGCCCTTGTTTTGGACTCCCCCAAGCTTAAACCTTTGCTTGTCCTCAAGCAATTCAGTTGATAAACTGAAAGTGATAAAGAAAAACTTTTACAAACTCTGATTTCTCTTGTTGTTGTAAACATGAAAAGCTAGCATTCAAGTTTCAACAAATATTATGAACTAACCATACTCACAATAACACATAGGTCTCACAATTACTCATATCAATAGCATAATCAGCTAGCAAGCCATAATAATAAAACTCGGATGACAACACTTTCTCAAAATAATTATAACATGATATAACAAAATGGTATCTTGCTAGCCCTTTCTGAGACCGCAAAACATAAATGCAGAGCACCTTTAAGGATCAAAGACAGACTAAACATTGTAATTCATGGTAAAAGAGATCCAGTCAAGTCATACCCAATATAAACCAATAGTAATGAATGCAAATGACAAGGTGCTCTCCAGTGGGTGCTTTTAAATAAGAACGGTGATGACTCAACATAAAAGTAAATAGATAGGCCCTTCGCAGAGGGAAGCAGGGATATGTAGAGGTGCCAGAGCTCGATTTTAAAATAGAGATTGAATAACATTTTGAGCGGCATACTTTTGCTGTCAACGCAACAACTATGAGATGGCTGTATCTTCCATACTACATGCATTATAGGCAGTTCCCAAGCAGAATGGTAAAGGTTTATACTCCCCCAACCACCAACAAGCATCAATCCAGGGCTTGCTCGAAACAACGAGTGCCTCCAACTAACAACAGCCCTGGGGGAGTTTTGTTTAATTATTTTGATTTGCTTTGATCTTTTTGGATCATAGGACTGGGCATCCCGGTTACCGGCCCTTTCTCGTGAATGAGGAGCGGAGTCCACTCCTCTTGAGAATAACCCACCTAGCATGGAAGATATAGGCAGCCCTAGTTGTAACATGAGCTGCTCGAGCATACAAAACAGAATTTCATTTGAAGGTTTGGAGTTTGGCACATACAAATTGTAGCGACCAGACCTCAAACAGTCTGATCTCTGTGCTTAGTGTCATCCCTGGATCAGTAATGCTGACACCACACAGTACTTGGAGGATTTATAACAGAGTAACAATCACACACTAATTACATCGAATGTCTCAAAAGAGAACTTATTGAAATAAATATGGCTTAAGACCATCTAAAAATGACAACAGCGGAAGGCTTGGAAGATAAGCGAGTCCATCAACTCCAACGGCATCACTGAGTATAGAACCACGACCTAAAAACACCTTACTCGTCGTCTGAAAAGTCTGCAACATGAAACATTGCAGCCCGAAAACAGGTCAGCACATGGAATATGCTGGCAATGTAACACATAGAGAATAACAATGGAGATAGGCTATACTACATGCATACACTACTAGGGAAAAGCCTATACACAGAATCTTATCTGCAGCGCGCTTCAAAATACCACGCTACTGCTACTTAGCAGCAGCGCGTGTGTTCCAAACGCGCTACTGACTTGGAAGTAGCAGTAGCGCGTTTGAGGAATACAGCGCTACTGCTATAGTTGCCATGACCTTGGCCCTCCGCTAGCTATAGCAGTAGCGCGTTACACTGTAGAGCGCTACTGCTACTTGCGTTAGCTGTAGCGCTTTTTGCCAAACGCGCTACAACTATCCCTACCTTACCCCCCGCCGGCCCGCCCGGCCTGATTCCCTCTCCTCTGCTTCCTCCCCCAATTCCCGACCCCGCCTCGCCACCGCCGTCTCCCCCGACCCCGCCTCGCCGCCGTCTCCACCGACCCCGCCTCGCCGCGCCTCGGTGCCGCCGTCTCCCCCGACCCCGCCTCGCCGCCGTCTCCCCCGACCCCGCCTCGCCGCCGTCTCCCCCGACCCCACCTCGCCGCCGTCTCCCCCGACCCCGGCCGCCTCGCCGCCGTCTCCCCCTACCCGGCCGCCTCACCGCGCCTCGGTGCCGCCGTCTCCCCCGACCCCATCTCTCTCCCCGCCCTCTGTAAGCACTCTCCCCTTCCGATCCCTCTCTCCCCTTCTGATCCCTCTTCTCTGCTTAGTATGAACCCTAGGTATTTAGTGCTAGTTAGTATGAACCCTAGGCTATTTTTAGTGCTAGTTAGTTAATTACTTAGATGGTAATTAGGGCAGTAGTTCTTAGGTACTAATTAGTTAGTAAGAATTAGGTACTAATTAGGTACTAGAATATTTTTATTTATAGTATTATTTTTAGTAAGAACTAGTTGAATTAATAGAACTAGTTAGTAAGAACTTGTTTCTATTTTTTAGTTAAAAGCAATTTTTCCCGCCTCGACGTGGACGATGCCTATCCCGCATCCTCGTCGTCGAGTCGGCGGAGGACGACACCTGCTTGACCAGATCGGCCATGTTCGGGACTGGGCTCCGCCGGGGTGGTACTGGGAGGCGCTACCTACCGGGGGGCGCAGGTTGGTGAGGAGCCAGCCTGTCGTTGACCCGAACCTTGCTTGGTGGCGGTCGCGTGGGCCAGTGATGATCCAGAGGCTCGAGGACTCCGCGGAGGTGGTGCGTCACCGTGTCAGTGAGGAGGACGCGCACGTCCGTCGCTACTTGTTTGCGTTGGAGCACAGGCCGTTCTCCAATACCTGGCAGGTTCTCTGGGGATCTCACTGGAGCTATGATCCCGTGATGGTGCCTTCTCTGTGGGTGTCCACCGCCCGCGCCGATACCCATCGTGTGCTAGAGTTTTAGTTGTATTAGTGATGTTATATGTATGACACTATTCGTGATGTATTAGTGACAATATTTTGAAATGCATGAGATGATCTACTTTTGCTTATTGAATGCATGCTAATTTGAGTCCTATAAGATATTTTGAAATGTATATCTTGTGTTGCTCAATATCCAAGTGGCCGGTCATGTTTGCAGGTTACACCTCCGAGTGGCCTATGTTTTGCCGGAGTGTTGATTCATTTCCGTTCCGGCAAATTTCAGGCGCTCGATATGTCCTATTTTAGCAAAGGTCATGCCGGATTTTTCCGTGAATTTTGGCATGACTTGTGCTAGAATATATATGTAGGAAATATCGAGTGCCCCGGATTTGTGTGTTCAGTATCTTGGTAGTTGTCTTCGATCGATTTTCAATTAATGTTTTAACTATGAACATAGGAAATGTCTGACGACGAGAAGGATTTCGGTATTTGCAAATACTGCGAAGACGAGCGCGACCTGTGCGACGGAATCTTCCTAGATGATGATAGGCGCTTCAGCATCAAGCTGGACATGAACTTCGAAGTGGATACAGTAAGTCACAACGACAAGTCTTTTTTCGTAATTAAGCATGGCATCTGCTTTCATTTGCTTCAACTTATATTTTTTTTACTATTCTACTAGCGTATCCCCTGCCATGCAAGAGTTTTTGTATTGGATAAGATAGGTTTCAGTCATAGTATGGAGGAAAAGAAAGTTTACTTGAAGACCGAGCATGGTTATATTTTCCATGCGAAGTTATACAATTCAGACGACTACACCTATTTTGGATGCAAAACATGGCGAGCACTATGCAAGACTTATGCATTTGAGCTTGGTATGGTTATCACCTTTGATATTCGTCCGGAAGATGATATTGAAGGTAATACCGACATCTGGGTCAATGTGCAAATGCCTCCAGTTATACCATTATGTAAGTTTCTCAACCATATTTATGTCTTTGATATTGTTTATTCAAAATTAATTGACAACTAATTTGTATTGTCAGCTTATTTCCGTGCAAGCAAACATGTCCAGCGCTTGGTAGACAGGACTGTATACTGTCCTGGGGCTGAACTCAACTGCGAGGAGCTCAGTCATTATGTTTCATGGCTTGAGGATCTTGATACTGTCAAGACAAATTTTCTTCGTGCATTTAGAAATCTTAGTACTGAAAATGTGCGACCCATAGTGTTCATACTGAACTACAGTCACATCCATTTAGGAAGGATGGTAAGATTTTTACTTTTTATCCTCATTGCATCTTTTCCATACATTATTTTTGAAGCTAAACTTCATTGCTAAGTATGTTACCATACGATGTTCTTCAACAGGGACTCCCGATGAATGTTGTGCCTTATGGGATCGAGACTAAAGGTGTCATGAGTATTGTCAACTTACGGCCAAGATATCCTACAGCTTACTTTAGTGCATTCAAGATTAGCGACGGATGCTTAATAGTGCAAGACTGGACCAAATATGTGTTGGGGGAGCGCAGAGAAGTACTAGGGAGCAGCAACCAGAGACGCCTTCCACGATTAGGAGACAGGTTCATCTGCATGCTTCAACTTGATCAAGGAGGAGAGCTATACATGTTTTATGTTCTTTTACCTAAGAGAGAGCAGCAGGAGTGAGTAGCAGGAGTGAGTAGCTGGCTAGAACTGAGTTTCAGGATGATGATGTGCTACACTATTACTATGATGATAAAATAGCTAGTGTTCGTGGTAATGACTATGATGTTTATTATTAGCTAGTGTTAGTGGTGATTAAATAAATAATGTTGATGGTAATGACCATGATGATGATTACATATCTTGTGATGGCGGATTAGATTCAAGTGGAGGCAACATGTGGTGCACATCGAAAGTACTACTAATCCAAAGTAGATCAAGTTTGGATTAGTAGTATACTTTTGACATGCACCAGATATTGCCTCCACTTGAACCTAATCCACCTTCATTTAATACACTGTTATGGACATAATGATGTAAACCTCATAACATCTGGTATTGTACCAATATTTGTATGATGGCGCATAAATACACTAAAAATAAAAAAATTATAAAAAAAATACTAGTAGCGATGGGTGGGAAACACGCTGCAAGTAGGTAACTTAGCAGTAGCGCTGTACCAAACAAGCGCTGCAGCTATTTGTACTAGCAGTAGCGCGTGATGGCACGCGTTACTGCTAAGCATTAGCTGTAGCGCCTTATTAGTAGCGCGGCCTACCGCGCTACTAGTAGGCACAAAACACGCGCTACTGCTAGGGTTTTCCCTAGTAGTGATATTTGGCTGGTGGTAAAGCTCTATGGTTACAGTTTTTGCATAAAGCCAATTTTTCCCTACTGCAAAGGAATAAATTCATTTAACTATCATGGTGGTTGTTAAACATTGAGAATGGTTGACAGCATTCTCAATCCCAATTAAAAGTACTCATTAAACCCAAGAATATTAAATTAGAAGTAACATGATGAGATTCACATGATAATCAAGTACTAGATACTCAAAACGTCCATAACCGGGGACACGGCTAACCATGATTAGTTTATACACTCTGCAGAGGTTTGCGCACTTTTCCCACAAGACTCGATCGCCTCCATTTGATTCCTCGCACTACATGATGTTTGAGAAACGGATGACCGAGACATAGTCTTTCGGAAGCACTAGCACCTTACATGTGGGTAGACCGGTACACCTACTTTCCCCTACATCTGCTAGTCTACCCGTAAGAGTTCACACAACTTAGTCAACTATACCAGAGCCCATAATGGCTTGTGGTTGCACACGTAAGTTTCTAGTTTGAATAATCTCATGATCCCTTTGAGCCTGGCTGGCGGTCCGAAGAAATACAGGCAAGTCCTGCTAGAAAACAGGTGCCTCAATCCACCCAAATGTGTGTTTAAGTTGCCACCTTAAATAAACCATTAATTAACAATCTCACATCTGTCATGGATACACTCACCCAATCCACGTCTACTAGCATAGCATGGCATAATAAGCAAACGTAGAAGTAACTCCCAAAGGTTTGATAATAAAACAGGTAATAGGTACTACCTCAACTACATTCCCATCCCACGATTTAATTAGATCCTAATCATGAAATTGTTTGGAGGATATATCTAATGCATAAAACTGGGTAGTAGAAAGGTATGATCAAGTGTTACTTGCCTTGCTGATGATCCGCGAAACCTAGAGACTCGAAGTAACAGGCGGCGCACTCCGGGTATTCTATCGCAGACAAATAAACAAGCATACAATAAGTACTCATCTGCACAGGTAAAACTTGAATAAAAGATCTAACCAGAATATTCAACTTAAGAACTCCGGTTTGCAAAAAGAAACAAATGAAACAAAGCAACGAAAGTCAAACGGCGAAAGAAACAGCTTCGTTTTACTAATCTGGATCTAAGTCAAATTTTACAGAAGCAAAAACTTGTTTAAGTAGATTATTCGGAAAGAGGGTTTCGAGACGAAACTCCAGGCGCTTGAATCGCCTGATTCCGATAAACGAGCGAAACGTTATACTAAAACGAAAATCGGATCAGGAATCGCGATCAGAAAAATCGCGGATTAAATCCGAGAAAAGAAAAAACGATGAACGGGTTAACGAACGAACGTTCGTTAACTAAACGAATCAGACGAACGCGTTCGTTAAAACGAACTAACGGACGAACGTCCGCTAATTAACCTAAACTGAAAAAACCGAAAACGAAACTAAAGAAAAACCGAAAAAAACCGTAATAAAACCGCCCGTTTTTTTAAAAAAAACGGCGGCACGCAGATCGAGGCAGAGGGGCTCCGGCGGGTCCAACGACGGCGGGCGGCGGCGCTGGCGGCGGCGGCGGCGGATCGGGCTGGCGGCGGCGGGGGCTAGGGTTTCAGTGGCGGGGCGACTTGGGCCGGGGCGCGGGCTGGGGCGGCTGGTGGCGGGGTCCGGCGCTTAAAATACAGCACCCCCGAGCGGAGTCCCGCTCGGGTACGGCCCGTAAGGCGGTGCGTTTTTTTAAATAATTCCGCGCAGAAGAAAAATAAAAAGAAATACTAAACAGACTCCAAAATTCCCAAAATAAATTTTCTCCAGCTTCTAAAATCAAGACGGACAAGATGAACATTTATTTGGGGCCTAAATGCAATTTTAAAAAACACGCATTTTTCCTAAATCCAAATAAAAAGCGAAAAACTCCAAAATAAATCTTATTTGATTTTTTATTAAATCTTCATTATTTCTTTATTTTGGGAAAGTCATTTTATTCCCTCTCTGAATTTTTGGTAGTCGAAATAATTGAAGATAAAATAAATAAAATCAAATGATCCTATTTTCAAAATTTGAGAAACTCAAATATGAAAATAACGAAATCCCCAACTCTCTCCGTGGGTCCTTGAGTTGCGTAGAATTTCTAGGATCGAGCCAACAATGCAAACAAAAATATGATATGCAAGGATGATCTATGTATATTATTCCAAATTTACAATTTGGGATGTTACAAACCTACCCCCCTTAAGATGAATCTCGCCCTCGAGATTCGGGTCGGCTAGCAAATAGGTGAGGGTGGTCCTTGAGCAGATCTTCCTCTCGCTCCTAGGTGGCTTCCTCCTCGGTGTGGTGGCTCCATTGAAATATGCAAAACTTGATAACCTTACTGCGGGTAACTCGGCTGGCATAATCCAGAATCTTAACAGGTTTCTCTTCATAGGTCAAATCTTCTTTCAACTGAATCGTTTCCAATGGCACCGTATCTCTCAGTGGTATATCAGCCATCTCTGCGTGACACTTCTTCAACTGTGAAACATGGAACACATCGTGAACTCCTGACAATCCCTCAGGTAATTCCAACTTGTATGCTACTTCTCCCATGCGTTCCAAAACCTTGTATGGCCCCACAAAACGTGGCGCTAACTTTCCATTAACTCCAAAATGCTTAACTCCTCAAAGTGGAGATACTCAAAGATAAACTCTGTCTCCGACTTCGTATTCTGTCTCCTTGCGTTTCGAATCTGCATAACTCTTCTGCCTTGACTGAGCTACCTTGAGCCTGTCGCGAATCAACTTTACTTTCTGTTCAGTCCTTAATCAAATCTGGTCCAAACAACTGGCGGTCTCTAACCTCATCCCACAACAACGAGGTTCTGCACCTCCTTCCGTACAAAGCTTCAAAAGGGGCCATCTTCAAGCTGGATTGATAACTATTGTTGTAACAAAACTCCGCGTATGGCAAGTTGTCATCCCAAATTGATCCATAATCCAAAACACAAGCTCTAAGCATATCCTTCAAAATCTGATTGACTCTCTCGGTCTGTCCATCTGTCTGTGGGTGGAAGGCTGTGCTAAACTCCAGCCTGGTTCCCAATGTTTCGTGCAACTGCTTCCAGAACTTCGAGGTGAATTGGGTCCCTCTATCTGATACGATACTCCTCGGAACTCCATGCAAACATACAATCCTCGTCATGTATATCTTAGCCAATTTGGCACTGCTGTAGGTAGTCTTTACTGGGATGAAATGAGCTGCCTTCGTCAAACGATCAACTACAACCCAAATCGAGTCATAGCCTGAACGAGTCCTGGGCAATCCCGTGATGAAATCCATGCCTAGTTTGTCCCACTTCCATTCGGGTATAGGCAATGGCTGTAACAATCCCGCGGGCTTCTGATGTTCTGCTTTCACCCTCTGACATACATCACAAACTGCTACATACTCTGCGATATCCTTCTTCATTCCGGTCCACCAAAAAGATTCCTTCAAATCCAAATACATCTTTGTATTACCGGGGTGAATCGACTATGGTGAATCATGTGCCTCTTGCAGAATCAACTTCCTGATCTCTGGATTATTGGGCACATAAACACGGTCCTCAAACCATAAGGTATCGTGCTCATCCTCACGAAATCCTTTAGCCTTTCCCTTGCTCATTCGTTCCTTAATGGAGGCAACTTCCATATCTGCCTTTTGAGCCTCTCTGATTTTATCCATCAACGTAGACTGAATCTCCAATGCTGCTACATAGCCTCTCGGAACTATTTCCAAACTTAGCTCTGGAAGGTCCTCGGCTAACTCCTTGGGTATTTCTCCCGTCATTAGAGTATTGACATGGCTCTTGCGGCTCAACGCGTCTGCTACAACGTTAGCCTTCCCGGGGTGATAATGCAATCTCATATCATAATCCTTAATAAGCTCCAACCATCTCCTTTGCCTGAGATTTAACTCCTTCTGCGTGAAGATGTACTTCAAACTCTTGTGATCCGTGTACACCTCACAATGATTTCCAATGAGAAAACGTCTCCACGTTTTCAGTGCATGCACTACGGCTACTAACTCCAAATCATGATTAGCATAATTCAACTCATGGGGCTTAAGCTGTCGTGAAGCATACGAAACAACTCTTCCCTCTTGCATAAGCACTGCTCCAAGTCCTCTACGTGAAGCGTCGCAATACACTTCATAATCCTTAGTCTGATCTGGCAGAATCAACACTGGTGAGGTAACCAAACATTTCTTCAATTCTTGGAAACTAGCCTCACACTCCTCAATCCAAATGAACTTAGTATCCTTCTTCAACAACTCTGTCATAGGCTTTGCAATCTTCGAGAAATTTTCAATGAATCTCCGGTAGTATCCTGTGAGTCCAAGGAAACTCCTGATCTCTCCAGCTATGGTTGGTGCTTCCCAGTTTGTCACGGTGACAACTTTAGTGGGGTCTACTGCGATACCTTCTCCGGATATAACATGTCCGAGAAATCCAACTTCCTTCAACCAAAACTCACACTTGCCGAACTTGGCGTATAGCTGATGTTCCCTGAGCTTCTCGAGTACTAAACGCAAGTGCTCCTTGTGTTCCTGTTCATTCTTCGAGTAAACCAAAATATCATCAATGAACACCACGACGAACTTATCCAAAAACTCCATAAACACCTTGTTCATCATGTTCATAAAATAAGCTGGGGCGTTAGTCAGACCAAATGACATAACGGTATACTTGTACAGCCCGTACCTAGTGGTAAAAGCCGTCTTCGGTATATCTTGCTCTCGAATCTTCAACTGATGGTACCCTGATCGCAAATCAATCTTGGAAAACACCTTAGCTCCTTGCAACCGATCAAACAGATCATTGATCATTGGTAGTGGGTACTTGTTCTTGATTGTTACTTCATTCAATCCGCGATAATCAACAACCATTCTTAATGATCCATCCTTCTTCTCCACCAGAAGTACTGGCGATCCCCAAGGCGAAGAACTTGGGTGAATAAAACCTTTGTCCAACAACTCCTTAATCTGCTTCTTAATTTCCTCCAAATCTTGGGCTGGCATCCTGTACGGTCTCTTGGATATAGGCTCAGTGCCTGGCAGTAGCTCAATTAAGAACTCAATGTCTCTATCCGGTGGCATGCCTGGCAACTCTTCTGGAAATACATCGGGGAAATCCCTTACCACTGGTACTTCCTCCTGCACAACTCCTGATAAGGAATTTACATGTGCTCTTCTCGGCTCATGCCGTGATACATACTTGATCCTTATCCCTTCTGGTGTCGTAAGCAAAATTGTCTTACTGGCGCAATCAATGTTTCCTCCATACATCGACAGCCAATCCATACCAAGAATTACATCCAATCCTTGGGATTCCAATATAATCAAATCCGTGGGGAAAACATGCCTTCCTATACTCAACGGCACCTGAAAGCATCCTTGACTGACCATAAACTCAGCTCCCGGTGAACTTACTAGCATGGGTGTCTTAAGAGTCTTAGTCGGTAGGCTAAACTTATTCACAAATCCCCTTGATATGTATGAATGCGATGCACCAGTATCGAAAAGAACAACTGCAGTAAATGCCTTAACCAAAAACTTACCTATTACTGCGTCTGGCTGAGCTTCAACCTCCTCCACGGTAACGTGGTTCACTTGCCCCCTGTTGAAAGGGTTCGACTTCTTTCCTGAGCTTCCATTGCCATTTCCATTTTGGGCTTCAGGGCAGTCATTTGCATAATGCCCCGTCTTACGGCACTTATAACAAGTGATATGGCTCGGGTCTACCTTGGATGGTGTTGACGGGTTGGTGCGGCTTTGTCCATTGCTTACTCCATTTCCGTTTCCATTCTTGGTGCCATTATGATTGTGTGAGATGCCTCCTCCGTGAGTATGCTGAAAATGTCCTCCTGACTTTGGGGTAAAGCGTGGCTTCTGCTGAGCTCCAGAATTGTACTTCCCCTGTGCATACTTCCTCTTACGATTATCAATCTGCTGCTGCTTCCCTTCAATCATAAGAGCACGATCTACTAACTCCTGGTAGTTATTGAATGTGGCTACCATCAACTGCATGCTCAGCTCATCATTCAGTTCTTCTAGAAACTTCTCCTGCTTAGCTGCATCCGTAGCAACGTCATCTGGGGCATAACGTGCTAGTTTACTAAAGTCGTCCACATACTGGCCAACTGTCCGTCCTCCTTGGCGCAAGTTGAGAAACTCACGCTTCTTCATGGCCATAGCTCCTGCTGAAACATGGGCAGTATGAAATGCTTGCTGAAACTGATTCCATGTGACAGTGTCTATAGGGTAAGTGGCTGTAAAATTCTCCCACCATGTTGCTGCGGGTCCGTCAAGCTGATGTGCGGCAGACTTCACCTTTTCTCCATCTGTGCATCCTGAAGTGGTTAACTCCCTCCCTATCTTACGGAGCCAATCATCTGCTACTATCGGCTCAGTGCTACTGGAAAACACTGGCGGATTCAACATTAAGAAACGTGCCAGATGGTCAACAGGTGGTGGTGGTGGTGGGTTGTTGTTGTTGACTTGGTTTTGTACCAATGTTTGAATCAAGGTATTCTGCTGCTGAATCAACTGGGTGATTTCTGGCGGGAAAACAAACTCGGGGTCGCGTCTCGGAGGCATCTGAGGTTTAATGGAAGAGTTAAGAATAGAATGAGGTCTAGTGAGATAACACTACCCAAATGCACATGAGACAAACACACACAATATCATTCCAATCAATTCAAAGAAGGCATACAACGGTCTAATTATCGTTACAAAAGTGCTTGGATTAAAACTAATTAAATGGTGGAAAATTCTACTACTATTATGGTGGTCAACTAGAAAAACTGCTCCGATGCAGATTCCATGATATCTGCTCCAGCTTCGTCAACATAGTCATCATCGCTGTCGTCGGGATCCGAGTCGGTGTCATCGATGATGATATAATTATCTGGACATGTAGGTTCATCCTCTTCTCCTCTCGGTGTTGATCCTCCCATGAATACTCCAATCTTCTCCTTAAGGTCACCGTTCTGTCTTACTAGAGCGACGATTTCTTCCATATAGTCTTTACGCGTAGCCTTGAGTTCTGCTTCTAGCTCCTTGATCCTGGTCATAGCCTTCTGTAGTTCCTCCATATCTGCGCACATCTGATTCTCCTAGCGTCGGATGTGTTGGTTTAACTCCTGAATATAAGCTGCGATTGATCTGTCCTTCCTGGTGGTGATCATCTCCCAATGCTCATCTCGGCGCCCACAAATATGTTAGATGATATTCTTGAGATCGTCGTAGTAAACTTCTCCAATTTGTCCCATGGCGATGTGAGCTGCCATGCTCTTTCCTAGGCTCCATGTTGGTACATCAAAGGTAAACTCTATTGGCTCCGTGACTGGTGCAAACGTCCTTCCTGGAATGTAGACTTGAATCCTCCAGCGCTCCTCTTCGGGTGAAGTGGCGTTGAAAGTCCCAGTGAAGCTTGGTACTCCTATGCTTAAGTATCTAGTGGCTTCCTTCAAGTGACATCCAAAAAGGTGAATTCTCACCTGGTTGCGCGAACTTGATCCTTGCATCCGCCATCCTAAAGAATAGAAAAGATGAGGAGTCAGAAATGAGAAGAAAGAGTAGTGATCTAGGGCTTAAGCTTAGTGGCCGTGTCCTACAGTCAGCGTGTGCTCTGATACCACCTTGTAGTGACCAGACCTCAAATAGTCTGACCTCTGTGCTTCATGTCATCCCTGGATCAGTAATGCTAACACCAGACAGTACTTGGAGGATTTATAACAGAGTAGCAATCACGCACTTATTACATCGAATGTCTCAAAAGAGAACTTATTGAAATAAATATGGCTTAAGTCCATCTAAAAACGACAACAGCGGAAGGCTTGGAAGATAAGCGAGTCCATCAACTCCAACGACATCACTGAGTATAGAACCACGACCTAAAATCACCTTACTCGTCGTCTGAAAAGTCTGCAACATGAAATGTTGCAGCCCAAAAACGGGCCAGCACATGGAATATGCTGGCAATGTAACACATAGAGAATAACAATGGAGATAGGCTATACTACATGCATATTTGGCTGGTGGTAAAGCTCTATAGTTATAGTTTTTGCATAAAGCCAATTTTTCCCTACTGCAAAGGAATAAATTCTTTTAAATATCATGGTGGTTGTTAAACATTGAGAATGGTTGACAACATTCTCAATCCCAATTAAAAGTACTCATTAAACCCAACAATATTAAATTAGAAGTAACATGATGAGATTCACATGATAATCAAGTACTAGATACTCAAAACGTCCATAACCGGGGACACGGCTAACCATGATTAGTTTATACACTCTGCAGAGGTTTGCGCACTTTTCCCACAAGACTCGATCACCTCCGTTTGATTCCTCGCACGACATGATGTTTGAGAAACGGATGACCGAGACATAGTCTTTCGGAAGCACTAGCACCTTACATGTGGGTAGACCGGTACACCTACTTTCCCCTACATCTGCTAGTCTACCCGTAAGGGTTCGCACAACTTAGTCAACTATGCCAGAGCCCATAATGGCTTGTGGCTGCACACGTAATTCTAGTTTGAATAATCTCATGATCCCTTTGAGCCTGGGTGGCGGTCCGAAGAAATACAGGCAAGTGCTGCTAGAAAACAGGTGCCTCAGTCCACCCAGATGTGTGTTTAAGTTGCCACCCTAAATAAACCATTAATTAACAATCTCACATTTGTGATGGATACACTCACCCAATCCACGTCTACTAGCATGGCATGGCATAATAAGCAAACGTAGAAGTAACTCCCAAATGTTTGATAATAAAACAGGTAATAGGTACTACCTCAACAACATTCCCATCCCACGATTTAATTAGATCCTAATCATGCAATTGTTTGGAGGATAGATCTAATGCATAAAACTAGGTAGTAGAAAGGTATGATCAAGTGTTACTTGCCTTGCTGATGATCCGCGAAACCTAGAGACTCGAAGTAACAGGCGGCGCACTCCGGGTATTCTATCGCAGACAAATAAACAAGCATACAATAAGTACTCATCTAATGCACAGGTAAAACTCGAATAAAAGATCTAACCAGAATATTCAACTTAAGAACTCCGGTTTGCAAAAAGATACAAATCAAACAAAGCAACGAAAGTCAAACGGCGAAAGAAACAGCTTCGTTTTACTAATCTAGATCTAAGTCAAATTTTACAGAAGCAAAAACTTGTTTAAGTAGATTATTCGGAAAGAGGGTTTCGAGACGAAACTCCAGGCGCTTGAATCGCCTGTTTCCGATAAACGAGCAAAAAGTTATACTAAAACGAAAATCGGATCAGGAATCGCGATCAGAAAAATTGCGGATTAAATCCGAGAAAAGAAAAAACGATGAACGGGTTAACGAACGAACGTTTGTTAACTAAACGAATCTGACGAAAGCGTTCGTTAAAACAAACTAACGGACGAACGTCCGCTAATTAACCTAAACCGAAAAAAACCGAAAACTAAATAAAAACAAAACTAAAGAAAAACAAAAAAAACCGTAATAGAACCGCCCATTTTTTTTAAAAAAAAAACCGGCGGCACGCGGATCGATGCGGCGGCGAACCTCGGCGGCGGCGGTGGCAACGGCGGGCGGCGGCGCTGGCGGCGGCGGATCGGGCGGGCGGCGGCGCGGGCTAGGGTTTCGGTGGCGGGGCGACTTGGGCCGGGGCGAGGGCTGGGGCGGCTGGCGGCGGGATCCGGCGCTTTTTATACAGCGCCCCCGAGCGGAGTCCCGCTTGGGTACGGCCCGTAACGCGGTGTTTTTTTAAATAATTCCGTGCAGAAGAAAAGTAAAAAGAAATACTAAAAGGACTCCAAAATTCCCGAAATAATTTTCCCCGGCTTCTAAAATCATGTCGGACAAGATGGACATTTGTTTGGGGCCTAAATACAATTTTGTAAAACGCGCATTTTTCCTAAATCCAAATAAAAAGCGAAAAACTCCAAAATAAATCTTATTTGATTTTTTATTAAATCTTCATTACTTCTTTATTTTGGGAAAGTCATTTTATTCCCTCTCTGAATTTTTGGTAGTAGAAATAATTGAAGATAAAATAAATAAAATCAAATGATCCTATTTTCAAAATTTGAGAAAACTCAGATATGAAAATAACGAAATCCCCAACTCTCTCCGTGGGTCCTTGAGTTGCGTAGAATTTCTAGGATCGAGCCAACAATGCAAACAAAAATATGATATGCAAGGATGATCTATGTATAACATTCCAAATTGAAAATTTGGGATGTTACACAAATTTACTTGGAACGGCAGGTAAATACCACATATAGGAAGGTATAGTGGACTCATATGGAACAACTTTGGGGTTTAAGGAGTTTGGATGCACAAGCAGTGTTCCCGCTTAGTACAGGTGAAGGCTAGCAAAAGACTGGGAAGCGACCAACTGAGAGAGCGACAACAGTCATAAACATGCATTAAAATTAATTCACACCGAGTACAAGCATGAGTAGGATATAATCCACCATGAACATAAATATCATGAAGGCTATGTTGATTTGATTCAACTACATGCGTGAACATGTGTCAAGTTGAGTCACTCAATTCATTCAAAGGAGGATACCATCCCATCATACCACATCATAATTATTCTAATAGCATGTTGGCACGCAAGGTAAACCATTATAACTCATAGCTAATCAAGCATGGCACAAGCAACTATAATCTCTAAATGTTATTGCAAATATGTTTACTTCATAATAAGCTGACTCAGAAACGATGAACTCGTCATATTTACAAAAACAAGAGAGGTCAAGTTCATACCAGCTTTTCTTATCTCAATAAGTCTATCATATATCGTCATTATTTCCTTTCACTCGCACGACCGAACGATGTGTATAATAATAAGAGTGTACGTGCATTGAACTAAGCTGGAATCTGCAAGCATTCAACTCAAGAGAGAAGACAGGGTAATATGGGCTCTAAGTTAAATAAACAATCATGCAACTGAGAGCCACTAAACATTTTCAATATGGTCTTCTCGACCCCCAAAGGAAAGAAAAGAAAATAAAACTATTTACACGGGAAAGCTCCCAACAAGTAAGAAGAAGAACTAGAAATCTTTTTGGGTTTTCATTTTAATTTCTACTACAAGCATGGAAATTAAACTAACTAATTTTTTTGGTATTTCTAAAGTTTATCAAACACACAAGAAGAAAACTAGAAAAAGAAATTTAAACTAGCATGGATAATACAATGAAAGAGTATGAGCACCGACGACTAGTGTGTGAACATGAATGTAAAGTTGGTGAGAAATACGTACTCCCCCAAGCTTAGGCTTTTGGCCTAAGTTGGTCTAATACCAAGGATCACCTGACTGATATCCATAAGTGAAACCGGGGTTGTACTGAGATGCGGTGGCAAACGCCTCTTGAGCTGCAGTGTGTTGGCGAGCTGCCTCCACTCCCCTCTCGTATTCATCTGCTTCCTCCCTGGTGACAACATATCTTTCTTTTGCCTGATAATCAAAAAGGTAGGGAGCAGGAAGAGTAATAGGGACAATGTTGCGTCTGTCATAGATTAGTCGATAATGGAGGAATTGTTCATTCCTCTCAAGAAAATGATGATTAAACATAGCTTCTTTATCCAAATAAATAGGAGGTAAAATCATATCCCCCTCTCGTGGGGCTATATTAAGATAAATAGCCACACGGGTTGCATAAATTCCTCCAAATAAATCCCCCTTTCTACTATTATTCTGCAACCTACGTGCAACTATTGCCCCCAATTTATAACCTTTATAACCTGACACAACACTCTTGAGGACACAAAGATCAGGGACACACATGTGACATGCTTCGTCCTTACCGTTAATGCATCTACCAATAAAGAGAGCAAAATAATGTATAGCAGGAAAATGAATGCTCCCTATGGTAGCTTGTGTTATGTCCCTAGATTCTCCCAGGGTAATACTAGCAAGAAAATCTCTAAATTCAGATTTGCGAGGATCATTAATATTACCCCACTGCGGGAGTTTGCAAGCAGTTGTGAAATCCTCTAAATCCATGGTATAAGATGTATCATAAATATCAAACATGACACTAGGAGAATTACACGTACAGTTATATTGGAACCTCCGCACAAAGGAATCAGTCAATTGATAGTATTGAGGACACTTATCTTGTAAGAAGTCCTCCAGCTCGGCATTATGCACATATGCGTCAAATTCCTCCTTGAAGCCTGCTTCGAGCATTCAATCATCGGATGGCCACTCACAAGCCCATACATTTGTGTCCCTCGGTAATTCAACATCTTGCTCACGTATAGCAATCCTTGGCCCTTTCTTTGCCGAGGAACCACCTTGGTACATTCTTCTCAGCATAATTCTTTTTTTGAAAATTTCTGAAATTTTAGTAACTTCAAAATAAAAGTGAATAAAACTAAACAAGATTGATAGCAACTACTCCTACAAGTGCCTAGGGCCTATATCATGCATTGGAATTGCTTGGGCCTCAAAATTTTAACATGCAAGCTCAAGAACAAGGTCCCTATGCAGCAAAAATTTGCAATGAATAAAGCACTAGAACAAAAACTAATTGGAGTAATGGAGGAGTCACATACCAAGCAACAATCTCCCAAAGCAGTTTTGTGAATGGACCTTTGAGCAAGGAGATAGAAAATCGCAGCAAAACGAGCTAGAACTCGTGCTTGAGCTGGATGGGGATTTTTTTGGGTAGAAGATGAAGTTTGTGGGTGCTAGCATAAGTGGTGGGGGGCCACCAGGGGCCCACGAGACAGGGGGCGCGCCCTCCTCTCTCGTGGCCTGGTGCTTGCCCCTCCTGTAGTGATTTCAGTGCCTAAAATCCTCAAATATTCCAGAAAAAATCATACTAAATTTGCAGGGCATTTGGAGCACTTTTATTTTCAGACTATTTTTTATTGCATGGATAATTCAGAAAACAGATAGATAATACTATTTTGCTTTATTTATTCTAAATAACAGAAAGTAAAAAGTGGGTGGAGAAGGTTGTGCCTACTAGTTTCATCCATCCCGCGATCATCAAAATGAATCCACTAACAAGGTTGATCAAGCCTTGTTAACAAACTCATTCCGAATAACACGGATCCGGAGAAATTTCGAATAACACTAAGTTACATCAACGGGGATATGAAAATTCCCAACAATAAGAATATCATACTTTTTCTTGATAGTGGGAAGAGGAAATTCAAAACCTCCAATAATAATAGTTGGAACTTGTCCAATAGAATTGATGCTATGAACTTGAGATTGTTTCCTCGGAAAGTGTACCGTATGCTCATTACCATTAACATGAAAAGTGACATTTCCTTTGTTGCAATCAATAACAGCCCCTGCAGTATTAATAAAAGGTCTACCAAGGATAATAGACATACTATCATCCTTGGGAATATCAAGAATAACAAAGTCTGGAGATGCCAATTGCTATCTAGTCCTTTAAACAAATCACATCATATCACTGATAGTATCATTTCGCATAGGATTAACATGATGCACGATGGAGCTCTCCTCTCCTCTCCCACCCCCACCACCCAACCATGGAGATCTCTACCCTAGTTGCTAATGGAAGGCCTTCTACACTGGGATTTCTCGACCGGCCTTGCGGTTGCGGCTCAGGTGCATCGTCATTTTGGATCTTCTGTTCACTTCTCCCCTTCTGGATCGACCAAGGAGTTCTTCTTGGTTGTTTTCTTCTCGTCGGCTTCTTTCTCTCTGTCTGAAGAATCGGTGGCCATTGCACTTCAATGTTGCATTGGTGGTCTACCATGCGGTCTTAATGTGCACCATCTTCATGGAAGATCTTACTGGTTCTCCGTTGCTTCCAATCGTGTGGGACACTTCATCTATGGGCTCAAGGATCGAGTTTGGCCTGACTTCGTTTGTCATTTTCAACTATTTCGTTCGGATGCTACACGATCAACTCATTTGAACAACTGTTGGCATCTTGATGCCCACAGCCCCGAGTTGGCTTCTCGATCACCGATTGCTATCGGGTCTAAACTTTCATTCTTACAAAGTGGAGTGCATCATTCAGCTGCCTCTAAGGCAGAGCTGCAAAAATTTGGTTTTCTCCAACCGCCGGCAATGGCTGCCCGGCCGGAACCCTCATCTTCAAATTTTACTCCGGCCAGGGACCAATCTGTTATCTTGGACAACCAAAATTCAAACATTGTTGGTAAGGAGCCATCTTTGGAGCTGACTTCGCCTTCATTATTGCCTACCATTACTTTTGGGAACATTCCATCAACTCATAATGGCAGAGTTATGACCAATAATAAACGATTTGAAGGTTGTCGGTTTAGGGAGGCATCTTGGCAATCTATCCCGGATTTTATTCTGCGTCATATCATTGATTACAGACAGGTGGGCCATTCGGACCATCATATTGCCTGCTGTTGGAAACTGTCTAGTGTGCCAACTATTGATTATATTTATGGCCGCCTGAATCTCTGCGCCTCTTGCAACGATATGAGACATCTCGCTGTCTCTTGCCCTGGTATGTATTGCTCCACTTGCTGGGATAGGCCGTGTATTGGTGACCAGATGGATATTCCCGAATCTTCAAACAACAACCATATTGGCGGGAACCAGGCTAGGAACACAGTTTGTTACATATGTGGATCCTCGGCCCACTTATCCTTTTACTGTCCTGGGGCCTTTCATTGCAAGCAGTGTTCTTTCTTGGGCCATACTCACAAACAATGCCATCGTCATCAGGCGGACCGCTTTTACTAGAGGCCCAAACAAATTCATGGGTATTTACATGCCTCCACTTCCAGGCCCGCTAATTGCTTGGGCACCCGGTCAGCTTTTTCGTCGGTTCAGTCAGAAAAGGATCGCAACACTTTCAATAAGGATTTTTCATTACCTTCGGGAACAAATGATCCTCCACCGCCTCGCATACGATCTGATCCATATTTGTCTGATACACATCCAAACGCATCGGAAATATTTTTTGGGAAGAAGAAATCGCTTGCCAATTCTACAGTATCGCAGAATCATAAATCTGATTTGACCGCACCAATTACTGGTTGTACCAACTTGGACACGGCAAACCAGCAGTCTACTTCCACCGTTCGATGTAATATCTGTGGCTCGGGGCGACACGTGGCGACATCTTGTGCATCTCGACGATGGAGCAAAGGGTGGCGTTGGGTCCCCAAGCTACCCCCAAGGGACACCGCTCCGCATTCTGCCTCAACCTCTGTGTCTTCCACTGCGCCTCTGCTGCGAGCTACTGCCATGGCCAACTTTCCCGTCAATGTCATCCCCTACCTCCCGACGGGGATGACCGTGGAGCTTGGGCCGCCGGATCGCCGGGTGAGGGATGATATGGTGATTGGTCCCGTCCCTCCTCTGCGTCACGATTTCCTCGCCATCGCCGAAGCTGACAGAGTCATCCCCTTCCACCGCAAAGTAGCTCTCCGTCACATCATCGAAGGTTTGCTCCATGAATCTGAGTTCTTTCCCACTGAAGCGGGTGATCATCCTCTGGGAGTTGGTATTTTCGGTTTTACGGATATGATTGTGAGAGATGCTGTAGTTGGAACCACGTTTGAAATTGATGAGGATGAATTTGATGAGCATGTTGTGATCTCGTTTGTTCCCCATGACGCTGCTCTTAATATGAGGATTACTTCATTTGGGCCTGAGATTTGGCTGCTTTACATAGGATTTCCATATGACTATCAGACGCAACATTACATGCATAAATCAGTAGACAAGTTTGGTCAGCTAGTTGAGTGGCACAATCCGCATGGTGACCGTCGCTTTGTTCTGCTCAAAGTTCGTGTCATCCACCTCAAATTTGTTCCCAAGAGTTTGGTTATGCGGCAACTGGGAGGAGCGCGGCAGAGCTGGACAGTTGCTGTCACAATGCTTCGTAGCAGTGACTGGAACATGCACATTCCAGATGTCCCGCCTGCTACTGAAGACCCAGCCCCTGAAGATGGCCTCCCTCATCCTCTTTATGGAGATAATCTGACTGCTGAGCAGATTTATCAGATGCAACTCCATAACTGGATCGCTCAAAATGCTGCTGCTAATGTCAATGAGGACGCGACAAATGATGTTGCAGCATAGGAGGCTGCGGCTAATGTTCAGTTTCAACCTCAGTGGGGAGTTTGGCCTCCCTCTCCTCCGCAATCTCCTCCGGATGTGTTCAACTTTCAGGCATGGGTGGCTGGTGACGGGCTGCAGGTTTACCATGGTGTCCATCCCACTAACAATATGCAGGATAGCCCGGCAGCGGCCTGGAATGATTCCATTTCTATCTTCAGCAGTTCTGACTCTAGTGCAACCTTGACTGATGGATATGCTTTGGTGCCACTGAACATCTTCAGCCAGCTAATTGGTGCCAATGGATCTTCTCTTGATGTTTCGGCGCTTGGAGTCTCGACCTCCAATGCCCCTGCTCTTCACAACTCTGCGGGCTCTCTGGCAGTTCCTACCACAGATATATCAATGACCATTTCAAATGCTGGCTTACATCTGCAGGTACAGTCACCTGGAAACATGTATGCTTCTCTTCTGATCAATGAATGTGTCCCCATGCTAAGGCTGAATACTTACCTGCTCGCGGCTATTCGGCCGATCACTGCTGCTTATGGACCCTGGAGCTCGGGTTATGGATTCCGTGATATTGCAGTCAAGCTGAATGTTAGTATTTCTGAACATGAGGGACATTTTTCAGTTATATCGGCTACTCGCTCTGTCCAGCACTCTGAAGATTCGACACAGGTAACTGAAGTCATACCCGGCAGCAGTACTTGGACCCTGACCAGTTCTGAGGATATGGTTGTGGCCCAAAACCCTCCTAAATCTCAGGTCGTAATCACAGAAATCTTGGAGGAAAATGACACTGCTACGCAGGCTACAGAATCACTTTCTGATCACTCCTCCAACACCTCCTCTGGTTCTGTGACTATGGGATCTACTGGCTCCTCTGGAAATGCGGTATCTGAAGCAGCAACTAGTAGACGAAGCAAAGCCAAAGCTCCAGAGTCTGTGATGGAGGTTCGTCGCAGCAACCGTTCAAACAAGTATGATGGGTTTAAAACACACTCAGTCTCTGACAGCAGGGCTAGAACCTCCCATGTTAAACCAAGGTGCATCCCTTCTGCTGCTGCTCCATCAAGCCATGATGTGCCGGATTCCTCCAAGGATGACATGATCTCACCGCCAACTCCAGTTCCTGTGATGCAGCAAATTGGAATCACTAAGTGTGTCATCCCACCAGAAGAAATAATAGCTGAAGCTCTACTGGCTGAGCCTGAGGAGGGCCCTTCTAACGCCTAAATTACCTGCCATCTTTATTTCAGTTGCTGTTTTATTTTCCTTCAGTTTATAATGGCACTCTTAGCATATTGGAATATTTTATGTTGGAATGTAAGGGGATTAAACTCTGAACCTAAGCTTTTGGCATTATCAAATGCGATCTCCTCCAGTGGTTGCGCAGTAATTTGTCTGCAAGAAACAAAAAAAGCCCACATTGATAATCAGTTCCTCAAGTCTTGTTGCCCACGACGCTTTGATAAATTCGCGTTTATACCTTCTCAGGGTGCCTCTGGTGGCATTGCAACAATTTGGAACAGTGCCATTTTCACTGGGACAGTGCTCTTCCGAGAAGATTTTGCCCTTGTAATAAAATTTCGCTCCACACAATCTGCTCAAGAATGGACATTAGTTAATGTGTACGGTCCGTGCCAGGGTGACCCTCGTTTGATATATACCCAATGGCTTCATAACTTGCACATTCCCCCCAATGAGGACTGGTTGCTACTTGGAGACTTTAATTATATTCGTGGCCCTGACAACTGAAATAATCCTGTAGGTAACCCTAATGATATGATTGCATTAATGACTTCATCCGCTCCCAACAGCTAATTGAACTACCAATCAAGGGGCATGCTTACACCTGGAGCAATATGCAAACCAACCCCCTCTTGGAACAGCTTGACTGGTTCCTCACTTCAATCAACTGGACTACAAACTACCCTAATACACTTGTTATGCCACTAGGGAAGCCAGTCTCTGATCATATCCCTTGTGTTGTCAAAATTGAAACCTCCATTCCTCGAAGCAACATTTTCAGATTTGAATCCTATTGGGTGGAACATCTGGGATTTTTGGACCTAGTTCAGGCTGTATGGACAAGACCTATAAAAGATACAAATGCAAATGCAGCCACTATCATTTGCAAAAAGTTCAAAACCCTACGATATGAGTTGAAGAAGTGGAGCAAACGTATCTCTAAACTCAAGGTGGCTATTGATAACTCCAATCTTGCTCTGGCTAACATTGATGCCCTTGAAAACCTCCGAATACTAACGACACCAGAATGGAATTTCAGGAAGATTTTAAAGAAACACATTCTACGTCTTCTGAACTACCAAAAACAATATTGGCAGAAGCGATGCACCATCCGATGGGTAAAACTGGGGGATGAAGACCCGAAGTTTTTGAAGGCCATGGCCTCGGAAAGATTCAAGCGCAACATGATCCCAACTCTAAAGCTTCCTGACGGTATAATGGTGGAAGATCACATAAGCAAAGAGGCGATCATATATCAAGCATTCAAAGAGAGACTGGGTAAATCTGGGGAGTTTCAAATGAAGTTTAACCTACAAAACATTATCAAGAAAGTAGAGGGGCTGGATCAGTTAATAGTACCGTTCACCACAGATGAAATTGATGCTGTTATCAAGGAGATGCCGGCTGACCGAGCTCCTGGCCCGGATGGCTTCACCGGCTTATTTCTGAAAAAATGCTGGCATTTGATCAAACATGACTTCTATGCCCTATGCAATCAATTTTACGAAGGTGGTCTCAACCTTGAAAGCATTAATGAGGGCTTTATTACACTTATACCCAAGGTTCGTTCTCCTGAATATGTTTCGGATTTTAGACCAATCACTTTACTCAACTGCTGCCTTAAGGTCATAACGAAACTCCTCGCAAACCGACTACAAAAGCTCATTCTTAAGATTGTACATCGCAATCAATACAGATTCATCAAAGGCAGATCCATACAAGATTTCTTGGCTTGGGCATTCGAGTACATACACCAATGCCAAACTTCAAAACAAAAATTGTCTTGCTCAAGCTAGACTTTGCCAAAGCTTTCGACACGATCGAACATGATGCCATGATTAAAATTATGGAGCATATGGGATTCGATGCCAAATGGTTGGATTGGATCAAATGCATCTTCTCATCGGGAAAATCCTCTGTCCTCCTCAATAGTGTGCCAGGCCGACTGTTTCTTTGCAAGTGTGGGGTTCGTCAAGGTGATCCCCTATCCCCACTCATATTCGTTCTGGCCGCTGATCTCCTTCAGGCTGCTATTAATGACGCGTTCCGACAAGGACAAATTCAACTACCATTTCAGAGACCGAATCAGAAAGATTACCCGGTGATCCAGTATGCTGATGACACAATTATTCTACTTCCAGCCTCAGTTGAGCAAGCTACGACGATCAAAGGCATTCTCTCTGATTATGCTGCTTCCATTGGTTTAAAGATAGATTTTCACAAATCAACATTAATCCCGATCAACTGTGATCCCGACTGCTACAACACCATCGCCTCAATCTTTGGATGTATGGTAGGAACTATGCCTTTCACTTACTTGGGATTGCCTCTTGGAATTACCAAACCCACAGTCCAAGATCTGATGCCTCTAGTTTGCTCGATGGAAAGAAGAATGACCAGCACACTTACTCAAATGTCATATGGTGCAAAACTATCTCTCCTCAACACAATGGTCACATCACTCGCAGTTTTTGCTCTCTGCTCCCTCAAGTTTCCACCGAAGATCCTAGAGCTGCTGGATAAACTCAGAAGGAAATGCCTTTGGACAAAAAAATGGAGCAAGGAGATAAATGCAACTCTCTAGCGGCTTGGGATATGGTTTGCCGACCAAAAGAATGTGGCGGCCTCGGGATCATCAATCTCCGTATCCAAAATGAAGCTCTTCTCCTCAAATACCTGCACTAATTTTACAATCATCATGACCTGCCTTGGGTAGAGCTGATATGGACAACATACTACACGCAAAACATCCCACATGCGTCGGATCCATGTGGATCGTTTTGGTGGAAGGACGTGCTCAAACTTACACCAATATTTAGAGGCATTTCCAAGGCAAATGTAAATGTGGGGGACACGGTCCTTATGTGGAAAGATCTTTGGTTGGATTCTGTGCTGGCAGAATCACACCCTCGAGCCTTCTCTTTTGCATTGAACAAGGACATCTCTGTCAAGGATTTCTTGGGATCCACTTCCCTCCATGAAACGTTCCACCTCCCTCTATCCATACAAGCACTTGATGAAGTCCGTGACCTGCAACAAAAAGTGCTGCACATTGGTAATCAGGAAACTCCATACACACGTGACACATGGGAATATTGCTGGGGATCGAAGGAATTCAAAGCAAACAAATATTACAAGTTCTACTTTAGGGATGTGAAGGCACACCAATCTTATCAGTGGCTCTGGAAGAGCAAAGTAACACTAAAAATCAAGATGTTTGGATGGTTACTCCTTTCTGATCGAATGAATACTCGTAATATGCTCAAGAGAAGACACTATAACATCGGAGACGACCTCAGCTGCCTCTTGTGTGACCAACTAGTTGAAGAGGATGTGGAGCACATGATCTTTCAGTGCCCATTCAGCAAATACTGCTGGTCCAAAATTGGGATCACGTGGGATGCATCTGGATCCAGATTACAATGGATAAGCAAAGCCTCTAATAATTGGGATAAGCCCATGTTCATGGAAATCTTCTTGCAAGCAGCCTGGACCATATGGAAAGAAAGGAATAACAAACTCTTTAGAGGCATCTCTCCAACATATCATAACTGGCTTGATAGGTTCCAAAAAGACTTTGTCCTACTTCAACACAGAACCAAAGTTGATTCGAGAGACTTTATTCTCTCCTTTGTACACAACCTCCATCCCAACTAGTTAGTCCAGGTTTCTATTAATCCACACTCCCTCCCAAAATGGAGGATGAGATGTCTGTAAATATGGATTGTACATTGTACCTTACTACTTGAGTAATACAAACACAGTGGGAGCCTCTCCCACTGTATAATTCCTCAAAAAAAGAATAACAAATTCTGTTAAGATAGTGACATTTGCAACCACAACAGGCACATCCTCACAAATACCGATAGGTATAGCAGTTGATTTATCAGCCATTTGCAAAAGATATTTCAGTAGATGTCAACTTATTCAATTCAAGTCTATGATATAAAGAGAGAGGCATAACACTAACACCGGCTCCAAGATCACATAAAGTAGTTCTAACATAATTTATTTTAATGGAGCATGGTATAGTTGGTACCCCCGGATCTCCAAGTTTCTTTGGTATTCCACCCTTAAAAGTGTAATTAGCAAGCATGGTGGAAATTTCAGCTTCCGGTATCTTCCTTTTATTTGTAATGATATCCTTCATATAATTAGCATAAGGATTCACTTTCAGCATATCAGTTAAGCGCATACGTAAGAAAATAGGTCTAATCATTTCAGCAAAGCGCTCAAAATCCTCATCATCCTTTGACTTTGATGGTTTAGGAGGAAAGGGCATGGGTTTCTGAACCCATGGTTCTCTTTCTTTACCGTGCTTCCTAGCAATGAAATCTCTCTTATCAAAACGTTGATTCTTTGATTGTGGGTTATCAAGATCAACAACAGGTTCAATCTCTACATCATTATTTTTGCTAGGTTGAGCATCAACATGAACATTATTATTAACATTATCACTAGGTTCATGTTCATCACCTGATTGTGTTTCAGCATCAGAAATAGAAATATCATTGGGATTCTCAGGTGTGTCTACAGTAGGTTCACTAGAAGCATGAAAAGTTATATCATTTTTCTTTTTCTTCTTTTTAGAAGAACTAGGTGCCTCTAAATTATTCCTTTGAGAATCTTGCTTGATTCTCTTAGGGTGGCCTTCAGGATACAAAGGTTCCTGAGTCATTCTACCAGTTCTAGTAGCCACTCTAACAGCAAATTCATTTTTATTATTTAATTCATCAAGCAAATCATTTTGAGCTTTAAGTACTTGCTCAGCTTGAGTAGCAACCATAGAAGCATATTTGCTAACGAGGTGAAGTTCATCTTTGACTCTAGCAAGATTATCGCTCACGCGTCCTATCTCGAAAGCATTATTCTTTAACTCTCTACCAACATAAGCATTAAAATTTTCTTGCCTAGCCATAAAGCCATCAAATTCATCTAAGCATGGGCTATGAAATTTAGTAGAGGGGATTTCAACTTTATCATATCTATAGAGAGAATTTACCTTTGCTACCTGTGTCGGGTTATCAAGACAATATGGTTCTTCAATAGGCGGTACATTTAGACCATGTATTTCTTCAATAGGTGGTAAATTCTTAACATCTTCAGCTTTAACACCTTTTTCTTTCATTGATTTCTTTGCCTCTTGCATATCTTCAGGACTGAGAAATAAAACACCTCTCTTCTTCGGAGTGGGTTTAGGAATAGGCTCAGGAGTTGGCTCAATTGGATCAGGAATTGCCTCAGGAATTGGCTCAGGAAGAGTCCAATTATTTTCATTAGTCAACATATTATTCAATAATATTTCAGCTTCGTCGATTGTTCTTTCCCTGAAAACACAACCAGCACAACTATCCAAGTAGTCCTTGGAAGCATCGGTTAGTCCATTATAAAAGATATCAAGTATTTCATTTTTCTTAAGAGGATGATCAGGTAAAGCATTAAGTAACCGGAGAAGCCTTCCCCAAGCTTGTGGGAGACTCTCTTCTTTGATTTTCATAAAATTGTATGTTTCCCGGAAGGCAGCTTGTTTCTTATGAGCAGGGAAATGTTTAGCAGAGAAGTAATAAATCATATCCTAGGGACTACGCACACAACTAGGAGCAAGAGAATTATACCAAGTCTTAGCATCACCCTTTAATGAGAACGGAAATATCTTAAGGATATAAAAATAGCGAGACTTCTCATCATGAGTAAACAGGGTAGCTATATCATTCAACTTGGTAAGATGTGCCACAACAGTTTCAGATTCAAGGCCATAAAAAGGATCAGATTCAACTAAAGTAATAATCTCAGGATCAACAGAGAATTCATAATCCTAATCAGTAACACAGATAGGTGAAGTAGCAAAAGTAGGGTCGGGTTTCATTCTAGCATTAAGAGACTGCTGCTTCCATTTAGCTAATAATTTCTTAAGATCATATCTATCATTGCAAGCAAAGATTTCCCTAGCAGCTTCTTCATTCATAACATAACCCTTAGGAACAACAGGCAATACATAATCATTGGGAGAACCTTCATCATCACTATCATCAATAATAGGTTCTTCAGTATTTTCATTCCCCCTAACTCTAGCAAGTTGTTCATCAAGAAATTTACCTAATGGCAAAGTAGTATCACGCACAGAAGTAGTTTCATCATGCATAGCAGAAGTGGCATCATCAATAACATGCGACATATCAGAATTCATAGCAGTAGCAGATTTAGGTGTCGCAAGCTTACTAATAACGGAAGGAGAATCTAGTGCAGAGCTACATGGCAGTTCCTTACCTCCCCTCGTAGTTGAGGGCAAAATATTAGTTCGATCGTCTTTCAAGTTCTTCATAGTGATCAACAGATATAAATCCCAAGTGACTCAAAGAATAGAGCTATTCTCCCTGGAAACGGCGCTGATACGTCTCCAACGTATCTATAATTTTTGATTGCTCCATGCTACTTTATCTACTGTTTTGGACTATATTGGGCTTTATTTTCAACTTTTATATTACTTTTGGGACTAACCTATTAACCGGAGGCCTAGCCCAGAATTGCTGTTTTTTTGCCTTTTTCAGCATTTCGAAGAAACAAAATATCAAACGGAGTCCAAAGGGAATGAAACCTTCGGGATCGTGATTTTCCAACTGAACGTGACCCAGGAGACTTGGACCCTACTCCAAGCAGTGCCCGAGGAGGTCAAGAGCATGGAGGGCGCCCCCCTGGGCGCGCCCCCTACCTCATGGGCCCCTCGGAGCTCCACCGATGTACTCCTTCCTCCTATATATACCTACGTATCCCCGAACGATCAGAAGAGGAGCCAAAAACCTAATTCCACCGCCGCAACCTTCTGTATCCACGAGATCCCATCTTGGGGCTTGTTCCAGAGCTCCGCTAGAGGGGGCATCCACCACGGAGGGCTTCTGCATCCTCACCATAGCCCCTCCGATGAAGTGTGAGTAGTTTACTACAAACCTTTGGGTCCATAACTAGTAGCTAGATGGCTTCTTCTCTCTTTTTGGATCTCAATACAATGTTCTCCCCCTCTCTCATGGAGATCTATACGATGTAATCTTCTTTTTGCGGTGTGTTTGTTGAGACCGATGAATTGTGGGTTTATGATCCAGTATTATCTATGGAAAATATTTGATTCTTCTCTGAATTCTTTTATGTATGATTGAGTTATCTTTGCAAGTCTCTTCGAATTATCCTTTTTGGTTTGGCCAACTAGATTGGTAGTTCTTGCAATGGGAGAAGTGCTTAGCTTTGGGTTCAATCTTGCGGTGTCCTTACTCAGTGACAGAAAGAGTTGCAAGGCACGTATTGTATTGTTTCCATCGAGGATAACAAGATGGGGTTTTTATCATATTGCATGAATTTATCCCTCTATATCATGTCATCTTGCTTATGACGTTACTCTGTTTTACTTAATACTCTAGATGCATGCTGGATAGCGGTCGATGAGTGGAGTAATAGTAGTAGATGCAGAATCGTTTCGATCTACTTGTTTTGGACGTGATGCCTATATACTGTTGGAAATATGCCCTAGAGGCAATAATAAAAGTATTATTATATTTCCTTGTTCATGATAATTGTCTTTTATTCATGTTATAACTGTATTATCCGGAAATCGTAATACACGTGTGAATACATAGACCACAATATGTCCCTAGTGAGTCTCTAGTTGACTAGCTCGTTGATTGACAGATAGTCATGGTTTCCTGGCTATGGACATTGGATGTCGTTGATAACAGGATCACATCATTAGGAGAATGATGTGATGGACAAGACCCAATCCTAAGCATAGCACAAGATCGTGTAGTTTGTTTGCTAGAGCTTTTCCAATGTCAAGTATCTCTTCCTTAGACCATGAGATCGTGTAACTCCCGGATACCGTAGGAGTGCTTTGGGTGTATCAAACGTCACAACGTAACTGGGTGACTATAAAGGTGCACTACAGGTATCTCCGAAAGTGTCTGTTGGGTTGACACGGATCGAGACTGGGATTTGTCACTCCGTATGACGGAGAGGTATCTCTCGGCCCACTCGGTAATGCATCATCATATTGAGCTCAAAGTGACCAAGTGGTTGGTCACGGGATCATGCATTACGGTACGAGTAAAGTGATGACTTGCCGGTAACGAGACTGAACAAGGTATTGGGATACCAACGATCGAGTCTCGGACAAGTAACGTACCGATTGACAAAGGGAATTGTATACGGGGTTTGATCGAATCCTCGACATCGTGGTTCAACCGATGAAATCATCATGGAACATGTGGGAGCCAATATGGGTATCCAGATCCCACTGTTGGTTATTGACCGGAGAGTCGTCTCGGTCATGTCTGCATGTCTCCCGAACCCGTAGGGTCTACACACTTAAGGTTTAGTGACGCTAGGGTTATTAGGAAGACTTGTATGTGATTTCCGAATGTTGTTCGAAGTCCCGGATGAGATCCCGGACGTCACGAGGAGTTCCGGAATGGTCCGAAGGTGAAGTTTTATATATGGGAAGTTGTCATGCGGACACCGGAAAGTTTCGGGGGCATATCGGTATTGTACCGGGGCCACCGGAGAGTTTCCGGGGGTCCACCGGGAGGGGCCACCCCTCTCGGAGGGCCACATGGGACGCAAGGGGCAGGGAACCAGCCCCTGGAGGGCTGGGCGCGCCCCCCACCTTGGGCCCATGCGCCTAGGGTTGGGGGGAAACCCTAAGGGGGGCGCCCCCCTTGCTTGGGGGTTAAGTCCCCCGTCCCTGGCCGCCGCCCACCCTCTAGATCCCATCTAGAGGGGTCGGACCCCCTTGCCCCTTCCCCTATAAATAGAGGGGTGAGGGGAGGGCTGTTGTACACATCCCAAGGCGCAGCCCCTCCCCTCCCCAACACCTCTCCTCCTCCGTTACGTGCTTGGCGAAGCCCTGTCGGAGTACTGTTGCACCAACACCACCACGCCATCGTGCTGCCATTGGAGCAATATTCCTCAACCTCTCCTTCCTCCTTGCTGGATCAAGACGGAGGAGACGTCGTCTGTCCCGTACGTGTGTTGAACGCGGAGGTGCTGTCCATTCAGCACTTGGTCATCGGTGATCTGAATCACGGCGAGAACGACTCCATCATCACCCTTCCCTTGAACGCTTCCGCACGCAATCTACAAGTGGTATGTAGATCCAAACTCACTCCCTTGACTCGTTGCTTAGATGAACTCATAGATGGATCTTGGTGAAACCGTAGGAAAATTTTTATTTTTCTGCAACGTTCCCCAACAGTGGCATCATGAGCTAGGTCTATGCGTAGTTCTCTATTGCACGAGTAGAACACAATTTTGTTGTGGGCGTGGATCTTGTCAACTTGCATGCCACTACTAGTCTTTTCTTGCTTCAGCGGTATTGTGGGATGAAGCGGCCCGGACCAACCTTACACGCACGCTTACGTGAGACCGGTTCCACCGACAGACATGCACTAGTTGCATAAGGTGGCTGGCGGGTGTCTGTCTCTCCCACTTTAGTTAGAGCGGATTCGATGAAAAGGGTCCGTATGAAGGGTAAATAGAAGTTGACAAAATCACGTTGTGGTTATTCGTAGGTAAGAAAATGTTCTTGCTAGAACCCAATTGCAGCCACGTAAAAGATGCAACAACAATTAGAGGACGTCTAACTTGTTTTTGCAGCGATTGTCATGTGATGTGATATGGACAGAAGTTGTGATGAATGATGAATGATATATTGTGATGTATGAGATCATGTTCTTGTAATAGGAATCACGACTTGCATGTCGACGAGTATGACAACCGACAGGAGCCATAGGAGTTGTCTTTATTTTTTGTATGACCTGCGTGTCATTGAAGAACGCCATGTAAATTACTTTACTTTATTGCTAAACACGTTAGCCATAGAAGTAGAAGTAGTCGTTGGCGTGACAACTTCATGAAGACACGATGATGGAGATCGATGATGGAGATCATGGTGTCATGCTGGTGACAAGATGATCATGGAGCCCCGAAGATGGAGATCAATGGAGCTATATGATATTGGCCATATCATGTCACTACTATATAATTGCATGTGACGTTTATTATGTTTATGCATCTTGTTTACTTAGAACAACAGTAGTAAATAAGGTGATCCCTTACAACAATTTCAAGAAGTGTTCTCCCCTAACTGTGCACTGTTGCTAAAGTTCGTCGTTTCGAAGCACCACGTGATGATCGGGTGTGATAGATCCTTACGTTCACATACAACGGGTGTAAGACAGTTTTACACATGCAAAACACTTAGGGTTAACTTGACGAGCCTAGCATGTACAGACATGGCCTCGGAACACAGAGACCGAAAGGTCGAACACGAGTCGTATGGAAGATACAATCAACATGAAGATGTTCACCGACGATGACTAGTCCGTCTCACGTGATGATCGGACACGACCTAGTCGACTCGGATCATGTAACACTTAGATGACTAGAGGGATGTATAATCTGAGTGGGAGTTCATTGTAATAATTTTATTAGATGAACTTAATTATCATGAACTTAGTCTAAAACCTTTGCAAATATGTCTTGTAGATCAAATGGCCAACGCTCATGTCAACATGAACTTCAACGCGTTCCTAGAGAAAACCAAGCTGAAAGATGATGGCAGCAACTATACGGACTAGGTCCGGAACCTAAGGATCATCCTCATAGCTGCCAAGAAACAATATGTCCTAGAAGGACCGCTAGGTGACGCTCCCGTCCCAGAGAACCAAGACGTTATGAATGCTTGGCAGTCTCGTGCTGATGATTACTCCCTCGTTCAGTGCGGCATGCTTTACAGCTTAGAACTGGGGCTCCAAAAGTGTTTTGAGCATCACGGAGCATATGAGATGTTCGAAGAGCTGAAACTAGTTTTCCAAGCTCATGCCCGGGTCGAGAGATATGATGTCTCCGACAAGTTCTATAGTTGTAAGATGGAGGAAAACAGTTCTGTCAGTGAGCACATACTCAAAATGTCTGGGTTGCACAACCGCCTGACTGAGCTGAACATTAACCTCCCTGATGAGGCGGTCATTGACAGAATCCTTCAGTCGCTCCCACCAAGCTACAAGAGCTTTGTGATGAACTACAATATGCAGGGGATGGTGAAGACCATTCCTGAAGTATTTTCAATGCTGAAGACAGCAGAGGTTGAGATCAAGAAAGAACATCAAGTGTTGATGGTCAATAAGACCACAAAGTTCAAGAAGGGCAAGGGCAAGAAGAACTTCAAGAAGGACGGCAAGGATGTTGCCGCGCCCGGTAAGCCAGTTACCGGGAAGAAGTCAAAGAATGGACCCCAACCTGAGACAGAGTGCTTTTATTGCAAGGGGAAGGGTCACTGGAAGCGGAACTGCCCCAAATACTTAGCGGATAAGAAGGCCGGCAACACCAAAGGTATATTTGATATACATATAATTGATCTATACCTTACCAGTACTCGTAGTAACTCCTGGGTATTTGATACCGGTGCCGTTGCTCATATTTGTAACTCACAACAGGAGCTGCGGAATAAACAGAGACTGGCGAAGGACGAGGTGACGATGCGCGTCGGGAATGGTTCCAGGGTCGATGTGATCGCGGTCGGCACGCTAACTCTACATTTACCTACGGGATTAGTTATAAACCTTAATAATTGTTATTTGGTGCCAAGTTTGAGCATGAACATTGTATCTGGATCTCGTTTGATACGAGATGGCTACTCATTTAAATCCGAGACTAATTGTTGTTCTATTTATACGAGAGATATGTTTTATGGTCATGCCCCTATGGTCAATTTTTTATTCTTAATGAATCTCAAGCGTAATGTTACACATATTCATAGTGTGAATACCAAAAGATGTAAAGTTGATAACGATAGTCCCACATACTTGTGGCACTGCCGCCTTGGTCACATTGGTGTCAAGCGCATGAAGAAGCTCCATGCTGATGGACTTTTAGAGTCTCTTGATTATGAATCATTTGACACATGCGAACCATGCCTCATGGGCAAAATGACCAAGACTCCGTTCTCCGGAACAATGGAGCGAGCAACCAACTTGTTGGAAATCATACATACCGATGTGTGCGGTCCAATGAGCGTTGAGGCTCGCGGAGGATATCGTTATGTTCTCACTCTCACTGATGACTTGAGTAGATATGGGTATGTCTACTTGATGAAACACAAGTTTGAGACCTTTGAAAAGTTCAAGGAATTTCAGAATGAGGTAGAGAATCAACGTGACCGAAAGATAAAGTTCCTACGATCAGATCGTGGAGGAGAATATTTAAATCACGAATTTGGTACACACTTAAGGAAATGTGGAATCGTTTCACAACTCACGCCGCCTGGAACACCTCAGCGTAACGGTGTGTCCGAACGTCGTAATCGCACTCTATTGGATATGGTGCGGTCTATGATGTCTCTTACCGATTTACCGCTATCATTTTGGGGATACGCTCTAGAGACAGCTACATTCACTTTAAATAGGGCACCGTCTAAATCCGTTGAGATGACACCGTATGAATTATGGTTTGGGAAGAAACCTAAGCTGTCGTTTCTAAAAGTTTGGGGATGCGATGCTTATGTCAAGAAACTTCAACCTGAAAAGCTCGAACCCAAGTCGGAAAAATGCGTCTTCATAGGATACCCTAAGGAAACCGTTGGGTATACCTTCTACTGAAGATCCGAGGGCAAGATCTTTGTTGCCAAGAACGGATGCTTTCTGGAAAAAGAGTTTCTCTCGAAAGACGTAAGTGGGAGGAAAGTAGAACTCGATGAAGTACTACCTCTCGAACGGGAAAGTGGTGCAGTGCAGGAAAATGTTCCTGTGATGCCTACACCAACTGTTGAGGAAAATAATGATGATGATCAAGGTACTTCGGATCAAGTTGCTACTGAACTTCGTAGGTCCACAAGGACACGTTCCGCACCAGAGTGGTGCGACAACCCTGTCCTGGAAATCATGTTGTTAGACAACGGTGAACCTTCGAACTATGAAGAAGCAATGGCAGGCCCGGATTCCAACAAATGGCTTGAAGCCATGAAATCCGAGATAGAATCCATGTATGAAAACAAAGTATGGACTTTGACAGACTTGCCCGATGATCGGCGAGCGATAGAAAACAAATGGATTTTTAAGAAGAAGATGGACGCGAATGGAAATGTTACTGAGGGAGTCCTGGACTAGGGGGTGTCCGGACAGCCGGACTATCATTGTCCGCCGGACTCCAAGACTACGAAGATACAAGATTGAAGACTCCGGCTCGTGTCCGGATGGTACTTTCCTTGGCGTGGAAGGCAAGCTTGGCAATACGGATATGTAGATCTCCTACCATTGTAACCGACTCTGTGTAACCCTAGCCCTCTCCGGTGTCTATAAAAACCGGAGGGCTTTAGTCCGTAGGACAACATACATTACAATAATCATACCATAGGCTAGCCTCTATGGTTTAGCCTCCTTGATCTCGTGGTAGATCTACTCTTGTACTACCCATATCATCAATATTAATCAAACAGGACGTAGGGTTTTACCTCCATCGAGATGGCCCGAACCTAGGTAAAACATTGTGTCCCTTGTCTCCTGTTACCATCCGCCTAGACGCACAGTTCAGGACCCCCTACCCGAGATCCGCCGGTTTTGACACCGACATTGGTGCTTTCATTGAGAGTTCCTCTGTGTCATCACCGATAGGCTTGATGGCCTCTTCAACCAGCAACGCTGTCCAGGGTGAGACTTTTCTCCCCAGACAGATCTTCGTATTCGGCGGCTTCGCCCTGCGGGCCAATTCACTTGGCCATCTGGAGCAGATCGAAAGCTACGCCCCTGGCCGTCAGGTCAGATTTGGAAGCTTAAACTTCACGGCCGATGTCCGCGGAGACTTGATCTTCGACGGACTCGAGCCACAGCCGAGCGCGCCGCACTGTGACGATGGGCATGACCTAGCTCTGTCGCCGAACAGTGCCTTGGTGGCCGCACATGGATCTGCTTCGGCCATTAGCCCGAAGCCGATCGCCCAGATCGAGGGCCGGTGGATAGACGCCGCCCTGGGGGCTTCAACATCCACGACGATGGAGCCGAACACCAATCTTGTCCCCCGCGAAACTCGTGATTCCAAGGCGCCGGACTCCTTGCCGGACTCCAAACCTCCCGCACCCCTACCAATCGATCCGGATTGGGCGCCGGTTATGGAATTCACCGCCGCGGACATCTTCCAATGCTCGCCTTTTGGCGATATCTTGAATTCACTAAAGCATCTCTCGTTATCAGGAGAGTCCTGGCCGGATTATGTCCAGGATGGTTGGGATACGGACGACGAAGAAATTCAAAGCCCACCCACCACCCACTTTGTATCCACTGTCAACGATCCAACCGACATGCTAGACTACGACTCCGAAGACATCGACGCTATGGACGACGATGCCGGAGACAAACAGGAACCAGCGCCTACAGGGCACTGGAAGACCACCTCGTCATACGACATATACATGGTGGACACCCCCAAAGACGGGGATGACGAAGAAACAGCGGAGGCAGACTCCTTAAAGAAACAGCCCAAGCGCCGGCGTCGGCGGCGCCGCTCTAAATCCCGCCACAGCAAGAATAGAGATTCCGGCACAGGAGATAACAATACCCCAGAGAGTGCCGAAGACAATCCCCTCCAGCAAGACTCAGCGCAGGAGGATGCAGAAGCAAGCCCTCACGAGAGGGCGGCAGACAAAGAGGTTGAGGATCATAACTATGTACCTCCCTCCGAAGACGAAGCAAGCCTCAATGACGACGAACTCGTCGTGCCCGAGGACCCTGTCAAACAAGAGCTTTTTAAGCGCAGGCTCATCGCCACAGCAAGAAGCCTGAAGAAGGAAAAGCGGAAGCTCAAAACAGCGGAAGACACACTCAGAATGAGATGGAGCAAAGTGCTCAAAACCGTAGATAAATACGGCAATGGCCACCAATCGAAGAGCTACCCGAAGCGTAAGCTGCTACCAGAATTCGACGAGGAGGCCATAGAACCTCCACCGTCAAAGGGCCCAGCCAGGTCCATCTACGGACCCAAAAAGAAGGCCCCAGGAAGCAGAGTAACACGTCAAGTGTCCGATGGTAGCGGCACATACAAGTACAGGGGCGCCGCACACCCACTATGTTTCACCGATGAGGTGCTGGATCATGAATTCCCAGCAGGGTTTAAACCCATAAACATAGAGGCCTACGATGGAACAACAGACCCTGGAGTCTGGATAGAAGATTACATACTACATATACACATGGCAAGAGGAGACGATCTCCACGCCATAAAATATCTACCCCTCAAGCTCAAAGGGCCAGCCCGTCATTGGCTCAAAAGCCTCCCAGTAAACACTGTTGGAAGTTGGGAAGATCTCGAGGATGCGTTTAGAGCGAATTTTCAAGGGACTTATGTCCGTCCTCCGGATGCAGATGATCTAAGTAATATCACTCAACAGCCCGGAGAGTCAGCGCAGAAATTCTGGAACAGGTTTCCTACCAAAAAGAACCAAATAGTCGACTGTCCGGACGCCGAAGCCTTAGCAGCTTTCAAGCACAATGTCTGAGACGCTTGGCTCGCCAGGCACCTCGGTCAAGAGAAACCGAGGACAATGTCTGCACTAACAAGCCTCATGACCCGCTTCTGTGCGGGAGAGGATAGCTGGCTAGCAAGAAGCAGCACCAGCGACCCAAGTACATCCGAGATAAGAGATGGAAACAGAAAATCACGGTGCAGAAAAGAGCAGCGCCAGAATAAAGAGAAAAGCCCAAAGAGCGCGGCAGTCAACACCGGATTCAAAAGCTCGTGGCCCAATAATAAAACACAGCCTCTTAAGGATGACAGTGACGAATTGTCCAACTTAAACAAGATTTTGGGTCGGATATGTCAAATCCACAGTACCCCCGGAAGGCCTGCAAATCACACCCACAGGGATTGTTGGGTTTTTAAACAGTCCGGCCGACTAAATGCCGAACACAAGGGGCTCGACGCGTCAAGCGAAGAAGATAAACCCCACCAGCAGAGCACCGTAAAACAAAAGACTTTCCCACAAGGGGTTAAAGCAGTCTCGCGCGGTCCAACCCAGCAGACCGTAGAGATTGGATGTCAAAACCAATCACTTTCGACCACCTGGACTATTCCAGAAGCGTTCGAAACGCGGGACGGACTCCCCTGATATTGAATCCTATAATAGACGGATTACAATTTACTAACGTCCTAATGGACGGAGGCAGTGACTTAAACCTGCTATATTCAAACACAATCCGTAGGATGGGGATAGACCCTACCAAAATTCGACACAGCCGCACTTCCTTCAAAGGAGTGACGCCAGGCCCTTACGCCAAGTGCAGAGGCTCTATATTACTAGAAGTCGTGTTCGGATCGCCGAACAATTTTCGACGCGAAAAATTAATTTTTCATATCATCCCATTTGAAAGTGAATATCAAGCACTCTTGGGACGAAAGGCTTTTGTCCGCTTCAATGCCATACCGCATTACGCGTCTCTTACACTCAAGATGCCCGGTCCGCGTGGCGTCATTTTAGTGCGAGGGTCACTTAAAGACCCCGGACACGGATAGACGAATCCGGCTTCAGCAGGCTAGGGGCTCCCTAGCCGCATACCCTTTCACAGGGGGCTGCGCGCACAAACAACCGCGGGTTCATACAAACCCCGCTTTAATTATTTATAGTTCTTATTTTGCACATATTTTTCGCATGATTTATTTTTAAGCTAAACGTTCCTCTCTTTTTACAGATGAACAACGTGCATACCCGTCCAGGATAACGGCGCAACGGAGACACAAGCGCATACGTGCAGTAGGGACCCGTTGTGAGGATTCTTTTCAGATTAAGACCCTGCGTAAACCTTTTTTACTGTCTCTTGTTGTTATACTCCCTTGGTTTCTTCCTATAGCCAAAGTGGAGCCTGACGTTTTGGCATCGGCCGTGTTAGAAGACCATGCCCGTACCTGGACACCAGGGGCTTAGGGCATCTCTGCCCATTATTATAAAGACCGAACACCTTAGGGAGTGTTCGGCGTCTCGAGTTAGGCATTATATGCATCAACTCCGAATCATGTCTTTGGTCAAATGTTGGGTTTGCCCGGCTCCTGTGTTTTGCTGCCTTACGTTCCGTATCACCGGCTAACGCGGCACCAGGAGAACTATTGTGATTGTGCCCCAGTTCGGCTGGGCGAGCACCTCAGTAGAGAAAGCCGAAAACTGACTGTCATGATACAGCGAGAGACTGGTCAACCACTTGATCGACTACCGGAATGTTTAGAATTCCCCGCTTTGACGAAGGACCATTTCCCGGTCAGGCACATACGCACCCCGAATACGGAGATGTGCGGTGCCACCAGGGGCTATATCGTAGCCCCACCCTCGAGCTCCACTGGTTAAGTGAAAATGATAAAGCATTATAGTCCGGATTGCCTAGTTCGCTACGCTACCACCTCCTTAAATAGGACCGAGACGTCGGATTAAGTGTGAAAACGCGCTATTTTTACGAACACCCCCGCACCCTGTGCGTGGGGGTTGAAGCTGAAGACTGCAATCTTTCAAGTTATACAAATGTATACGTAAACGGACGCACAGGAGAAGTTTTACTACTTGGACGCACAAGTATAAAAAGCAGTTATAACATAATCATCATTTTACAAGATAATACGTTCATTTGAACGTGATATTTTTCGAGCACACTCTATTACACGAGCGCCACGCATAACTTCCCCAAAGTAGTGCTCGGCAGGGAGCCGACTTTCATTCGAACCCTGGGAGGCAACAGCGGTGGCATCCATCTCCGGACAATGCGCCTTCACACGGGCAAGAGCCATCCGCGCGCCCTCGATGCAGGCCGACCACTTCATGTCCTTTATATGCGGCACCGCTCCAAGGAATTGCTGCAGTAAGCCAAAGTAGCTCGTCGCCTTGGACCTCTCTGGCCAGACATGGGCCACGATGTCAGTCATGGCAAGTCCGGACAATCTATTTAGCTCGGCCCATTCGGCCAACCGGTCTATCAACGGAAGTGAGCGATCCGGACTGTGGAATTGAGACCAATATAGCTCTTCCGTCTCATGATCCTCCTGTCCCTGGAAGTGCTTAACGGCATCGGCCGCACTTGCAGCCAAGTCCATATACGGATCTTCCGGACTCCACAGCCGCTCAAATTGAGCATACTTTCCATCCATAAACTGGCGACGCAGCAGAAAAGGCTTGCCAGCCACGATCACTCCGGCCTGGCGCAGTTCCTCCTTCATAGCCCGCATTGCAGAGCGGGCATCCTTGGCTTCGTCGGTGGCCTTCTTCAGGTCTTCCGGCTCCGATAAGCGCTCCTTTTCAAGAGCCTCATTGCGGTCGGTAGCATCCTTTACTTTCATGGCCAATTCGGCCACCTCCGTCCTGCTTAGGCAGTGCGCAGCCTTTTCGGCTTGCAACTCTTCGCCGCCCTCGAGGAAGCCGCGTCACTCCTTCGGGCTTGCTCCTTAGCTCGAGCTTGTTCGGCCCGAAGGCTCTCCACAGCAGCAGCACCGTCTGTACAACAGCATACAATTTATCAGAGGAGGGCTTCGACCCCCTTAAACAAAGCGACTGCGGAGAATTTATTTACCTTGCGACTCGTCAAGTCGCCGGTTGACAAGTGCGATATCAGCATCCGCCATGTCAAGTTGCCGACTCATTTTGGCAAACTCATTAGTCCGGCTGGCCCTCGGACTATCCGCCACCTGCACAGGGATGGCGGTATTCATTACTTGAGATTTCGATCCTCGGTACGCTGTCGTTTCCGACAACCTACTGAGTCTCAGGGGCTACTATCTATACAGGGCGCATTTTCTATATGCAAAACTGTTAAAAGACAAAGGGGTGCGTCATTCTCGCATACCTCAAATCCTGCCAGCAAACTCATGGCAGCATTACGCAATTCGCTCTCGGGGGACGAAATTCTTCCAATCACCATACGCATTAACACACGGTGATCTTCTGAAATGGACGCCCTCTCAAGCAGATTCTTTAGTTCTCCCGGCCGGATACTAGTGGGTGCCGAACTCTCTGGCCCCACCGGACTCGGGGATACCCTCCGCGACGATACTTCAGGCTCGCCCGCCTCATCTGGCGGCGCTGCAGACGGAGGCGTATCACTCTCCATCATCTCTGGAAGAAGGTCTCCCGAAGACGAACTCATCTGAGAAGGCTGCAGGTCCGAACTGCAATATAAATATTTCGGTCACAGAAGCACAAATGAAGGTATTTCCTTACTAATTAACTCCCTCTTTCATACTCACGGCTCGCTGGAGGGCCGATCCTTTGGTGATGATTGTGCGTCTGGATTCTTTCCGGGCGCCGGACCCCCCGGGGAAGATCTCTTCCCACGCTTAGGGGCTTTGGCCTCCGGATCTTCGGAGGCGGTCCTCTTCTCCCCCTGAAGGGAGGGGTTCTTGGTTCCCCCCTCTTTAGTTGGCCCTTTGGGCGAAATATTAGCTCCTCTATTTTCCCCGTCGCCCCCTTCTGTGGGCGCAACCTCCAACATTCTGACCAGCACGGGCTCCAGTGCGGTCTCTGGGAGGGGGGCCGGACACCTTATCAGCCTTGATCATGCCACCCATTCCTGTGAAGAACAAAGGGTCAGGAGGCGAACTCTAGAAAGGCACATAAACAGAATGTCCGGACTCTGAGCTACTTACCTGAGTATCCGGGCGATCGCGGATTAGGCCTGCATCCTCGGCTAAATCCGGACACGCCACCTGCGGTCCGAAGAACAACATGTACATCTCCACGGGTGTCGCACCCATGAAGTGTTGGAGAATCCGAGGTCCCTCCGGGTTGAACTCCCATAGACGGAGAGGACGA